>JALBWW010000010.1:3645418-5035741 GCA_023212625.1 Styphnolobium japonicum
CCATGTAGTCTACTCACATCCCATGGAGTAAATGGGCCATATCTTTGGCTGGAGATGTCCAATGGAGATAAAACCAATGCCAAATGAAAGCTATAACACATCCCTATAATTCTTATGAAGACCACTTAAACGGGAATTCTTGTAAAAATTATTCTCATCATCTTCTTTCTCTAGATTCAATTGTTGATTTCAATGTTCATGTGGTTGAGGCGCTTTAAGATCTTTATGTGATTTGATAAGATTTGATATCATTTATCTTCCCTTGACTTATCCATATGCATTAATTTGTAATCATATGCTTTTTATGCGTGACGCATGGTTGAGTCCTTTTACTTGCTTTCTTTTGGTTTTAAAAACACGGCTTGCATGTGTACGCCATTCACCTTACTCCTCGTAGGTAAAATGAGGTTTCTCCTTTTGATGTAATCTTGGTGAAGAGGCAAGTGCATACCCCATAAAAAGCTTTGAAGTACAATAAGGTGGCACTTGGATGAGAATCAATGCGCTAGGGGCCACATACATCCATGTCACTTTTATTGTATGTCTTTTATGAGATGCATGATCACTAAGTTTTGGGTGATCAGCCAAAGCTGACTCAGAACAAGGTGAAATATGGATCTTGACCCACTAGAAAATCATACGATGAGATTTTCTGACAAGGGAAAGGCCATTCTGCAGTGTTTTTGTAATATTTGGAGTTGTAAAAGACCAATTGGCATGAAACCAACCCCAAAAGTCCAAAAGTTCAAGAAGACAATTGTCTATAACTATCATGAAAGTCTCCCTTCTTAAATTTAGATGTTGATGTGATAATAGCTTTATTATTATTCCATCTAAGCTCGGTCCCAAATCGGGTAAATGTCTCTTTGTGGGGCATCCTAAAGAAACCAAGGGATAAATGTCGCACGGACTGCTGTATTCCTAGAAAAAGAGTTTATCTGCAAAGGAACAAGTGGGGGGAGGAATATAGAACTTGAAGAAATTCAAGGACCACAAAGTGGCAGCGAATTCTCGTGACTCAACCTGGTGACGTAATGCTCATGGATCAGGATGAGCCTATGACTTATAAGGAGGCCATAACAGTCTGAGAAATGGCTTGAGGCCATGAGATCTGAGATGGAATCCATGTATACCCAACCAAGTTTGGACCTTGGTGGAACTACCCAAAGGGCATTGGGTGCAAATGGATCTTAAAAAAAAAGACTGACATGGATGGAAACGTGCATACCTTTAAGAGACTATGATGAAACTTTTTCCCCATTTGCCATTGCAACTTACCACGATTATGAAATCTAGCAGATGGATGTCAAAACCGCTTTCCTAAATGGAAATCTCCTTGAGGGATGTGTACATGACACAACCGAAGGGTTTTGTCACTCCAAAGGATGTTGGAAAGGTGTGTAACCCATAACGATCCATTTATGGATTACAGCAAGCTTCTAAGAGCTGGAATCTTTGTTTAGATTATGTATCAAAGTGTTTGGTTTCATCAAGAGGGTTAGTGGGAGCACATTTGTCTTTCTGGTGTTGTATGTGGATGACATACTACTCATCGGGAATGACATCCCTACAGACTTGGTTAGGTAAAGACTTAGGCAAAGCTACCTATGTACTAGGTATCAGGATCTATAGAGATAGATCAAGCAGACTGCTTGGCCTAAGTCAGAGTACATACATAGATAAACTGTTAAGATGCTTTAATATGCAGTCGTCCAAGAAAACGAAGTCGTCCAAGAAAACGAAGTCGTCCAAGAAAACGATTCTTGCCTATGTCGCATGGTATAAGCCTATCTAAGGCTCAATGTCCCTCCACACAAGATGAAAGGAATCGCATGACTATGATTCTATATGCATCTGCAATTGGATCTATCATGTATATCATGACGAGTAGGTACCGTATGTCTCGTATGCTTTGAGCATGACGAGTAGGTACCAGATGTCTCGTATGCTTTGAGCATGACGAGTAGGTACCAGATGTCTCGTATGCTTTGAGCATGACGAGTAGGTACCAGTCGGATCCCGGTGATAGTCACTAGATTGCCGTGAAGAAGGACTAAGGATTTGTTCTTGGCATATGGAGCTGAGGAAGAGCTCATTGTAAAGGGTTACACTGATGCTAGCTTCCAAACTGATAAAGATGACTCCAGATCCCAATTGGGTTTTGGGTTTTGGGTTTTGGGTTTTGGGTTTTGGGTTTTGTGTTTTGCTTGAATGGCGGAGCTGTGAACTAGAATAGTTCAAAGCACAGAGGCCGAGTATATTGATGCGTTCACTGCAGCAAAGGAGGTCGTTTGGATCAGGAAGTTCATCAATTAACTTGGCATGGTTCGTAGCATTGTAGACCCAGTGACGCTCTATTGTAGACTGATGACCATATCTCACGGGTCATAGATATGAGATATCAAGTCTTCACATGGGTACACATTAGAGTAATGTTGTACTGGATTGACCCACCATGAGAACGCTGCATGGATTGTTATGTGAATGTCATAAGCGATTCTCACAGTGACAATGGTGTATGTGGTCCTTTGATTTCATGGCACTACAGTTCCCTACATGAGGATTTGTATGACGTGATACCGTCAAAACGTCCCCTGTATCAAGGATTTGTCCCTCATTCCTACTTAACGAGAGCGAAATTTGTGGGCCCCTTGATAAGAGTAAGACTAAAAATGCATAGCCGTGCTCAAATGAATCAATATGAGATATTGATCTCATTTGTCTTAGTATGTCTACTCAAAGATCAAGAAACCAAAGATTGAACAGTACAAGGATGACATGTTTCATGCCTTGTGTTTAATCAAGATATCTGAACAAAGGGACTACACTACATAGTAACATTGGTCACGGAAAGGTTATGTCAAACCATTGACTTTCTCATTACTTGGGTAGCAATGATGTGTTGCTAGACACCGCTCATTGTATATAATATTTAAATATGATTTAATATTATTGCCAACATAATGAGAACCTATAGGGTCACACACTTAGAGTAAATTAATTAGAGCACGAGGAATTAGAGTTGGACTCAATCCCTCGTATGTTAGATGAGCCCATAAGAGTGTTTTCACCTTACCATTGTGTGCTGCTTATAAATAGCAACACTAAGAGTGTTGTGTCGTCTAATCCTAATCCTAATCCTAATCCTAACCCTAGTCGCATACTGCACTCAGTTTGTGTGAAAAGAAATAGTCACCGCGTCTCCTTTGGCATTTAGCAGTTTGTATGGTTTGGGTGTTTTTGAAGGAAGTTGAAGAGGAAGTTCTCATAAGGATTTTGGTTGGTTTGATCCATTCACAAGCTTAGTTCTTGCCATATATCAATTTGAAGTTGGTTTCTTTTTGAATGTTTGAATTGCTCCTTGCTCCTTGTATTCTATGATATGGATGTAGGAAAATGATTGGATTGCTACTTGTACTCAATGATTATTATGGTTGGTATGTGTTGGTGGATTGGTAACATGTATCTAAGATGATTTGCGGCATGAAAGTTTGGTGTTGTTAACTAATTTCGCAACCCAGAAAGCTAGCGCTCAGCCCTAGTTTTCTAGCGCTTAGCGCTGACAACTCAAAATGCTAGCGCTCAGCTCTGGTTTCCTAACGCTCAGCTTTGGGAACTCAGCAGCAAATGGTATTTTGGGTGCCGAGCATGGATTTTCTAGCGTTAAGCTCTGGACCCTTTTTCTTACAAAATTTTACAACTCTTAAATGTGTTTCTTGCATAATGAAGACTTAGTGCTATGTTGAAAAGTGTAACTAAGTATATGTGATTGAGTAGAATTGAGATTTATTCTAGTGTGATTTTAAATCTTTGATTGGTTTAAATGTTATGTTATTATGATATTGTGATTTGAGCATGATATGAAAGCATTGCATTGCATAGTGAGATGGCCTAACCGAAAGGGGTTAGTGTACAAAATGCGAGTGATTACCTAACTCGAAGGGGTTAGATGAAAGAATAAGAGTGACATAAATAAGTGCATTGCATTGCATTGTGGAATTATGTTTTATTCTTACATTCTATTTACATGTGTACTTTATATACAAGTTATATTCACATTCACTGGGAAGTTGTTCTCACCCCTTCTCTCTCTACGGGTTAAGTATGGAGGATTCTGTTGTATATTACTGCTAGCAATGAATGTGTATTATAATACATGTATTTTGGTGGAGTTGAGCTCCATTATGTAATTATAACATGATGTGTAATGTAATGTACTCTGATATAGATGTGACAAGGAAACTGTTGAACGACTGTTGATGTTCTCAGTTCTATTAATATTTAAGTGTGCTTAGTTAGGATAGTGTCAAGTATACACTTGTATAATTTACGTACTCTGATATTATTTTGATTGAGATCGGAGATCAGATCTCCTATATATAAAGTAATTTCTGTGACTTTTTAAAAATTGACTCAGCGTGGGAAATTTAAATAAATTCATACAGAACTTATCAGAAATGCAAATAAATGCAAATATAAAAAGTTCAAGAACTTATCAGAAATCACACAAGATACATAACAAGTACAAGTTCTATTGGACGCAAATTATCAATGGACGCATTGATATCAACTGTTCATGAAATGCATACTTAGATGCTTTCTAATAAAAGTGAATCTATCTTCAGCGAGGGGGTTTAGTAAAAATATCAACCCATTAATGATGTTTGATTTCAATATGTTTTGGCCCTTGAATATAAAATAGGATTTTTAGATAAGTTTATTGCTGCAGTATTATCACAGAGTAAAGGAATCTTACTTTCAAAGATGTTGTGATTTTCCAATTGATGTTTAATCCATAGAAGTTGAAAGCAGCAACTTGATGTTGATATATATTCAGCTTCAGTAGTTGAAAGTGCAAGTGTGCTTTGTCTTTTGCTGGACCATGATACTAGATTTCCTCCAATGAAGTGACATCCTCCATTGGTACTTTTTCTTTCAATTCTATCTCCAGCATAATCAGAATCACAAAAATCAACTATTCTATACTCATAATATTTCTTAAATAGTAAACCCATATTAGTAGTTCCTTTCAAGTATCTGAATATTCTTTTAACAATAACTAGATGTGACTCTCTAGGATCAGATTGAAAATGTGCACAGAGACACACTAAACATTATATCAGGTCTTTACGCAGTAAGATATTAAAGTGATCCAATCATACCTCTATATACCTTTTGGTCCACCTTTTAATTTTATCGTCCAATTTGAGTGTGGACGTGTTGGAACCAAAGAACCTTTGTGAAATTAGGTTTGGAACCAATTTTTTAGAGAAATAATACCCCATAAAGTTTTGAAGTTAACACAAGTTTTAATTTAGAATGAATAAGTGAAAGACTCATGTAACTTGTTTTTAAACTGTTTCAACAAGAAAACAAAGTGTTAACAAACAGCTATTAGTACGTGCGTCCATTCTTTCTTGAACTAAAAGAAACTGAGTATTCGTCCAATACCTTCTGAACTGTTTCATAAATATTATTATATTGGATCGTCCAATGTTTTCCTTACTAAGCTCAGGTTCAAAGTATTCGTCCAAAAGCCAAAATTCAAATGTGAAGAAACTATTCATCATTAAATGATGAGAAGGACTCTGACAATGTACACTACAAAAGAAGTTAACTGAGCCGCTTAGCTGACATCGCTAACAACTACAAACACCTGTGAATAAGGAACTTTTTGTGCGCTCAGATAAGTCATGTCTAAGCTATCATATTCTTGGACATTCCTGATTATCAAAGTGTCTTTTCAGAAGAAGCTCCACACGTTATCATTTTATGCATTTATTACTGCTCAGAACGGTAATAAATGTTTCCGTTGGACGAAGAAGCTTATGAAGACTACTTCAAATGTTCTCACCTATAAATATAAATTCCTTCGATGAAGAAAAGATTAATATAACAATCTGTGTGATCAAAAGTGTAAAAGAATCAAAGCTTTCATTCTTCCTAGCACTCTTACTCTTGTAAGGAGTTTAAGTCTTGAGATTTATTTTCTATCCTCACCTGTAGTGAGTTAAACACTTAAGCACTTCTACATCCTTTTTTTATTAAACTTGGTGTTTAAGCCTGAAGAGGTTGAGAATACTTGTATACCTGAAGAGGTGGACAATACTTGCAATCTGTGTATAAGATTAGTAGAAAATCCTTCTTGTTGAAGGGACTGGACGTAGCTCTCGGTTTGTGAGAGTGAACCAGGATAAACATCTGGTGTAAGCTTTTCTTCCCTTCTCTTGTGTCTTATTTATTCACTAACATCTAGGGATTGCCATTGTTTTCTTAACTAAGGTTTTGAGATAAAACTTAGATCTCTTTCACTGCGTTTAAAGAGATTAATTTCAAAATCGTTTTAGTGTCCAATTGGACTAAAAAGTTTTCTTTGTCCATTGCATTTTTGCTTCTTAACGAAAAGTTTTCCAAAAAGGTTAAGAAACACAATTCAACCCCCTTCTTGTGTTTCAATTGTTTACTACAGGACGATGGATGCATTGGTGTGCTCATCGTTTTGCAATCGTCCATTTTAAACTTCTTCAGGTGTTCCTTTGCATACTTGGTATGGTGAATGTAGTTTTTGTCCAATGTTTGCTTTACTTGCAAACCCAGAAAGAATTTTAATTTCAAACTCCTTCTGCATGCATCAATTTGGAAAAATCCTTGCAAAGAGATTCATCCGTAGCTCCAAAGATAATATCATCAACATAAATGTGAGTTTATGTTTCTGCGAAAGAGCGTAGTATCAACTTTTCCTCTAGAAAATCCATTTTACGCTAGAAACATGCTTAATTTCTCATACCAAGCTCGAGAGCTTGTTTTAATCCATACAGAGCCTTTTTCAGTTTAAAAACGTGCTTTGGATGATTTTGATCCTCGAAACCAAGTGTTTGCTTGCATAACATAAACTTCTTCATTGATTATACCATTTAGAAACACACTTTTTCATCCATTTGATAGAGTATCATATTATGATGAGCAGCAAATGAAAGTAAGATGCGTATGACTTCTAATCTAGCTACAAGAGCAAAGGTTTCAGTGAATAACTTTGGGCAACTAACCTTGACTTATTTCTCACAACATTACCATCTTCGTCCAATTTGTTTCTGAACACCCACTTTGTTCCGATGATGGATTTGTCCTTGGGCCTTTGAACTAGTGTCCAAACATGATTTCTGGTGAATTGATTGAGTTCTTCTTGCATGGCCAAGATCCATCCTTTGTCCAAGAGAGCTTCTTCAACTTTCTTTAGTTCCATTTCTAAGATGAATGCAACATCCGAGTATTCTCTGAAGGCTAGTATTATACAAACTTTATCATTTGGATTACCAATGATTTGGTCTTCTGGATGATAGGTTTTGAAGTGCTAACTTCGTTGAACATCATTTCTTGTTGCATTTTCTTCTTTTCTTTCATCATCCTATATTTCTTTATTTGTTGTTGATGGTTCTTCACTGATGTCCTTTGAGTTTAGATATGCAAAAGACTCATCTAGCATGGATAGATTCTTCCACAGTCAAAGAATGAGAGTTATAAACTCTGTATGCCCTTGAAGTTTCAGAGTATCCTAAGAAAATATCACAGTAAACTTTTGCATCAAATTTTCCTAAAGAATCTTTGGTATTGAAATTGTAGCATTGACAACCAAATGAATGAAAATAAGAAATGTTGGGTTTACGTCCCTTCCACAATTCATAAGGAGTCTTATTCAATAAAGGTCTAATATATATTATGTTTTGGATATAACATGTAGTGTTAACAACTTTAGCCCAAAAATGTTTGGAAGTTGAGTTGTTGTCATTGAGCATTGTTCTAGCCATCTCTTGAAGAGATATGTTTTTCCTCTCTACCACACCATTTTGTTGTGGTGTTCTTGGGGTAGAGAAGTTGTGAAGAATATCACTTCGGATTCTCCTCCATGATCACTTCGGATTGAGTTGATACATTTGTGAGCTAGGAACATAACCCATGTCCATCTAGTATAGTCATCTACTATAACTAATCCATATTTCTTTCCATTTAATGAGGCAGTTCTTGTTGGACCAAACAGATCTAGGTGTAACAGCTCTAGTGGTCTAGAGGTGGAAACAATATTTTTGGATTCGAAAGAGTTTTTGATTTGTTTTCCCCTTTTGACAGGCATCACATAGAATATCTGATTTGTACACAAGCTTTGGTAGCCCTCTCATGAGGTTATGCTTATTTATCTTTGAGATTAACCTCAAGCTTGCAAGACCAAGCTTCTTGTGCCATATCCATTGTTCTCTTTTTATGGATGCTAGGCATGATACATTCTGATCTGAGAGATCTTCTAAGTCAATCTTGTAAAGATTGTTTTGCCTTTTAGCAATAAAGAGTATGGTATGGATCCATCAGAGTTTTTGACTATACATTCTCCTTGATTGAAAGAAACATTGGATCCACTATCACATAATTGGCTTATGCTAAGTAGATTATGTTTTAATCCTTCAACCAGAAGTACATTATCAATAGAAGGAAAAGGATGCTTACCAATCTTACCTATTCCAACTATTTTGCACTTCTGGTTTCTACCAAAGGTGACAAAGCCACCTAATTTAAGTTTGAGGTCTTGGAACATAGACCTTTCTCTCGTCATGTGACGTGAGCAACCATTGTCTAGGTACCATGACAGGTATCTTCTTTCTGCTGCTAAGCATATCTGCAAGAGGAATTAACATGTTTTTAGGTACCCATATCTTTTTGGGTCTTTGATCAATCAATTTGAGACACTTATGTTAGCTTTGTACTAGGCTTTATTAGATGTTTATTGTGCCCAATATTAGTATTTTAGATGAGTTTAATGTTGTTGGGCCTCATTGGGCTTTAATGCAAATTATGAATAATTCTTGAATTTTGATGCATTTTGACCTTTCCTCCATGGTTAGGCCATAACTTGGGACTCGGTGATTCATTTGAGGTGATCTTGGTGTCTTTGGAAAGCTAAGACAAGGTTCTACAAGTTTCATGAAGAACTCAAGAGCTGGATCAGACTTCTAAGGGTCCAAAATATCCCTGCAATGCAGAGTGGGTTTGCTGTTACGAAAATCTAGGCAGTGTGCACATATTGGACTATATAGTGGGCTATAGGCCTCCTCTTAGGCTAAAACTTGGCCATTGGAAAGATAAGACCAATATTTCCAACTTCACTGTAGGCATGATTATGAAGCTACAAGTTGGTTTGAATTTGGAAACACGTTCTGCCAACCTAACTTGAGGTAGGTGCAATGTTTTTGGCATATCTGGAGTTCTAAAAGTCCAAATGGCATGATTCCAACGCCAAAAATTTCAAGGAGACAACTGGCTACAACTTTCATGAAGACCTCCAAGCCAAGTCTAGGTCATGAAAATCAAGTTGGAAGTTGGATAAGAGTTGCTGACTAAAAGCCACTAACCATACACCAACCCACCTACCATGCACCAACCCACCAACCATGCATCAAGCTTCCATATTTGACAATTTTCATGTTTTTACAGCTTGCATTCCGATTATTTTCAATTACAAATTAGCTTCTAGGATTAGTATAAATAGAGTCAATCTCTTTGTATTATACATCATTCAATTTGAAGTAAGTTTGAAGAAAGTTTGACTATTTGTGAGAGTTTTCTTTCTCTTCTTCTCCATTCTCTTTAGAATTTCGTTTTTGTTCTTTATTTTATGAGTTCTTCCTTCCCATCCATGGAAGGCTAGGCTCTTATAATCAATCCAAGGGATTAGCCATCTTGTTGTTTAATTTGGAGATCTTGTTTCGCTTGTTTATATTGCTTAATTGTTATTCAAGTTTCTCTTCTTCCTCTTTTGATTTTTATCTAGATTGAATTGCTTAATTTGATTTAGATGTTGATGTCGTAATAGCTTTATTATCATGTATTCAAAGAGGATGACATAGAATAAACAATTTATTAAAGCTTTTTGATGGATTGTTTAGCTTGGTTAAATTCTAGATCTTAAGTTAATCTATGCTTGGATGGTGCTTACTTTATCTAACATTGGTTAATTAAATCCTAGATGCTTATCTAGTAGAGGATTCTTGGATCATGTTGAGGTGTCTTGATGTGATCTAAGGCTAAGAATATGGTTAGCGATTAAGTGAATTCCTTGTGATCAATGAAAAATTAAACTCAAGATTGGTAAATTTCCTTGGATTGGTTAATTTGTTAATTGTATTTCTTTAATTCAACCGGTGTATTTTCTTTTAAAATAATGAAAACCCCCTTTTAATTATCAACCTTTGTGCATTCAATATCCTGAACTTAATGTTGATTTTGAGTTGAAATCTGGATTGATACACTTGCTGCCCAAGTTTCATGGTCTTGCAGGTGAAGATCCACATAAGCATTTGAAGGAGTTCCATGTTGTCTTCTCTACCATGAAACCTCATGGAATAGCTGAAGATCACATCAAGCTAAGGGCCTTTCCTTTCTCCTTGGATGGTGCTGCTAAGGATTGGTTGTATTACTTACAACCTGCTGCCATCACTTCTTGGAATGACATGAAAAGACTATTTATGGAGAAGTTCTTTCCTGCATCAAGAACTACTGCAATAAGGAAAGATATTTGTGGCATAAGGCAAATCAGTGGTGAAACTCGCCATGAGTATTGGGAGAGATTCAAGAAATTGTGCTTGAGCTACCCACACCATCAAATTAGTGATCATCTGCTAATCCAATACTTCTATGAAGGGTTGATGCCAATGGAAAGGAGTATGATTGATGCTGCAAGTGGTGGAGCATTGGTAGATAAAACTCCAGCTGCTGCCAGAAACTTAATTGCAAACATGGAAGCAAATTCTCGGCAATTTGGTACTCGAATGGGTACTGCAACTAGAGAGTCAATGAAGTTAATACCTCTTCACATGCTGATCAACAAAGGGTGGAACATAGATTGGATGAGCTCACTTCTTTGGTCAGACAGATGGCAATGGGACAACACGAACCACCTGTGCAAACCCCTGCAAGAGTTTGTAGCATATGCTCTAGTTCCTCTCATCCCACAAATTCGTTCCCCACATTGCAAGATGATTATGAGTTTCAAGACCAATCTGTGGCTGCAGCTGCTATATTTCCTAGGAAGCCACAGTTCCATCAGCAGCAACAACAAAAATATGATCCATTCTCCAATACTTAAACCTTGGCTGGAGGGACCATCCCAATATGAGATATGGGAATGCATCAAATCAGCAGCCACCAAACCAGTATAGACCACCATTCTAGCAGCAAGCAAGGACAAATCAGTTTCAGCCACATGCTGGACCAAGTAGACCACCATTCCAGCAGTAAGGTCCTGTAACCACGAAATCTGAGCCCTCATAGGAGGATTTGGTGAAACAGTTGCCACCAATAACATCCAATTTCAACAGAGAACTGAAACCACCATTCAGAACTTGGAGACTCAAATTGGTCAACTTGCCGCGTCTATTTATGAATTAAAGTCACAGGGTTCTGGCCAATTACCCTCTCAAACCACTCCAAACCCTATAGGCAATGTTAGTGCTATAGCTTTGCGCAGTGGTAAGCAAATCAATGGACCAGTGCAGCAAATAATTCTAGATTCTACCCTTGACCTAGAAAAACAAGATTCAGCAGCTAATTCAGATGCTGTAGCAGATTCAGCAGCAAATGATCCTATAATAGCCAAGCAAAAAACCAGATCAAACCAGCAATTGACAGAAAATTCAGTACAGCAGAAAAGTGAACATCCACAAAAGTCAACTTCCAACATTCCTATTCCTTTTCCCAACCGAATGATACAGCCGTGGCATATGGTTGAGTCTGACTTGGATAAGGAAATTATGGAGACTTTTCAGAAGGTTGAGGTGAATATACCTCTCTTGGAGGCAATTAAACAAATCCCCAAGTATGCCAAGTTTTTGAAAGAGATGTGCGCCCATAAGAGGAAGCTAAAAGGGACAGAAAAAGTGAGTATGGGGAGGAATGTCTCTGCTTTGATTCAACCCAACCTGCCTCCCAAATGCAAAGATCCAGGCACTTTTACCATCCCTTGCTCCATATGGCACCAACAGTTCACTCATGCCTTGCTAGACTTGGGAGCCTCCATCAATGTAATGCCAAAGTCAATTTACACTTCATTGCATATCGGAGAGCTAAAACCCACCGGAATTGTCATTCAGTTTGCAAACCGGAGCACGGCTTAACTTGCAGGAGTGTTGGAGGATGTTCTGGTTCGGGTAAATAATTTAATATTCCCAGCTGATTTTTATGTGTTGAATATGGAAGATGAATCTGCCTCTTCCCCACCCCTATTGATCTTAGGTAGGCCATTTTTTGAAAACTGCTAAAACTAAGATTGATGTGCATGCTGGTACCCTTTCCATGGAATTTGGTGATGATATCATTCAGTTTAACATTTTTGATGCCATGAAATACCCTTTAGAGGATCATTCTGTTTTTCATTTTGATGTCATTGATTTACTAGTTGATGATATGCATGCTGATATGTTGGCAGAGTTCCCTGAAATTGTAGGATACACTGATAGCATAGCTTGCGATACTTGTTCTGCCTACTTCGGACTTTCTGGTTGTAAACCTACTGCAATGTGTGCAGCCTGTACTGAGATTTCTACATACTTATCATGTGCTGTTGTTAATTCTGCTGACATTGATGATTCTGTTTTTGTTATTAATGGCAATGATGCTGTTATTAATGATGTTGTCATTCATTCTACTGCTAAGTGTGATTCTTTTGATTCTATAAGATATGATGATGTTGTTTTGCAATATTGTGCACAGCTTATAGGTACAGGTGCAGCAAGTGCAACTACTGAGAATTTAGCAGATATAGTTTCGGTTCCAAAACTAGTATCGTCAGTCTAGCAACCACCCTTCATTAAACTTAAGCCTCTACCCGAGCATTTGAAGTATGAAATCTTGGAGGAGGATGAGAAGCTCCCGGTGATAGTGGCCAAACACCTCCAACTTGAGCAAGAAACCAAATTATTGGAAGTCTTGAAGCAACACAAAAAGGCAATTGGTTGGACACTTCTAGACATTCCTGGTATTAACCCCTCCACATGCATGCACAGGATATTTCTTGAGGAGGAAACTAAACCTGTGAGACAATCCCAGAGGAGACTGAATCCTCTCATTCTAGATGTGGTGAAGAAAGAGGTGACCAATCTACTGCAGGCTAGCATTATCTATCCCATCTCTGACAGCAAGTGGGTGAGCTCAGTGCAAGTGGTTCCAAAGAAATCCGGAGTGACTGTCATGGCCAACCAGAAGAATGAGCTCATTCCAACCTGAGTGCAGAATAACTGGAGAGTTTGCATTGACTATAGACGCCTCAACCAAGCCACTTGGAAGGATCATTACCCCCTTCCGTTCATTGATCAGATGCTGCAACGGTTGATTGGTAAGTCCCATTACTGCTTTTTCGATGGCTACACTGGATACTTCCAGATCCACATTGCACCAGAGGATTAGGAGAAGACCACATTTACCTGTCCCTTTAGCACCTTTGCTTATAGACGGATGCCCTTCGACCTCTGCAATGCCCCTGGTACCTTCCAACGGTGCATGGTGAGCATATTTTCTGATTTCTTAGAGGAGTGCATGGAGGTATTTATGGATGACTTCATTGTCTATGGTTCTTCTTTCGATTCATGTTTAGCTAGCTTATCTAGGGTGCTGCATAGATGCATTGAGACTAACCTTGTGCTAAATTTTGAGAAATTCCATTTTATGGTAGAACAAGGTATAGTTTTAGGCCATGTAGTATCCAGTAAGGGCATTGTGGTAGATCCTACCAAGATTGATGTAATTACTTGTTTATCTTAACCCACATGCGTGTGGGAAGTGCGTTCTTTTCTTGGTCATGCAAGTTTCTACAAGTGCTTCATTGCCGACTTCAGCAAGATTGCCCTTCCACTTTCCTACTTACTGCAGAAAGATGTAGAGTTCAATTTTGATGACAAATGCAAGGCAGCTTTCAACCACTTGAAGCATGCCTTGACCAGTACCTTTATCATCCAACCACTTGACTGGGCATTGCCATTTGAGCTGATGTGTGATGCTTCTAACTATGCAGTAGGAGCAGTCTTGGCACAAAGATTGGGGAGAGCTTCTCATGTGGTATACTATGCTTCCAGAACTCTGGATGTTGCTCAGGCCAACTATACCACAACCGAAAAAGAGCTTTTAGCCATTGTTTTTGCTTTGGATAAGTTTAGATCATATTTGCTTGGTTCTAAGGTTGTTGTGTTTAATGATCATGCAGCTTTATATGTTCCTTTTGAAGAAGCCAGAGGCAAAGCCCCGACTAATAAGGTGGATGCGAC
This sequence comes from Styphnolobium japonicum, assembly GCA_023212625.1. Taxonomy (NCBI): domain Eukaryota; kingdom Viridiplantae; phylum Streptophyta; class Magnoliopsida; order Fabales; family Fabaceae; genus Styphnolobium; species Styphnolobium japonicum. The sequence goes on from JALBWW010000010.1 coordinate 3,659,719, forward strand.
TGCTCCAAGAGTTTGATATAGAGATCCGTGACAAGAGTGGAGTAGAGAACCTAGTGGCAGATCACTTGAGCCGCATTGAGAGGGCTTCCGATCCCTTCCTTGTACAAGACTCATTCCCAGATGAGCAGCTTCTGCAACTGCAAGGTAAGAACACCTCCCCTTGGTTTGCAGATATGGTTAATTTCCTGGTTGCTGGTGTTCTTCTTGCATGTTTTACTAGAGCTCAATCTGATAAATTGAAAAGTGAGTCTAAGTACTATGTATGGGATGATCCTTATCTGTGGAAGCTTTGTAGTGACCAAATTATTAGAAGGTGTGTCTCTGATAATGAGTTTCATTCCATTCTTAGCTTTTGTCATACATTTGCATGTGGTGGGCACTTTGGCTCCCAACGTACAGCTAGGAAGGTTTTGGACTCTGGGTTGTATTGGTCTACCCTATTTCATGATGCATATTTGTTTTGTAAGTGTTATGACCAGTGCTAGAGAACAGGGACAATTTCACACAGGAATGAGATGCCTCAGCAGCCTATGCTGTCTTTTGAGATCTTTGATGTTTGGGGTATTGATTTCATAGGCCCTTTCCCTGTTTTCTTTGGTTTTATTTATATTTTGTTGGTTGTTGATTATGTGTCCAAATGGGTGGAGGCAAAAGCCACTCGGACTGATGATTCCAAAGTTGTTGTGGACTTTGTTAGATCACAGATTTTCTGCAGGTTTGGAATCCCGAAGCCCATTATCAGTGATTAGGGTTCACACTTTTGTAACCGGAGAATAGAGGCTTTGATGAGAAAGTACAGCGTGTTGCACAAGGTTTCTACATTTTATCTCCCCCAGACAAACGAGCAAGCCAAGGTCTCAAACTGAGAGATCAAGCACATACTTGAGAAGACAGTCCAACCTAATAGGAAGGACTATAGCCTGAGACTTGAGGATGCTCTGTGGGCTTACCGAACTACCTACAAGACACCAATAGGGATGTCCGCGTACCGGATTGTCTTTGGGAAGGCATGCCACCTTCCGGTGGAAATTGAGCATAAATCCTATTGGGCGGTAAAACAGTGTAACCTTGACTTGAGTCAAGCCAGATCTCAAAGGAAGCTCCAACTTCAGGAACTTGAGGAGCTTCGATTAGAGGCATATGAGAACTCCCGGATCTATAAGGAGAAGACTAAACTCCTTCATGATAAGATATTGGTACGGAAGGAGTTCACCATTGGTCAAAAAGTCCTTCTCTACAACTCTCGCCTCAAACTTATGCCCGGTAAGCTTCGTTCTAGGTGGCTTGGACCTTTCATTGTTATTAATGTTTTTCCTCATGGTGCAGTAGAAATTAAGAGTGAAGCCACCAACAAAGTGTTCAAAGTTAATGGTCATCACCTCAAGAATTTTTATGAAGGAGCTTAAGAGAACCTCGTGGAGGAAGTTCAACTGCAGGAGGCCCTCTACCATGATTGATCACTACTTTGCTGAAAAAAATTAAAAATTAAGCCACGTTTAAGGTCAATGGCCAGAAATTGAATCATTGTTGGGGAGGACCCATCGATCGTGCAAAATCTTCAATCACGCTGGCTGATGACATTAAAAGTAGTGCTTCTTGGGAGGTAACCTAAGTTTTCTAACTCTTTCATCTTTCAAACTTTGACTTATTGGCTATCACAGGAATCGAGACAGAAAATCGGTGCCAAGCGAGAAAATCTATTAGAGTTTGATTTTTTCTGTCCTAATTTTTTTTGTTATTTCTATGACAAATGATTTTTCATCTGTTAAATGGCGGATAACGGTACTCCGTGAAAATCTTTTTCGGTCCCTTCAGTTACCCACAAACACTGAAATCTGTATATAATTTTACTCATTTCTTTTCCTTTTTTTCTTTCTTTCTTTCAAAATGTATAATCAGCTTGTTAACAACTGCAAACGATTCCCTTTTCTCCCTCAAAATGCTTTAACTAACATTTATTGTACAAGGTTTGAGAGATTAAGGATGCTTATGCACAAAGGCATCCCTGAGGATATACGCTGGTTGATCGAAGCAAAGGTCCGAATCACAGGGGAATTTTCTGACGCTCTTGTTTCATATATGCCAGGGTTAGGCAAAAGTTCATATGCAAAGAAGAGAATAGCAGAAAGGTTACGAGTCTGCTATAAATGTGCAAGATGGACCTGTAACACAAAATGCAGATCAATTGGAATGGCGTCTATAAATCAACTTGATAAAATTCACTTCATTAAGGATGGCATGAGTAAGGAGTCTTTAGATAGCATTCTATTGACTCTTGAGACGCATCCTAGTGGAGATGTGTAGAGAGTACTTCTTGATTTATGGCCAATATTCCAAGATGAACATGAGCGTTATAGTCTCGGGAATCTGACTCAAAAGCACCCTGTTTGCCAATTTTTAAGAAAATTGGATGGGAAATCGACCATCGGCCCATAAAGAGCATTCAAGCTGTTACAAGACGTAAAACCAGAGGAAAATGTGAGCCACAATCACACCTCCTATAAGTATTATTTTTCTTTTTCTTCATGTTCATTAAAAAAAATTAAAAAAATATATATTAGCCATATTTTTTTTTAAATATGCGTTGCGTATTTTCAGACTTCTTCTAACACATATAGATTAGTCTTTTATCCTTGTCATATAGCTATTATCATTGATGTGCTTATTTTCAAACTTTCCTGACACACGGATCTATACTTCCTTTATAGGTGTAATTATTACATTTGAGTTTTGATTCCTTTAAATAATGCACTTTGCTCTATTCAGATCATTGATAAGGTGAGAGTACAAAAAAAAAGAAAAAAAATTAAAGTCACTTCACTTCGTCGGATCAAGAGTGTTTGTGTCTTTTGTGGATCTAATCCTAGGAAGGATAAAGAGTTTGTAAATATTGCAAACCATCTTGGTCGAGTGCTAGCTGAGAGAGAAATCCATTTAGTTTACGTAGGAGGTAGTCTTGGGTTAATGGGTTGCGTAGTCACTGTTGCACATTTAGGAGGTGGCAAAGTCCTTGGTGTCATTCCTAGTCCTTTAGCTATTGGCAATCCCACTGGAAAAACAGTAGGGCATGAAGTAATGGTATCTTACATGCACCAACGCATGAACATTATGATAGCAAATGCTGATGCCTTTATTGCCCTACCTGGTGGTTTTGGAACTTTGGAAGAGCTCTTCCAAATTACATCCTGGTCACAACTGAACTTTCACCAAAAACCCATAGGTATATTAAATATTAATGGTTTTATGATAGTTTATTTTCTTTTCTTGATCATGTTGTGGAACAAAGGTTAATCTCACAAGCAACACGTCAAATTCTTGTAACTGCTGCAGCCCCCGAATAATTGCTCGATCAACTACACGAATTTGTTCTACAATGTTATCCAGCAATGACTCCACTGAATTGGGAACAAGGCAGCAGCAGCATAAAGCAAAAAACTTGATTTGACTTTGTCCTTGTGAATTTTTGTTTTCTCTTATGGTTTTAGTTTTTTGTAATTTTTCTTATTTTAGACCCGATTTGCAGTTTTCTGGTAAGACCTTCTACACTTTACCTATCTTTATTTTGACATTGGGGACAATGTCTTAAATTAGTTGGGGGGAGGGATAGTTGACAATACCTTGTACATAGTTTAGTTAAAAAAAAAACTAACCAGCTAATCTTTATTGTTACTAGCTTAATAGATGTATGATGGCAGAGTAAGGAGTAGTTTTGTCTTAAAACGCATCTTAACTTGCATTTCATAGTATGTCTTAAATTATTTTGTTCTTGCATATTAAAAAAAAATTTCATTTTGATCTTTTCAATTAATTTTGATGCAAGCATGTGCTGAATCTGAGCTTAATTGATAATAAAAGTATGCAAAACAATTTATAGTTGAATCATTTTCATGATATACATGTGTATATGATTGTGGATATTAGGAAGAAAGCATGGTTGAATTGAGTGAATGTTCCATACCTTCGTGAGTTTTGAGCTTTTCCAAGTTTGATACTTACACTTGGTTTATTTTCTTTCATGAGTGATGTCAATTATGAATTTATTTTCTAGAACTTGCATTGAATCGATTTGAGATTACATTGGTCTGTATGTTGCATGAAAATGACAGAGGCATTTTTCTTGATTTAGCTGCTTTGGCCAAATAAACCTACCTTGCATTTATCCCATTGTTATCCCCCTCTGAGCCTACTTGCCCATTCTTTATTCTTAGCTCATTACAAGCCTTGAGTGAAAAACCATGTTTTATCTCACCTTAGGGAATATGAGAGCATTGATTTTCCTATTGGAGGAGCTATTTTTCTTATAATGATTTAAGTGTGGGGGAATTGGTGTGCTGATGCGAAATGCTTGGTACCAAAAAAAAAACACAAAAACAAGAAAATAAAGCCAAAAGGTTGAAAAAGAAAAGAATAGAAAAATGAAGGAATATGTGAAGAGAATGAACATTTTATGGTTTTGGGAAAAAATTTATGCTTTCTACTTGAATTACTCCCCAATGCTTTTTTATTCTCATTGGTTTTAACCTGCTAATATCCATATTGTTCCATTCCTTCACCTTATAGTCCCATTACAACCTTTTTGAAAGACCTCATGATTTTTGCAATTTATTTGATCTAAGTAGTGGAGAATTGATGCATATGCAAGCCTATGGTAAAATACTTTCATAATTTGACTGAGTTGAGCGCAACTAGTTAACCTAAACACCTTATGTGATTTGAGTGTCACTTGTGAGGAATTCTACTCAATTTGAACATGACTATTTTTTTATTAAAGCATGATTATGCTATACTTTATTCTCAATTGGTTCGATTCAACTATTCTTTGTTAAGCATACTTGACTTATTAATTATGGATTAAATTTGATACAATGCTTGTATTTAAAAATTAGTTGAATTGACTAAATAAAGTATTACATGTTTGTAGGTATCATCCTGGTAAACCCTCACAAGACTATATAGTGGGCTATAGGCCTCCTCTTAGGCTAAAACTTGGCCATTGGAAAGATAAGACCCATATCTCCAACTTCACTGAAGACCATTTAGTCAATAGATGTCGTTTTAGGCTTGATTATGAAGCTACAAGTTGGTTTGAATTTGCAAACACGTTCTGCCAACCTAACTTGAGGTAGGTGTAATGTTTTTGGCATATCTGGAGTTCTAACAGTTCAAATGGAATGATTCCAACGCCAAAATTTCAAGGAGACAACTGACTACAACTTTCATGAAGACCTCTAAGCCAAAATGCACCGTCTAGGTCATGAAAATCAAGCTGGAAGTCGTATAAGTGTTGCTAAGTAAAAGCCACAAACCATATACCAACCCACCTACCATGCACCAACCCACCAACCATGCATCAAGCTTCCATATTTGACAATTTTCATGTTTTTACAGCTTGCATTCAGATTATTTTCAATTACAAATTGGATTCTAGGATTAGTATAAATAGAGTCAATCTCTTTGTATTATACATCATTCAATTTGAAGTAAGTTTGTAGAAAGTTTGACTATTTGTGAAAGTTTTCTTTCTCTTCTTCTCCATTCTCTTTAGAATTTCATTTTTGTTCTTTATTTTATGAGTTCTTCCTTCCCATCCATGGAAGACTAGGCTCTTATAATCAATCCAAGGGATTAGCCATCTTGATGTTTAATTTGGAGATCTTGTTTCACTTGTTTATATTGCTTAATTGTTATTCAAGTTTTTCTTCTTCCTCTTTTGATTTTTATCTAGATTGAATTGCTTAATTTGATTTAGATGTTGATGTGGTAATAGCTTTATTATCATGTATTCAAAGAGGATCACATAGAATAAACAATTTATTAAAGCTTTTTGATGGATTGTTTAGCTTGGTTAAATTCTGGATCTTAAGTTAATCTATGTTTGGATGGTGCTTACTTTATCTAACATTGGTTAATTAAATCCTAGATGCTTATCTAGTAGAGGATTCTTGGATCATGTTGAGGTGTCTTGATGTGATCTAAGGCCAAGAATATGGTTAGTGATTAAGTGAATTCCTTGTGATCAATGAAAAATTAAACTCAAGATCGGTAAATTTCCTTGGATTGGTTAATTTTTTAATTGCATTTCTTTAATTCAACCAGTATATTTTCTTTTAAAATAATCAAAACCCCCTTTTAATTATCTTGATCTGATTAAATCTTTGTTCTTTTTGGATCCTTGAGAGACGATTCGGTTCATTCTCTATACTACAAATTAGTTTGGGAATCGGTAAATTTTATTACTTGACGGGTCTCGACAACCTCTTGTCAAATTTGGCGCCGTTGCGAGGGATTCTATGAATTGTATGAAATGTTCTATCAATTTCAGGATAAAATGAATGCAACGTACTAGGATTAGACCTAGTCATATAACATGCAGTTCATAAGAAGGTATAGAAAAGCAATAATAACTAAAACACTAAAAATTCCTAAAACAAATACTCCAAAAATTAAACAAAAAAAATAGTATCAAATGAATTTTAAAAATTATGGATCCACCACAGGGTAAAATCTACACAAAAATGCTATCGAACAGAATAATAAAAAATCTTTAAAAATTGAAAAAGTGGTCTAAACATTGGAATTTGGCTTGAACTTGACATTGCACCTTGTGAACACCCAAATTTGTCCAGGTCTTTTTAGAAAATTAAAAAAAATTTCCTTTTAGCCAATCTCTATAAAAAAATTCAAATTAATTTAATTACAAAAATCCAAAAAGTGAGAAAAATAAAATAAAATGAATGAATGAATGAATAAGAAAATTTGAAAGAAAATAAAAAAAGAAAAGAGAAAAAAAATCCTCTTTCAGCCAATCAAAAAATTAAGAAAAAAAATAAAATAAAATAAATTAATTAATTACGAAATTAAAAAAAATGATGAAAAGGAAAATAAAAATTTGAAAGAAAAAAGAGAGAAAAGAAAAAACTCATTTTTAGCTAACCCATTACCCATTAGCCAAGCCCAAATCTTTTTTCCTTTACCCATGCACTTGACCCGGTCCAGCTTCCCCTTACCCGACCCAGTACCCACTCTTATCTTCTTTCACCTGAAACGCTAGCTGCCCCTCCCTTTTCTCTCTTCCCTTCTCTTTCCCCTTTCCTTAATTTCTCTCACCCAAGCCCTAGCAGAGCCCTCTCTGTTGCACCGCCTGCATTTCCTCTTCCCCATGGCAGCCACGCCTCCAACACCATACCAACTTGCACCACCCTTCCCCATGACAACACCCCTCTTCCCTTCCCTTCCTCTGCCAGAACCCCTCTTCTGCGTCGTATAATCCTCCACAAATTTGAGCAGTGTGTTTAGCTTTTTAGTGCTACTCACAAATATACTAAGATCCTCATTAAGTTCCATTACTTCAGTTTGAAGTTTCTCAACTTCATCAGATGTATTGGACTCAAATGATGTTTTTTAAAGAATATTTTTTGCTTTTAGTTTTTCACAAAGAGTTTCGAGTTCTTGTTTTTCTAAAAACAATTTTTTTACTTCTTTGGATAATTTTGAAAATTTTCTTTTCAGAGATTTGTACTCAACATACACAATAGATTAGTTATTTGGTAGTTCATCGAATGCTTCTTGAGGATTAAAGTCTGAATTGGTTACCTCATCTTCTTCCTCATCAGACGATGTGCTTGCCATCAAGCCAATGTTAGCTTCTTCTTCTGCTTCCTCTTCATCTTCAGTTGATGAGAGATCAAGTTCTTCCCAAGTTTCCATTAGTCCTATTTTCTTCTTGGTGAAGAATCTTTTCTTCTCCTTATCTTTGTTTAGAGAGGGCATTCATCCTTGATATGTCACGGCTTCTTGCACTCATAGCATATGATTGGACTTTTGTCTTTTGTCCCAGTCCTATCCTTTGGAGCTCTTCGTCTAAAGTGTTTTCTTCTCATGCCACCTTTCTTTTTCCACATAGCTTGTATCTTTCTAGAGATGAAAGATAACTCATCATTTTTTGAGACATATTCTCTAGATGATTCAGTCTCATTTGAAGATTCTTTAGCTTTAAGTGCTTTGGACGCACTTCTTTTGTGAGATTTTCGGCCAATTGATTTGCCTTTTCTTGAATTTTCCTCTTCTTGAAGTTCAACATCATGAATTTTGAGAGAACATAGGAGTTCCTCCATGGTAAGAGAAGCTAGGATCTTTACTTCTTGAATGGCAATAACCTTAGGCCTCCACTGCTTGGAAAGACTTCTCAGATTTTGTCTGATATGGTCTTCATTATCATATGTCTTTCCCAGAGATCTCAATCTATTGATGATTGCTTGGAATCATCCAAACATTTGATCAATGTTCTCATGCTCTCCCATTTTGAAGAGTTCATACTAATGAACCAGCATGCTTATCTTTGATTCCTTGACTTGAGAGGAACCTTCATGGGCCAAGGCAAGAATGTCCCATATTTCCTTACCTGCTCACAACTATGAACCTTGTCATGTTTAGATCTGGTGATGGCACACATAAGATAGTGTTTTGCTTTCGAGATTAGCCGGTGCTTGGTTCGCTGTCCCTCCTTCCATTGTGCTCGAGGGAGTTCTTGTCCTTCTGCGTTGGTGAGTAATTGATAGCCATTTTAGACTAAGTCCCAAGTGTCTATGTTTTGAGCGTCAAAGAATGCAATCATTCTTTTCTTCCAGTAGTCGTAGTCGTTTCCATTGAATAAATGTGGTCTTTTCACTGCTTGTCCTTCGTTTTCCATTATGGCTATGCTGGATCTTTTTCCTCTACATTGTTAAATGCTCAACCCAAGAGGCTGAGCTCTAATACCAATTGAAATAACAAGTTGAAACACAATAAGGGGGGTTGAATTGTGTTTCTTAACCTTTTTGGGAAACTTCTTTAAAACAATCTTTTGAAAGAAAAACTTTGCATAGAAGCAAGTAAGAATGGACGAAATGTAAACTCTTCAAAGTCCGTTGGACGCAAAGAGGGTTTTTCTAAACATATTGGACGACAGATTAAAACTTTATCTTTTAAGAAGGGTTTAGTTATCAAAAACAATATCAATCCCCATATGTTAGTAAATAAAAGAAACAACATAGAGAGGGGAGAAAAGCTTACACTAGAGATTTATACTAGTTCACTCTCATAACCTGAGAGCTACGTCCAGTCCAGGCTTAACAAACAAGATTGATAAAAGGTGTTTAAAAACATTACTTGAGTTTAACTCACAACAGGTGAGGATATAAGAATAATTCTCAAGTTGAAAACTCTATACAAGAGTAGAAAGAATAGAAAGAGTAGGGCTTTGAATCTTTTTCTTTTTCGTTCTCTTAAACTTCTATATGTCTCTCTTCGAAGACTCTTGTATTTATATGTGGCTTGCACTTGAAATGGTCTTCATAAGCTTCTTCGTCCAACGGAAATATTTATTACCATTCTAAGTAGCATTAAATGCATAAGCTGATTTCGTGTTGAGCTTCTTCTGAAAAGTGTCTTTGGTTATCAGTGATTACAAAGAATATGATATCTTAGTTTTGACTTTTCTGAGCGCATAAAAAGTTCCTTATTTGTTGGTCTTTGTACTTGTTAGAAGTGTCAGCTCAGCAGCACAGTTGATTTACTTTTGTGTTAAAGAACTCGTAATCATTTATTGCACTTTGTTTTGCTTATCTCTTTAAATTGTTTAGGACAAAACTGTTTAAGAAAGAAACAACCGGAACAAAAACAACAGAAGCAAACAATGGACGATCCAATAAAATATAATAAAACTTATTGGACACACAGTTTTAAGTTTAAACAGAGTTGGTCTTTCGTCCAAATAAATTTAACTTCAAAAGTATAGGTTATTTTCAAAGCTTATTAGTTTCAAATTAATTTAATATAGTTGTTATCTTCAAAACTTTGAGGAGCTCAATTTTATTGAACAGTTAAGAAACTAAATTTGTCTTTGGTTTCAACATCATAGATATGAGATATCAAGTCTTCACATGGGTACACATTAGAGTAATGTTGTACTGGATTAACCCACCATGAAAGCCCTGCATGGATTGTTACATGAGTGTCATGAATGATTCTCACAGTGACGATGGTGTATATAGTCCTTTGACTTGAAGGCAATATAGTTCCCTACATGAGGAGTTGTATGACTTGATATTGTAAAACGTCCCTTGTAACAAGGAGATTAAAAAGACGACTATTAGACATGCTGCAAATCATGCAAAGGGATGTGAGTGGCCTAGATAGGATTTGTCCCTCATACTTAACGGGAGCAATATCTGTGGGGCCCTTGATAGAGTGAGACTGAAAATGCATGGCCATGCTTGAATGAATCAATATGAGATATTGATCTCATTTGTCTTAGTATGTCTACTCAGAGATCAAGAAACCAAAGATTGAACTATACAAGGATGACCGTTCCATGCCTTGTGTTCAATCTAGATATCTGGACAAAGGGACTAGACTACACGGTAACATTGTTCATGGAAAGGTTATGTCAAATCATTGACATTCCTATTACTTGAGTAGCAGTGATGTATTACTAGATACCTCTCACTGTTTGTAATGAGAACCTTCACGGTCACACACTTTGAATGGACCGGTATTGGGGTTTAATATTCATGAGATGAATTTAATTAGGAATCCAATTATGACTTAGGCTCCTAGATAACTAGTTGGACTTTTAGTTAGACTAAATGGGCCAGCTGAGTAGATGAGCCTGCACATAATTGTGACCTAGGACAAATTATGAGCAGCCACTTCAATGCTCCTTTCATGCTCTTATGACGGTTGCCTTAGCTATATATATGATATATAGCCGCTGCAACTGCACAAAACACCAGTGATAGAAAATAGTGAGTGTGAGAGGAGCACGCACCCCCCGCTACTAGTATTGTAGAGTGGAGGAGAACCCATATTCAGTTCATTCGTGTGGATACCGTAGAGGCACCGCTTGATTGCTATGCTCGTGATTGACAGTCGTTTCTTCCTAGAGGTAAATCCCCTAACATGTTTTATGATTTTCGCATGGATCCTCAGTTGGGTTTGGGATTTGGTTTTGTTTTCTGCTACATTTCCCGATCCCGAAACCCAACATTGATCTCATTTGTCTTAGTATGTATAATCAGAGATCAAGAAACTAAATATTGAACTTTACAAGGATGATCGTTCTATGCCTTATGTTCAATCTAGATATCTGGACAAAGGGACTAGACTAGAAGGTAACATTGTTCACGAAAAGGTTATGTCAAATCACTGGCATTCCTGTTACTTGAGTAGCAGTAATGTATTACTAGATATTGCTCACTATTTGTGTTGCTAAAATTAGATTTTAGTATTACTTTCAACGTAATGGGAACCTACAGGGTGACACACTTTAAGTGGACCGATATTGGGGTTTAATATTCATGAGATGAATTTAATTAGGGATCCAATTATGACTTGGGATCCTAGATAACTAGTTGGACTTTTAGTTAGTCTAAATGGGCCAACTGAGTAGATGGACCTGCACATAATTGTGTCCTAGGTCAAATTATGAGCAGACAGTTCAATGCTCCTATCATGCTGTTATGGCAACTGCCCTAACTATATATATGATATATAGTCGTTGTAGCCGCATGTAACACCCTCATTTGGATGTCACATTTAACGAAATCTCAAGTTAATTTCAAAAACTTTTTGTACTTTCTTTTATGAAAATGTGAGTTCTAAAATTTCTTTTCTCGGATATAACATAAAATAACCAAAAAGCAATAAATCAATATCAAAAGATTTCAAGAATATACATCATAAGTATTTATATCCAATTTTACTGTTTAATTCTACTATTTAACAACATACATAAAAGATACACACTAGAAACTCTATATATCATCCTATTGCCCAAGTCCTACATGCTTAATTACTCCGTATCCAAGTGGACACTCCATACGTCTGAATCATCATGGAACTGTGTTCTAACAAAACTAAATAGGTCCTTCCTTGATGCCTTCGCTGTCTTCACCAGACAGGAAGAAAAACACTTCCTTATCGTCTTCATAAGACAAAAGAAAAACAACACAAAACATACAAAACAATACAACAAAGATGTGAGATCCTCGTCACCTATCAATACCAATAAAGCAGTGTAGAAAACATAACAAATAGTATAGTTAACATAACAAATAGTATAGTTCCATAATGAATCAATAGATATAATCATGTCATCAAACAATGGGCAGATCAAAATCAATATGCACTATAATGATGTAACAGCATGACAACTGACTATGCAATCATCCAATGATTGACTCCTACTCCATGGAGCTAAAACACAACAAGTCAGAGAGGGTGATTGGGAGTACATGTTCCGTATCTCATTAGCCTCCAATTTGCTCAAAAGTGCTATAGAATAATCTCATTTGGCAATATGGCTCACGAGAACACTCTCCACCAATCGTGAATAGGATAGTGTCTGGTCGGAATCGTTTGGTGTGTTGCAATCATATCACCATGACACAGTCCAACTGGCCTCCTGTGGAGTTTCCCCACCCCAACATCCCCAAGATCATTCATAGATCTTCACTACACAATTCGCACCCGCACTAAGGTGTAAGCTCAACCCCTAGGCTCAAAGCCTTAACAAGTCTCATACAGACTATCACAATGCCATGTCAACTAACCCATGCAAAGTGCAATCACTCATAATTAATGGTCAACTAACCCATAATTATTAAATTAATCATGATCAACCCAATAATTCATGGTCAACGAACCCATAATTATTGGTTTATCAAAACACAATCCCCTCGGGATTCAAGCCATCATTTTAAGAATAGCGTTAGCTGTCTTATCTAGAGTCCAGTCTACGTCGGCCTGATAGTAGTACCGTTGTTTCTTAACTTATGGTGCTTCCAAAACATTTTCCAAAATCACTCAACACTACAGTTACAATTTTCAAATCGCGTACCACTTCTGTCATGTTTTATAAATCGCGTAACATTTCTATTACGTTTTTCAATCGCTTAAAATCATTTTTCTGTTTTTCAAATAGCGTAACAGTTGAAAATCACTTTTCAATGGCGTAAAGCATTTTCTATAAAATTTAAATCGTGTAAAGCATTTTTCACAAATACTAAGCTATTTTGAACTAAATAAAATATTTCCAAGTCTATTCTCATTATGTGAGCTAAAAATAAGTTTCAAATACAAATAAAGACTTTTCAATAAATCTTTCAAAAATTATTTCTATTTAAAAACATTTATTTATACCTCAAATCAACACAAAAATGTTTTTCTCAAACTTTATGAAAAATAAATAAAAATAAACGTTAATTCAAAATAGTTTGATACTAGTAAATATTTCAAGGTCCAAACTCATCTTTAGAAAACATTTCAAGATCCAAACAAATATTTAAAAGTGTTTCTAATTGAAAATTATTTATTTTCATCTTTAAATCACAACTAAATATTTTCCTCATATTTTCAAAAATCCTTTAAACCATATACTAATTTTTGAAAATGATAACACAATCTTTAATAAAGTAAATATCATTTCTACAATAGTTTATTTTCAAAACCTTTCAATTTCCATCATGATTCATTAGTTTCCAACCAAACATATGCATGTTTATAACCAAGTTCTTCATCCACACATACATCATCTTATTCACACATAAGCTATATCACACTTTAATTATAATACGTTCATGCCATATATCTCAAAACATAAAAACACATAGAATAATCAAGACATAAATCATAAAGCACAAACCATAAATTGGAAGACCTATTATTTAATATGTTATTTACCAACTCATAAGTCTTACGTGGAATATCTTATATGTTTTTTTTATATAGAAAATTCGACAGCGTTTCCTTTGTTTCTCGAACGTTACCACACAACATAAACATAAATAGCGGATTTCAACAACCATTACAAACCAACCAGAGTACATATATATATATATATATCTTTACACATATAGCATCAGGAGATCTCAGATCTCATTCAAAATATTATCAGAGTACGCAATGTTATACAAGTGTATTCTAGACACTATCCTGACTGAGCACACTAAATAAATACAGAACTGAGGACATCAGTAGTAGTATCCAGTTCCCTGTCATATCTACATCAGAGTAATATAATACACATCCTATTATAGTTACATCACGGAGCTTATCTCCACCAAAATACAAGTCTCAACATAAAGCAACGGAATTCTCTGTACTTAACCCGTAGAGGGTCCGGGGTGTTCCTGCGAATTTGTGAAAGAGGTGGTGAGAACAACTTCCTAGTGAATGTGAATAAACTTGCAGATCAAGTATGCATGTAAGTAGAGAGCAAGTATAACACAATTCATTATATAAAAAGTAACACCAACCAACAATTGCAATGAATGAATGCACATGATGTTCACACCTTTTATTCACACTTTTTCTTTCTCCACTCCTCTTGTTGTGCACTAACCCCTTCCGGTTAGGCCCTCTCAATATGCATATGCAATGTTTTATGCCAATCCGTTTCCTTCTAGCTCCGTAAGGTAGGCACCCCTCATGTTTTGTACGCTAACCCCTTCTGGTTAGGCCACCTCGCTATGCAATGCAATTAATTATGCCATTCGATTTCCATCTAGCTCCGTAAGCTAGGCACCCCTCATATTTTGTACACTAACCCCTTCTGGTTAGGCCATCTCACTATGCAATGCAATGTTCTCATATTCATATCATGCTCAATTCATAATATCAGAATAACATCACATGTAATCAATTCAAATATATACAATACACAACCATTATGCTCAATTCTATCAAGCATTCTCACTTAGTTACACATCTCATCATAGTACTAAGTCCTCCTTATTCATAAACATAGCATATGGTAACAAGACACTAGACATATGCACCACAAAGACACAAGCATAGTCAACCACGACCTGCCTCTAGTTGACACAACGCCCCTGGTCTTGACCACGCCCAGCCCCTGGTGGCTACCACGCCCGTGGTCTGGCATTAGCACTCAACATTTTATTTTCTAGAGACAACCACGGCTAGCCCGTGGTGTTGGCCACGGCTGTGGTTGGCTGCGAGACACAACAATTTCATTTCCAGAGAGAACCACGGCCAGCCCGTGGTGGTGGCCACGGCCGTGGTCTGGAATTTTATACACGAACCATTCTTCTAGAAACAACCACAGCCACGCCGTGGTGGGGGCCACGGTCGTGGTCTGGAATCTGGGCAGCAATAGTGCCATGCCCAACCACAACCCAAAACCTAAGTTTCCCCTTTGGGATCATGTCCCTCAATCCATCAAAATACATCAACCATACCATCCCTTTCCTTATACCTAAATCCTCAACAAACATGTAATAAAACACATCCAACCTCAAGCATAGGTGAAAACCCTAGATTCAAGCTTATTCTACTTCTTACACTTACACTCTAAGAACATCATACAATATCACAAGTTAAACCACACTCACCTTAAAGTGCTCCAAACTTGATTCTAAGATTGGATTTGTAGTCAAGGTAACCTTCCCTTCAACTTCCTTCAAAACACTCAATCAAAACAACCAACTTTAGAAATGGGTGTTCTTGATTCTTAGAGATGAAAATGAGTTTCTCAAGAAACTAATACCATAGGATTGAAGAAAAGATCATAGTGATCAATAACCATCAAATAACCTAAACCAAAAGATGAGTAAAAATACTTACTTTTGGATCTTGAAAGCTTGAAGCAAGCTTAGCTATGGAGACTTAGAAACTTTTTGGAGAAGATGAGCCCTTGTGGCCTCTATGCTGGCCGGTTCCTTATTTCAAGAGGGAGGGGAAGTGAATTGTCTATTTTGCCCCTCACTTAAAGGAATAATCATAAAAATTCCACTAACAAGACTAAAATACCCTTGTGATTTCTAAGAATTCCCAAGAGGTCCTGAAGAAAATTTAATTTACTAGTAGGTCCTAACTTAGCCAGAGTAAATATAAGAGTTTAGATTTCACCTATTTCTTCCTTAGGTTCTACCGAGTTCCCCAGTATAGCCAGAATATCAAAACAAATACTCTAACTCAATCTATCATAATTTCTGTAACAGAATATACAACATGCTCAAAGAATTTAGCTAAATCAGAATATATGAAATTTAGGGATGTTACATAAATCATCAACCATAAAACTTGAAAGCATGAAATATAAATCATAAATTAGTTCCTTACCACCATATTGGTTGATGATGAAGTAAACAAGTGAAACACAAGAAGGGGGTTGAATTGTGTTTCTTAACCTTTTTGAAATTTTTTTTGTTAATTAACAAATTAATCAAGAAAATGGTTGATACAATAACACGCAATGGACGAATAAAAGATTTCTCAGTCCAATTGGACACTAAAAAGTTTTGTAAGATTTTTCTTTGAATGCAATTAAAAAGTTTCAAGTTCTAACTTAAAATAATTTTGTTAAGAAAACAATGGCAATCCCCAGATGTTAGTGAATAAATAAAACACAAGAGGAGGGAAGAAAATCTTACACTAGATGTTTATCCTGGTTCACTCTCATAAACCAAGAGCTACGTCCAGTCCCTTCAACCAGAAGGATTTTTCACTAATCTTTTACAAAGATTACAAGTATTATCCACCTCTTCAGGTACACAAGTATTCTCAACCTATTCAGGTTCTAACACTCAAGTATTTTTTTATACCCAGCCTTTTCAGCCTCAAACAACTAGGTTGAATAAGAAGATGTAAATGGTGCTTGAGTTTTTAACTCACTACAGGTGAGGATTGAAAATAAATCTCAAGACTAGAACTCTATACAAGAGTATGAATATTTAGAAGAATGAGAGTTTTGATTCTTTTTCCCTTTTGATCACTCAATTGCTACATCCATCTTTCTTCTTCGAAGACATTTGTATTTAAAGGTGAGAGCACTTGTAGCAGTCTTCATAAGCTTCTTCGTCCAACGGAAACATTTATTACCGTTTTGAGCAGCATTAAATGCATAAGCTGATATCATGTTGAACTTCTTCTGAAAAGTTACTTTGATTATCAAGAATATCCGAGATATGATAGCTGAGTCCTGACTTATCTGAGCGCGCAGAAAGTTCCTTATTTGCTGGTCTTTGTAGTTGTTAGCAGTGTCAGCTAAGCAGCTCAGTTGATTTCTTTTGTCGTATACTTTGTCAGAGTTCTTCTCAACATTTATAAAGTGAACAGTTCTTCATTTTGAATTTGAGCTTTGGGTGAATGCTTTAAGTAAGGAAACATTTGGACGATCCAATATAATATATTCGAAGAACAACTTAGAGATTATTGGACGAAAACTAAGTTTCCATTTTAGTTACAAGACAAAAAGAATGGATCTACGCACAAATAACAATTTGTTTACTTCGTGTTGTATGTTATAGAATTACCAACATATCTTTAAGCTGAAACACATTAACAAAACAAGTTATACACGAATTACATGAGTCTTTTACTAGTTCATATTAATTTAAACCTTTTGTTATCTTTAAAACTTTGAGGGGTTTAATTCTTTAAACAACTTTTGGTTCCGAAACAAATTTCTCAAAAAGTTCTTTGGTTCCAATATATGAGAGAAATCTCCCTCTTACGTTGGCTCAAAAATCCTCTCTAGTCAAAGTTCCTTGGCTTTCCACCAATAAAATCCTTCTTCCACCAACAAAATCCCTTATAGAACCAAGTTCATAACTTTTAAACTCTAAAACATGGAATAAGAAGATCATGGATCAATCTAATGATCTAAAACTTATAAATAGAAATTTAAAAGTGAAGAGAAAGAATTTTCACCTTAGGCTCCTTCAAATTTAGGCAAGCTTGAAAGTAGTGAAAAGAGTTTGTATTTCAAGAAACTCACAACATCAAAGTTTCTTAAAACACTACTAGGATGCTAGAAACTAACTTAGAATTTTGGCAAGAGTTTGGGAATAAGGTGAAGATGAGCTCTTAGCCGTGAGCTTTAGAGAGAAGAAGTGAAGGTTTTGGTGTGAGTTCAAATGAATGGTGGTCTTGGCTATTTATAGAAGAAAAGTAAGGACCAAGAAGTAATTAAATAAAAAGAAAAAAATCAAGATATTTTACCTTGTGTTGGCCGGCCACCCTTGGCACTGATGGAAGGTGATGGTGTTCGTTTTGGACACCATTTCTTTGTCATTAAGACTAGGTGATTCATCCCCCACCATTAATGCTTAAGTGACTCACCTAGGTGAGTCATTATACACATAAACGCCATAGATATTTTCCTCAAGATATTTTTTCAGTAGCTATTATCCAATGAACAAAGATCAGTATCAATTGTCCAATGGACAATGGGATGTGCCCAAAATCACCCAAAGATTTTATTTAATCATAAAATCCCTAAAAATGGAAAATGATCAAATCTGTTCCCGAAATTGAGTTTCGTAACCTTCCATGTTCTTAATAAATAGTCAAAGTATTTTCGGGTCAAAATTTTAAAATTATTATTTTATTATCCGAAATAGTCTCTATTTTAACACATAAAGTCAACAAAAACTAAAAATTCTCAAAAATGAAAAACTTAAGAATTTGGTCTTAGAATCGAGTTTCGTGATTTTCCCCGGTCTTAATAAATAGTAAGGGTATTTACAAGCCGAAAATATAAGTTATTTATTTTTATTTTCCGGAACTGCCCCGAATCGGCACATAGCGTTCATGAAAAATAACCTATTTTGAATGAAGCTCATAAAAATTCCCAAAAATCATCATAAATCACAAAAATTGAGAAAATCAATATTTCAATTAAAAATAGAAATTTCGGGGTGTTACACTGCATACAGCACAGGAGACAAAAAACAGTGAGTGTGAGAGGAGCACGCACCGCCCCTTGTGTTGCTAGTACCACGGAGTGGCAGAGAACCCATATTCGGTTGATTCGTGTGGATACCATAGAGGCATCGCTCGGTTGTTGTGCTCGTGATCGACAACCATTTCTTCATTGAGGTAAATCCTTTTTACATGTTTTATGATTTTTGCATGGATCCTCGGCTGGGTTTGGGATTTGGTTTTGTTTTCCGCTGTGTTTCCTAATCCCGAAACCCAACACAATTAATCTGTACTCATGTGATTTCTTTAATAACAAACCCAGATTAGTAGTACTTTTCAAATATCTGAATATCCTTTTAACAACAACTAGATGTGACCCTCTTGGATCAGATTGAAAATATGAACAAAGACGTATACTAAACATGATATTAAGTCTGGACGCAGTAAGATATAAGAGGGATCCAATCATACCTCATATACTTTTTGGTCTACCTTTTAATCTTTATAGTCCAATTTTAGTGTGGATGATGGATGCATTAGTGTGCTCATTATTTTGCAATCGTCCACTTTAAACATCTTCAGGAGTTCCTTTGTATATTTGGTTTGGTGAATATAGATTTCGTCCAATGTTTGCTTCACTTGCAAACCTAGAAAGAATTTCAATTCTCCCATTAAACTCATTTTGAACTCCTTCTGCATCAGCTTAGAAAAATCCTCACAAAGAGATTCATCAGTAGCTCCAAGAATAATATTATCAACATAAATTTGAACTATAATGAAATGTGAGTTAACATTTCTGCGGAAGAGAGTAGCATCAACTTTTCCTCTAGAAAATTCATTTTCCATTAGAAAATTACTTAATCTCTTATACCAAGCTTGAGGAGCTTGTTTTAATCCATACGAATCCTTTTTCAGTTTAAAAACATGCTATGGATAGTTTTGATCCTCGAAACCAAGTGGTTGCATAACGTAAACTTCTTCGCTGATTATGCCATTTAGAAAAGCACTATTTACATCCATTTGATAGAGTCTCATACTATGATGAGCAGCAAATGAAAGTAAAATGCGTATGACTTCTAATCTAACTACAAGTGCAAAAGTTTCAGTGGTATCTATACCTTCTTGTTGTGAATAACCTTGGGCAACTAACCTTACCTTGTTTCTCACAACCTTACCATCTTCGTCCAAATTATTTCTGAACACACACTTTGTGTTGATGATGGACTTGTCTTTGGGTTGTTGAAGTAACATCCAAACATCATTTCTTGTGAGCTGGTTAAGCTCTTCTTGCATGGCCAGTATCCATCCTTCGTCCATAAGAGCTTCTTCAACTGTCTTTGGTTCTAGTTTTGAGATGAAAGCAATGTCTGAATATTCTTTGAAAGTTGACCTTGTTTGCTCCTTATGATTTGGATTACCAATAATTTGGTCTTCTGGATGATAAGTTTTGAAGTACCAGCTTCGTTGAACATTTTTTGCATTTTCTTCTTTGCTTCATCATCCAATGCTTCTTTGTTATCTATTGATGGACCTTCATCTTTGTTGTTAAGATTCAAATCTACAAAAGGCTCATCTAGCTCCGATAGATCTTTATTAGAATTTTTATCGTTAAACTTAACATAGATCGACTCTTCCACAGTCAAAATGCAAGAGTTATAAACTCTATAAGCCTTTGAAATTTCAGAGTATCCTAAGAAGATACAACAGTCAACTTTAGCATGAAATTTTCCTAAAGAATCTTTAGTATTTAAAACAAAGCATTGCCAACCAAATGAATGAAAAAATGAAATGTTGGCTTTTCGTCCCTTCCACAATTCCTAAGGAGTCTTTTTCATAATAGGTATAATATATATTCTGTTTTGAATGTAGTAGGCAGTGTTGACATCTTTAACCCAAAAATGTATGGAGATTGAGTTGTCATTAAGCATGGTTCTTTCCATTTCTGGAGAGACCGGTTTTCCTCTCTTCCACACCATTTTGTTGTGGTGTTCTCAGGGTAGAGAAGTTGTGAAGAATACCACTTTCTTCATAGAATCATTGAAAGCTCTAACTCTCAAACTCTCCTTCATGGTCACTTCAGATTGAGCTGATACATATGCCTTTTTAATTCTGAACTCTTCTACAAAAATATCGAGAAGACCTTAAAGGACTCATCCTTGTAAGCTAGGAACATAAACCATGTCCATCTAGTATAGTCATCTACTATGACTAATCCATATTTCTTTCCATTTAACGAGGTTGTTCTTGTTGGACCAAACAAATCCAGATGCAGTAGCTCTAGTGGTCTAGAGGTGGAAACAATATTTTTGGACTTAAAAGAGTTTTTAACTTGTTTCCCCTTTTGACAAGCATCACATAGAACATCCGATTAGTACACAAGATTTGGTAATCCTCTTATGAGGTTATGCTTGTTTAGCTTTGAGATTAACCTCAAGCTTGCATGACCAAGTTTCTTGTGCTATATCCATTGTTCTCCTTTTATGGACACTAGACATGATACATTCTGTTTTGTAAGGTCTCCCAAATCAATCTTGTAAAGATTATATTGCCTCTTAGCTGAAAATAATATGAACCCATAAGGGTTTTTGACTATACATTCTTGTTTGTTGAAGGAAACATCTGATCCACTATCACATAATTAGCTTATGCTTAGTAGATTGTGTTTTAGACCTTCAACGAGAAGCACATTATCAATAGAGGGAAAAGGATGCTGACCAATCTTACCAAATCCAACTATCTTACCCTTCTGTTTTCCTTCAAAGGTGACACAGGCACATGATCTAGGTTTGAGCTCTTGGAACATATACTTTTCTCTCATCGTGTGACATGAGCAGCCACTATCCAGGTACCATGGTTGGGGTCTTTTTCTTGTTGCTGAGCACATCTGCAAGAGGAATTATCATATTTTTAAGTAGCCAAATCTTCTTGGGTCATTTCATGTTAGTTCTTGAGGACTCATTATACCTCAATTGCCTTTTACAAAAACATTTGGACGTTGTATGTCCTTTCTTTTTATAGTTATTCCAAAAATGTTTGGTTTTAGCACAGTCTTTAGCTTTTCTGTGCTACTAACAAATTTATTTAGATCCTCAGTAAGTTCCACAACCTCTTTTTGAAGTTTCTCAACTTCAACAGATGTGTTGGACTCAAAGGAGGTTTTCAGAAAAATATTTTCTGTTTACAGTTTGTCACACATTATTTGAAGTTCTTGTTTTTCTAAAAACACTTTTTCAAAATCCTTGGATAGTTTTGAAAAATTTCTTTTTTGAGCTTTATATTCAACTGATAGAATAGAAGAATTATTTAGCAACTCATCAAAAGCTTCTTGCAAATTAAAGTTAGATTCATTTACCTTATCTTCTTCCTCATCTGAGGAGGTGCCAGCCATGAAGCACATGTTTGCTTCAGCTTCAGCTTCTTTTTCACTTTTAGTTGATGAGAGGTCCAGATATTCCCAAGTTGCCATCAATCCTATCTTCTTCTTAGTAAAGAATCTATTTTTCTCCTTGTACTTGTTTAGAAAAGGACATTCAGGCTTGATGTGTCCCGGCTTCTTGCATTCGAAGCATATGATTGGACTCTTGTCTTTCACTTCACTTCTTTAGTGTTTTCGTCTCATACCTCATTTCTTTCTCCACATTGACTATATCTTTCTAGAGATGAAAGATGTAACACCCTCGGTTGGGTGCCACATTTTAAACATAACCAATTTCCTTATCAATTTCCCTTTGTCCTTTATCATAAAATTCTTTGTGTTTCTAGTGAAGTAGTATAAACAGATACATAATATACATTTAATATCCACATAGTTTTTATTTATTTAAGTTCATTTTTCACACACTATTTATATATTGATATTCACATAGGTCATATATTTTACAACTACATATTTTACAACTACATATTTTACACTAGTTTTTAAACATATATACATAACCTAGACATCTCCCTCCATCTACATCAGAGGGTCATCATTAATAAACCCGTTATGATGCGAGGGTCCTGGAGCTGAGGTCCAATGAGCACGACGCCACCTAGGGGTTTGCACAGAAGAGAATGTAGATGTCTCGCGAGTCGTACGGCGGGTAATGGCATTCCAAATGTCACCAAATGGCATGTGTAACTCAACATAAGCTGAAAGGGAAAACATTGTCATAGGATTCCCATCGTAGGTCCTCCGGAGAATGATAGTGAGTTCACCAACGTAGGTAACTCTTTCTTCAGTTAACTCGACATGCCAAATATCTGGTCCCTCATGGAAATCGATGATAATAAACCTGAATAAATCATTCCCAGCCATCTTTGTATGTACAGCCAAAACACAATTTTCACAAAAAGGGGGTGAGATTCTCATATCATCATATATACCAACAAAGTAGTATATAAATAGCATATAGTAATAACATAGTTTCTATCCAAAATCAATAGGCACTTAATTCACGTATAAAGTCATATTTAATCAATAAAGTGACATACTAACCTTAGAGCATAAATTTATAATGCAAGTATGACAACTGACCATGCAGATGCACACAAATGACTCCAATTCCATGGAGCTAAACACAACAAGTCGGAGAGAGTGATTAGGAGTACATGTTCCGTATCAGTTAGCCAACAAGTGCTAACAATTCATTTGTTCATACGGCTCACGTGAACACTCTCCACCAATCGTGAATGAACCAGTGTATAATCGAGATCGTCGGTGTTTTGCAATTATAATACCATGGCACAGTCCCAGCCAGCCACTTGTGGAGTTTCAGGACCCCCGACGACTCCAAGATCATTAAAGATCTTCACTCGGCCATTCGCACCAGCACTAAGGTGTAAGCTCAATCTCCTAGGCTCCAAACCTTACAACAACAATAAAGTCTCATACAGACTAATATATTTACATGTAGTATAAATATTCCTCGAATATATGTACACAATCCCCTCGGGATTCAAGCTACCATTTCTTTAAGAATAGCGTTAACTCTCCTATCTAGGGTCCAGTCTACGTCGGCCTGATAGCAGTACCTTATTACGTAACATATCTGTTACGGTTTTCAAACTGCATAAATTTTTTTCCGTAAAAATTCAATCGGTAGGGTATAAAAATCATTTTTCAGTCGCGTAAAATGCTTTCCATAAATTTTTAGTCGCATAACTTATTTTCTGTAAACTTTCAATCGCGTAATACATTTTACACATAAACCAATGCTAAATAAAATATTTTCAAGTTTATTTTCACTTTTTCATCATAAAACAAGTAAAAACAAATATTTTAACTTAAAAATAAATCCTCCAAATTTCTTTCTTTGTTCAAAATATTAATTAAGATGATAAATATTAATAGAACTATTTATCCTCATATTTTCGAAAATTCTAGAATTCTTCTAAATAAAATAAATCTCATTAAAAATAATTGTTTTCCATAATCAATACATTTAATTAAAGTTCTAAATCTCTCTTAAACAATTTCTCTAAATTTTCGGAAGTAATAATATCTTAAATAATATAACTTTAAATAAATCCATACATCAAATTAAATATGTATAGGTCCTAGACATGGCTATCCTTTTAAATATGAATCAACTTACTTATAATAAAATTCTATCATGTTTCCTTTATCCTAAACTCATATCCTATTCAAGGAATATATGTAGTGTAACATATAAACAAAGCAAAGAAACAAGTATCAAATAGAACATGAACATAATTCTTAACCATAAAAGATTAATCCAACACTATGAACTACACAACTAATCACAGTTTATCACATATCAAAATCCTATTATATACCATAGTATTAGTTGATAGAGAAAACTACCCCTTACCTTAGTTCTTAAGTCAAGATCCTTGGACAACACTTAGCTTATTGACTTCTAACAATACAAGATCACAAGGAAACACAAACACATATTACTTCAAGCATCATAACACATATCAAGATGATCATAGACTAATCCAATGATCTAAACCTTTGAAATAAAAATTTAAAAGTGAAGGGAAAGAACTTTCACCTTAGGATTTCTTCAACCTCAAAGCTTTTTCTTGAGAAATTTCTAACTAGAAAAACTCTCAAAATACTACCAAGATACTAGGACTAAGCTTGAAAATGTATCAAAGGCTTGGGAAGGAAATTAAAAGAGCAAGGCCGTGGTTCTTAGAGAACTTATCCGTGAGCTTATGGAGAGGAAGAAGGAAGGATTTTGGTGTGAAGTTTATGAATGGATCAAGGTGCTATTTATAGGTGAAATTTAGGATGAAATGGGAATTAAATTTGGAGATATTTCTCCATGGCTTGGCCGGCCTCACCAAGGCAAGGTGGAGGTGATCATTTGGGTTTCTTCCTTTCATTTAATGCCATGGTGATTCACCATGACTCACCCCCTTGAGTCACCAATGCCATTAATAACCTAGAGATATTTTCTCAAGATTTTTATCAATAAGTTTTACCCAATGGACAAAGATCAGTATCTATTGTCCAATGGACAATAGGATGTATGTAAAATCACCCAGAGATTTTATTAGCTCATAAAATCCCTAAAATTGGAAAATGATTTGAAATATGAACTTCCATTTATTCTTAAAAATTCCTCAAAGGTATTCCAGATCAAAAATAAAATTATTTTATTTTATTTCCGAAATGGTCTAAAATCAACTTATAAGGTTAAGATCAGTTAACCTTTGATTTAATTGAACTCACAGAAATTCCTAAAATTTATTTACCACAAAAATATGAGAAAATAACATGTATAGTATAAGTTGAAATTTTGGGGGTGTTACAAAGGATAATTTGTCATCTTCTCCAGATGTTTCAGCATCATCTGAAGATTCTTCAACTTTAAGTACCTTGGACACACTTCCTTTATGAGCTTTTAAGGCAATAGATTTGCCTTTCCTTTAGTTGTCCTCTTCTTAAAGTTCAAGCTCATGAACCTTTAGAGATCCAAGAAGTTCCTCCATAGTAAGAGAAGCAAGATTCTTTGCTTCTTGAATGACAGTAACTTTAGGCATCCATTGCCTAGAAAGACTCCTCAAAATATTTCTGATGTGATCTTGGTTATCATAAGTTTTACCAAGATATCGAAGATTGTTGATAATAGTTTGGAAACGTCCAAACATTTGGTCGATCGTCTCCTGTTCTCCCATTTTGAATAGTTCATACCGGTGAACTACCATGCTTATTTTTTATTCCTTGACCTAAGTGGGGCAAGGCAAGAGTGTCCCAAATCTCCTTAGCTGTTTCACAACTGTGGACTTTGTCGTGCTCAATTCTGGTGATAGCGCACATTAGAAAATGTTTAGCTTTTGAGTTTAGTTGGTGTCTCGTCTGTTGTTCCTCTGTCCATTGTGGTCGAGGGAGTTCTTGTCCTTCTGCGTTGATGGGTACTTGATAGCCATTTTGGACTAGATCCCATATGTCCATATTTTGAGCGTCAAAGAAGGCAATCATCCTATTCTTCCAGTAGGCATAATTGTTACCATTGAATAGAGGTCGTTTATTCACTGCTTGTCCTTCATTTTCTATTTGAGGTTGTGCTGGATCTTTTTCCTCTCCACTGTTAGATGCTCAACCCAAGAGGCTGAGCTCTGATACCAATTGAAATAAACAGATGAAACACAAGAAGGGGGTTGAATTGTGTTTCTTATCCTTATTGGAAAACTTTTCGTAAAACAGTTCTTGGTATAAAAGCTTCTCAAGATTGTAAAAGAAAATAGACAAGGTGTAAACTCTTTACAGTCTATTGGACGCAAAAAGAGTTTTACTACAAATCTTTGGACGCAAATTAAAGAATTATGTTTTTTGAAAATATTTGTTAAGAACAACAATGACAATCCCCAAATGTTAGATGAAAAGTAAAATAACACAAGGAGATGGAAGAAAAGCTTACACCAGAGATTTATACTGGTTCACTCTCACAAACCGAGAGCTACGTCCAGTCCCTTCTACTTGAAGGATTTTCACTAAACTTTCTCAGTTTAGAAGTATTCTTCACTCTGCCTCTTCAGGCTTACAACCAAGTATTCTAAACCTCTTCAGGTTCTAAATAACAAGTATTCTTTACGCCTTTTTTACCCCTTAGTTAAGATAAAAAGCAAAAGGGAGAAAACCTAATGAGAGGTTAGACACTAGGAGATCGTTCTCAGATCTTTGAGTAGAGCTCAGTAGTTGGCAACACATTTTTTGGCAAGATTCGTTAGCTAAGGAGGGTGTGTGAGGAGTCGAAGTGAAGGTCACTTTTGTAAAAGGGGTTCTTGTTACTTGAAAACCCTTTTTCCTAAATTTATATGAATTCATGATTATTCCTTTAGATAGATTGTTCTATGCTTTAATTCATGTTAAGATTTGATCACCCTTAGCATGTTTGAGTTGATTAATTGATTGGTGACCGTGCCGCAATTGATTGACATACATATAGAATAATCGAGTTTAGGGTTATTGCATGATCAAACTTTAATCATAATCTTCCAATCGGGATAATCAATTAGATTAATCAACCTCTCTTTGCTTTATGCTTTCTCTAAATTTGAATTTCTTACATGACCAAATAGGGAATTAATTTGGGGAAAAGAATATTTGCAATTCATGGCCATTGTTTGTAAATAGAATTTGATGAGGGATTGGTATTTGTGGCTTAACTCATAATTCATAAAGAATTAGGAATAGGGAACTAAAAGTACAAGTGAAGCATTAACCCTAGGCTTTCTCCATCTTGAATCCTCTTTTGTGTTTGTCGTTGCTCTCTCTGCGAACTCTTTTGATTTCTATTTCATTCTAAAATTCAATCCTTCACTATTTCGATTTGTCTAAATAACATAAGAATTTCTCTAGCCTGGTACTTACTAATTAATCCATGTGGGTATGATATCTGGAACTCAATTTCCTTTATTACTATTGCGACAGGGTGCACTTGCCCTTAAGTGTGTTTCGAACGCAACAAGTTTTTGGCACCGTTGGTGGGGATTAATTTAGTGATATTAGATAAAAGATATTCTAGTTAATTTAGACGCCATTTATTTTATTTGTTTGTTTTCTATTTTATTTTATTTAGTAGTGTATGCTAACGCGTTCCCACAATCCTATTTTGCAGTTTGATCCTAAAATTGATAGAACTCTTCGTAGAATAAGGGAACAAAGAATAGAAATGGATGAGCGTAGAACACTACTCAATTATTTCACACCTACTGCTAAATTGACTGATAGCATTGCTAACCCTGTTGTAGAGACTAACAATTTTGAAATCAAACCATCTTTGATCTCCATGGTTCAGACCTCTGTGAAATCAAACCATCTTTGATCTCCATGATTCAGACCTCTGTGCAATTTGGGGGGTTACCTTCTGAACCCAATACTCATTTGAAGAAGTTCTTGAGGATCACAGAGACTATAAAGTATAATGGTCTCTCCACAGGAGCTATCAGATTGAGGTTATTCCCGTTCTCTTCAACGGACAGGGCCCTTCTATGGTTATCCTCTTTACCGGGTGGCTCCATCACTACTTAGGATCAATTAACTTGCCAATTTTTGACCAAATATTTTCCTCCTTCCAAGTCTGCCAAGCTCAGAGCTGACATCACAAATTTTGTACAATATGAGCATGAATCTTTATATGAAGCTTGGGAGCGCTTTCAAGATATGATTAGGTGATGCCCACACCATGGTTTTCTAGTTAGGCAACAAATTCAAATCCTTTATAATGGGCTTTCTTCTCAGAATAGATTTAGCATTGATGCTGCTTGTGGAGGAACTCGGCTTAAGAAAACACCTGAAGAGGCCTGTTCTTTGATTGAGGAGATGGTTGCCAACAATTATCAGTGGCCATCAGGTGATAAACATGTAGTTAGAAAGTAACCTGGGGTGCACAAGTGGAGTCAAGTGCAGCTTTGGATCATAAATTGGATGTTATCATAAAGAAATTGGAGACATTGATGCAGGCACAATCACAATTCATGCTTACAACTCCATTTCCTTGTGAGCATTGTGGTATACTAGGACATGAGGGCAAAGATTGCCAAGTGGGTAATCCTTTTCCTAAGCCAGCTGAGGAGGCTAATTATGTAGGCAACTCCAACTGGAGCCAGAACGACCTTTTTTCCACTACCTATAATCCTGGTTGGAGGAACCACCCTAATTTCTCTTGGGGAGGACAACAAAGGGGTCAAAATCAGCATCAAACTCAGAATGTCTATAAGCCACCTCACTTGCAAAATCAAGGCCCAAGACAGGAGGAACGGATGCCTAACATTCATGATACCATGATGCAATTCATGGAGAAAACTGTGTTGGTGTATGCCCTAAAGGCCAGTTGTATACTGACCTTATGGTTATATTGTATCTTGTTGTTTATTATATATATAAGGCATTTCAGTTATTGTGTTATTTATCTTATTTAAATATGCATGATATAGTCCTTAGAATAGTAAGTACAATCCCATAAGATATCAAGTGCATGACTTGGTTGTGAGATCTTATTGCTTACTTTCTGAACACTATTCTTAAATGTCCCTAGTCGAGTATTATTGTGAATTAGGACAACTATAATACATTGAGACTAGTATGTGCGTAGACTGATGACCATATCTCACGAGTTATAGATATAAGATATCAAGTCTTCACATGGGTACACATTAGAGTAATGTTGTACTAGATTGACCCTCCATGGGAATGCTGCATGGATCATTACGTGAGTGTCATAAGCAATTCTCACAGTGACAATGGTGTATGTGGTCCTTTGACTTGATGGCACTACAGTTCCCTACATGAGGAGTTGTATGACTTGATACTGTCAAACGTCCCCTTGTAACAAGGAGATTATAAAGATGGCTATTGGACATATTGTCAATCATGCAGAGGGATGTGAGTGGCCTAAATAGGATTTGTCCATCCTACTTAATGGGAGCGATATCTGTGGGCCCTTTGATAAGAGTGAGACTGAAAATACATGGCCATGCTCGAATGAATCAATTTGAGATATTGATCTCATTTGTCTTAGTATGTCTACTCAGAGATCAAGAAACCAAACTTTATTAGGATGACCGTTCCATGCCTTGTGTTCAATCTAGATATCTGGACAAAGGGACTAGACTACATGGTAACATTAGTCATGGTTAGGTTATGTCAAATCAAGAACATTCTGATTACTTGAGTATCAGTGATGTATTGCTAGATACCACTCACAGTTTGTAATATTAAATAGGATTTAATGTTATTGTCAACGTAATAGGATCCTATAGGGTCACACACATAGAATGGATTGGAATGGAGTTGAATGAGACTAGTTGGACCTTTAGTAAGACTAAATGGGCAGACCCAATTGAATAGGCCCACACATGAGTCTGACCTAGGTCAGATATGTGTGGGGGCCTCTATATACATATCTTATTCTCTTTTGCCAACATACTACACACGCACAACTGAGTGTCGAAAATAGTTTCCGAATATAGAAGAGTTAGAGAGAAAACCGCCCCTTTTCGTGGCTAGCATCGTGCCGAATAGGGAGTCCATTGCATCCGTTCATGTGGATACCATAGAGGCATTGCTTGTTTGTTGTGCTCCTGATTGTCAGTCGTTTCTTCCTAGAGGTAAATACCTTAACATGTTTTATGATCTTTTCGCATGGATCCTCAGCTGGGCTGAGGGTTTGGGATTTGGTTTTTGTTTTCCATTGCATTTCCCGATCCTGAAACCCAACAAACTAATGACAGATTCAAAGCCTTGGAGACTCAGATATCCACCCTTGCAACATTGATGTCTCAAAAGGCACAAGGTACACTACCTACTCAAATTGAGCCTAACCCAAAGGAGCAAGCCAAGGCCATCACGCTTAGGAGTGGCAAAGAGTTGAGTGAAGCACCTGAAAAGGAAGGACATGTAGCCTCAAAAGCAAAGGAAGCTCCTATTGAAAGGAGCACTTCTAAAGAGGATAACGGAGGTAAGGTTGACCATGAGCCAAAAAAGGTAAATATCCCTTTTCCTCAAAGATTAAAAGATGAGAATCATGAAAAGCAATTTGCGAGATTTTTAGAAATTTTCAAAAAAATTGCATATCAATATCCCCTTTACTGAAGCTATTTCTCAAATGGCCAAGTATGCAAAAAATTTAAAGGAAATAATTTATAATAAAAAGAAATTGGAGGGCTTTGAGTTGGTGAGGTTAAGTGAGGAATGTTATGCTATTCTTCATAAGAAATTACCACCTAAATTAAAAGACCCAGGTACTTTTACTATTCCCTGCTCCATTGGCAACTCTTATTTTGAAAAAGCATTGTGTGATTTGGGTGCTAGTATAAATCTAATGTCTTTATCTGTCTTTAAGAAGCTTGGCATGCAGGAACCTTAGCCCACTAACATCTCTTTGCAGTTAGCGGATAGATCCATTACCCACCCACGTCGTATTGTGGAAGATGTTTTGGTTAAAGTTGACAAATTTATTTTCCTTGCAGACTTTGTTGTTTTAGACATGGAGGAAGATGGGGAAGTTCCAATTATCTTGGGTCAACATTTCTTAGCCACTGGAAAGACCCGAATTGATGTCCAACAAGGGAAGTTGACTTTACGTTTTGTTGATGAAGAAGTTGTTTTTAAAGTCTTTAATTCTATTAAAAATCCTTCTTCTTTTGCTTGTCATTTATTCAAGATGTTGACATTACTGATGTGGTTGTTTATGATAGTTTACAGGATCTTAGGATAGAGGATGCCTTGGAGAAAATTCTAACTTTAGAAGATTCTGACATGCTGATGGGCGATAAGGAAGAAGAAATTTTATTGTTTCTTCAAACTCAACAATCACAAGGAAGTTGGAAAAATTACAAATTTGAGGAATTGAAAAGGAGGATTGATCACCTCTGAGCTGTCTGTCAGGCTCGAGACGTTAAACAAACGCTTCGCAAGAGGCAACCTGTGTTTCTAACTCTTCCTTTTCAATTTATTTGATTTGCAATTCTTGCTTCTCCATTTTTTATGAGTTTTGTTTCTTTTTCTCTATTCCTTAAAAAAAAAAAGAAACAAAAGAAACAAAAAAAAAAGAGTCCAAGCGACACAGTTATGCCTAATAACAACACGGTTGTGCTTGGTTCTCGTTGATAGATGATCAATCAATTTGAGACACTTATGTTAGCTTTGTACTAGGCTTTATTACATGTTTATTGTGCCCAATATTAGTATTTTAGATGAGTTTAATGTTGTTGGGCCACATTGGGCTTTAATGCAAATTATGAATAATTCTTGGATTTTGATGCATTTTGACCTTTCCTCCTTGGTTAAGCCATAACTTGTGACTCGGTGATCCATTTGAGGTGATCTTGGTGTCTTTAGAAAGCTAAGACAAGGCTCTACAAGTTTCATGAGAAATCAAGACCTAAATCGGACTTCTAAGGGTCCAAAATATCCCTGCAATGCAGAGTGGGTTTGCTGTTACGAAAATCTAGGCAGTGTGCACATATTGGACTATATAGTGGGTTCTAGGCCTCCTCTTGGACTGAAACTTGGCCATTGGAAAGATAAGACCCATATCTCCAACTTCACTAAAGACCATTTAGTCAATGGATGTCGTTTTAGGCATGATTATGAAGCTACAAGTTGGTTTGAATTTGGAAACACGTTCTGCCAACCTAACTTGAGGTAGGTACAGTGTTTTTGGCATATCTGGAGTTCTAAAAGTCCAAATGGCATGATTCCAACGCCAAACTTTCAAGGAGACAACTGGCTACAACTTTCATGAGACCTCCAAACCAATATGCTCCGTCTAGGTCATGAAAATCAAGCTGGAAGTCGGATAACAGTTGCTGACTTGAAGCCACCAACCATACACCAACCCCCTACCATGCACCAACCCACCAACCATGCATCAAGCTTCCATATTTGACAATTTTCATGTTTTTACAACTTGTATTCAGATTATTTTCAATTACAAATTGACTTCTAGGATTAGTATAAATAGAGCCAATCTCTTTGTATTAGACATCATTCAATTTTAAGTAAGTTTGAAGAAAGTTTGAGTATTTGTGAGAGTTTTCTGTCTCTTCTTCTCCATTCTCTTTACAATTTCATTTTTGTTCTTTTATTTATGAGTTCTTCCTTCCCATCCATGGAAGGCTAGGCTCTTATAATCAATCCAAGGGATTAGCCATCTTGATGTTTAATTTGGAGATCTTGTTTTGCTTGTTCATATTGCTTAATTGTCATTCAAGTTTCTCTTCTTTCTCTTTTGATTTTTATCTAGATTAAATTGCTTAATTTGATTTAGATGATGATGTGATAATAGCTTTATTATCATGTATTCAAAGAGGATCACAAAGAATAAACAATATATTAAAGCTTTTTGATGGATTGTTTAGCTTGGTTAAATTCTGGATCTTAAGTTAATCTATGTTGGATGGTGCTTACTTTATCTAACCTTGGTTAATCAAATCCTAGATACTTATCGAGTAGAGAATTCTTGGATCATGTTAAGGCTTCTTGATATGATCTAAGGCCAAGAACATGGTTAGCAATTAAGTGAATTCCTTGTGATCAATGATGAGTTAAACTCAAGATCGGTAAATTTCCTTGGATTGGTTGTTTCTTTAGATTTGTTTACAACTTTAAGTCTCATACTTTTATTAATCTTGTTAATCAAAAACAAAACCCCCCTTTTCTAATTATCTTGATCTAATTAAATCTTTGTTTTTGGATCCTTGAGAGACGATTCGGTTCATTCTCTATACTACAAATTAGTTTGTGAACCAGTTATTTTTATTATTTGATAGGTCTTGACAACCTCTTGTCAAATTTGACGTCGTTGCCGGGAATCCAAGGCAACTATTTGATCATTTCAAGACCCCATCTAACTCTAACAATTGTGTTTGTTTTGTTTTTGAAGCTTTTTCAAGTGGAATTCGGCTGAAATTGGGTAAAGGGCATTATGTTAAGAATTTCGGTTCGGTAAGGTAGCTCTGATTGACCTGAATTTTGGTACACTAATGGAAAACGTTATTTTGAGAAAGGCTCACTTTAATAGTGAGGGCACCCTTATTTTAGCCAAATTCCATCGTTTAGACCACTTTTTTAATTTTTTAAGATTTTTTATTATTTTGTTGGATAGTATTTTTGTGAAGATTTCACCTTGTGGTGGTTCCATAATTTTTAAAATTCATTTGATACTGTTTTTTATTTTTGTTTAATTTTTAGAGTATTTGTTTTAGGAATTTTTAGTGTTTTAGTTGTTATTGCTTTTCTAATACCTTCTTATGAACTGCATGATGTATGACTAGGTCTGATCTTGGTACCTTGCATTCATTTGATCCTGAAATTGATAGACCATTTCATACACTTCATAGAATTCATGGGACTAGTAGTAGCATTCATAGAGCTAATAGAATTACTTTTGAAATTGGGTTTGAACTTGACATTACACCTAATCTTGTTGACTCTTTTAATCTTGTTGAGTCTGCTGATTTTACTATGGCTGACTATAACAATAGGACCCTTAAGGAATTGGCTGCACGTGATGTGAATTATCAATCTTTGTGCATTCAATATCCTGAACTTAATGTTAATTTTGAGTTGAAATCTGGATTGATACACTTGCTGCCAAGTTTCATGGTCTTGCAGGTGAAGATCCACATAAGCATTTGAAGGAGTTCGATGTTGTCTGCTCCACCATGAAACCTCATGGAATAGCTGAAGATCACATCAAGCTAAGGGCCTTTCCTTTCTCCTTGGATGGTGCTACTAAGGATTGGTTGTATTACTTACAACCTGCTGCCATCACTTCTTGGAATGACATGAAAAGACTGTTTCTGGAGAAGTTCTTTCCTGCATCAAGAACTACTGCAATAAGGAAAGATATTTGAGGCATAAGGCAAATCAGTGGTGAAACTCTCCATGAGTATTAGGAGAGATTCAAGAAATTGTGCTCGAGCTGCCCACACCATCAAATTAGTGATCAACTGCTGATCCAAAATTTCTATGAAGGGTTGATGCCAATGGAAAGGAGTATGATTGATGCTGCAAGTGGTGGAGCATTGGTAGATAAAACTCCAGCTGCTGCCAGAAACTTAATTGCAAACATGGCAGCAAATTCTCAGCAATTTGGTACTCGAATGGGTGCTGCAACCAGAGTAGTCAATGAAGTTAATACCTTTTCACATCCTGATCAACAAAGGGTGGAACATAGATTGGATGAGCTCACTTCTTTGGTTAGACAGATGGCAATGGGACAACACGAACCACCTGTGCAAACCCCTGCAAGAGTTTGTAGCATATGTTCTAGTTCCTCTCATCCTACAGATTCGTGCCCCACATGGCAAGATGATTTTGAGTTGCAAGACCAATCTGTGGCTGCAGCTGGTATATTTCTTGGGAAGCCACAGTTCCATCAGCAGCAACAACAAAATTATGATCCATTCTCCAATACTTACAACCCTGGCTAGAGGGACCATCCCAATCTGAGATATAGGAATGCATCAAATCAACAGCCACCAAACCAGTATAGACCACCATTCCAGCAGAAAGCAAGGACAAATCAATTTTAGCCACATGCTGGACCAAGTAGACCACCATTCCAGCAACAAGGTCCTGTAGCCACGAAATCTGAGCCCTCATTGGAGGATTTGGTGAAACAGTTGGCCACCAATAACATCCAGTTTCAACATAGAACTGAAACCACCATTCAGAACTTGGAGACTCAAATTGGTCAACTTGCCACATCTATTCATGAATTAAAGTCACAGGGTTTTGGCCAATTACCCTCTCAAACCACTCCAAACCCTAGAGGCAATGTTAGTGCTATAGCTTTGTGCAGTGGTAAGCAAATCAATGGACTAGTGCAGCAGATAATTCCAAATTCTACCATTGACCCAGAAAAAGAAGATTCTGCAGCAAATTCAGATGTCAAGGCATTCAAGAGCAAATGATCCTATAATGGCAAGGTAAAACCAAATCAAACCAAAGAATTGATGTAAAATTCAAGACAAAGAAAAAGTGAACATCCACAAAAGTCAACTTCTAACATTCCTCTTCCTTTTCCCAACCCAATGATACAGCTGAGGCATATGGTTGAGACTGACTTGGATAAGGAAATTATGGAGACTTTTCAGAAGGTTGAGGTGAATATACCTCCCTTGGAGGCAATTACACAAATCCCTAAGTATGCCAAGTTTTTGAAAGAGATGTGCACCCATAAGAGGAAGCTAAAGGGGACTGAAAAAGTGAGTATGGGGAGGAATGTCTCTGCTTTGATTCAGCCCAACCTGCCTCCCAAATGCAAAGACCTAGGCACTTTTACCATCCCTTGCACCATAGGGCACCAACAGTTCACTCATGCCTTGCTAGACTTGGGAGCCTCCATTAATGTAATGCCAAAGTCAGTTTACACTTCCTTGCATATGGGAGAGCTAAAACACACCGGTATTGTCATTCAGTTAGCAAACCGGAGCACGGCTCAACCTGCAGGAGTGTTGGAGGACGTTCTAGTTCGGGTAAATAATTTAATATTCCCAGCTGATTTTTATGTGTTGAATATGGAAGATGAATCTGCCTCTTCCCCACCCCCATTGATCTTAGGTAGGCCATTTTTGAAAACTACTAAAACTAAGATTGATGTGCATACTGGTACCCTTTCCATGGAATTTGGTGATGATATCATTCAGTTTAACATTTTTGATGCTATGAACTACCCTTTAGAGGATCATTCTATGTTTCATTTTGATGTCATTGATTTACTAGTTGATTATATGCATGCTGATATGTTGGCAGAGTTCCCTGAAATTGTAGGATACACTGATAGCATAGCTTGCGATACTTGCTCTGTCTGCTTTGGACTTTCTGGTTGTAAACACACTGCAATGTGTGCATCCTGTGCTGAGATTTCTACATACTTATCATGTGCTGTTGTTAATTCTGCTGACATTGATGATTCTGTTTCTGTTATTAAGGGCAATGATGTTGTTATTAATGATGTTGTCATTCATCCTGCTGCTAAGTGTGATTCTTTTGATTCCATAAGATATGATGATGTTGTTTTGCAAGATTGTGCATTGCTTGCAGGTACAGGTGCAGCAGGTGCAACTGCTGAGAATTTAGCAGATTTAGTTTCAATTCCAAAACTAGTACCGTCAGTCCAGCAACCACCCTCCATTAAACTTAAGCCCCTGCCCGAGCATTTGAAGTATGCATTCTTGGAGGAGGATGTGAAACTCCCGGTGATAGTGGCCAATCATCTCCAACCTGAGCAAGAAACCAAATTATTGGAAGTCTTGAAGCAACACAAAAAGGCAATTGGTTGGACACTTGCAGACATTCCTGGTATTAACCCCTCCACATGCATGCACAGGATATTACTTGAGGAGGAAACTAAACCAGTGAGACAACCCCAGAGGCGACTGAATCCTCTCATTCTAGATGTGGTGAAGAAAGAGGTGACCAAGCTACTTCAACCTGGCATTATCTATCCCATCTCTGACAGCAAGTGGGTGAGCCTGGTGCAAGTGGTTCCAAAGAAATCCGGAGTGATTGTCGTGGCCAACTAGAAGAATGAGCTCATTCCAACCCGAGTGCAGAATAGCTGGAGAGTTTGCATTGACTATAGACGCCTTAACCAAGCCACTCGGAAGGATCATTACCCCCTTCCATTCATTGATCAGATGCTGGAACGGTTGGCTGGTAAGTCCCATTACTGCTTTTTGGATGGCTACATTGGATACTTCCAGATCCACTTTGCACCAGAGGATCAGGAGAAGACCACATTTACCTGTCCCTTCGGCACCTTTACTTACAGACGGATGCCCTTCGGCCTCTGCAATGCCCCTCGTACCTTCCAACGGTGCATGGTGAGCATATTTTCTGATTTCTTAGAGGAGTGCATGGAGGTATTTATGGATGACTTCACTGTCTATGGTTCTTCTTTTGATTCATGGTTAGCTAGCTTATCTAGGGTGCTACATAGATGCATTGAGACTAACCTTGTGCTAAATTTTGAGAAATGCCATTTTATGGTAGAATAAGGTATAGTTTTAGGCCATGTAGTATCCAGTAAGGGCATTGAGGTAGATCCTGCCAAGATTGATGTAATTACTTGTTTATCTCACCCCACATGCGTGCTGGAAGTGCGTTCTTTTCTTAGTCATGCAGGTTTCTACAGGCGCTTCATTGCTGACTTCAGCAAGATTGCCCTTCCACTTTCCCATTTACTGCAGAAAGATGTGGAGTTCAATTTTGATGACAAATGCAAGGCAGCTTTCAACCACTTGAAGCGGGCCTTGACCAGTACCCCCATCATCCAACCACCTGACTGGACATTACCATTTGAGTTTATGTGTGATGCTTCTAACTATGCAGTAGGAGCAGTCTTGGCACAAAGAGTGGGGTGAGCTTCTCATGTGATATACTATGCTTCTAGAACTCTAGATCCTGCTCAGGCCAACTATACCACAACTGAAAAAGAGCTTTTAGCCATTGTTTTTGCTTTGGATAAGTTTAGATCATATTTGCTTGGTTCTAAGGTTGTTGTGTTTACTGATCATGCAGCTCTAAAGTTCCTTTTGAAGAAGCCAGAGGCAAAGCCCCGACTAATAAGGTGGATGCTACTGCTCCAAGAGTTTCATATATAGATCCGTGACAAGAGTGGAGCAGAGAACCTAGTGGCGATCACTTGAGCCGCATTGAGAGGGCTTCCGATCCCTTCCTTGTACAAGACTCCTTCCCAGATGAGCAGCTTCTGCAGCTGCAAGGTAAGAACACCTCCCCTTGGTTTGCAGATATGGTTAATTTCCTGGTTGCTAGTGTTCTTCCTGCATGTTTTACTAGAGCTCAATCTGATAAATTGAAAAGTGAGTCTAAGTACTATGTATGGGATGATCCTTATCTGTGGAAGCTTTGTAGTGACCAAATTATTAGAAGGTGTGTCTCTGATAATGAGTTTCATTCCATTCTTAGCTTTTGTCATACATTTGCATGTGGTGGGTACTTTGGCTCCCAACGTACAACTAAGAAGGTTTTGGACTCTGGGTTGTATTGGTCTACCCTATTTCATGATGCATATTTGTTTTGTAAGTGTTATGAACAGTGCTAGAGAACAGGGACAATTTCACACAGGAATGAGATGCCTCAGCAGCCTATGCTGTCTTTTGAGATCTTTGATGTTTGGGGTATTGATTTCATAGGCCCTTTCCCTGTTTTCTTTGGTTTTATTTATATTTTGTTGGCTGTTGATTATGTATCCAAATGGGTGGAGGCAAAAGCCACTCAGACTGATGATTCCAAAGTTGTTGTGGACTTTGTTAGATCACAAATTTTCTGCAGGTTTGGAATCCCGAGGGCCATTATCAGTGATCAGGGTTCACACTTTTGTAACTAGAGAATAGAGGCTTTGATGAGAAAATACAGCGTCTTGCACAAGGTTTCTACACCTTATCAGCCCCAGACAAATGGGCAAGCCGAGGTGTCAAACCGAGAGATCAAGCACATACTTGAGAAGACAGTCCAACCTAATAGGAAGGACTGGAGCCTGAGACTTGAGGATGCTCTGTGGGCTTACCGAATTGCCTACAAGACACCGATAGGGATGTCCCCATACCGGATTGTTTTTGGGAAGGTATGCCACCTTCCGGAGGAAATTGAGCATAAATCCTATTGGGCGGTGAAACAGTGTAACCTTGACTTGAGTCAAGCCGGATCTTAAAGGAAGCTCCAACTTCAGGAACTTGAGGAGCTTCGATTAGAGGCATATGAGAACTCCCGGATCTACAAGGAGAAGACCAAACTCCTTCATGATAAGATGTTAGTATGAAAGGAGTTCACCATTAGTCAAAAAGACCCTCTCTACAACTCTCGCCTCAAACTTATGCCCGGTGAGCTTCGTTCCAGGTGGCTTGGTCCTTTCATTGTTATTAATGTTTTTCCTCATGGTGCAATAGAAATTAAGAGTGAAGCCACCAACAAAGTGTTCAAAGTTAATGGTCATAACTTGGGTCTCGGTGATCCATTTGAGGTGATCTTGGTGTCTTTGGAAAGCTAAGACAAGGCTCTACAAGTTTCATGAGAATCAAGAGCTAGATCGGACTTCTAAGGGTCCAAAATATCCCTATAATGCAGAGTGAGTTTGCTGTCATGGAAATCTAGGCAGTATACACATATTGGACTATATAGTGGGTTCTAGGCCTCCTTTTAGGCTGAAACTTGGCCATTGGAAAGATAAGACCCATATCTCCAACATCACTGAAGACCATTTAGTTAATAGATATCATTTTAGGCATGATTATGAAGCTACAAGTTGGTTTGAATTTGGAAACACGTTCTGCCAACCTAACTTGAGGTAAGTACAGTGTTTTTGGCATATCTGGAGTTCTAAAAGTCCAAATGGCATGATTCCAACGCCAAACTTTCAAGGAGACAACTGGCTACAACTTTCATGAAGACCTCCAAACCAAAATGCACCGTCTAGGTCATGAAAATCAAGCTGGAAGTCAGATAAGAGTTGCTGACTTAAAGCCACCAACCATACACCAACCCACCTACCATGCAC
Source organism: Styphnolobium japonicum (assembly GCA_023212625.1). Classification (NCBI taxonomy): domain Eukaryota; kingdom Viridiplantae; phylum Streptophyta; class Magnoliopsida; order Fabales; family Fabaceae; genus Styphnolobium; species Styphnolobium japonicum. The sequence continues at coordinate 3,699,912 of JALBWW010000010.1, forward strand.
CAACCCACCTACCATGCATCAAGCTTCCATATTTGACAATTTTCATGTTTTTACAACTTGTATTCAGATTATTTTCAATTACAAATTGGCTTCTAGGATTAGTATAAATAGAGCCAATCTCTTTGTATTAGACATCATTCAATTTTAAGTAAGTTTGAAGAAAGTTTGAGTATTTGTGAGAGTTTTCTTTCTCTTCTTCTCCATTCTCTTTACAATTTCGTTTTTGTTCTTTTATTTCTGAGTTCTTCCTTCCCATCCATGGAAGGCTAGGCTCTTATAATCAATCCAAGGGATTAGCCATCTTGATGTTTAATTTGGAGATCTTGTTTCGCTTGTTCATATTGCTTAATTGTTATTCAAGTTTTTCTTCTTTCTCTTTTGATTTTTATCTAGATTAAATTGCTTAATTTGATTTAGATGATGATGTGATAATAGCTTTATTATCATGTATTCAAAAGGATCACAAAGACTAAACAATATATTAAAGCTTTTTGATGGATTGTTTAGCTTTGTTAAATTCTGGATCTTAAGTTAATCTATGTTGGATGGTGCTTACTTTATCTAACCTTGGTTAATCAAATCCTATATGCTTATCTAGTAGAGAATTCTTGGATCATGTTAAGGCTTCTTGATGTGATCTAAGGCCAAGAACATGGTTAGCAATTAAGTGAATTCCTTGTGATCAATGATGAGTTAAACTCAAGATCGGTAAATTTCCTTGGATTTATTGTTTCTTTAGATTTGTTTACAACTTTAAGTCTCGTACTTTTATTAATCTTGTTAATCAACAACAAAACCCCCTCTTCTAATTATCTTGATCTAATTAAATCTTTGTTTTGGGATCCTTGAGAGACGATTCGGTTCATTCTCTATACTACAAATTAGTTTGTGAACCGGTTATTTTTATTATTTGATAGGTCTCGACAACCTCTTGTCAATAGACACTTTTAGGAGACACAACAGTGTCCCCTATCAACACACCTGTGTCCTTTCTTGCTGACGGTCACTTCCAAGAGACACAATTGTGTCTCCGATTGACACACCTGTGCTACCTCTGACATTGCAATTTTTGATCTCATTATTGGTGGTTGGGTGCTAGTTGTACATAGTTCTTCTGACTTTGGTTCTTGAAGCTTCCTGCTCATTTGTTACTTTCTTGTTCGCGATTCCTCTGCATTGAGCTTATCTATAGTCCTTCTTCTTTTCAGGTACCATGGGCCCTAAAAGACAGCGCCCTACTAACTAGGCTAGTGCTTCACGCGTTGCTGCTGACTATGTCCCACTGTTGTCCACCAGTGCTTTGATGTGCTCATCCAACTGATGGAACTCGTTTTCCCCCACCGTCACCTCATTGATTCCTCCTTATTTTGGTTTTGTGCCGAGTTCGGGGAAGTTGCCTTCTTCTTCTTTCAGCTAATGTTTCTATTTCTGCTACTTTTTAACATTGAGGAAAACACTTGGTTTAAGTGTAGGTGGTACCAACTAACATTAAATTCTACCCATTCAGTTATTTTGGTCAACATTTTTTAATCGCATAGATTTTAACAATACTTTTCAATCCCATAAAGCATCTTTCACAAAATCTAAGTTATTTTGATTTAAATCAAACGTTTTAAAATCTATTTCCGTTGTTTTTACAAAAAACTAACCCTTAGTGAAATACTTCAAATTTAAAACTGATTTTCAAAATCATTTCTACTTTAAAGCATTTGTTTCAACCTTAAATCATCATTAAAATATTTCTCTTATTTTCGAAAGAATAATCTTTAAGGAAACAAATGTTACTTTGAAATAATTTCTTTCTCTCACTTTAAAACTTTGTTCGTCTCCTTTTTAACCATATAAATCTTTAACTCAACTACTTGTTAACTAATTACTTTAGATTATCAATGAATAAAATATTTTGCCTTTGATGCTAACTTTTTGGGCTAAATGGCCGAGAACCATACTTGGTCTTTGGACCAAAACTTTTCCATTTCCACATTGATTCAATGATTCTAATCATTCATATACATGTCCAAATCATACTTTTCACCCACATATGAATCATTTCATCCATATATATATATGTCATACCATAATTTCAACCATAGCAATTTCATGCAATATATCAAAGACATATAAACACAGCATAAGTAATCATAAACCATTAAAACCACACAATCAAGTGAATAAGTCCTTAAATGGATTTTTCACCAACAAATCACAAATCTTATTTCTCACCACCAAGTTGGTTGATGAGAGTAATCTCCCTCTTACCTTGGGATGATGCTTGAAAGCTCCCTATAGGTCCTCTTGGAGTGAATTCTTTCACCACCAACAAATCTTTAAATAAGATCAAGCATACAAATTTAAAATTTAAAACTTGAAATAAGGTGACCATGGATCAAAATTATGGTCTAGAACTTGAAAATAGAATTTAAAAAGTGAAGATGAAGAACTTCGCCTCTAAGTCTTCAAACTTGGTCTCAAAGAAACTGGTCGAAGATGATTTCTTTTGGAGAAATTCACAACATCAAAGTGTCTTGAAATGATGTTTAGATTCACGAAACAATGTTGGTTTGAATTGATCAAGTTAGGAGTGTGGTGAAGAGGTCGTGGCCGAAACTACAAGGTGGAGAAAATGAGAGAATTTTGCTTGTTTTTACTTCTTGTAAAAAGATACAAGGAAATAAGTGAAAGTAAGATATTTCACGGTCTTCCCAAAGGCTCTTGGACAAAAATCACTAGCAGATTGGACAAGGAAATGTGTTGGCACGTGCTTTCCAAGTGTATGCTTCCTATTGGTCCAAAAATGATGAATCACCCTAACTTTACTCTTGGTATTTTCTAATTGGTCCACCAAAAAGTAAATAATGACTAGGCTAGTGACTAAGATGATGACTAAGTGGATGATTAAGCAATGATGTCATGATGTGGTGACTAGGCTAGTGACTAGAAAGTTAGTAATGATTTTAATGATGACTAAGCTAGTGACTAGAATTCTAACTAGATATTTACCACTAGATATTTTTCGGTAGTTATTATCCAATGGATAAAAGTTATTGATAGCAAAACTAGTATATATTGTCCAATGAACATTAGATTGTGCTTAGATTTCATCCGACAGATAAAATCTTGGAAAAAGAAAATTTTCGAAATCTGTTTCCAGTTTCGAGTTTAGTAAGCTCCCCCGGCCCCAAGTCAACAGTCAAAAATAATACTTGACTAGTGACATTTAAAATAATATTCCGATTACAACCAATAGGATCTCACAACCAAGTCATGTGCTTGATATCCCATGACATTATACTTTCTATTCTAAGGACTTTATTATGCATATTTAAATAAAATAAATAACATAACAAATGAAATGCCTCATATAAAAGAAATCATAAGATACAATATAAACTAGAAAGGTTAGTATATAACTGGCCTCTAGGGCATACACCAACACTAACACACATTAACAAGCACTTGTTTGTGAGTCTTCAGTGACCTAATCAGCTCATCTTACCTCAATGTTGTTAGATCCTTTGCTTCTTGGATTATAGTGACATTGGGTCTCCAGATCTTGAGTAAGGTTCTCAAGATCTTTCTCACGTTGTCTTGGTTAGAATGCGCTCTTCCCAATGACTTCTTCCCATTCAAAATATTTATAAACCTTATAAGCATCTCATCTATGGTTTCATGCTCCACCAGTTTGAACATCTCATACTAGTGTATGAGCATATTGATTTTGGTCTCCTTCATTTGGTTTGTTCCTTCATAGGCTAAAGTGAGAGTATCCCAGATCTCCTTACCTGTATTATGTAACACCCCTAGTCAGTGTCACATTTTGAGAATAACTAAATACTTACTTGTCTCTTTGTTATCTTTTGTTTAGCTAGATCCTAAGTCATAAAATTTTCTGTATTTATAGTAGTTCAATATGAACAGAATGATAATACACATAAATTTGATAACAGATATTCACATCATTTTTATTCTTTACTAATTATTTATAGTTATTTTACATACACGATTTTATTATACATAGCTTACTACCTACATGTATTACATATCTTACAACTATCTACACATATAAACAAAATACAACCTTCTCTCCATATCTACATGGGAGGGTCATCATCCTCCACTGGGTCTTGAATGTAACCCCCGTAGTGAGAAGGTCTCTCGGCAGAGGACCTGTGTGCCTTACGCCCCCTCGATGTTCGTGTCAAAGAGATGGTGGATCTCTAACAAGAGGTTGTCGAGACCCGTCAAATAATAAAAATTACCAGTTCACAAACTAATTTGTAGTATAGAGAACGAACCGAATCGTCTCTCAAGGATCCAATAAAAACAACGATTCAATCAGATCAAGATAATTAAAATGGGGGGTTTTGTTGTTGATTAATGATCAATCAATTTGAGACACTTATGTTAGCTTTGTATTAGGCTTTATTAGATGTTTATTGTGCTCAATATTAGTATAATAGATGAGTTTAATGTTGTTGGGCTTCATTGCGCTTTAATGCAAATTATGAATAATTCTTGGATTTTGATGCATTTTGACCTTTCCTCCTTGGTTAGACCATAACTTGGGACTCGGTGATCCATTTGTGGTGATCTTGGTGTCTTTGGAAAGCTAAGACAAGGCTCCACAAGTTTCAAGAGAACTCAAGAGCTGGATCGGACTTTTAGGGGTCCAAAATAGCCTTGTAATGCAGAGTGGGTTTGCTGTCACGGGAATCTAGGCAGTGTGCACATATTGGACTATATAGTGGGCTATAGGCCTCCTCTTGGGCTGAAACTTGGGCATTGGAAAGATAAGACACATATCTCCAACTTCAGTGAAGAACATTTAGTCAATAGATGTCGTTTTAGGCATGATTATGAAGCTACAAGTTGGTTTGAATTTGGAAACATGTTCTCCCAACCTAACTTGAGGTAGGTGCAGTGTTTTTGGCATATCTGGAGTTGTAAAAGTCCAAATGGCATGATTCCAATGCCAAAATTTCAATGAGACAATGCTCTACAACTGTCATGAGACCTCCAAGCCAGAATACATCGTTTAGGGCATGAAAAATAGGCTAGAAGTCAGAGTTGAGTTGCTGACTTGAAGCCACCAACCATACACCAACCCACCTACCATACACCAACCCACCAACCATGCATCAAGCTTCCATATTTGGCAATTTCCATGTTTTTACAACTTGTATTCAGATTATTTTTAATTACAAATTGGCTTCGAGGATTAGTATAAATAGAGCCAATCTCTTTGTATTAGACAATCATTCAATTCTAAGTAAGTTTGAAGAAAGTTTAAGTATTTGTGAGAGTTTTCTTTCTCTTCTTCTTCATTCTCTTTACAATTTTGTTTTTGTTCTTTTATTTCTGAGTTCTTCCTTCCCATCCATGGAAGGCTAGGCTCTTATAATCAATCCAAGGGATTAGCCATCTTGATGTTTAATTTGGAGATCTTGTTTCGCTTGTTCATATTGCTTCATTGTTATTCAAGTTTCTCTTCTTTCTCTTTTGATTTTTATCTAGATTAAATTACTTAATTAGATTTAGATGTTGATGTGATAATAGCTTTATTATCATGTATTCAAAGAGGATCACAAAGACTAAACAATATATTAAAGCTTTTTGATGGATTGTTTAGCATGGTTAAATTCTAGATCTTAAGTTAATCTATGTTGGATGATGCTTACTTTATCTAACCTTGGTTAATCAAATCCTAGATGCTTATCTAGTAAAGGATTCTTGGATCATGTTGAGACTTCTTGATGTGATCAAAGGCCAAGAACATGATTAGCAATTAAATGAATTTCTTGTGATCACTGATGGATTAAAACTCAAGATCGGTAAATTTCCTTGGATTGGTGGCTTCTTTAGATTTGTTTACAACTTTAAATCTCGTACTTTTGTCAATCTTGTTAATCAACAACAAAACCCCCCCTTTCTAATTATCTTGATCTAATTAAATCTTTGTTTTTGGATCCTTGAGAGACGATTCGGTTCATTCTCTATACTACAAATTAGTTTGTGAACCTGTAATTTTTATTATTTGACGGGTTTCGACAACCTCTTGTCAATTAACAAGATTGATAAATGTACGAGACTTAAAGCTGTAAACAAATCTAAAGAAACAACAAATCCAAGGAAATTTACCGATCTTGAGTTTAATCCATCATTGATCACAAGGAATTCACTTAATTACTATCCATGTTTTTGGCCTTAGATCACATCAAGACGCCTCAACATGATCCAAGAATCCTCTACTAGATAAGCATCTAGGATTTAATTAACCAAGGTTAGATAAAGTAAGCACCATCCAAACATAGATTAACTTAAGATCCAGAATTTAACCAAGTTAAACAATCTATCAAAAAGCTTTAATAAATTGTTTATTTTTTGTGATGCTCTTTGAACACATGATAATAAAGCTATTATCATATAAACATCTAAATCAAATTAAGCAATTCAATCTAGATCAAAATCAAAAGAGGATGAAAAGAAATTCGAATAACAATTAAGCAATATGAACAAGCTAAACAAGATTTCCAAATTAAACATCAAGTTGGCTAATCCCTTGGATTGATTATAAGAGCCTAGCCTTCCATGGATGGGAAGGAAGAACTCATAAAATAAAGAACAAAAACGAAATTCTAAAGAGAATGGAGAAGAAGAGAAAGAAAACTCTCACAAATACTCAAACTTACTTCAAATTAAATGAATGCATAATACAAAGAGATTGACCCTATTTATACTAATCCTAGAAGCCAATTTGTAATTGAAAATAATCTGAATGCAAGCTGTAAAAACATGGAAACTGTCAAATATGGAAGCTTGATGCATGGTTGGTGGGTTGGTGCATGGTAGGTGGGTCGGTGCATGGTAGGTGGGTTGGTGTATGGTTGGTGGCTTCAAGTCAGCAACTCTACTCTGACTTCCAGCCCGCTTTTCATGCCCGAAACGATGTATTTTGGCTTGGAGGTCTTCAAGACAGTTGTAGACCATTGTCTCCTTGAAATTTTCATGCCATTTGGACTTTTACAACTCCAAATATACTAAAAACACTGCATTTACCTCAAGTTAGGTTGGCAGAACGTGTTTCCAAATTCAAACCAACTTGTAGCTTCATAATCATGCCTAAAATGACATCTATTGACTATATGGTCTTCAGTGAAGTTGGAGATATGGGTTTTATCTTTCCAATAGCCGAGTTTCAGCTCAAAAGAAGGCCTATAGCCCACGATATGGTCCAATATGTGCACATTGGTCAGATTCCAGTAACAGCAGACCCACTCTGAATTGAAGGGCTATTTTGGACCCTTAGAAGTCCGATATAGCTCTTGAGTTCTCATGAAAGTTGTAGAGCCTTGTCTTAACTTTCCAAAGACACCAAGATCACCTCAAATGGATCATCAAGTCCCATGTTATGGCCTAACCAAGGGGGAAAGGTCAAAATGCATCAAATACAAGAATTATTCACAATTTGTATTAAAGCCCAATGAGGCCCAACAACATTAAACTCATCTAAAATACTAATATTGGGCACAATAAACATTTAATATAGCCTAGTACAAAGCTAACATATGTGTCTCAAATTGATTGATCAAATTCCCCCACACTTAAGCTTTTGCACTCCTGGGCAAAACACATAAGAACAAAACTAAAGAAAAACAAGAAATATCATAATATTAAACTAAAAGCATAAGAACTGATTATACCTAATCTAATCCACTTTCGTAGGAAAACACGATGGCACTTAGCATATGCCACAAGCCTTTAAACCCCTAGGTGTCCCTAGTGGACGAGTTATAGTCTCGTGAGGGTTTACTAGGATGATACCCACAAACATGTAATACTTTATTTAATCAATTCAACTAATTGTTAAATACAAGCATTGTATTAAATATAAACCATAATTAATAAGTCAAGTATACTTGACAAAGAATAGTTGAATCAAACCAATTGAGAATAAAGTATAGCATAATCATGCTTTAATTAGAAATAGACATGTTCAAATTAAGTAGAATTCCTCACAAGTGACACTCAAATCACACAAGGTGTTTAGGTTAACTGTTTGCGCTCAACTCAGTCAAATTATGAAAGTATTTTACCATAGGCTTGCATATACATCAATTCTCCACTACTTAGATCAAATAAATTGAAAAAATCAAGAGGTCTTTCAAAAAGGTTGTAATGGGACTATAAGGTGAAGGAAGGGAACAATATGGATAATAGCAAGTTAAAACCAAAGAGAATAAAAGAGCATTGGGGAGTAATTCAAGTAGAAAGCATAAAATTTTATCCAAAACCATAAAATGCTCATTCTCTTCGCACATTCCTTCCTTTTTCTATTCTTTTCTTTTACAAGCTTTTGGCTTTATTTTCTTTTTCTTTTTTCTTTTTTTTGGTACCAAGCATTTCGCATCAGTACACCAATTCCCCCACACTTAATTGCAAGCAATAGAACTCCTCCAATAAGAAAATCAATGCTCTCCTATTTCCTAAGGTAAGGTAAAACATGGTTTATCACTTAATGCTTGTAATGAGCTAAGAACAAAGAATGGGAAAATAGGCTCAGAGGGGGTTAACAATGGGATAAATGCAAGGTAGGTTTATTTGGCCAAAGCAGCTAAGTCAAAAAAAAAATGCCTCTGTCATTTTCATGCAACATACAGACCAATGTAATCTCAAATCGATTCAATGCAAGTTCTAGAAAATAAATTCATAATTGACATCACTCATGAAAGAAAAAAAATCCAAGTGTAAGTATCAAACTTGGAAAAGCCCAAAACTCACAAAGGTATGGAACAATCACTCAATTCAACCATGCTTTCTTCCTAATATCTACATTCATATACACATTTATATCATGAAAATGATTCAGCTATAAATTGTTTTGCATACTTTTATCATTAATGAAGCTCAGATTCAGCACATGCTTGCATCAAAATTAATTAAAAAGATCAAAATGAAATTTTTTCTATATGCAAAAATAAAATAATTTAAGACCTACTATGAAATGCAAGTTAAAATGCGTCTCAAGAGCAAAACTACTCCTTATACATCTAATAAGTTAGTAACAATAAAGATTAGCTGGTTCATTTTTACTAAATCCTGGATGCTTATTGTAACATCCCTAAATTTCATATATTATGACTTAGTTAAATTCGTTGGATGAATTGTATGTTCTGTTACAGAAATGGTAATAGATTGAGTTAGAATGATTAATTCGAGATTCTGGCTATACCGGTGAACTCGATAGAACCTAAGGAAGGGATAGGTGAAATCTAAACTCTTATATTTATTCTGGCTAAGTTAGGACCTACTGGTAAATTTAATTTTCTTCAGGACCTATTGGGAATTCTTAGAAATCATAAGGGTATTTTAGTCTTTTTACATCCTCAGTGGCAAATTTGTGATTCTTCATTTGAGTGAGGGGCAAAATGGACAATTCACACCCCCTCCCTCTTGCTTAAGTTGACCGGCCAGCCTAGGGAGAGCCAAAGGCTCATCTTCTCCAAAATCTCTAAGTCTCCATAGCCAAGCTAGCTCCAAGGTTCAAGGGTCCAAAGTAAGTATTTTTATGCACCTTTTGGCTTAGGTCTTTTGATGGTTATTGATCACTATGATCTCTTCTTCAATCCTATGGTATTAGTTTCTTAAGAAACTCATTTTCATCCCCAAGAATCAAGAACACCCATGTCTAAAAGTTGGTTGTTTTGATTGAGTGTTTTGAAGGAAGTTGAAGGGAAGGTTGCCTTGACTACCAATCCCATCTTGGAATCAAGTTTAGAGCATTTGAAGGTGAGTGTGGATTTACTTGTGTTATTGTATGATGTTCTTAGAGTGAAAGTGTATGATGTAGGATTAAGCTTGAATCTAGGGTTTTCACCTATGCTTAAGGTTGATGTGTTTTTGTTATATGTTTTAAAGGATTTAGGTATGTGAAAGTGAATGATATGGTTAATGTATTTTGATGGATTTGAGGACATGATCCCATAGAGAAATTAGGGTTTTGATTTAAAGTTAGGCGTGGCACTATTCCTGCCCAGATTCTAAACCACGGGCGTGGTCACCACCACGGCCTGGCCGTGGTTCTCTCTGGAAATGGAATTTTGGTGTCTCGTGGCCAACCACGGGCGTGGCCTTCACCACGGTCTGGCCGTGGTTGTCTCTGGAAATACCACCACGGCCGTGGCCTTCACCACGGGCTGGCCGTGGTTGGCTCTGGAAATACCACCACGGTCGTGGTTACCACCACACCCTGGCCGTGGTTGTCTCTGTTTGTAAATTGTTGAGTTTCTATTTTTCTGAACCGTGGCCGTGGTTACCACCACACCCTGGCCGTGGTTGACTCTGTTTGTATTATTGTGGTGTATATGCCTAGGGTCTTGATACCATATGCTAGGTTTAGGATTAAGGATGACTTAGCATTAAAATGAGATATGTAGCTAAGTAAGAATGCTTGATAGAAGTGATTTAGCACTATAATGAGATGTGTAGCTAAGTAAGAATGAGACGTGTAGCTAAGTAAGAATGTTTGATAGAAATGAGTATGATGGTTATGTGTTATACATGCTTGAATTGTTTACATGTAATGTTATTATGATATTATGAATGAGCACGATATGAATATGAGAACATTGCATTGCATAGGGAGATGGCCTAACCGGAAAGGGTTAGTGTACAAGACAGAGGGGTGCCTAGCTGATGAGATAGATGGAAATGAAATGGCATACTTATTTGCATTGCATTGCGAGGTGGCCTAACCGGAAAGGGTTAGTGTACAAAACAGAGGGGTGCCTAGCTTATTAGCTAGAAGGAAACGGAATTGGCATAACACATTACATATGCATATTGCGAGGGCCTAACCGAAAGGGGTTAGTGCACAACAAGAGGAGTGGAGAAAGAAAAATTGTGAACATCATGTGCACTCATTCATTGCATTGGTTGGTAGGTGTTACTTGACATATTGTGAATTGTGTTATACTTGCTCTTTACTTACATATATAGTTTATCTGCAAGTTTATTCATATTCACTGGGAAGTTGTTCTCACCACCTCTTTCTCAGATTCGCAGGAACACCCCGGACCCTCTACGGGTTAAGTACGGAGGATTCTGTAGATTTATTTTGAGATTCATATTTTGGTGGAGTTGAGCTCCGTGATGTAACTATAATAGGATGTGTATTATATTCTTTTGATGTAAATATGACAGGGAACTGAATACTACTTTTGATGTACTCGGTTCCGTATATGTTTAGTGTGCTCAGTCAGGATAGTGTTAGAATACACTTGTATAATATTGCGTACTCTAATAATAGTTTGGTTGAGATCTGAGATCTCTTGATGATATATGTGTATGTGTATATATATAATATATGTACTCTGGTTGGTTTGAAATGGTTGTTGGAAATCCGCTGCTTATGTTAATATATTGTGGTAATGTTCAAGAAACAAAGGAAACGCTGCAGAATTTTCTATATTTATATATATTCCACGTAAGACTTATGGTTGGTAAATAACATAGTAACTAATAGGTCTTACACTTATCTAGTAGAGGATTCTTGGATCATGTTAAGGCTTCTTGATGTGATCTAAGGCCAAGAACATGGTTAGCAATTAAGTGAATTCCTTGTGATCAATGATGGATTAAAACTCAAGATCAGTAAATTTCCTTGGATTGGTTGTTTCTTTAGATTTGTTTACAACTTTAAGTCTCGTACTTTTGTCAATCTTGTTAATCAACAACAAAACCCCCATTTCTAATTATCTTGATCTAATTGAATCTTTGTTTTTGGATCCTTGAGAGACGATTCGGTTCATTCTCTATACTACAAATTAGTTTGTGCTGGTAATTTTTATTATTTGACGAGTCTTGATAACCTCTTGTCACTCTCCTGAGGAGTAACGTGGGTACTCGCACTCCTGATGTCCCGAAGGGCCATGAACAATTCTACCAAAGCAAAAATAGTAAATACAGTGACGGCGTTTCTGTCTATGGTCCTACGGAGAGTTATAGTTATTTCCACAACATAAGTAACACTATCTGCCTCCAGATGAACATTCCACATATGAGGTCCCTACAGAAATTGGACGGTGACGAATCCCAGAAAGTCACGATCCATCTTCGGACATAACCAAATTGAACCAAAGAATACAATATATGTAATACCCAGGGCTGAAGAGGGCATGGAGTGATCGCCGGTGCAAGAGGCACGGATAAGGAGTGGCTCCTAGCAGGCTTCTAAGCAGAGGGGTGACATGAATGAACTGAGCCCACACCAGAAGCAGAGGGGAATTCCGAGATTGTGCAGGTATGGGACTATACAATTAAGGAAAGCTCACATAAGATCTTATAGGTACTACCCATATCAACAAGGTGCATCTTCTTTTTGGGAGCCCTTAACTTAGAAACTCCAAGGTTAAGCGTGCTTGGCCTAGGGAAATTCTGGGATGGGTGACCTCCTAGGAAGTTCTCAAGTTGCGTGTGAGTGAGGATATAAGCATGCTGAAAAGACTCGTGTTGGTGTGTGGGGCCAGTCGTCAAATCTGGAGCACGGGCTGTTACAATATACACACAAAAATAGGTGAGATTTTCACATCATCATAAATACCAATAAGACAGTATAAAAATAGCGTACACTAATTATATAATATAATACTAACTAATTGGTACTTTATCATCATAAAAGTTATATTAATCAATAAAATGACGAACCAACCTCAGCGCTCATAATGATGACGCAAGTATGACAACTACCATGCAGATGCACATAAATGACCCCTACTCCATGGAGCTAAATACAATAAGTCGGAGAAAGTGATTGGGAGTACATGTTCCGTATCATTTAGCCACCAAGTGCTACAAATTTCATTTGCGCAATACGACTCACGAGAATACTCTTCCACCAATCGTGAATAGAATAGTGTGTAGTCAAGATCGTTGGTGTGTTTTTATCATCTTCCCACGACACAGTCCCAGCTGGCCTCTTGTGGAGTTTCCGCACCCCCGACGACTCTGAGATCTGTCATAGATCTTCACTATGCAAATTTGCACCCGCACTTAGGTATAAGCACAATCTCCTAGGCTCCAAGACTTACAACAACAAGTCTCATACAGACTAAAAATGTGTACACAGTATAGATATTCCCAGAATATATACATAATCCCCTCGGGATTCAAGCTACCATTTTTTTCAAGAATAGCATCAATTGTCTTATCCAGGGTCCAGTCAACGTCGACCCGATAGTAGTACCATTGTTTCTTAATGTTGGGTTTCGGGACTGGGAACATCATCGAAAAACAAAAACCAAATCCCAAAACCAGCCGAGGATCCATGCAAAAAGATCATAAAACGTGTTAAGAGATTTACTTATAGGAAGAAATGACTGATAATCACGAGCACAACAAACGAGCAGTGCCTCTACGGTATCCACACGAACGGATGCAATGAACTTCCTCTTCAGCATAGTGCTAGCCACGAAGGGAGGACGATTTTCTCTTTAACTCTCTCTAGTCAGAAACTGTTTCCGACTATCAGTTGTGCATGTGTAGTGTGTTGGCACAAGAGAGTAAGAGATGTATATATAGGCCTTACACATATCTGACCTAAGTCAGACTCATGTGTGGGCCTATTCAATTGGGTCTGCCCATTTAGTCTTACTAAAGGTCCAACTAGTCTCATTCAACTCCATTCCAATCCATTCTATGTGTGTGACCCTGTAGGATCCTATTACGTTGACAATAACATTAAATCCTGTTTAATATTACAAACAGTGAGTGGTATCTAGCAATACATTGCTACTCAAGAAATAGAAATGTCTATGATTCGACATAACCTAACCGTAACTAATGTTACCATGTAATCTAGTCCCTTTGTCCAGATATCTAGATTGAACACAAGGCATGGAACGGTCATCCTTGTAAAGTTCAATCTTTGGTTTCTTGATCTCCGAGTAGACATACTAAGACAAATGAGATCAATATCTCATATTGATTCATTCGAGCAGCATGGTCATGCATTTTCAGTCTCACTCTTATCAAGGGGCCCACAGATATCGCTCCTGTTAAGTAGGAGGGACAAATCCTATCTAGCCACTCACATCCCTCTGCATGATTCGCAGTATGTCCAATAATTGTCTTTATAATCTCCTTGTTACAAGGGACGTTTGACGGTATCAAGTCAAACAACTCCTCATGTAGGGAACTGTAGTGCCATCAAGTCAAAGGACCACATATACCATTGTCACTGTGAGAATTGCTTATGACACTCACGTAACGATGCATGCAACGTTCTCATGGTGGGTCAATCCAGTACAACATTACTCTAATGTGTACATATGTGAAGACTTGATATCTCATATCTATGACCCGTGAGATATGGTCATCAATCTACACACATACTAGTCTCAACGTATTATAGTTGTCCTAATTCACAATAATACTCGACTAGGGACATTTAAGAATAGTGTTCCGAAAGTAAGCAATAGGATCTCCCAACCAAGTCATGCACTTGATATCCCATGGCATTGTACTTACTATTCTAAGGACTTTATCATGCATATTTAAATAAGATAAATAACACAATAACTGAAATGCCTCATATATATAATAAATGACAAGATACAATGTAACCATAAGGTCAGTATACAACTGGCCTCTAGGGCATACACCAACAATCTTCCACTTGCACTAGAGCTAGTCAGACTTATATCTAATGCCTAAAGACCTAGTGTGACCCTTATGCTTACGTTGAGCAAGAGGTGTCAGTAGGTCAGCGATGTTATCCTCTGTTGGTACTTCGTATATCTTCATATCTCCTCTGCCGACAATCTCTCAAATGAGATGGAAGCGTCGAAGTATATGCTTGGATCACTGGTGTGATCTAGGTTCCTTAGCTTTTGCAATGGCCCCATTGTTGTCACAAAAGAGGTCCACTGGGTCCACAATGCTAGGAACTACGCCAAGTTCAATGATGAACTTCTTGATCTAAACAACCTCCTTTGCAGCACAGGAGGTAGCAATATACTCATCCTCTGTGGTAGAATTGACTATTGTCTCTTGCTTTGAACTTTTCCAGCTAACAACTGCACCATTTAGGCAAAACACAAAACCCAATTGCGATCTGGAGTCGTCCTTATTGGACTAAAAGCTAGCGTCGGTGTAACCCTTTACAACGAACTCTTCCTCGCCTCCATATACCAAGAACAAATCCTTTAACCTTCTTAAGTATTTAAGGATGTTCTTGGCAGCTATCCAATGACTCTCACAGGGATCTGACTGGTACCTGCTCCTCAAGGCATACGAGACATCTGGGGGAGTACACAACATGACATACATGATAGATCCAATTGCAGATGCATATGTAATCTTACTCATGCGCTCCCTTTCATCTTGAGTGGAAGGACATTGAGCCTTCGAAAGGCTTACACCATGCGACATAGGCAAAAACCCCTTGTTGGATTCTTGCATATTAAAAAGTTTTAATACTTTGTCTATGTAAGTACTCTGACTTGAGCCAAGCAATCTCCTTGATCTATCTTTATAGATCTTGATGCCTAACACATAGGCATCTTCGCCCAAGTCTTTCATGGAAAAGCACTTCCCTAGCCAAGTCTTTACAGACTACAAACTAGGGATGTCATTTCCAATTATTAGTATGTCATCTACATACAACACCAGAAAAACAAATGTGCTCCCACTAACCTTCTTGTAGACACAAGGTTCATCTTCATTCTTGATGAAGTCAAACTCTTTGATTGCTTCATCAAAATGAAGATTCCAACTTCTGGAAGCTTGCTTTAATCTATAGATGGATCGTTGTAGCTTACATACTTTTCCAGCGTCTCTGGAATGGCAAAACCCTCAGGTTGTGTCATGTACACATCCTTGAGAAGATTTCCATTAAGGGAAGCGGTTTAGACATCCACCTGCCAGATTTCATAATCATGATAAGCTGCAATAGCAAGCAAGATCTTAATGGATTTAAGCATAGCAACTGGGGGAAAGGTCTCATTATAGTCTACACCATGAACTTGCCTGAAACCTTTAGCCACCAATCGCCCCTTAAAGGTATGCACGTTACCATCCATGTTGATTTTCTTTTTGAAGATCCATTTGCACCCAATGGATTTTACCCCTTCAAGCAGGTCCACCAAGGTCCATACTTGGTTGGTATACATGGATTCCATCTCAGATTTCATGGCCTCAAGCCATTTCTTAGAGTCTGGGCCTGTCACAGCTTCCTCGTAAGTTGCAGGCTCATCTTGATCCATGAGCAATACATCACCTTGTTGAGTTACAAGAAATCCATATCTCTCAGGTTGATGAAATATTCTACTAGACTTACGTGGGCCTTGTGCCACGTGAGCATGTGGCTATTCCACAACACTTTGTGGAGCCTGCTCATTTTCCACCATTGGTTCCTTACTACTTTGGGATTATTGAACCACTTCAAGTTCTATCTTCCTCCCACTGGTTCCTTTAGAGATAAACTCTCTCTCTCTAGGAATACAACAGTCCAAGCGACAAACACTTTGCCTTCGGTGGGATTATAGAAATAGTATCCCTTGGTTTCTTTGGGATACCCCACAAAGAAGCATTTATCAGATTTGGAACCAAGTTTATCAAAGACTTGACGTCTTACATAAGCTTCACAATCCCAAATCTTCATAAAAGACATATTGGGATGCCTCCCAGTCCATATCTCATATGGTGTCTCTTGAACCGTTTTAGATGGAACACGGTTAAGCGTGAAAGCAGCTGTTAATAGAGCATGTCCCTAGAAAGAGCTTGGAAGGTCTGCATGACTCATCATGGATTGAACCATGTCTAATAGAGTTTGGTTTCTCCTCTTAGAAACACCATTCCATTGTGGTGTAGCAAGGGGAGTGAGTTGGGATACTATCCCATACTCTTTCAGATAGTCATCAAATTCTTGGCTCAAATACACACCACCTCGATCTGATTGAAGGATTTTAATATTCTAACCAAGTTGGTTTTGTACCTCATTCTTGAATTCTTTGAACTTTTCAAAGGATTCTGATTTGTGTTTCATTAAATACACAAATCCATATCTACTGAAATCATTAGTAAATGTAATGAAGTACTGAAAACCTCCTCTGGCCTGTGGGTTGAAGGGCCCGCAAGCATCACTATGTATGAGTCCTAAAACATCACTAGCCCTTTTACCTTTTCCAGTGAAGGGTGCCTTATTCATCTTTCCCAATAGACAAGGTTCACATGCCTCATATGATTCAAAATCAAACGAGTCCAAAAATCCATTGTCATGGAGTTTGGATATGCGACTCTCATTTATGTGGCCTAGACGATAATGCTACAGATTTTGAACCTCTTAGTATTTACGTTATAGATGGGTATATCGAGGTCAAGAACGTAAAGTCCATTACTCAATTGCTCACTACCATAAAAGATATCATTCATATAAATAGAACAACATTTGTCCTTTATTATAAATGAAAAACCCTTCTTGTCCAAACAAGAAATAGAAATAATATTCCTACTAATGGCAGGTACAAAATAATAGTTCTCTAACTTAATAATAAGTCCAGTGGGCAAAGATAAACAATAAGTTCCTACAGCTAATGTAGCAACCCTTGCTCCATTACTAACTCGTAGGTCCACTTTGCCCTTAGCCAAAGTCCTACTCCTTTTAAGATCCTGCCCTTCCACTTGTCCTTGGGTTTCTTTACTTGCTTTTTTGCCTTGCCTTTGCAAAGGAATTTTAGACCATCATAATAGCCTTTCCCTTGTTAATATTCTGCTCAGCAGTTCTCAACATGCTCAATAGCTCTGGCAGAGGTTTATCAATCTCATTCATGTTGTAGTTCATGATGAATTGACTATAACCATTAGGCAATGATTGCAGGAGTAGGTCAGTGGCAACTCTTGACCCAAAAGGAAACCTAGCCTCTCAAGGTTCTCTATGTACCCAATCATCTTGAGCACATGAGTTCCAACAGGGCCTCCCTCTACCAGTTTGCACTGAAACAATGCCTTTGAGACCTCGAACCTCTCATGCCTAGCTTGCTCTTGGTAAAGCCTCTTTAAATGCACAATTATATCGTATGTTGCTTCTGAAGCTCAGAGTTCATGGTGGCTAGCATGAGACATCTGACGTATCAGGCGTCATCTTGATGCTTCTTATGAGCATCCATTTCAGTGCAAGGGGAACTTGCAATAGGTGGTTTTGGAATAGGCTACTCTAGAACATACAACTTTTTCTCATGTTTGAGGATTATCCTCAAATTCCTGTACCAATCTAGAAAGTTTGTTCCAGACAGTTTGTCCTTCTCAAGGACGAATCGCAATGATAGGTTACTAGTCGTGTTGGATGCCATGGTAATCTAACAAAAAAATATGCAAAGTAAGTATCATGCCATTAAACAATTTAATAAGGTCTTTTATTAAATCTAACTCCCAGTATTTTATTCAAATCAACAACCCTCATTGTAGACTCGAAAAATCCCATCGTAAGATTTTCTAGTGGGCGAAGATCCATATTTCACCTTGTTCTAAGTCAGCTTTGGCTAATTACCCAAAACTTGGTTTATTTAGGTAGGGAACATCTTCGCAATTACATCGCATGTAACTCTTTGATGGTTAGGTGAATAACACTTATTCTAATCTATCTCATAGATTAAAGCCCAACCCTATGTCTCTAAGCCTTCAATCTTATTGAAATAGCCCAGTTAAGTCAAACCCAATGGTTGGCAGTTGGATATTACATTTATCATATCGCATCTCACCAGGATAGATAAAGGTACCTTCTTTGGCAGGCCCACACTTAATTGATCCTAGCCTTGACGAGTGCCACGCATTGGAAGGCATCTAAACATGACTTAATGTATGCTTTAAGGGATTTTATTGTTTTATTTGATCTCACCATTTATTACCTATTAGCATACAACTAGTGATCATGCATCTCATACATATTCAATTCATTAGCATACAACTAATAATCATACATCTCATACATAAAAAGCATACCATAAAAGTGACATGGATGTGGCCCCTAACGCATTGATTCCCTCAAGCCAATGAGGGTCTCAACAACTAAACCTAGGGAACGAAGCGTCTTCTCTAAGTCTTTCCTTCAACGCTTCTTATAGGGTTGCCAACTCCTTGCCTCTTCCTCTTCACAAAGATTACATCATAAAGAAACCTCGTTTTACCTCCGAGGGGAGTGAGGTGAGAAGAGAATGTACAATAGGATTGTATAGTGAAAGGCACAACACACAGGTTGTATTTTAATAGAAAAACCAAAAGGTACGACATGCAGGCCTTATTTAAAATAGAAACCAAAAGAAGTGGAAACAAAAGGACTAAGGCCACAACCATGCACAATGCATCAAAAGCATATAAATCAAGAATACAATATTACAATGATTTATTTAATTAACTTTAATAAAAGGATTAATTGAGGGGAATCAAAAATAACCCTATGCAGAGACTTAGCGTTGTCATCAACTCTTGATGCCATGGGAAAACCCTAGCGCTATCACACACACTAAGGAAAAACCCTAGTGTCGTCACACCAATGAAAAACCCTAGCGTCGTCACACCAAGGTAAAACCTTAGCGCTGTCACACCAAGGTAACCCTAGTGCCGTCGTGCACCAAGGAAACCATAGTGCCGTCATGAACCAAGGATCCTAGTACCGTCACACATCAAGCCTTGATGTTCACGGCTTAGCACGAATGCACCATGCCGTAAGGAATCCTAATGCTGCTGCACATCAACCATTGATCTTCCAAGGTTGTCGACGGTTCCAAACCGAGGACTTCCATGGTGCTGCTTCTTTGCCCATTGCCATCAAGGCAAAAGAATCCTTATGCTACAACACTTGCAGGCATTAAACAAACAAAAACATGTATCCACATACTATCGTTCAAGATCATACAAACGCAGAATAAAAGCATGCGAAAATCGACATCATACAATCACACATGCATTAGTATATCAAAAACCGAAATCATACAAAAGTAAATCATCAAGTATCACATACATCAAACCGAACATATATCACATATACATACAGTTCATACAAAAAAAAACTGATTTATGATTTCACAACCAGGCTCTGATACCACTGTTGGGTTTTGGGATCGGGAAACACAGCAGAAAAACTAAGACCACATCCCAAACCCAGATAAGGATCCATGCGAAAATCATAAAACGTGTAAAAGTGATTTACCTCTATGAAGAACCGGCTCTTAATCATGAGCACAGCAATCCAGCGGTGCCTCTACGGTATCCACACAAACGGACCGAAATCAGGTTGTCCTCCACTCTGCGGTACTAGCAGCAGGGGGTGATCCTTTAACACTCACTTTTCTGTCACTTGTGTTGTCTACGATTGCAGTGGCTATATGTCATATATATAGCTAGGGTTGTCGTCTTTAGTGAGTGAGAGGAGCATTGATGTGCCTACTCACAATCTGACCTAGGTCACAATTATGTGCAGGCCCATCTACTCAGTTGGCCCATTTAGTTTAACTAAATGCCCAACTAGTTATCTAGGAGCCCAAGTCACAATTGGATTCCTAATTAAATTCATCTCATGAATATTAAACCCCAATATCGGTCCACTATAAGTGTGTGACCCTATAGGTTTCCATTACGTTGACAGTAATACTAAAATCCAATTTTAGCAATACAAACAGTGAGCGGCATCTAGTAATGCATCGCTACTACTTAAGTAAGAAGAATGTCAGTGATATGACATAACCTTTCTGTGAACAATGTTACCGTGTAGTCTAATCCCTTTATCCAGATATTTAGATTAAACACAAGGCATGGAACGATCATCCTTGTAAAGTTCAATCTTTAGTTTCTTGATCTCCGACTAGACATACGAAGACAAATGAGATCAATATCTCATATTGATTCATTCGAGCATGGTCATGCATTTTCAGTCTCACTCTATCAAAGGACCCACAGATATCACTCCTGTTAAGTAGAGGGGACAAATCCTATCTAGGCCACTCACATCCCTCTGCATGATTTGCAATATGTCCAATAGCCTTCTTTTTAATATGCTTGTTACAGGAGACGTTTGACGGTATCAAGTCATACAACTCCTCATGTAGGGAACTGTAGTGCCTTCAAGTCAAAGGACTACATACACCATTGTCATTGTGAGAATCACTCATGACACTCACGTAACAATCCATGAAGCGTTCTCATGGTGGGTCAATCCAGTACAACATTACTCTAATGTGTACCCATGTGAAGACTTGATATCTCATATCTATGACCCGTGAGATATGGTCATTAGTCTACGCACATACTAGTCTCAATGTATTATAGTTGTCCTAATTCACAATAATACTTGACTAGGGACATTTAAGAATAGCATTTTGAAAGTAACCAATAGGATCTTACAACCAAGTCATGCACTTGATATCCCACAGCATTGTGCTTACTATTCTAAGGATTTTATCATGCATATTTAAATAAAATAAATAACAAAATAACTGAAAAGCCTCATATATATAATAAATGACATGATACCATGTAAACCATAAAGTCAATATATAACTAGCCTCTAAGGCATACACCAACAAAAGTTGTGTCTCTTCTGCATTTTTTGTCGTTACAAACCTTTTATAACAAAGGGAAAGAACCATTGTCACTTTGAAAAGCCTCCTGACACGTGTAGAGGCACTATAGTCATTAGGCTTGTCCTTTTTTGTTGTGTCAACAAAAGTACCGTTGACTTTCTGTGGTGATGAGAAGAGTGATTCTGATGACCTTGCTTATCTCAGAATTTGAAAACAAATACTCTCATCGACCTTGATCTACTTCAATGCTTCTCATCTTAATCCTTTGAAGTTAGAATGGATTAGGTCTTCATGTGTTGGTGTATGCTCTAGAGGCCAGCTGTATACTGACCTTCCTCGTTACATTGTATCTTGTCGTTTATTATATATGAGGCATTTCAATTATTATGTTATTTATTTTATTTAACTATGCATGATAAAGTCCTTAGAATAGTAAGTACAATGCTATGGGATATCAAGTGCATGACTTGGTTGTGAGATCCTAATGGTTACTTTCAAAACACTATTCTTAAATGTCTCTAATCAAGTATTATTATGGATTAGGACAACTGTAATACATTGAGACTAGTATGCGCGTAATCTAATGACCATATCTCACGGGTCATAGATATGAGATATCAAGTCTTCACATGGGTACATATTAGAGTAATGTTGTACTGGATTGACCCACCATGAGAACGATGCATGGATCGTTACGTGAGTGTTATGTGTGATTCTTACAGTAACAATGGTGTATGTGGTCCTTTGACTTGAAGGCACTACAGTTCCCTATATGAGGAGTTGTATGACTTGATACTGTCAAACATCCCTTGTAACAAGGTGATTAAAAAGACGGCTATTGGACATACTGCAAATCATGCAAAGAGATGTGAGTAGCCTAGATAGGATTTGTCTCTCCTACTTAACCGGAGCGTTATCTTCGGGCCCCTTAATAGAGTGAGACTGAAAATGCATGGCCATGCTCGAATGAGTCAATATGATATATTGATCTCATTTGTCTTAGTATGTCTAGTTAGAGATCTAGAAACCAAAGATTGAACTATACAAGGATAGTTGTTCCATGCCTTGTGTTCAATCTAGATATTTGGATAAAGGGACTAAACTACACAGTAACATTGTTCACATAATGGTTATATCAAATCACTAACATTCCTATTACTTGAGTAGTAGTGATGTATTACTAGATACCACTCACTGTTTGTATTGCTAAAATTGGATTTTAGTATTACTATCAACGTAATGGGAACCTGCAAGGTCACACACTTTGAATGGACCAATATTGGGGTTTAATATTCATGAGATGAATTTAATTAGGAATCCAATTATGACTTGGGCTCCTAGATAACTAGTTGGACATTTAGTTAGAATAAATGAGCCAACTGATTAGATGGACTTGCACATAATTGTGACCTAGGTCAAATTATGAGCAGGCACATCAATGCTCCTCTTACTCTCTGTAAACGATTGCCCTAGCTATATATATGATATTTAACTACTGCAGTCGTACACAACACAAGTGACAGAAAAGTGAGATTGAGAGGCGCATACCCCCCATCGCAGCTAATACAGCAGAGTGGAGGGAGCCATACTCAGTCTGTTCCTGTAGATATCGTAGAGGCACCACTTGTTGTTGTGCTCGTGATAGACAATCATTTCTTCCTTGAGGTAAATCCCTATTACACGTTTTATGATTTTCACATGGATTCTCGGCTGGGTTTGGGATTTGGTTTTTGTTTTCCGCTGCGTTTCCTGATCCCGAAACCCAACATCATGTATCTCAGTATTTGGACTCTTCTTTTCTCCTTTGATCTTCTAGTCTTGTTTTAGATGAGTTCCAAGATTATTTCAAATTGTTGCTTCTTAGATTATCCTTCTTATCAACTTTCTTCACATTTTGATGAGTTTTCTCATCTAAGTTGATCGTTTAAATTGTTTAAGTATTGGAAACTCACTAAGAGTCAATTGAAATACAACACTTGAGTGAAGTTATAAATCACAAACATTAATATAGTTTGTTAATCATCAAAATAGAATATCTTACGGGATTTGAAGCTTACAATTATGGTGTTCAATTCAAGAAGATGAATCTTTGAGGATTTTTACTTTCTTTTTACATTCTTGAACTCGATTTTTGTGAAAACTTGTATAGATCTATTTTTACATAGTAGAAAGTGTCAACTTGTTGGTTAGTTTCCAATTCTTGGAGAAGTTTATGTGATTAAAGACTTATATGGGTAAGTCTAATTTGGAACTTGTTTGATTGCCTCTTGAGATGAAACAAAGACATGATATCATGCACGGAAGTGATTAGTGCAAGTTTCTTGTTAAGATTGAGCCTTTCAAGACTACCTTAAGCATAATGCCCTTGAACCATGAGTTGAGCCCAATCTTGGCCTTATTCTTTCATGAAACTAGGACACAACTTAATCATACATCCACTGTTCATTCGTTCATACCCATGCTAGAGATCTTAATAGCATGCATATATTCATGAAAAGGGAAAATCATTCAAACAAAAAAGAAGGCAGGTCTTAAAGAAAACATCAAAGTTTGATGTTTAAAAGTTTTTCTAGTATCAAGAGGAAGTTCCTCGAAAAAGAAAAAGAAAAAGAAGCAAGCAATAATCAAATCAAGAAAATCAAGAAGCTTGCAGTAGAAAAAGTATAGCATATTACAAAATCTTGCATGCTACCATCAAAATCAAAGGCAAGAAGCCATAATTATCTTATTTACCATACCCTAGCCTCAACCCCATTACAAGCCATAAAGTCCCTTTGATTTTTGCATCATGTACTTGTCTAAATTAGTGGAGGGAGGATTGAAGGATGAGAATATGAAGTATGTGCATTTCATACCATTCTTGAAGCACATAGGCAAGTCCATGGAGAAAGAACAAGGTGGTTGGTTGGACACTTCACAAACACAAATTAAGAAACTAGTAAATGTTAGCAAGTGATGGTGAGGAAATGTGACTAGAAAGCATAAGTTTACATTGATCAAACCTTATTTGGAATCCTTGGAGACTCCATAGCCTTGCACCACCATGGGATGAAGAGGAAGTTCTATTATTGCGTGATTCACCTTGCTTGAGAGCAAGTAAGAATCTAAGTGTGGGGGAATTTGTGTAGTCAATTTTGTACACTTTATTTTTATGTTAAATTACCTCCTCTGATGTTAAATTTTTATTAGTTGGAGTTTCCTATGCTTATTTCGTTAATTATTATGTCATAGGAGTTCTTGGGTTAACTTGAAGAGTTTGGCCAAGTTTGATGTAGAAAATCATTGTTGTCTAGCCTACTAAACCTTTGTGTAGTAGTAAAACAATAATAATTTGAGCTGCAAGGCTACAACTTCTTTGTTTAGTGAAAATCATAGTTTATGCATTTAAAGGGTAAAAATTTGAGTACAAGTCAGAGGCAATGGAAGAAGATTAATAACTTAAATAAGATAGGATAGTTTAGTAGTTAAGTTAGGGAATTAGTAGATAAATACTCATATGTTATTGCATTTTCTAATCATACTAGGTGTCTTAGGCACATAAGAAAAGTTGGTTAGAATAAGATAAGGGTTTTTTATTATTTAAATTTAAATATTTGGAAGTTAGTTAGGTAGTTAGAAATGAGTTAGTTAGTTATTTGATAAGATTAGTTAGTTAGGATAAGACTTTCCTTATTGCATTATATCTCCTACTATTTTAATCTTGTTTAATCTTATTGATAACTAACATCCTTTAATTTCTCTTCCTTAAGAGTCCAACAAACAAAGGAGACCAATTAAGCATCAAGAAGCGTTAGAGTCCTATTCTAACAAGGACACATGAAAAGACTTAAACTCCACCAAGAGGAGTTTGAAGAGGACTTGGTCAGAGGCATTTGGAGTCCGATTTGAAGAGGAAAACGAGAGAAAGAACACCACATAAAAAAGAGAATCAAACCTACAATCAAGGGGGGATCACAAATATCAAGCTTACGCAATTTGGAGAGGAAAGAGTGGCTAATTCGTGGGAAGGTTGAAGAACTACAACCGTGACTATTACTTCATTCTTTTCATCTTTGTTTCGTATGTTTATTATGTCATTTACTTTGCTTTGTTGATGTATCATGACATCCATGAACTAATTCTCTTAGCTACTAAGGTATATATGGAACCAAATCTATGATGTTTTGATTTCCTTTTGATCTTAAAAGATTTAGTTTTGATTCCATTTTCAATTTCTTGATTGCTTATGTTCTTAATGCTTTTAGATACTTGATCACTATCTAATAAGTCTCATAATCAACTTGGAACCAAGAGGAGTTGGATAAAGTATCTGTAGTAACCAAACTAGTAGGAATGCAATCTAAAAGGTGCTACATGTGTATATGCTATCTTTACGGAAATCTATAAATCTTAATGACTTTTTAGCTAATTAAATCCAATTAGAGATAACTTAGGTCATTAACTAGAAATAATTTTATTTGTGTTTAAGAGAAACTGATGGAACTGGTAGAATACTGGTGTTATTTCAAGAATTGGGACAGAATGCCCAAGAAACAGAATTACAACAGAATACACGTACACTAACACAGGTTCGAGGCCTGTGTACCCTCCCTCTAAGCCAATGTGGCTCCCTTTCCTTACACAAAAGATGTGATACCCACTCCTATATAGTTTTCTCTATTTATATTTTCCCGACTATCCTAACTAATTAACCATTTAGTTAGGTCACATTGGGTTTGGGCTTATGTCTTCGGACATAAACTCTATTTACAGCAGGCCCAATGCCATCAATACTCCCCCCAAAAGCTTTCACCTTGTCCTCAAGGTGAAAAGAAGGAAAATTAAGCTTCAGAGAGGACACCGACTCCCAGGAGTTATCACATGGAGGAGCTCCCTGCCACTGGATGAGAAGCTCAGCTGCTCCTGCATCATCATATCGCAGAGCAATAGCCTCTGCTGGTTGTGTGTCCATGATCCAATCTGCAGATAGTTCAGGGGGTAGAGGATGGGACTATTGGTCCCTAGGAATTGCTGTCTTCAATCTGCTCACATGAAAAACCGGATGGATTTTACTATAGGGAGGAAGCTGTAATTTGTAGGCTACTGCCCCCACCTTGTCCAGCACCTGAAATGGCCCGTAATAACGAGGACTCAATTTTTCATTTCTTCTCATAGCCAAAGATTTCAGTCTATAAGGTTGGGCTTTTAAATAAACCCAATCTCCTATATTAAGGACCAAATCACAGCGTTTCTTGTCTGCTAGCACCTTCATCTGTTGTTGAGCCTTATCTAAATTGCTCCTTAATTCCTCCAGAAGCATGTCACGGTCGAGATGCAACTGTGATACAGCCTCCACCTTTGAAGGGAAAGCTGTCCCTTTAAACAACACAGGCGGGTCACGTCCATAAAGAGCTCTAAAAGGTGTCATTCTAATGGAGCGGTTGTAATTGGTGTTAAACCAATATTCGGCCCAACTCAACCAATGAGACCAAGAGCTCGGTTTTTCTCCAGCAAAGCACCTCAAGTAGGTCTCGAGACATCTATTAGCAACCTCTGTTTGCCCATCTGTTTGCGGGTGGTATGCAGTACTGAATTTAAGTCGTGTACCCGCTGATTTGAAGAGAGCAGTCCAGAACTTACTCAAAAACAACTGGTCTCGGTCAGAAATAATGGATGTGGGAAACCCGTGCAGCCTTACTATCTCTTCCACGAAAATTTGAGCCACTTCTTGTGCTGTGAAAGGGTGGGAAAGGGCCATGAAGTGGGCAAATTTGGTGAATCGATCCACCACCACCATAATAGTGTCTTTACCTTTGGATTTGGGCAACCCAGTAATAAAGTCCATAGTGACTTCACTCCAAACCTGAGTTGGGGTGGGTAAGGGTTGTAGTAACCCTGCTGGTGATAAAGTTTGGGCCTTATTCCTCTGACAGACATCACAGCTAGCAATAAGCTCCATAATATCCTTTTTCATGCCTTCCCAGAAAAAATTTCCAGCCAGCCTTTTATAGGTTCTCAAGAATCCCGAGTGACCTCCAAATGAGGATGCATGGAAATCGTGAAGTAAATCAGGAATCCTCGGAGATGAGCGAGGAAGGACCAGTCTCCCCCTATAAAATAGTTGGCCATTCTTCAAGGAATAAGCAGGCCAAGCTTGGGGTTGGCTAACCAACTCCTGTACAATCCTCTTTAGCTTGGGATCTTGCTGAATCTCCTCACATAATGCCCCCCAATCCTCCTGAACAAACCTACGTAAATGTGCATACATCATTTGGCGAGATAAAGCATCAGCAGCTGCATTTTCTTTTCCTGGCCGGTACTGGATATCAAAATCGAACCCCATTAGTTTGGAAGTCCATTTAAACTGCTCCTCTCCCAAAATCCTCTGATCAGTCAAAAATTTCAAGGATCTTTGGTCAGTTCTAATGATAAAATGTCTTCCAAGGAGGTAATGACGCCATTTCTGCACCGCAAAAACAATTGCCATCAATTCCCTCTCATAAACAGACCTCTTTTGCTCCCTTTCTGTCAACGCTTGACTGAGGTACGCTACCGGTTTTTCCTGTTGCAACAACACAGCCCCGATTCCCTTGCTAGACGCATCGGTTTCTACCACAAATTCTTGGTTGAAATCTGGAACAGCCAAGACTGGTAGTGTTGTCATAGCGGCTCTCAATGTTTCAAAAGCATTCTGAGCCTCTACTGACCATTGAAAATTGTCTTTCTTTAATAACTCCGTCAAAGGTTTAGCTATTTTACCGTAATGTTGGACAAACCTGCGGTAATAGCCGGTGAGCCCCAAAAAACCCCTCAAACCTTTCACATCCTTAGGCACGGGCCACTGCACCATGGCTGCAATCTTTTTAGGATCAGCTGCAACCCCCTCTGCTGAAACTATATGCCCCAAATACTCCACATAATGGCCTCCAAAACAACATTTCTTCTTATTCACCACCAATTTATTGGCTAACAAGAGCTGGAAAACCTCCCTCAAATGGCTCAAATGAGAGGTCACATCTTTATTATATATCAAAATATCATTAAAAAAAACCAGAGCAAACCTTCTTAAGCAAGGCCTCAACACTTCATTCATCAGCCCTTGAAAGGTAGAATGAGCATTAGTGAGACCAAATGGCATTACCACAAACTCATAATGCCCTTCATGAGTCTTAAACGCCGTTTTCTCAATGTCCTCTCCCCTCATACGAATTTGATGATATCCCGATTTCAAATCCAATTTAGAGAATATTGTAGCCCCTGCCAATTCATCTAGCAACTCATCTATAATTGGAATAGGAAATTTATCGGGAATTGTCACCTTATTCAAAGCTCGGTAATCGACGCAAAACCTCCAACTGCCATCTTTCTTCTTTACTAAGATCATAGGGCTAGCATAAGGACTGGTGCTTGGCCTAATCATCCCAGTCTCCAACATTTCTTTCACAAATTTCTCAATCTCAGATTTTTGATAATGAGATACCGGTAAGGACGAACATTAGGTATTTCAGCTCCTGTTTTCAGAAGCATAGCATGGTCACATCTCCTCAAAGGTGGCAGCCCTGTGGGTTGTTGGAAAAGCTCCCCAAATTCCTGAATTAGAGCTTGGATCTGTTCAGGAATGGCCTGCTGTCCTTGTGGTTGTTCTTCTGGAACTCTTCTGACATCCACCACGAAGCCCTCATCCTCATCTCTAAATGACTTCACTAGTGACTTCAGTGAAGTTGCAGCCTTGCACAGTGAGGGGTCTCCTTTTATGATGTGTATCCTTCCTTCCTTCTTGATCTTCAATGACAATTCTCTGAAATTTGCAGTGATGTTGCCCAAACTCGCCAACCAGTCCAGCCCCAAAACTAGCGCCGGCCCTTTCAACTCAAACACATAAAAATCATGCTGCACCTCTAAGTTCTGTAACTGCACCGTTACCTTTCTACAACACCCTTCGCTTTTCACCTTGTGGCCATCCCCCACTTCCACCATAAAAGATGGGGTGGATGTGATTTTCAGACCCACATTCCCTACCAAATTCTGAGCAATAAAACTGTGGGAAGCTCCACAATCAATAAGCACTATTACCTCCACTCCCTGTACTCTCCCTTTTAATTTGAACGACCTCCCCCCCGTCAACCCCATCAAACTATTATATCCCAACACAATTCCTCGGTCATCCCATCTCTCCTCCTCTTCTACGCTAATTTCAGCCTCAGGCTTTTCCTCCTCATTGTCATCTTCCACCAGTAACAGCCGCAACTGTTTATTTTTACATACATGGCCACTTGAATATTTCTCATCACACCTAAAACACAATCCCTTCCTCATTCTGTCATAATATTCTGCATCAGGCAATTCCCTAAAATTCCTCCCTCTCCTACTGACATTGGCTGACTCTTGGGTTTTGGGCAGGGGGTTTTATCATGGGTCCCGGTTGAAGAAGACCCCATTAGACTCCCCGAACTTGCCCCTTTCCACCCCGAAACGTTATTTGTATGTGACCCCTTCCAGCCCCCACTATTATAGGACACCACAGTATTTTGAGCTCTGGTTCTACTGTTAACCATGGTTCTTGCATTCGAGACACCATTCCATCCCCTTTCCATCAAGTCTTTGATCATTTCTTCATTTTTTTCATCAATAAGCTGAGCCAATTCCATCATATCCCTCAAAGAATTCACCTTG
Source organism: Styphnolobium japonicum (assembly GCA_023212625.1). NCBI lineage: Eukaryota > Viridiplantae > Streptophyta > Magnoliopsida > Fabales > Fabaceae > Styphnolobium > Styphnolobium japonicum. Next base: position 3,730,133 of record JALBWW010000010.1, read on the forward strand.
TGCACCCTCAATTCCCTCCTTATCCCTTCCTTCAACCCACTCAAGAAAATGCTCCTCAAGAATTGATGGTCTGAAATTCTCAAGGACCCAGCATAGATTTCAAACTGCTTTCTATACTCCCTTACTGATCCATCCGCTTGCTTTAATGCCATTAGCAATTCATAGGGATTCTGGGCAGCCGAGGGGTGAAATCTTCGAATAATGGCCTCTCTAAAACATAACCAAGAAACCTGCCTGTCTCCTCCTTCCCACCAATGAAACCATGACAGTGCCTGCCCCTCCAACGCCAAAGATGCCACCTTAAGCTTTTCTTCCTCAGGAACCCCTCTAATTTCAAAGAACCTCTCGAGTTTATGCACCCAATTACACGCATCTTCCCCTGTTTCTTCCCCTTCGAACAGGGGAAGCTCCATCTTGCGCCACCGTTCCTCCCCCCCATGGGTTTGCGCACCTCTCAGATTATTCTCCCCTTCGGAATCGCAGTGGGTCTCCACCCTCGGTCCTCCATTCCCTTGGATTGCTGAATCCAACTTACGCAAGATTTCTTGGATGTTGTTCTCCACCGAACTCATACGAACATCACTCATCTGCCTCCATTCTGCAAAGTCCTCACACCTTCGCTCCAAGGCTTCCGTCCTTGACTCCATTCGTGTGCTCACCATGCGCGACTAACCTCCCAAGACGAACAGGCTTTGATACCAGTTGATGGAACTGGTAGAATACTGGTGTTATTTCAAGAATTGGGACAGAATGCCCAAGAAACAGAATTACAATAGAATACACGTACACTAACACAGGTTCGAGGCTTGTGTACCCTCCCTCTAAGCCAATGTGGCTCCCTTTCCTTACACAAAAGATGCGATACCCACTCCTATACAGTTTTCTCTATTTATATTTTCCCGACTATCCTAACTAATTAACCATTTAGTTAGGTCATATTGGGTTTGGGCTTATGTCTTCGGACATAAACTCTATTTACAGCAGGCCTAATGCCATCAGAAACACTTTGATACTAAGTAAGAGAATCCTTGATAAGTAATTGAAAGGAACAAACTAGTCTATAAGATTAATTTAATAAATTGAAATTAAAGAAGGAAGTATAACCCTATTTCCTTGCTTACTCGAGTGAAATCACATCTTTACATTCTTATTTTGTTAAGTTCTAGTTTTATTTGTTTTCTACTTTCCTAATTCATTTAAGATTAACTAAATACAAAGATTTAGAGACCAGAAACAGTACTTTATTCACTAATACTTATTACTTTTGACCGTGTACACTTACATGAAACACGTACAAAAAGACTTGCCAAATTGAGCCTATTCGTATTTGGCCAATACAATCAGTAAGTTACTGAACTTTAATAATTTTACATAAATTTGTAGTTGGATATATTAATATTGCAAAAGTAGTCATTTAATAGTAAATTTTGCATTGTCTTTTTTTTAGTTCTCTCCTCTAGGCTCGAATTTCTGGTTCCGCCTTTTGATAAATATATCATGGACTTACTAATCTTAACTCCTATAAAGTGAATTTGCACCTTAAAGAACAAAGTGAAGAAAAAAATTAGCATTTTAATTTTTGATCAGAAACAGCATATATCATATTTTCGTTCATATAGGAGAGAATACATAATTACATAGCACCAGAAATTAGTGCAGAAAAAGGGCCTTGTATGTAAGAGTTCTCCAGAGGAGAAGAAACGACCTTGTGAAATCAAATTAAAAAAAAAAAAAAAAGCTCCAAAACAGGATAAAATAGTCTTTTCCTATCTTGTTTTCTAAGAAAAAAAGAAAATTTCTATACATACACATGAGCAGAGGTTGGTATCACACTATCACGGTTCCAACTTCAAGGAAACAACTCGTGATTGTCTATTGCGTTTTGCAACCTTTATGAACACCACAGATAGGCAAGATGGCGCCCACCATGGCCGGCGGACCCTTTGCTCCCCTTTCAGACATGCCACTATAAACATGAATAATAATAGCACCAAGAAGTTAGGGATACAAAACATCTATGGGGACAATTTTTGAAGCTAAAAAAGACATTTCTAGCTACAATTTGACCTTGTTGATGGTAAACCCCCTTCCTTTCAATTTAGAATTAAATTTTAATGTTGCTGCAACAATATCATCTAGCAAGAAAAGTCACAGGACAACAAAATGAAGAAGCACATGCACATTTCATGTCTACCTATGTATAAACATGTGACATTTTCAAAGAAACATTGTCTTGGTGTAGGACTTTTAGGAGGAGAAAAAAGAATCTGAAGGTAGTTAATTTAGTTGAAATAATTTTGTGATTGATAATTGTATACAAATGGTTTTGGTGGATTGAAGGGTAGAGAGCATAGATTGTAGTATTTTCTCTCATCCACCACCACACTACATGAGTTACATAATATGGTTATTTAGAGCCTTCATGAACGACTTACATAGCCTCTAAAAGTCTTTAGTATGCTCTCTTTTTTCTTTCTTTTTTTCCCGTTTTTCTTACATAATTCTTGTAGCTTCTAGGTTCTTCTAACTCTTGCAACCATTTACTTGCTAGAAATGTCTAGCTACAAACTTGCCGATTGTCTAGAAGCTTCTTCAAATATCCAGCCAAATTTGTTGATTTTTGTAGCCATAATTCTGGACTTTTCTAGAAATGTGCAGCATGTTCCAACACTTGGAAACTAAGTTTCAGATAATGCAGACTAATGGTTGCCTATGAGGAAGGAGTACTTAAAAGAAAATGTAATTCACAAATTATCTTCACAACATAGGGTTACAAAGAAAACTATATGATGAGATCCTGTTGATGGTTGCCTGTAATGAAGTGACAACAGTACAGTAACAAAGGCTGGATAACAATATCTAGATATATCTCCTACTATAGCTAAACTTCTACTTTTAATCTTTGAATCTAGCATATTCATGTTTCCTTATGTTGTTAAAATGACATTCAAACAGATCAGTAAAAAAGAAAGAATCAAATGAGAGTGAGTTTATTTGCACATGTATGTGGTTTTACTGTGTAGAGAGAGAGAGAGAGAGAAAGAGAGAAAGAGAGACCTTTAATCCGTCTTAATTCTTTGCACAATGTGATAAAGTCTCCCCACTTCATGTGGCACCTTCTTATGAAGCGAAGGATCTGTTCAGTCGTGAACATTGACATTCCTTCCAGGTATTCTCCATTAACACCATTTTCTTTAAAAATTTGGCGGTAACTACCAAGATTGATCGTCTCCAACCACAAGCCAACATCCTGATCAAACCGAAGCAAAAAGTGGTTAGCAAGAGGAGCTGTTGTTAATTCATATATTTACCTTTCCACTATCTGACTGCCAAGGAGATGCACCATAAGTATTTATACCAGCACCCAGAAAAAGGAATAAAAGAAGAAGAAGCAATCAAAAGGCTATATTCAACAAGATTATATCCTATTCAACACAGCTTTTATGTAATTTGAACCATTCACAATAATCAGTAACATAGATGAATTAAAAATAAATAAATAGAAGTGTTCCTGCGCTTACTACGGTGTATCAGTGATTGACCAGAGTGCATCAATTACTTTGTGACCTAGAAAACAGCTCCAAGTAAGCAGTTATTTAAACAATACATAGCAAAATCATATTGCAATCTCATCAATGACATGCTTGTTTTTAGTCAAGTCCAACTCTCAACAATAAATCGGCTAATAGCTTCAATGGATTCTATCATTCTCTTGTATTTTTTTAGTAAATTCTAATACCATCTTATAGGATACTTAAGCTCAAAGGAGAACCACACCCTAAAAGCTAGCCATTAAAGTCGGAGAGTCCAAGGACTTAAATACCAATCCACATACTAGTATTTAGCCAATGTGGGACTCTATTATAGAACCACCCCAGAAATGCCGACGTCCGCTGCACTCTGCCCGGCAGGTCTAGCAGGCCCTCTGATCGGCTCCCGGTTAGCCCCGGATAAGTGGCCCTTTCCGCAGGGGTCAACGGAATGCTCTTATACCAATGATAGGATACTTAAGCCCAATGGAGAACCACACCCCAAAAGCTAGCTATTAGGATATGTTCAGATTAGAGGAGTTTGGAGGGGAAGGGAGAGGTAATCTTTCATTTCTAAATTGAGAGAATTGTAAAATGTTTATAAAAATGAAAAAGCATGATTAGAAGATTACATGATAGTCTCTCATTTTTATTCCTCTCATTTTAAAAAATTATCAAATAAGGAGAATGTAAATTTAAAATAAAAAATTACCCCTCCCCTCCCTTTCCCTCCAAACTCCTCCATCCAAACAATACCTTAAGGTAGGAGAGCCCTACCACCCCACACACTATTAGTTAGCCAATGTGGGACTTTATCACCATCTTTCCTTTCGATTAACAGCAATAGTCAGAATTGATCGTAACACAGTTTTACTTAACTAAAACTTCAGTGTGAACCATTCTTGCCCTTACCATACTTAATCTGCAACAGTAATCAGTTCCTAGTTCTGACAATAATTCACAGTCAGAAAACTATTACGAGTTAGGTAAAAATTCATTTGTCATTTGCCATAAATAAATTGATCATTATAAGTTCCCCTCAGTTTTGACAAATACAAGGCTGAAAGTGAGCCTTTCTTTCCTCCCTGATATGCAGTTGACAACATTAAATCTTACAGGATGAGAAAGACAATGTCCCATGAGAAACCTTAAAACATATGATGGCAGGATATTCAACCAGGTGAAGCAAGGTGCATATTGTATAGAACATGCAAATTAAACAGCACTTCAGGTTTACATCAATAAAATAACATAAAAGCTGGGAATAAATGACATCAAAACAGTTTTCTTCGTCATACACAACACAGTAACTTGCTATGGGTTGGCATGTTTTCATGAAATCAACAGTTAGATTATCAACTAAAACCATGGATATTCCCATATTGAGTGATAAATCATCAAACAAGCAATTACAATATGTTTCTAGCAAAAAACCACTTGTGTAATAATAATTATATTTTACTTTTCAACTGACAAAAAGCACTTTAATCTCCGCTTTTACTAGTTAAGCAAAAAACAAGCCTTGTGTGTCATGATGTATAAGAAACAAAACGCTCTTCTTGAAATTTGTCAAAATTGACAAATGGATGAAAGGGAAACAGAAATACTAAACAATTGTGATGCTAAATTGCTAATAAGACCAAGACAGCCTTTATAACATGATAACTTTGCAATTCCTCCATAAAATAAAATAAAAAAATTCATGGACGACTAAATATATCATTCTATCAGTAAATTACAGAAGGAGATGAAATCACAACTCAGAACTACCATAAAGCAAGTCCATCTTATGTACCAATAGAATACAGTTAAATTAACTGGTACGAAAGATCTAATTATATGATAAAATGTCCAAATCAGATTTACAAAAAGGATTAGATGTAAGAAAAGTTAATATGAATTAAAAAAATAGCAACTGGCTGAGAGATTCAAAAAAGAAATGATTAACCTCAACAGTCCAGATGAAGAAATCAAGAGGCTCCGGTGGCTGTCCTTTGTTCATTTCCCAAATCAAACTTCCCCAAATACAACTAAAACAGAGACCAAACTGCTCATCAGAACCAAAAAGAAAGCTTTTATTTTATTTTCCTCTATAATATTCATAACAAACATTTCCCAGTTACGAAAATGATAAAGGGATGCAGGATATATGAAATAAATAAATAAATAAAAATTAGACAAACCCACTAAGATGTAAGCTAAATTTGCAAGATCTCAAGTACCATTTTCCGGGAAACCAACTAGTATTAAAGGAGAGAAAAAGTAGTATTGAATATTCTTACCTTGCGCGACAGAAAATACAGTTAAAAAAATACCATAAAATTCCTACATTTGAGAAAAATAAGAAGACCCAGACAGAAAGAGAGAGAAAGATTGACGAATGGAAATGAATGAGAATTAGAGAGAAATGGAAGTGAGAAGTTTAGAGAGAGAGAGAGAGAGAGTAATTGCCACTTTTTGGCGCCTCTGAATGGCCACGTGCCTTTTCAGCTCAGAATTGCGTTACCGTGTTTGCTCCAATCCACGCGACTCCACTGCATCACAATGTCACGCGCGAACCTTGCCACCTAAGCATCAACTAGGGGCAGGCAAAACAAAACCAAAATTTGAACTGAACTGAGCACGAATATTTCAAACCGGTTCTTATTTAATGCAATTTTTTTATACAAAAAAGTAAGTCGGCTTACTACTTATTATATCTAACTAGACGCGGGTGTAGAAATGTTTATATATATATATATATATATATATATATAATGATTACATGTTATATTTAAATGATATTGTTAAACTTGTGATTATGGATGTAAATTAAGCGGAGAACTTATAATGTAGAGCTGGAAATATTTATCTGCCTTGAAAATTATTCAAATAACATAGAAATGGAAATATCTATTCCCATTGACAATTTATTTTCTCTCTAAACTATTTGATTGATGAAATTTTTCAAATAATCTTCTGCTTTTTTTGAGAGATTTTTCTCCTTCCTTATTTTCACTTTCTTTTGGGTTTGCCATAGGTGCCTTTGCTTTGTCATGAAGTTCCTTAGCCTTTGTTCCTTTTGAGGTTTGTTGCTGCCATGTCTTGGGGTTTCATGTGCTTGAATCATTTGGTTCCTTGTAAAAAAGAGTGACAATTGTTATAATCAGTATGGGTGAATGATATAAGTAAATGTCATTTTATATTCTAATCTATTATTGCATCTTCATTGTAGTGTTCAATTCTAGCATGGTGTATCAAATATATATATATATATATATATATATATATATATATTTGTAATGTGCTTTACCTCTTTGATCTTTCTATTGAGAGGTTGGTCTTCAACTATGTCCTTTGGGATAAAAGTACTTGTGACAGTGTAGTTTTGGGACCCTTCTTTCAAGTTGTAATCAGTTAGTCTTATTTCAAATATGAGGTTGCGATGACAGATGTTCTTTAGTATGGAGGGTATGTCGTTGGTCATTTCATCATGTGTAGCAAGCAGTTCCATTGCTGTGGTGCTCAACAGTTTTTGAGCATCTCGGTCAAATATTGTTAATGTGGCTGTAGCTGTAGTGTCGGACACTTTCAATTGTATCTTGAATCTATAAATGTTTTTAGATGTGAGCTTTATATGTTTAAGTTGTTTACAAACTGAATGTTATGTATTGTAGGATTTACCTTATTGTGGGATACTTGGATGACCGGTTGCATGTTTTGCAAGTGAATTGTGTTCCTTCTTTTGTCAGCTTTCGCATGCATGTTTCGAAAGCAACATAGTACCAACCATATGTTTCGTCCATCTCATCGACAGTGACATTGATTGTGAAGACTTTTTCCTATAATTGTTGTCAATTGTGTTGTTACAAAGTGTATCTAAGTATAGGTAATATGTAATGTAATTGTTGGTGTGATTTGAAAAATATACCTCTGTAGTTTCATCAAATGTCATGTCCAATATATCTTTCAAAGACCTCCTATTTTTTATCATCCTGTTTGCGAGGTCTGTATCTGTTGGTGCTCGAGGCATGATCTCATGAAATTGATCTTCTTCATTGGTGTTCCTATTACATAATAGCTTAAAGTTGAAGTTTTCCAATTGATATTTGTAACTTCAATTGGTCATAATGTACATATATTACTCGTTTGTAAGATGCACAGATTCTGAAATGTTGAGATTGATATAGATTCTTGTGCTTGTAGTTGAGCTTATTGAATATTCATCTGTAGAAATATGCTTCAAAAGATTATTAAGTAGTGATGGCAAGAATGAAAATAAAGTTGGGTATGTGAGAGAGACGTTAGCACCATAATCAACCAACCCAAATCTACTAAACATGATGCATGTATATGTCATTCTTGTTTGCATATGACATGTTCTATCTATTTTTTCCTCTACCTTTTTTGCTCCTTTTTATTTTCTTGTTCCGCTAAATATGCTCCAAAATGGTGCCAAATGAAATACCATGTGCTCACAAGTTACGATTAGTACCGTTCGCTTACATATGTGCAAATTAATGTTTTTTTAATCTATTTTTTAATGGGAATTTCTTAAATACATATTAGGACAATTTGTTTAAATAAAGAGTACCTCTAAATTTGTTGACCAATGTCGAGGTGATTGCCACTGTCAATGGCCCTTGATTTTGGTTGCACAATGTAGTGTCAATTTGATCAGCTATCTTTTTCCATAGTGTAACCTTAATCTTTTTTTCTTGCATATTTTTGTTTGTCAATCATTATAATTTTGAAGTGTTTATGAGGAGTAGGGAGACCAGTAAAATATAAGATTCATTTGTAGGCAGAGAAGTTTCAAAGAAATTTTAATTCAAATAATACAGATTATAGTGTAAGCAAAGAAGTTTTTGTGCTACTATTACTCATCATTTTCCTCAATTCTTTTGCCTAAAGTTCAACATTTAACCATTGACACCGACTTCTCAAAAATCTCATATGAGAATATTACAAGAAGCATTCTCCACCTGATTTTTACTGCCATCATAAATAAGTGGTATTGGAAAATCTCATCCATTCCAACAGATGTTGTTTGCTTTGTGCTACACCATCTCCATTTAGTTTCAGAGACCGCATGGGCTAGCCCACATACTCACTAAGCTAAAAGGCCTAAAAAAGTGCCTTCCTCTCCTTCATTCTTGTCAGCTTCTTAGCATGTAGTGACCCAATAGGCAATTTATAATATCTAGTAACTTTTTATTATTTTAAAATAATTAAGTTATTAGGACTTTTTTAAAATTAATGCAAATCCTTTATTTGCCCATCGATTCATGAAACAATAAATTAATAAATGTGTTACAATAGGCATAGGTTAAGGCTAGACACACATTGTTATAATAGACATGCTTTATGTGTGCTTGGGAATCACATTTGAAATTAATTTTCATAGAGGATCTTCAATTTTGAAGCCAAACATGATAAATTGTTTAAGTAAAATTAGTTGTTGCAAATATTAGATAATGTAATGGGGTATTACTCTTTTAGGATCAACTCCATTCTACGGATCTTTGTTTTTTTTTCCATTGACAAATATTTCTTCAATATGTCCTAGTGCATGGAGTCTTCCGATGATGTCTGCAATAGTGATTACAAGAATGTTATTGTAAATATTGTTGTCAATGCCATTTTTTAATGATTATATGTGTTGTGTTGTGTTGTGCTGTGTTATGTTTGTTGTCTCACCTGTGAGGATAGTCCTTTCGCCAACTCTTTCTAAAAGTATTTGCACTAAGGCAAACTCGAAGTAATGGTTGAGAATGTTAAGAGAAGATTCATTTAATTCTTTAATCATGGTTGTCAACAGGAACATTCCTTTCATTGTGCCACTAATTGGTTTGTAGTTGTCATTTGCAGGTACAACTTTGAGATTCCTTATGGTGTAAAGTTTTCCATCTCTTAGTAGAGGCTTGAATTTGGCTATGAGATTTTTCCGCATTAACATGGAAGAGGTAATTGTGAGTGTGTTAACGTGAAAATATGATAATTGAGTCATGCGCCAATCTATAAAATAATAATCTAATATTGGTTATCTTTGTAGAGGAATCTGTCATGCTCAAATACAAAGAAAAAAAAGGGCAGGGCCAGTTGGGATTTCCCATATAATTTACTCCAAAGTTATTGGTAATGACATAGAAGGACTTTATCCACGCTCCTTTTCAGTATAACTTTTTTATATTCTTCATAATCTTAATGAAATGTTAATTATATTGTAGTTCTGCAAGTAGATTGTATTGTTGCTTTTTATTATAAGCTAAATTTTGAATTGCAATAAAATGACTATGTTAAGAACTTGGGAGGTGGACAAATGGCAATGAAGAGTGGACAGTTCTCTGAACACTAAAGATAAACTTTGACATGAGGTTAAGACTAAGTTTAATGAGTTGTATGTATGCATGTGTTTACCTTTTCATCGAGAAATATCATTTCGATGTAGATTTGGTCCTCTTCATTTTGCGGGGAGAACACGTTCCACAGTCGAACTACGCGTACTGTGACTAACCAGTTGTCATGATCTGAATTGAGTTCTTGAAGAAAGTGTTGATCTATTCCTTGTGATGTAGGGTTTTTTTTGTAAAATATGATAATATAAGGAGAGGGAGATGAGTTGGATGATATGCTAATGGATATCTGTATTTATATAGTGTTGTGTCATAGTGTGATAGGCTTGTAAAGGGCTTTTCAAATTACTTGTGATGCAACTCATGTATTAAATATGTATTGAAATATCTTTATTGTCAGTTACACTTTGAGACATAATTTGAAATGAATTCATTCATGTATTATTGTTGTTGAGCATTGATGACGCAGAGGTAGTTATTAAATAAAATAAGAATAAATAGAAATAAATTGCTATTTTTATGTCCTGTGATATATGTTTCAAGTGAAACTATCATTGCATAGTGAGATTTTAATAGCAAATGAATGTGGAGGAGTGAGGAAGAGAGAGATTACTGTGCACATTGTCCATAAAATTCAATCCCACCAGCGTTCTAGTTTCCATACGTTTGAAGCTGAAACAATTCACACACAATAAATTCAAACCATTAGAATAAGTAATGCATGGATAATCATTAAAATTGCACAATCAACATGGCATTTTTGAGAAAAAAGAAACCGATATGTCTTAAGGATTTATGATAGAACTTTCAATTGGAGAAATCAATATATCACTTAATTTTGCAATGAATTTTGCAAACTTTTGAAGCTGCAATAGTCCAAATGCAATAAATTCAAATTATTAGAATAAGTAATACAAAACCAACATGGATTATGAAGGGGTTGATCAAAAGCATATTAACAAACCCAAGGTAGGCTGGCTTAGATAGTCTCAATAGTTAAAGAAGATAAAAAGTAGAGGTTGCACAAGGTAATGCATTTAAAATATTACATGTTAGTTCTATATATCTTTTAGAGGATTTTTTTCTTTCTGCATTTCTACCAAGTAGATTGGTCAATTAAAAATACCATTGCAAATGGCAAACCAGTGCTCATTTTTGCAAAATCATACTTATAAGTATGACTATAGTATTATAAGCAATGCTTATTTCAGAAATAAATTAATTTGTAAAAAATATTACTATTGTATTGTAATTAACTAAATGTTAGCTTTTGTAGAACTTAGACATTCTTATTGTTATAATAATTAGGACAATATACCTCCAAATGATATTTTTGTACAACTATTCATCGTATAATAATTTGATTTAGATGTTTATGTGATAATAGCTTTATTATCATGTATTCAAGAGGACCACAAAGACTAAACAATATATCAAAGCTATTGGATGGATTGTTTAGCTTGGTTAAATTCCGGATCTTAAGTTAATCTATGTTTGGATGGTGCTTACTTTATCTAACCTTGGTTAATCAAATCCTAGATGCTTATCTAGTAGAGCATTCTTATATCATGTTGAGGCTTCTTGATGTGATCTAAGGCCAAGAACATGGTTAGCAATTAAGTAGATTCCTTGTGATCAATGATGGATTAAACTCAAGATTGGTAAATTTCCTTGGATTGGTTAATTACGTTTCTTAAATTCAACCGGTGTATTTTGTTATAAATCATCAAACCCTCCCCTTTTGATTATCTTAATCTAGTTGAATCTTTGTTTTTGGATCATTGAGAGATGATTCGGTTCATGCTCTATACTACAAATTATTTTGTGAACCAGTAATTATTATTATTTGAAGGGTCTCGACAACCTCTTGTCAAATTTGGCGCCGTTGCCGAGGATCCAAGGCAACTATTTGATTATTTCAAGACCCCATCTAACTCTAACAATTGTGTTTGTTTTGTTTTTGAAGCTTTTTTAAGTGGAATTTGGCTGAAATTGGGGAAAGGTCATTGTGTCAAGAATTTTGATTTAGTAAAGTATCTCTGATTGACCTGAATTTTAGCAGACTAATGGAAAACGTTATTTTGATAAAGACTCACTATTTATAGGGAGGTTACCCCTATTTTAGCCAAATTCCATCGTTTAGACCACTTTTTCAATTTTTTTAAATTTTTTATTATTATTTTGGATAGCATTTTTGTTTAGATTTCACCCTGTGGTGGTCCCATAATTTTGAAAAAATCTCTAGATAGGTTTTCTGTAGCTGTTTTATGTATTTTTACATTTGTTTTTGTGTTTTAATGTTTGATCACTTATCTGATGGAGCATAGACTTGATGAACTGACTTATCTGGTGGGGCAGCTGGCAGTGGAACAACATCAGTTACATGTGCAAGAACCTGCAAGATTTTGTAATAGTTCTTTTCATCCCACATATGTATGCCCCACATTGCAAGATGATGGTTTTGTGTTTCAAGACTATTCTGTTGCTGCAGTAGGTATATTTCCTAGTGAAGCGCATTACCGACAGCCAAGATATGATCCTTATTCTACCACATATAACCATGACCAGGGAGATTATCCCTGGTTCGAACCTTATGTTGAACCAATCAGTCTATATCAGCAGCCTATGCAGCAGCAGCAAGCCTCAATAGGCATAGAATCTGAGCCTACATTAGAGGATTTGGTGAAACAATTGGCTCAGAACAACATCCAATTCCAGCAAAGAACAGAAGTTATAGTACAGAACTTGGAGATCCAAGTTGTCAACTTACATCTTCATTGAGTCGGTTGAGCAAGCAACAGATGCAGAATTCTGATTCTGTAAAACATGAGACCATTGATGTGCATAAACCAATTGATGATTTGTGTGCTAAATTTGTTGGTTTTACTGATTTTGATGATTCTTTTTGTTGTAATGGTTGTGATGGTGATATGTTGTGTAATGCATGTGCTGAGATTGCTGCCTTTTTAAGACATGATTAATCTTTTTCAGCAGATTATGCAGCAATTCAATCTACAGAAGTAGTGAAGCCATCAAAATTGGAGTTCATTGTGGTTAAGAACCTCCTTACTGATGAGGATGAGAGGTTGCTGCAGATTTTAAAGGAGAATCAAAGAGCTGTCATACTTGCAGACATTCCTAGCATTAGCCCTTCCATATGTATGCGTAGGATTTTACTTCAAGATAGAGTTAAGCCAATAAAGCAGCCCCAAAGGAGACTGAACCCTCTGATTATGGATGTGGTGATCCATTACACTGGCTATGGTGTGGCCGACGGGATTTTTTTGCTTCTGCTATCCGTAGGGCAAAAAGTCTTACTTTTCAACTCGAGGTTGAAATTTCCTGGGACAAATCTTCAATCACACTGGCTGAAGACGTTAAAAATAACACTTCTTGGGAGGCCACCCAAGTTTTCTAACTCTTTCATCTTTCAAACTTTGACTTATTTGAAATCACAAGAATCGAGATAGAAAATCGGTGCCAAGCGATAAAATCTATCAGAGTTTATTTTTTCTGTCTTAATTTTGTTTGTTTTTCATTGACAGATCATTTTTGACCAGTTAAATGGCAGATAATGGTACTCCGTGAAAATCTTTTTCGGTCCCTTCAGTTACCCACAAGCACTGAAATTTGTATATAATTTTACTGAATTTTTTTTCTTCTTTCTTTCTTTCAAAATGGATAATTAGATTGTTAACCTCCGCAAGCGATTCCCTTCTCTCCCTCAAAATGTTTAACTAACATTTATTGTGCAAGGTTTGAGAGATTAAGGATGCGTATGTTCAAAGGCATCCCTACGGATATACGCTGGTTAATCGAAGCAAAGGTCCGAATCACAGGAGAATTTTCTGACGCTCTTGTTTAATATATGCCAAGGCTAGGCAAAAGTTTATATGCAAAGAAAAGAAGAGCAAAAAGGTTACGAGTCTACTATAAATGTGCAAGATGGACCTGTAACACGAAAGGCAGATCAATTGGAATGGCGTCTATAAATTGACTTGATAAAATTCACTTCATTAAGGATGGCATGAGTAAGGAGTCTTTAGATAACATTCTATTGACTCTTGAGATGCATCCTAGTGGAGATGTGTAGAGAGTACTGATCAATCAATTTGAGACACATATGTTAGCTTTGTATTAGGCTTTATTAGATGTTTATTGTGCCCAATATTAGTGTTTTAGATGTGTTTAATGTTGTTGGGCTTCATTGGGTTTTAATGTAAATATTGGATAATTTTCGGATTTTTGATGCATTTTGACCTTTCTTCCTTGGTTAGGCCATAACTTGGGACTCGGTGATCCAATTGAGATGATCTTGGTGTCTTTGGAAAGCTAAGACAAGGATCTACAAGTTTCATGAAGAACTCAAGAGCTGGATCAGAATGCTAAGGGTCCAAAATATCCCTGCAATGCAGAGTGGGTTTGCTGTCACGGAACCATCTGGGCAGTATGCACATATTGGACTATATAGTGGGTTATAGGCCTCCTCTTGGGCTGAAACTTGGTCACTTGAAAGATAAGACCCATATCTCCAACTTCAATGAAGACCATTTTGTCAATAGATGTCGTTTTAGGCATGCTTCAGAAGCTACAAGTTGGTCTGAATTTGGAAACACGTTCTTCCAACCTAACTTGAGGTAGGTGAAGTGTTTTTGGCATTTCTGGAGTTCTAAAAGTCCAAATGACATGATTCAAATTGGAGATTTTCAAGGAGACAACTGGCTACAACTTTGATGAAGACATCCAAGCCAAAATGCACCGTCTAGGTGATGAGTTTGAAGCCAGAAGTCGGATAAGAGTTGTTGACTAAAAGCCACCAACCATACACCAACCCACCTACCATGCACCAACCCACCAACCATGCATCAAGCTTCCATTTTTGACAAATTTCAGATTCTTATAGCTTGTATTTAGATTATGTACATGTACAAATTGGCTTCTAGGATTAGTATAAATAGACCCAACCTCTTTGTATTAGAGGGATTCAATTTGGAAGTAAGTTTGTAGTAAGTTTGAGTATTTGTTAGTTTTCTTTCTCTTCTTCTCCATTCTCTTTAGAATTTCATTTTTGTTCTTTTATTTATGAGTTCTTCCTTCCCATCTATGGAAGGCTAGGCTCTCATAATCAATCCAAGGGATTAGCCATCTTGATGTTTAATTTGGAGATCTTGTTTTACTTGTTCATATTGCTTAATTGTTATTCAAGTTTCTATTCTTCCTCTTTTAATTTTGATCTAGATTGAATTGCTTAATTTGATTTGGATGTTTATGCGATAATAGCTTTATTATCATGTATTCAAGAGGATCACATAGAATAAACAATTTATTAAAGCTTTTTGATGGATTGTTTAGCTTGGTTATATTCTTGATCTTAAGTTAATCTATGTTTGGATGGTGCTTACTTTATCTAACCTTGGTTAATTAAATCCTAGATGCTTATCTAGTAGAGGATTCTTGGATCATGTTGAGGCGTCTTAATATGATCTAAGGCCAAGAACATGGTTAGCAATTAAGTGAATTCCTTGTGATCAATGATGGATTAAACTCAAGATCGGTAAAATTTCCTTGGATTGGTTAATTTGTTAATTACTTTCCTTTAATTCAATTAGTGTATTATCATTTCAAATCATCAAAACCCCCCTTTTAATTATCTTGATCTGATTAAATATTTGTTCTTTTTGGATCCTTGAGAGACGATTCGGTTCATGCTCTATACTACAAATTATTTTGCGAACCGGTAAATTATTATTATTTGACGGGGTCTCGACAACCTCTTGTCAAGTAGTTCTCGATTTATGGACAATATTCCAAGATGAACATAAGCGTCATAGTTTCAGGAATCTAACTCAAAAAGACTCTGTTTGTCAACTTTTAAGAAAATTGGATAGGAAACCGACCATCGGCCCATAGAGAGCATTCAAGCCGTTACTGGATGTAAAACCATAGGAAAATGTGAGCCACAATCACACCTCCTGTAAGTATTATTTTTCTTTTTCTTTTTCTTTTTCTTCTTGTTCATTAAAAAAAATTTCAAAAGATTTCAAAAACAAATTAAAAAACAATTTTGCCGAATTTTTTTGAAATATGGGCTGTGTATTTTCAAACTTCTTCTGAACATATATAGATTAGTCTTTTATCCTTGTCATATAGCTATTATCATTGATGTGCTTAATTTCAAACTTGCCTGTGTTGTAGAAAAATACCTAAAACAATGAACAAACTAAACCACGTGATAGTCTGAGGCGTGCTATGCACTGTCCTTGAGGAATATTTCGGCAACAAGTGCGAAATTCCCCAGGATACAGCAGACTCTTCCCAGAAGATCCAAGGTCTAAAACAACAGCAAGCAGAATATCACTATTCTGTAACCCTTAGAGAGAAGAAGAGAAGAAGAGAAGAGAGCAAGGTTAAGAGAGGAGGCGGCTCAAAAGAGAATAAAATAGCAGCACCTAAAAACCTAATACATAAATGCAATAAATCTAATACATAAATGTCATAAACCTAATACATAAATTCAAATTAAAATCACCAAAACTGTTGGCTGAAATTAGGGAGTCTACTGATTGCCTAAAAAGCTGCTACAGTTATGTAATTAAAAAATCTTCTTCAAAATCTCAATTTTCAGGTAAGGTTCAAAATTCAAATATTAATTAAAATTATTTCCAAAAAATTGGGCCACAATGTATCACGCGCAGGGGGAACAGAGATTTGAACTAGCCCAACGCTCTTGGGCTCACTCTCGAGCGCGCGAGGCCTATCTTCAATTTGCTTGTTACCAAGTCATATCACAAACTAATATATAAAGCCTTTCAAAGTGTTTGTTTCAAGCAATGTGGGACTTCATTCTTTTGAAATACTCAATATTCACAACAATCCCCCACATATTTCAAAAGAATTTAAACAATATTAAAATAAATAAAAACTCAAGTTTGGGTTACATTATGTGCAAATGCATCGAATCTGGTGGTGTCTTTTGGACTATGAACCAGATCTAGATAAATAAGACTTTAACTTACAATGTTATTGGTGAAGTTAAACTTCTATGAACCAAACACCTTTTTACATAAGCCAGAGTCTCATTTGATCACATTCACACTCTCACTTTACTCTTACTGTTAACGTCGTTTTGCGCTTTTTGGCCATGCGCGTGCCTGATATTCATAAGTGCTCTAGAGACTATGCCATCGTCTCACAGGAGCGGCCTCCACTCCACACTCATATAGGTGATTTCATCAAGTGTATACTGCACTTTATACACCACCCATAAGGGTTATAAAATACATTAAAAACATTAAGTTTGTCCTCACATTAAATGCAGTCTAACACTTCTCATATTTCTCACACCATAGGAAGGGACGAATGTAGTGTTAGCATAATTAACAAATGACTTGTTATTACCCATATGAACCTTTTCATGGGATCTCCACTCATAAGGTTGGGTTACTATCACTGTTAATCTCAAATTGGCTTAAGTCCCATTCCCCTCGATGTGGCACTTATTAAATTTCTTCCCAAAGGTTTAGTCAGAGGATCGACCAAATTTAGTTCTGACTTTACATAATCAATGGACACAATTCCATCTTTCAGCAGCTGCTTTATTACCTCATATCTCAACCTAATGTGTCTGTTCTTACCATTAAAGGTTTTATTACTTGCAATGACTATTGTCGCTTTATTATCACAATGAACAGATACAGAAGGATTTGGTTTTATTCCCAAAGGAATATTCTCTAAGAAAATTTTTCAATCATTTAGCCTCATTACAGGCTTGCTCCAGAGCTATGAATTTTGACTCCATGGTGGATTTTGCAATTATTGTTTGTTTACTTGATTTCCAGGTAATAGCACCACCACCAATAGTAAACACATATCCGCTAGTGGATTTAATCTCATATGAATCTGAAATCAAGTTAGCATCACTGTATCCTTCAAATACAGCGGGTAATTCACTATACCAAATACCATAATTCATGGTACCTCTCAAATATTTCATCAGTCTAGCCAAAGCTGCCCAATGATCATTATTTGGACTATGTGTATATCTACTCAATCTGCACACGGCATATGATATGTCAGGTCAGGTGAAATTCATCAGGAGGAGCAAACTACCAATTATTTGGGGATACTCAGACTGGGCAACCGGATCACCTTTATTTTTCTTTAATTGAGTGTTGGCGTCATAAGGGGTACTCACAGGTTTGACATCAAAATGTCCAAATTTCTTTAACATTTTCTCAACATAATGTTCTTGTGACAGTATTATACTATCACACTTCCTTATGACTTTAACACCCAATATTACACTAGCTTCACCCATGTCTTTCATGTCAAATTTAGATGCAAGAAAACGTTTTGTTTCATGCACTACGTCTAGGCTAGTGCCAAATATAAGCATATCATCCACATACAAGCAAATAATCACACATTTACCATTTACCAACTTTGTATATGCATTTATCAACTTTAACAGAAAAGAAACCATCATTGATCAAAGTTTGGTCAATTTTTTCATGCATTGTTTAGGTGCTTGTTTTAGACCATACAAAGATTTGAGAAGTTTACAAACTTTATTTTCTTGCCCTCGAACTACACAACCTTCAGGTTGAAACATATAAATTTCTTCTTCTAAGTCACCATTTAAAAAATCCGTTTTAACATCCATTTGGTGAACAAATAATTTGTATGCAGATGCTAAAGCAAACAACATTTGAATAGAAGAAATTCTAGTTACAGGAGCAAAAGTATCAAAATAATCTACATTTTGTTTTTGTGAAAAACCTTTTGCCACCAATCTAGCCTTATATTTTTCAATCAATCCATCGGGGTTATATTTTCTTTTGAAAATCCATTTGCAACCTATTGCTTTCGCACCAGGAGGTAAATCTACTAAAACCCAAGTATTGCAGTTAGAAATTGAATCAAATTCTGATTTATCAGCTTCTTTCCAAAAAGATGCTTCAGGTGATGCAAAAGCCTCAGAAATTGTAATAGGATCATTATCAACAAGATATGTATAAAAATCATTTCCAAAAGAAGTTTATTTTCTTTGCCTTTTACTCCTTCTCAACTCCTCATTTGAATCATTTAAAGAATTTTGTGTTGAAACTTCAGAAATATTTTCAGATTTTAAAGGAAAATTATGTTAAAAAAATTCAGCATTTTATGTCTCAATAATAGTATTGCAATCAAGCACTTCACTTTTCAAAACCAAGAATCTATATGCAGCACTATGTTCAGCATACCCAATAAACATGCAATTAGATGTCTTATAACCTATTTCCTTTCTTTTAGGCTCAGATAACATAACTTTAGCTAAACACCCCAACACTTTCAAATATTTTAAGTTTGGCTTATAACCTTTCCAAAGCTCATAGGGTGTCTTTCCTGTTTTCTTATTAGGAATCCTATTTTGTAAATGACAGGCGGTTAACAAGGCTTCACCCTAAAGATTATATGGTGCATTAGAGCTAACTAACATAGCATTCATCATTTCTTTTAATGTCCTATTTTTCCTTTCAGCTACTCCATTAGATTGGGGTGAGTAGGGAGGAGTTATTTCATGAATTATACCTTCTTTTTCACAAAATTCATTAAATAAAATATATTCTCCACCTCTATCTGATCTAACCCTTTTAATTTTCTTATTTAATTGGTTTTCTACTTTTGCTTTATATACAAGAAACACGTCAAACGCTTCATCTTTATTTCTTAATAAATATACCTTAGTAAATCTTGAAAAATCATCAATAAAAGTTACGTAATATTTTTTACCACCTCTAGTCATGGTTTGTTTTAAATCTCCTAAATCAGAATGAATTAGTCCAAGTAGTTTAGTTTCTCTTTCTACGGATGAACAAGATTTTTTAGTTAATTTAGATTCAGCACATATTTCACATTTATTTAAACATGCATCACTGAAACTAGAAATCAATCCAAGATATTGCATTTTCTTAATATTAGAAGCACTAATGTCATAATCTAGCATGCCACATATCCATAGAGTCAATCAAATAAGCAGAAGAAGATGCATTTTCATGCATAATTTGAGCAACATTAAGTACAAATAGTCCCTGATTACAATAGCCTTTTCCCACCAATACATTATTTTTGGTCATTACAATTTTGTCAGACTCAAAGGAAACCTTTACCCCAACCTTTCCTAGCAATGCCACAGAAATTAAATTTGCCGTAATGTTAGGTACATGAAGCACATCATTGAGTGCTAATGTCTTGGCAAATGTGAGTTTCAGAAGAATTTTTCCCTTCCCAATAACTTCAGTAGTCCAGGAGTCACCAAGATACACACATTCTTCTCCATCCCCCACAGAAGTATAGGAGGTAAACATACTCTTATTAGCACAAATATGCCTGATAGCCCCAGAGTCTACCACCCAATCATTCACACTGGCCATGAGTAAAGCTTGAGAAACGACCGCAGCAATTATGTCATCTCCTTCAACCAAGTTTGCCTTTGGCTTCGGAGGATTGTCATTTCCCTTCTTTCTGTGTTTGCAAAAAGCTGCCTTATGACCTGGCTTACCACACACATAACAATTTCCACTAATTTTGAAAGTGAGATTATTAACTTTAGGCACATGATTAGGTCTATTGTAATCAGATTTGTTATTTGATTTATGATCGTACCTTTTCTTATTGGTTTGTACCATATTTGCTCTTAAAGCTAATGCTTTTGCTCTTGCGGCCTTGATTTCCTTCCTATTTGTGTCTTCAATTATTATGTGGGTGATTAGATATGAGAGTGAGAGTTGTTTGTTCTTGTGTTTTAATAGTTGCTTGTGTCTTTATGTCCTTTTCATCATTCATCTCCCATTTGTAGAAATTTGAGATCACGAACTTCTGCCTCCCGGCATCCTCAGCAATGTATTTAAGTACCATGGACTCCCAGATTTGATTGCTTTCCTTGTATGAATAGTAGACATCGAACAGTTTGTTAGATAACATAGTAAGAATGGTATGTCTACAAACCTTATTGGCGTAAGTCCAATCGTCTCTTTTTTTGGTGGTAGGAGAGGAATCGGGTTTGGGATTAGTGAGAGCATCCGCCACTCCATGCATGTCAAGGATTGAGAAGACATGTTCTTGCCACCGTTTGAAGTTCTGGCGACCAAAGATCTCGATTTTGGAGACATCCGGAAAGGGCCTGACGTAGGAGACCAGGGCGGCCGAAGCCAGTTGGGGAACGTCGGCAATACCATTGTTGGGTTCAACGTGAATTGCATCAGGTTCAGCCATATTCCTTAAGATTGTTGTAGAAAAAATACTTGAAACAATAAACAAACTAAACCACGTGATAGTCTGAGGCATGCTATGCACTGTTCTTAAGGAATATTCCAGCAACAAGTGCGAAATTCCTCAGGATATAGCAGACTCTTCTCGGAAGATCCGAGGTCTCAAACAACAGCAAGCAGAATATCACTATTCTGTAACCCTTAGAGAGAAGAAGAGAAGAAGAGAAGAGAGCGAGGTTAAGAGAGGAGGTGGCTCAAAAGAGAATAAAATAGCAGCACCTAAAAACCTAATACATAAATTCAAATTAAAACCACCAAAACTGTGGGTTGAAATCAGGGAGTCTAATGACTGCCTAAAAAAACTGCTATAGTTATGTAATTAAAAAATCTTCTTCAAAATCCATGTTTTCAGGTAAGGTTCAAAATTGAAATATTAATTAAAATTATTTCCAAAAAACTGGGCCACAATGTATCACGCGCAGGGGGAAACAGAGATTTGAACTAGCCCAATGCTCTTGGGCTCACTCTCGAGCGCGCGAGGCTCATCTTCAATTTGCTTGTTACCAAGTCATATCACAAACTAATATATAAAGCCTTTCAAAGTGTTTGTTTCAAGCAATATGGGACTTCATTCTTTTGAAATACTCAATTCTCACAACAGTCTGACATACGGATCTACCCCTCCTTTATAGGTGTAATTATTACATTTGAGTTTTGATTCCTTTAAATAATGCACTTTGCTCTCTTCAGATTATTGAGAAGGTAAGAGTACAAAAAAAGTAGAAGTCACTTCAGTTTGTTGGATCAAGAGTGCCTGTGTCTTTTGTGGATCTAATCCTGGAAAGGATAAAGAGTTCGTAAATATTGCAAACCATCTTGGTTGAGTGCTAGCTGAGAGAGAAATCCATTTAGTTTATGGAGGAGGTAGTCTTGGGTTAATGGGTTGTGTAGCCACTGCTGCACATTTAGGAGGTGGCAAAGTCTTTGGTGTTATTCCTAGTCCTTTAGCTATTGGCAATCCCACTAGAAAAATAGTAAGGGATAAAGTAATGGTATCTTGCATGCACCAACGCATGAACATTATAATAGCAAATGTTGATGCCTTTATTGTCCTACCTGGTGGTTTTGGAACTTTGGAAGAGCTCTTCCAAATTACAACCTGGTCATAGCTAAACTTTCACCAAAAATCCATAGGTATATTAAATGTTAATGGTTTTTATGACAGTTTGTTTTGTTTTCTTGATCATGCTGTGGAACAAAGGTTCATCTCACAAGTGACATGTCAAATTCTTGTAATTGCTGCAACCCATGAACAATTGTTCGATCAACTACACGAATTTGTACCACAATGTCATCCAGCAATGACTCCACTAAATTGGGAACAGGGCAGCAGCAGCAAAAGGCAAAAACTAGATTTGACTTTGTCCTTGTGAATTTTTGTTTTCTCTTATGGTTTTAGTGTTTTTTTTTTGTAATTTTTCTTATTTCAGGCTTGATTTGCAGTATTCTGGTAAGATCTTCTACACTCTACCTATCTTTATCTTGACATTGGGAACAATGTCTTAAATTAGTTGGGAGGAGGGAGAGTTGACATTACCATATAAATAGTTTAGTTAAAAAAAAACTAACAAGCTAATCTTTATTGTTACTAACTTATTATATGTATGATGGCAGAGAAAGAAGTAGTTTTGCTCTTGAGACGCATCTTAATTTGCATTTCATAGTAGGTCTTAAATTATTTTGTTCTTGCATATAAAAAAATTTCATTTTGATATTTTCAATTAATTTTAATGCAAGCATGTGTTGAATCTGAGCTTAATTGATGATAAAAGTATGTAAAACAGTTTATAGTTGAATAATTTTCATGATATACATGTGTATATGACTGTGAATATTAGGAAGAAAGCATGGTTGAATTGAGTGAATGTTCCATACCTTTGTGAGTTTTGGGCTTTTCCAAGTTTGAAACTTACACTTGGTTTATTTTCTTTCATGAGTGATGTCAATTATAAATTTATTTTTCTAGAACTTGCATTGAATCGATTTGAGATTACATTGGTCTGTATGTTGCATGAAAATGACAGAGGCATTTTTCTTGACTTAGCTGATTTGGCCAAATAAACCTACCTTGCATTTATCCTATGGTTAACCCCCTCTGACCCTATTTGCCCATTCTTTGTTCTTAGCTCATTACAAGCATTGAGTGAAAAACCATGTTTTACCTTATCTTAAGGAATAGAAGAGTATTGATTTTCTTATTGGAGGAGTTCTTTTGCTTGCAATGATTTAAGTGTGGGGGAATTGGTGTGCTGATGCGAAATGTTTGGTACAAAAAAAAGAAAAAAAAAGAAAGTAAAAGAAAATAAAGCCAAAAGGTTGTAAAAGAAAAGAATAGAAAAAGGAAGGAATGTGTGAAGAGAATGATCATTTTATGGTTTTGGGTAAAATTTTATGCTTTCTACTTGAGTTAAATGCTCTTTTATTCTCTTTGGTTTTAACCTGCTATTATCCATATTGTTCCCTTCCTTCACCTTATAGCCCCATTACAACCTTTTTGAAAGACTTCTTGATTTTTGCAATTTATTTTGATCTAAGTAGTGGAGAATTGATATATATGCAAGCCTATGGTAAAATACTTTCATAATTTGACTGAGTTGAGTGCAAACAGTTAACCTAAACACCTGGTGTGATTTGAGTGTTACTTGTAGGGAATTTTACTCAATTTGAACATGCCTATTTCTGATTAAAGCATGATTATGCTATACTTTATTC
Organism: Styphnolobium japonicum; assembly: GCA_023212625.1. NCBI lineage: Eukaryota > Viridiplantae > Streptophyta > Magnoliopsida > Fabales > Fabaceae > Styphnolobium > Styphnolobium japonicum. The sequence goes on from JALBWW010000010.1 coordinate 3,754,019, forward strand.
TCAATTGGTTTGATTGAACTCTTCTTTGTTAAGCATACTTGACTTATTAATTATAGTTTATATTTGATACAATGCTTGTATTTAAAAATTAGTTGAATTGATTAAATAAAGTATTACATGTTTGTGGGTATCATCCTCGTAAACCCTCACGAGACTATAACTTGTCCACTAGGGACACCTAGGGGTTTAAAGGCTTGTGGCACATGCTAAGTGCCATCGTGTTTTCCTACGAAAGTGGATTAGATTAGGTATAATCAGTTTTTATGCTTTTAGTTTAATATTATGATGTTTCTTGTTTTTCTTTAGTTTTGTTCTTATGTGTTTTGCCCAAGAGTGCAAAAGCTTAAGTGTGGGGGAATTTGATCAATCAATTTGAGATACTTATGTTAGCTTTATACTAGGCTTTATTAGATGTTTATTGTGCCCAATATTAGTATTTTAGTTGAGTTTAATGTTGTTGGGCCTCATTGGGCTTTAATGCAAATTGTGAATAATTATTTGATTTTGATACATTTTGACCTTTCCTCCTTGGTTAGGCCATAACATGGGACTTGATGATCCATTTGAGGTGATTTTGGTGTCTTTGGAAAGCTAAGACAAGGCTCTACAAGTTTCATGAAGAAATCAAGAGCTGGATGGGAATTCTAAGGGTCCAAAATAGCCTTGTAATTCAAAGTGGGTTTGCTATCACTGGAATCTAAGCAGTGTGCACATATTGGATCATATCGTGGGTTATAGGCCTCCTTTTGAGCTAAAACTTGGCCATTGAAAAGATAAGACCCATATCTCCAACTTCACTGATGACCATTTAGTCAATAGATGCCGTTTTTACTCATGATTATGAAGCTACAAGTTGGTTTGAATTTGGAAACATGTTCTGCCAACCTAACTTAAGGTAGGTACAATGTTTATTGAATATCTAGAGTTGTAAAATTCCAAATGGCATGAAACCAACACCAAAAGTTCAAGGAGACAATTTTCTACAACTAGACTTTCAAGCCCAAATACATCGTTTAGGTCATGAAAATCAGGTTGGAAGTCGGAGTAGAGTTGTTGACTAGAAGCCACCAACCATACACCAACCCACCTACCATGCACCAACCTATCAACCATGCATCGAGCTTCCATATATGACAATTTCTATGTTTTTACAGCTTGCATTCAGATTAGTTTCAATTACAAATTGGCTTATAGGATTAGTATAAATAGAGTCAATCTCTTTGTATTAGAAATGATTCAATTTGAAGTAAGTTTGAGTATTTGTAAGAGTTTTCTTTCTCTTCTTCTCCATTCTCTTTAGAATTTCGTTTTTGTTCTTTATTTTATGAATTCTTCCTTCCCATCCATGGACGTGTAGGCTCTTATAATCAATCCAAGGGATTAACCATCTTGATGTTTAATTTGTAGATTTTGTTTTACTTGTTCATATTGCGTAATTGTTATTCAAGTTTCTCTTCTTCCTCTTTTGATTTTGATCTAGATTGAATTGCTTAATCTGATTTACATGTTTATGTGATAATAGTTTTATTATCATGTATTCAAGTGGATCACAAAGACTAAACAATATATCAAAGCTTTTTGATGGATTGTTTTGCTTGGTTAAATTCCGGATCTTAAGTTAATCTATGTTTGGATGGTGCTTACTTTATCTAACCTTGGTTAATCAAATCCTAGATGCTTATCTAGTAGAGGATTCTTGGATCATATTTAGGCTTCTTGATGTGAACTAAGGCCAAGAACATGGTTAGCAATTAAGTAGATTCCTTGTGATCAATGATGGATTAAAGTCAAGATCGGTAAATTTTCTTGGATTGGTCAATTTGTTAATTACTTTTCTTAAATTCAACCGGTGTATTTTTTTTATAAATCATCAAACCCCCTTTTAATTATCTTGATCTAGTTGAATCTTTGTTTTTGGATCCTTGAGAGACGATTCGGTTCATGCTATATACTACAAATTAGTTTCTGAACCGGTAAATTTTATTTATTTGACGAGTCTCGACAACCTCTTGTCAATGGGTTGCAAAATTTTTGGACTCACAATAGGAATAAACTGTTGAGAAAAGGAATGTAACATTCAGTCCAAGAAAACATCTGAGTACTTTAATTTAACATCCAGTGGGGGTACACTAGTCATTAACAACCACGTTGATTAGGGAGAGGAGCAAAAAGATATTGAATTTGGCCAAACTAACCTAACAATTGCTGATCCCAAGTGAGATAGGACTTGTTCACCTATATAAGTTCCCACTTGGTCCAGCCCTCCAACCTAATTGTTGTAAAAAGTGATCGTTTCTTGTTTCAGTTAAATGATTTGACCTGCGAGGGTGCAAACTAAACATAAGTGTGAAAGGATACTCAAACTTTCTTCAAACTTACTTAAAATTGAATGATGATAATACAAAGAGATTGGCTCTATTTATACTAATCTTAGAAGCCAATTTGTAATTGAAAATAATCTGAATACAAGCTGTAAAAACATGAAAATTGTCAAATATGGAAGCTTGATGCATGGTTGGTGGGTTGGTGCATGGTAGGTGGGTTGGTGGCTTTTAGTCAGCAACTCTTATCCGACTTCTAGCTTGATTTTCATGACCTAGACGGTGCATTTTGGCTTGGATGTCTCATGAAAGTTGTAACCAGTTGTCTCCTTGAAATTTTGGCATTGGAATCATGCCATTTGGACTTTTAGAACTCTAGATATGCCAAAAACACTGCACCTACCTCAAGTTAGGTTGGCAGAACGTGTTTCCAAATTCAAACCAACTTGTAGCTTCATAATCATGCCTAAAACGACATATATTGACTAAATGGTCTTCAGTGAAGTTGGAGATATGAGTCTTATCTTTCCAATGCCAAGTTTCAGTCCAAGAGCACTGTATAGTCCAATATGTGCACACTGCCCAGATTTTTGTGACAGCAAACCCACTCTGCATTGCAGGGATATTTTGGACCCTTAGAAGTCGATTCAGCTCTTGAGTTCTTCATGAAACTTGTAGAGCCTTGTCTTAGCTTTCCAAAGACACCAAGATCACCTCAAATGGATCACCAAGTCCCAAGTTATGGCCTAACCAAGGAGGAAAGGTCAAAATGCATCAAAATCCAAGAATTATTCATAATTTGCATTAAAGCCCAATGAGGCCCAACAATATTAAACTCATCTAAAATACTAATATTAGGCACAATAAACATCTAATAAAGCCTAGTACAAAGCTAACATAAGTGTCTCAAATTGATTGATTAAATTCCCCCCACACTTAAGTGAAATAACCAAGTGAAACACAAGAAGGGGGGTTGAATTGTGTTTCTTAACCCTTTTTGATAATTAATAAAAGATTTTCCTTTTCAATTGAAAATAGAACATAGCGAAGGATAAAGTTTGTCAAGCAAAGAGCTTAGAACCAACACCGCTTAGTCCTATTGGACTCTAAGGATTTTGAAAAGACTTTTAATAAAATGATTAACACGTTCTAAAACCAAATAAAAGATCTTTGTTAATAAACACAATGGTAAACCCCAGAGGTTAGTGAATATAATAAAGCACACTAGAAGAGAAGAGAAGCTTACACACGAGATTTATCCTGGTTCACTCTTATCAACCAAGAGCTACGTCCAGTCCCTTCAACCAGAAGGATTTTCCAACTAATCTTTTTCACGATTACAAGTATTATGCACCTCTTCAGGTAACAAGTATTTTCAACCTCTTCAGGTTCAATCTCACAAGTATTCTTTTACACACAGCCTCTTCAGGCTTACAATGCTTAAGATGAATAAGTGAAAGTAGATGAAAGCTTGAGTTTGAAACTCACTGACAAATGAGAATAGACAATAGAAATCTCAAGGCTTTTTCTTTTTACACGTATATGGAAAATCAAGAAGAAATAAGGCTTTTTAGACTTTGTAGGATGCTTCCGCAAAGATCTCTCTATATCTTCAGGTGCTGCTTCTTCTCTTTATAAGTAAGAACAAATTGAGCAGACTTCATGGGCTAGATCGTCCAACGGAAACATTTATTACCGTTCTGAGTAGCATTAAATGCATCTACTGGAAAAGTGCTGAACTTCTTCTGATGGTGACTTTTATTCTCTGAGATTTCCAATCAATGAAAACAAAGTCCTGATTTGTCTAAGATTGTAGACGGTTTCTTATTTGCAGATCTTTGTAGTTGTTAGACAATGTCAGCAAAAGTGGCTTAGTTGACTTCTTCTGTCGCCGTGAGCTGTCAGAGTTCTTTTCTAGCATTTAATGAGGAACAGTTCTTCATTTTTGAAATTTCACTTGGACGAGAGCTTGAGCTTGAACTTTGAAAGAGTGAGTTGAGTCCGAGCTTTGGCAGACAGATCGTATTGGACGAACTAATAAAAAGTAACAGTATATGCATACAAGTATTGGACGCACTAATAAAAAGTATATAATACATTTATTGGACCCACAAAGAGTTATAGCATATTGGACGCACGAAGAGTTATCTTTAAGCATAGAGCAGAATGGACACACATACAAGTAGCGATTTGTTAATACTATTGTCGAACCACTTACTTGTTCAAACTAAATAAATATTTTTGTTATCCTCAAAACTTAAACAGGGAAAGCTACAGCTTTTAAGAATTTAGTATTTAAACCTTTTTATAAGAATTTGGTTTCAACAATCTCCCCCTTTTTGATGATGACAAAAACTATTAATTTGGTTGAACACAGATTTTTTTTTTTTAAAACAAAATTGCTCCCCCTAAGAAAAACATTTCTAAGGGATGGACTCAAAGTCTGTTGGATGCAGAGTCGATTGAACGTAGTACACGAAATTTATTTTTATGAAACAAGTTTCAAGAGCAAGTAATATTATCTTTGTATCGAAGTTTAGCACTTGAGAAACGAGTTTAACAGAGACAAAACCTTTGAAAAGAAATAAACCAAGTTAAAATTTAGAGTAGATCCTTCACAGCAACACAGTGCATTAGCAGAGTATTCACAATTTCAATTAAAGCATTTATATAAGTGCAACAGAATAAACAAGACAATGATAATGAAACAACCAAATGAGAAAATAATAATAATTCATAGTATCATTGAATCAGTATAAATTATAAAATAAATTTGTTTGTAACAAGTCAAATTCCCATTATTCTCCCCCTTTGTCATCAGACAAAAAGAAAGAAAGACATCACTGTCAAAAAAAATTGGCTAGAAAATAAAGTCAAGAGGAAGAAGGTGGAGGAGGAGGAGGTGGCCCTTGTTGAAAAAGAGATTTGAGGAGGTCTTCAACTCTCTTGTACATTAAGTCCATCTGATTATTCACGTAGGCACGAAAGTCAGGGGCACTTGGGTGAGAATGTCGTGAGAAGGTTGTGGCTCCACAATAGCTAACTCGGTGGTGGAAGCGGGGAGGGGTCACATCCATTTGCTGCACAAAGACTCAACTTCGTCTTGAGACGAGAGGAAGGTCAACATCCTAAGGAAGAGAAGTTCTCCCAGGTATCCAAACATATGATCCCGGGGATAAGGCACGCCTATGTTGTCAGACGGAGGTCCAGAGACATAGCTTGGACAAGAGAAGATTGTTGGTAATGGCGAGTTCAGAGGCAGTCCAAGAAGATCATCTACCATATAGATAGGACGAAAACACTGGAAGCTCTGACCAGGCACAGTTATAGTATCTTCCTTATCTTCATCGCTTAGTCCTGAAGAAGATGCTTGTTGCTCACACTCCCAAATGTGCTTTTCCCAGAAGGTCTTAGCCTCGTTCTCCTCAGCTTCTCCTTTATTCGAAACTTGCCACAAGAATTCAACATCAACATCAGGGGAACGTAAGCTCCCAAAATTTGGCTTAAAGAGGATGGGCTTGGGAAAGGTGGCTTGGCTTCTGTACTTTTTAAAGTCTTTGTTTTTATTTAAATCCACCATTGGCAACCTTGGACAAACCCGACCCGGCTGAATCTTGATGGCAGTTGTAGTGGAGATGATCAGTGAAGGGGGTACAAATCTCAAATTCTTCAACAGAAGACTCCCCTTAATGACACTGACAAGGATGGTGTCATAAGGACTTGCAAACTGTCCCATTTCTTCCAAGGTGACAGGTTTGAAGGAGAGGTCACTAGGGAAGATGTGAACTTTTGTTGAGTAACCATCACAGCACCGGGAGCATCTTGCTGTGAGTGAGAGAGAAGAGTCCTTGGATTCCCAAAGAGGGATAATGTGAGGAGAAACCCCCACAGAGAAAAGGTTAAGGTAAGAGGAGTTGTAGAAGGTCTTTTGAGAGAGGGAAGGTGAAGGAGATTGGAAAGGTATGATGTGAGTTTGAGAAGAAAAAGGTTCAGTGTTTAAGGGAGAGGAAGTTATTTGAGAGGTTGGGAAGGAGGTTTGTGGTTCTGGTTGAGAAGAGGGTAAAATGGAGGAAGAGGGAATGGTAGGAAGAGGTTCCTTAGGAATGGACGCAAACTTGGAAGAGGGTTTCCTTGTGATGGGTAGCTTCGTCCGGGTTCCTTTTGGGATGCTCGCAATGGACGCAACCTTCATCCTTTTAGCGATGGGTTGGTCATCTTCAGAGTCATCGTCCATTATGAGTCTCCGCTTGGGAATGGCTTGGACGGATGGTGATTTCTTCTTTGGACTCTCAGCCTTTGAAGGAATAAGAGGTTGTTTCTGGTCCATAAAATCTTGGACGCTTTGAAGTTTCATCCTTAGAAGATTGCTTCGTCCAAAGATTTGTTGCTCTTGGATCCGTCCAAATATCCTCTTCTTCTCTTCAACATCTTTAGTCTCATGGGGACTAAAGATACCTTGATCTCTGAAGATCTTGGTTAAGAGAACACCATAGGAGATGGTGGTCTTCTTCCCTTTTCCTTGTACACTTCTCTTGAAGTTCTTAAAAAGCAGAGAAGGGAGATTGACCTGTTGACACAGCATCAGATGACACAGGCAGAAGGCATGAACTGTAGAGGCCGAGTCTTTGGACCTGCCTTGTGGAGTATTGCCTTGTTCGAGAAGTTGATGCAAAACTCTTGCCTTGTCATTCATCTTGGAAGCAGTTATCTTCCCGTGGATGACTCCTTTAGTAAGGTGTCAAGAAACGACATCAGTTCCCCCAAACGCTTTTTCCCAATCAGAAGTGATGGTGGCTCCTTCCAACCAACATTGGGTGGCGTTGGAGATGGTTACCTCTGAAACCACAACGGGTTTTCCCAAAACACATCCCCTGACCTCTGTCGCAGACACGGATGCGTCTTTCCAGAACATTTTCACCAATTAGGATAAACTTCCATAGGTTCTACGAAGTAACTATCCCAACCAGCAAGCGAGACATTCTTTGATATCTATTCCACATTCTGCTAAAATTGAGGTTTGGAACGAGTATTCAACTGATACCTCGGCTCTTTCAACATCAAGGGTCTTTCCTCCGGCCATTTCTTAGGGTTAAGGAAATTTGAAAGAGAGAGAGAAATTTGCTAAGGTTCTTTTTGCAAATGTTTTCTTTCAAGGCTTGAAGGCGTAAAAATTTGATCTTGTAAAGAAAGAAAATATTTATAGAAGAAGGTAGGTTTTTACACTGAAAGGTTTCTTGAGAGAAAACGAATCGTTTTTCCTTTTTTTAAAAAAAAAACAAACAAACACATTAAATGTGTATTAAAAGCAACTGTCACGTCCGCAGTAAAAAGTTACTTTCGTGACCTTTCAAAAACTGACTCAGCGTGGGAAATTTGAAAAGTTTCAAACAAGATAAATGCAAATGATTTATGTCTTATCAAGAAATTTACCACACCATTTATCAAGTACAAAGCATTTTGGACGCAGATCTTCAATGGACGCAAGAAATATTAATTCTTTACAAAATGCATACTTAGATGTTTTCGAATAAGAGTGAATCTATCCTCTGAGAGGGGTTTTGTGAAAATATCCGCCCATTGGTGATCTGTATCCACATATTGAATATCAAACACACCTTTCTGAATATAGTCTCTTATAAAGTGATGTTTGATTTCAATGTGTTTTGCCCTTGAGTGTAGTATGGGATTTTTTGATAAGTTAATTGCAGTAGTATTATCACATAGTAAAGGAATCTTACTTTCAAAGATGTAGTAGACTTCTAATTGATTATTGATACAGAGTAGTAGATAGAAACAATTTGTGAGAGATATATTCGACTTCAATTTGTTGATAGAGCAATTGTGCTTTGTTTCTTACTGGACCATGATACTAGATTTCCTCCAATGAAGTGACATCCTCCACTTGTACTTTTCCTTTCGATTCTATCTCCAGCATAGTCAGCATCACAAAAACCAACTAATCTGTACTCATGAGATTTCTTAAATACCAAACCCAGATTAGTAGTTCCTTTCAAGTATCTGAATATTCTTTTTACAGCAATTAAGTGTGACTCTCTAGGATCAGATTGAAAACGTGCACAAAGACACACACTAAACATTATATCAGGTCTGGACGCAGTGAGATATAAGAGTGATCTGATCATACCTCTGTATACCTTTTCGTCCACCTTTTTATCCTTATCGTCCAATCTTAGTGTGAACGATGGATGCATTGGTGTGCTCATTGTTTTGCAATCGTCCAATTTGAATTTCTTTAGAAGTTCATTTGTATATTTAGTCTGATGAATGTAGATTTCGTCCAATGTTTGCTTCACTTGCAAACCCAGAAAGAATTTTAATTCTCCCATTAAGCTCATTTCGAATTCCTTCTGCATCAGATTGGAAAAATCCTTGCAAAGAGATTCATCAGTAGCTCCAAAAATAATATCATCAACATAAATTTGAACTAAAATGAATTTCGAGTTTTTGTCTTTTCGAAAAAGAGTAGTGTCAACTTTTCCTCTAAAAAAACCGCTTTCTATTAAAAAGGTGCTTAACCTTTCATACCAGGCTCGAGGAGCTTGTTTTAAACCGTACAAGGCCTTTTTCAATTTGAAAACATGCTCAGGGAAATTTTCATCCTCGAAACCAGGTGGTTGTTTAACGAAAACTTCTTCATTGATTATACCATTTAGAAATGCACTTTTTACGTCCATTTGATATAGTCTCATGCTATGATGAGCAGCAAATGAAAGTAAAATGCGTATGGCTTCTAGTCTAGCTACAGGAGCAAAAGTTTCAGTGAAATCAATACCTTCTTGTTGTGAGTAACCTTGGGCTACCAACCTTGCTTTGTTTCTCACAACCTTACCATCTTCGTCCAATTTGTTTTTGAATATCCATTTTGTGCCGATGATGGACTTGTCTTTAGGCTTTTGAACCAGCGTCCAAACATCATTTCTTTTAAATTGATTTAGCTCTTCTTGCATGGCTAAGATCCATCCTTCGTCCTTCAGTGCTTCTTCTATTTTTCTTGGTTCCATTTCAAAGATGAAGGCTACATTTGAGTATTCTCTGAAGGTAGATCTTGTACGCACTTTATCATCTGGATTACCAATGATTTGGTGTTCTGGATGATAAGTTTTGAAGTGCCAACTTCTTTGACCATCAGTTGTTTCTTCTTTTCTTTCATCGTCCAATGCTTCTTTGTTTTGGGTTCTTTGATCCTTCTCCTTTGTCTTTTAGGTTTAACTCTGCAAAGGACTCATCTAGCTCTGACAAGTCATTGTCAGGCTTTTTGTCATTGAATTTAACATGAACAGATTCTTCAACAGTTAGAGAGCGAGAGTTATATACTCTATATGCTTTAGATGTGTCTGAGTATCCTAGGAAAATACCAGAGTCAACTTTAGCATCAAACTTTCCTAAAGAATCCTTAGTATTCAAAATAAAACATTGACAGCCAAAAGAATGAAAGTAAGAGATGTTGGGTTTTCGTCCTTTCCACAATTCATACGGAGTCTTGTTTAAAATAGGTCTAATATATATTTTGTTTTGAATATAACATGCAGTGTTAACTGCTTCAGCCCAGAAGTGTTTGGAGATTGAGTTGTCATTGAGCATTGTTCTAGCCATCTCTTGAAGAGATCTATTTTTTCTTTCTACCACACCATTCTGTTGTGGTGTTCTTGGGGCAGAGAAGTTGTGATGAATACCGTTTTCTTCACAGAACAATTGGAAGCTCTCATTCTCAAATTCTCCTCCATGATCACTTCGGATTGAGTTGATACACATTCCTTTTTCATTTTGAATTCTTTTACAGAAAATAGAAAAGACTTTGAAAGACTCATCCTTGTGAGCTAGAAACATAACCCATGTCCATCTAGTATAGTCATCTACTATGACCAATCCATATTTCTTTCCATTTAGTGAAGAAGTTCTTGTAGGACCAAATAGATCAAGATGTAACAATTCTAGTGGTCTAGAGGTGGAAACGATGTTTTTGGACTCAAAAGAATTTTTGATTTGTTTCCCCTTTTGACAAGCTTCACAAAGAACATCTGATTTGTACACAAGCTTTGGTAGTCCTCTTACGAGGTTATGCTTATTTAGTTTAGAGATTAATCTCAAACTTGCATGACCAAGCTTCTTGTGCCATATCCACTGTTCTCCTTTTATGGAAACTAGACATGATACATTTTGATACGAAAGATCTTCCAAGTCAATTTTATAAAGATTGTTTTGCCTTTTAGCAATGAAGAGTATGGATCCGTCAGAGTTTTTAACTATACATTCTCCTTGATTGAATGAAACATTAGATCCACTATCACATAATTGACTAATGCTAAGCAGATTATGTTTCAATCCTTCAACTAGAAGAACATTATCGATAGAGGGAAAAGGATGCTTACCAGTCTTACCTATTCCAACTATTTTACCTTTCTGGTTTCCTCCAAACGTGACGGAGCCTCTGAATTAGTTTTGATGTCTTGGAACATAGACCTTTCTCCCGTCATGTGCCGTGAGCAACCACTTGTCTGTACCATGACAGGTGTCTTTTTCTTGTTGCTAAGCACATCTGCAAGAGGAATTATCATATCCTTAGATACCCATATCTTTTTGGGTCCTTTTTGGTTAGCTCTTGGAGATCCATAATATTTTGACCTTTTATTAAAAAGATCTATTGAGGAAGGGTAAATGTTCTTTTTACAAATATTCTTAATGAATTTAGGTTGAGTAGTAGTTTTTTGAAAAAGCTGTTTATTAGTATCTTGATATCCCAATCCAGATTTGTCACGAGGGTCTCTGGAATATTTGAGTAAAATGTTTAGGTTGTTGGTGCTTTTTACAAATTTACTGAGGTCCTCCGTTAACTCTCTTCATCTGAAGTGTTGGACTCAGAAGATGTTTTCAAAAGAGCATTTTCAGTTTTTAATTTTTCACAATAAATTTCAAGTTCTTGTTTTTCTGAAAACATTTTTCCATATTCTCTAGTTAATTTTGAAAACTTTCTTTTCAAGGATTTATATTCAACCGCTAAAATAGATGAATTATTTAACAACTCATCAAATGCATTTTGAAGATCAAGATCACAGTATGTTACCTCATCTTCTTCTTCTTCTGACAAGGTGTTAGCCATGAGACATAGATTTGCTTCTTCTTCTGCTTCTTCTTCATCATCAGTAGTTGAAAGATCAAGATCTTCCCAGGTGGCCATTAATCCTCTTTTCTTCTTTGGAAAGAATCTCCTTTTCTCTTTCTCCTTGTTTAGTGAAGGACATTCCGCTTTAATGTGTCCGGGCTTCTTGCATTCATAGCATATGATTGGACTCTTGTCTTTTGTTTACATTACGTCCTTTGGTGACCTTCGTCCAAAGTGCTTTCTCCGCATACCTCCTTTCTTTTTCCACATTGCTTGTATCTTTCTAAAGATGAAAGATAACTTCGTCATTATCGTATATATCATCTTGAGATGACTCGGCCTCGTCGATGATTTTTCACTTTAAGTGCTTTGGGCCTTGCTTTGCCTTTATGAGCTTTAAGGGCAATTGATTTCCCTTTTCTTGAGCTTTCCTCTTCTTGAAGTTCCAGCTCATGAACTTTAAGGGAACCCAAGAGTTCCTCCATGGTAAGAGAAGCTAGATTCTTTGCTTCCTGTATGGCAATAACCTTAGGTCTCCAGCATGTGGAAAGACTTCTTAGGATTTTTACGATATGATCTTGATTATCATAGTTCTTTCCCAGAGATCTCAAGCCATTGATTATTGTTTGGAATCGTCCAAACATTTGATCAATGTTTTCATGCTCTCCCATTTTGAAGAGCTCATACTGGTGAACCAGCATGCTTATCTTTGATTCTTTGACTTGAGATGAGCCTTCATGTGCTAAGGCCAGAGTATCCCATATCTCTTTATTTGTTTCATGACTATGAACTTTATCGTGCTCTGATATGGTGATGGCACACATAAGATAATGTTTGGCTTTTGAGTTAAGCTGATGTCTGGTTCGTTGTCCTTCTGTCCATTGTGGTCGAGGGAGATCCTGTCCTTCTGCGTTGGTGGGTGTTTGATATCCATTTTGAACTAGGTCCCAGATGTCCATATTTTGGGCATCAAAAAAGGCAATCATTCTCTTCTTCCAGTAATCATAGTCGTTTCCATTGAATAGAGGTGGTCTGTTCACCGCTTGTCCTTCGTTCTCCATTAAAGGGTGTACTGGATCTTTTTCCTCTGCACTGTTAGATGCTCAACCCAAGAGGCTGAGCTCTGATACCAATTGAAATAACCAAGTGAAACACAAGAAGGGGGGTTGAATTGTGTTTCTTAACCCTTTTTGATAATTAATAAAAGATTTTCCTTTTCAATTGAAAATAGAACATAGCGAAGGATAAAGTTTGTCAAGCAAAGAGCTTAGAACCAACACCGCTTAGTCCTATTGGACTCTAAGGATTTTGAAAAGACTTTTAATAAAATGGTTAACACGTTCTAAAACCAAATAAAATATCTTTGTTAATAAACACAATGGTAAACCCCAGAGGTTAGTGAATATAATAAAGCACACTAGAAGAGAAGAGAAGCTTACACACGAGATTTATCCTGGTTCACTCTTATCAACCAAGAGCTACGTCCAGTCCCTTCAACCAAAAGGATTTTCCAACTAATCTTTTTCACGATTACAAGTATTATGCACCTCTTCAGGTAACAAGTATTTTCAAACTCTTCAGGTTCAATCTCACAAGTATTCTTTTACACACAGCCTCTTCAGGCTTACAATGCTTAAGATGAATAAGTGAAAGTAGATGAAAGCTTGAGTTTGAAACTCACTGACAAATGAGAATAGACAATAGAAATCTCAAGGCTTTTTCTTTTTACACGTATATGGAAAATCAAGAAGAAATAAGGCTTTTTAGACTTTGTAGGATGCTTCGGCAAAGATCTCTCTATATCTTCAGGTGCTGCTTCTTCTCTTTATAAATAAGAACAAATTGAGCAGACTTCATGGGCTAGATCGTCCAACGGAAACATTTATTACCGTTCTGAGTAGCATTAAATGCATCTACTGGAAAAGTGCTGAACTTCTTCTGATGGTGACTTTTATTCTCTGAGATTTCCAATCAATGAAAACAAAGTCCTGATTTGTCTAAGATTGCAGACGATTTCTTATTTGCAGATCTTTGTAGTTGTTAGACAATGTCAGCAAAAGTGGCTGAGTTGACTTCTTCTGTCGCCGTGAGCTGTCAGAGTTCTTTTCTAGCATTTAATGAGAAACAGTTCTTCATTTTTGAAATTTCACTTGGACGAGAGCTTGAGCTTGAACTTTGAAAGAGTGAGTTGAGTCTGAGCTTTGGCAGACAGATCGTATTGGACGAACTAATAAAAAGTAACAGTATATGCATACAAGTATTGGAAGCACTAATAAAAAGTATATAATACATTTATTGGACCCACAAAGAGTTATAGCATATTGGACGCACGAAGAGTTATCTTTAAGCATAGAGCAGAATGGACGCACATACAAGTAGCGATTTGTTAATACTATTGTCGAACCACTTACTTGTTCAAACTAAATAAATATTTTTGTTATCCTCAAAACTTAAACAGGGAAAGCTACAGCTTTTAAGAATTTAGTATTTAAACCTTTTTATAAGAATTTGGTTTCAACATTAAGCTTTTGCACTCTTGGGCAAAACACATAAGAACAAAACTAAAGAAAGACAAGAAACATCAAATTATTAAACTAAAAGCATAAAAACTTATTATACATAATCTAATCCACTTTCGTAGAAAAACACGATGGCACTTAGCATGTGCCACAAGCCTTTAAACCCCTAGGTGTCCCTAGTGGACGAGTTATAGTCTCGTGAGGGTTTACCAGGATGATACCCACAAACATGTAATACTTTATTTAATCAATTCAACTAATTTTTAAATACAAGCATTGTATCAAATTTAATCCATAATTAATAAGTCAAGTATGCTTAACAAAGAATAGTTGAATCAAACCAATTGAGAATAAAGTATAGCATAATCATGCTTTAATTAGAAATAGGCATGTTCAAATTGAGTAGAATTCCTCACAAGTGACACTCAAATCACACCAGGTGTTTAGGTTAACTATAAGTGCTCAACTCAGTCAAATTATGAAAGTATTTTACCATAGGTTTGCATATACATCAATTCCCCACTACTAAGATCAAATAAATTGCAAAAATCAAGAGGTGTTTCAAAAAGGTTGTAATGACTGTAAGGTGAAGGAAGGGAACAATATGGATAATAACAAGTTAAAACCAAAGAGAATAAAAGAGCATTGGGGAGCAACTCAAGTAGAAAGCATAAAATTTTACCCAAAACTATAAAATGCTAATTCTCTTCTCACATTCATTCCTTTTTTATTTTTTTTCTTTTACAACCTTTTGGATTTATTTTCTTTTTTTTTTTTTTACTTTTTTTTGTTTTTTTTTTTGTGTACCAAACATTTCACATCAGCACACCAATTCCCCTACACTTAAATCATTGCAAGCAAAAGACTCCTCCAATAGGAAAATCAATGCTCTCCTATTCCCTAAGGTGATGTAAAAACATGGTTTTTTTCTCAAGGCTTGTAATGAGCTAAGAACAAAGAATGAGTAAGTAGGCTCAGAGGGGGTTAACAATGGGATAAATGCAAGGTAGGTTTATTTGGCCAAAGCAACTAAGTTAAGAAAAATGCCTCTGTCATTTTCATGCAACATACAGACCAATGTAATTTCAAATCGATTCAATACAAGTTCTAGAAAATAAATTCATAATTGACATCACTCATGAAAGAAAATAAACCAAGTGTAAGTATCAAACTTGGAAAAGCCCAAAACTCACAAAGGTATGAAACATTCACTCAATTCAACCATGCTTTCTTCCTAATATCCACAGTCATATACACATGTATATCATGAAAATGATTCAACTATAAACTGTTTTGCATACTTTTATTATTAATTAAGCTTAGATTCAGCACATGCTTGCATCAAAATTAATTAAAACGATCAAAATGAAATATTTTTTTAATATGCAGGAACAAAATAATTTAAGACATACTATGAACAAGTTAAAATGCGTCTCAAGAGCAAAACTACTCCTTACTCTGTCATCATACATCTAATAAGCTAGTAACAATAAAGATTAGTTGGTTAGTTTTTTTTTTTAACTAAACTATGTACATGGTATTGTCAACTATCCTTCCCCCCAACTAAGTTAAGACATTGTCCCCAATGTCAAAATAAAGATAGGTAGAGTGTAGAAGGTCTTACCAGAAAACTGCAAATCGGGCCTGAAATAAGAAAAATTACAAAAAACTAAAACCATAAGAGAAAACAAAAATTCACAAGACAAAGTCAAATCATGTTTTTGCTTTTTGTTGCTGCTGCCTTGTTCCCAATTCAGTGGAGTCATTGCTGATAACGTTGTGGTACAAATTCGTGTAGTTGATCGAGCAATTGTTCTGGGGTTGCAGCAGTTATAAGAATTTGACGTGTCGCTTGTGAGATGAACCGTTTTTCCACAGCATGATCAAGAAAACAAAATAAACTGTCATAAAAATCATTAATATTTAATATACCTATGGGTTTTTGGTGAAAGTTCAGTTGTGACCAGGATATAATTTGGAAGAGCTCTTCCAAAGTTCCAAAACCACTAGGTAGGGCAATAAAGGCATCAGCATTTGCTATCATAATGTTCATGCGTTGGTGCATGCAAGATACCATTACTTCATGCCCTACTGTTTTTCTAGTGGGATTGCCAATAGCTAAAGGATTAGGAATGACACCAAGGACTTTGCCACCTCCTAAATGTGCAGTAGTGGCTATACAACCCATTAACCCAAGACTACCTCCTCCGTGAACTAAATGGATTTCTCTCTTAGCTAGCACTCAACTAAGATGGTTTGCAATATTTACATACTCTTTATCCTTCCTAGGATTAGATCCACAAAAGACACAAACACTCTTGATCCGACGAACTGAAGTGACTTCCATTTTCTTTTTTTTTTTTTGTACTCTCACCCTATCAATGATCTGAAGAGAGCAAAGTGCATTATTTAAGGGAATCAAAACTCAAATGTAATAATTACACCTATAAATGAGGGGTAGATCCGTGTGTCAGGAAAGTTTGAAAATAAGCACATCAATGATAATAGCTATGTGACAAGGATAAAAGACTAATCTATATATGTCAGAAGAAGTTTGAAAATACGCAACGCATATTTCAAAAAAATACGGCTAATATTTTTTTAATTATTTTTTAAAATTTTTTTATGAACATGAAGAAAAAGAAAAGGAAAAAGAAAAATAATACTTACAGGAGGTGTGATTGTGGCTCACATTTTCCTCTGGTTTTACATCTAGTAACGACTTGAATGCGTCTTAAGAGTCAATAGAATGTTATCTAAAGACTCATTACTCATGCCATCCTTAATGAAGTGAATTTTATCAAGTCGATTTATAGATGTCATTCCAATTGTTCTGCATTTTGTGTTACAGGTCCATCTTGCACATTTATAGCAGACTTGTAACCTTTTTGCTCTTCTTTTCTTTGCATATGAACTTTTGCCTAGCCTTGGCATCTATGAAACAAGAGCGTCAGAAAATTCCCCTGTGATTCGGACCTTTGCTTCGATCAACCAGCGTATATCCGCAGGGATGCCTTTGTGCATAAGCATCCTTAATCTCTCAAACCTTGCATAATAAATGTTAGTTAAAGCATTTTGAGGGAGAGAAGGGAATCACTTGCGGAGGTTAACAAGCTGATTATCCATTTTGAAAGAAAGAAAGAAGAAAGAAAAAAAATCAAGTAAAATTATATACAAATTTCAGTGTTTGTGGGTAATTGAAGGGACTAAAAAAGATTTTCACGGAGTACCGTTATCCGCCATTTAACCGGTGAAAAATCATTTGTCAATGAAAAACAAACAAAATTAAGAAAAAAAAATCAAACTTTGATAGATTTTCTTGCTTGGCACTGATTTTTTGTCTCAATTCCTGTGATTGCAAATAAGTCAAAGTTTGAAAGATGAAAGAGTTAGAAAACTTGGGTTACCTCCCACGAAGCGCTACTTTTAATGTCATCAGCCAACGTGATTGAAGATTTTGTATGATCCATGGGTCCGCCCCAATAATGATTCAATTTCTGGCCATTGACCTTAAACGTGGCTTTAGTTTTTTTTTTTCAATAAAGTAGTGATCAATCATGGTAGAGGGCCTCCTGCAGTTGAACTTCCTCCACGAGGTTCTCTTGAGCTCCTTCATAAAAATTCTTGAGGCGATGACCATTAGCTTTGAACACTTTGTTGGTGGCTTCACTCTTAATTTCTACTGCACCATGAGGAAAAACATTAATAACAATGAAAGGACCAAGCCACCTAAAACGAAGCTTACCGGGCATAAGTTTGAGGCGAGAGTTGTAGAGAAGGACTTTTTGACCAATGGTGAACTCCTTTCGTACTAACATCCTATCATGAAGGATTTTGGCCTTCTCCTTGTAGATCCGGGAGTTCTTATATGCCTCTAATCGAAGCTCCTCAAGTTCCTGAAGTTGGAGCTTCCTTTGAGATCTGGCTTGACTCAAGTTTTATACTGTTTCACTGCCCAATAGGATTTATGCTCAATTTCCACCGGAAGGTGGCACGCCTTCCCAAAAACAATCCCGTACGGGGACATCCCTATCGGTGTCTTGTAGGCAGTTCGGTAAGCTCACAGAGCATCCTCAAGTTTCAGGCTCCAGTCCTTCCTATTAGGTTGGACTGTCTTCTCAAGTATGTGCTTGATCTCTCGGTTTAAGACCTCGACTTGCCCATTTGTCTGGGGGTGATAAGATGTAGAAACCTTGTGCAAGACGCTGTACTTTCTCATCAAAGCTTATATTCTCCGGTTACAAAAGTGTGAACCCTGATCACTGATAATGGCCCTCGGGATTCCAAACCTGCAGAAAATTTGTGATCTAACAAAGTCCACAACAACTTTGGAATCATCAGTCCGAGTGGCTTTTGCCTCCCCCATTTGGATACGTAATCAACAGCCAACAAAATATAAATAAAACCAAAGGAAATAGGGAAAGGGCCCATGAAATCAATACCCCAAACATCAAAGATCTCACAAGACAACATAGGCTACTGAGGCATCTCATTCCTGTGTGAAATTGTCCCTGTTCTATGGCATTGTTCACAAGACTTACAAAATAGATATGCATCATGAAATAGGGTAGGCCAATACAACCCAGAGTAAAAAACTTTCCTAGCTATACGTTGGGAGCCAAAGTGCCCACCACATGCAAATGTATGACAAAAGCTAAGAATGGAATGAAACTCATGATCAGAGACACACCTTCTAATAATCTGGTCACTACAAAGCTTCCACAGATAAGGATCATCCCATACATAGTACTTAGACTCACTTTTCAATTTATCAGATTGAGCTCTAGTAAAATATGCAGGAAGAAAACCATCAACTAGAAAATTAACCATATCTGCAAACCAAGGGGAGGTGTTCTTACCTTGCAGCTGCAGAAGCTGCTCATCTGGGAAGGAGTCCTATATAGGGAAGGGATCTGAAGCCTTTTCAATGCGGCTCAAATGATCTGCCATTAGGTTTTCTGCTCCACTCTTGTCACGGATCTCTATGTAAAACTCTTGGAGCAGTAGCATCCATCTTATTAGTAGGGGCTTTGCCTCTGGCTTCTTCAAAAGGAACTTCAGAGTTGCATGATCAGTAAACACAACAACCTTAGAACCAAGCAAATATGATCTAAACTTATCCAAAGCAAAAACAATGGCTAAAAGCTCTCTTTCAGTTGTGGTATAGTTGGCTTGAGCAGCATCCAGAGTTCTGGAAGCATAGTATATCACATGAGAAGCTCTCCCCACTCTCTGTGCCTAGACTGCTCCTACTGCATAGTTAGAAGCATCACACATTAACTCAAATGGCAATGTCCAGTCGGTGGCTGGATGATGGGGGTGCTGGTCAAGGCCTGCTTCAAGTGGTTGAAAGCTGCCTTGCACTTGTCATCAAAATTAAACTCTACATCTTTTTGCAGTAAGTGGGAAAGTGGAAGGGCAATCTTGCTGAAGTCGGCAATGAAGCGCCTGTAGAAACCTGCATGACCAAGAAAAGAACGCACTTCCCGCATGCATGTGGGGTAAGATAAACAAGTAATTATATCAATCTTGGCAGGATCTACCTCAATGCCCTTACTGGATACTACATGGCCTAAAACTATACCCTGTTCTACCATAAAATGGCATTTCTCAAAATTTAGCACAAGGTTAGTCTCAATGCATCTTTGCAGCACTCTAAATAGGCTAGCTAAACATGAATCAAAAGAAGAACCATAGACAGTGAAGGCATCCATAAATACCTCCATGCTCTCCTTTAAGAAATCAGAAAATATGCTCACCATGCACCCCTAGGTACCAGGGGCATTGCAGCGGCTAAAGGGCATCCGTCTGTAAGCAAAGGTGCCAAAAGGACAAGTAAATATGGTCTTCTCCTAATCCTCTAGTGCAATGTGGATCTGGAAGTATCTAGTGTAGCCATCCAAAATGCAGTAATGGGACTTACTAGCCAACCGTTCCAGCATCTGATCAATGACCAGAAGAGGGTAATGATCTTTCTGAGTGGCTTGGTTGAGGTGTCTGTAGTCAATGCAAACTCTCCAGCTATTCTGCACTCGGCTTGAAATGAGCTCATTCTTCTGGTTGGCCATGACAGTCACTCCGGATTTCTTTGGAACCACTTGCACCGGGCTCACCCACTTGCTGTCAGAGATGGGATAGATAATGCCAGCCTGCAGTAGCTTGGTCACCTCTTTCTTCACCACATCTAGAATGAGAGGATTCAGTCTCCTCTGGGGTTGTCACACTGGTTTAGTTTCCTCCTCAAGTAATATTCTGTGCATGCATGTGGAGGGGTTAATACCATGAATGTTTGCAAGTGTCCAACCAATTGCCTTTTTGTGTTGCTTCAAGACTTCCAATAATCTGGTTTCTTGCTCAGATTGGAGGTGTTTGGCCACTATGACAGGTAATTGCTCATCTTCTGCAAGGAAAACATATTTGAGATGGTCAGGCAATGGCTTCAATTCTAATTTAGGAGGTTGCACTATAGATGGAAGTATACTGCTAGTGGAATTAAGTTCTGTAGGCGCTATAATTTATGTATCTACAAAATCAGTTGCTACAGAATCCGATTTCGCATTATCTGCATGATCTGCACAATTCACATCAATTGCTGAAACAGAATGGTCAGTACTCAAAATTGCAGCAATCTCAGCACATGCATTACACAAAACAACATCATTACAACAGTGCATATAGAATCAGAAAAACCATCAAAGTCAGCAGCACACATCTCATCATATGCAATATCAATCAAATCAGCAAGGACATCAATATGAAAAACAGAATGCTCCTCCATGGGTTGCTTCATAGCATCAAAGATGTTAAACTGCACAATGGAGTCACCAAACTCCATGGAGAGAGTTCCTGCATGCACGTCAATCTTCGTGCGAGCTGTCTTAAGGAAAGGTCTCCCCAAAGTGAGTGGAGCCCTAGTGGTTGGTTATTCCCCCTCCATTTCTAGAATGTAGAAGTCTGCGGGGAATATCAATTCACCTACTCGCACCAGCACATCCTCAATTAGTCCGACTGGATAGGCATTGCTCCTATTTGCCAACTAAATCACTACACTTGTGGCATGCAAAGGTCGAAGTCCAAGAGAGTTAAATACAAACATAGGCATAACGTTAATTGAAGCACCTAAGTCTAGCATGGTATTTTCAAATTTCGAGTTGCCTATTATGCATGGAATGGTAAAAGTCCTTGGATCTTTGCATTTATGTGGCATAGGTTGAATGAGGGCTGAGATGTTCCGGCTCATGTTAATTCTCTCATTGTCTTTCAGTCGCCTCTTGTGTGTGCAGAGTTCTTTCAAAAACTTGGCATACTTAGGAATTTGCTTAATTGCATCCAACAATGAGATGTTCACCTCCACCTTCCGAAAGGTCTCCAGAAGCTCTTTATCTTTCTCAGCATCATCTCCTCTTCTAGATTGGACTGCTCTATGTGGGAAAGGAAGTGGCACTGCACAATTGTTCTTCTGCTGCATGAGTGGTACAGAATCTGTTTTCTGATTATCTATAGAATTGGACACATCTACTGCAGAGTCTGTTCTTCTTCTTGAATCACGTAAAATCTGCGAATTGGTCTCTTCTTTGCTCAGCTTGTAAGGATTTCCCAGACTTCAAAGTAATAGCATTGACATTCCCTTTTGGATTTGGAATTGTTTGTGCAGGAAGTTGACTACTGCCTTGAGCTTGTAACTGATTCATAGAGGAAGCTAATTGACCAATTTGTGTCTCCAAATTTTAAATTGTGGCATCAGTCCTTTGTTGGAATTGGAGATTGTTGGTAACAAGTTGCTTCATCATATCCTCTAATGAAGGCTCATACTTTGGTGTTGCATTTGCTTGCTACTGCTGCTGCTGCATATTTGATTGAAATGGCCTACTAGTTCCAGCATGGGATTGAAATTGTTGCAGCCTCATTGGTTGCTATTGGAAAGGCTGCCTATATTGATTTGGCTGTTGGGCAGTGGCATTGCCATATCTTAGATTTGGATGATCCGTCCAACCAGGGTTGTAGGTGTTGGAGAATGGGTCATATCTCTGCTGCTGCTACTGAAACTAAGGTTTACCAGGAAAAATTCCTGCTGCAACAACAGATTGGTTTGGAAGGCAAAACCATCATCTTGCAGTGTGGGGCACGAATCTGTGGGATGGGATGAGCTAGAGCATATACTGCAAACTCTTGCAGGGGTCTGCACAGGTGGTTCGTGTTGTCCCATTGCCATCTGTCTGACCAAAGAAGTGAGCTCATCCAATCTATGTTCCATCCTTTGTTGATCAGCATGTGAAGAGGTATTAACTTCATTGACTACTCTGGTTGCAGCACCCATTCGAGTACCAAATTGCGGAGAATTTGCTGCCATGTTTGCAATTAAGTTTCTGGCAGCAGCTGGAGTTTTATCTACCAATGCTCCACCACTTGCAGCATCAATCATACTCCTTTCCATTGGCATCAATCCTTCATAGAAGTATTGGATCGTGATTGATCACTAATTTGATGGTGTGGGCAGCTTGAGCACAATTTCTTGAATCTCTCCCAATACTCATGGAGAGTTTCACCACTGATTTGCCTTATGCCACAAATATCTTTCCTTATTGCAGTAGTTCTTGATGCAGGAAAGAACTTCTCCAGAAACAGTCTTTTCATGTCATTCCAAGAAGTGATGGCAGCAGGTTGTAAGTAATACAACCAATCCTTAGCACCACCATCCAAGGAGAAAGGAAAGGCCCTTAACTTGATGTGATCTTCAGCTATTCCATGTGGTTTCATGGTGGAGCAGACAACATGGAACTCCTTCAAATGCTTATGTGGATCTTCACCTGCAAGACCATGAAACTTGGGCAGCAAGTGTATCAATTCAGATTTCAACTCAAAATCAATATTAAGTTCAAGATATTGAATGCACAAAGGTTGATAATTCACATCAGGTGCAGCCAATTCCTTAAGGGTCCTATTATTATAGTCAGCCATAGTAAAATCAGCAGACTCAGTATTAGACACTGAAGTACTAACAGAAGCAGACTCAACAAGATTAAAAGAGTCAACAAGAATAGGTGCAATGTCAAGTTCAAGCCCAATTCCAGAAGTAATTCTATTAGCTCTATGAATGCTACTACCAGTCCTATGAATTCTATGAAGTGTATGAAATGTTCTATCAATTTCAGGATCAAATGAATGCAGGTACCAGGATCAGACCTAGTCATACAGCATGCAGTTCATAAGAAGGTATTAGAAAAGCAATAACAACTAAAACACTAAAAATTCCTAAAACAAATACTCCAAAAATTAAACAAAAATAAAAACAGTATCAAATGAATTTTAAAAATTATAGAACCTCCACAGGGTAAAATCTACACAAAAATGCTATCCAACACTAATAAAAAATCTTAAAAAATTGAAAAAGTGGTCTAAACGATGGAATTTGGCTAAAATAAGGGTGACCTCACTGTGTATAGTAAGCCTTTCTCAAAATAACGTTTTCCATCAATGTGCCAAAACTCAGGTCAATCAGAGATACTTTATTGAACCGAAATTCTTGACATGATGCCCATTACCCAATTTTAGCCGAATTCCACTTGAAAAAGCTTCAAAAACAAAATAAACACAATTGTTAGAGTTAGATGGGGTCTTGAAATGATCAAATAGTTGCCTTGAATCCCCCAACAACGACGCCCAATTTTAAGTAAGTTTGAAGAAAGTATGAGTATTTGTGAGAGTTTTCTTTCTCTTCTTCTCCATTCTTTTTAGAATTTCGTTTTTGTTCTTTATTCTATGAGTTCTTCCTTCCCATCCATGGAAGGCTAGACTCTTATAATCAATCCAAGGGATTAGCCATCTTGATGTTTAATTTGGAGATCTTGTTCCGCTTCCCCGGCAATGGCGCCAAATTTGACAAGAAGTTGTCGAGACCTGTCAAATAATAAAAATAACCTGTTCACAAACTAATTTGTAGTATAGAGAATGAACCGAATCGTCTCTCAAGGATTCAAAAACAAAGATTTAATTAGATCAAAATAATTAGAAAGGGGGGTTTGTTGTTGATTAACAAGATTGACAAAAGTACGAGATTTAAAGTTGTAAACAAATCTAAAGAAGCAACCAGTCCTAGGAAATTTACCGATCTTGAGTTTAATCCATCATTGATCACAAGGAATCCACTTAATTGCTAACCATGTTCTTGGCCTTAGATCACATCAAGAAGCCTTAACATGATCCAAGAATCCTCTACTAGATAAGCATCTAGGATTTGATTAACCAAGGTTAGATAAAGTAAGCACCATCCAACATAGATTAACTTAAGATCCAGAATTTAACCAAGCTAAACAATTCATCAAAAAGCTTTAATATATTGTTTAGTCTTTGTGATCCTCTTTGAATACATGATAATAAAGCTATTATCACATTGTCATCTAAATCAAATTAAGCAATTTAATCTAGATAAAAAACAAAAGAGGAAGAAGAGAAACTTGAATAACAATTAAGCAATATAAACAAGCAAAACAAGATCTCCAAATTAAACATCAAGATGGCTAATCCCTTGGATTGATTATAAGAGCCTAGCCTTCTATGGATGGGAAGGAAGAACTCATAGAATAAAGAACAAAAACAAAATTCTAAAGAGAATGGAGAAGAAGAGAAAGAAAACTCTCACAAATACTCAAACTTTCTTCAAACTTACTTAAAATTGAATGATGATAATACAAAGAGATTGGCTCTATTTATACTAATCCTAGAAGCCAATTTGTAATTGAAAATAATCTGAATACAAGCTGTAAAAACATGGAAATTGTCAAATATGGAAGCTTGATGCATGGCTGGTGGGTTGGTGCATGGTAGGTGGGTTGGTGTATGGTTGGTGGCTTTTAGTCAGCAATTCTTATCCGACTTCTAGCTTGATTTTCATGACCTAGACGGTGCATTTTGGCTTGGAGGTCTTCATGAAAGTTGTAGCCAGTTGTCTCCTTGAAATTTTGGCATTGGAATCATGCCATTTGGACTTTTAGAACTCGCAGATATGCCAAAAACACTGCACCTACCTCAAGTTAGGTTGGCAGAATGTGTTTCCAAATTCAAACCAACTTGTAGCTTCATAATCATGCCTAAAACGACATCTATTGACTAAATGGTCTTCAGTGAAGTTGGAGATATGGGTCTTATCTTTCCAATGCCAAGTTTCAACCCAAGAGGAGGCTTATAGCCCACTATATAGTCCAATATGTGCACACTGCCCAGATTTCCATGACAACAAACCCACTCTGCATTGCAGGGATATTTTGGACCCTTATAAGTTTGATCCAGATCTTGAGTTCTTCATGAAACTTGTAGATCCTTGTCTTAGCTTTCCAAAGACACCAAGATCACCTCAAATGGATCAACTAGTCCCATGTTATGGCCTAACCAAGGAGGAAATGTCAAAATGCATCAAAATCCAAGAATTATTCATAATTTGCATTAAAGCCCAATGAGGCCCAACAACATTAAACTCATCTAAAATACTAATATTAGGCACAATAAACATCTAATAAAGCCTAGTACAAAGTTAACATAAGTGTCACAAATTGATTGATCAATTTCTTCAATCGGGATTATAGAAATTTGAATTTGGGTTGTGTTGTTGCCGATTGAAGTTACCCACATAATTAGCAATTTCAGAATTCAATGAGCATTGATCAAAAGAATGAGGTCTAGTGCAATACTCACAAATAATGAAAGGGCTCTGAATAGCATGTATTGATTGTTGATTAGATTGACTCCCAACTGAGTCTAGCTTCTTAGTCAATGCAGCTACTTGTGCAGATAAAGCAGATAAAGTATCTACTTCATAAATTCCAGCTACTTTCCTTTGTGATGCTCTTTCAGTAGGCCATTCATAGTTATTGGAAGCCATATCTTCCAATAAATCATAACATTCTTCAACAGTTTTGTTCATCAATGCACCACCAGCAGCAGCATCAATGGTTGACCTTAGAGAGTTAGTCAAGCCATTATAGAAAGTCTGAACTTGAAGCCACTTTTGTACCCCATGATGAGGGCATCTTCTAAGTAGATCCTTGAATCTCTCCCATGCCTCATACAATGATTCTGACTCATATTGCTGAAAAGAGGTAATGTCATTCCTCAACTTTGCACTCTTCGCAGGAGGGAAATACTTGGCTAAGAATTTTTGTGCCAACATATCCCATGTAGTGATAGAGCTATCAGGTAGAGAATTTAACCAACTTTTAGCCTTGTCTCTCAGTGAAAAGGGAAAAATTCTTAACCGAATAGCATCTGCAGAACATCCATTGTGCCTAAAAGTATCACAAATCTCCAGGAAATTTGCTATATGCGCATTAGGGTCTTCATGAGGCAAACCCCCAAATTGATTATTCTGCAACATCTGGATCACTCCTGGCTTAATCTCAAAGTTGTTAGCTTGTATTGGAGGTCTGACAATACTTGAATGAACTCCATCAACAGTAGGAATTATATAATCCCTAAGAGTTCTGGGTTGTTGATTAGCTGGCCCAAGTTCTTGATTTCTGTTATTGTCAGTCATTCTTCTTTGTTGCAATAACTCTTGACGACGTTCTTTTCTGTTTCTGCGGCAAGTTCGCTCAATCTCAAGATTAAGAGGAATCAACTCCTTGTCTTGAGCACTACCCATAAATAGTTCAAAAAAAAATTAAAAGAACAAGTTTAAATTAAGACCAAGTATGCTAGTATTAATAGTAGTAAAATAAAGAATTAGTCCCAGGCAACGGCGCCAAAAACTTGATGTGGAATTTCAGAATGCAAGGATACGTTATTGCAAATCAAGTAATATAATAGTATGAAAGTGTCGAACCCACAAAGATTAATTCCCAATTTGACTATCTACTAAAAGTTTGCAAAAGTCAATCTTATTTAAACAACTTAATAAGAGATGATTTATGAAAGACTAAAAATTAAAGTAAATAAGAAGATAAATTTAATGATCAAATTAACCAAGCCTAGGATTGCAATTATCCTTCACACTTTACTTGATTCTCTTACTTCTATCTAAGATCAATTAATTATCTGAATTGTTAACTAAAAATGATAACTTATCTATAAGCCTCTTTCAATGGTCAAATAGAAATATCCTTAATTAATGATAAACTATATGTCTATGTTTATCAAGTAATCAACAATTCATTAAGTTCCGATTTCATTAATGGTTACATATGTCATATAGGTATATGTCTATCCTATACAAACTCAAGGCTTTCGCACAAAGATCATATGTTATCTTACCTAGATGTAAAACCAAAATCCCTTTGTCAAGTTGCTTAAGGTTTATCAATTCAATTTAATTAATGAACAATTAATTAAAAGCATTAGGAACAAGTAAGATAAACAATTCAAGATAATTAACCTACTCTTAGATATGATAAACGAATCAAATTACATGTGAGTTCAAATTGCAATCCTAGTATAGAAATTTAGCTACTCATTATATTAAAGGAAACAAAAGAACAAGCGAAAAACATGATAAAAATGAAAGTGGTTGTTGGTATTAACAAGAATACAACGGGCTAGAGTTTTGGGATTTACTTAAAACAAATTGGAAGATCTAAACTTGAAACCAAAGTATAAATCTCACAATTTATGAAAGCTTCACCCCTAACTCTAGGAAGAAACTCAACTGGACATGAAGATGAAGAAACTTCAATAAGATGAAGAATATATTATACAAAGATCAAGAGCTTTGGGATTTACTTTAGACAAGTTGGAAGATCTAACCTTGAAATCAAAGTATAAATCTCACAATTTATAAAAGCTTCAACTCTAACTCTAATTAAAATGAGAGAACTTAGAATATGGAATGCCCTTAAGTGTGGCAAATGCCTTCCTTTTATAGGCAAAGGCTAGAACTATTCAATTACAACTTTGTCAAATTTTTACTGCACATGGGCTGAAATTTCAACTCTGAAGATCACCAAATTCTTTATTGCTCGCTAAATAATTTGGAAATCTTCACTTCATGAAAGTTGTAGCACATGCATTCATGAAGAATATACCAAATATTATGCCAGATCTAACGGTTGGATCTTGAGATATGACCATTTTGCTAAAATTGCTCAAATTACATCAACAATGACGGCCATCCATTTGTTTCCCATTTTTTACCCACTTTTAGACATAATCTGGAAATCTTCATTTTAGTGAAAGTTGTAGAGAATGATGTCATGAATGACATATCAAAATTTTAGCTGCATCCAACGATTAGATCTTGAGAAATCACCAAATAACCGAGTATAGGTTTGAGTAGGAATTTTTCAGGTTGTCCTGAATTTGATGTAGCCCAAAATTCACTAAGTTTAGGTCTTCATTTCTCTTCTGTTTTAGCTATACTGATATAAACATTTAAGTTCATGATATTTTGGTTCAACAACTGCTTTGAATAGTCCTTCAGGTGTTCTGCTCAATTTGTAACAACATAACCAATATGTGATGAATTATACAATTTTTACTTCATTTATGTAATAATTTCATAAGGATAAACCAATGAGAAGTACTAAATTATGCATATAAAATGTGTTTATCAAATTATGATTTAGATCACCACAAGGACCATGTATCATGAATTTCTCAATTGCACTAAATGCAACAGGATCCACATCTTTATTTGGAACTTCAACTGAAATGATTTCATCAATCTGGGACGCTGTTTGGATTTTGTCATCTGGGTGCAAGAAAACTAATATGTGGGCATGGGGAAGGCCTCTCTTTTGGAATTCTATTATGTAAACAACTGCAAAGAATTACAAATTAAGTGTATGAGTTTTATATTTAATTTCTTGTAAATTTGTAGAATATCTACAGCCGAAAATAATTTCAGAACTGAAAAATAAAGAAAAAAATCTATCTTAAAGAAATCAGTCATGGTAATGTAAATTTAGTTATACACATAAAAAAATAACCCTAGAACATATTGTAAATCATGATTTATTAATTTTGACAGCACCAAGTACAAACAGGTAGGGTAGGTAGAAAATACAGCACCGGCAAGGGCTCTTCCTAATATGTTGCAGCGCTTTATATCATTTAGGAGTTCCCACAACTTTATTGAGAAAACACGAGTAACAATGTCAGGTCTGTCTTCACTCTTCTGTCCTTCAATATCTTCGATGAAGTACTCAGTTTCAGGCCACTTTGAGTTACATGTAAATGTCAAAAATAAGTCGGGATATCAAGCATGGCGGCATATTGCCATTGCATCCTAGTTATGAGGAAAATAGAAACTGTTAGATGCCAAAATTAGGTAAAAGCAACAAGTATATGAGAAAAAAGGGGAATAATAGAAAAATGAACTTTTACCATAGATTTTACTAAGTATGGAGAATCTTTACTTACCTGATAATTTTGAACTCTGTATCGGGGTCCACTAGTATAAGTGGAAGGCAAAATTGTCATTCTGCCAACATTGTCTGTCATAAGGTCTCCTTGGTTGATTGCATCTCTTAATCCACTATACAATTATGCCCGTAGTTGTTTCTAGTTGTTTCGAATCCAATTGAGTCTTCCTTCTTCTATGCAAGCATAAGCATCCACCAAATATTGCTGCAATAAACGGCTAGCTCACACCAAATTTTGTGACTCTCCAAGTCTTTGTTGTATGCGAAAAGCATAATATTGTCTCATTGTAACGAACTATTATTTGTAGCTTCTACCAGTCTCTGGATTCCTGTGGCTTATCCCAACCCTAAATCCATCCTCTCCATATGGAAATAGCAAAGGATATTGGAGTGCCATAAAGCTTGGATGCAATTATCTTATTCTTTGTAGACCAATTGTTTTATGTTCGACAATTATATCATGATGGCATTCTTCATAAGAGGATTCCCCAATTAATAGCATTGCTACTTCTGAGCAAGAAGGTAAGTTGTATTACCTTCCATTGGTGAGCCTGTTGCCAATCAATTGAAGCTTTAATTCCCGAACTTCATGATCACGATATGTATCTCTAGCCATCCTAAATGACTGCACCAATACATTATGTTCATCCAACATATGATGAAGATCTCTCACAAGTTCGTCGTGAAGTGTATTGTTTCCATTATCACTTTGAAGCATAGCCAATCTATTTGCAAGCTCATTTTCTGTGTCATGAATGTAAAGTTGTGCAAATTTCGCTTTCATCCCATCTAGAAGGGCCAAGGACCCAAGCAAGTGGTAACTTTGACCATTCAAGCGATAAGTGTAAGGACCGCCATGCTTATTGATTTCATTGTCAATCCTTCCTCCCATGGATGTAAACGCAAAAGCTGCATTATAAATTCGAATATTACGCCTGAAAGATGTTGCCATGCTGTTTCCACGATAGTCGAGTAGTTCTTGGAGCAAAAGAAGAGGGGCTTTTTATAGAGGGAGCTGAACTTGACCTTCCATGCAGCACATAGAGAATTTTGGTTCATTGGGGTGTTTGAATTTTTGTGTCCTCTCTTCATACTAGTGGAGAGTGCCACAATACTCGCACACACATGTTGGCTTTCCAAAATTCCAAGGTTTGCGAATCAAAACTGTTAAATTGTAAATTGAGTATGTTTAGATTCTAAACCTTAAACAAATATCAATTGTACATAATGATATTTAATAAGAGAATGTAAGTGAACATTCATAGTAATGTATTTCACAACATTGTTGTATAGGCTATATTGAAATATGTAAGGTTTGTTTTTTTTGGTTTGACGGAGAAACAATAAATGAGACACAAAATAGTACCAGTATGCCAGATTGATTGAGAGGCGGCAACAGGTACAGAATATGATGAACTTAAATTACGGGTCAAGTAGGCGGTTCTTTTCAAATTAAGTAATTGCCTCCTTCGAGCCCTTGCTTCACAGAATAGGGCATGTCTTACTACATGAAACCATGACATGAAAACAATAAATTATGGAACATGAAAACAAAATATCAGTATTTTTCAGGAGATAATTGATCACGTTAGGTTAATCTCTATACAATTTAACAAAACAAAGTTAAAAACTTTTGCAGATGCAAAACTAACAATATAATGATACATGCAGTGACCATGTACTGATTTATTCTTGGTGAAGATGGTTTAAATGAGAAAGTGAAAGTGGCAGGAGAAAAATGGAATTCAATTTGAGTTTATTAGAATGTGACATTATTCACCTAATAATTAAAGCTAGCAGGAGTCTCAATCCACAATCTAACCTACTCATTTGAGAGATTACCAGTATCGAAAAGCATCCCACTGGCAGCATCAACAGTGGAGGCAGAAGCATGCACATGTTGTAGAATAGCAACTGCAAAAAAAGTCAGGAACAAAAAGGGGGTAAAATTTTAACATGCAAGTCTAGCTACATCATGGAATCCGTGCTTAGAAATAGAACTAAGACAAAAATTGATTTCACAAATCTTTAGATCCAAAGTATATCTACTGGATATTACATCATATATATATATATATATATAATTGACTTTGACACTATTTAATAATATTGGCTAGAGTAGTTTTTTCATATGATGGGTAAGAATATGAAATGAATATGGAAAAAGTGAAAAGCCTTTTAAGAAAGTAAGCGTAAACTGATTATTAAAAATAAATGTGGCACAGTTACGATATATGACATTGTACGCCTAGTCTAAATTTTGCAAACTCATTATCTTCACAAAAAAGAGGGAAATGCAATCCTAGTGAATAATAGTTGAAGCTTTCAAGATAGCAGTAATGAAATAAGACTTTTTTCCCAATCTTTTTCAAGTCATGATGCCCTCAGAATTCTTTCTTTCTAAAGGTTTATAACTTCAACAAAGTGAAATACACATTTTAGCTTCCTTTATTTGTATAATTATGTATACCTGTCAAATTGACCTGCTTTTGTTAACATATAGTGCTAACTTTTTCTTTTTCAATTCTTTTTTATAGTGTAGATGGTATACAAATAATGTTATGTCATTGGCAACCATACAAACTTATTAATCGCAATCAGATACATATAATAATAGGTATTATACAAATATAAAGCAAGTATGTTCAAGGAAATTAGTTCAAATATCCAAATTTCTAATAGTATACCTATTAAACATACAAAAAAAGGGAAATCAAATGGTAAGAATGTTAGGTAACCTGAATCTCGGACAGACTCAATGTTTGGCAAGAGGGATTCTAATTGTGTCGGAGGTGGGTAGATGAGTGGGATTGCATCCACAGGTCGAAACTGAGAATCTAGAACAAACAACCCTTAAAATTAATTGCTATTGGATCCTACTAATCAATGTTGGCAGGATTCTTAATCAATAATGTAATTTATTGAACAGGGTGATTACATGTATCAAGAATCATCCCACTGGCAACATTAGAAATGGAGGCAGGAGCATCCACAAGTCGAAGAACAGGAACTGTTAAAAATTGGCAGGAAGAAAAAAAGGGTAAATTTTGAATGTGTCATAATGTAATATAACTACACCTGAAAGTTACGTCCTATTTTTCAAAGAATTTGATGAACATGAATTGCAAGGGTTGTATGAGTTCCTCTTCAAATTACGTATTTGTTTACGTCTAGATCTTGCTTCTCGGAATTGTGTAAGTCTAGCTACATCATGGTATCTCGTGCTCAGAAACATACTTATGCAAAAATTGATTTTCCACAGCTTTTGATGAAAGGTATATCTCTTGGATATTTTGACGCTATTTAATAATATTGGTCAAAGCAGTTTGTGGATATTTTGAGCTAAGAATATGAAATGAATAAGTAAAAAGCGAAAAGCCTATTAAGATAGTAAAATCAAATTGTTCATTAAAAATATAAGCAGCAGAGTCACAATATCTGACATTCTAACATAGCATAGAACAATATGAAGATGAAGGTCTTCTATGGTAAATTATAAATATGTAACATGTATGCTGCTATCAAATAACCAATTTGTTTATGTTTGCAATAGCTTAAGTAACATCCCTATATTTTGATTCTAATCTTATTTCTAGCTTAACTAAATCATATGGCAGTCCTAGTGTAATTTTCTGGAATCGGGATAAATTGGGAATTTTTAGAAACCACCAAGGGTATTTTGGTCATTTTACTCCCTCAGTGGCCATTTTGTGATTTCTCATCCAAGTGGAGGGCAAAGTTGACAATTCAACTTCACCCTCCTTTTTAATGTTGGAGCCGTGCATGTTGGATGACCAAGTGGTCATCTTCTCCAAAAACTCTAGCTTTGTCCATGGCCAAGGTTTTTCCAAGTTTTCAAGGTCCAAAGTAAGTACTTTTACTCGTCTTTTGGCCTAGGTTATTTGATGGATATTGATCACCTTCATCTCTTCTTCAATCCTATGGTTTTAGTTTATTGGAGAACTCATGTTCATCTTTGAGAATCAAGAACACAAATTCTAAAGTTCTTGTATCATTTGGGTGTTTTGAAGGAAGTTGAAGAGGAAGTTCTCATAAAGATTTTGGTTGGTTTGATCCCTCTACAAACCTAGTTCATGCCATATATTATTCTAGGTGAGCGTGGGATGATTTGTGATATGGTATGGTGTTATTTAGGGTGTGAGTTTAAGTCTTGAAGATAAGAACTTCTATGTGTTAATATTGTTTTGGAATGTTTGGATTGCTACTTGTATTCAATGATATGGATGTATGAGAATAATTGGATTTGCTACTTGTTATTCAATGACATGAATGAATGAATGAATGAAGTTCAAGATAAGAGGTATATGATCAAAAACTGATTTTTATAATTGTGAATAGATTTACAGACTCGTGAATAGCACTGTGAATTGATTCATAATATTGTGTGAATAGATTCACAAACTCATGAATAACACTGTGAATAGATTTACAATATTGTGTGAGTAGATTCACAGACTCGTGAATAGCACTGTGAATAGATTCACTGAGAGATTCATTGAATAGATTCACAGAAGCATAAAATGATGACTTAGTACAATGTTAGGAAGTGTAACTAAGTGCATGTGTTTGGAAAGAATGGAGCATAATGCTTGTATGATTATAAGTATTGGATTGTTATAAATGTTGTGTTATTGTGATATTGTCACGTTGAGCATGGTATGAACGCATTGCATTGCATAGTGAGATAGCCTAACCGAAAGGGGTTAGTGTACAAAATGCGAGTGGTTACCTAACCGATAGGAGTTAGATGAAAGAATAAGCGTGGCATAAATAAGTGCATTGCATAGTGATACGGCATAACTGGAAAGGGTTAGTGTACCATACGTGAATGGTTACCTAGCCGAACGGGGTTAGATGAAAAATATGTGACATAAAACATTGCATATGCATAGCTAGACGGCCTAATCGGAAGGGGTTAGTGTACAAAAACGTTGAGAGTATACCTAACCGAAAGGGGTTGGATGGAAAGAAAAGGTGTGAACACATGTGCATTCATAATTCATTGCATATGTTAAATTGGAATTTCTTGGTGTGTTGAATTGTGTTTATTCTTGCATTCTAATTACATGCATACTTTATTTGCAAGTTATATTCACATTCACTGGGAAGTTGTTCTCACCCCCTCTTTCACAGATTCGCAGGATAACCTCGGACCCTTTATGGGTTAAGTACGGAGGATTTTGTTGTATTATGATACTTGTATTTAGGTGGAGTTGAGCTCCGTGATGTATTTATAATATGTGGTGTATTATATATTACTCTGATGTAGATGTGACAATGAAACTAATGAACTACTGTTGATGTTCTCAGTTTTGTTAATATTTAAGTGTGCTCAGTTAGGATAGTGTTTAATATACACTTGTTTAATTTACGTACTCTGATATTATTTTGAATGAGATTGGAGATCTCCTGTGTGTGTATATATATATATATTCTGGTTGGATTGAAATGATTGATTGGAATCTGCTGTTTATTTTATGTCATTTGGTATCATACGAGAAACAAAGGATACTCTGCCGAAATTTTTTATATAATGAACCAAAAAAAATTATTCCACGTAAGGCTTATGAGCTGGTAAACGATGTAGTAATAATAGGTTTTACATTTTTGGTATTAGAGCAATTGTTTTCTTTAGGATTGCGAAATATAGGTTTAGAGTTATACTGAGCACTTAGAATGTATGCCTATAGCTTTTCATATACTTATGATATATTGCATGTGGGGAATTGGGACTGATCAACCCGATGTTTTTTGTGCTGTATACAGAGTTATGAGCGAACTAGGGCGAACCCGTAGTGGAGGCCGAGGCAGAGGCCGAGGCCAACCCACTGCTACTGCTGGTGAGGGCGAGGGTCTGGTGGCTGTGCTTGCACATCTGGCCTAAGACATAGACCGTATGCCCGGACCCCAACATGATGGTACTCCTGTTGTAAGACTTGTCGTTCCTCAGCAGATGGGACTGACGGAGTTCTGCAAGAGGGATCCCCTATCTTTCCATGGGAACTATGATCCTGTGGCTGCTGAAAGGTGGGTGAAACACCTTGAAAAGATTTTTAAGGCTATGCAGTGTACTGAAGAGCAGAAAGTTACCTTTGCTGCTTATAAATTAGAGGATGAGGCCGAACACTGGTAGGAGGCTACTCATCCAGGACTAATTGTTAGGGAGGATCCCATCACTTGGGAGACGTTTAAGATGACATTTTTGCGTAAGTACTTTCCAGCTAATGTCAGAATCCAAAAGGAACAAGAATTTATGCACTTGAGATAGGGAGATCTCATAGCTGTCCAGTATGCGGCCAAATTTGATGAATTGTCTAAATACTCTTGTTACCTGCAGAATGGACTGAATGAGATTTGGAAGTCCATTCAGATCGAGAGGGGACTTGAGTTTGAGTTGAGAAAGGCTGTTGCTGGCTTAGAGATTAGGGATTTTGCTTCCCTGGTTGAGAAGTGTTTGACTATGGAGGAATGCATGACCCCTGTTGCTGAGAGCAGTCAAGGAACTGGAAAGAGAAAGGTGGAGAATAACCAGCCTGCACGGAACACTAAGAGGGCACCGGGTACAGTAGGGGCTAAAGTGGAACCATACAAGACATGCGGGAAACTGCATCAAGGTACTTGTCGGACAACTACTGGTGTGTGTTTTGTTTGTGGCCAGAAGGGACATATAGCAAAATACTGCCCACAGCGGATAGTGATTTGCTTCAAGTGCCAGCAGAAGGGGCACATTTCCCGAGATTGCCCACAAACTTCTAAGGTGCTAGTTCCTACACCTAGACCTCCAACCGAGGGGCGAGTGTATACCCTCAGTGGGGCAGAGGCACATGCAAATGATTTGATCCAAGGTATGTGCTTACTGAATGGTCATAACTTAATTGTACTGTTTGACTTTGGGGCAACCCATTCATTCATTTTTGATGCATGTGTGAAGTCCTTGAGTCTATCCACTACTTCCTTACCTTATACGTTGATAGTGACTACTCCTACTAAGGATAACATTCTTATAACCTGTATTTGCACATTTGTGTTCCATGACCGAACTTTCATTGTTGATTTAATTTGTTTACCTTTGAGAAGGTTAAATGTTATCTTGGGTATGGATTGGCTTACAACCAACCAAGTGTTGTTAGATTGTTGTAATAAGATTGTAATTATCCCTCCTGTTACAAATCATACACTGATTCCTGAAATTTTCATGTTACCCAAAGTGTCAGAATTGAACCATTGCTTGGTGAATGGGAGTCAAGTATACATGGTATTATTTTCTCTTGACCTAGAGGTTCAGTCAGAATTGGCCGGATTACCAATAGTGAGCTAGTTTATGGATGTGTTTCCTAAGGAGATTCCTAGTTTGCCACCTGATAGAGAGTTAGAGTTTGTTATAGACTTAGTACCGAGAGTTGGACATGTGTCTGTAGCACCCTATAGAATGTCACCATTGAAACTAGGAGAACTTAAGAAACAAGTAGAGGAATTACTTGAAAGAGGATTTATCAAACCCAGTGTGTCTCCGTGGGGAGCACCGGTGTTGGTGAAAAAGATGGATGGGAGTATGAGATTGTGTGTGGATTACAGGCAGCTGAATAAGATTACCATAAAGAATAGGTACCCATTACCTAGGATAGATGATTTGCTTGACCAACTTAGAGATGCCACGGTATTCTCTAAGATTGATCTTCGATCTGGTACCATCAGATTAAGATAAAACCAGATGATGTGCCAAAGTCTGCTTTTAGAACTAGGTATGGACATTATGAGTATTTGGTGATGCAGTTTGGTCTAACCAATGCTCTAGCAGTGTTTATGGATTATATGAATAGAATTTTCAGACCGTACCTAGATAAATTTGTGGTAGTGTTCATAAATAATATTCTCATTTATTCCCAGACTGTGGAAGAACATGAGGAACATCTTAGGATAGTACTACATATACTCAGGGATAGGAAATTGTATGCTAAACCGGAGAAGTGTGAGTTTTGGTTGAATGAGGTGAAATTTCTAGGGCACACTATATCCCAGGATGGGGTAGTAGTGGACTGTAGTAAGGTTGAGGCGGTAGTACAGTGTGAGCGACCAAAGTCGGTTACTGAGATCAGGAGTTTTCTAGGAGTAGCAGGATATTACCGGAAATTCATTCGGAGTTTTTCTCAATTGGCTCATCCTTTAACTAAACTGACCCGGAAGGGACAAGCCATGGTGTGGAGTGAAAAGTGTAAGAAGAGTTTTCAGGAACTCAAGCATAGATTGACCACAGCCCCAGTATTGGTTATTGCTGACCTATCCAGAGATTTAGAGGTATACTGTGATGCCTCTAAGATGGGCTTAGGATTTGTATTAATGCAAGATAAGAAAGTAGTGGCCTACGCCTTTAGACAGCTTAGACCTCATGAAGAGAATTATCCGACCCATGAACTGGAACTAGCAACTATATTTTTTGCACTTAAGATCTGGAGACATTACTTGTATGGTGTAAAGTTTGAGGTGTTCAATGATCATAAGAGTTTGAAATATCTGTTTGATCAGAAGGAACTGAACATGAGACAAAGGAGATGGATGGAATACTTAAAGGATTATGACTTTGAGCTTTAGTATCATCGAGGAAAGGCCAACGTTGTGGCTGATGCCCTTAGTAGGAAATCTCTGCACGTATCTCAGATGATGGTGCATGAGCTGGACTTGGTAGAGCAATTTCGAGACCTTAGTTTACAAGTGGATCTAAGTAGTGTGATGCTGAGATTGGCTTTGTTGGAAATCTCATGCGACCTTAAGGACCAGATTAGATATGAACAAAGTTTGGATAAGGAATTACAAGATCGCAGGGTCTCGATAGCTTTTTCTTTAGAGGATGATGGATTGATCAGGTTTAGACAGAGGATTTGTGT
The DNA here is from genome assembly GCA_023212625.1 of Styphnolobium japonicum. Taxonomy (NCBI): domain Eukaryota; kingdom Viridiplantae; phylum Streptophyta; class Magnoliopsida; order Fabales; family Fabaceae; genus Styphnolobium; species Styphnolobium japonicum. Next base: position 3,792,230 of record JALBWW010000010.1, read on the forward strand.
GCCTAAAGGAGGAAACCTTAAAGAACAGATTCTTGAGGAGGCTCTCAAGAGTAAGTTCTCGATACATCCTGGTGCGACTAAGATGTATCAAGATTTGAAAGAGAGGTTTTGGTGGCCAGGTATGAAAAAGGATGTGGCCAAGTGTTTGACTTGTCAGAAGGTCAAGATCAAACACCAGAAACTAGCCGGAATGCTCCAACCTTTAGAGATACCCGAGTGGAAGTGGGACAAAATTACCATGGATTTTGTGACTGGTTTGCCTATGGTACAGAAGGGTCATGATGCTATATGGGTCATTGTGGACAGACTGACTAAGTCTGCTCATTTTCTTCCCATTAGGATTTCCTATTCCCTAGATAAGCTTGCTGATTTATTTGTTGGAGAAATTGTCCAATTACATGAAGTGCCACTGTGCATAGTGTCAGATAGAGATCCCAGATTTACCTCTAGATTTTGGAATGCGTTACATCAGTCTTTTGGGACTAAGCTCAGTTTTAGTACTGCCTATCACCCATAGACAAATGGTCAATTCGAGAGGACTATCCAGATGTTAGAAGATATGTTGAGAGCTTGTGTACTCGAAGATAAGGGTAGTTGGGATAGGAATTTACCATTGGTAGAGTTTTCATACAACAACAGTTACCATTCCAGCATTGGGATGGCATCATATGAGGCACTCTATGGTAGGAAGTGTAGGTCGCCTTTGTGCTGGTATGAGGTAGGTGAGCGGAACCTGTTAGGCCCAGATTTAGTGCAAGAGACCACTGAGAAGATTAGGGTTATACAGGAGAAAATAAGAGTTGCTCAAAGTCGACAAAAGAGTTATGCTGACAAAAGAAGGCGTCCTCTAGAGTTTGAAGAGGGTGACCATGTATTTCTTAGAGTCTCTCCCATGACAGGAATTGGTAGTGTAACATCCCTAAATTTTGATTCTAATCTTAATTCTAGCTTAACTAAATCATATGGAAGTCCTAGTGTAATTTTCTAGAATTGGAATAAATTGGGAATTTTTAGAAACCACCAAGGGTACTTTGGTCATTTTACACTCTAAGTGGCAATTTCGTGAATTCTCATTCAAGTGGAGGGCAAAGTTGACAAATCAACTTCACCCTCTCTTGTTTAAGGAACCGTGCATGTGTGGAAGACCATATGGTCATCTTCTTAAAATATCAAATTCTCCATAGCCAAGGTTTTCCAAGCTTTCAAGGTCCAAAGTAAGTGTTTTTACTCATCTTTTGGCTTAGGTTATTTGATGGTTATTGATCACCTTCATCTCTTCTTCAATCCTATGGTTTTTTAGTTTAATGGAGAACTCATGTTCATCTTTGAGAATCAAGAACACAAATTCTAAAGTTCTTGGTATGATTTGGTTGTTTTGAAGGAAGTTGAAGAGGAAGTTCTCATAAGGATTTTGGTTGGTTTGATATCACCTCAAGCCTAGTTCTTGTCCTAAATCATTGCTAGGTGAGTGTGGGTTGATTTGTGATATGGTATGGTGTTATTTAGGGTGTGAGTTTAAGTCTTGAAGATAAGAACTTCTATGTGTTAAGGTTGTTTTTGAATGTTTGGATTGTTACTTGTATTCAATGGTATGGATGTATGAGAATGATTGGATTTGCTACTTGTTGTTCAATGAAATGAATGAATGAATGAATGGATGGATGAATGAATAAAGTTTATGATAAAAGGTATATGATCAAAACTTGATTTTTATGACTGTGAATCGATTCACAAGATGTGTGAATAGATTCATAGACTCGTGAATAACATTGTGAACGGATTCACAGACTTGTGAATAGCACTGTGAACTTGTGAATAGCACTGTGAATCAATTCACAACATTTTGTGAATAGATTCATAGACTTGTGATGCACTATGAACTCGTGAATAGAACTATGAATCGATTCACAACATTTTGTGAATAGATTCACAGACCCATGAATAGCATTGTGAATAGATTCACAATAATGTGTGAATAGATTCACAATAGTGTGTGAATAGATTCACAACATTTTGTGAATAGATTCACAGACCCATGAATAGCATTGTGAATAGATTCACAATAATGTGTGAATAGATTCACAATAGTGTGTGAATAGATTCACAATAGTGTGTGAATAGATTCACAATATTGTGTGAATAGATTCACAGACCCATGAATAACATTGTGAATAGATTCACAATAGTGTGTGAATAGATTCACAATATTGTGTGAATAGATTCACTAAGAGATTCATTGAATAGATTCACAAAGGCTTAAAATGATAACTTAGTACAATGAAGGGATGTGTAACTAAGTGAAAGTGGTTGAGAGGATTGAACATAATACTTGTGTGGTTCAATCATAAATTGAGAGGATTGAGTATAATGCTTGTGTAGTTTAAATCTTGTATGGATTAAATGTGATGTTATTATGATATTATGATTGAGCATGATATGAATATAAAAGCATTGCATTGCATAGTGAGATGGCCTAACCGGAAGGGGTTAGTGTACAATATGTGAGAGATTACCTAACCGGAAGGGGTTAGATGAAAGAATAAGCGGTGCATAATTACTTGCATTGCATAGTGAGATGGCCTAACCGGAAGGGGTTAGTGCACGATACTTGAGGGGTGCCTAACCTACGGGGTTAGATGGAAACGGAATGACATAAAACATTGCATACTGCATAATTGCGAGAGCCTAACCGGAAGGGGTTAGTGCACAACAAGAGGAGTGGAGAAAGAAAAAGTGTGAAGAAAAGGTGTGAACAACATTTGCATTCATAAACTCATTGCATATGTTGGTTTGATATTACTTGATATATTGAATTGTGTGTATGCTTGCATTCTAATTACATGCATACTTTATATACAAGTTTTATTCACATTCACTGGGAAGTTGTTCTCACCCCCTCTTTCTCAGATTCGCAGGAACACCCCGAACCCTCTACCATGTAGGGCAATAAAGGCATCAGCATTTGCTATCATAATGTTCATGCGTTGGTGCATGCAAAATACCATTACTTCATCCCCTAATGTTTTTCCAATGGGCTTGCTGGTAGATAAAGGACTGGGAATGACACCAAGGACTTTGCCACCTCCTAAATGTGCAGCAGTTGCTACACAAGGACGCTTATGTTCATCTTGGAATATTGGCCATAAATCGAGAAGTACTCTTTGCACATCTCCACTAGGATGCGTCTCAAGAGTCAATAGAATGTTATCTAAAGACTCCTTACTCATGCCATCCTTAATGAAGTCAATTTTATCAAGTCGATTTATAGACGCCATTCCAATTGATCTGCATTTTGTGTTACAGGTCCATCTTGCACATTTATAGCAGACTCGTAACCTTTTTGCTCTTCTTTTTTTTGTATATGAACTTTTGCCTAGCCCTAGCATATATGAAACAAGAGCATCAGAAAAATTCCCTTGTGATTCAGACCTTTGCTTCGATTATCCAGCGTATATCCGCAGGGATGCCTTTGTGCATAATCATCCTTAACCTCTCAAACCTTGCAAAATAAATGTTAGTTAAAGCATTTTGAGGGAGAGAAGGGAATCGCTTGCGGAGGTTGACAAGCTGATTATCCATTTTGAAAGAAAGAAAGAAGAAAAACAAATTGAGTAAAATTATATACAAATTTCAATGTTTGTGGGTAACTGAAGGGACCGAAAAAAAAAATTTCACGGAGTACCGTTATCCGCCATTTAACCGGTGAAAAATCATCTGTCAACGAAAAATAAACAAAATTAAGACAGAAAAATCAAACTCTGATAGATTTTCTCACTTGGCATCGATTTTCTGTCTCGATTCCTGTGATTGCAAATAAGTCAAAGTTGAAAGATGAAAGAGTTAGAAAACTTGGGTTGCCTCCCAAGAAGCGCTACTTTTAATGTCCTTAGCCAGCGTGATTGAAGATTTTGCACGAGTGATGGGTCCTCCCCAATAATGATTCAATCTCTGGCAATTGACATTAATCGTGGTTTTTTCTTTCTTTTTTTTTGTCTTTTTTTTTTCAACACAGTAGTGATTAATCATGGTAGAGGGCATCCTGCAGTTGAACTTCCTCCACGAGGTTCTCTTGAGCTCCTTCATAAAAAATTTTGAGGCGGTGACCATTAACTTTGAACACTTTGTTGGTGGCGTCACTCTTAATTTCCACTGCACCATGAGGAAAAATGTTAGTGACAACAAACGGACTGTCCCACCTAGACCTTAATTTACCAGGCATCAACTTAAGGCGAGAATTAAACAAGAGAACTTTTTGCCCAACTGAAAACTCCTTATCATGGAAGGCTTTGGTCTTTTCTTTGTAGAGTCGAGAGCTCTCATAGGCATCTAGGCGGATCTCTTCCAATTCCTGTAACTGCAACTTCCGCTCTATGCCAGCTCCGGCCAAATTCATGTTGCATTGCTTCACAGCCCAATATGCTTTGTGCTCAATTTCTACTGGCAAGTGGCATGCCTTACCATAGACTATCCGATATGGAGACATTCCGATTGGAGTTTTGTAAGCAGTCCGGTAAGCCCAAAGAGCATCCTCAAGCCTCATGCTCCAATCCTTCCGATTAGGTTGGACTGTTTTTTCAAGTATGCGCTTGATCTCTCTATTGGAGACCTCGGCTTGACCATTAGTCTGGGGATGGTAAGGTGTAGAAACTTTATGCAACACGCCATATTTCCTCATCAATCCCTCCATGCTCTGTTACGAGAAATGGGTGCCTTGATCATCGATGATAGCTCTCGGGATTCCAAACCTGCAGAAAATCTGTGATCTAACAAAATCCACAGCAACTTTGGAATCATCAGTCCGAGTGGCTTTAGCCTCCACCCATTTTGATACATAATCAACAACTAGCAAAATGTAAACATAACCAAAGGAAACAGGAAAAGGTCCCATGAAATCAATATCCCATACGTTAAAGACTTCACAATACAGTAGAGGTTGCTGGGGCATCTCATTCCTGCGAGAAATGTTCCCTGTTCTCTGACACTGTTCACAAGACTTACAGAACAAATATGCATCATGAAACAAGGTAGGCCAATATAAACCAGAATCTAAAACTTTCCTAATCGTATGCGTTGAGGCCCAAAATGTCCACCACATGCAAATGCATGACAAAAGCTAAGAACAGAATGAAACTCTTGATTAGGCACACATCGCCTAATAATTTGGTCACTACAAAATCGCCACAGATATGGATCATCCCACACATAATATTTTGATTCACTCTTAAGTTTATAAATTTGTGCACGAGTGAAATGTGAGGGAAAAACTGTAGCAACCAAGAAATTCACCATATCAAAGAAACCAAGGGAAGGTGTTCTTACCTTGCGGTGCATAATTTGCTCATCACGGGAAGGAGTCCCGTACAGGGAAGGGATCTGAAGCCCTTTCAATGTGGCTCAAATGATCTGCCACTAGGTTCTCTGCTCCACTCTTGTCACGGATCTCTATGTGAAACTCTTGGAGCAGTAGCATCCATCTTATTAGTAGGGGCTTTGCCTCTGGCTTCTTCAAAAGGAACTTCAGAGTTGCATGATCAGTAAACACAACAACCTTAGAACCAAGCAAATATGATCTAAACTTATCCAAAGCAAAAACAATGGCTAAAAGTTCTTTTTCGGTTGTGGTATAGTTGGCCTGAGCAGCATCTAGAGTTCTAGAAGCATAGTATATCACATGAGAAGCTTTCCCCACTCTCTGTGCCAAGACTGCTCCTACTGCATAGTTAGAAGCATCACACATTAACTCAAATGGTAATGTCCAGTCAGGTGGCTGGATGATGGGGGTACTGGTCAAGGCCTGCTTCAAGTGGTTGAAAGCTGCCTTGCACTTATCATCAAAATTAAACTCTACATCTTTCTGCAGTAAGTGGGAAAGTGGAAGAGCAATCTTCTTTGAAGTCGGCAATGAAGCGCTTGTAGAAACCTGCATGACCAAGAAAAGAACGCACTTCCCGCACGCATGTGGGGTAAGATAAATAAGTAATTACATCAATCTTGGCAGGATCTACCTCAATGCCCTTACTGGATACTACATGGCCTAAAACTATACCCTGTTCTACCATAAAATGGCATTTCTCAAAATTTAGCACAAGGTTAGTCTCAATGCATCTTTGCAGTACTCTAGATAGGCTAGCTAAACATGAATCAAAAGAAGAACCATAGACAGTGAAGTCATCCATAAATACCTCCATGCACTCCTCTAAGAAGTCAGAAAATATGCTCACCATGCATCGCTGGAAGGTACCAGGGGCATTGCAGAGGCCGAAGGGCATCCGTCTGTAAGCAAAGGTGCCGAAGGGACAAGTAAATGTGGTCTTCTTCTGATCCTCCGGTGCAATGTGGATTTGGAAGTATCCAGTGTAGCCATCTAAAAAGCAGCAATGGGACTTACCAGCCAACCGTTCCAACATCTGATCAATGAACGGAAAGGGGTAATGATCTTTCCGAGTGGCTTGGTTGAGACGTCTGTAGTCAATGCAGACTCTCCAGCTATTCTGCACTCGGGTTGGAATGAGCTCATTCTTCTGGTTGGCCACGACAGTCACCCCGGATTTCTTTGGAACTACTTGCACTGGGCTCACCCACTTGCTGTCAGAAATGGGATAGATAATGCCAGCCTGCAGTAGCTTGGTCACTTCTTTTTTCACCACATCTAGAATGAGAGGATCCTGTGCATGCATGTGGAGGGGTTAATACCAGGGATGTCTGCAAGTGTCCAACCAATTGCCCTTTTGTGTTGCTTCAAGACTTCCAATAATCTGGTTTCTTGCTCAGGTTGGAGGTGTTTGGCCATTATCACTGGGAGCTTCTCATCCTTTTCCAAGAATGCATACTTCAAATGCTCGGGCAAGGGCTTAAGTTCAATGGAGGGTGGTTGCTGGACTGATGGTACTAGTTTTGGAACCGAAACTAAATCTGCTAAATTCTCAGCAGTTGCACCTGTACCTGCAAGCTGTGCACAATCTTGCAAAACAACATCATCATATCCTATGGAATCAAAAGAATCACACTTAGCAGCAGGATGAATGATAACATCATTAATAACAACATCATTGCCATTAATAATGTAAATGTAATCATCAATGTCAGCAGAATTAACAACAGCACATGATAAGTATGTAGAAATCTCAGCACAGGCTGCACACATTGCAGTGGGTTTACAACCAAAAAGTCCGAAGCAGGCAGAACAAGTATCACAAGCTATGCTATCAGTGTATCCTACAATTTCAGGAAACTTTGCCAACATATCAGCGTGCATATCATCAACCAGTAAATCAATGACATCAAAATGAAAAACAGAATGATCCTCTAAAGGGTATTTCATGGCATAAAAAATGTTAAACTGAATGATATCATCACCAAATTCCATGGAAAGGGTACCAGCATGCACATCAATCTTAGTTTTAGCAGTTTTAAAAAATGGCCTACCTAAGATCAATGGGGGTGGGGAAGAGGCAGATTCATCTTCCATATTCAACACATAAAAATCAGCTAGGAATATTAAATTATTTACCCGAACTAGAACGTCTTCCAACACTCCTGCAGGTTGAGCAGTGCTTCGGTTTGCTAACTGAATGACAATGCCGGTGGATTTTAGCTCTCCCATATGCAAGGAAGTGTAAACTGACTTTGGCATTACATTGATGGAGGCTCCCAAGTCTAGCAAGGCATGAGTGAACTGTTGGTGCCCTATGGTGCAAGGGATGGTAAAAGTGCCTGGATCCTTGCATTTGGGAGGCAGGTTGGGCTGAATCAAAGTAGAGACATTTCTCCCCATACTCACTTTTTCAGTGCCCTTTAGCTTCCTCTTATGGGTGCACATCTCTTTCAAGAACTTGGCATACTTGGGGATTTGTTTAATTGCCTCCAAGAGAGGTATATTCACCTCAACCTTCTGAAAAGTCTCCATAATTTCCTTATCCAAGTCAGTTTCAACCATATGCCTCGACTGTATCATTCGGTTTGGAAAAGGAAGAGGAATGTTGCAAGCTGACTTTTGTGGATGTTCACTTTTCTGCTTTACTGAATTTTCTGTCAACTGCTGGTTTGATCTGACTTTCTGCTTGGATGTTGTAGGATCATTTGCTACTGAATCTGCTACAGCATCTTGTTTTTCTGGGTTAATGGTAGAATCTGGAATTATCTCATTGCATCTTGGTCCATTGATTTGCCTACCACTGCGCAAAGCTATAGCACTAACATTGCCTCTTGGGTTTGGAGTGGTTTGAGAGGGTAATTGGCCAGAACCTTGTGACTTTAATTCATGAATAGATGTGGCAAGTTGGCCAATTTGAGTCTCCAAGTTTTGAATGGTGGTTTCAGTTCTCTGTTGAAACTGGATGTTATTGGTGGCCAACTGTTTCACCAAATCCTCCAATGAGGGCTCAGATTTTGTGGCTACAGGACCTTCTTCTTTGGAATGGTGGTCTACTTGGTCCAAAGATGTGGTCGAAACCGATTTATCCTTGCTTCTTCCGGAATGGTGGTCTATACTGGTTTGGTGGCTGCTGATTTGATGCATTCCCATATCTCAGATTGGGATGGTCCCTCCAGCCAGGGTTGTAAGTGTTGGAGAATGGATCATACTTCTGTTGTTGCTGCTGATGGAATTGTGGCTTCCCAGGAAATATACCAGCTGCCGCCACAGATTGGTCTTGAAACTCAGAATCATCTTGCAATGTGGGGCACGCATCTGTGGGATGAGAGGAACTAGAACATATGCTACAAACTCTTGCAGGGGTTTGCACACGTGGTTCGTGTTGTCCTATTGCCATCTGTCTAACCAAAGAAGTGAGCTCATCCAATCTATGTTCCACCCTTTGTTGATCAGCATGTGAAGAGGTATTAACTTCATTAACTACTGCAGTTGCAAAGCACCCATTCGAGTACCAAATTGAAGAGAATTTGCCGCCATGTTTGCAATTAAGTTTCTCGGCAAGACTAGAGTTTTATCTACCAATGCTCCACCACTTGGCAAAGATCAATCATACTCCTTTCCATTAGCATCAATCCTTCATAGAAGTATTGGATCAGTGATTGATCACTAATTTGATGGTGTGGGCAGCTTGAGCATAATTTCTTGAATCTCTCCCAATACTCATGGAGAGTTTCACCACTGATTTGCCTTATGCCACAAATATCTTTCCTTATTGCAGCTGTTCTTGATGCAGGAAAGAACTTCTCCAGAAATAATCTTTTCATGTCATTCCAAGAAGTGATGGCAGCAGGTTGTAAGTAATACAACCAATCCTTAGCAGCACCATCCAAAGAGAAAGGAAATGCCCTTAGCTTGATGTGATCTTCAGCTATTCCATGAGGTTTCATGGTGGAGCAGACAACATGGAACTCCTTCAAATGCTTATGTGGATATTCACCTGCAAGACCATGAAACTTGGGCAGCAAGTGTATCAATCCAGATTTCAACTCAAAATCAACATTAAGTTCAGGATATTGAATGCACAAAGGTTGATAATTCACATCAGGTGCAGCCAATTCCTTAAGGGTCCTATTGTTATAGTCAGCCATAGTAAAATCAACAGACTCAGTATCAGACACTGAAGTACTAACAGAAGCAGACTCAACAAGATTAAAAGAGTCAACAAGATTAGGTGCAATGTCAAGTTCAAGTCCAATTCCAGAAGTAATTCTATTAGCTCTATGAATGCTACTACCAGTCCTATGAATTCTATGAAATGTTCTATCAATTTCAGGATCAAATGAATGCAAGGTACCAGGATCAGATCTAGTCATACAGCATGCAGTTCATAAGAAGGTATTAGAAAAGCAATAACAACTAAAACACTAAAAATTCCTAAAAAAATACTCCAAAAAAATTAAACAAAAATAAAAAAACAGTATCAAATGAATTTTAAAAATTATGGAACCACCACAGGATAAAATCTACACGCAAATGCTATCCAACTAAATAATAAAAAATCTTAAAAAATTGAAAAAGTGGTCTAAACGATGGAATTTGGCAAAACTAAGGGTGACCACACTATAAATAGTGAGCCTTTCTCAGAATAATATTTTCCATTTGTGTTCCAAAATTCAGATCAATCAGAGATGCCCGAACCGAAATTCTTGACACAATGCCCTTTATCCAATTTCAGCCGAATCCCACTTGAAAAAGCTTCAAAAACAAAACAAACACATTTGTTAGAGTTAGATGGGATCTTGAAATGATCAAATAGTTGCCTTGGATCCCCGGCAACGGCGCCAATTTGACAAGAGGTTGTCGAGACCTATCAAATAAAATAACCGGTTCACAAACTAATTTGTAGTATAGAGAATGAACCAAATCGTCTCTTAAGGATCCAAAAACAAAGATTTAATTAGATCAAGATAATTAGAAAAGGGGGGTTTTGTTGTTGATTAACAAGATTAATAAAAGTAGGGAGATTCAAAGTTGTAAACAAATCTAAAGAAACAACCAATCCATGGAAATTTACCGATCTTGAGTTTAACTCATCATTGATCACAAGGAATTCACTTAATTGCTAACCATGTTCTTGGCCTTAGATCACATCAAGAAGCCTTAACATGATCCAAGAATTCTTTACTAGATAAGCATCTAGGATTTGATTAACCAAGGTTAGATAAAGTAAGCACCATCCAACATAGATTAACTTAAGATCTAGAATTTAACTAAGCTAAACAATCTATCAAAAAGCTTTAATATATTGTTTAATCTTTATGATCCTCTTTGAATACATGATAATAAAGCTATTACCACATCAACATCTAAATCAAATTAAGCAATTTAATCTAGATAAAAATCAAAAGAGGAAGAAGAGAAACTTGAATAACAATTAAGCAATATGAACAGGCAAAACAAGATCTCCAAATTAAACAACAAGATGGCTAATCCCTTGGATTGATTATGAGAGCCTAGCCTTCCATGGATGGGAAGGAAGAACTCAGAATTTAAAGAACAAAAACGAAATTGCAAAGAGAATGGAGAAGAAGAGAAAGAAAACTCTCACAAATACTTAAACTTTCTTGAAACTTACTTCCCAATTGAATGCCTCTAATACAAAGAGGTTGGGTCTATTTATACTAATCCTAGAAGCCAATTTGTACATGTACATAATCTGAATACAAGCTATAAGAATATGAAAATTGTCAAAAATGGAAGCTTGATGCATGGTTGGTGGGTTGGTACATGGTAGGTGGGTTGGTGTATGGTTGGTGGCTTTTAGTCAACAACTCTTATCCGAATTCTGGCTTCAAATTCATCACCTAGACGGTGCATTTTGGCTTGGATGTCTCATCAAAGTTGTAGCCAGTTGTCTCCTTGAAAATCTCCAATTTGAATCATGTCATTTGGACTTTTAGAACTCCAGAAATGCCAAAAACACTGCACCTACCTCAAGTTAGGTTGGAAGAACATGTTTCCAAATTCAGACCAACTTGTAGCTTCATTATCATGCCTAAAACGACATCTATTGACAAAATGGTCTTCAGTGAAGTTGGAGATATGGGTCTTATCTTTCAAATGACAAAGTTTCAGCCCAAGAAGAGGCCTATAACCCACTATATAGTCCAATATGTGCATACTGCCCAGATGGTTCCGTGACAGCAAACTCACTCTGTATTGCAAGGCTATTTTGGGCCCTTAGAAGTCCGATCCAGCTCTTGAGTTCTTCATGAAACTTGTAGATCCTTGTCTTAGCTTTCCAAAGACACCAAGATCACCTCAATTGGATCACCGAGTCCCAAGTTATGGCCTAACTAAGGAAGAAAGGTCAAAATGCATCAAAATCCGAAAATTATCCAATATTTACATTAAAACCCAATGAAGCCCAACAACATTAAAGTCATCTAAAATACTAATATTGGGCACAATAAACATCTAATGAAGCCTAATACAAAGCTTAACATAAGTGTCTCAAATTGATTGATCACTGCCAAAGGCTTACTATACTTACATAAGAATAACACAATAGACAGAGATATGAAAGCAAACAATATCCATATAACACATGATCATTAATGACTGGTAATACATTATATGTGAAACTTTTGAATATATTACTGAGATATAATTCAACGATTGATAATAATCTAGATATATTTGAATGTATATGGTGCTAATTAAAAACGACATTGATTTTACCAACAAAAAAAAATCAACATTGATTAACAATTTTGTAAGCTTACTAACAACAATCATAACATGTATTAAACAAACATAAAGCGAGTGTGTTCAAGGAAATTTAATTCAAATATCCAATTCTATAGTTACTTGTTAGGCACCTATTAGACTTACAAAAAATGGAAATCAAATGCTAAGATTTCGGCTAACCTGAATCTCGGACAGAGGGAGTGTGATTGCATCGGAGTTGGGTGGAGGAGAGGGATTGCATTCTCAGGTTGGAAATGAGAACCTGCAACAAACAACCCTCAAAACTAATAGCTAGTGGAGGCAAAAGCATGCAGAGAGGAAGCATTCTTTCACCTACATTTGTCAAAGACTATAGCATAAACATTGTTTCCATCAAAGAAATGTGTGTATTCACTTCATACCAACACTTATTTTTAAAGGAAACTTTATTCTCCCTTTAGTTAGTGGTACCTCTACTTAACTTGTGTAAGTTAAAATTAAAAAATGGTTATGTAGGTTTTACGCATCTAAAAATGAAAAAGGTCGACCACAGGATGAACAGTGTATATCCCCATTAAATACCAAATTGAATAAATCCACACAAAAGCCTCCATGCAGAAGTATGAAGTGAAATTAATAACCACATAAGATAGTCCTAGCACGTACATATAGGCTTCAAAGTTCTATGCTTTTATAGAAAAGACCCACAACACTGCCACCACCACGAAATGCCAAACCAGGAGGGAGCATAAGAGAGATCTGCTCCAGAAGATTAAGGATGGCTTATCAGGTCATAGCAGTGACAGTAGCAGCAACAGTGAGAGTCATAACGTCAATTAAAATTGCCAAATGAGGAAGGCAAGTGACGTTCATAATTATGTTTTGCAATATTGATTTATTTCTCATGTATTGTACTTAATTTGACTTCTCAATTTATATATATATATGTGTGTGCAAAAGTGAAATTAAGGTGCAAGTGTAATATAATAATTGGAGTTGGAGGATCAGAATACTCATCTCATAGGCCAATGTAGCCTGTGATGATAACTGCCCAATATTAATAAATTAGATACATTGAAGGAAAAACAACTAAACAATTATGATTCTGGGCACCAATTTTGTTCAGTTATTCACATGTGGATGCTTATATTTACTTCAATTTATGCTGTAGACAGCTTTAGATGAAAGGATATCTCTTGGATATTTTGACACTATTTAATAATATTGGTCAAAGCAATTTATGGATATTTTGAGCTAAGAATATGAAATGAATAAGTAAAAAGTGAAAAGCCTATTAAGATAGTAAAATCAAATTGTTTATTAAAAATATAAGCATCAGAGTCACAATATCTAACATTCTAACATAGCATGGAACAATATGAACATGAAGGTCTTCTATGGTAAATTATAAATAATATGTAACATGTATGCTGCTATCAAATAACGAATTTGTTTATGTTTGTAGGAGCTTACAATATGAACTCAAGTTTCAACAATTCCTTGAAAGTTCAAATCAATCACTAACATTGAAATGGAATTCAGTGTGTAACACCCTCGGTAGGATGTCACATTTAACGAAATATTAAATTAAGTTTAAAAATACTTTTATAATATCTGCATATAAAATATGAGTTCCAAAATTTCTTTTCGCGGATATAACATTAATCAAACAGAATAGTAATAATATACATATCGAGACATGAATAATACACATACTTTATATTACTTACTGTTAAGTTTATCGGTAATACATAATACAAATCATAAGTATTGACAATAAGATAAATAAACGTACAATACTAATATATTATTACCTATCTGGCCATCAAAGTCTACCTACGGAGAAGGGTCCTCCTCCGGATCTTCCTTCGATATAGACCTTTCAGGTGCAAGCCATCCAAAGTTAGTAGGCCTCCTTACAGAAATTCTAGCAGTTCTACGCCTAGGAGTTCTAGCGAAAGAAACTTCAGAGTTTTCCTGGGGGTGTACTGGGCACCAAAACCCGATAACTCCCTAATTGGCATAAATAATTCTACAAAGCAAGTTATGGTAAAAGTACTAATAGGATCTCCATGATGAGTCCCACGGAGTGTGAGAGATATGTCTCCAACATACTCTACACATTCTGTTTCTAAATGTACACGCCACGCCTGCGGGCCTCCGTGGAATTGGACTTGGATGAATCCTAAGAATTCACGCCTGTCGCCCATCTTGATCTTCATAACCAGATCACAAATATAATAATATAATAGAACGGGTGAGATTCTAATATCATCATAAACCGAGCAAGCAGTATAGAAAAGATAGTACAACCAATCTACACAACATAATAAATATTTAACAGTTATACATATTTTCACATCAATGAATAATCAAGATAGACCAAGATAGAGCAACAGTATAACAACTGACTATGCACATACTCAATGATTGACCCCTACTCCATGGAGCTATACACAACAGTCGGAGAGAGTGATTGGGAGTACATGTTCCGTATCTCATTAGCCCCAAAAGTGCAATAAAACCTTAATTGCGCAATTTGGCTCACAAGAACACTCTCCACCAATCGGGAATAGGATAGTGTCTGGTCGGGATCGTTCGATGTGTTGCAATCATATTACCACGGCACAGCGGTGCTTCCAACTGGCCCCCTATGGAGTTTCTGCACCTCGACGTCCCCAGGATCATTCATAGATCTTCACTACACAATTCTCACTCATACTAAGGTGTAACTCAATCTCCTTGGCATTAAAGCCTTGACTACAAGTTTTTACAGACTTTTCTTAATGCAACACAAAAAATGTAATTTTATTCATAAACAAAATAAAACAATCCCCTCGGGATTTCAAAAATCACGTAACACTACAGTTACGGTTTTTCAAACATATAACCCTTCGGTTACAGTTTTTCTATCGCATAATACTTATGTTACATTTTTATAAATCGCGTAACATTTTTGTTACATTTTTCAATCACGTAAAACTATTTTTCTGTTTTTCAAGTCGCGTAACTTAAAAATTAATATTTTTCAATCGCGTAAGACTGAATAATCATTTTTCAATTGCGTAAAGCTTTTTTTGTAAATTCCTAATCACGTAAGATAGAAATATCATATTTTAATCACTTTAGGCTTAAAGATTCACTTTTTAATCGCGAAAGGGTTTTCTGTAAAATCCAAATCGCTTAAAACATATTCTGTAATTTTTTTAATACATAAGGCATAAATAAATCACTTTTTAACCGCGAAATGGTTTTCTGTAAACACCAAATCTGGTAAAGTGTTTTCTATCCATTTTAATCGCGTAGAGCTTAAAAAACACTTTTTAACCACGAAAGAGTTTTCTGTAAACTGCAAATCGTGTGAAAGTGTTTTTCATAAAAACGAAGCTATTTTGATCTTATTTAATTATTTCCCAATATACTATCATTATTATTGCTAAAGATCAATTAAAACAACATAAGTATAAATTTAAGCATTATTTCAGCTTTGTTTAATAATTCCGCTCTTTTTCTATTTATTTACAGAAATCATTAACTTATTTAAATATCCCCTAATTAATTAAGTTAAACAATTAATAAAATAAATTCCTTTGTAATTATAGAGTAATTAAAATGTTCAAAGATCTTTGGACCAAAATCCATCATTTTCACACCATGATTTTTTTGTAAAATCAACCAACCATATGTATGCTTAAGAAATATTATGCTTCTAATATTACCATATATGCAATATTCCAAAGTCATAGAAACACATAGGCTAAATAGAGCATATAAACACAAAGCACAAATCATAAATCATGAAACATAAAGCATAAACAATTTAAATATCAATTATAACTACTCACATGAAATTTTAAGAACATGAACCATAAATCCTATTTTCCTACCACAAGATTGGTTGATAAAGAAAACTCCCCTTACCCTGGTTTAAAAATTCCACAAGAGAACTTTGTGAAAGTTCTTTGTTCCTCCACCAACAAATATCCTTTTGATTCTTCAACTTTAGGATTTTCTCAAGAAAAATGTTTTGAGAATGATTTCTTCTCTAGAAACTTTCTACACAAGATCTTCCTAAATGATGTCTGGGTTCTAAAACTATGGATGGAACTTGGATCACAAATTTGAGAGAAAAGCTCAAGGGCTTGGCCGTGAGTTTAGAGAGAGAAAGGAGAGGAAATTGGTGAGTTTTCAAATGGTGCTTGAATGTTTATTTATAGGCAAAGTGCAGGATAATTTGGTAATTAAAAAGTTTATAGGAAAAGACATTTTTATCCCTCCCCACTTGTTTGGCCACCCACCTTGAAGCTTGTAGAAGTTTGGAGAAGCTTGGAGAAGAATGTGTATTCTACGTATAAATACTAGTATGTATCGCCACATGAAAATAAAATACGCCTAAATTTTGTTTCATAATAAAATCCCTTAAAATGGAAAATTTCTAAATCTGTTCCCAGATTTGAGTTTCGTAAACTCCCCTATTCCTAATAAATAGTCAAAGCATTTATGGGTCAAAATTTTTAAATTATTATTTTATTATTCAAAATAACCCCGGTTTAACACATAAAGTCAATAGAAACTAGAAATTCCCAAAAATGGAAAACTTAAGAATCTGGTTTTAGAATCGAGTTTCGTAGCTTTCCCCAGCCCTAATAAATAGTTAAGGTATTTACAGATTGATAATATAAGTTATTTATTTTTATTTTCTGAAATTGGCGTCGAATCGACACATAGCATTAAAGAAAATACACTAATTTTTAATGAAGTTCATAAAAATTCCCAAAAATCATCATAAATCACAAAAATTGAGAAAATCAATATTTCAATTAAAAACAGAAATTTCGGGGTGTTACACAGTGTCCCCATCCCAAAACAAGAAAAAAAGAGTGTGAAACTATAAATTCTTAAAGCAAAATGAAGTATAAGAGTAATTTTATATTTTTTAATTGAGAATATTTTTTGAATTAAGAAGTAAGGAATTATTGAAAGGCTACATGATAATTTCTCATTTTGTTCCTCGTATTTTAAAAAAAATCTCAAATAAGAAGAATATTTACTTGAAATAAAAAAATTACATCTTTTCTTTTCTTGCCAAACTCTTCCATCCAAACATCCCAGAATAAAAATTATTCTTAACCCTCAGCACAGTTCACAATTTAGCCATTAGTATATCATTAAAAAAGAAATTATTTTCAGCATCTATACCGATATTGATTTGTCTGCTGTTAACTAACCACATCTTCTACGATTGTTGTCTAGGTTTTTCGGTTTCAAAACCAAGTTCACATATTATATTAGAAAAGCAACAGAGGCTAGCACCTCAAAAATACCTGAAAAGAAGAACTATTAAGTCATATTTTTTTAATAATTTTTGGCTGTTGGAGAAGCATCATGTTAATGTTTCTTCTTTTCAGTAGTAAGGACTAAAGAAAGAGCAACTACTACTACAACTCTTTGTGAACCTTGACTTATTCCAGATGGCCAAGGAGTCAAAGTTTAAGTTCGGAATGATGAATTAAATGTGGACTTAAGATAGTTAGAACTTATTCCCTTTTGTCAGTTTACACCACCAAATATTTGGTTAAGAAATATTTTTTCATTATCATCCCTAATGTATGGAGTTGAATCATTAGATTATTGTGGGCATGTGTATTCTCTACAATTGTCTTATTTTCTCTTAGAATTTGGGTTTGGGCCTAACTCAACCCCAAAAGCTAGCTCATGGAGTGAGGGTTGCCCCCCATTTATAAACACTGTTCAGGCCATATCACTATCCAATGTGGGACTCTCAACACACCCCCCTCACGCCCAGGACTGGACATCTGGAGCGTGAAGTTTGCAGGACTGGACATCTGCGGGTGGCCCAACGAATCTTGGATAGGCTCTGATACCATCTTAGAATTTGGGTTTGGGCCTAACTCAACCCCAAAAGCTAGCTCATGGAGTGAGGGTTGCCCCCCATTTATAAACACTGTTCAGGCCATATCACTATCCAATGTGGGACTCTCAACATTTTCTAAGCTGACAGGCTTTGCCTTCTTTCATTTGTTTCTACCTAGTCATCCTAGTATCTATGTGGCACCCATATAAAATCCTAAAATAGAATATCATCCATCATCTCCAAAACTAGGCTAGGATACATTTTAATATCCACAAAAGATCAAACAGACATTAATGGATTCATGTTACCTCACCATTTTTACTTGTCATGTAATTTAATTCATGCAACATTGAATTTTTACTATTTATATTTTATTCATACAATTTATAAGAGACTAAGTTCTGCTAAATTGATGCAGGTCACTCTGGATGACCTCTTAGTTGGCAAGATATGATTAAAGTAGCTATTGGAGCTGCTAAAAGCTTACTATACTTACATAAGAATAACACAATACACAGAGATATGAAAGCAAACAATATCCTTATAACACATGATCATTAACGACTGGTAATATATATTATGTGAAACTTTTGAATATATGATTGAGATATAATTCAACGATTGATAATAATCTAGATATATTTGAATGTATATGGTGCTAATTAAAAGCGACATTGATTTTACGAACAAAAAAAAAATCAACATTGATTAACTATTTTATAAACTTACTAACAACAATTAGAACAGGTATTAAACAAACATAAAGCAAGTATGTTCAATGGAATTTAATTCAAATATCCAATTCTATAGTTACTTGTTAGGAACCTATTAGACTTACAAAAAAATGGAAATCAAATGCTAAGAATTTCGGCGAACCTGAACCTCAGACAGACTCAATGCTTGGCATGAGGGAGTGGTAATAAATCATATATGAAACTTTTGAATATATTACTGAGATATAATTCAACGATTGATAATAATCTAGATATATTTGAATGTATATGGTGCTAATTAAAAGCGACATTGATTTTAGCAACAAAAAGAAATCAACATTGATTAACAATTTTATAAACCTACTAACAACAATCAGAACATGTATTAAACAAACATAAAGCAAGTGTGTTCAATGGAATTTAATTCAAATATCCAATTCTATAGTTACTTGTTAAGGACCTATTTGACTTGCAAAAAATGGAAATCAACTGCTAAGAATTTCAGCTAACTCGAATCTGACTCAATGTTTGGCATGGGGGAGTGTGGTTGCACCGAAGCTGGGTGGAGGAGTGGGATTGCATTGTCAGGTTGGAAATGAGAACCTGCAACAAACAACCCTTAAAACTAATAGCTAGTGGAGGCAAAAGCATGCATAGGGGAAGCATTTTTCATCTACATTTGGCAAAGACTATAACATAAACATTGTTTCCATCAAAGAAATATGTGTATTCACTTCAGACCAACACTTATTTTTAAAGAAAACTTTATTCTCTCTTTAGTTAGTGGTACCTCTACTTAACTTGTGTAAGTTAAAATTAAAAAGTTGTTATGTAGGTTTTACACATCTAAAAATGAAAAAGGTAGACCATAGGATGAACTGTTTATATCCCCATTAGATACCAAATTGAATAGATCCACACAAAAGCCTCTATGCAGAAGTATGAAGTGAAATTTATAACCACATAGGATAGTCCTAGCACGCACACATAGGCTTCAAAGTTCTATGCTTTTATAGAAAAGACCCACAACACTGCCACGAAATGCCAAACCAGGAGGGAGCATAAGAGAAATCTACTCCAGAGGATTAATGATGGCTTATCGGGTCACAGCAGTGGCATTGAGAGTCACAACGACAATTAAAATTGCCAAAAGAGGAAGACAAGTGGCATTCATAATCATGTTTTGCAATATTGATTGATTTCTCATGTATTGTACTTAATTTGATTGCTCAATTTATATATATATATATATATATATATATGCAAAAGTGAAATTAAGGTGCAGTTGTAATATAATAATTGGAGTTGTTGGATCAAAATACTCAACTCACAGGCCAATGTAACGTGTGATGGTAACTGCCCAATATTAATAAATTAGATACACCGAAGGGAAAAAACTAAACAATTATGATTCTGGGCACCAATTTTGTTTAGTTATTCACACGTGGATGCTCATATTTACTTGAATTTATGGTGTAGACTACTCTGATAGAGCCCACATCAGGAAATATGGGTATCAGCTTGGCATTTATGGGTGCCATGAAGAGATATAAGGTGGTTTTGACCATGTTCTCTTACACAAGCTTGGAAAGAAGGGTGACCATGAGAGCATGTGGAGCTGGTTTAATCCTCACTGATCCAACCAAGGGAATGAGAGGAACAGTAAAGAAGGCTTATGACCTTCTAGAATCCACACCAAATGCTTTCATGCTGCAACAATTTCAAACCCAACCAATACTCAGGTACTTGAACCCACATTGCTATTTCTGTTTTGAAATCTTTTTGTAAAACTATGTTTGTGCTAAACTTGTGTAATGCTCGGATTGTAACACCCTTGGTAGGATGTCACATTTAACGAAATATTAAATTAAGTTTAAAAATACTATTATAATTTATGTATACAAAATATGAGTTTCAAGATTTCTTTTTGCAGATATAACATTAATCAAACAGAATTGTAATAATATACATACCAAGATATGAATAATACATATACTTTATATTACTTACTGTTAAGTTTATCAATAATACATAATATAAATCATAAGTACTGACAAGAAAATAAATAAACGTACAATACTAATATATTATTACCTATCTGGCCATCAAAGTCTACCTACGGAGAAAGGTCCTCCTCCGGATCCTCCTTGGGATCTTCCTTAGATATGGGCCTTTCGCGGTGCAAGCCATCCAAAGTTAGTAGGCCTCCTTACAGAAATTCTAGCAGCTCTACGCCCAAGAGCTCTAGCGGAAGAAACTTTAGAGTCTTCCTGGGGAGTGTATTTAGCGCCAAAGCCCCGCAAATCTGAAATAGGTATGAATAATTCTACAAAGCATGTAATAGTAAATGAACTAATAGGATCCCCATGATGGGTCCTATGGAGTGTTTGAGATATGTCTCCAACATACTCTACACATTCCATTTCTAAATGTACGCGCCACACCTGCAGACCTCCGTGGAATTAGACTCGGATGAATCCCAAGAATTCACGTCTGTCGCCTATCTTGGTCTTCATAACCAGATCACAAATATAATAATATAGCAGAAGGGGTGAGATTCTAATATCATCATAAACCAATCAAGCAGTATAGAAAATAGAGTACAACCAATCTACACATCATAATAACTATTTAACAGTTATACATATTATCACATCAATGAGTGATCAACTTTGACATAGACCAAGATAAAGCAATAGTAAAACAACTAACTATGCACATACTCAATGATTGACCCCTACTCCATGGAGCTATACACAATAGTCGAAAAGAGTGATTGGGAATACATGTTCCATATCTCATTAGCCCCAAAAGTGCAATATAACCTCATTTGCGCTACCTGGCTCACGAGAACACTTTGCACCAACCGAGAATAGGATAGTGTCTGGTTGGGATCGTTTGGTGTGTTGCAATCATATTACCACGGCACAGTGGGGCTTCCAATTGGCCTCCTGTGGAGTTTCCGCACCCCGACGTCCCCAAGATCATTCATAGATCTTCACTACTCAATTCGCACCCCAATTAAGATGTAACTCAATCTCCTCGGTATTAAAGCCTTGACCACAAGTCTTAACAGACTTTCTTAATGCAACAAAAAAATACAATTTCTTCATAAACAGAATAAAGCAATCCCCTTGGGATTCAAAATCACGTAACACTATAGTTACGGTTTTTCAAATGTATAACCCTCCGGTTACAGTTTTTCTGTCGCGAGACACTTCTGTTACATTTTTATAAATCACGTTACATTTCTGTTACGTTTTTCAATCGTGTAAAATCATTTTTCTGTTTTCCAAGTCGCGTAACTTAAAAATTAATATTTTTCAATCACATAAGACAGAATAATCATTTTTCATTCGTGTAAAACTTTTTCTGTAAATTTCTAATCTCGTAAGATAGAATAATCATATTTTAATCGTTTTAGGCTTAAAAATTCATTTTTTAACTGCGAAAGGGTTTCTTGTAAACACCAAATCAGGTAAAGTGTTTTTTGTCCATTTTAATTACATAAGGCATAAAAAAAATCACTTTCAACCAGGAAAGGGTTTTCTGTAAACACCAAATCGGGTAAAGTGTTTTCTCCCCATTTTTAATTACATAAGGCATAAAAACCCGTGAAAGGGTTTTCTGTAAACACCAAATCAGGTAAAGTGTTTTGTGTACATTTTAATCGCGTAGAACTTTAAAAATCACTTTTCAATCACGAAAGGGTTTTCTGTAAACTCCAAATCGTGTAAAAGTGTTTTCCATAAAAACGAAGCTAATTTGAGCTTATTTAATTATTTCCCAGTATTTTATCATTATTATTGCTAAAGATCAATTAAAATAGCATAAGTCTAAATTAAAACATTATTTTGGCTTTATTTAATAATTCCACTCTTTTTCTATTTATTTACAGAAATCACTAACTCAATTAAATGTCCCCTATTTAATTAAGTTAAACAATTAATAAAATAAATTCCTTTGTATCTATAGAGTGATTGAAATATTCAAAGGTCTTTGGACCAAAATCCATCATTTTCCCACCATGATTTCCGTAAAATCAACCAACCATATGTATGTCCAAGAAATATTATGCTTCTAATATTATTATATATGCAACATTCCAAAGCCATAAAACACATAGGCTAAATAAAGCATATAAACACAAAGTACAAATCATAAAGCAAGAAACATAAAGCATAAACAATTTAAATATCAATTATAATTACTCAAACGAAAATTTTAAGAACATGAACCATAAATCCTATTTTCCTACCACAAAATTGGTTGATAAAGAAAACTCCCCCTTACCTTGGATTAAAACTCCTCAAGAGAACTATGTGAAAGTTCTTTGTTCTTCCACCAACAAATATCCTTAAATAAAATCAACATCATAATATTTAAGCTCTAAAACATGAAACAAGATGATCATGGATCAATCCAATGATCTAAACTTTGAAATAGAACTTTAGAAAGCGAGGATAAAGAAATTTCACCTTTTGATTCTTCAACTTTTGGAATTTCTCAAGAAAACAGTTTCAGAACAATTTCTTCTCAAGAAACTTTCTACACAAGATCTTCCTAAAATGATGTTTGGATTCTAAAACTAGGAATGAAACTTGGATCACAAATTTGAGAGAAAAGCGCAAGGTGTGGCCGTGGGTTTTAGAGAGAGAATGGAGAGGAATTGGTGAGTTTTTCAAATGATTCTTGAATGGCTATTTATAGGCAAAGTGTAGGATAAGTTGGTAATTAAAAATTTATATGAAAAGACATTTTTACCCCTCCCTCATTTATTGCTTGGCTATCCACCTTGACCATCTAGAAGCTTGGAGAAGCTCTCCAAAGTTGACCAAGTATTTATCTCCACGGTCCCGCAGAATAGACAGTCCGAAAACCAAAAATATTTTTTATCTGACAATCTAATCCCTAAAAATGGAAAATATCTAAATCTGTTCCCGAATTGGAGTTCTGTAAACTCGCATGTTCCTAATAAATAGTCAAAGTATTTTCGGGTAAAAATTTTAAAATTATTATTTTATTATCCAGAATAGCCCCAGTTTAACACATAAAGTCAATAAAAACTAAAAATTCCCAAAAATGAAAGACTTAAGAATCTGATCTTAGAATCGAGTTCCGTGACTTTCCCTGGCCCTAATAAATAGTCAAGGTATTTATGAGCCGAAAATATAATTTATTTATTTTTATTTTCTAAAACTGGCCCGAATCAACACATAACATTTATGAAAAATACACTAATTTAAATGAAGTTCAGAAAAATTTCAAAAAATCATCATAAATCACAAAAATTGAGAAAATCAATATTTTCAATTAAAAATAGAAATTCAGGGTGTTACAGTAGGGGATTCTAGTAATCATAAGATAATGATGGCAGGAATTTTAGGAGCCATGGAAGGAATGGCTGAAACATTTCAGGCTCAAACTACTCTTCTGCAACAACTACGAGAAGAAAGAAATGGAAATATTCACGAGAGGAAAGCAAGTATTCTGTTCTGATTGTTTGCCCATTTTCAGGAAAGGCGTGAAAATGGGCAAACAAAGGAAAGTATTCTGATGGTCAATACTAATTTTCACGACTTTAGAAAAGCGAAGCCACCTTCTTTTCACGAGAACTATGATCCTGTGAAGGCTAAAAAATATATCACGCAATTATAAAATATTTTTGAAGTGATGGGGTGCACTGACGCACAAAAGGTCACCTTTACTACCTATATGCTTAAAGGGGAGGCTAAGCACTGGTGGAGAGGGGCTAGGAGATACCTTGAAGCCAGAGAAACTCAGATCACTTGTGAGGTATTTTAGACCACTTTCTATAATAAGTATTTTTCGAAAAGTGTCAAGAATGAGAAGGAAACAAAGTTTATTCAGCTACGACAAAGGAATAGAATGATAGGACAGTATGTAGCAATGTTTGAGGAACTTTCCAAATTTTTGTCATACTTGAAAAATAATCAAGATGGAAATTGGAAGTATGTAAAATTTGAGTGGGGATTAAGGGTTAAGATTAAGGAAAAAGTAGCAACCCACGAAATTAGAGATTACGCAACATTAGTCAATAAGTGCAGAATAGCAGAGAAGAGTGTCTTGGACCTGGAGTTTGAAAGGGGATAACAAAATTATTTTAAAGAAACGAGGAAATGAGCTCCAAATCAAAAACAATAAGATTAAACAGAACGCACGGAAGGGGAAACAACGTTACCGAGAACACCCCTAGTGTCAGAAATGAGGAAGATTTCATGGTAGCGGATCATGTTACCAAGGACCAGGGATCTATTTCAAGTGTGGGAAACCTGGACATTTCTCTAGGAACTATGCAACTGGAAGGGAAGCTCAGCCAAACTCTAAGCCTCAGGTAAGAGGACAAGTCTTTACTTTGAATGCGGAAGAAGCTAGCAAAGCTTCAGATATGATTCAAGGTACATGCCTACTTAACAATACTCGCTTAGTTGCATTATTTGACTTTGGGGCAACTCATTCTTTTATTTCAGAGGAATGTGTGCAAAAATTAGGATTGCCCCTATCTTCCTTACGATATGATTTGAGAATAGTTACACCAACAGGAAAACCTGTATATTCGTCTTTAGCCTGTGTAAACTACCCAATACAAATAGTAGATAAATGTTCAGAAATTACCCTTATATGTATACCTATGGAAGGAATTAATCTCATAATAGGCATGGATTGGTTAACCACACATGATATTATTTTAGATTGCTTTCGAAAAGCAATATATTTTCCTAGAACAGAGGAGGTTGTTAATTAAGGAAACCAAATAATTCTGAGTGCTACTCAAATCAGGACATGTATCAAGGAGGGTGATCAAGTCTATCTTGTTCTTACTACAATAAGTAACAAGGCAGAGTCAGAAATTGACTAGATTCCAACTGGGAATCAATTTCCTGACGTTTTTCCAAAGGAAATAACTAGTGTACCACCTGATTGAGAATTAGAATTTTCTATTGACTTGATTCCCGGAACAAGACCTATTTCTGTAACACCTTACAGAATGTCTTTGCTAGAATTAGAGGAACTTAAGAAGCGGATTGAAGAATTATTACAAAAGGGGTTTTATAAGACCTAGTGTCTCACCTTGGGGAGCACCAGTTTGTTCGTAAAGAAAAAGATGGAAGTTTTAGACTTTGTATAGATTACAAGCAACTAAATAAGGTCACGATTAAAAATAAATACCCACTGCCAAGGATAGATGATCTTCTAGACCAACTTTTTGGAGCCGCTATATTTTTTAAGATTAATTTAAGATCTGGGTATCACTAGATAAGAGTCAAGGCAGAAGATGTTTCCAAAACTGCTTTCAGAACTTGGTATAGGCACTATGAATTTCTTGTTATGCCTTTTGGATTTACTAATCCCTATGCTCTTTTTATGGATTATATGAATAGAATTTTCAGGCCCTATCTAGACAAGTTTGTAGTAGTGTTTATAGATGATATTTTAGGAGGAATATAGAGAACACTTGAGGATTGTGTTAAAATTTTGAAAGAAAGGAAACTATTCGCTGAATTGGAAAAATGTCAATTATGGATAGAGGAAGTTCAATTCTTAGGCCATGTGATCTCTGAGGAAGGAATAGCTGTTGACCCCAGTAAGATTGAATCATTGCACGGTGGGAAAGACCTAAGATTGTAACTGAAATAAGGAGTTTCTTAGGACTAGCAGATTATTACCGTAAATTCATTAAAGGATTTTCTTTGTTAGCCCTACCATTGACAAAGCTTACCCGTAAAGGCCAACCATTTGAGTGGACATCAGAGTGTGAAGAAAATTTTTAGACATTGAAAAGGAAACTTACTTCTTCACCTATTTTAATTATACTAAATCCAAAGGAATCCTTTTCAGTGTATTGTGATGCTTCAAAGAAAGGATTAGGGTGTGTGCTAATGCAATTAGGAAGGGTTGTGGCTTATGCTTCTAGACAATTAAGACCACATGAAGAGAATTATCCAACCTATGATTTAGAATTAGCTGCGGTAGTTTTTGCTTTAAAGATATGGCGATACTATGGGGTCAAATTTGAAGTTTTTAGTGATCATAAAAGCTTAAAGTATTTATTTGATCAAAAAGAGTTGAATATGCGACAAAGAAGATGGATGGATGATGAATCAATTTGAGACACTTATTTTAGCTTTGTATTATGCATTATTAGATGTTTATTGTGCCCAATATTAGTACTTTAGATGAGTTTAATGTTGTTGGGCTTCATTGGGCTTTAATGCAAATATTGAATAATTTTCGGATTTTGATGCATTTTGACCTTTCTTCCTTGGTTAGGTCATAACTTGGGACTCGGTGATCCAATTGAGGTGATCTTGGTGTCTTTGGAAAGCTAAGACAATGCTCTACAAGTTTCATGAAGAACTCAAGAGCTGGATCGGAATGCTAAGGGTCCAAAATATCCCTGCAATGCAGAGTAGGTTTGCTGTCACGGAACCATCTGGGCAGTATGCACATATTGGACTATATAGTGGGTTATAGGCCTCCTCTTGGGCTGAAACTTGGTCACTTGAAAGATAAGACCCATATCTCCAACTTCAATGAAGACCATTTTGTCAATAGATGTCGTTTTAGGCATGCTTCTGAAGCTACAAGTTGGTCTGAATTTGGAAACACGTTCTTCCAACCTAACTTGAGGTAGGTGAAGTGTTTTTGGCATTTCTGGAGTTCTAAAAGTCCAAATGACATGATTCAAATTGGAGATTTTCAAGGAGACAACTGGCTACAACTTTGATGAAGACATCCAAGCCAAAATGCACCGTCTAGGTGATGAATTTGAAGCCAGAAGTCGGATAAGAGTTGTTGACTAAAAGCCACCAACCATATACCAACCCACCTACCATGCACCAACCCACCAACCATGCATCAAGCTTCCATTTTTGACAATTTTCAGATTCTTATAGCTTGTATTCAGATTATGTACATGTACAAATTGGCTTCTAGGATTAGTATAAATAGACCCAACCTCTTTGTATTAGAGGAATTCAATTTGAAGTAAGTTAGAATTCAATTTTGTAGTAAGTTTGAGTATTTGTTAGTTTTCTTTCTCTTCTTCTCCCTTCTCTTTAGAATTTCATTTTTGTTCTTTATTTTCTGAGTTCTTCCTTCCCTTCCATGGAAGGCTAGGCTCTCATAATCAATCCAAGGGATTAGCCATCTTGATGTTTAATTTGGAGATCTTGTTTTACTTGTTCATATTGCTTAATTGTTATTCAAGTTTCTCTTCTTCCTCTTTTAATTTTGATCTAGATTGAATTGCTTAATTTGATTTGGATGTTTATGTGATAATAGCTTTATTATCATGTATTCAAGAGGATCACATAGAATAAACAATTTATTAAAGCTTTTTTATGGATTGTTTAGCTTGGTTGAATTCTTGATCTTAAATTAATCTATGTTTGGATGGTGCTTACTTTATCTAACCTTGGTTAATTAAATTCTAGATGCTTATCTAGTAGAGGATTCTTGGATTATGTTGAGGCTTCTTGATGTGATCTAAGGCCAAGAACATGGTTAGCGATTAAGTGAATTCCTTGTGATCAATGATGGATTAAACTTAAAATCGGTAAATTTCCTTGGATTGGTTGTTCTTTTAGATTTGTTTTCAACTTTAAGTCTTGTACTTTTATTAATATTGTTAATCAACAACAAAACCCCTTTTAATTATCTTGATTTGATTAAATCTTTGTTCTTTTTGGATCCTTGAGAGACGATTCGGTTCATGCTCTATACGCAAATTAGTTTGCATGAACCCAGGTAATTTTAATATTTGTGAGGTCTCGACAACCTCTTGTCAAATTTGGCGCCGATTGCCGGGGATCCAAAGGCAACTATTTGATCATTTCATCTAACTCTAACAATTGTGTTTGTTTTGTTTTTGAAGCATTTTCAAGTGGAATTGGAATTTGAAATTGGGTAAAGGGCATTCACAAGATTTTGGTTCTTAACGTATCTACGATTAATCTGAATTTTGGTGTGCTAATGAAGAACGTTATTCTGAGAGAGAGGCTCACTATTTATAGTGAGGTCACCCTTATTTTGCCAAATTCCATCGTTTAGATCACTTTTTCAATTTTTTAAGATTTTTTATTATTCTGTTAGATAGAATTTTTGTGTAGATTTCACTCTGTGGTAGTCCCATAATTTTTAAAAATCTGTAGATATGTTTTCTGTAATTATTTTGTGTGTATATTTAGACTTGTTTTTGTGATTTTGTGTTTAATCACTAATCTGATGGAGCATAAACTTGATGAGTTGGCTTATCTGGTGGGGCAATTGGCAGTGGAACAACATCAGTTACATGTGCAAAAACCTGCAGAATTTTGTAGTATATGCTGTAGTTCTTATCATCCCACATATGCTTGCACCACATTACAAGATGATGGTTCTGTATTTCATGACTATTAACATTGATGCAACGAGGTGTATTTCTTGGTGAACCACAATACCAACTGACCTCTAGATATGATCCTTATTCTACCACATATAACCATGATTGGGAGATCATCCTTGGTTCGAACCTTATGTTGAACCAATCGATCTATACCAAGAACCTATCTTTTAGCAAGCCCCAATAAGCATGGAATACGAGCCTACACTAGAGGATTTGGTGAAACAATTTGCTCGAGAACAACATCCAATTCAGACGAAGCTATAGTACAAAAGCGTGAAGACCCAAGTTGGTCAACTTACATCTTCATTGAGTCGAGTTGAGCAAGCAACAGATGCAGAACTGATTACGCAAAACATGAGATCATTGATGAGAAAAAACCAATTGATGATTTGTGTGATGAATTTGCTAGTTTTCACTCGATTTTGATGATTACATTTGTTGTGATGGTGATATATTGTGTAATGCATGTGTTGAGATTGCCTTTTGAGACATGATGAATCTTTTTCAACAGATAATGCGACAATTCAATCTACAAAAGTAGTGCGACCACCAAAATTGGAGTTCATTGTGGCTAAAAACTTCCTTGCGATGAGGAGGAGAGGTTGTTACTTGATTTTTAAGGAGAATCAAGAGCCATCATACTTGCTGACATTCCTAGCGTTAGCCCTTCCATATGCATGCGCGAGGATTTTACTTGAAGATGGAGTTAAGCCAATAAAGCGAGCCCCAGGAGGCCCGAACCCTCTAATTCTGGATGTGGTGATCCATTACACTGGCTATGGTGTGGCCGCCGGGATTTTGTTGCTTCTGCTATCCATAGGGAGTTTTCTTTCCACACTTTTATTTCATTTTTCTAGTTGTTGTTTTCTTTTTGTTTTTACTATTTTACTATTATTTTTAATATTGTTTACTGCTTTTTATTTATTTATAATTTACTCTTTTACATTGTTGTTGTTTCTGCTTGTTTGTGTTGTCTGTTTCTATTTACCTTCTGTTTTTCTATCGATGTTTGTCTTTTATTACTTTTTTTTCTGTTTCTGTCTTTATTTTTTATTTTGTCTGTTGTGTTTATTTTCTGTTTTCTATATAAATCTTTGTTGAAAAAAAAAAAAAGCCACGCTTAAGGTCAATGGCCAGAAATTGAATCATTATGGGAGGACCCATGGATCTCAGTAAAATCTTCAATCACGGCTAAAGACATTAAAAGTAGCGCTTCTTGGGAGGCAAACCCAAGTTTTCTAACTTTTTCATTTTTTCAAACTCGACTTATTTGCATTCACGAGGAATCAAGGCAGAAAAATCGGTCTTCGAGCAAGAAAATCTATCGAGTTTGATTTTTCTGTCTTAATTTTGTTTGTTTTTCATTGTGAGATGATTTTTCAGGTTAAATGGCGGATAACGGTACTCGTGAAAATTTTTTCGGTCACTTGATTTACCCACAAAACACGAAATACGTACATAATTTTACTCAATTTTTTTCTCTCTCTCTTTCTTCTTTCTTTCGAAATGGATAATCGACTTTTTTATCTCCTAAGCAATTCCCTTCTCTCCCTCAAAATGCTTTAACTAACATTTATTGTGCAAGGTTTGAGAGGTTAAGGATGCTTATGCACAAAGGCATCCACTGCGGATATCTATTTGGTTAATCGAAGCAAAGGTCCGACTCGTAGGTGAATTTTACGCTCTTGTTTCATATATGCCAGGGCTAGGCAAAGTTCATATGCAAAGAAGAGAAGAGCAAAAGGTTACGGGTCTGCTATAAATGTGCAAGATGGACTGTAACACAAAAATGCAAATCAATTGGAATGACGTCCCTATAACCGAGATGATAAAATTAACTTCATAAAGGATGGCATGAGTAAGGAGTCTTTAGATAACATTCTATTGACTCTTGAGACGCATCCTAGTGGAGATGTGCAGAGAGTACTTCTCGATTTATGGCCAATATTCCAAGATGAACATGAGCGATATAGTCTCGGGAATCTGACTCAAAAAGACCATTTGTTTGCCAATTTTAAGAAAATTGGATGGGAAGCTCGACCATCGGCCCATAGAGAGCATTCAAGGCATCGGGACGTAAAACCAGAGGAAAATGTGAGCCACAATCACACCTCCTGTAAGTATTTTTTTTTTTTTATTTTTCCTTTTTTTTCTTCTTGTTTATTAAAAAAAAATTCAATTCAAAAAAAAAAATTCAAAAAATAAAAAAATAAAAAAAAAATTAGCCGTATTTTTTGAAATATGTGTTGCATATTTTCAAACTTCTTCTGACACATATAGATTAGCCTTTTATCTTTGTCATATAGCTATTATCATTTATCGTGTTTATTTTTCAAACTTATCTCGACACAGAGATCTACCCCTCCTTTATAGGTGTAATTATTACCTTTGAGTTTTGATGCCTTTAAATAATGCACTTTGCTCTCTTGAGATCATTGATAAGGTGAGAGTACAAAAAAACAAAGAGAAAAAATGGAAGTCACTTGATTCGTCGAGATCAAGAGTGTTTGTGTCTTTTGTGGATCTAATCCTGGGAAAGATAAAGAGTTTGTAAATATTGCACACCATCTTGGTCGAGTGCTAGCTGAGAGAGAAATCCGTTTAGTTTATGGAGGAGGTAGTCTTGGGTTAATGGGTTGTGTAGCAACTGCTGCACATTTAGGAGGTGGCAAAGTCCTTGGTGTCATTCCCGAGTCCTTTATCTACCAATGCAAGCCAATTGGAAAAACATTAGGGGATGAAGTAGTGGTATTTTGCATGCATCAACGCATGAACATTATGATAGCAAATCTTGATGCCTTTATTGCCCTACACGGTGGTTTTGGAACTTTGGAAGAGCTCTTTCAAATTATATCACAGGTCCGCAATGAGAACTTTCACCAAAAACCCATAGGTATATTAAATGTTAATGGTTTTTATGACGATTTGTTTTGTTTTCTTGATCATCTTTGTAGAAAAAGGGTTCATCTCACAAGCAACACGTCAAAGTCTTGTAGCATTGCAACTCCCGAACAATTGCTCGATCAACTCAATGCATTTGTACCACAACGTGATCCAAGACAATGGCTCCACCGAATTGGGAACAAGGCGGCCACGAGGAAAAAGCAAAAACTTGATTTGACTTTGTCTTTGTGAATTTTTGTTTTCTCTTATGGTTTTAGTTTTTTGTAATTTTTCTTATTTGGACTTCGATTTGCAGTTTTCTGGTAAGACCTTCTACACTCTACCTATCTTTATTTTGACATTGGGGACAATGTCTTTAATTAGTTGGGGGGAGGGATAGTTGACATTACCATGTACATAGTTTAGTAAAAAAAAAAAAAAATTAATCTTTATTGTTACTAACTTATTAGATGTATGATGGCAGAGTAAGGAGTAGTTTTGCTCTTGAGACGCATCTTAACTTGCATTTCATAGTATGTCTTAAATTATTTTGTTCTTGCATATTAAAAAAAAATTAAAAAAAAATTAAAAAATTAAAAAAATTAAAAAAAATCATTTTGATATTTTCAATTGATTTTGATACAAGCATGTGCTGAATCTGAGCTTAATTGATGATAAAAGTATGCAAAACAGTTTATAGTTGAATCATTTTCATGATATACATGTGTATATGATTGTGAATATTAGGAAGAAGGCATGGTTGAATTGAGTGAATGTTCCATACCTTTGTGAGTTTTGGGCTTTTCCAAGTTTGATACTTACACTTGGTTATTTTCTTTCATGAGTGATGTCAATTATGAATTTATTTTCTAGAACTTGCATTGAATCGATTTGAGATTACATTGGTCTGTATGTTGCATGAAAATGACAGAGGCATTTTTTTTCTTGACTTAGCCGCTTTGGCCAAATAAACCTACCTTGCATTTATCCAATTATTAACTCCCTTGAGCCTATTTTCCTATTCTTTGTTATTAGCTCATTACAAGCTTTGAGTGAAAAACCATGTTTTACCTTACCTTAGGGAATGGGAGAGCATTGATTTTCTTATTGGAGGAGTTCTTTTGCTTGCAATGATTTAAGTGTGGGGGAATTGGTGTGCTGATACGAAATGCTTGGTACAAAAACAAAAAAAAACAAAAAAAAACAAAAAAACAAAAACAAAAAAAAAAACAAAAACAAAAAAAAAACAAAAAAAAAGAATTGAAAAAGGAAGGAATGTGTGAAGAGAATGAGCATTTTATGGTTTTGGGTAAAAAAATTATTCTTTCTACTTGAATTACTCCTCAATGCTCTTTTATTCTCTTTGGTTTTAACCTGCTATTATCAATATTGTTCCCTTCCTTCACCTTATAAGTTCCATTACAACCTTTTTGAAAGACCTCTTGATTTTTGCAATTTATTTGATCTAAGTAGTGGAGAATTGATGTATATGCAAGCCTATGGTAAAATACTTTCATAATTTGACTGAGTTGAGCGTAAACGGAGTTAACCTAAACACCTTGTGTGATTTGAGTGACACTTGTGAAGAATTTTACTCAATCTAAACATGCCTATTTTGACGATTAAAGCATGATTATGCTATACTTTATTCTCAATTGATTTGATTCAACTATTCTTTGTTAAGCATACTTTACTTATTAATTATGGTTTATATTTGATACAATGCTTGTATTTAAAAATTAGTTGAATTGATTAAATAAAATATTACATGTTTGTGGGTATCATCCTGGTAAACCCTCACGAGACTACAACTCGTCCACTAGGGACACCTAGGGGTTTAAAGGCTTGTGGCACATGCTAAGTGCCATCGTGTTTTCCTACGGAAGTGGATTAGATTAGGTACAATCAGTTTTTATGTTTTTAGTTTAATAATATGATGTTTCTTGTTTTTCTTTAGTTTTGTTCTTATGTGTTTTGCCCAGGAGTGCAAAAGCTTAAGTGTGGGGGAATTTGATGAATCAATTTGAGACACTTATTTTAGCTTTGTATTATGCATTATTAGATGTTTATTGTGCCCAATATTAGTACTTTAGATGAGTTTAATGTTGTTGGGCTTCATTGGGCTTTAATGCAAATATTGAATAATTTTCGGATTTTGATGCATTTTGACCTTTCTTCCTTGGTTAGGTCATAACTTGGGACTCGGTGATCCAATTGAGGTGATCTTGGTGTCTTTGGAAAGCTAAGACAATGCTCTACAAGTTTCATGAAGAACTCAAGAGCTGGATCGGAATGCTAAGGGTCCAAAATATCCCTGCAATGCAGAGTAGGTTTGCTGTCACGGAACCATCTGGGCAGTATGCACATATTGGACTATATAGTGGGTTATAGGCCTCCTCTTGGGCTGAAACTTGGTCACTTGAAAGATAAGACCCATATCTCCAACTTCAATGAAGACCATTTTGTCAATAGATGTCGTTTTAGGCATGCTTCTGAAGCTACAAGTTGGTCTGAATTTGGAAACACGTTCTTCCAACCTAACTTGAGGTAGGTGAAGTGTTTTTGGCAT
The DNA here is from genome assembly GCA_023212625.1 of Styphnolobium japonicum. Taxonomy (NCBI): domain Eukaryota; kingdom Viridiplantae; phylum Streptophyta; class Magnoliopsida; order Fabales; family Fabaceae; genus Styphnolobium; species Styphnolobium japonicum. The sequence continues at coordinate 3,826,781 of JALBWW010000010.1, forward strand.
TTCTGGAGTTCTAAAAGTCCAAAATGACATGATTCAAATTGGAGATTTTCAAGGAGACAACTGGCTACAACTTTGATGAAGACATCCAAGCCAAAATGCACCGTCTAGGTGATGAATTTGAAGCCAGAAGTCGGATAAGAGTTGTTGACTAAAAGCCACCAACCATATACCAACCCACCTACCATGCACCAACCCACCAACCATGCATCAAGCTTCCATTTTGACAATTTTCAGATTCTTATAGCTTGTATTCAGATTATGTACATGTACAAATTGGCTTCTAGGATTAGTATAAAATAGACCCAACCTCTTTGTATTAGAGGAATTCAATTTGAAGTAAGTTAGAATTCAATTTTGTAGTAAGTTTGAGTATTTGTTAGTTTTCTTTCTCTTCTTCTCCCTTCTCTTTAGAATTTCATTTTTGTTCTTTATTTTCTGAGTTCTTCCTTCCCTTCCATGGAAGGCTAGGCTCTCATAATCAATCCAAGGGATTAGCCATCTTGATGTTTAATTTGGAGATCTTGTTTTACTTGTTCATATTGCTTAATTGTTATTCAAGTTTCTCTTCTTCCTCTTTTAATTTTGATCTAGATTGAATTGCTTAATTTGATTTGGATGTTTATGTGATAATAGCTTTATTATCATGTATTCAAGAGGATCACATAGAATAAACAATTTATTAAAGCTTTTTTATGGATTGTTTAGCTTGGTTGAATTCTTGATCTTAAATTAATCTATGTTTGGATGGTGCTTACTTTATCTAACCTTGGTTAATTAAATTCTAGATGCTTATCTAGTAGAGGATTCTTGGATTATGTTGAGGCTTCTTGATGTGATCTAAGGCCAAGAACATGGTTAGCGATTAAGTGAATTCCTTGTGATCAATGATGGATTAAACTTAAAATCGGTAAATTTCCTTGGATTGGTTGTTCTTTTAGATTTGTTTTCAACTTTAAGTCTTGTACTTTTATTAATATTGTTAATCAACAACAAAACCCCCTTTTAATTATCTTGATTTGATTAAATCTTTGTTCTTTTTGGATCCTTGAGAGACGATTCGGTTCATGCTCTATACTGCAAATTAGTTTGCGAACCGGTAATTTTTAATATTTGACGAGGTCTCGACAACCTCTTGTCAATGGAGTTATTAGAGGACTATGATTTCAACTTGAAATATTATTCTCGGAAAGCCAATTTAGTAGTTGATGCTTTAAGTAGAAAATCATTACATATATCCTCTTTGATGATAAGAGAGCAAGAATTGTTGGAGAAATTTAAAGACTTAAGGATTTCAGTAGAGTGTCAACCTTAGTGTTTAGCTATAGGTACTTTTGAGATTCAAAGGGAGTTTCTAGAGGATGTGAAGAAAGTGCAAGATCAAGATGAGATTCTGCAGTCAATAAAAGTAAGGTTTCTACATACTCACCTAGGGGATTTAAGGTAGATGAGAAGGATATCTTACGATGTATTTCACGTCTCCCAACTAAAGAAGTATTGTTTCGTCCTACTCATGTTCTACATTATGAGTCAATACCTCTAAAAAGGAAATCGACCTATGAGGTCAGACCACAGCAAATACTTGACACAAGTATAAAGTGTTTGAGAAACAGAGAAACTCCGATGGTTAAAATTCTCTGGGAAGGAACAAGTCCAAAAGAAGCTACTTGGGAAGTACAAGCAGAAATCAAAAAGCAATATTCAGAAATACAATAAATTGAATTTTGAGGACAAAATTCTTAACAAGGTGGGGAGGAATGTCATATCCCAACATAGACAATATAGCAAGGAGAATGACAAGGTGTGTTTTGCTAACAAAGGATTAGTTTATAAATTCTGGATTAGGCATTTTTGGGTTATATACTAGTTAAAGATCTCAAGGAAATTCATAGAATAGTATTAGATTTTAATTTAATGGCACAAGTTTGATTAAGGAATAGTTAGTCATAGGTTAAGGTTTGAAGAAGGAATTTAGTACTAATGAGTTTTGACATTTAAACTTCAACTCTTCTAGGTCCAATGGAAGAAACAAAGAAATAAACTAGTAACTAAGAAAAACCTCTAGTCTTAACTCAACATGAAAGAAATAAGGAGTTAAATGTGTAAGCTAAGTAATACTAAAGTGTTACAAGACTAGACTAGACTTAATAAAATGACAAAAAGAAAGAGCACATGTACTTAAAAGAACCGTGAAGCATACAAAAGCCAAGGAAAAGAATAAATAAATTAAATAAGGCAAAGTCTATATATACTAAAGACTATACACTATTGTTAGTCTAAGAAAGCTTGACTAATGGATTTATAGGGAAAATAAGAGGTTAACCGTGCAAGAAACCAACAAAAGTAAAGATGTTAAGTATTACATGAGAAAGAAATAGAAGTGAGCTGCACATAGAGGAAATCATAAGAAACAAGAGAAAGAAAGAAAAGAATAAATTGTCACAACATTAAAGGCATGAAGACTAAGTACTATTCTTAGTCAAGGGAATCTTGACTAACGGTTTGCATAGAAAATAGGTAGTTTCTTACCTTTAACCATGTAAGAAAGCTAGATACAAGACATTAGTTTCCACAAGCTGCAGAGGGGTGACGGTTAGGATGGAAAAAAGAGCCAAAACAGTAAAGTAAACTTGAGTTAGTCAAGTCTTTACCCAAAAAGTAAGAAAAAACAAAGACTTAATTTGAAAAAAAATGCATGGATAATGTAAGGAAGAAGCTGCCAACGGTTTAAACACCATCAATATATGAGAGAATGCAATTAATATGGAGATTGACTAATAAAAAGAAAGCTGGAAAATTGGATGGAAGCTCATGGTTTTGGCAGCCAAGGATTTCCAATCAAGAGAAAATAATGATTGCCTAAGGTAACTAAGAGTTGAACTAGTTAAGAACCAACCAAAGTTCCTTAATGATAGTTAGGAAGCAACTAGAAATTTGGTTATAAATAGCAAGACAACACTCACGGCACTCACACTCACCTAAACACTAAGCACTAAAACACTTTCCACACCTAAACAAGAATAAGTTGCTGCATGTGAAAAGGGGTAGGAGTCAAGCCTCTAAACTAAAATCATGGCTATGTTTTTATCTAGCTTTGTCATCTTTCTTCCTATAAAAGTCACGTATGGTTTGGAAGAAAAGAAAGCATATTTTTATAACTAATGTATTGTTAGTAGGGATCAAGCCTCTAAACATTGAACCCATTGCTGTTTTATTATTTAGTTTGGTCATCTTTATTTCTATGAAAATCACGTATGTTTTGGAAGAAAAGGAATCTTATTTTCTCATGATTTTATGACCAAAAGTGTTGTTACTTCCCATTTGAAAAAGAAGATGTTGAAATGTTATTTTCATACATGTTTTAATCATCTTTTCGTATCTTTTTGATGACCAAGGACGTGAAGTCCATAGGCTTTGCACTTTGAGATTTTATGATGGAGACATCCTTGCATATTGTGAATTGTTTTGAAGCAAGGTTGAACCATGGATGATGGTACTTGCATGTGTTATTTGACATAAGACTTGAAACGAACTTATTTTCATGCATTGTTTTAAACTCAAGTATAAGGATGCTCTTGAATGTGAAATTTATGTTTGGAGCCAATGTTTGGAGACCGAGGCATGATTCCAAAGCATAGATATATAGCATGGAACCATGAGGAATTCTGGGAATTCACCTAGCTAGTGTTTGGTTTGGCGGCTATGAGATGAGGGTCTTGGAGACCTAGAGTACTACCCTCGGGGTCCTTAAAGATACTTGAGCATAAATTATTTGATGCATAGATGGTTTTCATGCATAAATAATGATTTATTTTAAATGATTAACGATCATGAATTTTCTGTGTACAGTAGCTGGAACCATAAGAGAAAGATTATGTTTTCTTGATTTCCTACTAAGATTATTATCTTACGTGTTTTTCATGGTTTCAGATTTCTGGTCATGAGTACGACCATCATTTGGATAGAGATTAAGTGGGCCAAGTCTTGCGAGATATTCTGTTTTATATGACCGAAATAATAGTCATATGTAGGACTTGATGTTGTACCATACGAAATATAGGGTTAGAAGCTAGAGACTTCTGGTTTGTAAAGAAAAGAAAACATGCCCTATTATATGTCTGTATCTATAAATAACCAGTCCTACTGTATTCTCTACTTTTTGTGGATTCAAGACTCAAGAATTTTGATGATAACAAAAGCTGGACAACAAGATGATCAAGTTACTACCTTTTATGAAGATCCAATAGAACTTCGGTTCTTCTTGTAAGGGTAATGTACATTGCTTGATAAGCTCACCTAGATATCCTTCTAAAATGAATCTAGCCACATGAATACTTTTGAAAATACCAAACTCACACTTTAAGTAGCCATATTTCAAGTTTAACTAAGTTTTCGAATTCACATAATCAAGTATCAAAATTATAAAAATCGAACACTTAACCGTTTTTCAAAAATGGCTACTGGAGTTTTAGGTATTCGAATACCAAGTTTTACAGAAATGATTTCTAAAAGGCAAGTATTCGAATACGCAATCTTACAGTATCAAATTTTGAATCAATGTATTTGAATACCATTTGTAAGTATTCGAACAACACAGTTTTTCAAACTTCATGTATTCAAATACGCCATTACATATACTCGAATATGTTGTTCTTGAGCAAAACCCAGAATTGATGAAGAACAATATATTCGAATACTCACTTCATGTACTCGAATACTTGAAAAGATGTATTCGAATATTCTTTAGTTAGAAAAGAAAAATAACGGCTAGTTTTCTGCATTTATTGAACCCAACCACTCCTAAACGTCTCTATTTTACTTCTAAGGTATAAATTCCAAACTCAGAACTCTTTATTAGTGTGATCCAACCTCTAAGAACTATTATTGATCATTAATTTCTGATACCTACACTTAGTGAGCTTATCTTGTGATATTCACATTTACTCATAAAGCTTTAATTTGTATATCTACTCTTGTGAGAGTATCAAACACTCAAAATCATACCATTTATCTTGTATTGATTCAAGGGTAGAGGTCCCTTGTTGTATTGAAGTGAGACTCTTGCACTAAGAGGGTGGAGGATCCCAAAATTAGTGGAGAGTGCTCTAGTTTGTAAGGGTTTCATCAAGCACCCAAGTTAGAAGCTTGAAGAATAGTGATAATCTCGGGGTGGACGATTCGAGGACTAGATGTAGATCACAAGGAGTGATTGAATTAGTATAAATCTTATTTGCATTCTCTCAAACCCTATCTTTTACTTACAAGCTTAACGTTGTTTGTTTAACTTGTTTAGTGCTATCATCTTGTGAAGTCCTATTTCTTATATCTCTGTGTTGCTTGAATGTTATCCTTAGTCCATTTCACTCCTAAGCTCATTGATTCAATATAATTAGTACCATTGAAACAATTAAGAAAAGGTTTTCAAAAAGATTTTGAAAACTCAATTCACCCTCCTCTTGAGTTATTGAAGCCACTGATCAATCAATTTGAGACACTTATGTTAGCTTTATATTAGGCTTTATTAGATGTTTATTGTGCCCAATATTAGTATTTTAGATGAGTTTAATGTTGTTGGGCTTCATTGGGCTTTAATGTAAATATTGAATAATTTTCGGATTTTGATGTATTTTGACCTTTCTTCCTTGGTTAGGCCATAACTTGGGACTCGGTGATCCATTTGAGGTGATCTTGGTGCCTTTGGAAAGCTAAGACAAGGATCTACAAGTTTCATGAGAACTCAAGAGCTGGATCGGATTTATAAAGGTCTAAAATATCCCTGTAATGCAGAGTGGGTTTGCTGTCATGAAAATCTGGGCAGTGTGCACATATTGGACTACATAGTGAGCTATAGGCCTCCTCTTGGGCTGAAACTTGGCCATTGGAAAGATAAGACCCATATCTCTATCTTCACTGAAGACCATTTAGTCAATAGATGTCGTTTTAGGCATGATTATGAAGCTACAAGTTGGTTTGAATTTGGAAACACGTTCTGCCAACCTAACTTGATGTAGGTGCAGTGTTTTTAGCATATCTGGAGTTCTAAAAGTCCAAATGGCATGATTCCAATTGCAAAATTTCAAGGAGTCAACTGGCTACAACTTTTATGAGACCTCCAAGTCAAAATGCACCGTCTAGGTCATGAAAATCAAGCCAGAAGTCAGATAAGAGTTGCTGACTAAAAGCCACCAACCATACACCAACCCACCTACCATGCACCAACCCACCAACCATGCATCAAGCTTCCATATTTGACAATTTCCATGTTTTTACAGCTTGTATTCAGATTATGTACATGTATAAATTGGCTTCTAGGATTAGTATAAATAGAGCCAATCTCTTTGTATTAGGAGGATTCAATTTTAAGTAAGTTTGAAGAAAGTTTGAGTATTTGTGAGAGTTTTCTTTCTCTTCTTCTCCATTCTCTTTACAATTTCGTTTTTGTTCTTTTATTTATGAGTTCTTCCTTCCCATCCATGGAAGGCTAGGCTCTTATAATCAATCCAAGGGATTAGCCATCTTGATGTTTAATTTGGAGATCTTGTTTCGCTTGTTCATATTGCCTAATTGTTATTCAAGTTTCTCTTCTTCCTCTTTTGATTTTTATCTAGATTAAATTGCTTAATTTGATTTAGATGCTGATGTGATAATAGCTTTATTATCATGTATTCAAAGAGGATCACAAAGATTAAACAATATATTAAAGCTTTTTGATGGATTGTTTAGCTTGGTTAAATCCCCGATCTTAAGTTAATCTATGTTTGGATGGTGCTTACTTTATCTAACCTTGGTTAATTAAATCCTAGATGCTTATCTAGTACAGGATTCTTGGATCATGTTGAGGCGTCTTGATGTGATCTAAGGCCAAGAACATGGTTAGCAATTAAGTGAATTCCTTGTGATCAATGATGAGTTAAACTCAAGATCGGTAAATTTCCTTGGATTGGTTAATTTGTTAATTGCTTTCCTTTAATTCAATCTTTTCAAATCATCAAAACCCCCCCTTTAATTATCTTGATCTGATTAAATCTTTGTTCTTTTTGGATCCTTGAGAGACGATTCAGTTCATGCTCTATACTACAAATTAGTTTGCGAACCGGTAAATTTTATTTATTTGACGGGTCTCGACAACCTCTTGTCAGCCACTTGGTAAAACTTTTAACTAATGAATGAAGAAAGACTCTTAATAGTTATTCCATTATCTCTTTTTATTTAAAGAAATCACGGATGTTATGGGTATGAAGCCAAATATTTTGACTTCCTAATAACTAACGAAGCCATGACAATTGTATCTATATAAAGATGTACTTTTGGAGTTCTTGGAATTGTAAGTTTATGTGTGAGTAAAATGCACACATCTAGTGCTTAATTTGATATGGATTTGGACCTATTTTGATTGAATCCTTTCTCTCTTTGCTACATTTTTACATACTTTTATACTTTGACTCCTTTCCTTTCATTCTTGGTGTTTTCAGGAACTTATTAGACATTTTGGACCCATTCCTTGAAGGATCCACATGCTTGAACAAAGAATGTTGCTGAATCCCGTAGTTATCTGACCCCCTAGCCCATGTTGTTGTGCGAATGGTGCAAAGACTAAACTTCTTGGGCTTGGGCTGCACGAAATAGAATGAGAAAGCATCCTCCACACATTAGGAAACCCTAAGGGAGGCAAGACCTACAAATACTAAGAGAAGAAACCCAAAAGAGAGGAGGCAAAGAGAGCTGGAAATGGCCGAGAAGAGGGCCAAGGATTGGAGGTTGAAGATCTAGCCGGAAGGTTGAAGAGAAGAAGAACACTCTTGGGGAAATTGGGGAATCTTCTCATCTCTACCTCTCTTTCTCTATGATGTTCTTAGTTTCTTTGATTGTTATGAGCTTTATTGCAAATATGATAGGCTAGATCTTATCTAGGATTAGGGATGTAACTCTTCTATGATTATATGACAAAGTGTTGAACCTCTTTTCAGTTATTGAGTAATTATTGCTTTAGATTCAATTCTAGTGTTTTTAATGCTTGCGGTATGTTGTGCACCATATTTGCATGATCTAAGATAATTGAATGAAGAATCGAGAGATGAAGTTTGTTATCTGAAAATCTAGAATTTGAAATTAGGTTTTATGACCACGAAAGTAGGCGTAATCCTTTGAGGATCAACTGAACTTCATAGAACTTAATGGGTTTCAATTAACTTAGTACCATGAAAATAGGTATTACTTTAATTCTAACATGTTTCTTGTAACTCGAGAGAGAGCATCAAACAAAATAGGAAGATTCACCTTCAAAGTATGATTAACCCATTAACTCGAATGTTCTAATCTTTGTCATAGAAAATAGTTGTAGTGAATCCCGAGTCCTAGAGCTTTAATCCCTTGGTATTCGTTACTATTAGTTTGCTTTCTTTTATTAGTCTTTTGCAATTTAGTTTTAGTTTTATCATTTTAATTAATTGTCTAGATAATTATAATCGTTATAGTGCGGTATTCACACAATCCTCGTGGGAACGATATCTTTTACTTTACTTGCGGTGAGCAACATAAGTCAAGTAGGAACCAATTCACCACCATGGATCTATTTTTGATACAAAGGACTTCGTGTACTTCAACATACATGTTAAACCGAGACATGTAAAGGATAAAATAATGATGACTTAGGATTGTGATTGGGTAACTTGACCACAGACAATTCCTTAAGATTTTGACAAACTATAACTAAAATTCTTGAGGAAGTAATATAAACATAACTTGACTTGTCAAACCACTAGTTTTGGTTATCTAGATCCGAGTGGAATTTATAACTATATTCTGCGGGAAAAATAGAAAGCCTATAGTAGGCTAACGGGGTCACCACAAAACCGATAACCCCGGGTTGGCTGGATTGATCTGTCCTGCAAATTACCCATTCGACATGTCGAGTTCACTACCATCTCGGACTAGTTTCAGTTCTTCAATATTTGATTCTTAATTAAATGATATTTGGATAAACACAGTGTGGCGAGACCAAATCGGTAGCACTTGGTCAACCTGATTCGTATGACTTTAGAATGACCTAGCCAACCCTGCGAGTTGCTTGGAAACTTGGTCTGCTTTTTATTTTTCCTTCTTTTGCTCCAATATATTTTTATTTTTATGGATTTTAAAACAATCACTGAACTAGTGGTTAAATTGGCAAGCTAACGAATCAGTCACCTAACTAGGTCAACCACAGATACATCCGACTGACCCAAAAACCCAGTTACCCAGAATCTGACTGGCCCAATTAGACATTGCATTTGTTTACCAGTTAAATAGGGTTTGATCCGATCAAAATGGTATCACCATGTCGACTTGATAAGAATAAACAGCTTAATCTAAATGGCTCTCCTTTTGGCTCTGTCATTTCGGGTTACCCAGTCTGTGCCACTATTGCGTAACTGTATAACCCGAATCGATCTAGTCGGATAAACTGAAAACTAGATAGCCTAGCTTTTTATCCCATCCCATAGGACATTTTAAATGTCTTTTGGTGCGGCAGTGTTTGACCCGGTCGAACCCGGTAAATCACAGTAGCCTCATTTTTTTGGCCCGGGCCAAACCCGGTCTTGTTGGCCGATTTCCCATACACCCGAGCAGTTTTGAATTATCATTTTTTTTCAATCTATTACTACTTTTGACGATTTTTAAAATTGATTGTAGAATCGAAGGTCAAACCGGTGATCATGTGATCGGGTTGCAGTACGGGATCAACGGCTAGTCGGGTCAGTTAAACTTTCCTACATTTTTGGCTGGTTCTTGCAGTCAATCCTACCGATTCCTAACCCACATGATGTGAACAGGTTCAATCGATAACCCTAGGCTAGCTGTATTGATCTGTCCCGCGACTGACCCGTTCGACAAGTCAAGTTCGCTGCCATCTTAGACTAGTTTAATTTTTTTGATTTCTGATTTTGAATTTAATGATTTCGGGATGAGCACAGTGTGTGAAGATCAAATCGGTAGCTCCTAGTTGACCTGATTCGATTGACTTTGGCATGACCTAGCCAACCCAGCGGGTTGCTAGGAAACATGGTCTGCTTTTAATATTTCCTTCTTTTGCACCAGTTTATTTTTAATTTTTGGGATTCGAAGACAATACCAAAACTTGTGGTTAAATAGGTGAGCCAGTGAATCGGTCACCTAACCAGGTCAACCACCGATACATCCGACTGACCCAGCAACCCAATTACCCAGAATTTGACTGGTACAGTTAGACATTGCAACCATTTCCCGGTTAAATAAGGTTTGACCCTATCAAAATGGTAACACCTTCTCGCCATGATCGGTATGACCCGTTCCGCTATTGCATAACTGTATAACCCGAATCGGCCTGGTCGGATGAACCGAAAACTTGACCGCCTAGCTTTTTATCTGATCCGGTAGGACATTTCAAAAATTATTTGGTGTCGCACTGTTTGACTCAGGCGAACCTGGTAAATCAAGGTGGACCTGATTGTTCCCGCTCAGGCAACAACCGGTCTCGCAGGTCGATTTCCCTTTCACCTGAGTTGTATTAAACTATCATTGTTTCAGTCTATTATAATTTTTGACAATTTTTTAAACTGATTGTAGAATGGAACGTCAATTCGGTGATCATGTGATTGGGTCGCAGTACAGGCTCAATTGCCAATCGACTCTCCCGAACTTTCCAACATTCTAGGCTAGTTCTTGTAGTCAATCTTACTAATTCTTGACCCACACGATGTGAACAGTTTGAGCCGATACCCTTGGGTTGCCAGGATTGATCTGTCCCGTGACTGACCCGTTCTACATGTTGGGTTAACTGCCATCTCAAACTGGTTTAAGTTATTCGATATCAGATTCTTAATTTAACGATTTCAGGGTAAACACAATGTCTACAGAACAAATCGGTTGCACCTGGTTGATGACAAGAGGTTGTCGAGACCCGTCAAATAATAAAAATTATTGGTTCACAAACTAATTTGTAGTATAAACCATGAACCGAATCGTCTCTCAATGATCCAAAAACAAAGATTCAATTAGGTCAAGATAATTAAAAGGGGGGGTTTTGATGATTTGTAAGAAAATACAACGGTTGAATTAAAAGAAAAGTAATTAACAAATTAACCAATCCAAGGAAATTTACCGATCTTGAGTTTAATCCATCATTGATCACAAGGAATTCACTTAATTGCTAACCATGTTCTTGGCCTTAGATCACATCAAGAAGCCTCAACATGATCCAAGAATCCTCTACTAGATAAGCATATAGGATTTGATCAACCAATGTTAGATAAAGTAAGCACCATCCAACATGAATTAACTTAAGATCTGGAATTTAACGAAGCTAAACAATCCATCAAAAAGCTATGATATATTGTTTAGTCTTTGTGATCCTCTTTGAATACATGATAATAAAGCTATTATCACATCAACATCTAAATCAAATTAAGCAATTCAATCTAAATAAAAATCAAAAGAGGATGAAGAGAAACTTGAATAACAATTAAGCAATATGAACAAGCGAAACAAGATCTCCAAATTAAACATCAAGATGGTTAATCCCTTGGATTGATTATAAGAGCCTAGCCTTCCATGGATGGGAAGGAAGAACTCATAAAATAAAGACCTAAAATGAAATTCTAAAGAGAATGGAGAAGAAGAGAAAGAAAACTCTCACAAATACTCTAACTTTCTTCAAACTTACTTCAAATTGAATGATGTACAATACAAAGAGATTGGCTCTATTTATACTAATCCTAGAAGCCAATTTTTAATTGAAAATAATCCAAATACAAGCTGTAAAATCATGGAAATTGTCAAATATGGAAGCTTGATGCATGGTTGGTGGGTTGGTGCATGGTAGGTGGGTTGGTGTATGGTTGGTGGCTTCAAGTTAGCAACTCTACTCTGACTTCCAGCCTGCTTTTCATGCCCTATTTTGGCGTGGAGGTCTTCATGACAGTTGTAGACCATTGTCTTCTTGAAATTTTGGCGTTGGTTGCATCCCATTTGTACTTTTACAACTCTAGATATGCCAAAAACATTCCACCTACCTCAAGTTACGTTGGCAGAATGTGTTTCCAAATTCAAAACAAATTGTAGCTTTATGATCATGCCTAAAACGACATCTATTGACTAAATGGTCTTCAGTGCAGTTGGAGATATGGGTCTTATCTTTCCAATGACCGAGTTTCAGCTCAAAAGGAGGCCTATAGCCCACGATATGGTCTAATATGTGCACACTGCTTAGATTCCGGTGACAGCAAACCCACTCTAAATTGCAGGGCTATTTTGGACCCTTAAAAGTCTGATCCAGCTCTTGAGTTCACATGAAAGTTGTAGAGCCTTGTCTTCGCTTTCCAAAAACACCAAGATCACCTCAAATGGATCACCGAGTCCCAAGTTATTGTCTAACCAAGGAGGAAAGGTCAAAATGCATCAAAATCTAAGAATTATTCACAATTTGCATTAAAGCCCAATGAGGCCCAACAACATTAAACTCATCTAAAATACTAATATTGGGCACAATAAACAACTAATAAAGCCTAGTACAAAGCTAAAATAAGTGTCTCAAATTGATTGATCGGTCGACCTGATTCGTTTGGATTTAGCAAGACCTAGTCATCCTTGTGAGTTGCTTGGAAGCTTGGTCTGCTTTTAATTTATCCTTCTTTTGCTCCAATTTACTTTTATTTTGTTGGGTTTTAAGACAATCACTAAATTAGTGGTTAAACTGGTGAACTAGTGAACCGGTTACCTAACCCCGGGTCGACTGGATTGCTCTGTCCCGCGAATTACCCATTCGACATATCGAGTTCACAGCCATCTAAGACTTGTTTCAATTTTTCGATATCTGATTCTTAATTAAATGATTTTGGATTAAACACAGTGTGGCGAGACCAAATCAGTAGCACTTAGTCGACCTGATTTGTATGACTTTTGGTTAAATTGTTGAGCTAGTGAACCGGTCACCTAACAAGGTCAACCACAGATACATCCGACCGACCCAAAAAACCAGTTACCCAGAATCTGACTGACCCAATTAGACATTGCATTTGTTTACTAGTTAAACAGGGTTTGAGCTGATCAAAATGGTGTCACCATGTTGACATGATAAGAATAAACAGCTTAATCTAAATGGATCTCCTTTTGGCTCTGTCGTTTCGGGGTACCCAGTCTGTACCGCAATCGCATAATTGTATAACCCGAATCGATCTAGTCGGATGAATCGAAAATTAGACTGCCTAACTTTTTATTTGATCCGGTAGGACATTTAAAATGTATTTTGGTGTCGCAGTGTTTGACTCGGTCAAAACCGGTAAATTACAGTATACCTTATTTTTCCAGCCCAGGCAAGACCCGGTTGATAAACATATTTTATATGCATAATTTAGCACCTCTCATTGGCCTATTCTTATGAAATTATTGCATATATGAAGTGAAAATTGCATAATTCCTCATATATTGGTTATGTTGTTACAAATTGAACAGAACACCCGAAGGACTATTCAAAGCAGTTGTTGAACCAAAATATCATGAACTTGGATGTTGATATCAGTATAGCTCAAACAGAAAAGAAATGAAGACCTAAACTCAGTGAATTTTGGGTTATATCAAATTCAGGACAAATCAGAAAATTCCTGCTCAAACCTATACTCGGTTATTTGGTGATTTCTCAAGATCTAACCGTTGGATGTAGCTGAAATTTTGATATGTCATGCATGACATAATTCTCTATGACTTTCATAGAAATGAAGATTTCCAGATTAGCGCCGGAAGTGGGTCAAAATTAGGCAACAAGTTGGTGGCTGTCATTATTGATATAATCTGAGTAGTTTCGGAAAAATGGTCAGAGCTCAAGATTCAACCGTTAGATCTGGCTGAATTTTTGACATGTTCTTCATGACTGCATGTGCTACAACTTTCATGAAGAGAAGATTTCCAAATTATGACAGGAGCAATGACGAAATTGGTAATCTTCGGAGCTGAAATTTCAACCCATGTGCAAAGAGATTTGACAAAATTGTAATTGAATAGTTCTAGCCTTTGCCTATAAAAGGAAGGCATTTGCCACACTTAAGGGCATCCCATTTCTAAATTCTCTCATTGTAGTTTGAGTTAGGGGTGAAACTTTGATAAATTGTGAGATTTATACTTTGATTTCAAGGTTAGATCTTCCAATTTGTTTAAAGTAAATCCCAAAGCTCTTGTAGTTTGTATAATATAATCTTCATCTTATTCAAGTTTCTTCATCTTGATATCTAGTTAAGGTTCTTCCTAGAGTTAGGGGTGAAGCTTTCATAAATTGTGAGATTTATACTTTGATTTCAAGGTTAGATCTTCCAATTTGTTTAAAGTAAATCCTGAAACTCTAGCCGTTGTGTTCTTGTCAATACCAAAACAACCACTTTCATTTCTATCATGCTTTTCACTTATTCTTTTGTTTCCTTTAATATAATGAGTAGCTAAATTTCTATACTAGGATTGCAATTTGAACTTGTTGAAACCAAATTCTTATAAAAAGGTTTAAGTACTAAATTCTTAAAAGCTATAAGCTTTCCCTGTTAAGTTTTGAGGATAACAAAAATATTTATTTAGTTTGAACAAGTAAGTGTTTCGACAATAGTTTTAACAAATCGCTACTTGTTGTGCGTCCATTCTGCTCGATGCTTAAAGATAACTCTTCGTGCGTCCAATATGCTATAACTCTTCGTGGGTCCATTAAATGTATTATATACTTTTACTATTGGTGCGTCCAATACTTGTATGCATATACTGTTACTTTCTATTAGTTCGTCCAATACGATCTGTCTGCCAAAGCTCGGACTCAACTCACTCTTTCAAAGTTCAAGCTCAAGCTCTCGTCCAAGTGAAAATTTCAAAAATGAAGAACTGTTCCTCATTAAATGCTAGAAAAGAACTCTGACAGCTCACGGCGACAGAAGAAGTCAACTAAGCCACTTTTGCTGACATTGTCTAACAACTACAAAGATCTGCAAATAAAAAACCGTCTGCAATCTTAGACAAATCAGGACTTTTGTTTTCATTGATTGGAAATCTCAGAGAATAAAAGTCACCGTCAGAAGAAGTTCAAGACTTTTCCGGTAGATGCATTTAATGCTACTCGTAACGGTAATAAATATTTCCGTTGGACGATCTAGCCCATAAAGTCTGCTCAGTTTGTTCTTACTTATAAAGAGAAGAAGCAGCACTTGAAGAAAAAAAAAAGAAGAGATCTTTGCCGAAGCATCCTACATAGTCTAAAAAGCTTTATTTCCTTTTGGATTTCCATATTCGTGTAAAAAGAAAAAGCCTTGAGATTTCTATTGTCTATTCTCATTTGTCAGTGAGTTTCAAACTCAAGCTTTCATCTACTTTCACTTATTCATATTAAGCCTTGTAAGCCTGAAGAGGCTGTGTGTAAAAGAATACTTGTGAGATAGAACCTGAAGAGGTTGAAAATACTTGTTACCTGAAGAGGTTGAAAATACTTGTTACCTGAAGAGGTGCATAATACTTGTAATCGTGAAAAAGATTAGTTGGAAAATCCTTCTGGTTGAAGGGACTGGACGTAGCTCTTGGTTGATAAGAGTGAACCAGGATAAATCTCGTGTGTAAGCTTCTCCTCTCTTCTAGTGTGCTTTATTATATTCACTAACCTCTGGGGTTTACCATTGTGTTTATTAACAAAGATCTTTTTATTTGGTTTTAGAACGTGTTAACCATTTGATTAAAAGTCTTTTCGAAATCCTTAGAGTCCAATAGGACTAAGTTGTGTTGGTCCTAAGCTCTTTGCTTGTTAAACTTTATCCTTCGCTGTGTTCTATTTTCTATTAAAAAGGAAAATCTTTTATTAAACAACAAAAAGGTTAAGAAACACAATTCAACCCCCCTTCTTGTGTTTCACTTGGTTATTTCAATTGATATCAGAGCTCAGCCTCTTGGGTTGAGCATCTAACAGTGCAGAGGAAAAAGATCCAGTACACCCTTTAATGGAGAACGAAGGACAAGCGGTGAACAGACCACCTCTATTCAATGGAAACGACTATGATTACTGGAAGAAGAGAATGATTGCCTTTTTTGATGCCCAAAATATGGACATTTGGGACCTAGTTCAAAATGGATATCAAACACCCACCAACGCAGAAGGACAGGATCTCCCTCGACCACAATGGACGGAAGGACAACGAACCAGACATCAGCTTAACTCAAAAGCCAAACATTATCTTATGTGTGCCATCACGGATCGAGCACGATAAAGTCCATAGTTTGTGAAAGCTTGACTAAAGAGATATGGGATTCTCTGGCCTTAGCACATGAAGGCTCATCTCAAGTCAAAGAATCAAAGATAAGCATGCTGGTTCACCAGTATGAGCTCTTCAAAATGGGAGAGCATGAAAACATTGATCAAATGTTTGGACGATTCCAAACAATAATCAATGGCTTGAGATCTCTGGGAAAGAACTATGATAATCAAGATCATATCAGAAAAATCCTAAGAAGTCTTTCCAGACAGTGGAGACCTAAGGTTACTGCCATACAGGAAGCAAAGAATCTAGCTTCTCTTACAATGGAGGAACTCTTGGGTTCTCTTAAAGTTCATGAGCTGGAACTTCAAGAAGAGGAAAGCGCAAGAAAAGGGAAATCAATTGCCCTTAAAGCTCATAAAGGCAAGTAAGGCCCAAAGCACTTAAAGCTGAAAAATCATCAGACGAGGCCGAGTCATCTGAAGATGATATATCTGATAATGACGAGTTATCTTTCATTTCTAGAAAGATACAAGCAATGTGGAAAAAGAAAGGAGGTATGCGGAGAAAGCACTTTGGACGAAGGTCACCAAAGGACGTAATGTAAAACAAAAGACAAGAGTCCAATCATATGCTATGAATGCAAGAAGCCCGGACACATTAAAGCGGAATGCCCTTCACTAAACAAGGAGAAAGAGAAAAGGAGATTCTTTCCAAAGAAGAAAAGAGGATTAATGGCCACCTGGGAAGATCTTGATCTTTCAACTACTGATGATGAAGAAGAAGCAGAAGAAGAAGCAAATCTATGTCTCATGACTAACACCGTGTCAGAAGAAGAAGAAGATGAGGTAACAAACTGTGATCTTGATCTTCAAAATGCATTTGATGAGTTGTTAAATAATTCATCTATTTTAGCGGTTGAATATAAATCCTTGAAAAGAAAGTTTTCAAAATTAACTAGAGAATATGGAAAAATGTTTTCAGAAAAACAAGAACTTGAAATTTATTGTGAAAAATTAAAAACTGAAAATGCTCTTTTAAAAACATCTTCTGAGTCCAACACTTCAGATGAAGTTGATAAACTTCATAATGAGGTAAAAGAGTTAACGGAGGACCTCAGTAAATTTGTAAAAAGCACCAACAACCTAAACATTTTACTCAAATATTCCAGAGACCCTCGTGACAAATCTGGATTGGGATATCAAGATACTGATAAACAGTTTTCCATATTCATTAAGAATGTTTGTAAAAAGAACGTTTACCCTTCCTCAATAGATCTTTTTAATAAAAGGTCAAAATATTATGGATCTCCAAGAGCTAACCAAAAAGGACCCAAAAAGATATGGGTACCTAAGGATATGATAATTCCTCTTGCAGATGTGCTTAGCAACAAGAAAAAGACACCTGTCATGGTACCTGGACAGTGGTTGCTCACGGCACATGAAGGGAGAAAGGTCTATGTTCCAAGACATCAAAACTAATAAAGGAGGCTCCGTCACGTTTGGAGGAAACCAGAAAGGTAAAATAGTTGGAATAGGTAAGATTGGTAAGCATCCTTTTCCCTCTATTGATAATGTTCTTCTAGTTGAAGGATTGAAACATAATCTGCTTAGCATTAGTCAATTATGTGATAGTGGATCTAATGTTTCATTCAATCAAGGAGAATGTATAGTTAAAAACTCTGACGGATCCATACTCTTCATTGCTAAAAGGCAAAACAATCTTTATAAAATTGACTTGGAAGATCTTTCAGATCAAAATGTATCATGTCTAGTTTCCATAAAAGGAGAACAGTGGATATGGCACAAGAAGCTTGGTCATGCAAGTTTGAGATTAATCTCTAAACTAAATAAGCATAACCTCGTAAGAGGACTACCAAAGCTTGTGTACAAATCAGATGTTCTTTGTGAAGCTTGTCAAAGGGGAAACAAATCAAAAATTCTTTTGAGTCCAAAAACATCGTTTCCACCTCTAGACCACTAGAATTGTTACATCTTGATTTATTTGGTCCTACAAGAACTTCTTCACTAAATGGAAAGAAATATGGATTGGTCATAGTAGATGACTATACTAGATGGACATGGGTTATGTTTCTAGCTCACAAGGATGAGTCTTTCAAAGTCTTTTCTATTTTACTCGTAAAAGAATTCAAAATGAAAAAGGGATGTGTATCAACTCAATCCGAAGTGATCATGGAGGAGAATTTGAGAATGAGAGCTTCCAATTGTTCTCGTGAAGAAAACGGTATTCATCACAACTTCTCTGCCCCAAGAACACCACAACAAAATGGTGTGGTAGAAAGAAAAAATAGATCTCTTCAAGAGATGGCTAGAACAATGCTCAATGACAACTCAATCTCCAAACACTCGGTGAAGTTTGTTAACCTGCGTGTTATATTCAAAACAGAATATATATTAGACCTATTTTAAACAAGACTCGTATGAATTGTGGAAAGGACGAAAACCCAACATCTCTTACTTTCATTCTTTTGGTCACAATGTTTTATTTTGAATACTAAGGATTCTTTAGGAAAGTTTGATGCTAAAGTTGACTCTGGTATTTTCTTAGGATACTCGAAACATCTAAAGCATATAGAGTATATAACTCTCGCTCTCTAAGCTGTTGAAGAATCTGTTCATGTTAAATTCAATGACAAAAAGCACGACAATGACTTGTCGAGCTAGATGAGTCCTTTGCGAGTTAAACTTAAAAGACAAAGGAGAAGGATCAGCAACCCAAAACAAAGAAGCATTGGACGATGAAAGAAAAGAAGAAACAAGCGATGGTCAAAGAAGTGGCATTTCAAAACTTATCATCGAACACCAAATCATTGGTAATCCGGATGATAAAGTACGTACAAGATCTACCTTCAGAGAATACTCAAATGTAGCCTTCATCTACGAAATGGAACCAAGAAAAATAGAAGAAGCACTGAAGGACGAAGGATGGATCTTAGACATGCAAGAAGAGCTAAATCAATTTAAAAGAAATGATGTTTGGACGCTGGTTCAAAAGCCTAAAGACAAGACCATCATCGGCACAAAATGGATATTCAAAAACAAAGCGGACGAAGATGGTAAGGTTGTGAGAAACAAAGCAAGGTTGGTAGCCCAAGGTTACTCACAACAAGAAGGTATTGATTTCACTTTGAAACTTTTGCTCCTGTAGCTAGACTAGAAGCCATACGCATTTTACTTTCATTTGCTGCTCATCATAGCATGAGACTATATCAAATGGACGTAAAAGTGCATTTCTAAATGGTATAATCAATGAAGAAGTTTTCGTTAAACAACCACCTGGTTTCGAGGATGAAAATTTCCCTGAGCATGTTTTCAAATTAAAAAGGGCCTTGTACGGTTTAAAACAAGCTCCTCGAGCCTGGTATGAAAGGTTAAGCACCTTTTTAATAGAAAACGGTTTTTCTAGAGGAAAAGTTGACACTACTCTTTTTCGAAAAGACAAAAACTCGAAATTCATTTTAGTTCAAATTTATGTTGATGATATTATCTTTGGAGCTACTGATGAATCTCTTTGCAAGGATTTTTCAAATCTGATGCAGAAGGAATTCAAAATGAGCTTAATGGGAGAATTAAAATTCTTTCTGGGTTTGCAAGTGAAGCAAACATTGGACGAAATCTACATTCATCAGACCAAATATACAAATGAACTTCTGAAGAAATTCAAATTGGACGATTGCAAAACAATGAGCACACCAATGCATCCATCATCCACACTAAGATTGGACGATAAGGATAAAAAGGTGGACGAAAAGGTATACAGAGATTAGTTGGTTTTTGTGATGCTGACTATGCTGGAGATAGAATCGAAAGGAAAAGTACAAGTGGAGGATGTCACTTCATTGGAGGAAATCTAGTATCATGGTCCAGAAAGAGACAAAGCACAATTGCTCTATCAACATTTGAATTGAATATATCTCTGCGTCCAATTGTTGCTCTCAACTACTCTGGATCAAACATCAATTAGAAGACTACAACATCTTTGAAAGTAAGATTCCTTTACTATGTGATAATACTGCTGCAATTAACTTATCAAAAAATCCCATACTACACTCAAGGGCAAAACACATTGAAATCAAACATCACTTTATAAGAGACTATATTCAAAAAGGTGTGTTTGATATTCAATATGTGGATACAGATCATCAATGGGCAGATATTTTCACAAAACCCCTCTCAGAGGATAGATTCACTCTTATTCGAAAACATCTAAGTATGCATTTTGTAAAGAATTAATATCTCTTGCGTCCATTGAAGATCTGCATCCAAAATGCTTTGTACTTGATAAATGGTGTGGTAAATTTCTTGATAAGACATAAATCATTTGCATTTATCTTGTTTGAAACTTTTCAAATTTCCCACGCTGAGTCAGTTTTTGAAAGGTCACGAAAGTAACTTTTTACTGCGGACGTGACAGTTGCTTTTAATACACATTTATTGTGTTTGTTTTATTTTAAAAAAAAAACGATTCGTTTTCTCTCAAGAAACCTTTCAGTGTAGAAACCTACCTTCTTCTATAAATATTTTCCTTCTTTACAAGATCAAATTTTTACGCCTTCAAACCTTGAAAGAAAACAGTTGCGAAAAGAACCTTAGCAAATTTCTCTCTCTCTTTCAAATTTCCTTAACCCTAAGAAATGGCTGGAGGAAAGACCCTTGATGTTGAAAGAGCCGACGTATCAGTTGAATACTCGTTCCAAACTTCAATTTTAGCAGAATGTGGAATAGATATCAAAGAATGTCTCGTCGGTGCTGGTTGGGATAGTTACTTCAGAGAACCGGTGGAGGTTTATCCGGAATTGGTGAAAATGTTCTGGAAAGACGCATCCGTGTCTGCGACAGAGGTCAGGGGATGTGTTTTGGGAAAACCCGTTGTGGTTTCAGAGGTAACCATCTCCAACGCCACCCAATGTTGGTTGGAAGGAGCCACCATCACTTCTGATTGGGAAAAAGCGTTTGGGGGAAGCGATGTCGTTTCTTGACACCTTACTAAAGGAGTCATCCACGGGGAAGATAACTGCTTCCAAGATGAATGACAAGGCAAGAGTTTTGCATCAACTTCTGAACAAGGCAATACTCCACAAGGCAGGGTCCAAAGACTCAGTCTCTACAGTACATGCCTTCTGCCTGTGTCATCTGATGCTGTGTCAACAGGTCAATCTCCCTTCTCTGCTTTTTAAGAACTTCAAGAGAAGTGTACAAGGAAAAGGGAAGAAGACCACCATCTCCTATGGTGTTCTCTTAACCAAGATCTTCAGAGATCAAGGTATCTTTAGTCCCCATGAAACTAAAGATGTTGAAGAGAAGAAGAGGATTTTTGGACGGATCCAAGAGCAACAAATCTTTGGACGAAGCAATCTTCTAAGGATGAAACTTCAAAGCGTCCAAGATTTTCTGGACCAGAAAGAGCCTCTTATTCCTTCAAAGGCTGAGAGTCCAAAGAAGAAATCACCATCCGTCCAAGCCATTCCCAAGCGGAGACTCATAATGGACGATGACTCTGAAGATGACCAACCCATCGCTAAAAGGATGAAGGTTGCGTCCATTGCGAGCATCCCAAAAGGAACCCGGACGAAGCTACCCATCACAAGGAAACCCTCTTCCAAGCTTGCGTCCATTCCTAAGGAACCTCTTCCTACCATTCCCTCTTCCTCCATTTTACCCTCTTCTCAAACAGAACCACAAACTTCCTTCCCAACCTCTCAAATAACTTCATCTCCCTTAAACACTGAACCTTTTTCTTCTCAAACTCACATCTTACCTTCCCAATCTCCTTCACCTTCCCCCTCTCAAAAGACCTTCTACAACTCCTCCTATCTTAACCTTTTCTCTGTGGGGGTTTCCCCTCACATTATCCCTCTTTGGGAATCCAAGGACTCTTCTCTCTCACTCACAAAGAAGACGCTCCGGTCTTTGTGATGGTTACTCAACAAAAGTTCACATCTTCCCTTGTGACCTATCCTTCAAACTGTCACCTTGGAAGAAATGGGACAGTTGCGAGTCCTTATGACACCATCCTTGTCGGTGTCATTAAGGGGAGTCTTACGTTAAAGAATTTGAGATTTGTACCCCCTTCATCGATCATCTCCTTTACAAGCGCCATCAAGATTCATAGGATCGGGTTTGTCCAAGGTTGCCAATGGTGGATTTAAATAAAAACAAAGACTTGAAAAGTACAGAAGCCAAGCCACCTTTCCCAAGCCCATCATCTTTAAGCCAAATTTTGGGAGCTTACGTTCCCCTGATGTTGATGTTGAATTCTTGTGGCAAGTTTCGAATAAAGGAGAAGCTGAGGAGAACGAGGCTAAGACTTTCTGGGAAAAGCACATTTGGGAGTGTGAGCAACAAGCATCTTCTTCAGGACTAAGTGATGAAGATAAGGAAGATATCATAACTGTGCCTGGTCAGAACTTCCAGTGTTTTCGTTCTATCTATATGGTAGATGATCTTCTTGGACTGCCTCTGAACTCGTCAATACCAACAATCTTCTCTTGTCCAAGCTATGTCTCTGGACCTCCGTCTGACAACATAGGCAGGCCTTATCCCTGGGATCAAATGTTTGGATACCGGAGAACCTCTCTTCCTTGGGATGTTGACCTTCCTCTGTCTGAAGACGAAGTTGAGTCTGTTGTGCAGCAAGTGGATGTGACCCCTCCTGCTTCCACCACTGAGCTAGCTATTGTGGAACCACAACCTTCTGCTGACATTCTCACCCAAGTGCCCCCAGCTTTTCAGGCCTACGTGAATAATCAAATGGACTTAATGTACAAGAGAGTTGAAGACCTCCTCAAATCTCTTTTTCAACAAGGGCCACCTCCTCCTCCTCCACCTTCTTCCTCTTGATTTTATTTTATTTTTTTTTAGCCAAATTTTTTTTGACAGTGATGTTTTTCTTTCTTTTTGTCTGATGACAAAGGGGGAGAATAATGGGAATTTGATTTGTTACATACAAATTTATTTTTGATTTGTTACATACAAATTTATTTTATATACTGATTCAATGAAACTATGTTTGTCTCTCATCTGGTTGTTTCATTATCATTGTCTCGGTTATTCTGTTGCCTTTATATAAATGCTTTAATTGAAATTGTGAATACTCTGCAAATGCCTTTGTGTTCTTTGTGTAGGATCTGATCTAAATTGTGGCATGGTTTATTTCTTTTCAAAAGTATTGTCTCTGTTAAACTCTTTTCTCAAGAACTAAACTTCGATACAAAGATATTATTACTTGCTCTTGAAACTTGTCTCGTAAAAATAAATTTCATGTACTACGTCAAATCGACTCTGCGTCCAACAGACTTGGAGTCCATCCCTTAGAAATGTTTTTCTTAGGGGGAGCAATTTTGTTTTAAAAAGAATCTGTGTTCAACCAAATTAATAGTTTTTGTCATCATCAAAAAGGGGGAGATTGTTGAAACCAAATTCTTATAAAAAGGTTTAAGTACTAAATTCTTAAAAGCTATAAGCTTTCCCTGTTAAGTTTTGAGGATAACAAAAATATTTATTTAGTTTGAACAAGTAAGTGTTTCGACAATAGTTTTAACAAATCGCTACTTGTTGTGCGTCCATTCTGCTCGATGCTTAAAGATAACTCTTCGTGCGTCCAATATGCTATAACTCTTCGTGGGTCCATTAAATGTATTATATACTTTTACTATTGGTGCGTCCAATACTTGTATGCATATACTGTTACTTTCTATTAGTTCGTCCAATACGATCTGTCTGCCAAAGCTCGGACTCAACTCACTCTTTCAAAGTTCAAGCTCAAGCTCTCGTCCAAGTGAAAATTTCAAAAATGAAGAACTGTTCCTCATTAAATGCTAGAAAAGAACTCTGACAGCTCACGGCGACAGAAGAAGTCAACTAAGCCACTTTTGCTGACATTGTCTAACAACTACAAAGATCTGCAAATAAAAAATCGTCTGCAATCTTAGACAAATCAGGACTTTTGTTTTCATTGATTGGAAATCTCAGAGAATAAAAGTCACCGTCAGAAGAAGTTCAGCACTTTTCCAGTAGATGCATTTAATGCTACTCAGAACGGTAATAAATATTTCCGTTGGACGATCTAGCCCATAAAGTCTGCTCAGTTTGTTCTTACTTATAAAGAGAAGAAGCAGCACTTGAAGAAAAAAAAAAGAAGAGATCTTTGCCGAAGCATCCTACATAGTCTAAAAAGCTTTATTTCCTTTTGGATTTCCATATTCGTGTAAAAAGAAAAAGCCTTGAGATTTCTATTGTCTATTCTCATTTGTCAGTGAGTTTCAAACTCAAGCTTTCATCTACTTTCACTTATTCATATTAAGCCTTGTAAGCCTGAAGAAATTTGTGTGTAAAAGAATACTTGTGAGATAGAACCTGAAGAGGTTGAAAATACTTGTTACCTGAAGAGGTTGAAAATACTTGTTACCTGAAGAGGTGCATAATACTTGTAATCGTGAAAAAGATTAGTTGGAAAATCCTTCTGGTTGAAGGGACTGGACGTAGCTCTTGGTTGATAAGAGTGAACCAGGATAAATCTCGTGTGTAAGCTTCTCCTCTCTTCTAGTGTGCTTTATTATATTCACTAACCTCTGGGGTTTACCATTGTGTTTATTAACAAAGATCTTTTTATTTGGTTTTAGAACGTGTTAACCATTTGATTAAAAGTCTTTTCGAAATCCTTAGAGTCCAATAGGACTAAGTTGTGTTGGTCCTAAGCTCTTTGCTTGTTAAACTTTATCCTTCGCTGTGTTCTATTTTCTATTAAAAAGGAAAATCTTTTATTAAACAACAAAAAGGTTAAGAAACACAATTCAACCCCCCTTCTTGTGTTTCACTTGGTTATTTCAGAACTCACACGTAATTTGATTCGTTTATTATATCCAAGAGAAGGTTGATTATCTTGAATTGTTTATCTTACTTGTTCTTAATGCTTTTAATTAATTGGCCATTAATTAAATTGAATTGATAAACCTTAAGCAACTTGACAAAGGGATTTTGGTTTTAGATCTAAGTAAGATAACATATGATCTTTGTGCGAAAGCCTTGAGTTCATATAGGATAGACATATACCTATATGACATATGTAACCATTAATGAAATAGGAACTTAATGAATTCTTGATTATTTGATAGACATAGACATATAGTTTATCATTAATTAAGGATATTTCTATTTGACCATCGAAAGAGGCTTATAGATAAGTTAAGGATTTCTATTTAACAATTCAGATAATTAATTGATCTTAGATAGAAGTAAGTGAATCAAGTAAAGTGTGAGGAATAATTGCAATCCTAGGCTTGGTTAATTTGATCATTAAATTCTTCTTCTTGTATACTTTAATTTTTAATCTTTCATAACACTTCCTCTTATTAAGTTGTTTAAATAAGATTGAGTTTTGTAAACTTTTAATAGATAGTTAAATTTAGAATTAATCCCTGTGGGTTCGACACTTTCTTACTATTATATTACTTGATTTGCAATAACGTATACTTGCATTCTGATTTATCACACCAAGTTTTTGGCGCCGTTGCCGGGGATTAATTCTTTATTTTACTACTATTAATATTAGCATACTTGATCTTAATTTAAACTTGTTCTTTTATTTCTTTTTAATTTTTTGAACTGTTTTATGCGCAGTGCTCAAGACAAGGAGTTAATTCCTCTTAATCCTGAGATTGAGTGAACTTGTCGCAGAAACAGAAAAGAGCGTCGTCAAGCCTTATTGCAACAAAGAAGAATGGCTGACGATAACAGAAATCAAGAACTTGGGTTAGCTAATCAACAACCTAGAACTCTTAGGGATTATATAATTCCTACTGCTGATGGAGTTCATTCAAGTATTGTCAGACCTCCAATACAAGCTAACAACTTTGAGATTAAGTTAGGAGTGATCCAGATGCTGCAAAATAATCAATTTGGGGGCTTGCCTCATGAAGACCCAAATGCTCATATAGCAAATTTCCTGGAGATCTGTGACACTTTCAAGCACAATGGATGTTCTGCAGATGCTATTCGGTTAAGAATTTTTCCCTTTTCACTGAGAGACAAGGCCAAAAGTTGGTTGAATTCTCTACCTGATGCTCTATCACTACTTGGGATATGTTGGCACAAAAATTCTTAGCTAAGTATTTTCCTCCTGCAAAGAGTGCCAAGTTGAGGAATGAAATTACCTCTTTTCAGCAATATGATTCAGAATCATTGTATGAGGCATGGGAGAGATTCAAGGATCTACTTAGAAGATGCCCTCATCATGGGGTACAAAAGTGGCTTCAAGTTCAGACTTTCTATAATGGCTTGACTAACTCTCTGAGGTCAACCATTGATGCCGCTGCTGGTGGTGCATTGATGAACAAAACTGTTGATGAAGGTTATGATTTATTGGAAGAGATGGCTTCCAATAATTATGAATGGCCTACTGAAAGAGCATCACAAAGGAGAGTGGCTGGAATTTATGAAGTAGATACTTTATCTGCTTTATCTGCACAAGTAGCTGCACTGACCAAGAAGCTAGACTCAATTGGGAGTCAATCCAATCAACAGTCAATACATGCTATTCAGAGCCCTTTCATGATCTGTGAGTATTGCTCTGGACCCCATTCTGTTGATCAATGCTCTTTTAATTCTGAAACTGCTAATTATGTGGGTAACTTCAATCGGCAACAACATAACCCAAATTCAAATTTCTACAATCCCGGTTGGAGGAATCACCCAAATTTTTCTTGGAGAAATAACCAAGAAGCTTCATCATCAGCTAGACCGATGGGACCACCTGGGTTCCAACAACAAGCTCCACAACAAGAGAAGAAATCTGTAATGGAAGAAGCCATCTTACAATTGACTAAGAGTACTCAACAATGTATGAATCAACTTCAAAGTCAAGGAGCTTCTATCCGGAATCTTGAGGTTCAAATAGGGCAATTATCTGGTTTTATGAATAATCGCCCTCAAGGTAGTTTGCCGAGCAACACGGAGACCAATCCTAAGGGAGGTAATAATGAACAATGTAAGGCTGTTACCCTCAGGAGTGGCAAAGAACTGGATGAGCCCATTCAAAAACCTGAAGAAAATGAAGATGAGAAGATTCATGAACAATCAAAGAGCAATTTTGAAGAGCCTTTTCCATTGAAGAAATCTGAGAAGAATGAACCCCCTCCACCTCCATTCCCACAAAGATTTCAAAAGCAAAAGATGGACAAGCAATTCACCAAGTTTCTAGAGGTATTCAAGAAACTTCATATCAATATTCCTTTTGCTGAAGCTTTGGAACAGATGCCGAGCTATATCAAGTTTATGAAGGAAATCTTGTCCAAAAAGAGAAGACTTAGAGATTTTGAAACTGTTGCACTTACTGAAGAGTGCAGTGCCATATTACAGAAAAAGCTTCCGCCAAAGCTAAAAGATCCAGGGAGTTTTACTATTCCTTGTACTATTGGAAACAAATTTTTTGGTAAAGCTTTATGTGATTTAGGAGCTAGTATTAATTTGATGCCTCTTTCTGTTTACAGGCAACTTGGATTGATGGAGGTAAAACAAACCAATCTAACTCTACAATTAGCAGACAGATCTCTCACCTACCCAAAAGGAGTGGTGGAAGACGTTTTAGTGAAAGTTGACAAATTCATATTTCCTGCTGATTTTGTAGTATTAGACATGGAGGAGGATCGAGAGGTTCCAATCATTCTTGGGAGACCTTTCCTAGCTACTGGTAGAACTCTCATAGATGTACAAAAAGGTGAGCTGACTATGAGGGTACAAGATCAAGAGGTAACATTCAATGTCTTTAAAGCTATGAAATATCCTCAAGAATCTGATGAATGCTTCATGATTAATGTTATTGATGATAGCAAATTCGAATCTAGTACTATTGGTTTTAGTACTGATCCTTTAGAAGATGCTATTATTAATCTACCTTGTGAGGATAGGCAGGAATCCCTTGAGTTTGTGCAATGGCTTAATGCATCACCATCTTACATTCATATCGGAAAACAATTTGAGGATTTGGAGTTGTCCATGAAAGATGGGACTACAATGAAATCCTCAGTTGAAGAACCACCAGAGTTGGAGCTAAAGCAACTTCCTGATCATTTGAGGTATGTGTTTTTAGGAGAATCTTCTACCTTACCAGTTATTATCTCATCTTCTCTTAATAGTGTGCAGGAAGAGAAATTGCTAAGATTGTTGCGAGAATATAAGAAAGCCTTGGGATGGACCATAGCAGATATCAAAGGAATAAGCCCATCTATTTGCATACATAAGATTCTGCTAGAGGAAGGATCAAAGCCCACCATTGAACATCAAAGGAGGTTGAATCCAATAATGAAGGAAGTAGTCAAGAAGGAGATTATTAAATGGTTGGATGCTGGAATCATTTACCTCATCTCTGATAGTTCGTGGGTCAGCCCAGTACAATGTGTACCTAAAAAGGAAGGTATGACTGTAATTACCAATGATAACAATGAACTAATCCCCACTCGAACTGTTACAGGTTGGCGAGTCTGTATGGACTACAGAAAGTTGAACAAAGCAACACGGAAAGACCATTTTCCTCTCCCTTTCATTGATCAAATGTTAGACAGACTTGCTGGTCGAACTTATTATTGCTTTCTGGATGGATATTCGGGTACAACCAAATTGCCATAGCTCCTGAAGATCAAGAAAAGACAACTTTCACATGTCCTTATGGGACATTTGCTTTTCGAAGGATGCCATTTGGATTGTGCAATGCACCTGCAACTTTTCAACGATGCATGATGTCAATCTTCTCAGATATGGTGGAGAAGTCTATTGAGGTATTTATGGATGACTTCTCTGTATTTGGTGATTCTTTTGACCTTTGCCTTAATAATCTTGCTTTAGTGCTCAAAAGATGTGTAGAGACTAATCTGGTACTAAATTGGGAGAAGTGCCATTTTATGGTTCAAGAAGGAATAGTCCTTGGCCATAAAGTTTATGCTAAAGGAATTGAAGTAGACAAAGCAAAGATTGAGACAATTGAAAAATTACCTCCACCTACTTCAGTGAAGGGCATTCGCAGTTTCTTAGGGCATGCGGGCTTCTACAGACGATTCATTAAGGATTTTTCTAAGATCTCTAAACCTTTGTGTAATTTACTTGAGAAAGATATTCCTTTTGAATTTGATGAATCTTGCCTTGAAGCTTACAGGATTTTGAAAGAAAAGTTGATTACAGCACCAATCATTGTAGCACCAGATTGGAATATCCCATTTGAACTCATGTGTGATGCTAGTGATTTTGCGGTGGGGGCGCTTCTTGGTCAAAGAAAGAACAAAAAGATGCATGCCATTTACTATGTGAGCAAGACCTTGAATGATGCTCAACTCAACTACACTACCACAGAAAAGGAACTTCTTGCTGTGGTATTTGCTTTTGATAAATTTCGATCTTATTTAATTGGAACAAGAGTAATTGTCTATACAGATCATTCGGCAATCAAGTATTTGATTTCCAAGAAAGATGCTAAGCCGAGGTTGATCAGATGGATACTCTTGTTACAAGAATTTGATCTTGAGATTCAGGACAGAAAAGGAACAGAAAATCAAGTGGCCGACCACTTATCTAGATTGGAAAGTGACAATAATGAAGGAGGTAAAGTGCAAATTAATGAATGTTTTCCTGATGAACAACTCTTTACCCTTCAAGGTAATATACCATGGTATGCTGATTTTGTTAATTATCTTGTAAGTGGTATTTTACCTCCACGAGCTTAGCGGCAACAAAGAAAGAAATTTTTGCATGATGTAAAATACTATGTTTGGGATGAACCTTTCTTGTTTAAGCAATGTGCAGATCGAATTTTAAGAAGGTGTATCCCCAGTGAAGAAGTTGATAACATCTTACATCAATGCCATTCATCTGATTATGGAGGACACTTTGGAGGAGAAAAGCAACGCTAAGGTGTTACGATCACAGTTTTTATTGGCCATCATTATTTAAGGATGCTTACTCCTTTGTTGTAAAATGTGACAGTGCCAACGGATTTGGAAATATCTCTAGAAGACATGAGATGCCCCTCAATAACATCTTAGAAGTGGAGATCTTTGACGTATGGGGTATTGATTTCATGGGTCCTTTCATCTCATCTTTTAATAACCTCTATATTCTTGTTCTTTGTTGATTATGTTTCTAAATGGGTCGAAGCAATCGCTTTACCCACTAATGATTCTAAAGTGGTGTTGAATTTTTGAAGAGAAACATATTCACTAGGTTTGGAACTCCAAGAGCAATAATAAGTGATGAAGGGAGTCATTTTTGCAACAAATACTTTGGAGCCCTTCTTGCTAAATATGGAGTGACTCATGGGGTGGCAACTGCATACCATCCTCAGACTAGTGGCCAAGTTGAGGTTTCTAACAGAGAAATCAAGAGGATCTTCGAGAAAACTGTGAATCCCACAAGAAAGGATTGGTCCAAGAGAGTGGATGATGCATTATGGGCTTACCGAACAAAGACATACAAAACTCCGATTGGAATGTCACCATATCGATTGGTGTTTGGCAAAGCATGTCACCTTCGGTGGAGCTGGAACATAATGCATATTGGGCTATCAAAAAGCTCAATTTTGATATGAAGCAAGGGTGAGAAACGCTTTCCTCCAACTCAATGAGATGGATGAGTTCCGATCTTGATCATATGAAAATGCCAAATTGTACAAGGAGCAAACAAAAAGGTGGCATGATAAGAAGATTGTCAAGAGAGAATTCTGTGCGGGGCAAAAGTCTTACTTTTCAACTCGAGGTTGAAATTATTTCCTGGAAAACTTAGATCAAGATGGTCAGGACCGTTCGTGATAGTCAAGGTGTCCCCATTTGGAGCAATTGAAATCAAAGATGAGAAAACTCAAGCCACGTTTAAGGTCAATGGTCAAAGATTGAAGCATTATTGGGGAGGACCCATCGATCGTGAAAAATCTTCAATCACGCTGGCTGACAATGAATGATCTTTGACAGATTACTTTTCACCGGTTAAATGGCGGATAACGGTACTCCGTGAACTTTGTTCGGTCCCTTCAGTTACCCACAAATACTGAAATCTGTATATAATTTTACTCATTTCTCTTTCCTTCTTTCTTCCCAAATGGATAACAGGCTTGTTAACTTACGCAAGCAATTCCCTTCTCTTCCTCAAAATGCTTTAACTAACATTTATTCTGCCAGGTTTGAAAGATTAAGGATGCTTATGCACAAAGGCATCCCTGCTGATATACGCTGGTTAATTGAAGCAAAGGTCCGATTAACAGGTGAATTTTCTGACGCTCTTATTTCATATATGCCAGGTCTAGGTAAAAGTCTATATGCAAAGAAAAGAAGAGCAAAAAGGTTACGGGTCTGCTATAAATGTGCAAGATGGACCTATAACACAAAATGCAGATCACTTGGAATGGTGTCTATAAATCGAGATGACAAAATTAACTTCATTAAGGATGGCATGAGTAAGGAGTCTTTAGATAACATTCTACTGACTCTTGAGACGCATCCTAGTGGAGATGTGCAGGGAGTACTTCTTGATTTATGGCCAATATTCCAAGCTGAACATGAGCGTTATAGTCTTGGGAATCTGACTCAAAAAGACCCTGTTTGCCAATTTTTAAGAAAATTGGAAGAGAAGCCAACCATCGGCCCATAGCGAGCATTGAAGCCGTTACTGGACGTAAAACCAGAGGAAAGTGTGAGCCACAACCACACCAACTGTAAGTATTGCTATTTTGTTTCTTCCCTTCTTTTCTTCATTTCAAAAAACAAAATTAAAAAATTAAAAAAATTAAAAAAATTAAAAAAAAATAAAATATATATATATATAGCCGTATTTGTTTGAAAAATGCTTTGTATATTTTCAAACTTCTCCTGACACATATAGATTAGTCTTTTATCCTAGTTGTATAGCTATTATCATTTCTGTGTTTATTTTCAAACTTTCCTGACATGTAAATCTACCCCTCCTTTATAGGTGTAATTATTAGATCTGAGTTTTGATTCCTTTAAATATTGCACTTTGCTCTCTTCAGATCATTGATAAGGTGAGAGTACAAAAAAAAAAAAAGAAGAAGAAGAAGAAGAAGAAGAGAGAGATGGAAGTAACTTCAGTTCGTCGAATCAAAAGTGTTTGTGTCTTTTGTGGATCTAATCCTGGAAAGGATAAAGATTTTGTAAATATGGCAAACCATCTTGGTCGAGTGCTAGCTGAGAGAGAAATCCATTTAGTTTACGGAGGAGGTAGTCTTGGGTTAATGGGTTGTGTAGCAACTGCTGCACATTTAGGAGGTGGCAAAGTCCTTGGTGTCATTCCCAGTCCTTTAGCCATAGGCAATCCCGCTGGAAAAATCGTAGGGGATGAAGTAATGGTATCATGCATGCACCAACGCATGAACATTATGATAGCAAATGCTGATGCCTTTATTGCTCTACCTGGTGGTTTTGGAACTTTGGAAGAGATCTTTCAAATTGCATCCTGGTTACAGCTGAACTTTCACCAAAAACCCATTGGTATATTAAATGTTAATGGTTTTTATGACAGTTTGTTTTGTTTTCTTAATCATGCCATGGAACAAAAGTTCATCTCACAAGCGACACGTCAAATTCTTGTAACTGCTGCGACCCCTGAGCAATTGCTCGATCAACTACATGAATTTGTCCCACAACGTGATCCAGCAATGGCTCTACTGAATTGGGAACAAGGCAGCAACAGCAAAAAGTGAAAACTTAATTTGACTTTGTCCTTATGAATTTTTGTTCTCTGTTATGGTTTTAGTTTTTTTTTTTGTAAATTTTCTTATTTCAGGCTCGATTTGCAGTTGTCTGGTAAGATCTTCTACACTCCACTTATCTTTATTTTGACATTGGGGACAATGTCTTAAATTAGTTGGGGGGAGGATAGTTAACATTGTCATGCCATGTACATAGTTTGTTAAAAAAAAAAAAACTAACAAGCTAATTTTTATCGATACTAACTTATTAGATGTATGATGGCAGAGTAAGGAGCAATTTTGCTCTTGAGACGCATCTTAATTTGCATTTCAGAGTAGGTCTAAAAATAGTTTGTTCTTGTATATAGATATATATAAAAAACAAAAAAAAAACAAAAAAAGAAAAACAAAAAAGAGATTAATTTTGATCTTTTCGATTAATTTTGATGCAAGCATGTGCTGAATTGTAGCTTAGTTGATGATAAAAGTATGCAAAACAATTTATAGTTGAATTATTTTTCAAAATTCATGATATACATGTATATATGACTGTGGATATTATGAAGAAGGCATGTTTGAATTGAGTAAATGTTTCATACCTTTGTGAGTTTTGGGCTTGTCCAAGTTTGATACTTATGCTTGGTTTATTTTCTTTCATGAGTGATGTCAATTATGGATGTATTTTCTAGAACTTGCACTGAATCAATTTGAGATTACATTGGTCTGTATGTTACATAAAAATGATAGAGGCAATTTTCTTGACTTAGCTACTTTGGCCAAATAAGCCTACCTTACATTTATCCCATTGTTAACCCCCTTTGAGCCTACTTGCCCTTTTTGTTGTTCATAGCTTTTACAAGCCTTCAGTGAAAAACCATGTTTTACTTCACCTTAGGGAATAATAGAGCATTGATTTTCCTAATTGGAGGAGTTCTTTTGGTTGCAATGATTTAAGTGTGGGGGAATTGGTATGTTGATGTGAAATGTTTGGTAAAAAAAAAGAACAAAAAGAAAAAAAAAAGAGAAAAAAAAAGCTAAATTAAAAAAAAAATAAAAAAAAAAGAGAGAGAAAGAGAGAAAATAAAAGGTTGTTAAAAAAAAAGGGAAGGAATGTGTGAAGAGAATGTGCATTTTAGAGTTTTTGGTAAAAGTTTATGATTCCTACTTGAGTTACTCCGCAATGCTTTTTATTCTCTTTGGTTTTTAACTTGTTATTATCCATATTGTTTCCTTCCTTCACCTTATAACCTCGTTACAACCTTTTTAAAAGACCTCTTGATTTGTGAAATTTATTTGATCTAAGTAGTGGAGAATTGATGTATGTGCAAGCATATGGTAAAATACTTTCATAATTTGACTGAGTTGAGCGCAAACAGTTAACCTAAACACTTTGTGTGATTTGAGTGTCACTTGTGAGGAATTTTACTCAATTTGAATATGCCTATTTCTGATTAAAGCATGATTATGCTATGTATATTTTACTCCTAATTGCTTTGATTCAACTATACTTTGTTAAGCATATTTAAATCTGATACAATGCTTGTATTTAAAAATTAATTGAATTGATTAAATGAAGTATTACATGTTTGTGGGTATCATCCTGGTAAACCCTCACGAGACTAAACTCGTCCACTAGGGACACCTAGGGGTTTAAAGGCTTGTGGCACATGCTAAGTGCCATCGTGTTTTCCTACGAAAGTGAATTAGATTAGGTATAATCAGTTTTTATTCTTTTAGTTTAATATTAGGTTGTTTCTTGTTTGAGGACAAACAACAAGTCAAGTGTGGGGGGATTTGATAAACATATTTTATATGCATAATTTAGCACCTCTCATTGGTCTATTCTTATGAAATTATTGCATATATGAAGTGAAAATTGCATAATTCCTCATATATTGGTTATGTTGTTACAAATTGAGCAGAACACCCGAAGGACTATTCAAAGCAGTTGTTGAACCAAAATATCATGAACTTGGATGTTGATATCAGTATAGCTCAAACAGAAGAGAAATGAAGACCTAAACTCAGTGAATTTTGGGTTATATCAAATTCAGGACAAATCAGAAAATTCCTGCTCAAACCTATACTCGGTTATTTGGTGATTTCTCAAGATCTAACCGTTGGATGTAGCTGATATTTTGATATGTCATGCATGACATAATTCTCTATGACTTTCATAGAAATGAAGATTTCCAGATTAGCACCGGAAGTGGGTCAAAATTAGGCAACAAGTTGGTGGCTGTCATTATTGATATAATCTGAGTAGTTTCGGCAAAATGGTCAGATAAGTTAAGGATTTCTAGTTAACAATTCAGATAATTAATTGATCTTAGATAGAAGTAAGTGAATCAAGTAAAGTGTGAGGAATAATTGCAATCCTAGGCTTGGTTAATTTGATCATTAAATTCTTCTTCTTGTATACTTTAATTTTTAATCTTTCATAACACTTCCTCTTATTAAGTTGTTTAAATAAGATTGAGTTTTGTAAACTTTTAATAGATAGTTAAATTTAGAATTAATCCCTGTGGGTTCAACACTTTCTTACTATTATATTACTTGATTTGCGATAACGTATACTTGCGTTCTGATTTACCACACCACCGGTCTTGCCGGCCGAATTCCCATACACTCGGGCTATTTTAAATTATCATTTTTTCAATCTATTACTATTTATGACGATTTTTAAAACTGATTGTAGAATGGAAGGTCAGACCGGTGACCATGTGATCGGGTTGCAGTACCGGAATCAATGGCCAATTAGATAGTTGAACTTTCCTACATTTTTGGCTGGTTCTTGTAGTCAATCCTACCAATTCCTGACCCACATGATGTGAACAAGTTCATCCGATAACCTTGGGCCGGCTGTATTGATCTGTCCCGCGACTGACCCGTTTGATAAGTCAGGTTCACTGCAATCTCGAACCCATTTAAGTTTTTTGATATATGATTTTGAATTTAACGATTTCGGGATAAACACATGTGTGGAGACCAAGTCGGTAGCTCCTAGCTGACCTAATTCGTTTGACTTTTGCATGACGTAGCCAACCTGGCAGGTTGCGAGGAAACACGGTCTGCTTTTAATTTTTCCTTCTTGTGCACCAATTTGTTTGTAATTTGTGGGATTTTAAAACAATCACAAAACTAGTTGATAAATAGGTGAGCAAATGAACTGGTCACTTAACCAGGTCAATCATCGATACATCCGACCGACCCAGCAACCCTAATTACCTTGAATTAGACTAGTCCAGTTAGACATTGCAACCACTTCCAGGTTAAACAGGGTTTGACCCTATAAAAATGGTAACACCTTCTCGTCTCGATCAGAATAACCTGGTTAATCTTAAAGTCTCTCTTTTCAGCTTTATCGTTTCGGGTTACCCAGTCCGTTCCGCTATTGCATAACTGTATAACCCGAATCGGCCTGGTCGGATAAACCGAAACTTGACCACCTAGCTTTTTATCCGATCCAGTAGGACATTTTAAACGTTATTTGGTGTCGCATTGTTTGACTCAGGCGAACCCAGTATATCAAGGTGGATCTGATTGTTCTAGCTCAGGCCACAACCGATCTCACCGGCCGATTTCCCATTCACGTGGGTTGTATTAAACTATCATTGTTTTCAATCAATTATAATTTTTAACAATTTTTTAAACTGATTATAGAATGGAAGGTTAATCCGGTGGCCATGTGATCGAGTTGCAGTACAGGTTCAACTGCCAGCCGGCTCTCCCCAACTTTCCAACATTCTAGGCTGGTTCTTGTAGTCAATCTTACTAATTCCTGACCCACATGATGTGAACAGGTTGAGCCGATACCCTTGGGTCGGCGGGATTGATGTGTCTCGCTACTGACCTGTTTGACATGTCAAGTTAACTGCCATCTCGGACTGGCTTAAGTGATTCGATATCAGATTCTTAATTTAACGATTTCAGGATAAAAACAGTGTCTACAGAACAAATCGGTTACACCTGGTCAACCTGATTCGTTTGGCTTCAGCAAGACCTAGCCATCCTTGCGAGTTGCTTGGAAACTTGGTTTGCTTTTAATTTGTCCTTCTTTTGCTCCAGTTTACTTTTATTTTGTTGGGTTTTAAGACAATCACTAAACTAGTGGTTAAATTGGTGAACTAGTGAACCGGTTACCTAACCCCGAGTCGACTGGATTGCTCTGTCCCGCGAATTACCCGTTCGACATGTCGAGTTCACTGCCATCTTAGACTTGTTTCAATTTTTCGATATCTGATTCTTAATTAAATGATTTTGGGATAAACACGGTGTGGCGAGACCAAATTAGTAGCACTTAGTCGACCTGATTCGTATGACTTTTGGTTAAACTAGTGAGCTAGTGAACCGGTCACCTAATAAGGTCAACCACAAATACATCCGACCGACCCAAAAAACCAGTTACCCAGAATCTGACTGGCCCAATTAGACATTGCATTTGTTTACTAGTTAAACAAGGTTCGAGCTGATCAAAATGGTATCACCATGTCGACTCAATAAGAATAAATAGCTTAATCCAAATGGTTCTCCTTTTGTCTCTGTTGTTTTGGGTTACCCAATCTGTGTCGTTATTGCATAATTGTATAACCCGAATCGATCAAGTCGGATGAACCGAAAATTAGACTGCCTAGCTTTTTATCTGATCCGGTAGGACATTTAAAATGTCTTTTGGTGTCGTAGTGTTTGACCTGATCGGAACCGGAAAATCACGGTATACCTTATTTTTCCAGCCTGGGCCAGGCCTGATCTTGCCGGCCGATTTCCCATACACCCGGGCAGTGTTAAATTATCATTTTTTCAACCTATTACTATTTATGGCGATTTTTAAAACTGATTGTAGAATGAAAGGTCATACCGGTGACCATGTGATCGGGTTGTAGTACCAAGATCAACGACCAGTCGAGTAGTTGAACTATCCTACATTTTTGGCTGGTTCTTGTAGTCAATCATACCGATTCCTAACCCGCATGATGTGAACAAGTTCAGCCTATAACCATAAGCCGGTTATATTGATTTGTCTCGCGACTGACCTGGTCGACAAGTCAGGTTCACTGCTATCTTGAACTCGTTTTAAGTTTTTTGATATATGATTTTGAATTTAATGATTTCGGGATAAACACAATGTGTGGAGACCAAATCGGTACCTCCTGGTTGACCGAATTCGTTTGACTTTGGCATTTTAAACTATCATTGTATTAGACTATCATTGTTTTCAATCTATTATAATTTTTGGCAATTTTTTAAACTGATTGTAGAATGGAACGTCAGTCCGGTGACCATGTGATTGGGTCGCAGTACAGGTTCAACTGCCAGTCGGCTCTCCCGAACATTCCAACATTCTTGGCTGGTTCTTGTAGTCAATCTTACTAATTCCTGACCCACGTGATGTGAAGAGGTTGAACCAATACCATTGGGTCGGCTAGATTGATTTGTCCCGCAACTGACATGTTCAACATGTCGAGTTCACTGCCATCTCGTACTAGTTTCAGTTATTAGATATCAGATTCTTAAATTAACGATTCTAGATAAACACAGTGTCGTCAGACCAAATCGGTTGCACCTGGTCGATCAGATTCGTTTGGCTTCAGCAAGACTTTACTTGCCATGCGAGTTGCTTGGAAACTTGGTCTGCTTTTAATTTTTCCTTCTTTTGCTCCAGTTTACATTTATTTTGCTGGGTTTTAAGACAATCACTAAACTAGTGGTTAAACTGGAGAAGTAGTGAACCGGTCACCTAACCAGGTTAACCACCGATATGTCCGACCGACCCAGCAACCCAGTTAACTGGAATCGGACTGGTTCAGTTAGACATTACAACCATTTCCCGGTTAAACAGGGTTTGACCTGGTCAAAATGGTCAAACCATGTTGACTCGATTAGAATGACTCGCTTAATCTAAAAGTCTCTCTTTTCAGCTAGGTCGTTTCGATTTACTAGTTCCGTGCCAAGTATAATCCAAATCGGTCTAGTTGGAAGATTCGAATACCTGACCGCCTTGCTTTTCATCCAATTCGGTAGGAAATTTTTTACGTCATTTGCTGCTGCAATGTTTGACTCGTTCGTACTTGATAAATCACGGTAGACGTGATTGTTCCAGCCTGGGCCAGACCCGGTCTCTCCAGTCGATTTCCCTTACACCCTGGCGGTTTAATATTATAGTATTTTTCTTCAATTTATTATTATTTTTGACAATTTTTTAAACTAATTGTAGAATGGAAGGTCAAACCCATGACCATGTGATTAGGTCGTAGTATTGGATCAACTGCCAGTCGGGTCAATTGAACTTTCCTACATTCTTTGCTAGTTTTGGTAGTCAATCTTACCGATTCCTGACCCACATGATGTGGATAGGATGAACGGATAACCCCGGGTCAGCTGGATTGATCTGTCCTGCGAATTACCCATTCGACATGTCGAGTTCACTGCCATCCCGGACTAGTTTCAGTTTTTCAATATCTGATTGTGAATTAAATGATTTTGGGATAAACATAGTGTGGCAAGACCAAATCAATAGCACTTGGTCGACCTGATTCGTATGACTTTGGCATGACCTAGCCAACCCTGCGGGTTGCTTGGAAACTTGGTCTGCTTTTTATTTTTCCTTCTTTTGCTCTAGTTTATGTTTATTTTGATAAATTTTAAAACAATCACTAAAGTAGTGGTTAAACTGGTGAGCGAGTTAATCGGTCACCTAACTAGGTCCACCACAGATACATCCGAACGACCCAAAAAACTAGTTACCCAGAATCTGACTGGCTCAATTAGACATTGCATTCGTTTACCAGTTAAACAGGGTTTGAGCTGATCAAAATGATATCACCATGTTGGCTCGATAAGAATAAACAGCTTAATCAAAATGGCTCTCCTTTTGGCTCTGTCCTTTCTGGTTACCCAGTCTATGCCGCTATTGCATAACTGTATAATCTGAATCGATTTAGTCGAAAGAACCGAAAACTAGACCGCCTAGCTTTTTATCCGATTCGATAGGACAATTTCAATGTCTTTTGGAGCTGCAGTGTTTGACTCGGTCGAACCCGGTAAATCACGGTAGCCTCATTTTTTCGCCTCGGGCTAGACTCGGTCTTGTCAGCCGATTTCCCATACACCTAGGGAGTTTTAAATTATCATTTTTTTCAGTCTATTACTATTTTTTACACTTTTTGAAACTGATTCTAGAATAGAAGGTCATACCGGTGACCATGTGTTTAGGTTACAGTACGGGATCAATGACAAGAGGTTGTCGACACCTCGTCAAATAATAAAAATTACCAGTTCGCAAACTAATTTGTAGTATAGAGCATGAACCGAATCGTCTCTCAAGGATCCAAAAAGAACAAATATTTAATCAGATCAAGATAATTAAAAGGGGGTTTAGATGATTTGAAAAGAAAATATACCGGTTGAATTAAAGAAATGCAATTAACAAATTAACTAATCCAAGGAAATTTTACCGATCTTGAGTTTAATCCATCATTGATCACAAGGAATTTACTTAATTGGTAATCATGTTCTTGGCCTTAGATCACATCAAGACGCCTCAACATGATCCAAGAATCCTCTACTAGATAAGCATCTAGGATTTAATTAACCAAGGTTAGATAAAGTAAGCACCATCCAAACATAGATTAACTTAAGATCAAGAATTTAACCAAGCTAAACAATCCATCAAAAAGCTTTAATAAATTGTCTATTCTATGTGATCCTCTTTGAATACATGATAATAAAGCTATTATCACATTAACATCTAAATCAAATTAAGCAATTCAATCTAGATAGA
This sequence comes from Styphnolobium japonicum, assembly GCA_023212625.1. Classification (NCBI taxonomy): domain Eukaryota; kingdom Viridiplantae; phylum Streptophyta; class Magnoliopsida; order Fabales; family Fabaceae; genus Styphnolobium; species Styphnolobium japonicum. The sequence goes on from JALBWW010000010.1 coordinate 3,867,482, forward strand.
AATCAAAAGAGGAAGAAGAGAAACTTGAATAACAATTAAGCAATATGAACAAGCAAAACAAGATCTCCAAATTAAACATCAAGACGGTTAATCCCTTGGATTGATTATAAGAGCCTAGCCTTCCATGGATGGGAAGGAAGAACTCAGAAATAAAATAACAAAAATGAAATTCTAAAGAAAATGAAGAAGAAGAGAAAGAAAACTCTCACAAATACTCAAACTTTCTTCAAACTTACTTCCAAATTGAATTCTAACTTACTTCAAATTTGAATCTCTCTAATACAAAGAGGTTGGGTCTATTTATACTAATCCTAGAAGCCAATTTGTACATGTACATAATCTGAATACAAGCTATAAGAATCTGAAAATTGTCAAAAATGGAAGCTTGATGCATGGTTGGTGGGTTGGTGCATGGTAGGTGGGTTGGTGTATGGTTGGTGGCTTTTAGTCAACAACTCTTATCCGACTTCTGGCTTCAAATTCATCACCTAGACGGTGCATTTTGGCTTGGATGTCTTCATCAAAGTTGTAGCCAGTTGTCTCCTTGAAACTCTCCAATTTGAATCATGTCATTTGGACTTTTAGAACTCCAGAAATGCCAAAAACACTTCACCTACCTCAAGTTAGGTTGGAAGAACGTGTTTCCAAATTCAGTCCAACTTGTAGCTTCAGAAGCATGCTTAAAACGACATCTATTGACAAAATGGTCTTCATTGAAGTTGGAGATATGGGTCTTATCTTTCAAGTGCCCAAGTTTCAGCCCAAGAGGAGGCCTATAACCCACTATATAGTCCAATATGTGCATACTGTCCAGATGGTTCCGTGACAGCAAATCCACTCTGTATTGCAGGGATATTTTGGACCCTTACCATTCCGATCCAGCTCTTGAGTTCTTCATGAAACTTGTAGAGCATTGTCTTAGCTTTCCAAAGACACCAAGATCACCTCAATTGGATCACCGAGTCCCAAGTTATGACCTAACCAAGGAAGAAAGGTCAAAATGCATCAAAATTCGAAAATTATTCAATATTTGCATTAAAGCCCAATGAAGCCCAACAACATTAAACTCATCTAAAGTACTAATATTGGGCACAATAAACATCTAATAATGCCTAATACAAAGCTATCATAAGTGTCTCAAATTGATTGATCAATCAACGACTAGTCGGAATGACTCGCTTAATCTGGAAGTCTCTCTTTACAACTTTGTCGTTTTGGTGTACCAGTTACGTGCCGAGTATAATCTGAATCGGTCTGGTTGGATGATTCGAATACCTGACCGCCTTGCTTTTTATCCAATCCAGTAGGACATTTTAAACGTCATTTGGTGTCGTAATGGTTGACCCGCCTTGCTTTTCTTCAATTTATTATTATTTTTGACGATTTTTGAAACTAATTATAGCATGGAAGGTCAGACCTGTGACCATGTGATCAGGTCGTAGTACTGGATCAACTACCAGTCAGGTCAATCGAACTTTCCTACATTCTTTGTTGGTTCTGGTAGTCAATCCTACCGATTCCTGACCCACATGATGTGAACAGGATGAACCGATAACGCCGGGTCGACTGGATTGCTCTATCCCGCGAATTACCCATTTGACATGTCGAGTTCACTGCCATCTAAGACTTGTTTCAATTTTTTGATATCTGATTCTTAATTAAATGATTTTGGGATAAACACAGTGTGGCGAGACCAAATCAGTAACACTTGGTCGACCTAATTCGTATGACTTTTGGTTAAACTGGTGAGCTAGTGAACCGGTCACCTAATAAGGTCAACCACAGATACATTCGACCGACCCAAAAAACCAGTTACCCAGAATCTGACTGGCCCAATTAGACATTGCATTCGTTTACTAGTTAAACAGGGTTTGAGCTGATCAAAATGATAACACCATGTCGATTCAATAAGAATAAACAGCTTAATCTAAATGGTTCTCCTTTTGGCTCTGTCATTTCAGGTTACCCAGTTTATGCCGCTATTGCATAATTGTATAACCTGAATCGATCTAGTCAGATGAACCGAAAACTAGACTGCCTAGCTTTTTATCTGATCTAGTAGGACATTTAAAATGTATTTTGGTGTAGCAGTGTTTGACTCGGTCAAAACCGGTAAATTACGGTATACCTTTTTTTTCCAGCCCGGGCAAGACCCGGTCTTGCCGGCCGAATTCCCATACACCCGGGCAGTTTTAAATTATCATTTTTTCAATCTATTACTATTTATGACGATTTTTAAAACTGATTGTAGAATGGAAGGTTAGACTGGTGACCATGTGATCGGGTTGCAATATCGGGATCAATGGCCATTCGGGCAGTTGAACTTTCCCTACAGTTTTGGCTGGTTCTTGTAGTCAATCCTACCGATTCCTGACCCAATGATGTGAACAAGTTCATCCAATAACCTTGGGTCGGCTGTATTGATCTGTCCCGCGACTGACCCGTTTGACAAGTCAGGTTCACTGCAATCTCGAACCCGTTTAAGATTTTGATATACCGATTCCTAACCCATATGATGTGAACAGGTTCAGCCTATAACAGTAAGCCGGCTATATTGATTTGTCTCGCGACTGACCTGGTCGACAAGTCAGGTTCACTGCTATCTCGAACTTGTTTTAAGTTTTTTGATATCTGATTTTGAATTTAACGATTTCGGGATAAACACATGTGTGGAGACCAAATCGGTAGCTCCTGGCCGACCTAATTCGTTTGACTTTTGCATGACGTAGCCAACCCGGCAGGTTGCTAGGAAACATGGTTTGCTTTTAATTTTTCCTTCTTTTGCACCAATTTGTTTGTAATTTGTGGGATTTTAAAACAATCACAAAACTAGTTGTTAAATAGGTGAGCAAATGAACTGGTCACTTAACCAGGTCAATCATCGATACATCCGACCGACCCAGTAACCCAATTACCTTGAATTAGACTAGTCCAGTTAGACATTGCAACCGCTTCCAGGTTAAACAGGGTTTGACTCTATAAAAATGGTAACACCTTCTCGTCTCGATCGGAATGACCCAGTGAATCTTAAAGTCTCTCTTTTTAGCTTTATCGTTTCGGGTTACCCAGTCTGTTCTGCTATTGCATAACTATATAACCCGAATTAGCCTGGTCTGATGAACCGAAAACTTGGCTGTTTCTTGTAGTCAATCTTAATAATTCCCGACCCACATGATGTGAATAGGTTGAGCCTATACCCTTGGGTCGGCTGGATTGATATGTCCCGTGACTGACCTGTTCAACATGTTGGGTTCACTGCATCTCGGACTAGTTTAAGTTATTTGTTATTGTATTCTTAATTTAACAATTCTGGATAAACACAGTGTCGTCAAGCCAAATCAGTTGCACCTAGTCGACCAGATTCGTTTGGCTTCAGCAAGACCTAACCAGCCATGCGAGTTGCTTGGAAACTTGGTTTGCTTTTAATTTTTCCTTATTTTGCTCCAGTTTACTTTTATTTTGATGGGTTTTAAGACAATCACTAAACTATTGGTTAAATTGGCGAATTAGTGAACTGGTCACCTAACCAAGTCAACCACTGATATGTCCGACCGACCCAGCGAATTAGTGAACTAGTTAGACATTACAACCGTTTCCCGATTAATCCGGTCAAAATGGTAACACCATGTCGACTCGATCGGAATGAGTCGCTTAATCTAAAAGTCTCTCTTTTCAGCTTTGTCGTTTCCGTGTACCAATTTTGTGCCGAGTATAATCCGAATCGGTCTGGTTGGATGATTCAAATACTTGACCGCCTTGATTTTTATCCAATCCAGTAGGATATTTTAAACATCATTTGGTGCCGCAATGTTTAACCCATTCAAACTCGATAAATCACGGTAGACGTGATTGTTCCGGCCCGAGCCAGACCCGGTCTCGCCAGTGGATTTCCCTTACACCCTGGCAGTTTTATATTATCATTTTTTTCTTCAATTTATTATTATTTTTGACGATTTTCAAAACTAATTGTAGAATGGAATGTCAGACCCGTGATCATGTGATCAGGTCATAATACTGAATCCACTGCCAGTCAGGTCAATCGAACTTTTGTAACACCCCAAAATTTCGACTTATAAAATATATGTTGTTTTCTTAAATTTTTGTGTTAAATGATTTTTAGGAATTTATGTGAGTTTAATTAAATCAAAGTTTAACTGAACTTAACCTTATAAGTTGATTTTAGACCATTCTGAAAAATAAAATAAGTAAATTTATTTTTGATCCGAAACTTCCTTTGGGGAATTTTAAAAAATAAATGGAAGTTTAGATTTCAAATCCGTAAATAGATTTGATCATTTTCCATTTTTAGGGATTTATGAGCAAAAAAATCTCTGGGTGATTTTGGGTACATCCTATCGTCCATTGGACAATAGATACTAATTTTTGTCCATTGGATAATATTAACTGATAAAAATCTTGAGGGAAATATCTCTATGTAATAAATGGTCTTGGTGACTCAAAGGGGTGGGTCATGGTAAGAATTTATTACCAAGGTGAATCACCATGGCATTAATTAAATCAAGAAGCAAAGATGATCACCATCACCTTGCATGGAGAGGCCGGTCAAGCGAGGGGGAAATATCTCCAAATTTAATTCTCATTTCATCCTAATTTTCATGTATAAATAGCACCTTGCTTCATTCATATCACTCACACCAAAATCCTTTTTTCTTTCTTTCCATAAGCTCACGGCCAAACTCCCAAAAACCCACGGCCAAGCCTTGTCTTTTCTTTCCCAAACCTTTGTTAAGTTTCCAAGCCTAGTTCCAGTGTCTTAGTAAGATTTTGAGTGACTTTCTAGATGAAAGGTTCTTAAGAAAAAGCTTGGAAGTTGAAGAACTCTAAGGTGAAAAGTCTTTCCTTGCACTTTTAAATTTCCATTTCAAGGTTTTAGATCATTGGATTGGTCCATGATCATCTTAATATTGTTTTAATGCTTGAAAATATTTTATTTAGCATAAAATAAATTAGTTTATGTGAAAAACGGTTTACGCGATTGAAAATTTATAGAAAATAGTGTACGCGACTAAAAATTTACATAAAACACTTTACGTGATGGAAAAATGATTTTTATACCTTATTGATTGAATTTTTACGGAAAAAGCTTTACGTGATTTGAAAACCGTAACAAATGTGTTACGCAATTTTTGAAATTATTTTGTGGCAACATATGATTGAGAAACAGCGTTACTACTATTGGGCCAACGTAGACTAGACCCTACATAGGACAGTTGACATTATTCTTAAAGAGATGGTGGCTTGAATCCCTAAGGGATTGTGTATATATATATTCTAGGAATATTTATTCTGTGTATGTGTATTTAGTCTGTATGAGACTTAATGTTGTAAGGCTTGGAGCCTTGGAGATTGAGCTTACACCTTAGTGCGGGTGCGAATGGCCGAGTGAAGATCTTCAATGATCTTGGAGTCGTCGAGGGTCCGGAAACTCCACAAGTGGCCGGCTGGGACTATGCCATGGTATTATAATTGCAAAACACTGACGATCTGGACTATACACTGGTCCATTCACGATTGGTGGAGAGTGTTCACGTGAGCCGTATTGCGCAAATGAATTGTTAGCACTTGTTGACTAACTGATATGGAACATGTACTCCCAATCACTCTCTCCGACTTGTTATATTTAGCTCTATGGAGTAGGAGTCATTTGTGTGCATCTGCATGGTTAGTTGTCATACTTGCATTATCAATTTGGACACTAAGGTTGGTATGTCATTTTATTGATTTAACATGACTTTACATGTGGATTAAGTGCCTATTGATTTGGAATTAAATTGTATAACTGTTGTATGCTATTTTTATACTTCCCTATTGGTATTTATGATGATGTGAGAATCTCACCCTCTTTTTGTGAAAATTGTGATTTGATTGTATATTCAAAGATGGTTGGACATGATTTCTTCTGATTCATCATTGTTGATTTCCATGAGGGACTCGACATCTGGCACGTTGAGTTAGCAGAGGAGAGGGTTACCTATGTAGGGGAACTCACCATTACTCTCTGTAGAACCTATGATGGGAACCCTGTGACCATTTTTACCATTTATGCCTATGTCGAGTTACATCTGCCTTTTGGCGATATTTGGAGTGATACTGTCTCCCGCATACCACAATAGAGATCCATAGTCTCTTCAGCGTGAACCCCTAGATGGCGTCGAGCACATCGGATCTCTGCTCCAGGACCCTCTCATCACAATGGGTTCAATGATGATGACCCTCCCATATAGATGGAGGGAGGATTTTGCTTATGTGTATATGTATAAAACAGTTGTGAAATATGTAACATATGTTGTTATCTGTGTATAAATAATTAGTATGTGTAAAATGACAACTTAGATAAAGAATAAAAATCTATGAGAATATTAGTTGTATATTCTTAGTCTATTTTATGTGACATCACTAGAAACACATGATAATTTTATGATAAAGGAATAAGAAAAGATTGTTAGGAAACTAGTTAAGTTAAAATGTGGCTCCCAACTGAGGGTGTTACATTAGTTGGTATCAGAGCTTTGGTTCAAGCTCTCGGGTGTGTGGGATTAGGTCTATTTTGTTTATGTTGTGTTTTCTCTGTTGATGTTTTCGAACGAAAACAATATTGTTTGTTTCTGTGGTATTTGATTTTATTAACCTTGAAGGATATAAATGGCACGTAGTAGAAGTACACCTATGGATACAGACCATTACAACACCGGTATGGCTACTGCCACCGTAGCTATGCAAAGGATGGCAAATGTTTTGGTACAACAAAATTAAAGGGCTGCTCAACAACAAGAAGTAGCAACGGAGACTTAAAACATGTTAGAATTTGGTCATACTAATCCACCCTAGTTTAAAGGAGAGTTTGATCTAGAGAAAGCTAGTCTTTGGATCAAAGAGTTGGAGAAGATTTTCAGAGGTATGGGGTGTATTGAGGAGCGTAAGGTAACCTATGCTACCTATATGCTTGTAGGAGATGGTGAAGATTGGTGGGCCAGAGTACAACAATTGTTGTAGGCTGAGGGGCGAAAAATTACCTGGGAAGTATTTCGAGGTAAGTTTTTAGAAAAGTATTTTCCTGCAAGTATTAGACATGCTAAGGAAATGGAGTTTCTTGGCCTAAGGCAAGGGGGTATAACAGTCAGTGAATATGCAGCCAAATTTGAGAGTTTGTCTAAATTCTTATGATACTTTCAACTTCAGCCTGATGAGGAGTGGAAATGTAGGAAATTTGAAGAAGGATTAAGATATGACCTGAAGAGGGCAGTATTATCCTTGGGAATAGCTGAGTTCCCAACCCTGTTAGACACTTATCGTAGGATCAAGGAGTTAGACAGATCCTGAGACACGAGGATTCACAACTTTGGACCAACACGGTTCCAAAGGGGAGGCGAACGTAGTACAAACCAGAGGGGGAATCGTAGTGGCAACAACCAGTTCCAACCGAAACCTTATTCGAAACCACCGGGAGTTCAACAACAACGACCTAGTGGACGGAGTGCAGCGGTACCTCCATTAAAGTGTTTAAAGTGTGGAAAGAATCATTTGATCAAAGATTGCCCGATCAAAGGAATAGTGTGTTTCCGATGTGGAAAACCAGGACATATGGCTAGAGATTGCAACCAGCCAAAAGTAGAGTCTTCATTTGGTAACGGGAATGCTTCAAGGCCACAAGCAGGAGGGAGAGTTTATACCATGAACGGAGAAGAAGCCTCTGAATTTGATGATTTTATACATGGGAATTGCAATATAGAAGGTAAGTCTTTAATTGTACTATATGATTCCGGTGCAACGCATTCTTTCATTTCTTATGACTGTGTGGATCAATTAGGATTGCCTATATCTTTCTTACCCTTTGATTTATTTATTTCTACTCCTATTGCCAAACCCGTGATAACTACCAAAGTATGCCTAAAATGTCCTATTACTATTGAAGACCAACATTTTCTGGTTTATTTAATTTGTTTACCACTTTCCCAAATAGACATAATCTTAGGAATAGATTGGTTATCTTCTAACCATATTCTGTTAGACTGTTCAAACAAAACCTTAGTTTTTCCCAAGATTGAGAATTATGGATTTCTAACGGCCAACCAAGTAAAAGCTTCTTTAAAAGAAGGAGCTCAAGGATACATGCTACTATTTTCTTCGGAAGTCAAGAGTGAAACGGATATGAAAGCTATTCCAGTAGTCAATGAGTTTCCTGATGATATTCCTGGATTACCACCAAATAGAGAGATAGAGTTTTCTATCGACCTTGTACCTGGTTCTGGTCCTATTTCTATAGCACCTTATAGGATGTCACTGTCTAAGTTAATTGAGCTTAAAAGTCAGTTGGAAGAGTTGTTAGGAAAACAATTTGTGAGACCCAGTGTTTCACCTTGGGGAGCACCAGTGTTGCTTGTCAAAAAGAAGGACGGAACTTCTCGTTTGTGTGTGGATTATAGACAATTGAACAAAGTCACAATTAAAAATAAGTACTCATTGCCTAGGATAGATGACCTGATGGATCAGCTAAGAGGAGCTGCAGTGTTTTCAAAGATAGATTTGCGATCTGGTTATCATCAAATTCGAGTGAAAGCAGAAGATGTGCCAAAAACTACGTTTAGAACATGCTATGGCCATTATGAGTATTTGGTAATGCCATTTGGTGTGACTAATGCTCCAGCAATATTCATGGATTACATGAATAGGATTTTTCGTTCTTACTTGGAGAAGTTTGTCGTTGTTTTCATTGACGACATTCTGATTTATTCTCGTAATAGGAAGGAACACGCTGAACATCTAAGTATGGTTCTTAGGATTCTTAAGGAAAAGGTTTTGTATGAAAAATTGTCAAAATGTGAATTTTAGTTGATGAGGTTAAATTTTTGGGACATGTAATCTCAAAGGAAGGGATTGTTGTAGATCCGTCAAAAGTTGAAGCAGTGCTTCAATAGGAAAGGGTCAACATTTTATTTGGATTGATGAGTGAGAGGAAAGTTTCCAAGAGTTAAAGAAACGATTAACCACTTCACCTGTATTAATTTTACCCGATCCTAGTAAAATATTTGAAGTGTACTATGATGCTTCACATCAAGGTCTAGGTTGCGTTCTTATGCAAAACCATAAGGCAGTGGCCTATGCTTCTAGATAATTGAAAGTACATGAGAGAAATTACCCTACTCATGATTTGGAATTAGCACCCGTAGTATTTGCCTTGAAATTTTGGAGACACTTTCTTTATGGTGCCACTTTCATGTTTTTAGTGATCATAATAGTTTAAAATATTTGTTTGATCAGAAAGAATTAAATATGAGGCAAAGAAGGTGGTTAGAATTCTTAAAAGACTATGATTTTCAATTACAGTACCATCCCAGAAAGGCAAATGTTGTAGCAGATGCTTTAAGGTAGAAAAACTCTTAGTATTTCTGCTATGATGATTAAGGAAAAAAATTACTAGAACAATTTAGAGATATGAGATTATCTGTCAAGTTAACACTAGGAAAATTATGTTTAGGTATGATCACAATTTCAAATGATTTGATGAATGAGATTAGGAATAAACAAGAAGGTGATCAATATTTGGTTAATGGAAAAGAATTGATAAGACATGGTACTGTGTTAGATTTTAGAGAAGGATCAGATGGAATCTTGAGGTTTAAAGATAGGATTTGTATACCAAATGATCCTGAACTTAGGAAGTTGATTTTAAATGAAGCTCATAAAAGTATATGCATCCCGGGGCAACTAAGATGTACCAAGATTTGAAACAAATGTATTGGTGGCAAGGGATGAAAAAAGATGTTGTTAAGTATGTAGCTTCATGTTTAGTTTATTAGAAAGCCAAAATGGAACACCAAAAACCTTCAAGGATGTTGCAACCTCCAACTATTCCTGAATGGAAGTGGGATGGAATAGCCATGGATTTTGTGGTAGGTTTGCCATAAACTAGGAAAGGTTTTGACTCCATTTGGATAGTTGTTGATTGGGTTACAAAATCAGCCTATTTCTTGCCTATCAACATAAGATATTCAATGGAAAGATTAACCTAAGTATACATTGGTGAGATTGTTAGACTTTACGGTGTACCTTCAAGCATAATTTCTGATAGAGATCCTAGATTTACTTCAAGATTTTGGCAAAGTTTACAAGAAGCGATGGGAACAAAACTTCGCTTAAGTTCTGCATACCATCCGCAAACTGATGGCTAATCTGAAAGGACAATTCAGTCACTGGAGGACTTGTTGAGAGCCTGTGTATTGGAAAACATTGGAAGTTGGGATGAATTCCTACCTCTAATAGAATTTACCTACAACAACAGCTTTCATTCAAGTATAGGAATGGCATCCTATGAAGCTCTATATGGACGACGGTGTAGAACACCTTTGTGTTGGTACCAAGATGGAGAAAACTTAGTACTTGGACCTAAACTAGTACAATAAACAACAGACAAGGTAAAGATGATTCAAGAAAAGATAAAGGTAACTCAAAGTTGACAGAAAAGTTATGCGAACAAAAGATGGAGACCTCTTGAATTTGAAGAAGGTGAACATGTATTTTTTAGAGTCACGCCCACGACTGGGGTCGGCTAGGTAATTAAATCCAGAAAACTCACTCCTAAATTTATTGTACCATACCAAATTCTTCGTTGGATTGGTCCCGTAGCTTATCAAATTGCTTTACCACCATTTTTGTCTAACTTGCATAATGTTTACCATGTTTCGCAATTGTGGAAATATATTCCTGATCCCACTCATGTCATAGAACCGGATATAGTGCAATTAAAAGAAAACTTAACCTATGATGCATTGCCCGTTAAAATTGATGATAGGAGAGTGAAGCAACTCCGAGGAAAAGATATTACTTTGGTTAAGGTAATATGGGACAATATGACTAAAGAAGCAACATGGAAACTGGAAGACAAGATGAAAGAGTTATATCCACATTTATTTTAGCTTATGATAATGTCGAGGACGACATTCTTTTTAGAGGGGGAGAGTTGTAACACCCCAAAATTTTGACTTATACAATATATGTTGTTTTCCTAAAATTTTGTGATAAATGATTTTTAGGAATTTCTGTGAGTTCAATTAAATCAAAGTTTAACTAAATTTAACCTTATAAGTTGATTTTAGACCATTCTGGAAAATAAAATAAATAATTTTATTTTTTGATCTGAAATTTCCTTTGGGGAATTTTAAAAAATAAATGGAAGTTCATATTTCAAATCCATCAACAGATTTGATCATTTTCCATTTTTAGGGATTTTATGAGTAAATAAAATCTCTGGGTGATTTTGGGTACATCCTATTGTCCATTGGACAATAGATATTGATCTTTGTCCATTGGATAATATTTACTGATAAAAATCTTGAGAGAAATATCTCTATGTAATAAATGGTCTTGGTGACTCAAAGGGGTGAGTCATGGTAAGAATTTATTACCATGGTGAATCACCTAGGTGAATCACCATGGCATTAATTGAATCAAGAAGTCAAGATGATCACCACCACCTTGCATGGAGAGGCCGGCCAAGCTAGGGGGAAATATCTCCAAATTTAATTTCCATTTCATCCTAACTTTCATGTATAAATAGCACCTTGCTTCATTCATATCACTCACACCAAAATCCTTTCTTCTTTCTCTCTATAAGCTCACGGCCAAGCTCCCAAAAACCCACGGCCAAGCCTTGTGTTTTCTTTCCCAAACCTTTGTTAAGTTTCCAAGCCTAGTTCTAGTGTCTTAGTGAGATTTTGAGTGACTTTCTAGTTGAAAGTTTCTTAAGAAAAAGCTTGGAAGCTGAAGAACTCTAAGGTGAAAATTCTTTCCTTTCACTTATAAATTTCCATTTCAAGGTTTTAGATCATTGGATTGGTCCATGATCATCTTAATATATGTTTTAATGCTTGAAATGATATGTGTTTGTTTTCTTTGTGGCTTTGTGTTGGTAGAAGGTTAATAAGCTAAGTGCTTGTTCAAGGACCTTGAATTCAAGAACTATGGTAAGGGGGAGTTTTCTCTATCAACCAATATTATGGTATAAAATAGAATTTTGATATGTTGATTTTTATGAAAATGAACCATGATTAGTTTTGTGATTTATATTGTTTGATTTGATCTTTTATGATTAAGATTTAAGTTCATGTTATATTTTATGTTTAATTCCATACCTTGCTTAAATTATGATTTTTTATGATTTCTTGAATATAGTATAAATTTGTGATGAAATAAAAGTATGGAAGAATTTTGATATAAATGAACTAATTCATATCTAAATAGACATGTCTAGGACATGCATATATTTGGCTTGATATGTGAATTTATTAGAATTTATATTATTATTATTTTTCAAAATTTAAGAGGAATTATTTTAAATATATTTAGAACTTTAATTAAATATTTTGATTATAGAAAAGAATTATTTTAATGGGATTTATTTTATTTGGAGAAATTCTAGAAATTTCAAAAATATAAAGATAAATAGTTTTATTAATATTTATGGTTTTAAATAATATTTTGAATATGGAAAGAAATTTAGAGAATTTATTTTAAGGTTAAATATTTATTTTTATTATGAGAAAGTGAAAATAAACTTGAAAATATTTTATTTAGCATAAAATAAATTAGTTTATATGAAAAATACTTTACGCGAGTGAAAATTTACAGAAAATGGTTTACACGACAAAAAATTTACAAAACACACTTTATGCGACGGAAAAACGATTTTTATACCTTACCGATTAAATTTTTACGGAAAAAAATTTACGCGATTTGAAAACCGTAACAGAAATGTTACTCAAAATTTGAAATTATTTTGTAGCACTATATGATTGAGAAACAGCGGTACTACTATCGGGCCGATGTAAACTGGACCCTATATAGGACAGTTGACGCTATTCATAAAAAGATGGTAGCTTGAATCCCTAAGGGATTGTGTATATATATTTTGGGAGTATTTATATCGTGTTTGTGTATTTAGTCTATATAAGACTTGATGTTGTAAGGCTTGGAGCCTAGGAGATTGAGCTTACACCTTAGTGCGGGTGCGAATGGCTAAGTGAAGATCTTCAATGATCTTGGAGTTGTCGGGAGTCCGAAAACTCCTCAAGTGGCTGGCTAGGACTGTGCCGTGGTATTATGATTGCAAAACACCGACGATCTCGACTATACACTGGTCCATTCACGATTGGTGGAGAGTGTTCATGTGAGCCGTATTGCGCAAATGAATTGTTAGCACTTGTTGACTAACTGATACAGAACATGTACTCCCAATCACTCTCTCCAACTTGTTATGTTTAGCTCCATGGAGTAGGAGTCATTTGTGTGCATCTGCATAGTTAGTTGTCATACTTGCATTATCAATTTGGACACTAAGGTTGGTATGTCATTTTATTGATTTAACATGACTTTACATGTGGATTAAGTGCCTATTGATTTGGAATTAAATTGTGTAATTGTTGTATGCTATTTTTATACTATCCTATTGGTATTTATGATGATGTGAGAATCACATCCCTTTTTTGTGAAAATTGTGATTTGATTGTATATTCAAAGATGGCTAGACATGATTTCTTTGGATTCATCATTATTGATTTCCATGAAGGACCCCACATCTGGCACGTTGAGTTAGTAGAGGAGAGGGTTACCTATGTAGGGGAACTCACCATTACTCTCCGTAGAATCTATGATGGGAACCCTGCGACCATTTTTACCATTTCTGCCTATGTCGAGTTACACAAGCCTTTTGGCGATATTTGGAGTGCTATTGTCTCCCGCACGCCACAGGAGAGATCCACAGTCTCTTTAGCGCGAACCCCTAGATGGCGTCGAGCACATTGGGCCTCTGCTCCAGGACCCTCTCATCATAATGAGTTCATTGATGATGACCCTCCCATGTAGAGGGAGGGAGGATTTTGCTTATGTGTATATGTATAAAACAGTTGTGAAATATGTAACATATGTAGTTATCTGTGTGTAATTAAATAGTATGTGTAAAATGACAACTTAGATAAAGAATAAAAATCTATGTGAATATTAGTTGTATATTCTTGGTCTATTTTATGTGACATCACTAGAAACACATGAAAATTTTATGATAAAGAAGTAAGAAAAGATTGTTAGGAAACTAGTTAAGTTAAAATGTGGCACCCAACTGAGGGTGTTACAACTTTCATACATTCTTAGCTAGTTCTAGTAGTCAATCCTACCGATTCTAGACCCACATGACGTGAACAGGATGAACCGATAACCCTAGGTAGGCTAGATTGCTCTGTCCCGCGAATTACCCATTCGACATGTCGAGTTCACTGCCATCTTGGACTTGTTTCAGTTTTTCGATCTCTAATTCTTAATTAAATGATTTTGGGATAAACACAGTGTGGCGAGACCAAACCAGTAGCACTTGGTCGCCCTGATTCGTATGACTTTGGCTTGACCTAGCCAACCCTGCGGGTTGCTTGGAAACTTGGTCTACTTTTTATTTTTCCTTCTTTTGCTCCAGTTTATTTTTATTTTGATGGATTTTAAAGCAATCACTAAACTAGTGGTTAATCAAGTGAACCGATCACCTAACCAGGTCAACTACAGATACATCCGACCGACCCAAAAAACCAGTTCCCAGAATCTGACTGGCCCAATTCGACATTATATTCGTTTACTAGTTAAACAGGGTTTGACCCGATCAAAATGGTATCACCATGTCGACTCGATAAGAATAAACAACTTAATCTAAATGGTTCTCCTTTTGGCTCTGTCCTTTCGGGTTTCCCAATCTGTGCAGCTATTGCATAACTGTATAACCCGAATCGATCTAGTTGGATGAACCGAAAACAACACTGCCTAGCTTTTTATCTCATCCAGTAGGACATTTAAAATGTCTTTGGGTGCCGCATTGTTTGACACGGATGAACCTAGTAATTCACGGTAGACCTCATTTTTCCAGCCCGGGCCAAACAAGGTCTTGCTGGCCGATTTCCCATACACCTGGGCAGTTTTAAATTATCATTTTTTCAATCTATTACTATTTATGATGATTTTAAGAGCTAATTGTATAATGGAAGGTCAGACCGGTGACCATGTGATCGGGTTGCAGTACCAGGATCAACGGCCAGCCAGGCAGTTGAACTTTCCTACATTTTTGGCTGGTTCTTATAGTTGATCCTACCGATTCTTGACCCACATGATGTGAACAGGTTCAGCCGATAACCCTGGCTCGACTGTATTGATCTGCCCCGCAATTGACCTGTTTGACAAGTCAGGTTCATTGCCATCTCAAACTTGTTCAAGTTTTTTGATATCAGATTTTGAATTTAAGGATTTCGGGGATAAACACAGTGTGTGGAGACCAAATCGGTACCTCTTGGCCAACCGAATTCATTTGACTTTGGCATGACCTAGCCAACCCAACGGGTTGCTAGGAAACATGGTTTGCTTTTAATTTTTCCTTCTTTTGCACCAGTTTATTTTTAATTTGTGGGATCTTAAAACAATTCCAAAACTAGTGGTTAAATAGGTGAGCCAGTGAACGGGTCACCTAACCAGGTCAACCACCGATACATCCAACCGACCCAGCAACCTAATTACCCGGAATTTGACTGGTACAGTTAGACATTGCATCTGTTTCTCGGTTAAATAGGGTTTGACCCTATCAAAATGGCAACACCTTTTTGTCTCAATCGGAATGACCCGCTTAATCTTAAAGTCTTTCTTTTCAGCTTTATCTTTTCGGGTTACCCAGTCCGTTCCGCTATTGCATAACTGTATAACCTAGTCAGATGAACCGAAAACCTGACTGCCTAGCTTTTTATCCGATCCGGTAGGATATTTTAAATGTTATTTGGTGTCGCACTGTTTGACAGGGGCAAACCCGGTAAATCAAGGTGGAACTGATTGTTCAGGCTCGGGCCACAACCCGTTTCACCGGCTGATTTCCCTTTCACCCGGGATGTATTAAACTATCATTATTTTCAATCTATTATAATTTTTGGCAATTTTTGAAACTGATTGTAGAATGGAACGTGAGTCCGATGACCATGTGATCGGGTCACAGTACAGGTTTAACTCTGAGTCGGCTCTATCGAACTTTCCAACATTCTTGGCTGGTTCTTATAGTCAATCTTACATATTCTTGACCCACAAGATGTGAACAGGTTGAACCGATACCCTTGGGTTGACTGGATTGATTTGTCCCCCGATTGTTTAACATGTTGGGTTCACTGCCATCTCGGACTAGTTTCAGTTATTAGATATTAGATTCTTAATTTAACGATTCTGGATAAACACAGTGTCGTTAGACGAAATCGGTGCACCTGGTCGACCCAATTCATTTGGCTTCATCAAGACCTAACCAACCCTGCGAGTTGCTTGGAAATTTGGTCTGCCTATAATTTTTCCTCCTTTTGCTCCAGTTTACTTTTATTTTGTTGGGTTTTAAGACAATCACTAAACTAGTGGTTAAACTAGCGAACTACTAAACTAGTCAAATAACCAGGTCAAACACCGATATGTCCGACCAACCCAAAAACCCAATTACCTGGAATCTCATTGATCCAGTTAGACATTACAACCGTTTCCCGGTTAAACAGGGTTTGAACCGAACAAAATGGTAACACCATATCGACTTGATCGGAATAAGTCGCTTAATCTAAAAGTATCTCTTTTTGGCTTTGTCGTTTCGGTGTACCAGTTCCATGCCAAGTATAATTCGAATCAGTCTCGTTGGATGATCCGAATACCTGACCACCTTGCTTTTTATCCAATCCGGTAGGACATTTTAAACGTCATTTGGTGTCGCACTGTTTGACTCGGGCGAACCTAGTAAATCATGGTAGACGTGATTGTTCCGGCTCGGGCCAGACCTGGTCTCGCCATTCGTTTTCCCTTACACCCTAGCGGTTTTATATTATCATTTTTTTCTACCATTTATTATAATTTTTGACGATTTTTAAACTAATTGTAAAATGGAAGGTCAGACCCTTGACCATGTGATCAAGTCGTAGAACTAGATCAATTGCCAATCGGGTCAATCGAACTTTCCTATATTCTTTGCTGGTTTTGGTAGTCAATCCTACTGATTCCTGACCTACATGATGTGAACAGGTTAAACCGATACCCTTTGGTCAGCTGGAGTGATCTGTCCCACGAATTACCCCTTCGATATGTCGAGTTCTCTGCCATCTCGGACTTGTTTCAGTTTTTCGATATCTGATTCTTAATTAAACGATTTCAAGATAAACAAAGTGTGGTAAGACCAAATCGGTTGCACCTGGACGCCCTGATTCTTATGACTTTGGCTTGACCTAGCCAACCCTACGAGTTGATGGATTTTAAAACAATCACTGAACTAGTGGTTAAACTGGTGAGCTAATGAACCGGTCACATAAGCAAGTCAACCACAGATACATCCGACCGACCCAAAAAACCAGTTACCTAGAATCTGACTGGCCCAATTAGACATTGCATTCGTTTACTAGTTAAACAGGGTTTGACCTGATCAAAATGGTATCACCATGTCGACTCAATAAGAATAAACAGCTTAATCTAAATGGTTCTCTTTTTGGCTCTGTCGTTTCAGGATACCCAGTATTTGCCGCTATTGCATAATTGTATAACCCGAATCGATTTAGTCGGATGAATCGAAAACTAGACCACCTAGGCTTTTATCTGATTCGATAGGACATTTAAAATGTCTTTTGGTGCCGCATTGTTTGACCTAGTCGAACCCGGTAATTCACGGTAGACCTCATTTTTTCGGCTCGGGCCAGACTCGGTCTTGCCGGTTGATTTCCCATACACCCGGGCAGTTTTAAATTATATTTTTTTCAATCTATTACTATTTATGACGATTTTTAAAACTGATTGTAGAATGGAAGGTCAGACCGGTGACTATGTGATCGGGTTGCAGTACCGGAATCAATGGCCAATTGGGTAGTTGAACTTTCCTACATTTTTGGCTGGTTCTTGTTGTCAATCATATCGATTCCTAACCCACATGATGTGAACAGGTTGAGCCGATAACCCTGGGCCGACTATATTGATCTGACCCACGAATGCCCCGTTCGAAAAGTCAATTCACTGCCATCTCGAACTCGTTTAAGTTTTTTGATATCTAATTTTCAATATAACGATTACGAGATAAACACAGTGTGTGGAGACCAAATCGGTAGCTCTTGGCCGACCTAATTCGTTTGACTTTGGCATGTCCTAGCCAACTCGGCGGGTTGCTAGGAAACATGGTCTGCTTTTAATTTTTCCTTCTTTTGCACCAGTTTATTTTTTATTTGTGGGATTTTAAAACAATCCCAAAACTAGTGGTTAAATAGGTCAGCCAGTGAACCGATCACCTAACCAGGTCAACCACTGATACATCCGACCGACCAAGCAACCCAATTACTAGGAACTTGACTATGTACAGTTAGACATTGTAATCGTTTCTCGGTTAAATAGGGTTTGACCCTATGAAAAAGGTAACACCTTCTCGTCTCAATCGGAATGACCCGTTTAATCTTAAAGTCTCTCTTTTCAGCTTTATCATTTTGGGTTACCCAGTATGTTCCTCTATTGCATAACTATATAACCCGAATTGGCCTGGTCGAATGGACCGAAAACCTAATCGCCTAGCTTTATACCCGATCTGGTAGGAGATTTTAAACGTTATTTGGTGCTGCACTGTTTGACTCGGGCGAACCCGGTAAATCAAGGTGGATTGTTCCGACTCGGGCCACAATCGGTCTCGCCGGCCAATTTCCCTTTCACCCGGGCTATATTAAACTATCATTGTTTTCATTCTATTATAATTTTTGACAATTTTTTAAACTGATTGTAGAATGGAACGTCAGTTTGGTTACCATGTGATCGGGTTGCAGTACAGGTTCAACAACCAGTCGGCCCTCTTGAACTTTCCAACATTCTTGGCTGGTTCTTGTAGTCAATCTTACTAATTCCTGACCCACATGATGTGAACAGGTTGAACTGATAACCCTGGGTCGGCTGGATTGATCTGTCCTGTGACTGACCCGTTCGACATTTCAGGTTCACTGCCATCTCAGATTGTTTTCAGTTATTCAATATCAAATTCTTAATTTAATGATTCTGGATAAACACGGTGTCGTTAGATCAAATCAGTTGCACCTGGTCGACCTGATTCATTTGGCTTCAGAAAGACCTAGCCAGCCCTGCGAGTTGCTTGGAAACTTGGTTTGCTTTTAATTTTTCCTTCTTTTGCTCCAGTTTACTTTTATTTTGTTGGGTTTTAAGACAATCACTTAACTAGTGGTTAAACTGGTGAACTAGTGAACTGATCACCTAACCAGGTCAACCACTGATACGTCCGGATAACCCAGAAACCCAGTTACACAGAATATGACTGTTCCAATTAGACATTACAACAGTTTCCCAGTTAAACAGGGTTTGACCTGATCAAAATGGTAACACCATGTCGAGTCGATCAGAATGACTCGCTTAATCTAAATGTCTCTTTTTTCAGCTTTGTCTTTTCGGTGTACTAGTTCTGCGCTGAGTATAATCTGAATCGGTCTGGTTGGATGATCCGAATACCTGACCGCCTTGCTTTTTATCCAATCCGATAGGACATTTTAAACGTCATTTGGTGCCGCAATATTCGACCCGTTCGAACTCGATACATCACGGTAGACATGATTTTTCCGGCCTAGGCCATACCTGGTCTCGTCGATCGATTTCCCTTACACCCTGGCGATTTTATATTATCAATTTTTCTTCAATTTATTATTATTATTGATGATTTTTTAAACTACTTGTAGAATGGAAGGTCAGACCCGTGACCATGTGATTAGGTTGTAGTACTGGATCAACTGCCAGTCGGGTCAATCGAACTTTCCTGCATTCTTTGCTAGTTCTGGTAGTCAATCCTACTGATTCCTGACCCACATGATGTGAACAGGATGAACCGATAACCCCGAGTCGTGTAACATCCTTGAATTTTTAATTCCAATCTTATTTCTAGCTTAGTTAAATCATATGGAAGTCCTTGAATATTTTTATGAAATTGGGATAAATTGGTTATTTTTAGAAATTACCAAGGGTATTTTGGTCTTTTTACACCCTCAGTGTCAATTTAGTATTTTTCCACTCAAATGGAGGGCAAAGTTGACAATTCAACTTCACCCTCTTGTGAATAAGAGGACCGGCCATTTTGGGGAAGACCAAGTGGTCATCTTCACCAAATTGCAAGCTTTTCTCCATAGCTAAGGTTTACTCAAGGTTTCAAGAGCCAAAAGTAAGCACTTCTACTCATCTTTTGGCTTGGCTTCTTTGATTGTTATTGATCACTTCTTCAAGCCTATGGTTTTAGTTTCTTGAAAAGCTCATTTTCATCTTTAAGAATCAAAAACACCCATTTTGAAAGTTGTGTATTTGGTTTGGGTGTTTTGAAGGAAGTTGAAGGGAAGGTTGTCTTGGTTACAAATCCAATATTGGAATCAAGTTTGGAGCATTTCAAGGTGAGTGTGGGTTATTGTGATATTGTATGGTGTTGTTAGGTTGGAAGTTTAAGTTTTAGAATATAAGGATTTTCATGTGTTTAGAGATGGTGTTGGATTTGCTACTTGTTATTCAATGACTTGAATGAATGATTGTTCTTGAACAAGATAAGAGGTATATGGTCAAAAACTAATTTTTAGTGAATGAATAGAGTCACACTAGTGAATGAATCAATTCACAGCTTTAAAAAAAAAACATGTTGTGACTCTGTGAATAGATTCATTGAGAGATTCATTGAATGGATTCACAAACTCGTGAACAGCTTCATCTCACTGTGAATCGATTCATAATATTATGTGAATAGATTCACTAAGAGATTCATTGAATGGATTCACAGACTCGTGAATAGCTTCATCTCACTGTGAATCGATTCACAATATTGTGCGAATAGATTCACTGAGAGATTCACTGAATGGATACACAGACTCATGAATAGCTTCATCACACTGTGAATCAATTCACAATTTGATGTGAATAGATTCACTGAGAGATTCACTGAATAG
The DNA here is from genome assembly GCA_023212625.1 of Styphnolobium japonicum. NCBI lineage: Eukaryota > Viridiplantae > Streptophyta > Magnoliopsida > Fabales > Fabaceae > Styphnolobium > Styphnolobium japonicum. Next base: position 3,888,481 of record JALBWW010000010.1, read on the forward strand.
ATTCATAGAAGCTTAAAATGATGACTTAGTACAATGTTGGGAAGTTTAACTAAGTGCCTGTGTTTGGAAAGAATGGAGCATAATGCTTGTATGATTGTAAGTCTTGGATTGTTGTAAATGTTATGTTATTATGATATTGTCATTTTGAGCATGGTATGAGTGCATTGCACATCCATAGTGAAATGGCCTAATCAGAAGGGGTTAGTGTACAAAAGAGGAGTGGTTCGTCTAACCAAAAGGGGTTAGATGGAAAGAAAAAGTGTGACATAAATACATTGCATATGCAAAGTGAGACAACCTAACCGAAAAGGGTTAGTGTACAAAAACGTTGAGAGAATACCTAACCGGAAAGGGTTAGATGGAAAGAAAAGGTGTGAATACATATGCATTCATAATCCCATTCATATATTGGATTGGAATTACTTGGTGTATTCAATTGTATTTTATTCTTGCATTCTAATCGCATGCATACTTTATTTGCAAGTTATATTCACATTCACTGGGGAGTTGTTCTCACCCCCTCTTTCTCAGATTCGCAGGAGAACCCCGGACCCTCTGCGGGTTAAGTACGGAGGATTCTGTTGTTTATTGCTATTAGCAATAAATTTGTATTTTGATACTTGTACTTTGGTGGAGTTAAGCTCCGTTGTGTAATTATAACATGTTGTGTAATGTAGTGTACTCTGATATATATGTGATAGGGAAACTGATGAACTACTATTGATGTTCTCAGTTATGTTAATATTTAATTGTGCTCAGTCAGGATAGTGTTTAATATACTCTTGTATAATTTGCATACTGTTATATTATTTTGAATGAGATCATAGATCTCCAGTATACATATATATATGATGGATGGTTTGAAATGATTGTTTTGGAAGCTGCTGTTTATTTTAGGTCATTTTGGAATGTACGAGAAACAAAGGAAGCTCTGCCGAATTTTCTATATAAAAAGAAATATTCCACGTAAGACTTATGAGTTGGTAAATGGTGTAGTAAATAATAGGTCTTATAGGTTGGCTGGATTGATTTGTCCAGCGAATTACTTGTTCGACATGTCGAGTTCACTGCCATCTCGGACTAGTTTCAGTTTTTCGATATGTGATTCTTAATTAAATGATTTTGGGATAAACACAGAGTGGCGAGACCAAACTGGTAGCACTTGGTCGCCTTGATTCGTATGACTTTGGCATGACCTACCCAACCCTGCGGGTTTCTTAGAAACTTGGTCTACTTTTTTTTTCCTTCTTATGCTCCAGTTTATTATTATTTTGATGGATTTTAAAACAATCAATGAACTAGTGGATAAACTGGTGAGCTACTGAACCAATCACCAAACCAGGTCAACCCAGATACATCCGACCGACCCAAAAAACCAGTTACCAGAATCTGACTGGCCCAATTAGACATTGCATTCGTTTACCAGTTAAACAGGGCTTGACCAGATCAAAATGGTTTCACCATGTCAACTCGATAATAATAAATAGCTTAATCTAAATGGCTCTCCTTTTGGCTCTGTCGTTTCGGGTTACCCAGTCTTTGCTGCTATTGCATAACTGTATAACTCGAATCGATCTAGTCGGATGAACCGAAAACTAGACCACCAAGCTTTTTATCTGATCTGGTAGGACATTTTAAATGTCTTTTGGTGTCGCAGGGTTTAACCCGGTCGAACCCGATAAATCATGTTAGACCTAATTTTTCTGGCCAGGGCAAGACGCGGTCTTGCCGGCCGATTTGCCATACACCCGGATGGTTTTAAATTATCATTTTTTTTCAATCTATTACTATTTTTGATGATTTTTAAAACTAAATGTAGAATGGAAGGTTAGACCGGTGACCATGTGATTGAGTTGCAGTACTGGATCAACGACCAATCAGGTCAGTTGAACTTCCTACAATTTTGGTTGGTTCTTGTAGTCAATCTTGTTGATTCCTGACCACATGATGTGAACAGGTTCCGCTGATAACCCTGGGCCGGCTGTATTGATTTATCCTGCGACTGACCCGTTTGGCAAGTCATGTTCACTGCCATCTCAGATTGGTTTAAGTGTTTTGATATCTGATATTGAATTTTACGATTTTGGGATAAACACAGTGTGTGGTGTAACACCCTCGGTTTGGTGTCACATTTTAACATAATAAGTTTCCTTACAATCTTTTCTTTCTCATTTATTTTAAAATTTTCTGTGTTTCTAGTGATGTAACATAAAATAGGCTAAGAATATACAACTAACATTTATATAGCTTTTATTCATTATTAAGTTTATTTTACCCATACTATTTTATTATACACGGATATTTACATATGTTACATATTTCAACACTGTTTTATACATATACACATAAGCAAAATCCTCCCTCCATCTACATGGGAGGATCATCATCAATGAACCCATTGTGATGAGAGGGTCCTAGAGTAGAGGTCCGATGTGCTCGACGCCATCTAGGAGTTCGTGCTGAAGAGATTGTGGATCTCTCCTGTGGCGTGCGGGAGACAGTAGCACTCCAAATATCACCAAAAGGCATGTGTAACTCAACATAGGTAGAAACGATAAAAATAGTCACTGGGTCCCTCGTGGAAATCAACAATTATGAGTCTGAAGAAATCATGTCCATCCATCTTTGAATATACAATCGAATCACAATTTTCACAAGTCGGAGAGAATGATTGGGAGTACATGTTCTGTGTTTGTTAGCCAACGAGTGCTAACAATTCATTTGCGCAATACAGCTCACGTGAACACTCTCCACCAATCGTGAATGGACCAGTGTATAGTCGAGATCGTTGGTGTTTCGTAATCATAATACCACAGCACAGTCCCAGCATGCCATTTGTGGAGTTTTCGGACCCCCGACGACTCCAAGATCATTGAAGATCTTCACTCGGCCATTCGCACCAGCACTAAGGTGTAAGGTCAATCTCCTAGGCTCCAAGCCTTACAACATCAAGTCTTATATAGACTAAATATATACATATATATATATAGTATAAATATTCTCAGAATATGTGTACATAATCCTCACGGGATTCAAGATACCATTTCATTAAGAATAGTTCAACTGTCCTATCTAGGGTCCAGTTTACGTCGGCCTGATAATAGTACCGCTGTTTCTCAATCATATGGTGCTACAAAATAATTTCAAAAATCGCATAACGTATCTGTTATGGTTTCCAAATCGCGTAAAGCTTTTTCCATAAAAATTCAATCGATAAGGTATAAAAATTGTTTTACGTTGTGTAAAGTGTTTTCTGTAAATTTTTTGTCGCGTAAACCATTTTCTGTAAATTTTCAATCGCGTAAAGTATTTTTCACATAAACTAATTTATTTTATACTAAATAAAATATTTTCAAGTTTATTTTCACTTTCTCGCAATAAAAATAAGTAAAAATAAATATTTAACATTACAATAAATTCTCTAAATTTCTTTCCATATTGAAAATATTAATTAAAGTGATAAATATTAATAAAAATATTTATCCTTATAATTTCAAAAATTCAAAAATTCTTCTAAATAAACTAAATTCCATTAAAGAAATTTCTTTTCTATACTCAAAATATTTAATTAAAGTTCAAAATACCTCTAAAATAATTCCTCATAATTTTGAAAATAATAATAATATAAATTCTAATAATTTCACATATCAAGACAAATATATGCACGTCCTAGACATGTCTATTTAAATATGAATCAATTCATTTATATCAAAATTCTTACATGCTTCTTTCATCACAAATCTATAATATATTCAAGGAAATCATAAAACTCATAATTTAAGCAAGGTATGGAATTTTAAACATAAAATATAACATGAACTTAAATCTTAATCATAAAAGATGAAATCAAACAATATAAATCATAAAACTAATCATGGTTCATCTTCATGAAAATCAACAAATCAAAATTCTATTTTATACCATAATATTGGTTGAAAGAGAAAACTCCCCCTTACCTTAGTTCTTAAATTCAAGGTCCTTGAGCAAGCACTTAGCTTCTTAACCTTCTACCAATGCAAAGTCACAAAGAAAATAAACACATCATTTCAAGCACTAAAACATATATTAAGATGATCATGGACCAATCCAATGATCTAAAACCTTGAAATGGAAATTTAAAAGTGGAAGGAAAGAATTTTCACCTTAGAGTTCTTCAACTTCCAAGCTTTTTCTTAAGAAACTTTCAACTATAAAGTCACTCAAAATCTCACTAAGATACTAGAACTAGGCTTGGAAACTTAACAAAGGTTTGGGAAAGAAAACACAAGGGCTTGGCCCCGGGGTTTAGGGACCTTGGGCGTGAGCTTAAGAGAGAAAAAAGAAAGGATTTTTGGTGTGAGTGATATGAATGAAGCAAGGTGCTATTTATAGATGAAAATTAGGATGAAATGAGAATTAAATTTGGAGGCCTCTCCATGCAAGGTGGTGGTGATCATCTTGGCTTCTTGATTCAATTAATGCCATGATGATTCACCATGGTAATAAATTCTTACCATGACTCACCCTTTTGAGTCACCAAGACCATTTATTATATAGAGATATTTCCCTCAAGATTTTTATAAGTAAGTATTATCCAATGGACAAAGATCAGTATCTATTGTCCAATAGACAATAGGATGTACCCAAAATCACCCAGAGATTTTATTAGGTCATAAAATCCCTAAAAAAAATGAAAAATGATCAAATCTGCTGACGAATTTGAAATCTGAACTTCCATTTATTTTTAAAAATTCCGTAAAGATATTTTGGACCAAAAATAAAATTATTTATTTATATTTTCTAGAATGGTCTAGAATCATCTTATAAGGTTAAGTTTAGTTAAACTTGGATTTAATTGAACTCACAAAATTTGTAAAAATCATTTATCACAAAAATCTAAGAAAACAACATATATAATTGATCAATCAATTTGAGACACTTATGTTAGCTTTGTACTAGGCTTTATTAGATGTTTCTTGTACCCAATATTAGTATTTTAGATGAGTTTAATGTTGTTGGGCCTCATTGGGCTTTAATGCAAATTGTGAATAATTCTTGGATTTTGATGCATTTTGACCTTTCCTCCTTGGTTAGGCCATAACATGGGACTCGGTGATCCATTTGAGGTGATCTTGGTGTCTTTGGAAAGCTAAGACAAGGCTCTACAAGTTTCATGAAGAACTCAAGAGCTGGATCGGACTTCTAAGGGTCAAAAATAGCCTTGCAATGCAGAGTGGGTTTGCTGTCACTAGAATCTGGGCAGTGTGCACATATTGGACTATATAGTGGGCTATAGGCCTCCTTTGGAGCTGAAACTCGGCCATTGGAAAGATAAGACCCATATCTCCAACTTCACTAAGACCATTTAGTCAATAGATGCCATTTTAAGCATTATTATGAAGTTACAAGTTGGTTTGAATTTGGAAACACGTTCTGCTAACCTAACTTGAGGTAGGTACAATGTTTTTGGCATATCTGGAGTTGTAAAAGTCCAAATGGCATAAAACTAACGCCAAAATTTCAAGGAGACAACTGTTTACAACTTTCATGAGACCTCCAAGCCAAAATACACCGTCTATGTCATGAAAATCAAGCTGAAAGTTGGATAAGAGTTACTGACTAGAAGCCACCAACCATACACCAACCCACCAACCATGCACCAACCCACCAACCATGCATCAAGCTTCCATATTTGACAATTTCCATGTTTTCACAGCTTGCATTCAGATTATTTTCAATTACAAATTGGCTTCTAGGATTAGTATAAATAGATCCAATCTCTTTGTATTATATATCATTCAATTTTAAGTAAGTTTGAGTATTTGTGAGAGTTTTCTTTCCCTTCTTCTCCATTCTCTTTAGAATTTTGTTTTTGTTCTTTTATTTCTGTGTTTTTCCTTCCCATCCATGGAAGGCTAGGCTGTTATAATCAATCCAAGGGATTAGCCATCTTGATGTTTAATTTGGAGATCTTGTTTCGCTTGTTCATATTGCTTAATTGTTATTCAAGTTTCTCTTCTTTCTCTTTTGATTTTTATCTAGATTGAATTGCTTAATTTGATTTAGATGTTGGTGTGATAATAACTTTCTTATCATGCATTCAAAGAGGATCACAAAGACTAAACAATATATCAAAGCTTTTTGATGGATTGTTTAGCTTGGTTAAAATCCCCGATCTTAAGTTAATCTATGTTTAGATGGTGCTTACTTTATCTAACCTTGGTTGATTAAATCCTAGATGCTTATCTAGTAGAGGATTCTTGGATCATGTTGAGGCGCCTTGATGTGATCTAAGGCCAAGAACATGGTTAGCAATTAAGTGAATTCCTTGTGATCAATGATGAGTTAAATTCAAGATCGGTAAATTTCCTTAGATTGGTTGCTTCTTTAGATTTGTTTACAACTTTAAATCTCATACTTTTTGTGAACCGGTAATTTTTATTATTTGACGGGTCTCGACAACCTCTTGTCAAATTTGGCGCCGTTGCTGGGGATCCAAGGCAACTATTTGATTATTTCATCTAACTCTAACAATTGTGTTTGTTTTGCTTTTGAAGCTTTTTCGAGTGGAATTCGGCTGAAATTGGGTAAAGGGTATCGTGTCAAGAATTTCGGTTCGATAAAGTATCTCTGATTGACCTGAATTTTTGCACAATAATGGAAAACGTTATTTTGAGAAAGGCTCATTATTTCTAGTGATGTCACCCTTATTTTATCCAAATTCCATCGTTTAGACCAATTTTTCAATTTTTAAGATTTTTTATTTTTCTCTTAGATAGCATTTTTGTGTAGATTTCACCCTGTGGTGGTTCCATAATTTTTAAAATTCATTTGATATTGTTTTTATTTTTGTTTATATTTTTGGAGTATTTGTTTTAGGAATTTTTAGTATTTTAATTGCTTTTCTTTACTTTCCTATGAGCTGCATGTTGTATGATTAGGTCTGATCCTGGTACCTTGCATTCATTTAATCCTGAAATTGATAGAACCTTTCATACACTTCTCAGAATTCATAGGACTAGTGGTAGCATTCATAGAGCTAATCAAATAGCTTCTGGAATTGGATTTGAACTTGACATTGCATCTGATCTTGTTGTTGACTCTGTTAATCTTGTTGAGTTTGTTTCTATTAGTGCTTCAGTGTCTGATACTGAATCTGCTGATTTTACTATGGCTGACAATAATAATAGGACCCTTAAGGAATTGGCTGCACCTGATATGAATTATCAACCTTTGTCCATTCAATATCCTGAACTTAATGTTGATTTTGAGTTGAAATCTGGATTGATACACTTGCTGCCCAAGTTTCATGGTCTTGCAGGTGAAGATCCACATAAACATTTGAAGGAGTTCCATGTTGTCTGCTCCACCATGAAACCTCATGGAATAGCTGAAGATCACATCATGCTGAGGGCCTTTCCTTTCTCCTTGGATGGTGCTGTTAAGGATTGGTTGTATTACTTATAACCTGCTGCCATCACTTCTTGGAATGACATGAAAAGACTGTTTTTGGAGAAGTTCTTTCCTGCATCAAGAACCGCTGCAATAAGGAAAGATATTTGTGGCATAAGGCAACTCAGTGGTGAGACTCTCCATGAGTATTGGGAGAGATTCAAGAAATTGTGCTCGAGCTGCCCACACCATCAAATCAGTGATCAACTGCTAATCCAATACTTCTATGATGGGTTGCTACCTATGGATAGAAGCATAGTTGATGCTGCTACTGGAGGTGCCCTGTTTGACAAAACTCCAGCTGCTGCTAGGGATTTAATTGCTAATATGGCTGCCAACGCCCAACAGTTTGGCACTAGGGTCATTACCTCAACTAGAGGAGTCAATGAGGTTCATGTTTCCCATGCTGACCAACAGAGGATGGAGCACCGAATTGATGAGTTAACCTCCTTGGTGAGGCAATTAGCCATGGGACAGCATCAAACACCTGTGGCTGCAAGAGTTTGTAGCATATGTTCTAGTTCCTTTCATCCCACAGATTCGTACCCCACATTGCAAGAAGATTCTGAGTTTCAAGACCAATCTGTGGCTGCAACTGGTATATTTCCTGGGAAGCAGCAGTTCCATCAACAGCAACAACAGAAGTATGATCCATTCTCCAACACTTACAACCCTTGCTGGAGGGACCATCCCAATCTGAGATATGGGAATGCATCAAATCAGCAGCCACCAAACCAGTATAGACCTCCATTCCAGCAGCAAGGTCCTGTAGCCATGAAATCTGAGCCCTCATTGGAGGATTTGGTGAAACAGTTGACCACCAATAACATCCAGTTTCAATAGAGAATTGAAACCACCATTCAGAACTTGGAGACTCAAATTGGTCAACTTGCCACATCTATTCATGAATTAAAGTCATAGGGTTCTGGCCAATTACACTCTCAAACCACTCCAAACCCTAGAGGTAATGTCAGTGCTATAGCTTTGTGCAGTGGTAAACAAATCAATGGACCAGTGCAGTAGATAATTCCAGATTCTACCCTTGATCAAGAAAAACAAGATTCTACAGCAAATTCAAATTCTGCAACAAATTCAGATGTTGTAGCAGATTCAACAACAAATTCAAATTCTTCAGCAGCAAATGATCCTACAACAGCCAAGCAGAAAACTAGATCAAACCAGAAGTTGACAGAAAATTCAGTGCAGCAGAAAAGTGAACATCCACAGAAGTCAACTTCCAACATTCCTCTTCCTTTTCCCAACCGAATGATACAGCCGAGGCATATGGTTGAGACTGATTTAGATAAGGAAATTATGGAGACTTTTCAGAAGGTTAAGGTGAATATACCTCTCTTGGAGGCAATTAAACAAATCCCCAAGTATGCCAAGTTTTTGAAAGAGATGTGCACCCATAAAAGGAAGCTAAAGGGGACTGAAAAAGTGAGTATGGGGAGGAATGTCTCTGCTTTGATTCAGCCCAACCTGCCTCCCAAATTCAAAGACCCAGGCACTTTTACCATCCCTTGCACCATAGGGCACCAACAGTTCACTCATGCCTTGCTAGACTTGGGAGCCTCCATCAATGTAATGCCAAAGTCAGTTTACACTTCCTTGCATATGGGAGAGCTAAAGCCCACCTACATTGTCATTCAGTTAGCAAACCGGTGCATTGCTCAACCTGCAGGAATGTTGGAGGACGTTCTGGTTCGGGTAAATAATTTAATATTCCCAGCTGATTTTTATGTGTTGAATATGGAAGATGAATATGCCTTTTCCCCACTCCCATTGATCTTAGGTAGGCCATTTTTGAAAACTGCTAAAACTAAGATTGATGTGCATGCTGGTACCCTTTCCATGGAATTTGGTGATGATATCATTCAGTTTAACATTTTGATGCCATGAAATACCCTTTAGAGGATCATTCTGTTTTTCATTTTGATGTCATTGATTTACTAGTTGATGATATGCATTCTGATATGTTGGCAGAGTTCCTTGAAATTGTAGGATACACTGATAGCATAGCTTGCGATACTTGTTCTGCCTGCTTCGGACTTTCTGGTTGTAAACCCACTGCAATGTGTGCAGCCTGTGCTGAGATTTCTACATACTTATCATGTGTTGTTGTTAATTCTGCTGACATTGATGATTTTGTTTATGTTATTAATGGTAATGATGCTATTATTAATGATGTTGTCATTCATCCTGTTGCTAAGTGTGATTCTTTTGATTCCATAGGATATGATGATGTTGTTTTGCAAGATTGTGCACAGCTTGCAGGTATAGGTGCAGCAGGTGCAACTGCTAAGAATTTAGCAGATTTAGTTTCGATTCCAAAACTAGTATCGTCAGTCCAGCAACCACCCTCCATTGAACTTAAGCCCTTACCCAAGCATTTGAAGTATGCATTCTTGGAGGAGGATGAGAAGCTCCCGGTGATAGTGGCCAAACACCTCCAACCTGAGCAAGAAACCAGATTATTGGAAGCCTTGAAGCAACACAAAAGGGCAATTGGTTAGACACTTGCAGACATCCTTGGTATTAACCCCTCCACTTGCATGCACAGGATATTACTTGAGGTGGAAACTAAACCAGTGAGACAACCCCAGAGGAGACTGAATCCTCTCATTCTAGATGTGGTGAAAAAAGAGGTGAACAAGCTACTGCAGGCTGGCATTATCTATCCCATCTCTAGCAAGTGGGTGAGCCTGGTGGAAGTAGTTCCAAAGAAATCCGGAGTGACTGTCGTGGCCAACCAGAAGATTGAGCTCATTCCAACCCGAGTGCAGAATAGCTGGAGAGTCTGCATTGACTACAGACGCCTCAACCAAGCCACTCGGAAAGATCATTACCCCCTTCCGTTCATTGATCAGATGCTAGAATGGTTAGCTAGTAAGTGCCATTACTGCTTTTTGGATGGCTACACTAGATACTTCTAGATCCACATTGCACCAGAGGATCAGGAGAAGACCATATTTACCTGTCCCTTTAGCACCTTTGCTTACAGACAGATGCCCTTCGGCCTCTGCAATGCCCCTGGTACCTTCCAGCGGTGCATGATGAGCATATTTTATGATTTCTTGGAGGAGTGCATGGAGGTATTTATGGATGACTTCACTGTCTATGGTTCTTCTTTTGATTCATGTTTAGCTAGCTTATCTAGGGTGCTGCATAGATGCATTGAGACTAACCTTGTGCTAAATTTTGAGAAATGCCATTTTATGGTAGAACAGGGTATAGTTTTAGGTCAAGTAGTAACCAGTAAGGGTATTGAGGTAAATCCTGCCAAGATTGATGTAATTACTTGTTTATCTTACCCCACATTCATGCGGGAAGTGCGTTCTTTTCTTGGTCATGCAGGTTTCTGCAGGCGCTTTATTACCGACTTTAGCATGATTGCCCTTCCACTTTCCCACTTAATGCAGAAAGATGTAGAGTTTAATTTTGATGACAAGTGCAAGGCAGCTTTCAACCACTTGAAGCAGGCCTTGACCAGTACCCCCATCATCCAGCCACCTGACTGGACATTGCCATTTGAGTTAATGTGTGATGCTTCTAACTATGCAGTAGAAGCAGTCTTGGCACAAAGAGTGGGGAGAGCTTCTCATGTGATATACTATGCTTCCAAAACTTTAGATGCTGCTCAGGCCAACTATACCACAACCGAAAAAGAGCTTTTAGCCATTGTTTTTGCTTTGGATAAGTTTAGATCATATTTGCTTGGTTCTAAGGTTGTTGTGTTTACTGATCATGCAGCTCTAAAGTTCCTTTTGAAGAAGCCAGAGGCAAAGCCCCGACTAATAAGGTGGATGCTACTGCTCCAAGAGTTTCATATAGAGATCCGTGACAAAAGTGGAGCAGAGAACCTAGTGGCAGATCACTTGAGTCGCATTGAAAAGGCTTCAGATCCCTTCCCTGTGAAGGACTCCTTCCCAGATGAGCAGCTTCTGCAATTGCAAGGTAAGAACACCTCTCCTTGGTTTGCCGATATGGTTAATTTCCTGGTTGCTGGTGTTCTTCCTGCATGTTTTACTAGAGCTCAATCTGATAAATTGAAAAGTGAGTCTAAGTACTATGTATGGGATGATCCTTATCTGTGGAAGCTTTGTAGTGGCCAGATTATTAGAAGGTGTGTCTCTGATCACGAGTTTCACTCCATTCTTAGCTTTTGTCATACATTTGCATGTGGTGGGCACTTTGGCTCCCAACGTACAGCTAGGAAGGTTTTGGACTCTGGGTTGTATTGGCCTACCCTATTTCATGATGTATATCTGTTTTGTATGTCTTGTGAACAGTGCCAAAGAACAGGGATAATTTCACACAGGAATGAGATGCCTCATCAGCTTATGCTGTCTTGTGAGATCTTTGATGTTTGGGTTATTGATTTCATGGGCCCTTTCCCTGTTTCCTTTGGTTTTATTTATATTTTGTTGGCTGTTGTTTATGTATCCAAATGGGTGGTGGCAAAAGCCACTCGAACTGATGATTCCAAAGTTGTTGTGGACTTTATTAGATCACAGATTTTATGCAGGTTTGGAATCTCGAGGGCCATTATCAGTGATCAGGGTTCACACTTTTGTAACCGGAGAATAGAAGCTTTGATGAGAAAGTACAGCGTGTTGCACAAGGTTTCTACACCTTATCACCCCCAGACAAACAGGCAAGCCGAGGTCTCAAACCGAGAGATTAAGCACATACTTGAGAAGACAATCCAACCTAATAGGAAGGACTGGAGTCTGAGACTTGAGGATGCTATGTGGGCTTACCGAATTGCCTACAAGACACCGATAGGGATGTCCCCGTACCGGATTGTCTTTGGGAAGGCGTGCCACCTTCCAGTGGAAATTGAGCATAAATCTTATTGGGCGGTAAAACCATGTAACCTTGACTTGAGTCAAGCCGGATCTCAAAGGAAGCTCCAACTCCAGGAACTTGAGGAGCTTCGATTAGAGGCATATGAAAACTCCCGGATCTACAAGGAGAAGACCAAACTCCTTCATGATAAGATATTGGTACGAAAAGAGTTCACCATTGGTCAGAAAGTCCTTCTCTATAACTCTCATCTTAAACTTATGCCCGGTAAGCTTCGTTCTAGGTGGCTTGGACCTTTCATTATTATTAATTTTTTCCTCATGGTGCAGTAGAAATTAAGAGTGAAGCCACCAACAAAGTGTTCAAAGTAAATGGTCATCGCCTCAAGAATTTTTATGAAGGAGCTCAAGAGAACCTCGTGGAGGAAGTTCAACTACAGGAGGCCCTCTACCATGATTGATCACTACTTTGTTGAAAAAAAAAACTCAAGCCACGTTTAAGGTCAATGGTCAAAGATTGAATCATTATTGGGGAGGACCCATCGATTATGAAAAATCTTCAATCACGCTGGTTGATAACATTAAAAGTAGCGCTTCTTGGGAGGCAACCCAAGTTTTCTAACTTTTTCATCTTTCAAACTTTGACTTATTTTCAATCACAGGAATCGAGACAAAAAATCGGTGCAAAGCGATAAAATCTATCAGAGTTTGATTCTTCTGTCTTTATTTTGTTTGTTTTTCATTAACAGATGATTTTTTACCGGTTAAATGGCGGATAACGGTACTCAGTGAAAATATTTTTCGGTCCCTTCAGTTACCCACAAACACTAAAATTTGTATATAATTTTACTAAATTATTTTTTCTTTCTTCTTTCTTTCTTTCAAAATGGATAATCAACTTGTTAACCTCCGCAAGTGATTCCCTTCTCTCCATCAAAATGCTTTAACTAACATTTATTGTGCAAGGTTTGAGAGATTAACGATGCTTATGCACAAAGGCATCCCTTCAGTTATACGCTGGTTAATTGAAGCAAAGGTCCGAATCACAGGGGAATTTTCTGACACTCTTGTTTCATATATGTCAAGGCTAGGCCAAAGTTCATATGCAAAGAAAAGAAGAGCAAAAAGGTTACGAGTCTGCTATAAATGTGCAAGATGGACCTGTAACACAAAATACAGATCAATTGGAATGGCGTCTATAAATCGACTTGATAAAATTCACTTCATTAATGATGGCATGAGTAAGGAAGATAACATTCTATTAACTCTTGAGACGCATCCTAGTGGAGATGTGCAGAGAGTACTTCTCGATTTATGGCCAATATTCCAAGATGAACATGAGCGTTATAGTCTCGGGAATCTGACTTAAAAAGACCCTATTTGCCCATTTTTAAGAAAATTGGATGGGAAACCGACCATCGGCCCATAGAGAGCATTTAAGCCGTTACTGGACGTAAAACCAGAGGAAAATGTGAGCCACAATCATACCCCCTGTAAGTATTATTTTTTTATTTTTCCTTTTTCTTCTTGTTTATTAAAAAAAATTCAAAAAAGAATATATTTTTTTTAGCCGAATTTTTTTGAAATATGCGTTGTGTATTTTCAGACTTCTTCTGACACATATAGATTAGTCTTTTATCCTTGTCATATAGCTATAATCATTGTTGTGCTTCTTTTCAAACTTGCTTGATACACGGATTTACCCCTCCTTTATAGGTGTAATTATTACATTTGAGTTTTGATTACTTTAAATAATGCACTTTGCTCTCTTCAGATCATTGATAAGGTGAGAGTACAAAAAAAGAAAATGGAAATCACTTCAGTTCGTCGGATCAAGAGTGTTTGTGTCTTTTGTGGATCTAATCTTGGGAAAGATAAAGAGTTTGTAAATATTGCAAACCATCTTGGTCGAGTGCTAGCTAAGAGAGAAATCCATTTAGTTTACGGAGGAGGTAGTCTTGGGTTAATGGGTTGTGTAGCCACTGCTGCACATTTAGGAGGTGGAAAAGTCCTTGGTGTCATTCTTAGTCCTTTCGTTATTAGCAATCCCACTGGAAAAACAGTAGGGGATGAAGTAATGGCATCTTGCATGCACCAAAGCATGAACATTATGATAGCAAATCCTGATACCTTTATTGCTCTACCTAGTGGTTTTGGAACTTTGGAAGAGATCTTCCAAATTGCATTTTGGTCACAACTGAACTTTTACCAAAAACCCATAGGTATATTAAATGTTAATGGTTTTTATGACAGTTTGTTTTGTTTTCTTGATCATGTTGTGGAACAAAGGTTCATCTCTCAAGCAACACGTCAAATTCTTGTAATTGCTGCAACCCCTAAACAATTGCTCGATCAACTACATGAATTTTTCCTACAACGTCATCCAGCAATGACTCCACTGAATTTGGAACAAGGCAGCAGCAGCAAAAAGCAAAACTTAATTTGACTTTGTCCTTGTGAATTTTTGTTTTCTCTTATGATTTTCGTTTTTTGTAATTTTTCTTATTTCAGGCTTGATTTGCAGTTTTTCGGTAAGATCTTCTCCACTCTCTACCTATCTTTATTTTGACATTGGGGACAATGTCTTAAATTAGTTGGGGGAGGGATAGTTGACATTACCATGTACATAGTTTTGTAAAAAAAAAACTAACCAGCTAATCTTTATTGTTAGTAACTTATTAGATGTATGATGGCAGAGTAAGGAGTAGTTTTGCTCTTGAGACACATCTTAACTTGCATTTCATAGTAGGTCTTAAAAAATTTGGTTTTGCATATAAAAAAAATTTCATTTTCATCTTTTTAATTAATTTTGATGCAAGCATGTGTTAATCTGAGCTTAATTAATGATAAAAGTATGCAAAATAGTTTATAGTTGAATCATTTTCATGATATACATGTGTATATGACTGTGGCTATTAGGAAGAAAGCATGGTTGAATTGAGTGAATGTTCCATACCTTTGAGAGTTTTGGGCTTTTCCAAGTTTGATACTTACAGTTGGTTTATTCTCTTTCATGAGTGATGTCAATTATGAATTTATTTTCTAGAACTTGCATTGAATCGATTTGAGATTACATTTGTCTGTATCTTGCATGAAAATGACAAAGGCATTTTTTTGACTTAGCTACTTTGGCCAAATAAACCTACTGTGCATTTATCCTGTTGTTAACCCCCTCTGAGCCTATTTTCCCATTCTTTGTTCTTAGCTCATTACAAGCCTTGAGTGAAAAACCATGTTTTACCTTACCTTAGGGAATAGGAGAGCATTGATTTTCTTATTGGAGGAGTTCTTTTGCTTGCAATGATTGAAGTGTGGGGGAATTAGTGTGCTGATGCGAAATGCTTGGTACAAAAAAAAAAAAGAAAAAGAAAATAAAGCCAAAAGGTTGTAAAAGAAAAGAATCGAAAAAGGAAGGAATGTGTGAAGAGAATGAGCATTTTATGGTTTTGTGTAAAAAATTTATGCTTTCTACTTGAGATACTCCCCAATGCTATTTTATTCTCTTTGGTTTTAACCTGCTATTATCCATGTTGTTCCCTTCCTTCACCTTATAGTCCCATTACAACCTTTTTGAAAGACCTCTTGATTTTTGCAATTTATTTTGATCTAAGTAGTGGAGAATTGATGTATATGCAAACCTATGGTAAAATACTTTCATAATTTGACTAAGTTGAGCGCAAACAGTTAACCTAAACACCTAATGTGATTTGAGTGTCACTTGAGAGGAATTTTACTCAATTTAAACATGCCTATTTCTGATTAAAGCATGATTATGCTATACTTTATTCTCAATTGGTTTGATTCAACTATTATTTGTTAAGCATACTTGACTTATTAATTATGGTTTATATTTGATACAATGCTTGTATTTAAAAATTAGTTGAATTGACTAAATAAAGTATTACATGTTTGTGTGTATCATCTTGGTAAACCCTCACGAGACTATAACTCGTTCACTAGGGACACCTAGGGGTTTAAAGGCTTATAGTACATGCTAAGTGCCATCGTGTTTTCCTACGAAAGTGGATTAGATTAGGTATAATCAGTTCTTATGATTTTAATTTAATATTATGATGTTTCTTGTTTTTCTTTAGTTTTGTTCTTATGTGTTTTGCCCAGGAGTGCAAAAGCTTAAGTGTGGGGGAATTTGATCAATCAATTTGAGACACTTATGTTAGCTTTGTACTAGGCTTTATTAGATGTTTATTGTGCCCAATATTAGTATTTTAGATGAGTTTAATGTTGTTGGGCCTCATTGGGCTTTAATGCAAATTGTGAATAATTCTTGGATTTTGATGCATTTTGACCTTTCTACCTTGGTTAGGCCATAACTTGGGACTTGGTGATCCATTTGAGGTGATCTTGGTGATCAATTCTCTTTAGAATTTTGTTTTTGTTCTTTTATTTCTGAGTTCTTCCTTCCTATGCATGGAAGGCTAGGCTCTTATAATCAATCCAAGGGATTAGCCATCTTAATGTTTAATTTGGAGATCTTGTTTCGCTTGTTCATATTGTTTAATTGTTATTCAAGTTTCTCTTCTTCCTCTTTTGATTTTTATCTAGATTGAATTGCTTAATTTGATTTAGATGTTGGTGTGATAATAGCTTTATTATCATGCATTCAAAGAGGATCACAAAGGCTAAACAATATATCAAAGCTTTTTGATGGATTGTTTAGCTTGGTTAAAAACCCCGATCTTAAGTTAATCTATGTTTAGATGGTGCTTACTTTATCTAACCTTGGTTAATTAAATCCTAGATGCTTATCTAGTCGAGGATTCTTGGATCATGTTGAGGCGTCATGATGTGATCTAAGGCCAAGAACATGGTTAGCAATTAAGTGAATTCCTTGTGATCAATGATGAGTTAAATTCAAGATCAGTCAATTTCGTTGGATTTGTTGCTTCTTTAGATTTGTTTACAACTTTAAATCTCATACTTTTGTCAATCTTGTTAATCAACAACAAAACCCCCTCTTTCTAATTATCTTGATCTAATTAAATCTTTGTTTTTTGATCCTTGAGAGACGATTCGGTTCATTCTCTATACAACAAATTAATTTGTGAACCGGTAATTTTTATTATTTGACGGGTCTCGACAATCTCTTGTCAAAAATATAAGTTGAAATTTTGGGGTGTTACAACTCTCCCCCTCTAAAATGAATGTCGTCCTCGACATTATCATAAGCTAAAATAAATGCAGATATAGCTCTTTCATCTTGTCTTCCAGTTCCCATGTTGCTTCTTCAGTTGCATTGTCCCATATTACTTTAACCATAGTAATATCTTTTCCTCGGAGTTGCTTCACTCTCTTATCATCAATTTTAACAGGCAATGCATCATAGCTTAAGTTTTCTTTTAATTGCACTAGATCCGGTTCTATGCATGAGTGGGATCAGGAATATATTTCTGCAATTGTGAAACATGGAAAACATTATGCAAGTTAGACAAAAATGGTGGTAAAGCAATTTGATAAGCTACAGGACCAATCTGACGAAGAATTTGGTATGGTCCAATAAATTTAGGAGTGATTTTTCTAGATTTAATTACCCAGTCGACCCCAGTCGTGGGTGTGACTCTCAAAAATACATGTTCACCTTCTTCAAATTCAAGAGGTCTCCGTATTTTTTCCGCATAACTTTTCTGTCGACTTTGAGTTACCTTCATCTTTTCCTGAATCATCTTTACCTTATTCGTTGTTTATTGTTCTAGTTCAGGTCCAAGTACCAAATTTTCTCCATCTTGGTACCAACACAAAGGTGTTTTACACCATCGTCCATATAGAGCTTCATAGGGTGCTATCCCTATACTTAAATGAAAACTGTTGTTGTAGGTAAATTCTATTAAAGGTAGGAATTCATCCCAACTTCCAGTGTTTTCCAATACACAGGCTCTCAATAAGTCCTCCAGTGACTGAATTGTCCTTTCAGATTGGCCATCAGTTTGCGGATGGTATGCAGTACTTAAGCAAACTTTTGTTCCCATCGCTTCTTGTAAACTTTGCCAAAATGTTGAAGGAAATCTAGGATCCCTATCAGAAACTATGCTTGAAGGTACACCATGAAGTCTAACAATCTCACCAATGTATATTTGGGTTAATCTTTCCATCGAATATCTTATGTTGATAGGCAAGAAATGGACTGATTTTGTAAGCCGATCAACAACTACTCAAATGGAGTCAAAACCTTTCCTAGTTTTTGGCAAACCTACAACAAAATCCATGGCTATTCCATCCCACTTCCATTCAGGAATAGTTGGAGGTTGCAACATCCCTGAAGGTTTTTGGTGTTCTAATTTGGCTTTCTAACAAACTAAACATGAAGCCACATACTTAATAACATCCTTTTTCATCCCTTGCCACCAATACAATTGTTTCAAATCTTGGTACATCTTAGTTGCTCCGGGATGCATACTTAATTTACTTTTATAAGCTTCATTTAAGATCAACTTCCTAAGTTCAGAATCATTTGGTATACAAATCCTATCTTTAAACCTCAAGATTACATCTGATCCTCCTCAAAAATTTGACACAACATATTGTCTTATCAATTCTCTTTCATTAACCAAATATTGATCACCTTCCTGTTTATTCCTAATTTCATTCATCAAATCATTTGAAATCGTGATCATACTTTAACATAATTTTCCTGGTGTTAACTTGACAGATAATCTCATATCTCTAAATTGTTCTAGTAATTCTTTTTCCTTAATCATCATAGCAGAAATACTGAGTTTTTCTACTTAAAGCATCTGCTACAACATTTGCCTTTCTGGGATGATACTGTAATTGAAAATCATAGTCTTTTAAGAATTCTAACCACCTTCTTTGCCTCATTTAATTCTTTCTGATCATACAAATATTTTAACCTCTTATGATCACTAAAAACATGAGAAGTAGCACCAAAAAGAAAATGTCTCCAAATCTTCAAGGCAAATACTACGGCTGCCAAGTCCAAATCATGAGGAGGGTAATTTCTCTCATGTACTTTCAGTTGTCTAGAATCATAGGCCACTACCTTACAGTTTTACATAAGAACACAACCTAAACCTTGATGTGAAGCATCACAATACACTTCAATTATTTCACTAGGATCGAGTAAAATTAATACATGTGAAGTAGTTAATCGTCTTTTTAACTCTTGAAAACTTTCTTCACACTCATCTGTCCAAATAAAATTTTGATCCTTTCGTGTGAATTGGGTAAGAGGTCTAGCAATCTTAGAAAATCCCTCTATGAATCTTCGATAATAACCAACTAATCCTACAAAACTTCTAATCTCATTTGAAGTCTTAGGTCTTTCCCATTGAAGCACTGCTTCAACTTTTGACGGATCTACAATAATCCCTTACTTTAAATCACATGACCCAAAAATTTAACCTCATCTAACCAAAATTCACATTTTGACAATTTTGCATATAAAACCCTTTTCTTAAGAATCTGAAGAACCATACTAAGATGTTCAGCGTGTTCCTCCCTATTACGAGAATAAATCAGAATGTCGTCAATGAAAACAACGACAAACTTGTCCAAGTAAGAGCGAAAAATCCTATTCATGTAATCCATGAATATTGTTGGAGCATTAGTCACACCAAATGGCATTACTAAATATTCATAATGGTCATAGCGTGTTCTAAACGCAGTCTTTGGCACATCTTCTGTTTTCACTCGAATTTGATGATAACCAGATCTCAAATCTATCTTTGAAAACACTGCAGCTCCTCTTAGCTGATCCATCAGGTCATCTATCCTAGGCATTGGGTACTTATTCTTAATTGTGACTTTGTTCAACTGTCTATAATCCACACACAGACAAGAAGTTTCGTCCTTCTTTTTAACAAGCAACACTAGAGCTCCCCAAGGTGAAACACTGGGTCTCATAAATTGTTTTCCTAACAACTCTTCCAACTGACTTTTAAGCTCAATTAACTCAGACGGTGACATCCTATGGTGTGCTATAGAAATAGGACCAGAACTAGGTACAAGGTCGATAGAAAGCTCTATCTCTCTATTTGGTGGTAATCCAGGAATATCATCAGGAAAAACATTAGGAAACTCATTGACTACCGGAATAGCATTCATATCAGTTTCACTCTTGACTTTCGAAGAAAATAGTAGCATGTATCCTTGAGCTCCTTCTTTTAAAGAAGCTTTTACTTGGTTGGCCGTTAAAAATCCAGAATTCTCAGTCTTGGGAAAAACTAAGGTTTTGTTTGAACAGTCTAACAGAATATGGTTAGAAGATAACCAATCCATTCCTAAGATTATGTCTATTTGGGAAAGAGGTAAACAAATCAAATCAACCAGAAAAATGTTGGTCTTGAATAGTAATAAGACATTTTAGGCATACTTTGGTAGTTATTACGGGTTTGGCAGTAGGAGGAGAAATAATTAAATCAAAGGGTAAGAAAGATACAGGCAATCCTAACTGATCCACACAGTCATAAGAAATGAAAGAATGTGTTGCACCGGAATCATATAGTACAATTAAAGACTTAACTTCTATGTCGCAATTCCCTTGTATCAAATCATCACATTCAGAGGCTTCTTCTCCATTCATCGTATAAACTCTCCCTCCTGCTTGTGGCCTTGAAGCATTCCTGTTACCAAATGAAGACTCTACTTTTGGTTGGTTGCACTCTCTAGCCAAATGTCCTAGTTTTCCACATCGGAAACACACTATTCCTTTGAGCGGGCAATCTTTGATCAAATGATTCTTTCCCCACTTCAATGGAGCTACCGCTGCACTCCCTCCATTAGGTCATTGATGTTGAACTCCTAGTGGTTTCGAATAAGGTTTTGGTTGGATCCGGTTGTTACCACTACTATTCCCCCTCTGGTTTGTACTACTTCCGCCTCCCCTTTGGAATTGTGTTGGTCCAAAGTTGCGAATCCTCGTGTCTTGAAATCGATCCAACTCCTTGACAAGAGGTTGTCAAGACCTATCAAATAATAAAAATAACCGGTTCACAAACTAATTTGTAGTATAGAGAATGAACCAAATCGTCTCTCAAGGATCCAAAAACAAAGATTTAATTAGATCAAGATAATTAGAAAATGGGGGTTTTGTTGTTGATTAACAAGATTAATAAAAGTACGAGACTTAAAGTTCTAAACAAATCTAAAGAAACAACCAATCCAAGGAAATTTACCGATCTTGAGTTGAATTCATCATTGATCACAAGGAATTCACTTAATTGCTAACCATGTTCTTGGCCTTATGTTACGCTAAAATCGCACTTAAAGGCAAGTGCACCTATCACACAAGTAATAAAGGAGTATTTGGGATTCCAAGTATCGAACCCACAAGGATTGTTGGCAATTACTAAGTTAATTAATCCCTTATGTTATCTAGACAATGAAATTCGAATGAGAAAAGAGAAAATACCAAGCAATTAGGAGAAAGCCTAGGGTGTCTGGTTTCACTTATATCAATACTCATAATATTACCCAATTCCTCAATAATATGTGTTTTGATTGATTGCCAATCACCTGCTCTAATGCTATTAATACCCAATGGTCATGCAATATTAATATTCTTTTTCTTAATATGAAACCCCCAATGGTCATGCAAGGCAAACAGTCAAGAAAAGCATA
This sequence comes from Styphnolobium japonicum, assembly GCA_023212625.1. Taxonomy (NCBI): domain Eukaryota; kingdom Viridiplantae; phylum Streptophyta; class Magnoliopsida; order Fabales; family Fabaceae; genus Styphnolobium; species Styphnolobium japonicum. Next base: position 3,910,314 of record JALBWW010000010.1, read on the forward strand.
AAGAACCAGCAGATTTGTTAATTAAATAACTGATTGAAAACAAGGGATTGAATGCTATTAATACCCAATGGTCATGCAATATTAATATTATTTTTCTTAATCTGAAACCCCCAATGGTTGTAACATCCCTAAATTTCATATGTTATGATTTAGCTAAATTCTTTGAGTGAGTTGTATGTTCTGTTACAGAAAAGGTAATAGATTGAGTTAGAATGATTGATTTGAGATTCTGGCTATACCGATGAACTCGGTAGAACCTAAGGAAGAAATAGGTGAAATCTAAACTCTTAGATTTACTCTGGCTAAGTTAGGACCTACTGGTAAATTTAATTTTCTTCAGGACCTATTGGGAATTCTTAGAGATCACAAGGGTATTTTAGTCTTTTAACACCTCAGTGGCAAATTAGTGATTCTTCCTTTAAGTGAGGGGCAAAATGGACATTTCACACTCCCCTCCCTCTTGAAATGGGGAACCGGCCAGCCTAGGGAGCCAAAGGGCTCATCTTCTCCAAATCTCTAAGTTCTCCATAGCCAAAGCTAGCTCCAAGGTTCAAGGGCCCAAAGTAAGTATTTTTATACACCTTATGGCTTAGGTTATTTGATGGTTATTGATCACTATGATCTCTTCTTCAATCCTATGGTATTAGTTTCTTGATAAACTCATTTCCATCCCTAAGAATCAAGAACACCCATGCTTAAAAGTTGGTTGTTTTGCTTGAGTGTTTTGAAGGAAGTTGAAGGGAAGGTTGTCTTGACTAACAATCCCATCTTGGAATCAAGTTAGGAGCACTTCAAGGTGAGTGTGGATTTACTTGTGCTATTGTATGATGTTCTTAGAGTGAAAGTGTATGATGTAGGATTAAGCTTGAATCTAGGGTTGCTTGAGGTTGGATGTGTTTTTATTGCATGTTTTCAAGGATTAGGGTTTAGGAAAAATGAGTGGAATGATTGGTATACTTGATGGATTTGAGGACATGATCCCATAGAGAAATTAGGGTTTTGATTTGAAGTTGGGCGTGGCACTATTCCTGCCCAGAAGACCAACCACGGGCGTGGTCCCCACCACGGCCCGGCCGTGGTCCTCTCTGGATAGGAAATGTTGGTGTCTCGTGCCCAACCACGGCCGTGGTCCCCACCACGGGCTGGCCGTGGTTGGCTCTGGAAAGAAAAATGTTGTGTGCTGAAATCTGACCACGGGTGTGGTGGCCACCAGGGGCTGGCCGTGGTCCAGACCACGGGCGTGGTGCCAACCAGGGGCAGGCCGTGGTTGTCTCTGTTTCCAATTTGTTGAGTTTTGTTTTCTGAACCGTGGCCGTGGTTGACTCTGTTTGTGATATTGTGATGCTTATGCCTAGGGTCTTGATACCATATGCTAGGTTTAGGATGAAGAATGACTTAGCATTAGAATGAGATGTGTAACTAAGTAGGAATGCTTGATAGAGTTGAGCATAATGGTTATGTGTTGTATATGCTTGAATTGCTTACATGTAATGTTATTATGATGATATTATGAATGAGCATGATATGAGTATGAGAACATTGCATTGCATAGCGAGATGGCCTAACCGGAAAGGGTTAGTGTACAAAACAGAGGGGTGCCTAGCTGATGAGCTAGATGGAAATGAAATAGCATACTTAATTGCATTGCATTGCGAGGTGACCTAACCGGAAGGGGTTAGTGTACAAAACAGAGGGGTGCCTAGCTTATTAGCTAGAAGGAAACGGAATTGGCATAACACATTCATATGCATATTGCGAGGGCCTAACCGAAAGGGGTTAGTGCACAACAAGAGGAGTGGAGAAAGAAAAAGTGTGAATAAAAGGTGTGAACATCATGTGCATTCATTCATTGCATTGGTTGGTTGGTGTTACTTGACATATTGTGAATTGTGCTATACTTGCTCTCTACTTACATTTATACTTTATCTGCAAGTTATTCATATTCACTGGGAAGTTGTTCTCACCACCTCTTTCTCAGATTCGCAGGAACACCCCGGACCCTCTACGGGTTAAGTACGGAGGATTCTGTTGGTTATTTTGGGATTTATATTTTTGGTGGAGTTAAGCTCCGTGATGTAACTATAATAGGAAGTGTATCACATTCTTTTGATGTAAATACGATAGGGAACTGAACACTACCTGTGATGTACTCGGTTTCGTATATGTTTAGTGTGCTCAGTCAGGATAGTGTTTAGACTACACTTGTATAACGTTGCATACTCTGATAATAGTTTGGTTGAGATCTGAGATCTCTGGTTGATATATGTGAATGTGTATATATATATAATATATGTACTCTGGTTGGTTTGAAATGGTTGTTGGAAATCCGCTGCTTATGTTATAGTTTGTGGTAATGTTTGACAAACAAATGAAACGCTGCCGAATTTTCTATATTTATATATTCCACGTAAGGCTTATGGTTGGTAAATAACATAGTAACTAATAGGTCTTACAATGGTCATGCAAGGCAAACAGTCAAGAAAAGCATAAAGAACCAGCAGATTTGTTAATTAAATAACTGATTGAAAACAAGGGATTGAGTTTGGTCCACACAACCCCAAATCCGATTAATCCTAGACTTCCGTTAACTAATTGTGGTACGGTTGCTAGTCAATCAATTAACTTTTTAAAGGGTGCGCATACCTTATTGGAAAACAAAGTGCTAGGAAAAATCCAATCAATTGTGAAAACACAAAATTATTTTGGAATTAGGAAAACATTATAAGAAATTGAACATAAGATCTACCATAACCCTAGTCAAAGAGAACAAAGCATAAACTAAAACCAAATTCAAATCCATAAAATAACAATAGAAAAACTAAAACGTAGAAACCCCCTTGCGATGAAACAGGTCATTCACGAACAATTGGGGAGACGGTCCTTTGCTTGATAGCTTCAAAAACCTCCAAATATCTGCTACAACTCTCTAATCAAGCAAAGGGCTATAGCTACTTTCTTTCTCTGAATGCCGGATACTTCTCTCTTGCGCTATCACTCCTCCTATTTATAATATTTTAGTAGGCCCACAACTCTAGCAAACTTTTCTTTTAGGGTTTCCTAATTGTGCACAAATTCATTTAATGTGCAATTCTTGGGTAACAGGGCAAGTAGATTTCTTTCCCACTTTGAATATTCCTAATTAATGTGAGATAAGAGGGAAAATCTTCCAAGAATAAAAATAGGAAACTTCTACAGCTGGATTGATGATATCTTTGTAGGATCTTACCAAAATCTTTCATCATTATGTTGATGATATCTTCATAGAATCCTGGAAAAATCCTTCATAATTAGGTTGCTAATATCTTTGTATCTTTCCCAAGATTACTTCGATTTTAACACTTTAAAGTTTGATTCTCATAAATCTTCAACCTGCAATATTCAAAGGAAATTGGGTAAGTTTCCCTTATAAAATCTTCAAATAAATAATCAAACTCAAATTCCCAGCATTTAAGTATATAAAATGGCAGTTTATCAACCTTCCCACACTTAAAGATTGCTTGTCCTCAAGCAATAATCCTGGCCCAAAAGAATAGGGAAATCAAAGAATAAATCGACCAAGGATTCCAACCATACCAATTAAAAAATGACAAACAAATCAATCTCAACAAATAAGAGAGTAACCCTGAGTCAGCCCAATTAGAGACTTTAGGTTCCCAAAAATCAAATCTTCCACTGGATAGGGTCACTCTCCTCCCATCTCTCAATGTGTATGAGGGTAAAGACTTAACACTCAATTCCCCTGAAGAAAGCACATTACCATAGGCTTGATAATAAACCAAATCTCCACTAAGGAGACCACATGCATGCATAAATCAAGAGGTCTTTCCATTGGTTGTAACTTGGCCATGAGTCAGATGACGTAAAGGTATGGTAAAGAAAGAAATGATAAACACAAAGGGCTTAATCAAAATTTTCACTAAACAAAGTACCCTTTTAGAACAAAGATGGAACAACAAAATTTCATTCCCACCTTACAAGCATTCATCATAATTTCCTTTTCTCTCCTCACTTGTTTTTTCCTTTTTCCATTCTTTTCTTTTCTTTATTTTTCAAACTTTTTTCAACAATTTTTTTCTCTTCTCTTTTTTTTTATCAACATTCTGACAATTGTCATTTTGATTTGAATTTTTTTCTTCTTCTTCTTCTTTTTTTTTTAAAACACGATTGAAGGAAAAGGCAAAGATCTACTAGCAACACAATTATTTTTTTTCCAAACCAAATTTCCAACTAATTGCTCCATCTTTTTTCCAAAAGGCTACACGCATATATTTGAATTAAAGATAAGGGTACCAAGGAATATCAGTATTCATAAAGCTCAAAATGGGCAACTAGTGAATAAGCAAATCAGAAGGCATTGAATAATACTTAAAGTGCCTCAATCATATTTAAGCATGCATGCGATCCAAATTCGCCTTGAAATGGTTATAAAGCAAGTTCTAGAATGCACAATCTTAGGGAAAAATCACTCAAACAAAGAAAGGGATACTACAATATCAAGCACAAATCCCTGTAATGGTCCAATTCTCACCTTTAGAAGCTTAATTCAGTGGAAAGATTTTCAAAAAGGGAACTTTATGCTAATTCTCAACTTTCTCAGGATCAACCCAAATCAATTTCAATCAAATGTTTATAAAAAAAAATTTCTTTAAATTGGGATCCTTGATGACAGAAATTGTTAATTCCCAAAACAAATGAGTCAGACTTATTACTCAAAGACAAACTCTTAGTATCAGTTCAAGCAACCACATGCAAACAAATATATTCAATGAATGGGCATGCATTTAATTAGTTGAAGACTTAACACACTTTGAACCCCCTTCCCACACTTAGAGACCAGCATTGTCCCCAATGCAAAAAATTAAATAAAAAGATAATGAAGGGAGAGGATGAAAAGAGCACTTCCTGGTAGGCAGCTAATGACAGGAGTACTTCGAGTGCATCAGCAGAAACATAGTTTGGCGGGTTTTAAGTTAAAAAGAGAAAAAGAAAAAGAACAAAACACAAGAAATAACAAAAAGGGAAAGAAACATAGGTTGCCTCCTGCGAAGCGCTTGTTTAACGTCGCGAGCCTGACGATTAGGCCCCAAGGGGCTTATTCCAAGAGCAAAGTTTGGCGCTCAGGTACCGCACCATCCTCATAATGCTTAGCTCTCTGTCCATTAATTTTGAAAGTCTCATGACTATCTCTTGTAACTTCAAGCATGCCATATAGGAAGACTTTGACAACTTCATAAGGGCTAATCCATCTTGACTTCAGTTTTCCTGAAAACAAACGAAGTCGTGAGTTAAAGATTAAAACTTTATCACCTACAGAAAACTCAAGCTTCTGAATATGTTTATTATGCCATCTTTTTGTGCGCTCTTTGTATAACTTGGCATTTTCATATGCATCTAAACTGAATTCATCCATCTCATTAAGCTGTATTAAGTGCCTTTCACGTTGAGCATGTGAAATATTAGGGGGAAGGATATCTGGGGGCTTTTTAATTGAAGGCTTTGGCTTTTGTGAATTAAGCCCCTTTAGAACCATGAGTTGTCTCATCCCTTTCCCTTTCTCTTGGACCATTCCTGCCTCCAATGTCATTATGTCATCTATCACCTCTTCGGACTCCATAAGTTCATCCTTGTCAAAAATTAAAATTTTCTCAAGGGGATCCTGAATTAATTGTTCTTGAAAGTTAGAAGATATTAGTGCAACAGTATTATCCAAAGAACTAATAAAATTACATGAATGAAAAATGGAAGGAATTTTCAAAGAATCAAAAATTTTAAAAACAACTTCTTCATCATCAAGCCTTAAAGTAAGCTTCCCTTGTTGAACATCAATAATGGTTTTGCCTGTGGCCAAAAAGGGTCTGCCCAGAATTATGGGAACCTCCTCATCTTCCTCCATATCAAGTACTATAAAGTTAGCAGGGAAGATAAACTTGTCAACCTTGACTAGGACATCCTCCACTATACCCTTGGGGTAGGTGATGGACCTATCTGCAAGCTGCAGTGAAATAGTAGTGGGTTTAGGCTCTTGCATACCTAACCTGCGAAAAACAGATAAAGGCATCAAATTAATGCTTGCACCTAAATCACATAAAGCTTTTTCAAAATAAGAAGGACCAATAGAGCAAGGAATAGTAAAACTCCCTGGATCTTTAAGTTTAGGTGGTAACTTCTTCAAGAGGATGGCAGAACACTCTTCATTAAGCCTTACCGTTTCAAACTCCTCCAATTTCTTTTTATTACTCAATATCTCCTTGAGGAACTTTACATATTTAGGCACTTGTGCAATAGCTTCCACAAAAGGGATATTTATCTGCAACTGCTTTAACAAATTCAAGAACTTGGTAAATTGTGGGTCATGTTAGCTAGCCTTCAACCTCTGAGGAAAAGGAATTTTCGGCTTTTGAGTATGAATAGGAGCTTCTTTTTCTAAGACTTCCTTCACCACACTGTCAACTTTCTCATCTTCTTTTGGGCTCCCATCAGTAGGAACCCCTTTGTCCTCCTCTAATCTTTCATCTTCCTTACCATGAGAGCCTTCGACTTCTTTACTGCTTCTAAGGGTAATTACCTTAACATGCTCCTTTGGATTTGGCTCTGATTGACTAGGTAAGGTCCCTTGTGCTCTCCGAGTCATCAATGTTGCAAGAGTAGAGATTTGATTTTCCAATATTTTGATCATGTCATCAGTTTTCTCCATGAATTGCATCATAGTATCATGGAGATTAAGCTTCTTTTCTTCTTGTCTGGCGCCTTGGTCTTGCAAATGAGGCGGCGTATAGACATTCTGATTTTGGCTTTGACCTTTCTGTTGACCTCCCCAAGAAAAATTGGGGTGATTTCTCCAACCAGGATTATAAGTGTTGGAATATGGATCGTTCTGCCCCCAGTTAGAGTTACCCAAATAGTTGGCCTCCTCAGTTGACTCAACAAAGCGATTACCCACCTGACAATTCTTGCTTTCATGCCCCACCATGCCGCAAAGTTCAGAATGAAAGGGAGAGACAGGTGTGAATTGTGATTGTGTCTGCATCAGTGTTTCCAATTTCTTTGTAATGACATCCAATTTGAGATCCAATGCTGCATTTGACTCCACTTGATATACCCTAGGTTGTCTCTTGACCACATGTCTGTCACCAGATTTCCACTGATAACTAGAAGTCATTTGCTTTATCAACTCATAGGCTTCTTGTGGCTGCTTGCGCCAAACACTACCCCTTGCTGCCGCATCAATCATGGCCTTATTAGAAGAAGATAGCCCATCATAAAAGGATTGAACCAATTGCCACACCAGAAAGCCATGATGAGGACACTTTTTCAGCAATTCCTGGAATCATTCCCATGCTTCATATAGAGATTCCATCTCCACCTGCACAAAAGTTGATATGTCATTATGCAATTTAGCAGATTTACCAGGTGGAAAATATTTATCTAAAAATTTAATTGAAAGCTGATCCCAGGTAGTAATGGATCTAGAGGGCAAAGACTTTAGCCATAGTTTGGCCTTGTCGCGCAATGAAAAAGGGAATAGGCGCAACCTAATGACATCATTAGAGACTCCATTATATTTTATAGTGTGAGAAATCTCAAAAAATTCATTTAAATGCAAGTGGGGGTCGTCACTTGGTGACCCGCTAAACTGAATGGAAGATTGCAACATGGAGATCAAGTCTGGCTTAATCTCAAAGTTATTAGCCTCTACAGTTGGCCTAGTAACACTCCCTGTCAAATTGGTGGCTGTAGGCCGAGCAAAGTCCAGCATAGTCTTCTGGTCTTCTGCATCCATGGTTCCTCTCTGTCTTCTAATCCTGCAAAGAGTTCTATCAATTTCAGGGTCAAACTACAAAACAGGATTATGGGAGCACGTTAGCATACAAAAATCAAAATAAAATGAAATAAAAAAATGGCGTCTAAATTAACTAGGAATTAATTTCCCTAATATCACCAAAAACAATCCCTGGCAACGGCGTCAAAAACTTGTTACGCTAAAATCGTACTTAAGGGCAAGTGTACCCTATCACACAAGTAATAAAGGAGTATTTGGGACTCCAAGTATCGAACTTGTAACATCGCTAAATTTCATATATTATGACTTAGTTAAATTCTTTGGATGAGTTGTATGTTCTGTTACAGAAATGGTAATAGATTGAGTTAGAATGATTAATTCGAGATTCTGGCTATACCGATGAACTCGGTAGAACCTAAGGAAGGGATAGGTGAAATCTAAACTCTTTTATTTATTCTGGCTAAGTTAGGACCTACTAGTAAATTTAATTTTCTTCAGGACCTATTGGGAATTCTTAGAAAACATAAGGGTATTTTAGTCTTTTTACATCCTCAGTGGCAAAATTGTGATTCTTCATTTGAGTGAAGGGCAAAATGGACAATTCACACCCCCTCCCTCTTGCTTAAGTGGACCGGCCAGCATAGGAGAGCCAAAGGCTCATCTTCTCCAAAATCTCTAGGTCTCCATAGCCAAGCTAGCTTCAAGAGTTCAAGGGTCCAAAGTAAGTATTTTTATACACCTTTTGACTTAGGTCTTTTGATGGTTATTGATCACTATGATCTCTTCTTCAATCCTATGGTATTAGTTTCTTAAGAAGCTCATTTTCATCTCCAAGAATCAAGAACACCCATGTCTAAAAGTTGGTTGTTTTGATTGAGTGTTTTGAAGGAAGTTGAAGGGAAGGTTGCCTTGACTACCAATCTCATCTTGGAATCAAGTTTAGAGCATTTGAAGGTGACTGTGGATTTACTTGTGCTATTGTATGATGTTCTTAGAGTGAAAGTGTATAATGTAGGATTAAGCTTGAATCTAGGGTTTTCACCTATGCTTAAGGTTGATGTGTTTTGTTACATGTTTTAAAGGATTTAGGTATATAAAAGTGAATGATATGGTTAGTGTATTTTGATGGATTTGAGGACATGATCCCATAGAGAAATTAGGGTTTTGATTTGAAGTTGAGCGTGGCACTATTCCTGCCTAGATTCCAAACCACGGGCGTGGTCTCCACCACGGCCTGGCCGTGGTTCTCTCTGGAAATGGAATTTTGGTGTCTCGTGGCCACCCACGGGCATGGTCTCCACCACGGTCTGGCCGTGGTTGTCTCTAGAAGTTTGGTTTCATGTTTAAATACCATGTAAGACCTATTAGTTACTATGTTATTTACCAACCATAAGCCTTACGTGGAATATATAAATATAGAAAATTCGGCAGCGTTTCATTTGTTTCTTGAACATTACCACAAAATATATCATAAGCAGCGGATTTCCAACAACCATTTCAAACCAACCAGAGTACATATATTATATATATACACATACACATATCATCAAGAGATCTCAAATCTCAACCAAACTATTATCAGAGTATGCAACGTTTTACAAGTGTATTCTAAACACTATCCTGACTGAGCACACTAAACATATACAGAACCGAGTACATCAAAAGTAGTATTCAGTTCCCTGTAACATCTACATCAGAATAATACACATCCTGTTATAGTTACATCACGGAGCTTAACTCCACCAAAAATATAAATCTAAAAAATGAATCAACAGAATCCTCCGTACTTAACCCGTAGAGGGTCCGGGGTGTTCTAGAATACGAGAAAGAGGTGGTGAGAACAACTTCCCAGTGAATATGAATAACTTGCAGATAAAGTATAAATGTAAGTAGAGAGTAAGTATAACACAATTCACAATATGTCAAGTAACACCAACCAACCAATGCAATGAATGAATGCACATGATGTTCACACCTTTTATTCACACTTTTTCTTTCTCCACTCCTCTTGTTGTGCACTAACCCCTTTCGGTTAGGCCCTCGCAATATGCATATGAATGTGTTATGCCAATTCCGTTTCCTTCTAGCTAATAAGCTAGGCACCCCTCTGTTTTGTACACTAACCCTTTCCGGTTAGGTCACCTCGCAATGCAATGCAAATAAGTATGCCATTTCATTTCCATCTAGCTCATCAGCTAGGCACCCCTCTGTTTTATACACTAACCCCTTTCGATTAGGCCATCTCGCTATGCAATGCAATGTTCTCATACTCATATCATGCTCATTCATAATATCATCATAATAGCATTACATGTAATCAATTCAAGCATATACAACACATGACCATCATGCTCAACTCTATCAAGCATTCTTACTTAGTTACAATAGTGCTAAGTCACTTCTATCAAGCATTCGTACTTAGCTACACATCTCATTCTAATGCTAAGTCATTCTTCATCCTAAACCTAGCATATGGTATCAAGACCCTAGGCATAAGCACCACAATAACACAAACAGAGTCAACCACGGCCAGCCAGTGGTGGTAACCACTACTACCACGCTCGTAAAAACAAAACTCAACAAATTGATAAAAGAGAGAACCACGGCCGGCCCCTGGGTGGCACCTCGCCCGTGCCGACCACGGCCACCGGTGGCCACCACACCCGTGGTCGATTTCAAAGACACAACATTTTTCTTTCCAGAGCCAACCACGGCCAGCCCGTGGTGGGGACCACGGCCGTGGTTGGGCACGAGACACCAACATTTCCTATCCAGAGAGGACCACGGCCGGGCCGTGGTGGGGACCACGCCCGTGGTTGGTCTTCTGGGCAGGAATAGTGCCACGCCCAACTTCAAATCAAAACCCTAATTTCTCTATGGGATCATGTCCTCAAATCCATCAAGTATACCAATCATTCCACTCATTTTTCCTAAACCCTAATCCTTGAAAACATGTAATAAAAACACATCCAACCTCAAGTATAAATGTAAACCCTAGATTCAAGCTTAATCCTACATCATACACTCTCACTCTAAGAACATCATACAATAACACAAGTAAATCCACACTCACCTTGAAGTGCTCCTAGCTTGATTCCAAGATGGGATTGGTAGTCAAGGCAACCTTCCCTTCAACTTCCTTCAAAACATTCAACCAAAACAACCAACTTTTAGACATGGGTGTTCTTGATTCTTAGGGATGAAAATGAGTTTCTCAAGAAACTAATACCATAGGATGGAAGAAGAGATCATAGTGATCAATAACCATCAAAGGACTTAAGCCAAAAGATGCATAAAAACACTTACTTTGGACCCTTGAACCTTGGAGCAAGCTTTGGCTATGGAACTTAGCAATTTGGAGAAGATGACCAAATGGTCTCTCCCCCCCTAGGACCGGTTCACTTAAGTAAGAGGGAGGGGTGTGAATTGTCCATTTTGCCCCTCACTCAAATGATAAAATACCAAATTGCCACTGAGGTGTAAAAAGACTAAAATATCCTTGTGATTTCTAAGAATTCCCAATAGGTCCTGAAGAAAATTAAATTTACCAGTAGGTCCTAACTTAGCCAGAGTAAATCTAAGAGTTTAGATTTCACCTATCTCGTCCTGAGGTTCTACCGAGTTCATCGGTATAGCCAGAATCTCAAATCAATCATTCTAACTCAATCTATTACCATTTCTGTATCAAAACATCTAACTCATCCAAAGAAGTTAACTAAGTCATAACATATGAAATTTAGGGATGTTACATACCACACCACGGTCGTGGCCTTCACCACAGGCTGGCCGTGGTTGGCTCTGCAAATACCACCACGGGCGTGGTTACCACCACACCCTGGCCGTGGTTGTCTCTGTTTATGAATTGTTGAGTTTCTGTTTTTCTGAACCGTGGCCGTGGTTACCACCACACCCTGGCCGTGGTTGACTCTGTTTGTGTTATTGTGGTGCATATGCCTAGGGTCTTGATACCATATGCTAGGTTTAGGATTAAGGATGACTTAGCATTATAATGAGATATGTAGCTAAGTAAGAATGCTTGATAGAAGTGACTTAGCACTATAATGAGATGTGTAGCTAAGTAAGAATGAGATGTGTAGCTAAGTAAGAATGTATGATAGAATTGAGTATGATGGTTATGTGTTGTATATGCTTGAATTGTTTACATGTAATGTTATTATGATATTATGAATGAGCATGATATGAATATGAGAACATTGCATTGCATAGCGAGATGGCCTAACCGGGAAGGGTTAGTGTACAAAACAGAGGGGTGCCTAGCTGATGAGCTAGATGGAAATGAAATGGCATACTTATGTGCATTGCATTGCGAGGTGGCCTAACCGAAAGGGGTTAGTGTACAAAACAAAGGGGTGCCTAGCTTATTAGCTAGAAGGAAACGGAATTGGCATAACACATTACATATGCATATTGCGAGGGCCTAACCGAAAAGGGTTAGTGCACAACAAGAGGAGTGGAGAAAGAAAAAGTGTGAATAAAATGTGTGAACATCATGTGCACTCATTCATTGCATTGGTTGGTAGGTGTTACTTGACATATTGTGAATTGTGTTATACTTGCTCTTTACTTACATATATACTTTATCTGCAAGTTATTCATATTCACTGGGAAGTTGTTCTCACCACCTCTTTCTCAGATTCGCAGGAACACCCCGGACCCTCTACGGGTTAAGTACGGAGGATCTATTGATTTATTTTGAGATTCATATTTTGGTGGAGTTAAGCTCCGTGATGTAACTATAATAGGATGTGTATTATATTCTTTTGATGTAAATATGACAGGGAACTGAATACTACTTTTGATGTACTCGGTTCCGTATATGTTTAGTGTGCTCAGTCAGGATAATGTTTAGAATACACTTGTATAATATTGCATACTCTGATAATATTTTGGTTGAGATCTGAAATCTCTTGATGATATATGTGTATGTGTATATATATAATTTATGTACTCTGGTTGGTTTGAAATGGTTGTTGGAAATCCGCTGCTTATGTTAATATATTGTGGTAATGTTGGAGAAACAAAGGAAACGCTGCCGAATTTTCTATATTTATATATTCCACGTAAGACTTATGGTTGGTAAATAACATAGTAACTAATAGGTCTTACAATGGTCATGCAAGGCAAACAGTCAAGAAAAGCATAAAGAACCAGCAGATTTGTTAATTAAATAACTGATTGAAAACAAGGGATTGAGTTTGGTCCACACAACCCCAAATCCGATTAATAAGTTAATTAATCCCTTATGTTATCTAGACAATGAAATTCGAATGAGAAAAGAGAAAATACCAAGCAATTAGGAGAAAGCCTAGGGTGTCTGGTTTCACTTATGTCAATACTCATAATATTACCCAATTCCTCAATAATATGTGTTCTGATTGATTGCCAATCACCTGCTCTAATGCTATTAATACCCAATGGTCATGCAATATTAATATTCTTTTTCTTAATCTGAAACCCCCAATGGTCATGCAAGGCAAACAATCAAGCAAAGCATAAAGAACCAGCAGATTTGTTAATTAAATAACTGATTGAAAACAAGGGATTGAGTTTGGTCCACACAACCCCAAATCCGATTAATCCTAGAGTTCCGTTAACTAATTGTGGTACGGTCGCCAGTCAATAAATTAACTTTTTAATGGATGCGCAAACCTTATTGGAAAACAAAGCGCTAGGAAAAATCCACTCAATTGGGAAAACACAAAATTATTTTGGAATTAAGAAAACATTATAAGAAATTGAACATAAGATCCACCATAACCCTAGTTATGGATTTAGCTACGTATAGTCAAAGAGAACAAAGCATAAACTAAAACCAAATTCAAATCCATAAAATAACAATAGAAAAACTAAAACCCAGAAACCCCCTTGCGATGAAACAGGTCCTTCACGAACAATTGGGGAGACGGTCCTTCGCTTGATAGCTTCAAAAACCTCCAAAGATCTGCTACAACTCTCTAATCAAGCAAAGGGCCATAGCTACTTTCTTTCACTGAATGCCGGATACTTCCCTCTTGCGCCGTCACTCCTCCTATTTATAATATTTTAGTAGGCCAACAACTCTAGCAAACTTTTCTTTTAGGGTTTCCTAATTGTGCACAAATTCATTTAATGTGCAATTCTTGGGTAACAGGGCAAGTAGATTTCTTTCCCACTTTGAATATTCCTAATTAATGTGAGATAAGAGGGAAAATCTTCCAAGAATAAAAATAGGAAACTTCTACAGTTGGATTGATGATATCTTTGTAGGATCTTGCCAAAATCTTTCATTAATTATGTTGATGTTCTTCATAGAATCCTAGAAAAATCCTTCATAATTAGGTTGCTGATATCTTTGTATCTTTCCTAAGATTGCTTCGATTTTAACACTTTAAAGTTTGATTCTCATAAATCTTCAACCTGCAATATTCAAAGGAAATTGGGTAAGTTTCCTTTATAAAATCTTCAAATAAATACCAAATCAAACTCAAATTCCCAGCATTTAAGTATATAAAATGGCAGTTTATCACCTTAGATCACATCAAGAAGCCTTAACATGATCCAAGAATTCTCTACTAGATAAGCATCTTGGATTTGATTAACCAAGGTTAGATAAAGTAAGCACCATCCAAAATAGATTAACTTAAGATCCAGAATTTAACCAAGCTAAATAATCCATCAAAAAGTTTTAATATATTGTTTAGTCTTTGTGATCCTCTTTGAATACATGATAATAAAGCTATTATCACATCATCATCTACATCAAATTAAGCAATTTAATCTAGATAAAAATCAAAAGAGGAAGAAGAGAAACTTGAATAACAATTAAGCAATATGAACAAGCGAAACAAGATCTCGAAATTAAATATCAAGATGGCTAATCCCTTGGATTGATTATAAGAGCCTAGCCTTCCATGGATGGGAAGGAAGAACTCAGAAATAAAAGAACAAAAATGAAATTGTAAAGAGAATGGAGAAGAAGAGAAAGAAAACTCTCACAAATACTCTAACTTTCTTCAAACTTACTTAAAATTGAATGATGTGTAATACAAAGAGATTGGCTCTATTTATACTAATCCTAGAAGCCAATTTGTACATGTACATAATCTGAATACAAGCTGTAAAAACATGGAAATTTTCAAATATGGAAGCTTGATGCATGGTTGGTGGGTTAGTGTATGGTTGGTGGCTTTTAGTCAGCAATTCTTATCCGACTTCTGGCTTCATTTTCATGACCTAGACGGTGCATTTTGGCTTGGAGGTCTCATGAAAGTTGTAACTAGTTGTCTCCTTGAAATTACGCAATTGGAATCATGCCATTTGGACTTTTAGAACTCCAGAAATGCCAAAAACACTACACCTACCTCAAGTTAGGTTGGAAGAACGTGTTTCCAAATTCAAACCAATTTGTAGCTTCATAATCATGCCTAAAACGACATCTATTGACTAAATGGTCTTCAGTGAAGTTGGAGATATGGGTCTTATCTTTCCAATGGCCAAGAGGAGGCCTACAGCCCACTATATAGTCCAATAGTGTATACTGCCCAGATTTCCATGACAGCAAACTCACTTTGCATTACAAGGCTATTTTGGACCCTTAGAAGTTTGATTCAGCTCTTGAGTTCTTCATGAAACTTGTAGAGCCTTGTCTTAGCTTTCCAAAGACACCAAGATCACCACAAATGGATCACCGAGTCCCAAGTTATGGACTAACCAAGGAGGAAAGGTCAAAATGCATCAAAATCCAATAATTATTCACAATTTGCATTAAAGCCCAATGGAGCCCAACAACATTAAACTCATCTAAAATACTAATATTGGGCACAATAAACATCTAATAAGGCCTAATACAAAGCTAACATAAGTGTCTCAAATTGATTGATCACTCCTCGATCCTTCGACAAGTATCCAACAGGGTTGGGAACTCAGCTATTCCCAAGGATAATACTGCCCTCTTCAGGTCATGTCTCAATCCTTCTTCAAATTTCCTACACTTCCACTCCTCATCAGGCTGAAGTTGAAAGTATCTTGAGAATTTAGACAAACTCTCAAATTTGGCCACATATTCATTGACCGTCATACCCCCTTGCCTTAGGCCAAGAAACTCCATTTCCTTAGCATGTCTAATACTTGCAGGAAAATACCTTTATAAAAACCCACCTCGAAATACTTCCCAAGTAATTTCTCGTCCCTCAGTCTGCATCAATTGTTCTACTCCGGCCCACCAATCTTCGACATCTCCTACAAGCATATAGGTAGCATAGGTTATCTTACGCTCCTCAATACACACCATACCTCTAAAAATCTTCTCCAACTCTTTGATCCAAAGACTAGCTTTCTTCGGATCAAATTCTCCTTTGAACTGGGGTGGATTAGTACGACAAAATTCTGACAAGTTTTGAGTCTCTGTTGCTGCTTCTTGTTGTTGAGCAGCCCTTTGATTTTGTTGCACTAGAACATCTGCCATCCTTTGCATAGTTGCGGCAGTTGCAGCCATATCAATGTTGTTACGGTCCGTATCCATAGGTGTGTTTCTATTACGTGCCATTTATATCATTCAAAGTTTAATAAAATCAAATACCACATAAACAAATAATATTGTTTTCTTTCGAAAACATCAACAAGGAAAACACAACACAAACAAAATAGACCTAATCCCACACATCCGAGAGCTTGAACCAAAGCTCTGATACCAACTAATATAACACCCTCGGTTGGGTGTCACATTTTAACATAATAAGTTTCCTAACAATCTTTTCTTTCTCATTTATTTTAAATTTTCTGTGTTTCTAGTGATGTAACACAAAACAGACTAAGAATACACAACTAACATTTATATAGCTTTTATTCATTATTAAGTTTATTTTACACATACTATTTTATTATACACAGATATTTACATATGTTACATATTTCACAACAGTTTTATACATATACACATAAGCAAAATCTTCCCTCCATCTACATGGGAGGATCATCATTAATGAACCCATTGTGATGAGAGGGTCCTAGAGCCGAGGTCCGATATGCTCGACGCCATCTAGGGGTTCGTACTGAAGGGACTGTGGATCTCTCCTGTGGCGTGCGAGAGACAATAGCACTCCAAATATCGCCAAAAGGCATGTGTAACTTGACATAGGCAGAAATGGTAAAAATGGTCACAGGGTTCCCATCATAGGTTCTACGGAGAGTTATGGTGAGTTCCCTTACATGGGTAACCCTCTCCTCTGCTAACTCAACGTGCCGGATGTCGGGTCCCTCGTGGAAATCAACAATTATGAATTCGAAGAAATCATGTCCAGCCATCTTTAAATATACAATCAAATCACAATTTTCACAAAAAAGAGGGTGAGATTCTCACATCATCAAAAATACCAATAGGACAGTATAAAAATAGCATACAACAATTACACAATTTAATTCAAATCAATAGGCACTTAATCCACATATAAAGTCATATTGAATCAATAAAATGACATACCAACCTTAGTGTCCAAATTGATAATGCAAGTATGACAATTGACCATGTAGATGCACATAAATGACTCCTAGTCCATGGAGCTAAACACAACAAGTCGGAGAGAGTGATCCGGAGTACATGTTCCATATCAGTTAGCCAACAAGTGCTAACAATTCATTTGCACAATACGGCTCACGCGAACACTCTCCACCAATCGTGAATGGACCAATGTATAGTCGAGATCGTTGGTATTTCGCAATCATAATACCATGGCACAATCCCAGCCGCCCACTTGTGGAGTTTCTGAACCCCCAAGACTCTAAGATCATTGAAGATCTTCACTCGGCCATTCGCATCAGCACTAAGGTATAAGCTCAATCTCCTAGGCTCCAAGCCTTACAACATCAAGTCTCATACAGACTAAATATAAACATATATATATAGTATAAATATTCCTAGAATATGTATACATAATCCCCTCGGGATTTAAGCTACCATTTCTTTAAGAATAGCTCAACTGTCCTATCCAAGGTCCAGTTTACGTTGGCCCGATAGTAGTACTGCTGTTTCTCAATTATATGGTGCTATTATATAATTTCAAAAATCGCGTAACATATTGGTTACAGTTTCCAAATCGCGTAAAGCTTTTTCCGTAAAAATTCAATCGATAAGGTATAAAAATCGTTTTTCCATCGCGTAACTTGTTTTATGTAAATTTTCAGTCGCGTAAACCATTTTCAGTAAATTTTCGATCGCGTAAAGTATTTTTCACATAAACTAATTTATTTTATGCTAAATAAAATATTTTCAAGTTTATTTTCACTTTCTCGCAATAAAAATAAGTAAAAATAAATATTTAACCTTACAATAAATTCTCTAATTTTCTTTCCATATTCAAAATATTAATTAAAGTGATAAATATTAATAAAAATATTTATCCTTATAATTTCAAAAATTCAAAAATTCTTCTAAATAAAATAAATTCCATTAAAGTAATTTCTTTTCTATACTCAAAATATTTAATTAAAGTTCAAAATACCTCTTAAATAATTTCTCATAATTTCGAAAATAATAATAATAATATAAATTGTAATAATTTCAAATATCAAGCCAAATATATGCATGTCCTTGACATGTCTATTAAAATATGAATCAATTCATTTATATCAAAATTCTTCCATACTTCTTTCATCACAAATCTATACTATATTCAAAGAAATCATAAAAACTCATAATTTAAGCAAGGTATGGAATTTTAAACATAAAATATAACATGAACTTAAATCTTAATCATAAAAGATCAAATCAAAAAATATAAATCTTAAAACTAATCATTTTCATCTTCATGAAAATCAACATATCAAAATTCTATTTTATACCGTAATATTGGTTGATAGAGAAAACCCCCTTACCTTAGTTCTTAAATTCAAGGTCCTTGAGCAAGCACTTAGCTTCTTAACCTTCTATCAATGCAAAGTGGGAATTAAATTTGGAGATATTTCCCCCTACCTTGGTCGGCCTCTCCATGCAAGGTGGTGGTGATCATCTTGGCTTCTTGATTCAATTAATGCCCTGGTGATTCACCTAGGTGATTCTCCATGGTAATAAATTCATACCATGACTCACCCCTTTGAGTCACCAAGACCATTTATTATATAGAGATATTTCCCTCAAGATTTTTATCAGTAAGTATTATCCATTGGATAAAGATCAATATCTATTGTCCAATGGACAATAGGATGTACCCAAAATCACCCATAGATTTTATTAGCTCATAAAATCCCTAAAAATGGAAAATGATCAAATCTGCTGACGGATTTGAAATATGAACTTCCATTTATTTTTAAAAATTCCCTAAAGGTATTCCAGACCAAAAATAAAATTATTTATTTTAATTTTCCGGAATGGTCTAGAATCATCTTATAAGGTTAAGTTTAGGTAAACTTGGATTTAATTGAACTCACAAAAATTCCTAAAAGTCATTTGTCACAATAATCTAAGAAAACAACATATATAATATAAGTTGAAATTTTGGGGTGTTACATGTGGAGACCAAATCGGTTGCTCCTGGTCGACCTGATTCGTTTGACTTTGGCATGACGTAGCCAACCCGGCGGGTTGCTAGGAAACATGGTCTGCTTTTAATTTTTCCTTCTTTTGCACCCTTTTATTTTTAGTTTGTGGGATTTTAAAACAATCATAAAACTAGTGGTTAAATAGGTGAGCCATGGAACCGGTCACCTAACCAGGTCAACCACCGATACATCTGACCGACCTAGCAACCCAATTACTCGGAATTTGACTGGTCCAGTTAGACATTGCAACCGTTTCCCGGTTAAACAGGGTTTGACCCTATCAAAATGGTAACACATTCTCGTCTCGATCAGAATGACCTGCTTAATCTTGAAGTCTCTCTTTTCAGCTTTATTGTTTTGCATTACGTAGTCCATTCCGCCATTGCATAATTATATAACTCGAATCGGTCTGGTTGGATGAACCAAAAACCTGACTGCCTAGCTTTTTATCCTATCCGGTAGGACATTTTAAACGTTATTTGGTGTCGCACTGTTTGACTCGGGCAGACCTGGTAAATCAAGGTAGACCTGATTGTTCCGGCTCAGGCCACAATCAGTCTCGCTGACCGATTCCCTTTCACCCGAGCTAAATTAAACTATCATTGTTTTCAATCTATTATAATTTTTGACAATTTTTTAAACTGATAGTAGAATGGAAGGTCAGTCATGTGATCATGTGATCGGGTCGCAGTACAGGTTCAACTGCCAGTCGGCTCTCTCGAACTTTCCTACATTCTTGGTTGGTTCTTATAGTCAATGCTACTGATTCCTGACCCACCTTATGTGAATAGGTTGAACCGATAACCCTAGGTCGGCTGGATTGATTTGTCCCGTGACTGACCCGTTCGACATGTCAAGTTCACTGCCATCTTGGATTGGTTTCAGTTATTCGATAATGGATTCTTAATTTAACGATTTCAGGATAAACACAGTGTCGTCACACCAAATCGGTTGCACCTGGTCGACCTGATTCATTTGGCTTTGGCAAGACCTAGCCAGCCCTGCGAGTTGCTTGGAAACTTGGTCTGCTTTTAATTTTTCCTTCTTTTGCTCCAGTTTACTTTTATTTTGTTGGGTTTTAAGACAATCACTAAACTAGTGGTTACACTGGTGAACTAGTGAACCGGTAACCTAACCGGGTCAACCACCTATACGTCTGACCGACCCAGAAACCCAGTTACCCGGAATCTGACTAGTCCGGTTAGACGTTACAATCGTTTCCTGGTTAAACAGGGTTTGACCCAGTCAAAATGGTAACGCCATGTCGACTTGATCGGAATGACTCGCTTAATCTGAAAGTCTTTTTTTTCAGCTTTGTCATTTCGGTATACCATTTCCGTGTCGAGTATAACCCGAATCAATCTGGTTGGATGATCCGAATACCAGACCGCCTTGCTTTTTATCCAATTCGGTAGGACATTTTAAATGTCATTTGGTGCCGCAATGTTTGACCTCGATAAATCACACTAGACGTGATTGTTCCAGTTCGAGCAAGACCCAATCTCCCAGGTCGATTTCCCTTACACCCTGGCAGTTTTATATTATCATTTTTTTCTTCAATTTATTATTATTTTTGACGATTTTTTAAACTAATTGTAGACTGGACGGTCAGACCTGTGGCCATGTGATTAGGTCGTAGTACTGGATCAACTGCCAGATAGGTCAATCAAACTTTCCCACATTCTTTGCTAGTTCTGGTAGTCAATCTTACTGATTCCTGAGCCACATGATGTGATGGAGACCAAAGAAGCTTAAGTGGAAGCCCAATGGGCCAAAGGCTCAAAGATGCACTGCAAGGACTTGGAGGCCCAATGACAAGGACAAGAGCTAAGAAGGCTAAGAAGAATTTGGATAAAGAAGTCAACCATTTTCTCTCACTCAAGCCCATTCCAGAAGAAGAAGTACTCAAGATGGTCCAAATGAACCAAGTTGATGAAGGGCCCAATGTGGGGGCATGATTTCTTCTTAGAAATTTTATTTAATTATGTATTTGAACCCTTTTAATCTTTCAGTTTTGATTCTTATTTTCTTTTTGGGATATTTTGTAATAAGGGCCTATTGTTTGGGCTTAACTAAGTGCATAGCATAGCTAGGGATAGATGCTGCCTTCTAATTGGGCTTGGGCCACTTTTGTGCTAGGATTAGGGTTAAAAAGGTGCTAGCTTGCTGCCTCCTTTTAGTTAGACCTAGCCGCCAACTCAATCCCTATAAATAGGTTTGTATTTGCTGCATTTGACAACTTTGAATTTCAGAATACAATTACACTCCTTTGTGAGTTTTTGAGAGCTTAGTTCTCTTGGGTTCTTGAGTGAACCATCTTGGTTCTTATCAAAGGTTTCCTTACCTTTGTGGCGAATCTTCGCTTGACTTATCACTCCCCAAGAGTGTGGCGTCTTCTTCCTACCATCCCTTATCTTTTTCCATCCTTTTCCTATTTTTCACTGTGAGAAGAAGAAGGAGAAGAAGACTGTGAGACCTATGCTCATGATGGCGACTTGCTAATGATAAGGAGACTTTTGGGTAACCAAGTTGTGGCAAGGGACCAAGACCAAAGGGAAAACATCTTCAATACAAGATGTACCATCCAAGGCAAAGTGTGCTCATTAATCATTGATGGGGGAAAGTTGCACTAATGTGGCAAGTACTCGCTTGGTAAGAAAACTTGACCTTAAAACTATTCCTCACCCCCGACCATACAAGCTTCAATGGCTAAGTGAGAACGGTGAGTTGATAGTAAATCAACAAGTGTTGGTAAGTTTGTCAATTGGTAAGTATAATGATGATGTTTTGTGTGATGTTGTTCCCATGAAGGCTGGCCATATTTTGCTTGGAAGGCCTTGGCAATTTGATAAGCATGCTATTCATAATGGTTTCACTAACAAGTACTCCTTTGTTCATAATTCTTTGAAGGTAACCCTTGTACCCCTTACTCCCAAACAGGTTTGTGAAGACCAAGTGGCCTTGAAGCTAAGAAGGGAGCAAGAGAATAAGGACTTAAAAGTAAAATCAAAGAGGGAAGCAAAGAATAGGGACCAAGAACTTGTAAATGAGAAAAAAATTGAACATTTAATAACTAGGGAAAATGAGATTAAGAGGGCTTGCTTTGCAAAGAAAGAGATGTACATTAGTATACAAAATGACTTGTGCTTAAATTATAACTCTAACGCTCCATCTTGTGAAGTTGATTCTCTTTTGCAGGACTTTGAAGATGTCTTTCCAAAGAGTGTCCCTCCCAAACTACCACCCTTAAGAGGGATTGAACATCAAATGGACTTCATCCCAAGAGCCTCTTTCAACTCAAAATGCTTACCACTTGTTGAATTTGCTTATAATAGGGCTATGCATGCTATTACTAGCATTTCTCCTATTCAGATTGTATATGATTTTAATCCCCTCAGCCCCCTTGATTTACTGCCTCTACCTAATGTCTTTCCTTTAATTCATAGGGATGGACAGGCAAAAAACGAATATGTAAGGACGCTCCATGAACAAGTCAAGGCTCAAATTGAAAGGAAGATGGAGCAATATGCCAGGAAAGCAAACAAGGGAAGGAGACAAGTTGTTTTTGATCCAGGAGATTGGTGTGGGTGCACATGCGAAAAGAAAGGTGATGAAAGATCAAATTCGAGGACGAATTCTTTTGAAGGGGGAGGGCATGATGGAGACCAAAGAAGCTTAAGTGGAAGCCCAATGGGCCAAAGGCTCAAAGATGCACTGCAAGGACTTGGAGGCCCAATGACAAGGACAAGAGCTAAGAAGGCTAAGAAGAATTTGGATTAAGAAGTCAACCATTTTCTCTCACTCAAGCCCATTCCAGAAGAAGAAGTACTCAAGATGGTCCAAATGAACCAAGTTGATGAAGGGCCCAATGTGGGGGCATGATTTCTTCTTAGAAATTTTATTTAATTATGTATTTGAACCCTTTTAATCTTTTCAGTTTTGATTCTTATTTTCTTTTTGGGATATTTTGTAATAAGGGCCTATTGTTTGGGCTTAACTAAGTGCATAGCATAGCTAGGGATAGATGCTGCCTTCTAATTGGGCTTGGGCCACTTTTGTGCTAGGATTAGGGTTAAAAAGGTGCTAGCTTGCTGCCTCCTTTTAGTTAGACCTAGCCGCCAACTCAATCCCTATAAATAGGTTTGTATTTGCTGCATTTGACAACTTTGAATTTCAGAATACAATTACACTCCTTTGTGAGTTTTTGAGAGCTTAGTTCTCTTGGGTTCTTGAGTGAACCATCTTGGTTCTTATCAAAGGTTTCCTTACCTTTGTGGCGAATCTTCGCTTGACTTATCACTCCCCAAGAGTGTGGCGTCTTCTTCCTACCATCCCTTATCTTTTTCCATCCTTTTCCTATTTTTCACTGTTCAAGATACTGTACGAGTCACTGTCCAAGATACTGTACGAGTCACTGTTCACGTTACTATTCATATCACCTTTAATTCTTTTTAACAAGAAATCAACTCAAGGACGATCCGTAAAAACAATATGTATCCGACTTGGATCATATCATGATGTGAACAGGATGAATCGATTACCCCAGGTCGGTTGGATTGATCTATCCTATGAATTACCTGTTTGACATGTCTAGTTCACTGCCATCTCAGACTAGTTTCAGTTTTTCGTCTCTGATTCTTAATTAAATGATTTTGGGATAAACACAATGTGGCGAGACCAAACCGGTAGCACTTGGTCGCCCTGATTCGTATGACTTTGGCATGACCTAGCCAACCCTGTGGGTTGCTTGGAAACTTGGTCTACTTTTTATTTTTCCTTCTTTTGCTCTAGTTTATTTTTATTTTGATGGATTTTAAAACAATCACTAAACTAGTGGTTAAACTGGTAAGCTAGTGAACCAGTCACCTAACCAGGTCAACCACAGATACATTCGACTGACCCAAAAAACCAATTACTCAGAATCTGACAGGCCCAATTAGACATTGCATTCGTTTACCAGTTAAACAGGGTTTGACCTGATCAAAATGGTATCACCATGTCAATTCGATTAGAATAAACAGCTTAATCTAAATGGCTCTCATTTTGGCTCTGTCGTTTTGGGTTATCCAATCTAGGTCGCTATTGCATAACTATATAACCCGAATCGATCTAGTCGGATGAACCGACAACTAGACCGCCTAGCTTTTTATCTGATCCGGTAGGACATTTTGAATGACTTTTGGCGCCGGAGTGTTTGACCCGGTAGAACCCGATAAATCACGGTAGACCTCATTTTTTTGGCCCGGGACAAACCCGGTCTTGTGGGCCGATTTCCCATACACCCAGACGATTTTAAATTATCATTTATTTCAATCTATTACTATTTTTGTCGATTTTTAAAACTGATTGTAGAATGGAAGGTCAGACCGGTGACCATGCGATCGGGTTGCAATACCGGGATCAACGGCTAGTCGTGTTAGTTGAACTTTCCTACATGTTTGGCTGGTTCTTGTAGTCAATCTTACCAATTCCTGACCCACATGATGTGAACATGTTTAGCTGATAACCCTGGGCCGACTGTATTTATCTGTCCCGCGACTGACCCGTTCGACACAGTGTGTGGAAACCAAATCGATAGCTCCTGGTTGACCTGATTTGTTTGACTTTGGCATGACCTAGCCAACCCTGCAGGTTGCTAGGAAACATGGTATGCTTTTTATTTTTTCTTCTTTTGTACCAATTTATTTTTAATTTGTGGGATTAAAACACAATCACAAAACTATTGGTTAAATAGGTGAGCCAGTGAACCGGTCACCTAACCAGGTCAATCACCGATACATCCGACCGACCCAACAACCCAATTACCCGGAATTGACTGGTCCAGTTAGACATTGTAACAGTTTCCCGGTTAAACAACGTTTGACCCTATCAAAATGGTAACACCTTCTCGTCTTGATCGGAATGACCCGCTTAATCTTAAAGTCTCTCTTTTCAGCTTTATCGTTTTGGGCTACCCAGTCCGTTCCGCTATTGCATAACTGTATAACCCAAATCGGCCTGGTCGGATGAACCGAAAACCTGAACGCCTGGCTTTTTATCCGATCTGGTTGGACATTTTAAACGTTATTTGGTGTCACACTGTTTGCCTGGTAAATCAAGGTAGACCTGATTGTTCCGGCTCGGGCCACAACCGGTCTCATTGGCCGATTTCCGTTTCACCCGTGCTGTATTAAACTACCATTGTTTTCAATCTATTATAATTTTTGACAATTTTTTAAACTGATAGTAGAGTCGAAGATTAGTCTTGTGATCGGGTCGCAAAACAGGTTCAACTGCCAGTCGGGTTAATCGAACTTTCCTACATTCTTTGCTGGTTGTGGTAGTCAATCCTACCGATTCCTAACCCACATGATGTGAACAGGATGAACCGATTACTCGTTTGAGATGTCGTGTTCACTGCCATCTCGGACTAGTTTCAGTTTTTCAATATCTGATTCTTAATTAAATGATTTTGGGATAAACATAGTGTGGCTAGACCAAACTGGTAGCACTTGGTCGCCCTGATTCATATGACTTTGGCATGACCTAGCCAACCTTGCGTGTTGCTTGGAAACTTGGTGTGCTTTTTATTTTTCCTTCTTTTGCTCCAGTTTATTTTTATTTGGATGGATTTTAAAACAATCACTTAACTAGTGGTTAAACTGGTGAGCTTGTGAACCAATCACCTAACCAGGTCAACAATAGATACATCCTACCAACCCAAAAAACCAGTTTCCCTATATCTAACTGGCCTAATTAGACATTGCATTCGTTTACCAGTTAAACAGGGTTTGACCCGATCAAAATGGTATCACCATGTTGACTCGATAAAAATAAACAGCTTAATCTAAATGGCTCTCCTTTTGGCTTAGTCGTTTCGGGTTACCCAGTCTGTGCCGCTGTTGCATAACTGTATAACCCGAATCGATCTAGTCAGATGAACCGAAAACTAGACCGCCTAGCTTTTTATCCGATCCACACTACAAAAAATGGTGTTTTTTGCAGCAGTTTTTTAGAAGAGGTTATTTGCAAATGCCTCTAATCAATAATTTTGCGGCGCTTAGAACAACACCCACAAATCTCATTATTTTATAGCGGTTTTGAACCCCCTCAAATTAAGTATTCAACTGCCTCAAATTAAAACCAAAACTCCCTCTTTTATTTTGGCAACCATTTTGTTTTTTGCCCCCGAAAAGTTCCCTCCCATTGTAAGGCTCCAAACCAAATCCCTAAGTCCTCATCGTCAAATGAAACTGTTCAAAACCATAGTGAAACTTTATTGTCTAACATTTACTGCATTGGTGTAGTACTTTGTGTGAGATTCACATAACGCTGCCCACTTTGGCTCCTCCATCTTTTGCCCACACCATCTGGTCCAGGTGTAATTTTGGTTTCTCATTGCTCTTTTTTGTTCTTCTTTAATCTTTTGGACCTGTTGCTATTGGTAATGCGCATACATTAACATCATCTTGTAGCGGTAACCCTTGTTGACCCTAAGTTGATGTCGGTGGCAAGGCATTGTTTGTTATGTTGGTAATTTCGTGTCAGGAGCGAAGAAAATTGGTATTTGGTGGGGAGAGAAAGTGAGAGAGGGAAGGGCTCTGACCTCTTAAGAAGAAGGTAGAGCGAAGGAACTACACCCAAAGACGAGTCACTAGTTACTGGGGATTGGTTCGATGTGAGGAGCTACAAATTTTCATTCTTTTTTTTTTTTGCTTTTACTTTTTCTAAACATAAGCAATATATTAATTATTAATTAATGTTTTGATGTTTTGAAAAATCAAAATTGTGAATTGTCAAAGGCGACTCTTTTTGGGAGTCCGATTCTGTGTTTCTCGAGCACGATGTAGTGAGTGGGAGCCGAGGAAAGGCCATCCAATGGCTATTTTCTTCAATTTTTAATTCCTTTTCATTCCGATTTGTGGCACAAAGGGGATGTGCGGTGAAAAAGGTAGAGTTGCCTATCTTGCTTTCATACAAACTTTAACGTATCCTAGAGGAGGAGGAACAAGAAGCAACAACAAAACTTGCACAAGAAGAAGTGGAAGAAGATGAACTTGTAGAAGAAGAAGAAGCACAACTAGAGGAGGAAGAACTTGTAGAAGAAGAAGTTAAGGAAGAAATAATAGTAGTAGAAGAAGAAGAAGGTGAAGCGGTTGGGGAGATTAGATATTGGAAAGAAGAAGAGGGAGTTATTGGAGATCAGTGGAGGTTTCTTATAAGGGGTAATGGAGGGTTTAGGAGGTGTCACGAAATGGTGAGCCAACATCATCATGTTCATGGTAGCCATCACCACTTGCGTATAATGTGTGGAGTCAGCATTGTGTGACATTAGGAGGTACACATGGTGGCCAGATTTTGATTTGTTTTGAACGAAAAGGGACAGGGACATGGATAAGGAACATGAATGAATATTGAGATTAGAAAATTATGCTCTGTTGACATTATTGTTGTGTGTGAAACTGTGAATTATTCCGCTGCTAATTTTGGCAAAACAGAGCAGATAGAGGTTAGATGTTGCACCATGTACACAAACATGCGGTGTTGTTTCCTTGCTGGAAAAGGACAACAACAAAAAGCTTTTAGATTTTTCCTAATCTGGATGACTGTTGCGATACTAATTTAGATTATATTGTTGTAGCTGAATTTGAACTTTGTTTTTTTTAAGTATTTTTTTATTCTTTGGTTATTAGTGTCAGGTCCAATAATTTAAACTTCTATAGTTATACGAAATATAGATATAATTTTGCATTACCAAGTTTTTGAAGCTTAGGATAATAATGTATTGAATAGTTGTGGCTCGTTTGGTATAATATGCTCTTAAAAATTAAGAGTTTGTTCCAACATTAGCTACATACATGCACCCTGTTTTTGTTTCCTCAGAGGAGTTTTGCTGCATTTAAAATGTTTAGATTAGTTGTTTAGCATACCTTTGAATGTGTTTCATAATGTACGTTTGCAATTTGGACATTGTGAAGTTATGTATTGTCTCTCTCATTTGATGTTCTTGGCATCGTATTTTGAATTGCATAAGAAAGCTTCTGCTTTATTGATATTTTATCCAAAAAACAAACATGGATCTTCTTTTGCTCAATTATTTTCAGCTATTGAACATCGTGATTCAATATTATGCCTTGTTCATGCAGATGGTTTGATTGGGCTCAAAACAAGAGTTCTGAAATTCATAAGTTGGGTCTGAAGTTGTCAAAGAAAGTGCTCACCCAGTTGGAGGTTGTTGGACGGCAATTATCATTGGCATTGAACAATGATGGTACTGCACTAGCTGCTGGTGGGGAGGTATATAGCTTCCTTTAGCTTTACATAAATGAAAATGAAATTGTTTAATAACTATATCTATATATATATAAATAAAAGCTATTGACTTTGACTGACGATTGGAACAAGACGAGAATGTAATAATGTTGTTGGATAAAGTAGATAGCATTGTTGGATGGTCACGTAAGGGCAGATTGAAATGTAATATTTTTTTATTTTAATGATATCTTGTAGATATGGGTCAACAGAATTGCTAGGGAAACATGTTTTTTGTGGATAAGAGTGTGATTTAACATAAACATATAAATGGTCTTGTTTACAAGTGCTAATGAATTGAACTTCTTGTGTAAACTTTATATTGATGAATTGATTTAATTAAAAATGGTGTCATCATTGAAGATATTTGTGATCTTATGTTCAAATACAGTGTTGAATAGGTTGTATGTATGTTATATAAGCGTAAAAAACTCTCTTTGTATTAACCTTCCCCCACTTTTTTTCTTCAAGGGAGTTGTATAGTTTTAACGGTAGTAAAAGACTTGTTACTTTCATGGTAGGATTATTAATCTCAAAGTGGTGGCTCGAAGTACTGCAATAGCTCCTCTTCGCCTCGGGTGTGATTGTTAATCTCATTCAGGTATCTTTTGGAATCTTTGATTATACATGGTATTCAATCATAAAATATTTGACAATTCTTTTTTATGCTTTTCCAATCTTGGTCTTTTGTTAAGTTAGTTACAATTTTCTCTAATAAGCTCTCTATAGACTTTTTCACTTTATTTGCATTGGGTATAACTTGCCTCCTATGAAGCTTAGTCTCTTTATTCCTGTGCTTTTGTCTTTGTCATCTAGTCTTTTTGTTTCCCTATTAATGCTTTTTTGCCTTGTTGTTTAGCCATCATTTTCGTGTTTTTCTCTAGTTGTGCATGAAGTTCATCCTTAAAAATGGACAAATCATGGATTGCAAAGCCAGGGAACACAATTGAATACTCAGTTGGTTTAAGTAAATTCCTAGATTTCCTAGATTTTGCATTTGAGAATGGGGCTGCTAGGGATACAATACGATGTCCATGTCCAAAGTGTGGGTTTATGAGGTGGCGAACTAGAGATGTAGTGCAGGATCACTTGTTTTGCAAGCCATTCCCCAAAAATTATTTTATTTGCAATTTTCATGGTGAGAAAGTTGTATCTGAGTCTATTAGAAACATTGATGTTATGCAAGAAACATTGTGCCCTAAAAATCCAATAGAAATGATTATCAATGATGCATTTGGGCACTATAGGCACCAAGTCACTAATGTAGGCGTATCACAACCATTAGGTGCAGATGAAATATTAAATGAAGGGCCTAGGGAAGATCCTAGTGACTTTTATGAGTTGCTCAAAGATGGAAATCAAACATTGTATGAAGGGAGCAAATTCACAAAGCTAGAATTTATAATAAAATTGTATCATATAAAGGTTATGTGTGGATTGAGTGACAAGGCAATGACTATAATACTAGATTTGTTGAGAGATGCATTTGAAGAAGCAAAGTTGCCTACTTCTTTTTGTGAGGCCAAGAAAACCATTAACAAGCTTGGTCTTGACTACACCAAGATAGATGCATGTCCAAAAGATTGTATGTTATATTGGGGAGATGATGGGAAATTGGAAACATGCAAACATTGTAATACATCTAGATGGAACCCAAAGAAGAAAAAGATGCTAGCTGCAAAGGTTTTGCGTTACTTCCCATTGAAACCAAGGTTGCAAAGATTGTTTATGTGTCGTAAGATTGCTGAGCATATGAGATGGCATGTTTTGGAGAGTAATAGTGATGGATTGATAAGGCATCCACGGGATGGTGAGGCATGGAAGACATTTGATCTAACACACCCTGAATTTGCTTCGGATCCTCGAAATGTTCGCTTAAGCCTAGTTAGTGATGGTTTCAATCCTTTTGGAACCATGAGTTCTGCCTACAACATTTAACCAGTATTCTTGATTCCATATAATCTTCCTCCTTGGATGTGTATGAAGCACACTTCCTTCATCCTCTCAATGATCATTCCAAGGAAGCAGATGCCAGGGAATAATATAGACGTGTACTTACAACCCCTTGTGAAGGAGTTGAATGAGTTATGGAATGATGGGGTGGAAACCTTTGATTCGTCATTAAATAAATCGTTTAGAATGCAGGTAGCTCTTATGTGGACAATTAGTGACTTTCCTGGGGTAGGTATCTTATCTGGTTGGAACACGCATACTGGTTTGGCTTGCCCAACCTATAACTTTGACACAGAACCTTGTCGTCTTCCTCATAGTAAAAAGTGGTGTTTTATGGGTCATCGACGTTTTTTGAGAAGAAATCATAGATTTAGATTGATTCGGATTCGCTTTGATGGAAGCACAAAGGAACGAAATCCACCAGAAAAATTATCAGGATCTAACATTTTAAGGCAAGTGGAAAATCTTAATGTTACATTTGGGAGAGGAGCATAGTTGGATTGCAGAGGGAAAAGATCTAGACAAGCAACTAAACAATGGAATAAGAGAAGTATATTCTTTGAGCTTCCATATTGGGAATCTAACTTGTTGCGTCACAATCTAAATTTTATGCATATTGAAAAAAAAATGTGACAATGTCATTGATCAATCAATTTGAGACACTTATGTTAGCTTTGTATTAGGCATTATTAGATGTTTATTATGCCCAATATTAGTACTTTAGATGAGTTTAATGTTGTTGGGCTTCATTGGGCTTTAATGCAAATATTGAATAATTTTCGGATTTTGATGCATTTTGACCTTTCTTCCTTGGTTAGGTCATAACTTGGGACTCGGTGATCCAATTGAGGTGATCTTGGTGTCTTTGGAAAGCTAAGACAATTCTCTACAAGTTTTATGAAGAACTCAAGAGCTGGATCGGAATGCTAAGGGTCCAAAATATCCCTGCAATGCAGAGTGGGTTTGCTGTCACGGAACCATCTGGGCAGTATGCACATATTGGACTATATAGTGGGTTATAGGCCTCCTCTTGGGCTGAAACTTGGTCACTTGAAAGATAAGACCCATATCTCCAACTTCAATGAAGACCATTTTGTCAATAGATGTCGTTTTAGGCATGCTTCAGAAGCTACAAGTTGGTCTGAATTTGGAAACACGTTCTTCCAACCTAACTTGAGGTAGGTGAAGTGTTTTTGGCATTTCTGGAGTTGTAAAAGTCCAAATGACATGATTCAAATTGGAGATTTTCAAGGAGACAACTGGCTACAACTTTGATGAAGACATCCAAGCCAAAATGCACCGTCTAGGTGATGAATTTGAAGCCAGAAGTCGGATAAGAGTTGTTGACTAAAAGCCACCAACCATACACCAACCCACCTACCATGCACCAACCCACCAACCATGCATCAAGCTTCCATTTTTGACAAATTTCAGATTCTTATAGCTTGTATTCAGATTATGTACATGTACAAATTGGCTTCTAGGATTAGTATAAATAGACCCAACCTCTTTGTATTAGAGGCATTCAATTTGGAAGTAAGTTTCAAGAAAGTTTAAGTATTTGTGAGAGTTTTCTTTCTCTTCTTCTCCATTCTCTTTGCAATTTCGTTTTTGTTCTTTAAATTCTGAGTTCTTCCTTCCCATCCATGGAAGGCTAGGCTCTCATAATCAATCCAAGGGATTAGCCATCTTGTTATTTAATTTGGAGATCTTGTTTTGCTTGTTCATATTGCTTAATTGTTATTCAAGTTTCTCTTCTTCCTCTTTTGATTTTTATCTAGATTAAATTGCTTAATTTGATTTAGATGTTGATGTGGTAATAGCTTTATTATCATGTATTCAAAGAGGATCATAAAGATTAAACAATATATTAAAGCTTTTTGATAGATTGTTTAGCTTGGTTAAATTCTAGATCTTAAGTTAATCTATGTTGGATGGTGCTTACTTTATCTAACCTTGGTTAATCAAATCCTAGATGCTTATCTAGTAAAGAATTCTTGGATCATGTTAGGGCTTCTTGATGTGATCTAAGGCCAAGAACATGGTTAGCAATTAAGTGAATTCCTTGTGATCAATGATGAGTTAAACTCAAGATCGGTAAATTTCCTTGGATTGGTTGTTTCTTTAGATTTATTTACAACTTTGAATCTTCCACTTTTATTAATCTTGTTAATCAACAACAAAACCCCCCCTTTTCTAATTATCTTGATCTAATTAAATCTTTGTTTTTGGATCCTTGAGAGACGATTCGGTTCATTCTCTATACTACAAATTAGTTTGTGAACCGGTTATTTTATTTGATAGGTCTCGACAACCTCTTGTCAAATTTGGCGCCGTTGCCGGGGATCCAAGGCAACTATTTGATCATTTCAAGATCCCATCTAACTCTAACAAATGTGTTTGTTTTGTTTTTGAAGCTTTTTCAAGTGGGATTCGGCTGAAATTGGATAAAGGGCGTTGTGTCAAGAATTTTGGTTCGGGCATCTCAGATTGATCTGAATTTTGGTACACAAATGGAAAATATTATTCTGAGAAAGGCTCACTGTTTACAGTGAGGTCACCCTTAGTTTTGCCAAATTCCATCGTTTAGACCACTTTTTCAATTTTTTAAGATATTTTATTATTTTGTTGGATAGCATTTGTGTGTAGATTTTATCCTGTGGTGGTTCCATAATTTTTAAAATTCATTTGATACTGTTTTTAATTTTTTTTTAATTTTTTGGAGTACTTGTTTTAGGAATTTTTAGTGTTTTAGTTGTTATTGCTTTTCTAATACCTTCTTATGAACTGCATGCTGTATGACTAGATCTGATCCTGGTACCATGCATTCATTTGATCCTGAAATTGATAGAACATTTCATACACTTCATAGAATTCATAGGACTGGTAGTAGCATTCATAGAGCTAATAGAATTACTTCTGGAATTGGACTTGAACTTGACATTGCACCTAATTTTGTTGACTCTTTTAATCCTGTTGAGTCCATACATTAGTACTTCAAAGGTTCTCGATATCGAGTCTGTTGATTTTACTATGGTGACTATAACAATAGGACTCTTAAGGAATTGGCTGCACCTGATGTGAATTATCAACCTTTGTGCATTCAATATCCTGAACTTAATGTTGATTTTGAGTTGAAATCTGGATTGATACACTTGCTGCCCAAGTTTCATGGTCTTACAGGTGAAGATCCACATAAACATTTGAAAGAGTTCCATGTTGTCTGCTCCACCATGAAACCTCATGGAATAGCTGAAGATCACATCAAGCTAAGGGCCTTTCCTTTCTCTTTGGATGGTGCTGCTAAGGATTGGTTGTATTACTTACAACCTGCTGCCATCACTTCTTGGAATGACATGAAAAGATTATTTCTGGAGAAGTTCTTTCCTGCATCAAGAACTGCTGCAATAAGGAAAGATATTTGTGGCATAAGGCAAATCAGTGGTGAAACTCTCCATGAGTATTGGGAGAGATTCAAGAAATTATGCTCAAGCTGCCCACACCATCAAATTAGTGATCAACTGCTGATCCAATACTTCTATGAAGGATTGATGCCAATGGAAAGGAGTATGATTGATGCTGCAAGTGGTGGAGCATTGGTAGATAAAACTCCAGCTGCTGCTAGAAACTTAATTGCAAACATGGCAGCAAATTCTCAGCAATTTGGTACCGAATGGAGTGCGCAACGAGTAATCAATGAAGTTAATACCTCTTCACATGCGATCAACAAAGGGTGGAACATAGATTGGATGAGCTCACTTCTTTGGTTAGACAAATGGCAATAGGACAACCACGAACCACGTGTGCAAACCCCTGCAAGAGTTTGTAGCATATGTTCTAGTTCCTCTCATCCTACTGATTCGTGCCCCACATTGCAAGATGATTCCGAGTTTCAAGA
Organism: Styphnolobium japonicum; assembly: GCA_023212625.1. Taxonomy (NCBI): domain Eukaryota; kingdom Viridiplantae; phylum Streptophyta; class Magnoliopsida; order Fabales; family Fabaceae; genus Styphnolobium; species Styphnolobium japonicum. The sequence continues at coordinate 3,944,768 of JALBWW010000010.1, forward strand.
CCAACTCGTGGTCATGGTATATTTCTGGGAAGCCACAATTCCATCAACAAAGAACAACGAAATATGATCCATTCTCCAACACTTACAACCCTGGTGGAGGGACCATCCCAACTGAGATATGGGAATGCATCAAATCGCTGACCACCAAACCAGTATAGACCACCATTCCAAAGAAAGCAAGCAAGGACAAATCAGTTTCGACCACATGTGGACCAAGTAGACCACCATTCCAAGAAGAAGGTCCTGTAGCCACAAAATCGAGCCCTCATTGGAGGATTTGGTGAAACAATTGGCCACCAATAACATCCGGTTTCAACAGAGAATCGAAACCACCATTGAGAACTTGGAGACTCAAATTGGTCAACTTGCCACATCAATTCATGAATTAAAGTCACGGGGTTACGGCCAATTACCCTCTCAAACCACTCCAAACCCTAGAGGCAATGTTAGTGCTATAGCTTTACGCAGATGGTAAGCAAATCAATGGACCAAAGGCACAGATACTTCCGCATTCTACCCTTGGCCCGGAGAAACAAGATTCTACGGACAACTTCAAGTTCTGACTAATTCAGAATCTTGTAGCAAATTCAGCGACAAATGATCCTACAATGACCAAGCGTAAAACCTGGGATCAAATCAGCAGATGACGTAAAAATTCAAGATGAGAAAAGTGAACATCCAAAAAAGTCAGGTTCCAACATTCCTCTTCCTTTTCCCAACCGAATGATACAGCCGAGGCATATGGTTGAAACTGACTTGGATAAGGAAATTATGGAGACTTTTCAGAAGGTTGAGGTGAATATACCTCTCTTGGAGGCAATTAAACAAATCCCCAAGTATGCCAAGTTCTTGAAAGAGATGTGCACCCATAAGAGGAAGCTAAAGGGCACTGAAAAAGTGAGTATGGGGAGAAATGTCTCTGCTTTGATTCAGCCCAACCTGCCTCCCAAATGCAAGGATCCAGGCACTTTTACCATCCCTTGCACCATAGGGCACCAACAGTTCACTCATGCCTTGCTAGACTTGGGAGCCTCCATCAATGTAATGCCAAAGTCAGTTTACACTTCCTTGCATATGGGAGAGCTAAAGCCCACCGGCATTGTCATTCAGTTAGCAAACCGGAGCACTGCACAACCTGCAGGAGTGTTGGAGGACGTTCTGGTTCGGGTACATAATTTAATATTCCCAGTTGATTTTTATGTGTTGAATATGGAAGATGAATCTGCCTCTTCCCCACCGGCATTGTCATTCAGTTAGCAAACCGGAGCACTGCACAACCTGCAGGAGTGTTGGAGGACGTTCTGGTTCGGGTACATAATTTAATATTCCCAGCTGATTTTTATGTGTTGAATATGGAAGATGAATCTGCCTCTTCCCCACCCCCATTGATCTTAGGTAGGCCATTTTTGAAAACTGCTAAAACTAAGATTGATGTGCATGCTGGTACCCTTTCCATGGAATTTGGTGATGATAACATTCAGTATAACATTTTTGATGCCATGAAATACCCTTTAGAGGATCATTCTGTTTTTCATTTTGATGTCATTGATTTACTAGTTGATGATATGCATGCTGATATGTTGGCAGAGTTTCCTGAAATTGTAGGATACACTGATAGTATAGCTTGTGATACTTGTTCTGCCTGCTTCGGACTTGTTGGTTGTAAATCCACTATAATGTGTGCAGCCTGTGCTGAGATTTCTACATACTTATCATGTGCTGTTGTTAATTCTGCTAACATTGATGATTCTGTTTCTGTTATTAATGGCAATGATGTTGTTATTAATGATGTTATCATTCATCCTGCTGCTAAGTGTGATTCTTTTGATTCCATAGGATATGATGATGTTGTTTTGCAAGATTGTACACAGCTTGCAGGTACAGGTGCAACTGCTGAGAATTTAGCAGATTTAGTTTCGGTTCCAAAACTAGTACCGTCAGTCCAGCAACCACCCTCCATTAAACTTAAGCCCTTGCCCGAGCATTTGAAGTATGCATTCTTGGAAGAGGATGAGAAGCTCCCGGTGATAATGGCCAAACACCTCCAACCTGAGCAAGAAACCAGATTATTGGAAGTCTTGAAGCAACACAAAAGGGCAATTGGTTGGACACTTGCAGACATTCCTGGTATTAACCCCTCCACATGCATGCACAGGATATTACTTGAGGAGGAAACTAAACCAGTGAGATAACCCCAGAGGAGACTGAATCCTCTCATTCTAGATGTGGTGAAAAAAGAAGTGACCAAGCTACTGCAGGCTGGCATTATCTATCCCATCTCTGACAAAGAAGTGGGTGAGCCGGTGCAAGTAGTTCCAAAGAAATCCGGGGTGATTGTTATGGCCAACCGTAAGAATGAGCTCATTCCAACCCGAGTGCGAGAATAGCCGGAGAGTCTGCATTGACTACGGGCGTCTCAACCAAGCCACTCGGAAAGATCATTACCCCCTTAGTTCATTGATCGATCTTTGGAACGGTTGGGTAGTAAGTCCCATTCTTGCTTTTAGATGGCTACCTTTGGATACTTCCAAATCCACATTGCAGGAGGATCGGGAGAAGACCACATTTACTTGTCCCTTCGCACCTTTGCTTACAGACGGATGCCCTTCGGCCTCTGCAATGCCCTGGTACCTTCGGTGCATGGTGAGCATATTTTACGATTTCTTAGAGGAGTGCATGGAGGTATTTATGGATGACTTTACTGTCTATGGTTCTTCTTTTGATTCATGTTTAGCTTGACCTATCTAGAGTATCGCAAAGATGCATTGAGACTAACCTTGTGCTAAATTTTGAGAAATGCCATTTTATGGTAGAACAGGGTATAGTTTTAGGCCATGTAGTATCCAAGAAGGGCATTGAGGTAGATCTGCCAAGATTGATGTAATTACTTGTCTATCTTACCCCACATACGTGCGGGAAGTGCGTTCTTTTCTTGGTCATGCAGGTTTCTACAGCGCTTCATTGCCGACTTCAAGAAGATTGCTCTTCCACTTTCCCGATTCATCGCGAGAAAGATGTGGAGTTCAATTTTGATGACAAGTGCAAGGCGACTTTCAACCACTTGAAGCAGGCCTTGACTAGTACCCCTATCATCCGACCACTGTTGGACATTGCCATTTGAGTTAATGTGTGATGCTTCTAACTATGCAAAGAGGAGCGGTCTTGGCACGAGAGTGGGGAAAGCTTCTCATGTGATATACTATGCTTCGAGAACTCTAGATCTTTGCTCGTGCCAACTATACCACAATGAAAAAGAACTTTTAGCCATTGTTTTTGCTTTGGATAAGTTTAGATCATATTTGCTTGGTTCTAAGGTTGTTGTGTTTGCGATCATGCGACTACGAAGTTCCTTTTGAAGAAGCCAGGATGCAAAGCCCCGACTAATAAGATGGATGCTCTTGCTCCAAGAGTTTCACATAGAGATCCGTGACAAGAGTGGAGCGAGAGAACCTAGTGGCAGATCATTTGAGCCGCATTGAAAGGGCTTGGATCCCTTCCTGTGCGGGACTCCTTCCCGGATGAGCGGCTTATGCATTTGCAAGGTAAGAACACCTTCCCTTGGTTTCTTGATATGGTGAATTTCTTGGTTGCTACGCTTTTCCCTCACATTTCACTCGTGCACAAATTTATAAACTTAAGAGTGAATCAAAATATTATGTGTGGGATGATCCATATCTCGTGGTGATTTTGTAGTGACCAAATTATTAGGCGATGTGTGCCTAATCAAGAGTTTCATTCTCGTTTCTTAGCTTTTGTCATGCATTTGCATGTGGTGGACATTTTGGGCCTCAACGTAGCTAGGAAAGTTCTAGACTACGGTTTATATTGGCCTACCTTGTTTCATGATGCATATTTGTTCTCGTAAGTCTTGTGAACGATTAATGGAGAGAACAAGGAACATTTCTCGAGGAATGAGATGCCCGACAACCTCTCTTTGTATTGTGAAATCTTTGACGTATGGGGTATTGATTTCATGGGACCTTTTCCTGTTTCCTTTGGTTATGTTTACATTTTGCTAGGCTGTTGATTATGTATCAAAATGGGTGGAGGCTAAAGCCACTCGGATGATGATTCCAAAGTTGTTGTGAATTTTGTTAGATCACGCATTTTCTGCAGGTTTGGAATCCCGAGAGCTATCATCGATGATCAAGGCACCCATTTCATGCTTAGGAGCATGGAGGGATTGATGAGGAAATATGGCGTGTTGCATAAAGTTTCTACACCTTACCATCCCAGGACTAATGGTCAAGCCGAGGTCTCCAATAGAGAGATCAAGCGCATACTTGAAAAAAGCAGTCCAACCTAATCGGAAGGATTGGAGCATGAGGCTTGAGGATGCTCTTTGGGCTTACCGGACCGCTTACAAAACTCCAATCGGGATGTCTCCATATCGGATAGTCTATGGTAAGGCATGCCACTTGCCAAGAGAAATTGAGCACAAAGCATATTGGGGTGTGAAGCAATGCAACATGAATTTGGCCGGAGGCGGCATAGAGCGGAAGTTGCGATTCTGAGGAATTGGAAGAGATCCGCCTAGATGCCTATGAGAGCTCCCGACTCTACAAAGAAAAGACCAAAGCCTTCCATGATAAGTTTATTCTTCGGAAGGAGTTTTCAGTTGGGCAAAAAGTTCTCTTGTTTAATTCTCGCCTTAAGTTGATGCCTGGTAAATTAAGGTCTAGGTGGGACGGTCCGTTTGTTGTCACTAACATTTTTCCTCATGGTGCAGTGGAAATTAAGAGTGAAGCCACCAACAAAGTGTTCAAAGTTAATGGTCACCGCCTCAAAAATTTTTATGAAGGAGCTCAAGAGAACCTCGTGGAGGAAGTTCAACTGCAGGATGCCCTCTACCATGATTGATCACTACTGTGTTGAAAAAAAAAAAAAAGAAGACAAAAAAAAATAGAAGAAAAAAAAAATAGAAAAGAAAAAGCCACGATTAATGTCTTGCCAGAGATTGAATCATTATTGGGGAGGACCCATCGCTCGTGCAAAATCTTCAATCAAGCTGGCTAAGGACATTAAAAGTAGCGCTTCTTGGGAGGCAACCCAAGCTTTCTAACTCTTTCATCTTTCAACTTTGACTTATTTGCAATCACAGGAATCGAGACAGAAACTTGGTGCCAAGTGAGAAAATCTATCAGGGTTTGATTTTTCTGTCTTAATTTTGTTTATTTTTCGTTGACAGATGATTTTTCACCGGTTAAATGGCGGATAACGGTACTCCGTGAAAATCTTTTTCGATCCCTTCAGTTACCCACAAACACTGAAATCTGTACATAATTTTACTCAATTTTTTTTTCTCTCTCTTTCTTCTTTCTTTCGAAATGGATAATCAGCTTTTTAATCTCCGCAAGCAATTCCCTTCTCTCCCTCAAAATGCTTTAACTAACATTTATTGTGCAAGGTTTGAAAGATTAAGGATGCTTATGCACAAAGGCATCCCTGCGGATATACGCTGGTTGATCGAAGCAAAGGTCCGACTCAGAGGTGAATTTTCTGACGCTCTTGTTTCATATATGCCAGGGCTAGGCAAAAGTTCATATGCAAAGAAGAGAAGAGCAAAAAGGTTACGGGTCTGCTATAAATGTGCAAGATGGACCTGTAACACAAAATGCAAATCAATTGGAATGACGTCTATAAACCGAGATGATAAAATTAACTTCATAAAGGATGGCATGAGTAAGGAGTCTTTAGATAACATTCTATTGACTCTTGAGACGCATCCTAGTGGAGATGTGCAGAGAGTACTTCTCGATTTATGGCCAATATTCCAAGATGAACATGAGCGATATAGTCTCGGGAATCTGACTCAAAAAGACCCTGTTTGCCAATTTTTAAGAAAATTGGATGGGAAGCCGACCATCGGCCCATAGAGAGCATTCAAGCCGTTACTGGACGTAAAACCAGAGGAATTTGTGAGCCACAATCACACCTCCTGTAAGTATTATTTTTTATTTTTTATTTTTCTTTTTTCTTCTTGTTTATTAAAAAAAATTTCAAAAAAAGAAAAAAAAAGAAAAAAAAAATCAAATCCAATCAAAAGTAGCCGTATTCTTTTGAAATATGCGTTGCATATTTTCAAACTTCTTCTGACACATATAGATTAGCCTTTTATCTTTGTCATATAGCTATTATCATTTCTGTGTTTATTTTTCAAACTTATCTGACACGCAGATCTACCCCTCCTTTATAGGTGTAATTATGACCTTTGAGTTTTGATGCCTTTAAATAATGCACTTTGCTCTCTTCAGATCATTGATAAGGTGAGAGTACAAAAAAAAAAAAAAACAAAGAGAAAAAAAAAATGGAAGCCACTTCAGTTCGTCGGATCAAGAGTGTTTGTGTCTTTTGTGGATCTAATCCTGGGAAAGATAAAGAGTTTGTAAATATTGCACACCATCTTGGTCGAGTGCTAGCTGAGAGAGAAATCCATTTAGTTTATGGAGGAGGTAGTCTTGGGTTAATGGGTTGTGTAGCGACTGCTGCACATTTAGGAGGTGGCAAAGTCCTTGGTGTCATTCCTAGTCCTTTATCTACCAGCAAGCCCATTGGAAAAACATTAGGGGATGAAGTAATGGTATTTTGCATGCACCAACGCATGAACATTATGATAGCAAATGCGATGCCTTTATTGCCCTACCTGGTGGTTTTGAAACTTTGGAAGAACTCTTTCAAATTACATCACAGTCACAAAGAGTAACTTTCACCAAAAACCCATAGGTATATTAAATGTTAATGGTTTTTATGACAGTTTGTTTTGTTTTCTTGATCATGCTGTAGAAAAAAGGTTCATCTCACAAGCGACACGTCAAAGTCTTGTAACTGCTGCAACTCCTGAACAATTGCTCGATCAACTCAATGCATTTGTACCACAACGTGATCCAGCAATGGCTCCACCGAATTGGGAACAAGGCGGCGTAGGAAAAAGTAAAAACTTGATTTGACTTTGTCTTTGTGAATTTTGTTTTCTCTTATGGTTTTAGTCTTTTGTAATTTTTCTTATTTCGGGCCTGATTTGCAGTTCGTAAGACCTTCTACACTCTACCTATCTTTATTTTGACATTGGGGACAATGTCTTTAATTGAGTTGGGGGGAGGGATAGTTGACATTACCATGTACATAGTTTAGTTAAAAATAAAAAAGCTAATCTTTATTGTTACTAACTTTTTAGATGTATGATGGCAGAGTAAGGAGTAGTTTTGCTCTTGAGACGCATCTTAACTTGCATTTCATAATAGGTCTTAAATCATCTTTGTTCTTGTATATATATTAAAAAAAAAAAACACACACACACACACACACAATTTTGATCTTTTCAATTGATTTTGATACAAGCATGTGCTGAATCTGAGCTTAATTGATGATAAAAGTATGCAAAACAGTTCTGATTGAATCATTTTCATAATATACATGTGTATATGATTATGGATATTAGGAAGAAGGCATGGTTGAATTGAGTGAATGTTTCATACCTTTGTGAGTTTTGGGCTTTTCCAAGTTTGATACTTACACTTGGTTATTTTCTTTCATGAGTGATGTCAATTATGAATTTATTTTCTAGAACTTGCATTGAATCGATTTGAGATTACATTGGTCTGTATGTTGCATGAAAATGACAGAGGCATTTTTTTCTTGACTTAGCTGCTTTGGCCAAATAAACCTACCTTGCATTTATCCAATTATTAACTCCCTCTAAACCTATTTGCCTATTCTTTGTTCTTAGCTCATTACAAGCTTTGAGTGAAAAACCATGTTTTACCTTACCTTAGGGAATGGGAGAGCATTGATTTTCTTATTGGAGGAGTTCTTTTGCTTGCAATGATTTAAGTGTGGGGGAATTGGTGTGCTGATACGAAATGCTTGGTACAAAAAAAAAAAACCAAAAAAATAAAACAAAAAAAAATAAAAATAAAAAGAGAAAAAAAAAGAAAAAAAAAGAATAGAAAAAGGAAGGAATGTGTGAAGAGAATGAGCATTTTATGGTTTTGGGTAAAAAATTTATTCTTTCTACTTGAATTACTCCTCAATGCTCTTTTATTCTCTTTGGTTTTTACCTGCTATTATCTATATTGTTCCCTTCCTTCACCTTATAAGTTCCATTACAACCTTTTTGAAAGACCTCTTGATTTTTGCAATTTATTTGATCTAAGTAGTGGAGAATTGATGTATATGCAAGCCTATGGTAAAATACTTTCATAATTTGACTGAGTTGAGCGTAAACAGTTAACCTAAACACCTTGTGTGATTTGAGTGACACTTGTGAAGAATTTTACTCAATCTGAACATGCCTATTTCTGATTAAAGCATGATTATGCTATACTTTATTCTCAATTGATTTGATTCAACTATTCTTTGTTAAGCATACTTGACTTATTAATTATGGTTTATATTTGATACAATGCTTGTATTTAAAAATTAGTTGAATTGATTAAATAAAATATTACATGTTTGTGGGTATCATCCTGGTAAACCCTCACGAGACTATAACTCGTCCACTAGGGACACCTAGGGGTTTAAAGGCTTGTGGCACATGCTAAGTGCCATCGTGTTTTCCTACGGAAGTGGATTAGATTAGGTACAATCAGTTTTTATGTTTTTAGTTTAATAATATAATGTTTCTTGTTTTTCTTTAGTTTCGTTGTTATGTGTTTTGCCCAGGAGTACAAAAGCTTAAGTGTGGGGGAATTTGATCAATCAATTTGAGACACTTATGTTAGCTTTGTATTAGGCATTACTAGATGTTTATTGTGCCCAATATTAGTACTTTAGATGAGTTTAATGTTGTTGGGCTTCATTGGGCTTTAATGCAAATATTGAATAATTTTCGGATTTTGATGCATTTTGACCTTTCTTCCTTGGTTAGGTCATAACTTGGGACTCGGTGATCCAATTGAGGTGATCTTGGTGTCTTTGGAAAGCTAAGACAATTCTCTACAAGTTTTATGAAGAACTCAAGAGCTGGATCGGAATGCTAAGGGTCCAAAATATCCCTGCAATGCAGAGTGGGTTTGCTGTCACGGAACCATCTGGGCAGTATGCACATATTGGACTATATAGTGGGTTATAGGCCTCCTCTTGGGCTGAAACTTGGTCACTTGAAAGATAAGACCCATATCTCCAACTTCAATGAAGACCATTTTGTCAATAGATGTTGTTTTAGGCATGCTTCAGAAGCTACAAGTTGGTCTGAATTTGGAAACACGTTCTTCCAACCTAACTTGAGGTAGGTGAAGTGTTTTTGGCATTTCTGGAGTTGTAAAAGTCCAAATGACATGATTCAAATTGGAGATTTTCAAGGAGACAACTGGCTACAACTTTGATGAAGACATCCAAGCCAAAATGCACCGTCTAGGTGATGAATTTGAAGCCAGAAGTCGGATAAGAGTTGTTGACTAAAAGCCACCAACCATACACCAACCCACCTACCATGCACCAACCCACCAACCATGCATCAAGCTTCCATTTTTGACAAATTTCAGATTCTTATAGCTTGTATTTAGATTATGTACATGTACAAATTGGCTTCTAGGATTAGTATAAATAGACCCAACCTCTTTGTATTAGAGGCATTCAATTTGGAAGTAAGTTTCAAGAAAGTTTAAGTATTTGTGAGAGTTTTCTTTCTCTTCTTCTCCATTCTCTTTGCAATTTCGTTTTTGTTCTTTAAATTCTGAGTTCTTCCTTCCCATCCATGGAAGGCTAGGCTCTCATAATCAATCCAAGGGATTAGCCATCTTGTTATTTAATTTGGAGATCTTGTTTTGCTTGTTCATATTGCTTAATTGTTATTCAAGTTTCTCTTCTTCCTCTTTTGATTTTTATCTAGATTAAATTGCTTAATTTGATTTAGATGTTGATGTGGTAATAGCTTTATTATCATGTATTCAAAGAGGATCATAAAGATTAAACAATATATTAAAGCTTTTTGATAGATTGTTTAGCTTGGTTAAATTCTAGATCTTAAGTTAATCTATGTTGGATGGTGCTTACTTTATCTAACCTTGGTTAATCAAATCCTAGATGCTTATCTAGTGAAGAATTCTTGGATCATGTTAGGGCTTCTTGATGTGATCTAAGGCCAAGAACATGGTTAGCAATTAAGTGAATTCCTTGTGATCAATGATGAGTTAAACTCAAGATCGGTAAATTTCCTTGGATTGGTTGTTTCTTTAGATTTATTTACAACTTTGAATCTTCCACTTTTATTAATCTTGTTAATCCACAACAAAACCCCCCCTTTTCTAATTATCTTGATCTAATTAAATCTTTGTTTTTGGATCCTTGAGAGACGATTCGGTTCATTCTCTATACTACAAATTAGTTTGTGAACCGGTTATTTTATTTGATAGGTCTCGACAACCTCTTGTCAGTCATATATACTCTGCTCCATGAGAAACCTAAATCAAAAGATAATCTTAATGCCCGAAAGGATCTAAAAGAAATGGATATAAGGCGTGATCTTTGGCCGAATGATAATGGAACATATCACCTTGCTTTATTTTCACTAACATGTGATACTAAAAAGTTGTTTCTTCCAACTTTGAAAAATGTCATAGTACCAGATGGTTACTCAAGTAACATTTCTACATGTGTTGATGAGGTACACAAAAAGATCTTTGGATTGAAAAGTCATGGTTGCCATATTATTATGGAGCAATTGCTTCCATTAGCAATTCACAATGTGTTACCAAACCAAGTGACTGCAGTCTTGGTGGAGTTCTACTAATTTTTTAGAGTTCTGTGGTAAAAGCTTAAGTCTTTCAGACCTTGATAAGCTCTAAGATCGGATTGTGGTTACACTTTGCCACTTAGAGATGTTATTCCCTCCATCATTTTTTAAAGTCATGGTTCATTTAACCATCCATCTAGTAGAGGAAGCAAAGCATCCAGTGCATTATTGTTATATGTATCCTATGGAGGGGTAAAACATTGTTACTTTTAATTTAAGGTAATATGTATTTAGGTCATTTAAAGTAGTTAGTTTCACTAATCAACCATCTTTTTTGTAGGGAATTAGGTCACTTAAAGTCCTTTGTACGAAATAAGGCACAACAGAAGGTTCCATAGCTAAGGGTTACTTAGCTGAAGAGTCTCTTACTCTTTGTTCTCGATATATTGAGGATATAGAGACAAAGTTCAATAGACCTAGACATGTTAATGATGACTCACATGATAATGAGCCTTCTGAAATGTCCTCTATCTTCCCTCAAATAGGTAAACTAGTAAGAGCTTCCTCAATGTTCACTTTAACTCAGACGCAAAAATTACAAGCTCATCGATATGTGCTTTTGAATTGTGTAATAGTCATGCCATTTGTGGAGTAAGTAAATGAGACAAACTTGATATGATTAGTCATTATACTATTTCAAGGAGACTAGTTATATGCATTGATATTAATGTAATTATTTCATGTAGTGAATTTAGAGAGTACATAAAGAGAAGTTCAAGAGGAAGAAGACCTTCAGCTACAGATATAGAGAAGAGAGTTAATAGAGAGTTTGCTGATTGGTTTCAAAGGCGGGTGAGTAACGAATTGTTAGTTATGTTTCTATTGTCATATTCACTTCTGAATTTAGAAACTTGACTAAAAACTTTTTTATTTTATTTAAATTATGAATGCAGACACAATAAACACAATGTCTATTGATCTGAAGTTTCTAGCACGAGGTCCATTGCAAAATGTAAAGAGATTTACTGCATATAACATCAACGGGTTCAATTTTCGAACTTTGGCTCGAGAGGAAGGTCTAAAAACACATAATAGCAGTGTTTTCCTAACCTCTAACACATCTTGTATTGCGAGTAGTGTTGATGGGAACATAAGGCAAGCAGACTTACCATATTATAGAAAGTTGGAGGATATCATTGAGATTAACTATTATGGTCAGTTCACAGTCATTCTTTTCAAATGTAAATGGGCTGATACTACTCGCAATAGAGGGTTCGAAAAGGATCCTTGGAATTTTAATTGTGTTAACTTTGATAGATTGATTCATATGGGTGAACGTGAAGAACATGAGCCTTACATTGAAGCATCTCAAGCACAGATGGTGTACTATGTAGATGATGTGGTCAACAAAGGATGGAGTGTTGTTGTACATCTAAAGCCAAGAGATTTGTATGGAATGGGACAAGAAGTTGAAGTGGAAGTATATAAGAATGAGCCATACCAAGAGCAAGAATTTGAACAATTTGTTTGCCCCGATGATGAGTACATGCAATTGACTACAGAGCATCTACATGATGGTGTAGTTGATGCAAATGTTGCTACTAACTTATCAACAAATGAACATATGTCTAAACAGTAAATTTCGTTAATATGGTGCTTTGGATGAAGGTAATGGTTTCACATTGTTAAAGTTGTAGTTTTTTTCATTAACTTGTTTTTAATGCATGTTTTTTAATGTATAACATATTTAACTTTACAAGGTAGACCTGATTGTAGAATGGAACTTCAACCGGTGACCATGTGATCGGGTCGCGGTATAGGTTCAACTGCCAGTCGGCTCTCTCGAACTTTCCTACATTCTTGGCTAGTTCATGTAGTCAATCCTATTGATTCTTGACCCACATGATGTAAACAGGTTGAACCGATAACCCTGGGTTGGCCGGATTAATCTATCCCGTGACTGACTAGTTCAACATGTCGGGTTCACTGCCATCTCAGACTGGTTTTAGTTATACGATATTGGATTCTTAATTTAACGATTTCAGGATAAATACAGTGTCGCCAAACCAAATCGGTTGCACCTAGTCGACCTGATTCTTTTGACACTAGCATGATCTAGCCAACCCAGCAGGTTGCTAGGAAACATGGTCTACTTTTAATTTTTCCTTCTTTTGCACCAGTTTACTTTTAATTTCTTGGATTTTAAAATAATCACTAAACTAGTGGTTAAACTGGTGAACTAGTGAATCGGTCAGCTAACCAGGTCTACCACCGATACGTCTGAACGAACTAGAAACCCAATTACCTGGAATCTAACTGGTCCAATTAGACATTACATTTGTTTTTTGGTTAAACAAGGTTTGGCCCAATCAAAATGGTAACACCATGTTGACTCGATTGGAATGAATCGGTTAATCTAAAAGTCTCTCTTTTCAGCTTTGTAGTTTCAGTGTACTAATTTTATGCTGAGTATATTCCGAATCGATCTGGTTGGATGATCCAAATACCAGACCGCCTTGCTGTTTATCCAATCCGGTAGGACATTATAAACGTCATTTGGTGCTGCAATGTTTGACTCGTTCGAACTCGATAAATCACAGTAGACGTGATTGTTCTGGCCCGGGCCAGACCCGGACTCTCCGGTCAATTTCCCTTACACCCTGGCGATTTTATATTATCATTTTCTTCTTTAATTTATTATTATTTTTTACGCTAATTGAAGAATGGAAGGTCAGATCCGTGACCATGTGATCCGGTCATAGTACTGGATCAACTGCCAGTCGGGTCAATCGAACTTTCCTACATTCTATGCTGGTTCTGGTAGTCAATCCTACCGATTCCTGACCTACATGATGTGGATAGGATGAACCGAAATCCCCGAGTCGGTTGGATTGATCTATCCCACGAATTACCCGTTTGAGATGTCGAGTTCACTGCCATCTCGGACTAGTTTTAGTTTTTTTATATCTGATTCTTAATTAAATGATTTTGGGATAAACACAGTGTGGCGAGACCCAAATGGTAGCACTTGGTCGCCTTGATTCGTATGACTTTGGCATGACCTAGCCAACCTTGTGGGTTGCTTGGAAGCTTGGTCTGCTTTTTATTTTTCCTTTTTTTGCTCCAGTTTATTTTTATTTCGAACTTGTGGTTAAACTGGTGAGCTAGTGAACCAGTCACCAAACTAGGTCAACCACAGATACATCCGATCGACCCAAAAAGCCAGTTACCCAGAATCTGACTGGCCCAATTAGACATTGCATTCGTTTACTAGTTAAATAGTGTTTGACTCGATCAAAATGTTATCACCATGTCGACTCGATAAGAATAAACTGCTTAATCTAAATGGCTCTCCTTTTGGCTTTGCCGACTCGATCCTAAAAATTAGGCCGCCTTGCTTTTTATCTGATCTGGTAGGACATTTTAAATATCATTTTGGTGCCGCAGTGTTTCACCTGGGCGAACCCAGTAAATCACGGTAGACCTCATTTTTCCGGCCCGGGCCAGACCCGGTCTTGCTAGACTATTTCCCATACACCCGGGCAGTTTTAAATTATCATTTTTTTTTTCAATCTATTACTATTTTTGACAATTTTTAAAACTGATTGTAGAATGGAAGGTCAGACGGTGACCATGTGATCAAGTTGTAGTACAGGATCATTTGAACTTTCTTACATTTTTGGCTGGTACTTGTAGTCAATCCTACCAATTTGTGACCCACATGATGTGAACAGGCTCAGTCGATAACCCTGGGCTGACTGTATTAATCTGTCCCGCGATTGACCCATTCGACAAGTCAGGTTCATTGCCATCTCAGACTCGTTTAATTGTTTTATATTTGATATTGAATTTAACGATTTCGGGATAAACACAGTGAGTGGAGACCAAATCAGTAGCTCCTAGTCGACCTGATTTGTTTGACTTTGGCATGTCCTAGCCAACCCTGTTGGTTGCAAGGAAACATGGTCTGCTTTTAATTTTTCCTTCTTTTGCACTAGTTTACTTTTAATTTCTTGGATTTTAAAACAATCACAAAACTAGTGGTTAGATAGGTGAGCTTGTGAACCGATCACCTAACCAAGTTAACCATCGATACATCTGACCGTTTCCTAATTAAACAGGGTTTGACCCTATCAAAATGGTAACACCTTCTCATCTCGATCGGAATGACCCGCTTAATCTTAAAGTCTCTCTTTTCAGCTTTATCGTTTCGGGTTACCCAGTCTGTTTCGCTATTGCATAACTGTATAACCCGAATCGGCCCGGTCAGATGAACAGAAAACCTAACCGCCTAGCTTTTTATCCGATCCGGTAGGACATTTTAAACGTTGTTTGGCGTTGCACTGTTTAACTCGGGCGAACCTGATAAATCAAGGTAGACCTGATTGTTCCGGCTTGGGCTGTATTAAACTATCATTGTTTTCAATCTATTATAATTTTTGACAATTTTTTAAACTGATTTGTAGAATGGAACGTCAGTCCGATGACCATATGATCGGGTCGCAATACAGGTTCAATTGCTAGTCGGCTCTCTCGAACTTTCCTACACTCAAGGCTGGTTCTTGTAGTTAATCCTACTAATTCCTGACCCAAATGATGTGAACAAGTTGAACCGATAACCCTGGGTCGGTTGGATTGATCTGCTCTGCAAATTACCGATTCGACATGTCGAGTTCACTGCCATCTCAGACAAGTTTTAGTTTTTCGATATCTGATTCTTAATTAAATGATTTTGGGATAAACACAGTGTGGCGAGACCAAACCGATAGCACTTGGTCGCCCTAATTCATATGACTTTGGCATGACCTAGCCAACCCAGCAGGTTGCTTGGAAACATGGTCTGCTTTTTATTTTTCCGTCTTTTGCTCTAGTTTATTTTTATTTTGATGGATTTTAAAACAATCACTGAACTAGTGGTTAAACTGGTGAGCTAGTGAATTGGTCACCTTACCAAGAAAACCATAGATACATCTGACCGACCCAAAAAACCAGTTGCCCAGAATCTGACTAGCCCAAGTAGACATTGCATTTGTTTACCAGTTAAACAGGGTTTGACCCGATCAAAATGGTATCACCATCTCAACTTGATAAGAATAAACAGCTTAATCTAAATGGCTCTCCTTTTCGCTCTGTCGTTTCGGGTTTCCCCAATCTGTGTCATTATTGCATAACTATATAACCGAAATCGATCTAGTCGGATGAATCGAAAACTAGACCGCCTAGCTTTTTATCCGATCCGGTATGACATTTTAAATGACTTTTGGTGCTATAGTGTTTGACTTAGTCGAACCCAGTAAATCACAGAAGACCTCATTTTTCTGACTCAAGTCAGGCCCGGTCTTATCGGACGATTTCCCATACACCTGGGTAGTTTCAAATTATCCTTTTCTTCAATCTATTACTATTTTTGACGATTTTTAAAACTGATTGTAGAATGGAAGGTCAGACCGGTGACCATGTGATCAAGTTATAGTACAATATCAACAGCCACTCGGGTCAGTTGAACTTTCCTACATTTTTGGTTGGGTCTTGTTGTCAATCCTACCCATTCCTGACCCACATGATGTGAACAGGTTTAGCCGATAACCCTGGGTCGGCTGCATTGATCTGTCCCGCGACTGACCCGTTCGACATGTCGGGTTCACTACCATCTTGTACTGGTTTCACTTATTCGATATCAGATTCTGTATTTAACAATTTCAGGATAAATGCAGTGTCGTCAGACCAAATTGATTGCACCTGGTCGACCTAATTCCTTTGGCTTTAGCAAGACCTAGCCAGCCCTGTGAATTTCTTGGAAACATGGTCTGCTTTCAATTTTTCGTTCTTTTCTTCCAATTTACTTTTATTTTGTTGGATTTTAAGGCAATCACTAAACTAGTGGTTAAACAGGTGAACTAGTGAACCGGTCAGCTAACCAGGTTAGCCACCGATACGTCCGACCGACCCAGAATCTGACTGGTCCAGTTAGACATTACAACTGTTTCCTTGTTAAACAGGGTTTGACCCGATCAAAATGGTAACACCATGTCGACTCGATTGGAATGAGTCGCTTAATCTAAAAGTCTCTCTTTTCAGCTTTATTGTTTCGGTGTGCAAGACCCCTCGGTATTACATTAATTAAACTCTATGACTTTTTATTTTAAACACCTTTTTAATTAAATTGATATTAGAAAAATATATTAAATTATTTTAACTTGTGTGAAAAATGTGAGTTATATTTTTAGTTTTATTATTATTTTAAAAGGAAGTCGTTATGTAGCATACAAAAATAATAATATAAAAAAAAAACAATTTCGGCAACATAATGTACAACGATATATACTTACAAGTCAAACTATATCTCCTAGGTAAGTTTCAGTGGTCATCACAGCGTAATAGTGCAAGAAGGGGAATATATATACATCATCATATGTGTGAGTCTACCCCAACCCAACATGTACATCAAGAAACCAAAAAATGACTCTCACTCAGAGAGCTCAATCAAAAATAATGTCATCCCCAAAAGATCCCCTCCTACTATGCATAAAAAAAAAATCTAAACTCGAGACTGGTCATCTGATCCCTCAGAAAGGATCAGACTCTGTAGAAGACCTCGCTGATGGTCTAGGAATGTCAATAGCAGATGATCCTCTTAGAAGACGACGACGCAGTCCTCCACGGCGGATGATAGGAGTGTAGATAAATCTCGGTCCATGTCTAGGAGAAGTCAAAGCAGGTCTCCTCCGAACTCCAAGTCCTCTGGAAAAAGAAGGGACGATCTAATCTACAGAAGGGTCAGGTCGTGGAATAATCTGATCCACAGGTGGGTCAGGTGGCGGGGTAGTCCACATACGATGGAATGGTAAGCTAAACTCTAAGGTTAATCCTACAGTAACTCTATACTCGGGTACTCCCTCTCTATCATAATGACATCCAGTAATGTCACCAGTATAAGTGACCTGTCGACGAGCATAGTCGACTCGCCAAGCAGTATCATCATCCTCATGGAAACGGAGACGTACAATCCCTATGTGCTGGTTTGGTCTCGCCATCTTCGTAATCGTATCGAGAACAAAACATAACAAGAAAATCACATACACAAGTAAAAAGGGTAAGACACGTACTTAAACTTTATCCAGACAGCATAGCAGAATTAGAAGAAAATAACACATAATATCTTATACACCAAAGATATATATGTATATATAAAACTTAAAAATGAAATATGCAATGCCATGAAGTTATGCATGTGACTCTGATATGCCATTAACTCTACTCCATGGAGTTACACTGAGTGAACAGACAAAACATGCCTTATCATTGCTCATATCCAGTATGCAAATTGGCATCACAATTCGGGCATTTCTGTACTGATCGCGAACAAGTAGGTAGTGACTTCCCCGACCACATGTAGATTTATCAACGCCCCGAATAACCTCAAGATTGTATCAATCTCTACCATACAAGTTCTACTCATCACTTAAGCTAACCCACACCTCTATCTCCGTGCGGTAGCTTTTTACACAATAGGGATCCACACCTCTATCTCTGCATGGATTCCACAATAACTCACACTCTTTCCACATGATTATGATCATGAATGTAATGTAAAACAACAAAATTCAAATTCTCAATTCATCACAACTTTCCACATGTGCAACATAGTCCCTAAAGAATTTAATATTTATAAATTAACCCTAATTGTTCTATAATTGCAATATAGTCCCTAAAGAATTCAATATTTATAAATTTACTCCAATTTCTTCAATAATGGTAGAAAAGTCCCTAAAGAATTCACTATTTATATATTAACCACAATTTATTCAATAATTACAACATAGTCCCTAAAGAATTCAATATTTATAAATTAACCCCAATTTATCCAAAAATATATATTTTTCTCTAATTTCTTATTATGCCTTAGTATTTACATTAAAATTCATATTTTCTAATTAACCCTATTTTTTTTCAAATTTGCTAAGATACCCCTAATTAATTAAATTCATATTTTCTTATACTTTAAACCTTAAATTACCATTATTATACAACTTGAACTTAATTCTAATTATGCCTCCCACTCCATTATCAACCTATTTATCTAAATGTTTAAGTTAAAATCCAAATACTCATAAATCTATTTCATCTAATTTTCTTAATTTTCATTAATTTCCTATTAAATCTAAAATTAAACCTTAGACAAAATTTCTAACTACATTCCATAAATTGTAAAATTTTATCAACTTGATCCCTAATTTAATCTAAGCTAGTTGAAACCTTCCTAGCCAATTTAGGTTCATCCAAAAATTCTAAAAGTTTTATTTCATCATCCATTTCCAACATAAATCAATTTAAATCTCATTAATTCAATTCAAACTCAACCATTCCACATAAAAATCCCAATAAGCTCTCTGTGATATTCATAAATAACCTTGTAAATTCAATCATTCCAAGTTATCATAGAATCAATTCTAAACATATTACAAATCAACATATATGTAGAAACATAAAGCCATATTAACAATTTAAATTTGAACAAAACCCTAAGCTAGAGTTTTTCCACTTAACAACAACCATCAAGCAACCAATTCTACCTAAGCTATCTAAAGTTTAAGGGTATCTTCCCTTACCTCTTGAAGCTCCTAAGCTTGAGAGAAAAGTCTTGGTTACTTGAAAATATTTGTTTAGAAGAAAAACTACAAAAATCCAATTTCAAAAGAATGAAACCATGAATCAAATGGAAGAAGAAAAATGAAATGGAATAGTGGAAAATAAGAAGGAAGTGGTGAAATACCTAGGGAGAAAAAAGAAGATGGGTTTTAGGAAACCTTTCTCTTGAACTTTGCTTCTCCTAGTCTTTCTTTTGTATTTGGCTAAATGAAAAATGGATTTCCTCTTGGTCTCACTTGACCGAACATGTACGGGGAAATTATGTGAGAAAATTGGTGGTAAAAGTGGTTAGGTAGAATTGTGAGGTAAAAATTTAAGAGATGTGTAAAAATTTGGCTTTTACTTTTTGTGTGGACAAAATTAAGTTTAACATATAAAAATTAAATAAATTCAAAAAAAATGGCCAGCTGACTTTTCTTACCTATTTATATAATTTTCGTATTTTTTAAATATTAAAATATAAAAATAGAGATTTTTCTTTACACTGATTTTAATTTCGTGTACCGATTTTACCATTTTTAATTCGAAAAATATTAGTTTTCCCATAAAATCTCAAAAATATTTTCAAAAGTTCAAAATATATTTTCATAAATAAGAATATATTTATTTCAATTTTTCTCTTTAAAAATCCTATTTTAAGCAGTATAGTCCTATACTGATAAGTTCAAAACGCAGTCCAGCGCCATTTAAATTTTCAGTTCAAACCGAAACCATAACATCACGTCAATGATAAGATACTTTTCCCATATTTATTTTATTTTTAATCACCACATAATTCACAAAATAAATTTATTAACTACGTGTAAGAAAATTAGGGTGTTCCACGGTGTACCAGTTCCGTGCCGAGTATAATCTGAATCGATCTGGTTAGATGATCTGAATACCTAACTGCCTTGCTTTTTATCCAATCCGGAAGGACATTTTAAGCGTCATTTGGTGACACAATGTTTGACCCGTTCGAACTCGATAAATCACGGAAGATGTGATTGTACCGGCTCAGTCCAGACACAGTCTCGCCCATCGATTTCCCTTACACCCTAGCAGTTTTATATTATCATTTTTTTCTTCAATTTATTATTATTTTTGATGATTTTTGAAACTAATTGTCGAATGAAAGGTAAGATCCGTGACTATGTGATCAGGTCGTAGTACTGGATCAACTGCCAGTCAGGTCAATCGAACTTTCCTACACTATTTGCTGGTTTTGTTTTTTGATATCTGATTCTTAATTAAATGATTTTGGGATAAACAAAGTGTGGCGAGACCAAACCGATAGCACTTCGTCTCCCTAATTCGTATGACTTTGGCATGACCTAGCCAACCCTGCGGGTTGCTTGGAAACTTGGTCTGTTTTTTATTTTTCCGGCTTTTGCTGCTGTTTATTTTTATTTTGATGGATTTTTAAACAATCACTAAACTAGTGGTTAAACTGATGAGCTAGTGAACCGGTCACCTAACCAGGTCAACCACAGATACATCCGACCGACCCAAAAAACCAGTTACCCAGAATCTGACTGGCCAAATTAGACATTGCATTTGTTTACTAGTTAAACAAGGTTTGACCTAATCAAAATGGTATCACCATGCTGACTCGATAAGAATAAACACGTTAATCTAAATGGCTCTCCTTTTGGCTCTGTTGTTTCGGGTTACCCAGTCTGTGTCACTATTGCATAACTGTACAACCCGAATCGATCTAGTCGGATGAACCCAAAACTAGACTGCATAGCTTTTTCATCTGATCTGGTAGGATATTGTAAATGACTTTTGGTGCCGCAATGTTTGACCCGGTAAAACACAGAAGACGTCATTTTTCCAGCCCGGGCCAGACCTAGTCTTGCCTGACGATTTCCCACACACTCGGGTAGTTTTAAATTATCATTTTCTTCAATCCATCACAATTTTCGACGATTTTTTAAACTGATTGTAGAAGGGTAGGTCAGACCGGTGACCATGTGATCAAGTTGCAGTATGGGATCAATGGCCACTCGTGTCAGTTGAACTTTCCTACATTTTGGCTAGTTCTTGTAGTCAATCCTATCGATTTGTGACCCACATGATTGAATAGGTTCAGCCGATAACCCTGGGTTGGCTGCATTGATCCTGTCCCGCGACTGACCTGTTCGACAAGTCGGGTTCACTATCATCTCGTACTAGTTTTAGTTATTCGATATTGAATTCTAAATTTAACGATTTCAGGATAAACACAACGTCGTAAGACCAAATCGGTTGCACCTGGTCAACCTGATTCGTGTGGCTTCAGTAATATCCAGCCCTGCGAATTGCTTGGAAACATGGTATACTTTCAATTTATCTTTCTTTTGTTCCAGTTTAATTTTATTTTGTTGGATTTTAAGATAATCACTAAACTAGTGGTTAAACTGGTGAACTAGTGAACTGGTTAGCCAACTAGGTCAACCATCGATACGTCTGACCGCCCCAGAAACCCAGTCACCAAAATCTGACAGGTCCAATTTGACATTACAACAGTTTCCTGATTAAACAGGGTTTGACCTGATCAAGATGGTAACACCATGTCGACTCGATCGGAATGATTCGCTTAATCTAAAAGTCTCTCTTTTCAACTTTGTCGTTTCGTAGTACCAATACTGTGCCGAGTATAATCCGAATCAGTCTAGTTGGATAATCTGAATACCTAACCGCCATGCTTTATATCCAATTCAGAAGGGCATTTTAAACGTCATTTTGTGCTGCAATGTTTGACCTGTTCGAACTCGATAAATCACGGTAGACGTGATTGTTCCGGCCCGGGCCAGACTCGGTGTTGCCGGCCAATTTCCATTACTCCCTGGCGGTTTTATTTTATCATTTTCTTCTTCAATTTATAAATATTATTGACGATTTTTTAATATAATTGTAGAATGGAACGTCAGATCTGTGACCATGTGATCAGGTCATAGTATTGGATCAACTGCCAGTCAGGTCAATCAAAATTTCCTACATTCTTTAATAGTTTTGGTAGTCAATCCGACCGATTCCTGACCCACATGATGTGAACAAGATGAACCGATAGCCCAGGTGGGTTGGATTGATCTGTCTCGTGAATTACCCGTTTGACATATGGAGTTCACTGCCATCTCAAACTAGTTTCAGTTTTTCGATATCTGATTCTAATTAAATGATTTTGGGATAAACACAGTGTGGCGAGACCAAACCGGTAGCACTTGGTCGCCCTAACATATGACTTTGGCATGACCTAGCCAACCCTGCGGGTTGCTTGGAAACTTGGTCTGTTTTTTATTTTTCCTTATTTTGCTCTATTTTATTTTTATTTTGATGCATTTTAATACAATACAGAACTAGTGGTTAAACTAGTGAATTAGTGAACCAGTCAGCTAACTAGGTCAGCCACTGATACGTCCAACCGACCTAGAAACCTAGTTACCTAGAATCTGACTGGTCCAGTTAGACATTACAATTGTTTCCCAGTTAAACAAGGTTTGACCTGATTAAAATGGTAAAACCATGTCGACTCAATTGGAATGAGTCGCTTAATCTAAAAGTCTCTCTTTTTAGATTTGTCGTTTCGGTGTACCAATTTTGTGCCGAGTATAATTCGAATTGTTCTGGTTGGATGATCCGAATACCTAACTGCCTTTCTTTTTATCCAATCCGGAAGGAAATTATAAATGTCATTTGGTGACACAAAGTTTGACCTGTTCGAACTCGATAAATCACGGTAGACATGATTGTTCCGGCCTAGGCAAGACCCGGTCTCGCCTGTCGATTTCCCTTACACTCCGGTGATTTTATATTATCATTTTTTCTTCTATTTATTATTATTTTTGACGATTTTTTAAACTAATTATAGAATGGAAGGTAAGATCTGTGACTATGTGATCAGGTCGTAGTACTGGATCAACTGCCAGTCAGGTTAATCGAACTTTCCTACACTCTTTGCTGGTTCTGGTAGTCAATCCTACCGATTCCTGACCCACGAGAACCGATAACCTTGGGTCACCTAGATTGATCTGTCCCGCGAATTACCCGTTCGACATGTCGAGTTCACTGCCATCTCGAACTAGTTTCAGTTTTTCGATATCTGATTCTTAATTAAATCATTTTAGGATAAACACAGTGTGGCGTGACCAAATCGATAGCACTTGGTCGCTCTAATTCGTATGACTTTGGGATGACCTAGCCAACCGTGCGGGTTGCTTAGAAACTTAGTCTGCTTTTTATTTTTCCTTCTTTTGCTCCATTTTATTTTTATTTTGGAGGATTTTAAAACAATCAAAGAACTAATGGTTAAACTAATGAGCTAGTGAACCGTTCACCTAACCAAGTCAACCACAGATACATCCGATTGACCCAAAAACCCAGTTACCCAGAATCTGACTGGCCCAATTAGACATTGCATTCGTTTCCAATTAAATAGGGTTTGACCCGATCAAAATGGTATCACCATGTCGACTCGATAAGAATAAGCAGCTTAATCTAAATGGTTCTCTTTTTGGCTTTGTCGTTTCAGGTTACCTAGTTTGTGCCGCTATTGTATAATTGTATAACCTGAATCGATCTAGTAAGATGAACCGAAAACTAGACCGCCTAGCTTTTTATCCGATCCAGTACGACATTTTAAATGACTTCTGGTGCCATAGTGTTCGACCCGGTTGAAACCGGTAAATCACGGAACACCTCATTTTTCTGGCCCAGGGCAGACCCAATCTTGCCGGACGATTTCCCATACACCTGGGCAGTTGTAAATTATAATTTTTTTAAATCAATTACTATTTTGACGATTTTTAAAACTGGTTGTAGAATGAAAGGTCAGACCGGTGACCATGTGATCAGGTTGCAGTACATGATCAACGGCCACTGGGATTAGTTGAACTTTTCCTACATTTTTGGCTGGTTTTTGTAGTCAGTCCTACCGATTCCTGACCCACATGACGTGAACAGGTTCGGCCGATAGCCCTGGGTTGGCTGTATTTATCTGTCCCGCAATTGACCTGTTCAACCTGTTGGGTTCACTACCATCTTGTACTAGTTTTAGTTATTTGATATCAGATTCTGTATTTAATGATTTCAAGATAAACCCAATGTCGTCAGACCAAGTTTGGAAACACGTTCTGCCAACCTAACTTGAGGTAGGTGCAGTGTTTTTAGCATATCTAGAGTTCTAAAAGTCCAAATGGCATGATTCCAACGCCAAAATTTCAAGGAGACAATTGGCTACAACTTTCATGAGACCTCCAAGCCAAAATGCACTGTCTAAGTCATGAAAATCAAGCTGGAAGTCGGATAAGAGTTGCTGACTAAAAGCCACCAACCATACACCAACCCACCTACCATGCACCAACCCACCAACCATGCATCAAGCTTCCATATTTGACAATTTCCATGTTTTTATAACTTGAATTTAGATTATTTTCAATTACAAATTGGCTTCTAGGATTAGTATAAATAGAGCCAATCTCTTTGTATTATAGATCATTCAATTTTAAGTAAGTTTGAAGAAAGTTTGAGTATTTGTGAAAGTTTTCTTTCTCTTCTTCTCCATTCTCTTTATAATTTCGATTTTGTTCTTTTATTTCTGAGTTCTTCCTTCCCATCCATGGAAGGCTAGGCTCTTATAATCAATCCAAGGGATTAGCCATCTTGATGTTTAATTTGGAGATCTTGTTTCGCTTGTTCATATTGCTTAATTGTTATTCAAGTTTCTCTTCTTCCTCTTTTGATTTTTATCTAGATTGAATTGCTTAATTTGATTTAGATGTTGATGTGATAATAGCTTTATTATCATGTATTCAAAGAGGATCACAAAGACTAAACAATATATCAAAGCTTTTTGATGGATTGTTTAGCTTGGTTAAATCCCAGATCTTAAGTTAATCTATGTTTGGATGGTGCTTACTTTATCTAACCTTGGTTAATTAAATCCTAGATGCTTATCTAGTAGAGGATTCTTGGATCATGTTGAGGCGTCTTGATGTGATCTAAGGCTTAGAACACGGTTTGCAAGTAAGTAAATTCCATGTGATCAATGATGAATTAACTTCAAGATCGGTAAATTTCCTTGGATTGGTTAATTTGTTAATTGCATATCTTTAATTCAACCGGTATATTTTCTTTTCAAATCATCAAAACCCCCTTCTTATTATCTTGATTTGATTAAATCTTTGTTCTTTTTGGACCCTTAAGAGACGATTCGGTTCATTCTCTATACTACAAATTAGTTTGTGAACCGGTAATTTTTATTATTTGACGGGTCTCGACAACCTCTTGTCAGTGTACCAATTTTGTGCCGAGTATAATCTGAATCGGTCTGGTTGGATTATCTGAATACTGAGCCCCTAGCTTTTTATCCAATTCAGTAGGACATTTCTAACATCATTTGGTGCCACAATGTTTGACTTGTTCGAACTCGATCAATCCTACCGATTCATAACCTACATGATGTGGACAGGACAAACCGAAATCCTCGGGTCGGTTGGATTGATCTGTCCCGCGAATTACCCGTTTGAGATGTCGAGTTTACTGCCATCTTGGACTAGTTTTAGTTTTTTGATATCTGATTCTTAATTAAATGATTTTGGGATAAACACAGTGTGGCGAGACCAAACCTGTAGCATTTGGTCGCCCTGATTTGTATGACTTTGGCATGACCTAGCCAACCTTGCGGGTTGCTTGGAAACTTGGTCTGCTTTTTATTTTTCCTTCTTTTGCTCCAGTTTATTTTTATTTTCATGGATTTTAAAACAATCACTGAACTAGTGGTTAAAATGGAGAGGTAGTGAATCGGACACCTAACCAGGTCAACCACAGATACATCCAACCAACCCAAAAAACCAGTTACCCAGAATCTGACTGGCCCAATTAGACATTGCATTCGATTACCAATTAAACAGGGTTTGACCCAATCAAAATGGTATCACCATGTCGACTCGATAGGAATAAACATCTTAATCTAAATGGCTCTCCGTTTGGCTCTGTCGTTTCACGTTTCCCAGTCTTTGCCGCTATTGCATAACTTATAACCCGAATCGATCTAGTCGGATGAACCAAAAACTAGACCACCTAGCTTTTTATCCGAAGAGGTAGGACATTTTAAATGTCTTTTGGTGCCGTAGTGTCTAACCCCGTAAATCACGATTGACCTCATTTTTCCGCCCCGGGCAAGACTTGGTCATGCCGGCTGATTTCCTATACACCCCGGCGGTTTTAAATTATCATTTTTTTTCAATCTATTATTATTTTTGACGATTTTTAAAACTGATTGTAGAATGAAAGGTCAGACGCTGACCATGTGATCGGGTTGCAGTACGGGATCAACGGCCACTCGAATCAGTAGAACTTTCCTTCATATTTGGCTGGTACTGGTAGTCAATTCTACCGATTCCTAACCCACATGATGTGAACAAGTTCAGCCGATAACCCTGGGCCGGCTGTATTGATCTAGCTTGCGACTGACCCGTTCGACAAGTTAGTTTCACTCACATGTCGGACTCATTCAAGTGTTTTGATATCTGATTTTTAATTTAATGATTTCGAGATAAACACAGCGAGTGGAGACCAAATACGTAGCTCCTAAATGACCTAATACGTTTGACTTCGGCATGACGTAGCCAACCCTGCGGGTTGCTTGGAAACATGGTCTGCTTTTAATTTTTCCTTCTTTTGCACCAGTTTATTTTTAATTTCTTGAATTTTAAAACAATCACAAAACTAGTGTTAGACAGGTGAGCTAGTGAACCGGTCACCTAACCAGGTCAACCACCTATAGATCCGACCGACCCAGCAACCCAATTACTCGGAATTTGACTAGTCCAGTTTGACATTGCAACTGTTTCCCGATTAAATAGGGTTTGACCCTATTGTAATGGTAATACCTTCTTGTCTCGATCGGAATGACCCGCTTAATCTGAAAGTCTCTCTTTTTAGCATTAACGTTTCGGTGTACCTAGTTTGTTTCGCTATTGCATAACTGTAGAGCCCGAATCGGCCTGGTTGGATGAACTGAATACTTGACCGTCTAGCTTTTTATCCAATCTGGTATGACATTTTAAACATTATTTGGTGTTGCACTTTTAACTCGGCGTGAACTCGGAAAATCAAGGTAGACCTGATTGTAGAATGGAACTTCAATCCGGCGACCATGTGATCGAGTCGCAGTACAGGTTCAACTGCCAGTCGGCTCTCTCGAACATTCCTACATTCTTGGCTAGTTCATGTAGTCATCCTACCGATTCTTGACCCACATGATGTGGATAGGTTGAACCAATAACCCTGGGTTGACCGGATTGATCTATCCCGTGACCGACCCGTTCGACATATCGGGTTCACTGCCATCTCAGACTGGTTTTAGTTATATGATATTGGATTCTTAATTTAACGATTTCAGGATAAACACAGTGTCGCCAAACCAAATCGGTTGCACCTAGTCGACCTGATACTTTTGACACTGGCATGATCTAGCCAACCCTGCAGGTTGCTAGGAAACATGGTATACTTTTAATTTTTCCTTCTTTTGCACCAGTTTACTTTTAATCTCTTGGATTTTAAAACAATCACTAAACTAGCGGTTAAACTGGTGAACTAGTGAATCAGTCAGCTAATCAGGTCTACCACCGATACGTCCGAACGAACCAGAAACCCAGTTACCCGGATTCTAGCTGGTCCAATTAGACATTACAACTGTTTCTTGGTTAAACAAGGTTTGACCCAATCAAAATGGTAACACCATGTTGACTCGATCGGAATAAATCTGTTAATCTAAAGGTCTATCTTTTCAGCTTTGTCATTTCGGTGTACCAGTTTTGTGCCGAGTATATTCCGAATCGGTCTGGTTTGATGATCCAAATACCAGACCGCCTTGCTGTTTATCCAATCCGGTAGGACATTATAAACATCATTTGGTGTTGCAATGTTTGACTCGTTTGAACTCGATAAATCATGGTAGACGTGATTGTTCTAGCCCGGGCCAAACCCGGACTCTGCGGTCGATTTCCCTTACACCCTGGCGGTTTTATATTATCATTTTCTTCTTTAATTTATTATTATTTTTGACGATTTTTGACATTAATTGAAGAATGGAATTTCATATCTGTGACCATGTGATCAGGTCGCAGTACTAGATCAACTGCCAGTCAGGTCAATCAAACTTTCCTACATTCAATGCTGGTTCTGGTAGTCAATCCTACCGATTCCTGAACTACATGATGTGGACAGGACGAACCGAAATCCCTGGGTCGGTTGGATTGATTTGTCCCGCGAATTACCCGTTTGAGATGTCGAGTTTACTGCCATCTTGGACTAGTTTTAGGTTTTTGATATCTGATTCTTAATTAAATGATTTTGGGATAAACACAGTGTGGCAAGACCAAACCTGTAGCACTTGGTCGCCCTGATTTGTATGACTTTCGCATGACCTAGCCAACCTTGCAGGTTGCTTGGAAACTTGGTCTGCTTTTTATTTTTCCTTCTTTTGCTCCAGTTTATTTTTATTTTCATGGATTTTAAAACAATCACTGAACTAGTGGTTAAAATGGAGAGGTAGTGAACCGGACACCTAACCAGGTCAACCACAGATACATCCAACCAACCCAAAAAACCAGTTACCCAGAATCCAACTGGCCCAATTAGACATTGCATTCGTTTACCAATTAAACAGGGTTTGACCCAATCAAAATGGTATCACCATGTCGACTCGATAGGAATAAACATCTTAATCTAAATGGCTCTCCGTTTAGCTCTGTCGTTTCACGTTTCCCAGTCTTTGCCGCTATTGCATAACTTATAACCCGAATCGATCTAGTCGAATGAACCAAAAACTAGACCGCCTAGCTTTTTATCCGAAGAGGTAGGACATTTTAAATGTCTTTTGGTGCCGTAGTGTCTAACCCCGTAAATCACGATTGACCTCATTTTTCCGCCCTGGGCCAGACTTGGTCATGCCGGCTGATTTCCTATACACCCCCGCGGTTTTAAATTATCTTTTTTTTTCAATCTATTATTATTTTTGACGATTTTTAAAACTGATTGTAGAATGGAAGGTCAGACGCTGACCATGTGATCGGGTTGCAGTACGGGATCAACGGCCACTCGAATCAGTAGAACTTTCCTTCATATTTGGCTGGTACTTGTAGTCAATTCTACCGATTCCTGACCCACATGATGTGAACAAGTTCAGCCGATAACCCTGGGCCGGCTGTATTGATCTGGCTTGCGACTGACCCGTTCGACAAGTCAGTTTCACTCACATGTCGGACTCATTCAAGTGTTTTGATATCTGATTTTGAATTTAATGATTTCGGGATAAACACAGCGAGTGGAGACCAAATACGTAGCTCCTAAATGACCTAATACGTTTGATTTCGGCATGACGTAGCCAACCCTGCGAGTTGCTTGGAAACATGGTCTCCTTTTAATTTTTCCTTCTTTTGCACCAGTTTATTTTTAATTTCTTGAATTTTAAAACAATCACAAAACTAGTGTTAGACAGGTGAGCTAGTGAACCGGTCACCTAACCAGGTCAACCACCTATAGATCCGACCGACCCAGCAACCCAATTACTCGAAATTTGACTAGTCCAGTTTGACATTGCAACTGTTTCCCGAGTAAATAGGGTTTGACCATATCGTAATGGTAACACCTTCTCGTCTCGATCGGAATGACCCTCTTAATCTGAAAGTCTCTCTTTTTAGCATTAACGTTTCGTCGTACCTAGTTTGTTTCGCTATTGCATAACTGTACAGCCAGAATCGGCCTGGTTGGATGAACTGAATACTTGACCGTCTAGCTTTTTATCCGATCTGGTATGACATTTTAAACGTTATTTGGTGTTGCACTGTTTAACTCGGCACGAACCCGGTCAATCAAGGAAGACCTGATTGTAGAATGGAACTTCAATCCGGCGACCATGTGATCGGGTCGCAGTACAGGTTCAACTGCCAGTCGGCTTTCTCGAACATTCCTACATTCCTGTCTAGTTCTTGTAGTCATCCTACCGATACTTGACCCACATGATGTGAATAGGTTGAACCAATAACCCTGGGTTGACCGGATTGATCTATCCCGTGACCGACCCGTTCGACATATCGGGTTCACTGCCATCTCAGACTGGTTTTAGTTATATGATATTGGATTCTTAATTTAACGATTTCAGGATAAACACAGTGTCGCCAGACCAAATCGGTTGCACCTAGTCGACCTGATTCTTTTGACACTGGCATGATCTAGCCAACCCTGCAGGTTGCTAGGAAACATGGTCTCCTTTTAATTTTTCCTTCTTTTGCACCAGTTTACTTTTAATCTCTTGGATTTTAAAACAATCACTAAACTAGCGGTTAAACTGGTGAACTAGTGAATCAGTCAGCTAATCAGGCCTACCACCGATACGTCCGAACGAACCAGAAACCCAGTTACCCAAAATCTAGCTGGTCCAATTAGACATTACAACTGTTTCTTGGTTAAACAAGGTTTGACCCAATCAAAATGGTAACACAACACCATGTCGACTCGATCGGAATGAATCGGTTAATCTAAAAGTCTCTCTTTTCAGCTTTGTCATTTCGGTGTACCAGTTTTGTGCCGAGTATATTCCGAATCGGTCTGATTGGATGATCCAATTTCCAGATCGCCTTGTTGTTTATCCAATCCGGTAGGACATTATGGACGTCATCTGGTGGTGCAATGTTTGACTTGCTTGAACTCGATAAATCACGGTAGACGTGATTATTCCGGCCCGGACCAGACCCGAACTCTGCGGTCGATTTCCCTTACACCCTGGCGGTTTTATATTATCATTTTCTTCTTTAATTTATTATTATTATTGACGATTTTTGACACTAATTGAAGAATGGAAGGTCAGATCCGTGACCATGTGATCAGGTCGTAGTACTGGATCAATTGCCAGTCGGGTTAATTGAACTTTCCTACATTCTATGTTGCTTTTAGTAGTCAATCCTACCGATTCCTGACCTACATGATGTGGACAGGACGAACTGAAATCCCCGGGTCGGTTGGATTGATCTGTCCCGCGAATTACCCGTTTGAGATGTCGAGTTTACTGCCATCTTGGACTAGTTTTAGTTTTTTGATATCTGATTCTTAATT
This sequence comes from Styphnolobium japonicum, assembly GCA_023212625.1. NCBI lineage: Eukaryota > Viridiplantae > Streptophyta > Magnoliopsida > Fabales > Fabaceae > Styphnolobium > Styphnolobium japonicum. Next base: position 3,976,167 of record JALBWW010000010.1, read on the forward strand.
AAATGATTTTGGGATGAACACAGTGTGGCGAGACCAAACCTGTAGCACTTGGTCGCCCTGATTTGTATGACTTTCGCATGACCTAGCCAACCTTGCGGGTTGCTTGGAAACTTTGTCTGCTTTTTATTTTTCCTTCTTTTGCTCCAGTTCATTTTTATTTTCATGGATTTTAAAACAATCACTGAAGTAGTGGTTAAAATGGAGAGGTAGTGAACCGGACACCTAACCAGGTCAACCACAAATACATCCAACCAACCCAAAAAACCAGTTACCCAGAATCTAACTGGCCCAAATAGGCATTGCATTCGTTTACCAATTAAACAGGGTTTGACCCAATCAAAATGGTATTACCATGTCGACTCGATAAGAATAAATGGCTTAATCTAAATAGCTCTATCGTTTCAGGTTACCCAATTTGTACTGTTATTGCATAACTGTATTACTCGAATCGATCTAGTCGGATGAACCGAAAACTAGAATGCCTAGCTTTTTATCCTATATGGTAGGATATTTTAAATTACTTGTGGTACCGCAGTGTTTGACCTGGTTGAACCTGGTAAATCATAGAAGACCTCATTTTTTCGTCCCGGGCCAGACTCGGTCTTGCTAGACGATTTCCCCTACACCCGGGCAGTTTTAAATTATCATTTTTCTCAATTTATTACTATTTTTGACGATTTTTTAAACTAATTGTAGAATGGAAGGTCAGATCGGTGACCATGTGAGAATGAACTGAATCGTCTCTCAAGGATCCAAAAAAAAAACAAAGATTTAATCATATCAAGATAATTAAAATGGGGGGGTTTTGATGATTTGTAAAGTAAATACTCTGGTTGAATTAAAGAAATGCAATTAACAAATAAACCAATCCAAGGAAATTTACCGATCTTGAGTTTAATCCATCATTGATCACAAGGAATCCACTTAATTGCTAACCATGTTCGTGGCCTTCAATCATATCAAGAAGCCTTAACATGATCCAAGAATTTTCTACTTGATAAGCATCTAGGATTTAGTTAACCAAGGTTAGATAAAGTAAGCACCATCCAAACATATATTAACTTAAGATCTGGGATTTAACCAAGCTAAACAATCCATCAAAAGGCTTTGATATATTGTTCAGTCTTTGTGATCCTCTTTGAATACATGATAATAAAGCTATTATCATATAAACATCTAAATCAAATTAAGCAATTCAATCTAGATTCAAATCGAAAGAGGAAGATCTCATTTTCCCGGCTCGGGCCAGACTCGGTTTTGCCGGCCGATTTTCCATACAACTGGGCGGTTTTAAATTATCGTTTTTTCAACCTATTACTATTATTGACGATTTTTAAAACTGATTGTAGAATGGAAGGTCAAACCAGTGACCATGTGATCGGGTTGCAGTACAGGATCAACGGCCAGTCGGGTAAGTTGAACCTTCCAACATGTTTTGCTGATTCTTGTAGTCAATCCTACCGGTTCCTGACCCACATGATGTGAACATGTTCATCCGAGAACCTTGGGCCGACTGTATTGATTTGTCCCGCGACTGACCCGTTCGACAAGTCAGGTTCACTAACATGTCGGACTCGTTTAAGTTTTTTGATATATGATTTTGAATTTAACAATTTCGGGATAAACACAGTGTGTGGAGACCAAATCGGTAGCTCTTGGTCGACCTGATTCATTTGACTTTGGCAAGACCTAGCCAAACTTGCGGCTTGCTAGGAAACATGGTGTGCTTTTTAATTTTCCTTCTTTTGGACCAGTTTATTTTTAATTTGTTGGATATTAAAACAATCACAAAACTAGTGGTTAAATAGGTGAGCTATGGAACCGGTCACCTAACCAGGTCAACCACCGATAGATCCGACCGATCCAGCAAACCAATTACCCGGAATTTGACTGGTCCAGTTCGACATTGCAACTGTTTCCTGGTTAAACAGGGTTTGACCCTATCAAAATGGTAACACCTTCTTGTCTCGATCGGAATGGCTCGCTTAATCTTAAAGTCTCTCTTTCAGTTTTATCGTTTCGGGTTACCCAGTCCGTTCCGCTATTGCATAATTATATAACCCGAATTGGCCAAGTCAGATGAACGGAAAACCTGACCGCCTAGCTTTTTATCCGATCCGGTAGGACATTTGAAACGTCATTTGGTGTCGCACTGTTTGACTCGGGCGAACCCCGTAAATCAAGGTAGACCTGATTGTTCCGACTTGGGACACAACCGGTCATGCCGGCCGATTTCCCTTTCACCCGGGCTGTACTAAACTATCATTTTTTTCAATCTATTATAATTTTTGACAATTTTGTAAACTGATTGTAGAATGGAACTTCAGTGTGGTCACCATGTGATCTGTTCGCAGTACAGGTTCAACTGCTAGTTGGCTCTCGCGACCTTTCCTACATTCTTGGCTGGTTATTGCAGTCAATCCTACTGATTCCTGACCCACATGATGTGAACAGGTTGAACCGAGAACCCTGGGTCGGTTGGATTGATCTGTCCCGCGAATGACCTGTTCGACATGTCAGGTTCACTGCCATCTCGGACTGGTTTCAGTTATTCGATGTCGGATTCTTAATTTAACGATTTTAGGATCAACACAGTGTCGTCAGAACAAATCGGTTGCACCCGATTGCCGTGATTCATTTGGCTTCAGAAAGACCTAGCCAGCCTTGCGAGTTGCTTTGAAACATGGTCTGCTTTTTAATTTTACCTTCTTTTGCTCCAGTTTGCTTTTATTTTGTCGGGTTTTAAGACAATCACTAAAGTAGTGGTTAAACTGGTGAACCAGGTCAACCACCGATACGTCCGATCGACCCAAAAACCCTGGTACCTGGAATATGATTGGTCCAGTTAGACATTACAATCGTTTCCAAGCTAAACAGGGTTTGTCCTGGTCAAAATGGTATCACATTGTCGACTCGATCGGAATGAATCGCTTAATCTAAAAGTCTCTCTTTTTTGCTTTGCCGTTTCGATGTACCAGTTCCGTGGCTAATATAATCTGAATCGGTCTAGTTTGATGATCCAAATACTGTACTGCCTTGCTTGTTATCTAATTCGGTAGGACATTTTAAACATCATTTGGTGCCTTAATGGTTGATGCGTTCGAACTTGATAAATCACGGCAGACGTGATTGTTTTGGCCCAAGCCACACGCGGTCTCGCCAGTTGATTTCCCTTACTCCTTGGCGGTTTTAAATAATCAAAAATTTCTACCATTTACTATTATTTTTGACTATTTTAGTAACTAATTGTAGAATGAAGGGTCAGACCCGTGACCATGTGATTAGGTCGTACTACTGGATCAACTGCCAATCGGGTCAATCAAACTTCCCTACATTCTTTGCTGGTTCTGGTAGTCAATCCTACTGATTCCTGACCCACATGATGTGAACAGGATGAACCGATAACCCCGGGTCGGCTAGATTAATCTGTCCCGTGATTATCGGTTCGACATGTCGAGTTCATTGCCATCTTAGACTAGTTTAAGTTTTTCGATATCTAATTGTTAATTAAATGATTTCGAGATAAACAAAGTGTGGCGAGACAAAATCGATAGCACTTGGTCGCCCTGATTCGTATGACTTTGGCATGACCTAGCCAACCCTGCGGGTTGCTTGGAAACTTGGCCTGCTTTTTATTTTTCCTTCTTTTGCTCCAATTTAAATTTATTTTGATGGATTTTAAAACAATCACTGAACTAGTGGTTAAACTGGTAAGCTAGGGAAACTGTCACCTAACTAGGTCAACCACAGATACATCCGACAGACCCAAAAAACTAGTTACCCAGAATCTAACTAGCCCAATTAGAGATCTCATTCGTTTACCAGTTAAACAGGGTTTGCCAGATCAAAATGGTAATCACCTAGTCGACTTGATAAGAATAAACGGCTTAATCTAAATGGCTCTCCTTTTGGCTCTATCGTTTCTGGTTACCCAGTCTGTGCCGCTATTGCATAACTATATAACCCGAATCGATCTAGTCGGATGAACTGAAATCTAGACCGCCTAGCTTTTTCTCCAATTCGGTAAGACATGTTAATTGTCTTTTGCAGCCCCAGTTTTTGACCCGGTCGAAGTCAGTAAATCACGGTAGATCTCATTTTCCCGGCCCAGGCGAGACTCGGTTTTGCTGGCCAATTTCCCGTACTCCCAGGCGGTTTTAAATTATCGTTTTTTCAACCTATTACTATTTTTAACGATTTTTAAAACTGATTGCAGAATGGAAGGTCAGACCGGTGACCATATGATCGGGTTGCAGTACAGTATCAACGGCCAGTTGGGTCAGCTGAACTTTCAAACATTTTTTGCTGGTTCTTGTAGTCGATCCTACCGGTTCCTACCCACATGATGTCAACAGGTTCATCCGATAACCTTGGGCCGGCTTTATTGATCTGTCCCGCGACTGACCCGTTCGACAAGTCAGGTTCACTAACATGTCGGACTCGTTTAAGTTTTTTGATATATGATTTTGAATTTAACAATTTCGGGATAAACACAGTGTATGGAGGCCAAATCTGTAGCTCCTGGTCCACTTGATTGGTTTGACTTTGACATGACCTAGCCAAACTTGCGGGTTGCTAGGAAACATGGTCTGCTTTTAATTTTTCCTTCTTTTGCACCAGTTTATTTTTAATTTGTTGGATTTTAAAACAATCACAAAACTAGTGGTTAAATAGGAGAGCTATGGAACCGGTCACCTAACCAGGTCAACCACCAATACATCCGACCGATCCAGCAAACCAATTACCCGAAATTTGACTAGTCCAGTAAGACATTGCAACTGTTTCCCAGTTAAACAGGGTTTGACCCTATCAAAATGGTAACACCTTCTCGCCTCGATCGGATTGGCCTGCTTAATCTTAAAGTCCCTCTTTCAGCTTTATCGTTTCGGGTTACCCAGTCCGTTCCGCTTTTGCATAACTGTATAACCCGAATCGGCCAAGTCAGATGAACTGAAGCCCTGACTGCCGAGCTTTTTATCCGATCCAGTAGGACATTTGAAACGTCATTTGGTGTCGCACTGTTTGACTCGGGCTAACCCCGTAAATCAAGGTAGACCTAATTGTTCCGGCTCGGGACACAACCGGTCATGCCGGCCGATTTCCCTTTCACCCGGGCTGTATTAAACTATCATTGTTTTCAATCTGAAATAATTTTTGACAATTTTTTAAACTGATTGTAGAATGGAACTTCAGTGTGGTCACCATGTGATCGGGTCGCAGTACAGGTTCAATTGCTAGTTGGCTCTCGCGACCTTTCCTACATTCTTGGCTGGTTCTTATAGTCAATCCTACTGATTCCTGACCCACATGATGTGAAAAGGTCGAACCGAGAACCCTGGGTCGGCTGGATTGATCTGTCCCGCGACTGACCTGCTCGACATGTCAGGTTCACTGCCATCTCAGATTGGTTTCAGTTATTCGTTATCGGATTCTTAATTTAACGATTTTAGGATCAACACAGTGTCGTCAGAACAAATCTGTTGCACCCGATCGCCGTGATTCGTTTGGCTTCAGAAAGACCTAGCCAGCCTTGCGAGTTGCTTTGAAACATGGTCTGCTTTTTAATTTTACCTTCTTTTGATCCTGATTGCTTTTATTTTGTCGGGTTTTAAGACAATCACTAAAGTAGTGGTTAAATTGGTGAAGCAGGTCAACCACCGATACGTCTGACCGACCCAAAAACCCTGTTACCTGGAATATGATTGGTCCAGTTAGACATTACAATCGTTTCCAAGCTAAACAGGGTTTGTCCCGGTCAAAATGGTATCACATTGTCGACTCGATCGGAATGAATCGCTTAATCTAAAAGTCTCTCTTTTTTGCTTTGCCGTTTCGGTGTACCAGTTCCGTGGCTAATATAATCTGAATCGGTCTGGTTTGATGATCCAAATACCGGACTGCCTTGCTTGTTATCTAATTCGGTAGGACATTTTAAACATCATTCGGTGCCGCAATGTTTGACGCGTTCGAACTTGATAAATCACGGCAAACGTGATTGTTTCGGCCCAAGCCACACGCGGTCTCGTCGGTCGATTTCCCTTACTCCTAGGCGGTTTTAAATAATCAAAATTTTCTTCCATTTACTATTATTTTTTACTATTTTAGAAACTAATTGTAGAATGAAGGGTCAGTCCCGTGGCCATGTGATTAGGTCGTACTACTGGATCAACTGCTAATCAGGTCAATCGAACTTCCCTACATTCTTTGCTGGTTCTGGTTGTCAATCCTATTGATTCCTGACCCACATGATGTGAACAGGATGAACCGATAACCCCGGGTCGGCTAGATTGATCTGTCCCGTGAATTACCGGTTCGACATGTCAAGTTCACTGCCATCCCAGACTAGCTTAAGTTTTTCGATATCTGATTGTTAATTAAATGATTTCGAGATATACAAAGTGTGGCGAGACCAAATCGATAGCACTTGGTCGCCCTGATTCGTATGACTTTGGCATGACCTAGCCAACCCTGCGGGTTGCTTGGAAACTTGGCCTGCTTTTTATTTTTCCTTCTTTTGCTCCAATTTAAATTTATTTTGATGGATTTTAAAACAATCACTGAACTAGTGGTTAAACTGGTAAGCTAGGGAAACGGTCACCTAACCAAGTCAACCACAGATACATCCGACCGACCCAAAAAACCAGTTACCCAGAATCTGACTAGCCCAATTAGAGATCTCATTTGTTTACCAGTTAAACAGGGTTTGACCAGATCAAAATGGTAATCACCTTGTCGACTCGATAAGAATAAACGGCTTAATCTAAATGGCTCTCCTTTTGGCTCTATCGTTTCAGGTTACCCAGTCTGTGCCGCTATTGCATAACTATTTAACCCGAATCGATCTAGTCGAATGAACTAAAATCTAGACCGCCTAGCTTTTTCTCTAATCCAATAGGACATGTTAATTGTCTTTTAGAGCCCCAGTTTTTGACCTGGTCGAAGTCTGTAAATCACGTTAGATCTCATTTTCCCGGCCCAAGCGAGGTTCGGTTTTGCCGGTCGATTTCCCGTACTCCCGAGCGGTTTTAAATTATCGTTTTTTCAACCTATTACTATTTTTGACGATTTTTAAAACTGATTGTAGAATGGAAGGTCAGACCGGTGACCATGTGATCGGGTTACAGTACAGGATCAACGACCAGTCGGGTGAGTTGAATTTTCCAACATTTTTTGCTGGTTCTTGTAGTCAATCCTACCAGTTCCTGACCCACATGATGTCAACAGGTTCATCCGATAACCTTGGGTCGGCTGTATTGATCTCTCCCGTGACTAACCTGTTTGACAAGTCAGGTTCACAAACATGTCGTACTCGTTTAAGTTTTTTGATATTTGATTTTGAATTTAACGATTTCGGGATAAACACAGTGTGTGGAGACCAAATCGGTAGCTCCTGGTCGACCTGATTCTTTTGACTTTGGCATGACCTAGCCAAACTTGCGGGTTGCTAGGAAACATGGTCTGCTTTTTATTTTTCCTTCTTTTGCACCAGTTTATTTTTAATTTGTTGGATTTTAAAACAATCACAAAACTAGTGGTTAAATTGGTGAGCTATGGAACTGGTCACCTAACCAGGTCAACCACCGATAGATCCGACCGATCTAGCAAACCAATTACCCAGAATTTGACTAGTCTAGTTGGACATTGCAATTGTTTCTCGATGAAACAGGGTTTGACCCTATCAAAATGGTAACACCTTCTCGTCTCGATCAGAATGGCCCGCTTAATCTTAAAGTCTCTCTTTTAGCTTTATCGTTTCGGGTTACCCAGTCCGTTCCGCTATTGCATAACTATATAACCCGAATCGGCCAAGTCAGATGAACTGAAAACCTGACTTCCTAGCTTTTTATCCGATTCGGTAAGACATTTGAAATGTTATTTGGTGTCGCATGGTTTGACTCGGGCGAACCCTGTAAAGCAAGGTAGACCTGATTGTTCCGACTCGGGACACAACCGGTCATGCCGGCCGATTTCCCATTCACCCGGGCTGTATTAAACTATCATTGTTTTCAATCTATTATAATTTTTGACAATTTTTTAAACTTATTGTAGATTGGAACTTCAGTGCGGTCACCATGTGATCGGGCCACAGTACAGGTTGAATTGCTAGTTGGCTCTCGCGACCTTTCCCACATTCTTGGCTGGTTCTTGTAGTCAATCCTACTGATTCCTGACCCACATGATGTGAACAGGTTGAACCGAGAACCCTAGGTTAGCTGGATTGATCTGTCCCTGACAAGAGGTTGTCGAGACCTATCAAATAATAAAAATAACCGGTTCACAAATTAATTTGTAGTATATAGAATGAACCCAATCGTCTCTCAAGGATCCAAAAACAAAGATTTAATTAGATCAAGATTATTTGAAAAGGGGGGTTTTGTTGTTGATTAACAAGATTAATAAAAGTATGAGACTTAAAGTTGTAAACAAATCTAAAGAAACAACCAATCCAAGGAAATTTACCGATCTTGAGTTTAACTCATCATTGATCACAAGGAATCCACTTAATTGCTAATCATGTTCTTGGCCTTAGATCACATCAAGAAGCCTTAACATGATCCAAGAATTCTCTACTAGATAAGCATCTAGGATTTGATTAACCAAGGTTAGATAAAGTAAGCACCATCCAACATAGATTAACTTAAGATCTAGAATTTAACCAAGCTAAACAATCTATCAAAAAGCTTTAATATATTGTTTAATCTTTGTGATCCTCTTTGAATACATGATAATAAAGCTATTATCACATCAACATCTAAATCAAATTAAGCAATTTAATCTAGATAAAAATCAAAAGAGGAAGAAGAGAAACTTGAATAACAATTTAAGCAATATGAACAAGCGAAACAAGATCTCCAAATTAAACATCAAGATGGCTAATCCCTTGGATTGATTATGAGAGCCTAGCCTTCCATGGATGGGAAGGAAGAACTCAGAAATAAAAGAACAAAAACGAAATTGTAAAGAGAATGGAAAAGAAGAGAAAGAAAACTCTCACAAATACTCAAACTTTCTTCAAACTTACTTAAAATTGAATGATTATAATACAAAGAGATTGGCTCTATTTATACTAATCCTAGAAGCCAATTTGTACATGTACATAATCTGAATACAAGTTGTAAAAACATGGAAATTGTCAAATATGGAAGCTTGATGCATGGTTGGTGGGTTGGTGCATGGTAGGTGGGTTGGTGTTTGGTTGGTGGCTTGTAGTCAGCAACTCTTATCTGACTTCTGGCTTGATTTTCATGATCTAGACGGTGCATTTTGGCTTGGAGGTCTCATGAAAGTTGTACCCAGTTGTCTCCTTGAAATTTTGCAATTTGAATCATGCCATTTGGACTTTTAGAACTCCAGATATGCTAAAAACATTGTACCTACCTCAAGTTAGGTTGGCAGAACGTGTTTCCAAATTCAAACCAACTTGTAGCTTCATAATCATGCCTAAAACGATATCTATTGACTAAATGGTCTTCAGTGAAGTTGGAGATATGGGTCTTATCTTTTCAATGGCCAAGTGTCAGCCCAAGAGGAGGCCTATAGCTCACTATGTAGTCCAATATGTGCACACTGCCCAGATTTCCGTGATAGCAAACCCACTCTGCATTGTAAGGCTATTTTGGACCCATAGAAGTCCGATCCAGCTCTTGAGTTTTTCATGAAACTTGTAGAGCCTTGTCTTAGCTTTCCAAAGACTCCAAGATCACCTCAAATGGATCAACAAGTCCCATGTTATGGCCTAACCAATGAAGAAAGGTCAAAATGCATCAAAATCCGAAAATTATTCAATATTTGCATTAAAGCCCAATGAAGCCCAGCAACATTAAACTAATCTAAAATACTAATATTGGGCACAATAAACATCTAATAAAGCATAATACAAAGCTAACATAAGTGTCTCAAATCGATTGATCAAATTCCCCCACACTTAAGCTTTTGCACTCCTGGGCAAAACACATAAGAACAAAACTAAAGAAAAACAAGAAATATCATATTATTAAACTAAAAACATAAAAACTGATTATACCTAATCTAATCCACTTTCGTAGGAAAACACGATGGCACTTAGCATGTGCCATAAGCCTTTAAACCCCTAGGTGTCCCTAGTGGATGAGTTATAGTCTCGTGAGGGTTTACCAGGATGATACCCACAAACAGGTAATACTTTATTTAATCAATTCAACTAATTTTTAAATACAAGCATTGTATCAAATATAAACCATAATTAATAAGTTAAGTATGCTTAACAAAGAATAGATGAATCAAACCAATTGAGAATAAAGTATAGCATAATCATGTTTTAATCAGAAATAGGCATGTTCAAATTGAGTAAAATTCCTCACAAGTGACACTCTAATCACACAAGGTGTTTAGGTTAACTATTTACGCTCAACTCCCATAGGCTTGCATATACATCAATTCTCCACTACTTAGATCAAATAAATTGCAAAAATCAAGAGGTCTTTCAAAAAGGTTGTAATGGAACTTATAAGGTGAAGGAAGGGAACAATATGGATAATAGCAGGTTAAAACCAAAGAGAATAAAAGAGCATTGAGGAGTAACTCAAGTAGAAAGCATAAAAATTTTACCCAAAACCATAAAATGCTCATTCTCTTCACACATTCCTTCCTTTTTCTATTCTTTTCTTTTTCTCTCTTTTTTGTTGTTGTTTTTTTTTGTTGTTTTTTTGTTTTGTTTTTTTTTGTACCAAGCATTTCGTATCAGCACACCAATTCCCCCACATTTAAATCATTGCAAGCAAAAAAACTCCTCCAATAAGAAAATCAATGCTCTCCCATTCCCTAAGGTAAGGTAAAACATGGTTTTTTCACTCAAAGCTTGTAATGAGCTAAGAACAAAGAATGGGCAAATAGGCAAGGTAGGTTTATTTGGCCAAAGCATCTAAATCAAGAAAAAATGCCTCTGTCATTTTCATGCAACATACAGACCAATGTAATCTCAAATCGATTCAATGCAAGTTCTAGAAAATAAATTCATAATTGACATCACTCATGAAAGCAAATAAACCAAGTGTAAGTATCAAACTTGAAAAAGCCCAAAACTCACAAAGGTATGGAACATTCATTCAATTCAACCATGCTTTCTTCCTAATATCCACAGTTATATACACATGTATATCATGAAAATGATTCAACTATAAACTGTTTTGCATACTTTTATTATCAATTAAGCTTAGATTCAGCACATGCTTGCATCAAAATTAATTGAAAAGATCAAAATGAATTATTATTTTTATATATGCAAGATCAAAATAATTTAAGACATACTATGAAATGCAAGTTAAGATGCTTCTCAAGAGCAAAATTACTCCTTACTCTGCCTTCATACATCTAATAAGCTAGTAACAATAAAGATTAGCTGGTTAGTTTTTTTTTCCTAACTAAACTATGTACATGGTGTTGTCAACTATCCCTCCCCCCAACTAATTTAGGACATTGTCCCCAATGTCAAAATAAAGATAGGTAAAGTGTAGAAGGTCTTAACAGAAAACTGCAAATCTGGCCTGAAATAAGAAAAAATTACAAAAAACTAAAACCATAAGAGAAAACAAAATTCACAAGGACAAAGTCAAATCAAGTTTTTGCTTTTTACTGCTGCTGCCTTGTTCCCAATTCAGTGGAGTCATTACTGGATGACGTTGGGGGACAAATTCATGTAGTTGATCAAGCAATTGTTCAGGGGTTGCAGCGGTTACAAGAATTTGACGTGTCGCTTGTGAGATGAACCTTTGTTCTACAACATGATCAAGAAAACAAAACAAACTGTCATAAAAACCATTAATATTTAAAATACCTATGGGTTTTTGGTGAAAGTTCAGTTGTGACCAGGATGTAATTTGGAAGAGCTCTTCCAAAGTTCCAAAACCACCAGGTAGGGCAATAAAGGCATCAGCATTTGCTATCATAATGTTCATGCATTGGTGCATGCAAGATACCATTACTTCATGACCTACTATTTTTCCAATGGGATTGCCAATAGCTAAAGGACTAGGAATGACACCAAGGACTTTGCCACCTCCTAAATGTGCAGCAGTTGCTACACAACCCATTAACCCAAGACTACCTCCTCCATAAACTAAATGGATTTCTCTCTCAGCTAGCACTCAACCAATATGGTGTGCAATATTTACAAACTCTTTATCTTTCCCAGGATTAGATCCACAAAAGACACAAACACTCTTGATCTGACAAATTGAAGTGACTTCCATTTTTTTTTCTTTTTTTTTTTGTACTCTCACCTTATCAATGATCTGAAGAGAGCAAAGTGCATTATTTAAAGAATCAAAACTCAAATGTAATAATTACACCTACAAAGGAGGGGTAGATCCGTGTGTCAAGCAAGTTTGAAAAGAAGCAAAGTAATAATAATAGCTATATGACAAGGGTAAAAGACTAATCTATATGTGTCAGAAGAAGTTTGAAAATACGCAACGCATATTTCAAAAAAATACAGCTAATTTTTTTTTTTATATTTTTGAATTTTTTTTGAATTTTTTTTAATAAACAATAAGAAAAAGGAAAAATAAAAAATAATACTTACATGAGGTGTGATTATGGCTCACATTTTCCTCTGGTTTTACGTCCAATAACGGCTTGAATGCTCTTTATGGGCCAATGGACGGTTTCCCATCCAATTTTCTTAAAAATTGGCAAACAGGGTTTTTTTGAGTCAGATTCCCGAGACTATAACGCTCATGTTCATCTTGGAATATTGGCCATAAATCGAGAAGTACTCTCTGCACATGTCCACTAGGATGCGTCTCAAGAGTCAATAGAATGTTATCTAAAGACTCCTTACTCATGCCATCCTTAATGAAGTGAATTTTATCAAGTCGATTTATGGATGCCATTCCAATTGATATGCATTTTGTGTTACAGGTCCATCTTGAACATTTAAAGTAGACTCGTAACCTTTTTGCTCTTCTTTTCTTTGCATATGAACTTTTGCCTAGCCTTGGCATATATGAAACAAGAGTGTCAGAAATTCCCCTGTGATTCGGACCTTTGCTTCGATCAACCAGCGTATATCCGCAGGGATGCCTTTGTGCATAAGCATCCTTAATCTCTCAAACCTTGCACAATAAATGTTAGTTAAAACATTTTGAGGCAGAGAAGGGAATTGCTTGCGGAGGTTAAAAATCTGATTATCCATTTCGAAAGAAAGAAGAAAGAGAGAAAAAAAATTGAGTAAAATTATATACAGATTTCAGTGTTTGTGGGTAACTGAAGCAACCGAAAAAGATTTTCATGGAGTACCGTTATCCGCCATTTAACCGGTGAAAAATCATCTGTCAAAGAAAAACAAACAAAATAAAGACAGAAAAATCAAACTTTGATAGATTTTCTCACTTGGCACCGTTTTTTTCTGTCTCGATTCCTGTGATAGCAAATAAGTCAAAGTTTGAAAAAAGAAAAAGTTAGAAAACTTTGGGTTGCCTCCCAAGAAGTGCTACTTTTAATGTCATCAGCCAGCGCGATTGAAGATTTTGCACGATCGATGGGTCCTCCCCAGTAATGATTCAATTTCTGGCCATTGACCTTAAACGTGACTTCTTTTTTTTTTTTTTCTTTCAACAAAGTAGTGATCATTCATGGTAAATGGCCACCTGCAGTTGAACTTCCTCCACGAGGTTCTCTTGAGCTCCTTCATAAAAATTCTTGAGGCGATGACCATTAACTTTGAACACTTTGTTGGTGGCTTCACTCTTAATTTCTACTGCACCATGAGCAAAAACATTAATAACAATGAAAGGATCAAGCCACCTAGAACGAAGCTTACCGGGCATAAGTTTGAGGCGAGAGTTGTAGAGAAGGACTTTTTGACCAATGGTGAACTCTTTTCATACCAACATCTTATCATGAAGGAGTTTAGTCTTCTCCTTGTAGATCCGGGAGTTCTCATATGCCTCTAATCGAAGCTCCTCAAGTTCCTGAAGTTGGAGCCTCCTATGAGATTCGGATTGACTCAAGTCAAGGTTACACTGTTTCACCGCCCAATAGGATTTATGCTCAATTTCCACCGGAAGGTGGCACGCCTTCCCAAAGACAATCCGGTACGGGGACATCCCTATCGGTGTCTTGTAGGCAGTTCGGTAAGCCCATAGAGCATCCTCAAGTCTCAGGCTCCAGTCCTTCCTATTAGGTTGGACTGTCTTCTCAAGTATGTGCTTGATCTCTCGGCTTGAGACCTCGGCTTGCCCGTTTGTCTGGGGTGATAAGGTGTAGAAACCTTGTGCAAGACACTGTACTTTCTCATCAAAGTTTCTATTATCCGGTTACAAAAGTGTGAACCCTGATCACTGATAATGGCCCTCGGGATTCCAAACCTGCAAAAAATCTGTGATCTAACAAAATACACAACAACTTTGGAATCATCAGTCCGAGTGGCTTTTGCCTCCACTCATTTAGATACATAATCAACAACCAACAAAATATAAATAAAACCAAAGGAAACAGGGAAAGGGCCCATGAAATCAATACCCCAAACATCAAAGATCTCACAAGACAGCATAGGCTGCTGAGGCATCTCATTCCTGTGTGAAATTGTCCCTGTTCTCTGCACTGTTCACAAGACTTACAAAACATATATGCATCATGAAATAGGGTAGGCCAATACAATCCAGAGTCCAAAACCTTCCTAGCTGTACGTTGGGAGCCAAAGTGCCCACCACATGCAAATGTATGACAAAAACTAAGAATATAATGAAACTCATGATCAGAGACACATCTTCTAATAATCTGGTCACTACAAAGCTTCCACAGATAAGGATCATCCCATACATAGTACTTAGACTCACTTTTCAATTTATCAGATTGAGCTCTAGTAAAATATGCAGGAAGAACACCAGCAACCAAAAAATTAACCATATCTACAAACCATGGGGAGGTGTTCTTACCTTGCAGCTGTAGAAGGTGCTCATCTGGGAAGGAGTCCTGTACAGGGAAGGGATCTGAAGCCCTTTCAATGCGACTCAAGTGATCTGCCATTAGATTTTCTACTCCACTCTTGTCGCGGATCTCTATATGAAACTCTTGGAGCAGTAGCATCCACCTTATTAGTCGGGGCTTTGCCTCTGGCTTCTTCAAAAGAAACTTAAGAGCTGCATGATCAGTAAACACAACAACCTTAGAGCCAAGCAAATATGATCTAAACTTATCCAAAGCAAAAACAATGGCTAAAAGCTCTTTTTCAGTTGTGGTATAGTTGGCCTGAGCAGCATCCAGAGTTCTGGAAGCATAGTATATCACATGTGAAGCTCTCCCCACTCTCTGTGCCAAGACTGCTCCTACTGCACAGTTAGAAGCATCACACATTAACTCAAATGGCAATGTCCAGTCAGGTGGTTGGATGATAGGGGTATTGGTCAAGGCCTGCTTCAAGTGGTTGAAAGCTGCCTTGCACTTGTCATCAAAATTAAACTCTACATCTTTCTGCAATAAGTGGGAAAGTGGAAGGGCAATCTTGCTAAAGTCGGCAATGAAGCGCCTGTAGAAACCTGCATGACCAAGAAAATAATGCACTTCCCGCACGCATGTGGGGTAAGATAAACAAGTAATTACATCAATCTTGGCAGGATCTACCTCAATGCCCTTACTGGATACTGCTTGGCCTAAAACTATACCCTGTTCTACCATAAAATGGCATTTCTCAAACTTTAGCACAAGGTTAGTCTCAATGCATCTTTGCAACACTCTAGATAGGCTAGCTAAACATGAATCAAAAGAAGAACCATAGACAGTGAAGTCATCCATAAATACCTCCATGCACTCCTCTAAGAAATCAGAAAATATGCTCACCATGCACCGTTGGAAGGTACCAGGGGCATTGCAGAGGCCGAAGGGCATCCGTCTGTAAGCAAAGGTGCCAAAGGGATAGGTAAATGTGGTCTTTTCCTGATCCTCTAGTGCAATGTGGATTTGGAAGTATCCAGTGTAGCCATCCAAAAAGCAGTAATGGGACTTACCAGCCAGCCGTTCCAGCATCTGATCGATGAATGGAAGGGGGTAATGATCTTTCCGAGTGGCTTGGTTGAGACATCTGTAGTCAATGCAAACTCTCCAGCTATTCTACACTCGGGGATGGAATGAGCTCATTCTTCTGGTTGGCCACGACAGTCACCCTAGATTTCTTTGGAACTACTTGCACCAGGCTCACCCACTTGCTGTCAGAGATGGGATAGATAATGCCAGCCTGTAGTAGCTTGGTCACCTCTTTTTTCACCACATCTAGAATGAGAGGATTCAGTCTCCTCTGGGGTTGTCTCACTGGTATAGTTTCTTCCTCAAGTAATATCCTGTGCATGCATGTGGAGGGGTTAATACTAGGGATGTCTGTAAGTGTCCAACCAATTGCCCTCTTGTGTTGCTTCAAAATTTCCATAATCTGGTTTCTTGCTCAGGTTGGAGGTGTTTGGCCACTATCACCGGGTGCTTCTCATCCTCCTCCAAGAATGCATACTTCAAATGCTCGAGCAAGGGCTTAAGTTCAATGGAAGGTAGTTGCTGGACTGACGGTACTAGTTTTAGAACCGAAACTAAATCTGCCAATTTCTCAGCAGTTGCACTTGCTGCACCTGCACCTGCAAGTTGTGCACAATCTTGCAAAACAACATCATCATATCCTATGGAATCAAAAGAGTCACACTTAACAGTAGGATGAATGACAACATCATTAATAACAGCATCATTACCATTAATAACAGAAACAGAATCATCAATGTCAGCAGAATTAACAACAGCACATGACAAGAATGTAGAAATCTTAGCACAGGCTGCATATATTGCATTGGGTTTACAACCAGAAAGTCTGAAGCAGGCAGAACAAGTATCGCAAGCTATACTATCAGTGTATCCTACAATTTCAGGAAACTCTGCCAACATATCAGCATGCATATCATCAACCAGTAAGTCAATGACATTAAAATTAAAAACAGAATGATCCTCTGAAGGGTATTTCATGGCATAAAAAATGTTAAACTGAATGATATCATCACCAAATTCCATGGAAAGGGTACCAGCATGCACATCAATCTTAGTTTTAGCAGTTGTCAAAAATGGCCTACCTAAGATCAATGGGGGTGGAGTAGAGGCAGATTCATCTTCCATATTCAATACATAAAAATCAGCTGGGAATATTAAATTATTTACCCGAACCAAAACGTCCTCCAACACTCCTGCAGGTTGAGCAGTGCTCCGATTTGCTAACTGAATGAAATGCCGGTGGACTTTAGCTCTCCCATATGCAAGGAAGTGTAAACTGACTTTGGCATTACATTGATGGAGGCTCCCAAGTCTAGCAAGGCATGAGTGAACTGTTGGTGCCCTATGGTGCAAGGGATGGTAAAAGTGCCTGGGTCTTTGCATTTGAGAGGCAAGTTGGGCTGAATCAAAGCAGAGACATTTCTCCCCATACTCACTTTTTCAGTGCCCTTTAGCTTCCTCTTATGGGTGCACATCTCTTTCAAAAACTTGGCATACTTGGGGATTTGTTTAATTGCCTCCAAGAGAGGTATATTCACCTCAACCTTATGAAAAGTCTCCATTATTTCCTTATCCAAGTCAGTCTCAACCATATGCCTCGGCTGTATCATTCGGTTGGGAAAAGGAAGAGGAATGTTGGAAGCCGACTTTTGTGAATGTTCACTTTTTTGCTGTACTGAATTTTGTGTCAATTGCTGGTTTGATCTGGTTTTCTGCTTGGCTGTTGTAGGATCATTTGCTGTTGAATCTGCTACAGCATCTAAATTCGCTGCAGAACTTGAATTTGCTGCATAATCAATGGTAGAATTTGGAATTATCTGCTGCACTGGTCCATTGATTTGCTTACCACTGCGCAAAGCTATAGCACTAACATTGCCTCTAGGGTTTGGAGTGGTTTGAGAGGGTAATTGGCCAGAACCCTGTGACTTTAATTCATGAATAGATGTGGCAAGTTGACCAATTTGAGTCTCCAAGTTCTGAATGGTGGTTTCAGTTCTCTATTGAAACTGGATGTTATTGGTGGCCAACTGTTTCACTAAATCCTCCAATGAGGGCTCAAATTTCGTGGCTACAGGACCTTACTATTTGAATGGTGGTCTACTTGGTCCAGCATGTGGCTGAAATTGATTTGTCCTTGCTTGTTGCTGGAATGGTGGTCTATACTGGTTTGGTGGCTGCTGATTTGATGCATTCCCATATCTCAGATTGGGATGGTCCCTCCATCCAGGGTTGTAAGTATTGGAGAATGGATCATATTTTTGTTGTTGCTGTTGATGGAACTGTGGCTTCCCAGGAAATATACCAGCTGTAGCCATAGATTGGTCTTGAAACTTAGAATCATTTTGCAATGTGGGGCACGAATCTGTAGGATGAGAGGAACTAGAACATATGCTACAATCTCTTGCATGGGTTTGCATAGGTGGTTCGTGTTGTCCTATTGCCATTTGTCTGACCAAAGAAGTGAGCTCATCCAATCTATGTTCCACCCTTTGTTGATCAACATGTGAAGAGGTATTAACTTCATTGACTACTCTGGTTGCAGCACCCATTCGAGTACCAAATTGCTGAGAATTTGCTGCCATGTTTGCAATTAAGTTTCTGGCAACAGCTGGAGTTTTATCTACCAATGCTCCACCACTTACAACATCAATCATACTCCTTTCCATTTGCATCAATCCTTCATAGACGTATTGGATGAGTAGGTGATCACTAATTTGATGGTGTGGCAGCTCGGGCAGCTCGAGCTCGAGCACAATTTCTTGAATCTCTCCCAATACTCATGGAGAGTTTCACCACTGATTTGCCTTATGCACAAATATCTTTCCTTATTGCAGCAGTTCTTGATGCAGGAAAAAACTTCTCCAGAAACAGTCTTTTCATGTCATTCCAAGAAGTGATGGCAGCAGGTTGTAAGTAATACAACCAATCCTTAGCAGCACCATCCAAGGAGAAAGGAAAAGCCCTTAGCTTGATGTGATCTTCAGCTATTCCATGAGGTTTCATGGTGGAGCAGACAACATGGAACTCCTTCAAATGCTTATGTGGATCTTCACCTACAAGACCATGAAACTTGGGCAACAAGTGTATTAATCCAGATTTCAACTGAAAATCAATATTAAATTCAGGATATTGAATGCATAAAGGTTGATAATTCACATCAGGTGCAGCCATTTCCTTAAGGGTCCTATTGTTATAGTCAGCCATAGTAAAATCAGCAGACTCAGTATCAGACACTGAAGTACTAATAGAAGTAGACTCAACAGAATTAAAAGAGTCAACAAGATTAGGTGCAATGTCAAGTTCAAGCCCAATTCCAGAAGTAATTCTATTAGCTTTATGAATACTACTACCAGTCCTATGAATTCTATGAAGTGTATCGAATGTTCTATCAATTTCAGGATCAAATGAATGAACGGTACCAGGATCAGACTTAGTCATACAACATGCAGTTCATAAGAAAGTATTAGAAAAGCAATAACAACTAAAACACTAAAAATTCCTAAAACAAATACTCCAAAAAATTAAACAAAAAATAAAAATAGTATCAAATGAATTTTAAAAATTATGGAATCACCATAGGGTTAAATCTACACAAAAATAATATCAAACAAAATAATAAAAAATCTTAAAAAATTGAAAAAGTGGTCTAAACGATGGAATTTGGCTAAAATAAGGGTAATCTCACTATAAATAATGAGCCTTTCTCAGAATAATGTTTTCCATTAGTGTACCAAAATTCAGGTCAATCAGAGATACTTTACCGAACCAAAATTCTTGACACAATGCCGTTTACCCAATTTCAGTCGAATTCCACTTGAAAAAGCTTCAAAAACAAAACAAACACAATTGTTAGAGTTAGATGGGGTCTTGAAATGAGCAAATAGTTGCCTTGGATCCCCAGCAACGGCGCCAAATTTGACAAGAGGTTGTCGAGACCTATCAAATAATAAAAACAACCGGTTCACAAACTAATTTGTAGTATATAGAATGAACCGAATCGTCTCTCAAGGATCCAAAAACAAAGATTTAATTAGATCAAGATAATTAGAAAAGGGGGGTTTTGTTGTTGATTAACAAGATTAATAAAAGTATGAGACTTAAAGTTGTAAACAAATCTAAAGAAACAACCAATCCAAGGAAATTTACCGATCTTGAGTTTAACTCATCATTAATCACAAGGAATCCAATTAATTGCTAATCATATTCTTGGCCTTAGATCACATCAAGAAGCCTTAACATGATCCAAGAATTCTTTACTAGATAAGCATCTAGGATTTGATTAATGAAGGTTAGATAAAGTAAGCACCATCCAACATAGATTAACTTAAGATCTAGAATTTAACCAAGCTAAACAATCTATCAAAAAGCTTTAATATATTGTTTAATCTTTGTGATCCTCTTTGAATACATGATAATAAAGCTATTATCACATCAACATCTAAATCAAATTAAGCAATTTAATCTAGATAAAAATCAAAAGAGGAAGAAGAGAAACTTGAATAACAATTTAAGCAATATGAACAAGCGAAACAAGATCTCCAAATTAAACATCAAGATGGCTAATCCCTTGGATTGATTATGAGAGCCTAGCCTTCCATGGATTGGAAGGAAGAACTCAGAAATAAAAGAACAAAAACGAAATTGTAAAGAGAATGGAGAAGAAGAGAAAGAAAACTCTCACAATACTCAAACTTTCTTCAAACTTACTTAAAATTGAATGATTATAATACAAAGAGATTGACTCTATTTATACTAATCCTAGAAGCCAATATAATCTGAATACAAGCTGTTAAAACATGGAAATTGTCAAATATGGAAGCTTGATGCATGGTTGGTGGGTTGGTGCATGGTAGGTGGGTTGGTGTATGGTTGGTGGCTTTTAGTTAGCAACTCTTATCTGACTTCTGGCTTGATTTTCATGACCTAGACGGTGCATTTTGGCTTAGAGGTCTTCATGAAAGTTGTAACCAGTTGCCTCCTTGAAATTTTGCAATTGGAATCATGCCATTTAGACTTTTAGAACTCTAGATATGCCAAAAGCACTGCACCTACCTCAAGTTAGGTTGGTAGAACGTGTTTCCAAATTCAAACCAACTTGTAGCTTCATAATCATGCCTAAAACGACATCTATTGACTAAATGGTCTCAGTGAAGTTGGAGATATGGGTCTTATCTTTCCAATGGCCAAATTTCAGCCCAAGAGGAGGCCTATAGCTCGCTATGTAGTCCAATATGTGCACACTGCCCAGATTTTCGTGACAACAAACCCACTCTGCATTGCAGGGATATTTTGGACCCTTAGAATTCTGATCTAGCTCTTGAGTTCTTCATTAAACTTGTAGAACCTTGTCTTAGCTTTCCAAAGACACCAAGATCACCTCAAATAGATCACCGAGTCCCAAGTTATGGCCTAACCAAGGAAGAAAGGTCAAAATGCATCAAAATCCAAAAATTATTCAATATTTGCATTAAAGCCCAATGAAGCCCAGCAACATTAAACTCATCTAAAATACAAATATTGGACACAATAAACATCTAATAAAGCCTAATACTATGCTAACATAAGTGTCTCAAATTGATTAATCAGTCCCGCGACTGACCTGTTTGACATGTCAGGTTCACTGCCATCTCGGACTGGTTTCAGTTATTCGATATCGGATTCTTAATTTAACGATTTTAGGATCAACACAGTGTCGTCAGACCAAATCGGTTGCACCCGATCGACCTATTCGTTTGGCTTCAAAAAGACCTAGCCAGCCTTGCGAGTTGCTTTGAAACTTGGTCTGCTTTTTAATTTTTCCTTCTTTTGCTCCAGTTTACTTTTATTTTGTCGGGTTTTAAGACAATCACCAAACTAGTGGTTAAACTGGTGAACTAGTGAACCAGTTACTTAACCAGGTCAACCATCGATATGTCCGACAGACCCAAAAACCCTGTTACCTGGAATATGATTGGTCCAATTAGACATTACAACCTTTTCCCGGCTAAACAGGGTTTGACCCGGTCAAAATGGTAACACCATGTCGACTCGATCAGAATGACTCGCTTAATCTAAAAGTCTCTCTTGTCTGCTTTGTCGTTTCGGTGTACCATTTCCGTGGCTAGTATAATTTGAATCGGTCTGGTTCGATGATCCGAATACCAGACTGCCTTGCTTTTTATCCAATCCAGAGGGACATTTTAAGCATCATTTGGTGCCGCAATGTTTGACGCATTCGAACTTGATAAATCACGGTAGATGAGATTGTTCCGGTCCAGGTCACAACCGGTCTTGCCGGTCGATTTCCCTTAGTCCTTGGCAATTTTAAATTATCAATTTTTTCTTCAATTTATTATTATTTTTGACGATTTTAGAAACTAATTGTAGAATGGAAGGTCAGGCCTGTGACTATGTGATCAATCAATTTGAGACACTTATATTAGCTTTGTACTAGGCTTTATTAGATGTTTATTGTGCCCAATATTAGTATTTTAGATGAGTTTAATGTTGTTGGGCCTCATTGGGCTTTAATGCAAATTGTGAATAATTCTTAGATTTTGATGCATTTTGACATTTCCTTCTTGGTTAAGCCATAACTTGGGACTCGGTGATCCATTTGAGGTGATCTTGGTGTCTTTGGAAAGCTAAGACAAGGCTCTACAATTTTTATGAAGAACTCAAGTGCTGGATCGGACTTCTAAGGGTGCAATGTAGAGTGGGTTTGCTATCACTAGAATCTGGGCAGTGTGCGCATATTGGACTATATAGTGGGCTATAGGCCTTATTTGGTGCTGAAACTCGGCCATTGGAACGATAAGACCCATATCTCCAACTTCATTAAAGACCATTTAGTCAATAGATGTTGTTTTAGGCTTGATTATAAAGTTACAAGTTGGTTTGAATTTGGAAACACGTTATGCCAACCTAACTTGAGGTAGGTGTAGTGTTTTTGGCATATTGGAGTTGTAAAAGTCCAAATGGCATGAAACCAACGCCAAAATTTCAAGGAGACAACTGGCTACAACTTTCATGAAGACTCTAAGCCAAAATACATCGTTTAGGGCATGAAAAGCAGGCTAGAAGTCGAAGTAGAGTTACTGACTTGAAGCCACCAACCATACACCAACCCACCTACCATGCATCAAGCTTCCATATTTGACAATTTCCATGTTTTTACAGCTTGTATTCATATTATTTTCAATTACAAATTGGCTTCTAGGATTAGTATAAATAGAGTCAATCTCTTTGTATTATACATCATTCAATTTGAAGTAAGTTTGAAGAAAGTTTGAGTATTTGTGAGAGATTTCTTTCTCTTCTTCTCCATTCTCTTTAGAATTTCGTTTTTGTTCTTTGATTTCTGAGTTCTTCCTTCCCATCCATGGAAGGCTAGGCTCTCATAATCAATCCCAGGGATTAGCCATCTTGATGTTTAATTTGGAGATCTTGTTTTGCTTGTTCATATTGCTTAATTGTTATTCAAGTTTCTCTTCTTCCTCTTTTGATTTTTATCTAGATTGAATTGCTTAATATGATTTAGATGTTGAGGTGATAATAACTTTATTATCATGTATTCAAAGAGGATCACAAAGACTAAACAATATATCAAAGTTTTTTGATGGATTGTTTAGCTTGGTTAAATCCCTGATCTTAAGTTAATCTATGTTTGGATGGTGCTTACTTTATCTAACCTTGGTTAATTAAATCCTATATGCTTATCTAGGAGAGGATTCTTGGATCATGTTGAGGCGTCTTGATGTGATCTAAGGCCAAGAACACGGTTAGCAATTAAGTGAATTCCTTGTGATCAATGATGAGTTAAACTCAAGATCGGTAAATTTCCTTGGATTGGTTGCTTCTCTAGATTTGTTTACAACTTTAAATCTCCTAATTTTGTCAATCTTGTTAATCAAAACCCCCCTTTTATCTTGATCTAATTAAATCATTATTTTTGGATCCTTGAGAGACGATTTGGTTCATTCTTTATACTACAAATTAGTTTGTGAACCGGTAATTTTTATTATTTGACGGGCCTTGACAACCTCTTGTCAAATTTGGCGCCGTTGCCGGGGATCCCAGGCAACTATTTGATCATTTCAAGACCCCATCTAACTCTAACAATTGTGTTTGTTTTGTTTTTGAAGTTTTTTCAAGTGGAATTCGGCTTAAATTGGGTAAAGGGCATCTTGTCAAGAATTTTGGCTTGGTAAAGTATCTCTGATCGAGCTAAATTTTGGTAGACTAATTGAAAACATTATTTTGAGAATGGCTCACTATTTATAGTGAGGTCATCCCTATTTTGTCAAATTCCATCGTTTAGATCACTTTTTCAATTTTTAAAGATTTTTTATTATTTTGTTGGATAGCATTTTTGTATAGATTTCACCCTGTGGTAGTCCCATAATTTTTAAAATTCATTTGATATTGTTTTTATTTTTTGTAGATTTGTTTTTGGAGTTTTTGTTTTAGGAATTTTTAGTATTTTAATTGCTTTTCTTTACTTTCCTATGAGTTGCATGATGTATGACTAGGTCTGATCCTGGTACCTTGCATTCATTTGATCATGAAATTGATAGAACCTTTTCATACACTTCTTAGAATTCATAGGACTGGTGATAGCATTCATAGAGCTAATCAAATAGCTTATGGAATTGGACTTGAACTTGGCATTGCACCTGATCTTGTTGACTCTTTTAATCTTGTTGAGTCTGCTTCTATTAGTGCTTCAGTATCTGATACTGAGTCTGCTGATTTTACTATGGCTGACTATAATAATATGACCCTTAAGGAATTGGCTGCACCTGATGTGAATTATCAACCTTTGTGCATTCAATATCCTGAACTTAATGTTGATTTTGAGTTGAAATCTGGATTGATACACTTGCTGCCCAAGTTTCATGGTCTTGTAGTTGAAGATCCATATAAGCATTTGAAGGAGTTCCATGTTGTCTGCTCCACCATGAAACCTCATGGAATAGCTAAAGATCACATCAAGCTGAGGGCCTTTCCTTTCTCCTTGGATGGTGCTGCTAAGGATTGATTGTATTACTTACAACCTGCTGCCATCACTTCTTGGAATGACATGAAAAGATTGTTTTTGGAGAAGTTCTACCTTGCACCAAGAACTACTGCAAGAAGGAAAGATATTTATGGCATAAGGCAAATCAGTGGTGAGACTCTCTATGAGTATTGGGAGAGATTCAAGAAATTGTGCTCGAGCTGCCCACACCATCAAATTAGTGATCAACTGCTAATCCAATATTTCTATGAAGGGTTGATGCCAATGGAAAAGAGTATGATTGATGCTACAAGTGGTGGAGCATTGGTAGATAAAACTTCAGCTGCTGCTAGAAACTTAATTGCAAACATGGCAGCAAATTCTCAGCAATTTGGTACTCGAATGGGTGCTGCAACCAGAGTAGTCAATGAAGTTAATACCTCTTCACATGATGATCAACAAAGGATGGAACATAGATTGGATGAGCTCACTTCTTTGGTCAGACAGATGGCAATGGGACAACACGAACCACCTGTGCAGACCCCTGCAAGAGTTTGCAGTATATGCTCTAACTCATCCCATCCCACAGATTCATGCCCCACACTGCAAGCTGATGGTTCTGCCTTTCCAGGCCAATCTGTTGCTGCAGCAGGAATTTTTCCTGGTAAACCTTAATTTCAGCAGCAGCAGCAACAACAGATATATGACCCATCCTCCAACACCTATAACCCTAGTTGGAGGGATCATCCAAATCTGAGATATGGCAATGCCACTACCCAACAGCCAAATAAGTATAGGCAGCCTTTCCAACAGCAACCAATGAGGTAGAATCAATTTCAATCCTATGCTGGAACTAGTAGGCCATTTCAATGAAATATACAGCAACAGCCAATTATGCAGCAGCAGCAAGCAAATGCAACACCAAAGTCTGAGCCTTCATTAGAGGATATGATGAAGCAACTTGTTACCAACAATCTCCAATTCCAACAAAGGACTGATGCCACAATTCAAAATTTGGAGACACAAATTGGTCAATTTGCTTCCTCTATGAATCAGTTACAAGCTCAAGGCAGTAATCAACTTTCTGCACAAATAATTCCAAATCCAAAAGGGAATGTCAGTGCAGCAACAGAATTCGAATTCTGCAAATTTTACAGATTCAGCAGCAGCGACAGACTCTGCAGTAGATGTGTCCAATTCTACAGATAATCAGAAAATAGATTCTGCACATAAACCATATTCTGCAGCAAAAAAATCAGATTCTGTACCACTTGTGCAGCAGAAGAACAATTGTGCAGTGCCACTTCCTTTCCCACATAGAGCAGTCCAATCTAGAAGAGGAGATGATGCTGAGAAAGGTAAAGAGCTTCTGGAGACCTTTCGGAAGGTGGAGGTGAACATCCCATTGTTAGATGCGATTAAGCAAATTCCTAAGTATGCCAAGTTTCTGAAAGAACTCTGCACACACAAGAGGTGACTGAAAGACATTAAGAGAATTAGCATGACCCAGAACATCTTAGCCCTCATTCAACCTATGCCACAGAAATGCAAAGATCCAGGCACTTTTACTATTCCATGCATAATAGCCAACTCAAAATTTGAAAATGCCATGCTAGACTTAGGTGCTTCAATTAATGTTATGCCTATGTCTGTATTTAACTCTTCTAGACTTGGACCTTTGCATGCCACAAGTGTAGTGATTCAGTTGGCAAATAGGAGCAATGCCTATCTAGCCGGACTAATTGAGGATGTGTTGGTGCAAGTAGGTGAATTGATATTCCCTGCAGACTTCTACATTCTAGAAATGGAGGGGGAATCACCAACTACTTGGGCTCCACTCATTTTGGGGAGACCTTTCCTTAAGACAGCTCGGACGAAGATTGACGTGCATGCAGGAACTCTTTCCATGGAGTTTGGTGACTCCATTGTGCAGTTTAACATCTTTGATGCTATGAAGCATCCCATGGAGGAGCATTCTGTTTTTTATATTGATGTCCTTGCTGATTTGGTTGATATTGCATATGATGAGTTGTGTGTTGCTGACTTTGATGGTTTTTTTTTATTCTATATGCACTGGTTGTAATGGTGTTGTTTTGTGTAATGCATGTGCTGAGATTGCTGCAGGTTTGAGTGCTGACCATTCTGTTTCAGTAATCGATGTGAATTCTGCAGATTATGCAAAACCAGATTCTGTAGTAACTGATTCTGTAGATGTAGAAATTATAGCACCTACAAAACTTAATTCCACCAGCAGCATGCTTCCCTCTATAGTGCAACCACCTAAATTAGAATGGAAGCCACTGCCTGACCATCTCAAATATGTTTTCCTTGCAAAAGATGAGCAATTACCTGTCATAGTGGCCAAATACCTCCAATCTGAGCAAGAAACCAGATTATTGGAAGTCTTGAAGCAACACAAAAAGGCAATTGGTTAGACACTTGCAGACATTCCTGGTATTAACCCCTCCACATGCATGCACAGGATATTACTTGAGGAGGAAACTAAACCAATGAGACAACCCAGAGGAGACTGAATCCTCTTATTCTAGATGTGGTGAAGAAAGAGGTGACCAAGCTACTACAGGCGGGCATTATCTATCCCATCTCTGACAGCAAGTGGGTGAGCCCGGTGCAAGTGGTTCCGAAGAAATCTGGAGTGACTGTCGTGGCCAACCAAAAGAATGAACTCATTCCAACCCGAGTGCAGAATAGCTGGAGAGTCTACATTGACTATAGACGCCTCAACCAAGCCACTCGGAAGGATCATTACCCCCTTCCGTTCATTGATCAGATGCTGAAACAGTTGGCTGGTAAGTCCCATTACTGCTTTTTGGATGGCTACACTGGATACTTCCAGATCCACATTGCATCAGAGGATCAGGAGAAGACCACGTTTACCTGTCCCTTCGGCACCTTTGCTTATAGATGGATGCCCTTTGGCCTCTGCAATGCCCCTGGTACCTTCCAGCAGTGCATGGTGTGCATATTTTCTGATTTCTTAGAGGAATGCATGGAGGTATTTATGGATGACTTCACTGTTTATGGTTCTTCTTTTGATTCATGTTTAGCTAGCTTATCAAGGGTGTTGCATAGATGCATTGAGACTAACCTTGTGCTAAATTTTGAGAAATGTCATTTTATGGTATAACAGGGTATAGTTTTAGGTCATGTAGTATCAAGTAAGGGCATTTAGGTAGATCCTGCCAAGATCGATGTAATTACTTGTCTATCTTACCCCACATGCATGCGGGAAGTGCGTTCTTTTCTTGGTCATGCAGGTTTCTACAGGCGTTTCATTGCCAACTTCAGCAAGATTGCCCTTCCACTTTCCCACTTACTGCAGAAAGATGTGGAGTTCAATTTTGATGACAAGTGCAACGCAACTTTCAACCACTTGAAGCGGGCCTTGACCAGTACCCCCATCATCCAGCCACCTGACTGGACATTACCATTTGAGTTAATGGGTGATGCTTCTAACTATGCAGTAGGAGCAGTCTTGGCACAAAGTGAGGAGAGCTTCTCATGTGATATACTATGCTTCTAGAACTCTGGATGCTACTCAGGCCAACTATACCATAACCGAAAAAGAGCTTTTAGCCATTGTTTTTGCTTTGGATAAGTTTAGATCATATTTGCTTGGTTCTAAGGTTGTTGTGTTTACTGATCATGCAGCTTTAAAGTTCCTTTTGAAGAAGCCAGAGGCAAAGCCCCGACTAATAAGGTGGATGCTACTGCTCTAAGAGTTTCATATAGAGATCTGTGACAAGAGTGGCGTAGAGAACCTAGTGGAAGATCACTTGAGCCGCATTGAGAGCGCTTCAGATCCATTCCCTGAACAAGACTCCTTCCCAGATGAGCAGCTTCTACAGCTGCAAGGTAAGAACACCTCCCCTTGGTTTGCAGATATGGTTAATTTCCTAGTTGCTGGTGTTCTTCCTGCATGTGCTACTAGAGCTCAATCTAATAAATTGAAAAGTGAGTCTAAGTACTTTGTATGGGATGATCCTTATATGTGGAAGCTTTGTAGTGACCAGAGATTATTAGAAGGTGTGTCTCTGATCATGAGTTTCATTCCATTCTTAGCTTTTGTCATACATTTGCATGTGGTGGGTACTTTGGTTCCCAACGTACAGCTAGGAAGGTTTTGGAATTTGGGTTGTATTGGCCTACCCTATTTCATGATGCATATCTATTTTGTAAGTCTTGTGAATAGTGCCAGAGAACAGGGACAATTTCACACAGGAATGAGATGCCTTAGCAGCCTATGCTGTCTTGTGAGATCTTTGATGTTTGGGGTATTGATTTCATGGGCCCTTTCCCTGTTTTCTTTGGTTTTATTTTTATTTTGCTGGCTGTTGATTATGTATCCAAATGGGTGGAGGTGAAAGCCACTCGGACTGATGATTCCAAAGTTGTTGTGGACTTTGTTAGATCACAGATTTTCTGCAAGTTTGGAATCACGAGGGCCTTTATCAGTGATCAGGGTTCACACTTTTGTAACCAAAGAATGGAGGCTTTGATGAGAAAGTACAGCTTGTTGCACAAGGTTTCTACACCTTATCACCCCCAGACAAACAGGCAAGCCGAGGTCTCAAACTGAGAGATCAAGCACATACTTAAGAAGACAGTCCAACCTAATAGGAAGGACTAGAGCTTGAGACTTGAGGATGCTCTGTGGGCTTATCGAACTGCCTACAAGACACCGATAGGGATGTCCTTGTACCAGATTATTTTTGGGAAGGCGTACCACCTTTCGGTGGAAATTAAGCATAAATCCTGTTAGGCTGTGAAACAGTGTAACTTTGACTTGAGTCAAGCCGAATCTCAAAGAAAGCTCCAAATTCAGGAACTTGAGGAGCTTCGATTAGAGGCGTATGAGAACTCCCAGATCTACAAGGAGAAGACTAAACTCCTTCATGATAAGATGTTGGTACGAAAGGAGTTCACCATTGGTCAAAAAGTCCTTCTCTACAACTCTCGCCTCAAACTTATGCCCGGTAAGCTTCGTTCTAGGTGGCTTGGTCCTTTCATTGTTATTAATGTTTTTCCTCATGGTGCAGTAGAAATTAAGAGTGAAGCCACCAACAAAGTGTTCAAAGTTAATGGTCATCACCTCAAGAATTTTTATGAAGGAGCTCAAGAGAACCTCGTGGAGGAGGTTCAACTGCAGGAGCCCTCTACCATGATTGATCACTACTTTGTTAAGGAAAAAAAAACTCAAGCCACATTTAAGGTCAATGGTCAGAGATTGAATCATTCTTGGGAGGCAACCCAAGTTTTCTAACTCTTTCATCTTTCAAACTTTGACTTATTTGTAATCACAAGAATTGAGACAGAAAATCGATGCCAAGCGAGAAAATCTATCAGAGTTTGATTTTTTCTGTCTTAATTTTGTTTGTTTTTCTTTGATAGATGATTTTTCACCAGTTAAATGGCGGATAATGGTACTCCGTGAAAATCTCTTTTGGTCCCTTCAGTTACCCACAAACACTGAAATCTGTATATAATTTTACTCAATTTTTTTTCTTTCTTTCAAAATGGATAATCAGCTTGTTAACCTCCGTAAGCAATTCCCTTCTCTCCCTCAAAATGCTTTAACTAACATTTATTGTGTAAGGTTTGAGAGATTAAGGATGCTTATGCACAAAGGCATCCCTTTGGATATACGCTGGTTAATTGAAGCAAAGGTCCGAATCACAAGGGAATTTTCTGACGCTCTTGTTTCATATATGCCAGGGCTAGGCAAAAGTTCATATGCAAAGAAAAGAAGAGCAAAAAGGTTACGAGTCTGCTATAAATGTGCAAGATGGACTTGTAACACAAAATGCAGATCAATTGGAATGGCGTCTATAAAACGACTTGATAAAATTCACTTCATTAAGGATGGCATGAGTAAGGAGTCTTTATACAACATTCTATTGACTCTTGAGATGCATCCTAGTGGAGATGTGTAGAGAGTACTTCTCGATTTATGGCCAATATTCCA
This sequence comes from Styphnolobium japonicum, assembly GCA_023212625.1. Lineage (NCBI taxonomy): Eukaryota > Viridiplantae > Streptophyta > Magnoliopsida > Fabales > Fabaceae > Styphnolobium > Styphnolobium japonicum. The sequence continues at coordinate 4,007,129 of JALBWW010000010.1, forward strand.
AGATGAACGTAAGCGTTATAGTCTCGGAAGTCTGACTCAAAAAGACCCTGTTTGCCAATTTTTAAGAAAATTAGATGGGAAACCGACCATCGGCCCATAGAGAGCATTCAAGCCGTTACTGGACGTAACACCATAGGAAAATGTGAGCGACAATCACACTTCCTGTAAGTATTAATTTTTTTTTTCCTTTTTCTTCTTGTTCATTAAAAAAAATTTCAAAAAAAAATTTTTTTTTAGTCGTATTTTTTTTAAAATATGCTTTGCGTAATTTCAAACTTCTTCTGACACATATAGGTTAGTCTTTTATCCTTGTTATATAGCTATTATCATTGTTGTGCTTATTTTCGAACTTGCCTGACACACGGATCTACCCCTCCTTTATAGGTCTAATTATTACATTTGAATTTTGATTCTTTTAAATAATGCACTTTACTCTCTTCAGATCATTGATAAGGTGAGAGTACAAAACAAATAAAAAAAAGAAAATGGAAGTCACTTCAGTTCGTCGGATCAAGAGTGTTTGTGTCTTTTGTGGATCTAATCCTGGAAGGATAAAGAGTTTGTAAATATTGCAAACCATCTTGGTCGAGTGCTAGTTGAGAGAGAAATCCATTTAGTTTACGGATGAGGTAGTCTTGGGTTAATGGGTTGTGTAGTCACTGCTGCACATTTAGGAAGTGGTAAAGTCCTTGGTGTCATTCCTAGTCCTTTAGCTATTGGCAATCCCATTGGAAAAACAGTAAGGGATGAAGTAATAGTATCTCGCATGCACCAATGCATGAACATTATGATAGCAAATGATGATGCCTTTATTGCCCTACCTGGTGGTTTTGGAACTTTGGAAGAGATCTTCGAAATCGCATCCTGGTCACAGCTGAACTTTCACCAAAAACCCATAGGTATATTAAATGTTAATGGTTTTTATGACAATTTGTTTTGTTTTCTTGATAATGCTGTGGAACAAAGGTTCATCTCACAAGCGACACGTCAAATTCTTGTAACTGCTGCAACCCCTGAACAATTGCTCAATCAACTACACGAATTTATCCCACAACGTCATCCAGCAATGACTCCACTGAATTGGGAACAAGGCAGCAGCAGCAAAAAGCAAAAACTTAATTTGACTTTGTCCTTGTGAACTTTTGTTTTCTCTTATGAACTTTTGTAGTTGGGGGGAAGGATAGTTGACATTACCATGTACATAGTTAAAAAATAAAAAACTAATCAGCTAATCTTTATTGTTACTAACTTATTAGATGTATGATGGCAGAGTAAGGAGTAGTTTTGCTCTTGAGACGCATCTTAACTTGCATTTCATAGTAGGTCATAAATTATTTTATTTTTGCATATAAAAAAAATTCATTTTGATCTTTTCAATTAATTTTGATGCAAGCATGTGCTGAATCTAAGCTTAATTAATGATAAAAGTATGCAAAACAGTTTATAGTTGAATCATTTTCATGACATACATGTGTATATGACTGTAGATATTAGGAAGAAAGCATGGTTGAATTGAGTGAATGTTCCATACCTTTGTAAGTTTTGGGCTTTTCCAAGTTTGATACTTACACTTGCTTTATTTTCTTTCATGAGTGATGTCAATTATGAATTTACTTTCTAGAACTTGCATTGAATCGATTTGAGATTACATTGGTCTGTATGTTGCATGAAAATGACAGAGGCATTTTTTTTTACTTAGCTGCTTTGGCCAAATAAACCTACCTTGCATTTATCCCATTGTTAACCCCCTCTGAGCCTATTTTCCCATTCTTTGTTCTTAGCTCATTACAAGCCTTCACTGAAAAACCATGTTTTACCTTACCTTAGGGAATAGGAGAGCATTGATTTTCATATTAGAGGAGTTCTTTTGCTTGCAATGATTTAAGTGTGGGGGAATTGATGTACTGATGTGAACTGCTTGGTACAAAAAAAAGAAAAAAAGGAGAAAAAAAAGAAAAAGAAAATAAAGCCAAAAGGTTGTAAAAGAAAAGAATAGAAAAATGAAGGAATGTGTGAAGAGAATAAGCATTTTATGGTTTTTGGTAAAATTTTATGCTTTCTACTTGAATTACACCCCAATGCTCTTTTATTCTCTTTGGTTTTAATCTATTAATATCCATATTGTTCCATTCCTTCACCTTATAGTCCCATTACAACCTTTTTGAAAGACCTCTTGATTTTTGCAATTTATTTGATCTAAGTAGTGGAGAATTGATGTATATGCAAGCCTATGGTAAAATACGTTCATGAATTGAGCGCAAAAAGTTAACCTAAACACCTTGTGTGATTTGAGTGTCACTTGTGAGGAATTCTACTCAATTTGAACATGTCTATTCCTGATTAAAGCATGATTATGCTATATTTTATTCTCAATTGGTTTGATTCAACTATTCTTTGCTAAGCATGCTTGACTTATTAATTATGGTTTATATTTAATACAATGCTTGTATTTAAAAATTAGTTGAATTGATTAAATAAAGTATTATATGTTTGTGGGTATTATGCTGGTAAACCCTCACGAGACTATAACTCGTCCACTAGGGACACCTAGGGGTTTAAAGCCTTGTGGCACATGCTAAGTGCCATCATATTTCCCTACGAAAGTGGATTAGATTAGGTATAATCAGTTCTTATGCTTTTAGTTTAATATTATGATTTTTCTTATTTTTCTTTAGTTTTGTTCTTATGTGATTTGCCCAAGAGTGCAAAAGCTTAAGTGTGGGGGAATTTGATCAATCAATTTGAGACACTTATGTTAGCTTTGTACTAGGCTTTATTAGATGTTTATTGTGCCCAATATTAGTATTTTAGTTGAGTTTAATGTTGTTGGGCCTCATTGGGCTTTAATGCAAATTGTGAATAATTCTTGGATTTTGATGCATTTTGACCTTTCCTCCTTGGTTAGGCCATAACTTGGGACTCGGTGATCCATTTGAGATGATCTTGGAGTCTTCGATAAGCTAAGACAAGGTTCTACAAGTTTCATGAAGAACTCAAGAGCTGGATCGGACTTCTAAGGGTCCAAAATATCCCTGCAATGCAGAGTGTGTTTGTTGTCATTGGAATCTAGGCAGTGTGCACATATTGGACAATATAGTGGGCTATAAGCCTCCTTTGGAGTTGAAACTCGACCATTGGAAAGATAAGACCTATATCTCCAACTTCACCGAAGACCATTTAGTCAATAGATGTTGTTTTAGGCATGATTAAAAAGCTACAAGTTGGTTTGAATTTGGAAACACGTTCTGCCAACCAAACTTGAGGTAGGTGCAGTATTTTTGGCATATCTGGAGTTGTAAAAGTCTAAATGGCATGAAACTAACGCCAAAATTTCAAAGAGACAACTGGCTACAACTTTCATGAAGACCTCTAAGCCCAAATACATCGTTTAGGGCATGAAAAGTAGGCTGGAAGTCGGAGTAAAGTTGCTGACTTGAAGCAACCAACCATACACCAACCCACCAACCATGCATCAAGCTTCCATATTTGACAATTTCCATGTTTTTACAGCTTGTATTCATATTATTTTCAATTACATATTGGCTTTTATGATTAGTATAAATTGAGCCAATCTCTTTGTATTTACATCATTCAATTTGAAGTAAGTTTGAAGAAAGTTTGAGTATTTGTGAGAGTTTTCTTTCTCTTCTTCTCCATTCTCTTTACAATTTCGTTTTTGTTCTTTTATTTATGAGTTCTTCCTTCCCATCCATGGAAGGCTAGGCTCTTATAATCAATCCAAGTGTTTAGCCATCTTGATGTTTAATTTGAAGATCTTGTTTCGCTTGTTCATATTGATTAATTGTTATTCAAGTTTCTCTTCTTCCTCTTTTGATTTTTATCTATATTGAATTGCTTAATATGATTTAGATGTTGATGTGATAATAGCTTTATTGTCATGTATTCAAAGAGGATCACAAAGACTAAACAATATAGAAATGCTTTTTGATGGATTGTTTAGCTTGGTTAAATCCCCGATCTTAAGTTAATCTATGTTTGGATGGTGTTTACTTTATCGAACCTTGGTTAATTAAATCCTAGACGCTTATCTAGTAGAGGATTCTTGGATCATGTTGAGGCGTCTTGATGTGATCTAAGGCCAAGACCACAGTTAGTAATTAAGTGAATTCCTTGTGATCAATGATGAGTTAAACTCAAGATCGGTAAAATTCCTTGGATTGGTTGCTTCTTTAGATTTGTTTACAACTTTAAATCTCCTAATTTTGTCAATCTTGTTAATCAAAACCCCCATTTCTAATTATCTTGATCATAATTAAATCTTTCCTTTTGATTCCTTGAGAGACGATTCGGTTCATTCTCTATACTACAAATTAGTTTGTGAACTGGTAATTTTTATTATTTGACGGGTCACAGCAACCTCTTGTCATTATGTGATCAAGTTGTAGTACTGGATCAACTGCCAGTCATGTCAATCGAACTTTCCTACATTCTTTGCTGGTTCTGGTAGTCAATCCTACCGATTCCTGACTGACATGATGTGAACAGGATGAACCGATAACCCCGGGTAAGATAGATTGATCTGTCCCGTGAAGTACATGTTCGACATGTCGAGTTCACTGCCGTCCCAGACTAGTTTCAGTTTTCGATATCTGATTGTTAATTAAATGATTTTGGGATAAACACAGTGTGGCGAGACCAAATCGATAGCACTTGGTTGCCCTGATTCGTATGACTTTGGCATGACCTAGCCAACCTTGCGAGTTGCTTGGAAACTTGGTCTGCTTTTTATTTTTCCTTCTTTTGCTCTAGTTTACTTTTATTTTGTCGAGTTTTAAGACAATCACTAAACTAGTGGTTAAACTGGTGAACCCTGTTATCTGGAATATGATTGTTCCAGTTAGACATTACAACTGTTTCCCGGCTAAAACCAGTTTGACCGGGTCAAAATGGTAACACCATGTCGACTCGATTGGAATGACTCGCTTAATCTAAAAGTCTCTCTTTTCTGCTTTGTCGTTACGGTGTACTAGTTTCGTGGCTAGTATAATCCGAATCAGTCTGGTTTGATGATCCGAATACCAAACTGCCTTGCTTTTTATCCAATCCGGTAGGATATTTTAAGCATTATTTGGTGTCGCAATGTTTGATGCATTCAATTTCCCTTACTCCCTAGTGGTTTTAAATTATCAATTATTTCTTCAATTTATTATTATTTTTGATGATTTTAGAAACTAATTGAAAAATCGAAGGTTAGACCCGTGACTATGTGATCAGGTTGTAGTACTGGATCACCTGCCAGTCGGGTCAATCGAACTTTCCTACATTCTTTGCTAGTTCTGGTAGTCAATCCTATCGATTCCTGACCGACACAATGTGAACAGGATGAACCGATAACCTCGGGTCGGCTAGATTGATCTATCCTGTGAATTACCTCTTCGACATGTCGAGTTCACTGTCGTCCCGGACTAGTTTCAGTTTTTCAATATCTAATTGTTAATTAAATGATTTCGGGATAAACACAGTGTGGCGAGACCAAATCGATATCACTTGGTCGCCCTGATTCGTATGACTTTGGCATGACCTAGCCAACCCTGTTTCCTACATTCTTTGCTGGTTCTGGTAGTCAATCCTACCGATTCCTGACTGACATGATGTGAACAAGATGAACCGATAACCCCGGGTAAGCTAGATTGATTTGTCTCGTGAATTACTTGTTCGACATGTCAAGTTCATTGCCGTCCCGGACTAGTTTCAGTTTTCGATATCTGATTGTTAATTAAATGATTTAGGGATAAACACAGTGTGGCGAGACCAAATCGATAGCACTTGGTTGCCCTGATTCGTATGACTTTGGCATGACCTAGCCAACCCTGCGAGTTGCTTGGAAACTTGGTCTGCTTTTTATTTTTCCTTCTTTTGCTCTAGTTTACTTTTATTTTGTCGGGTTTTAAGACAATCACTAAACTAGTGGTTAAACTGGTGAACCCTGTTACCTGGAATATGATTGGTCCAGTTAGACATTACAACCGTTTCCCGGCTAAAAACAGTTTGACCGGGTCAAAATGGTAACACCATGTCGACTCGATTGGAATGACCCAAAATGTCCACCACATGCAAATGCATGACAAAAGCTAAGAACAGAATGAAACTCGTGATTAGGCACACATCGCCTAATAATTTGGCCACTACAAAATCGCCACAGATATGGATCATCCCACACATAATATTTTGATTCACTCTTAAGTTTATAAATTTGTGCACGAGTGAAATGTGAGGGAAAAATTGTAGCAACCAAGAAATTCACCATATCAGCAAACCAAGGGAAGGTGTTCTTACCTTGCAGCTGCATAAGCTGCTCATCTGGGAAGGAGTCCCGTACAGGGAAGGGATCTGAAGCCCTTTCAATGCGGCTCAAATGATCTGCCACTAGGTTCTCTGCTCCACTCTTGTCACGGATCTCTATGTGAAACTCTTGGAGCAGTAGCATCCATCTTATTAGTCGGGGCTTTGCATCTGGCTTCTTCAAAAGGAACTTCAGAGCTGCATGATCAGTAAACACAACAACCTTAGAACCAAGCAAATATGATCTAAACTTATCCAAAGCAAAAACAATGGCTAAAAGTTCTTTTTCGGTTGTGGTATAGTTGGCACGAGCGACATCTAGAGTTACGGAAGCATAGTATATCACATGAGAAGCTTTCCCCACTCTGTGCCAAGACTGCTCCTACTGCATAGTTAGAAGCATCACACATTAACTCAAATGGCAATGTCCAGTTAGGTGGCTGGATGATAGGGGTACTAGTCAAGGCCTGCTTCAAGTGGTTGAAAGCTGCCTTGCACTTGTCATCAAAATTGAACTCCCCATCTTTCTCGAATCGGGAAAGTGGAAGAGCAATCTTCTTTGAAGTCGGCAATGAAGCGCCTGTAGAAACCTGCATGACCAAGAAAAGAACGCACTTCCCGCACGCATGTGGGGTAAGATAGACAAGTAATTACATCAATCATGGCAGGATCTACCTCAATGCCCTTACTGGATACTACATGGCCTAAAACTATACCCTGTTCTACCATAAAATGGCATTTCTCAAAATTTAGCACAAGGTTAGTCTCAATGCATCTTTGCAATACTCTAGATAGGCTGGCTAAACATGAATCAAAAGATGAACCATAGACAGTGAAGTCATCCATAAACACCTCCATGCACTCCTTTAAGAAATCAGAAAATATGCTCACCATGCACCGCTGGAAGGTACCAGGGGCATTGCAGAGGCCGAAGGGCATCCGTCTGTAAGCAAAGGTGCCGAAGGGACAAGTAAATGTGGTCTTCTCCTGATCCTCCGGTGCAATGTGGATTTGGAAGTATCTAGTGTAGCCATCTAAAAAGCAGTAATGGGACTTACCAGCCAACTGTTCCAGCATCTGATCAATGAACGGAAAGGGGTAATGATCTTTCCGAGTGGCTTGGTTGAGACGTCTGTAGTCAATGCAGACTCTCTAGCTATTCTGCACTCGGGTTGGAATGAGCTCATTCTTCTGGTTGGCCACAACAGTCACCCCGGATTTCTTTGGAACTACTTGCACCGGGCTCACCCACTTGCTGTCAGAAATGGGATAGATAATGCTAGCCTGCAGTAGCTTGGTCACTTCTTTTTTCACCACATCTAGAATGAGAGGATTCAGTCTCCTCTAGGGTTGTCTCACTGGTTTAGTTTCCTCCTCAAGTAATATCCTGTGCATGCATGTGGAGGGGTTAATACCAGGGATGTCTGCAAGTGTCCAACCAATTGCCCTTTTGTGTTGCTTCAAGACTTCCAATAATCTGGTTTCTTGCTCAGGTTGGAGGTGTTTGGCCATTATCACTGGGAGCTTCTCATCCTTTTCCAAGAATGCATACTTCAAATGCTCGGGCAAGGGCTTAAGTTCAATGGAGGGTGGTTGCTAGACTGACGGTACTAGTTTTGGAACCAAAACTAAATCTGCTAAATTCTCAGCAGTTGCACCTGTACCTGCAAGCTATGCACAATCTTGCAAAACAACATCATCATATCCTATGGAATCAAAAGAATCACACTTAGCAGCAGGATGAATGATAACATCATTAATAACAACATCATTGCCATTAATAACAGAAACAGAATCATCAATGTCAGCAGAATTAACAACAGCACATGATAAGTATGTAGAAATCTCAGCACAGGCTGCACACATTGCAGTGGGTTTACAACCAAAAAGTCCGAAGCAGGCAGAACAAGTATCACAAGCTATACTATCAGTGTATCCTACAATTTCAGGAAACTCTGCCAACTTATCAGCGTGCATATCATCAACCAGTAAATCAATGACATCAAAATGAAAAACAGAATGATCCTCTAAAGGGTATTTCATGGCATCAAAAATGTTAAACTGAATGATATCATCACCAAATTCCATGGAAAGGGTACCAGCATGCACATCAATCTTAGTTTTAGCAGTTTTCAAAAATGGCCTACCTAAGATCAATGAGGGTGGGGAAGAGGCAGATTCATCTTCCATATTCAACACATAAAAATCAGCTGGGAATATTAAATTATTTACCCGAACCAGAACGTCTTCCAACACTCCTGCAGGTTGAGCAGTGCTTCGATTTGCTAACTGAATGACAATGTCGGTGGATTTTAGCTCTCCCATATGCAATGAAGTGTAAACTGACTTTGGCATTACATTGATGGAGGCTCCCAAGTCTAGCAAGGCATGAGTGAACTGTTGGTGCCCTATGGTGCAAGGGATGGTAAAAGTACCTGGATCCTTGCATTTGGGAGGCAGGTTGGGTTGAATCAAAGCAGAGACATTTCTCCCCATACTCACTTTTTCAGTGCCCTTTAGCTTCCTTTTATGGGTGCACATCTCTTTCAAGAACTTGGCATACTTGGGGATTTGTTTAATTGCCTCCAAGAGAGGTATATTCACCTCAACCTTCTGAAAAGTCTCCATAATTTCCTTATCCAAGTCAGTTTCAACCATATGCCTCGGCTGTATCATTCGGTTGGGAAAAGGAAGAGGAATGTTGGAACCTGACTTTTTTGGATGTTCACTTTTCTGCTGTATTGAATTTTCTATCAGCCGATTTGATCCAGGTTTTACGCTTAGTCTTTGTAGGATCATTTGTCGCTAAATTTGCTACAACATTCGAATTAGCCGTTGAGAACTTGAAGTTGCTGTGGAATCTTGTTTCTCTGGGTCAAGGGTAGAATCTGGAATTATCTGCTGCACTGGTCCATTGATTTGCTTACCACTGCGTAAAGCTATAGCACTAACATTGCCTCTAGGGTTTGGAGTGGTTTGAGAGGGTAATTGGCCAGAACCCTGTGACTTTAATTCATGAATTGATGTGGCAAGTTGACCAATTTGAGTCTCCAAGTTTTGAATGGTGGTTTCAGTTCTCTGTTGAAACTGGATGTTATTGGTGGCCAACTGTTTCACCAAATCCTCCAATGAGGGCTCATATTTTGTGGTTACAGGACCTTGCTGCTGGAATGGTGGTCCAGCATGTGGCTGAAACTGATTTGTCCTTGCTTGCTGCTGGAATGGTGGTCTATACTGGTTTGGTGGCTGCTGATTTGATGCATTCCCATATCTCAGTTGGGATGGTCCCTCCACCAGGGTTGTAAGTGTTGGAGAATGGATCATATTTCGTTGTTCTTGCCGATGGAATTGTGGCTTCCCAGAAATATACCACCAGAGCCACGCATTGGTCTTGACACTCAGAATCATCTAGCAATATGGGGCACGCATCTGTGGGATGAGAGGAACTAGAACATATGCTACAAACTCTTGCAGGGGTTTGCACACGTGGTTCGTGTTGTCCTATTGCCATCTGTCTAACCAAAGAAGTGAGCTCATCCAATCTATGTTCCACCCTTTGTTGATCAAAGCATGTGAAGAGGTATTAACTTCATTGACTACTCGGTTGCAAAGACCCATTCGAGTACCAAATTGCCGAGAATTTGCTGCCATGTTTGCAATTAAGTTTCTCGGCAAAGAATGGAGTTTTATCTACCAATGCTCCACCACTTGCGGCATCAATCATACTCCTTTCCATTGGCATCAATCCTTCATAGAAGTATTGGATCGAGATTGATCACTAATTTGATGGTGTAGGCAGCTTGAGCACAATTTCTTGAATCTCTCCCAATACTCATGGAGAGTTTCACCACTGATTTGCCTTATGCCACAAATATCTTTCCTTATTGCAGCAGTTCTTGATGCAGGAAAGTACTTCTCCAGAAATAATCTCTTCATGTCATTCCAAGAAGTGATGGCAGCAGGTTGTAAGTAATACAACCAATCCTTAGCAAAGACCATCCAAGGAGAAAGAAAAGGCCCTTAGCTTGATGTGATTTTCAACTATTCCATGAGGTTTCATGGTAGAGCAGACAACATGGAACTCCTTCAAATGCTTATGTGGATCTTCACCTACACGACCATGAAACTTGGGCAACAAGTGTATCAATCCAGATTTCAACTCAAAATCAACATTAAGTTCGTGGATATTGAATGCACAAAGGTTGATAATTTACATCAGTGCACCAATTCCTTAAGGGTCCTATTGTTATAGTCACCATAGTAAAATCAACAGACTCAAGATCGTATTAATCAAGTACTAATGTATGCACTCAACAGGATTAAAAGAGTCAACAAGATTAGGTGCAATGTCAAGTTCAAGTCCAATTCCAGAAGTAATTCTATTAGCTCTATGAATGCTACTACCAGTCCTATGAATTCTATGAAGTGTATGAAATGTTCTCTCAATTTCAGGATCAAATGAATGCAAGGTACCAGGATCAGATCTAGTCATACAGCATGCAGTTCATAAGAAGGTATTAGAAAAGCAATAACAACTAAAACACTAAAAATTCCTAAAAAAATACTCCAAAAAATTAAACAAAAATAAAAAACAGAATCAAATGAATTTTAAAAATTATGGAACCACCACAAGATAAAATCTACACACAAATGCTATCCAACTAAATAATAAAAAATCTTACAAAATTGAAAAAGTGGTCTAAATGATGGAATTTGGCAAAAATAAGGGTGACCTCACTATGTATAGTGAGCCTTTCTCAGAATAATATTTTCCATTTGCGTACCAAAATTCAGATCAATCAGAGATGCCCGAACCGAAATTCTTGACACAATGCCCTTTATCCAATTTCAGCCGAATCCCACTTGAAAAAGCTTCAAAAACAAAACAAACACATTTGTTAGAGTTAGATGGGATCTTGAAATGATCAAATAGTTGCCTTGGATCCCCGGCAACGGTGCCAAACTTGACAAGAGGTTGTCGAGACCTATCATATAAAATAACCGGTTCACAAACTAATTTGTAGTATAGAGAATGAACCGAATCGTCTCTCAAGGATCCAAAAACAAAGATTTAATTAGATCAAGATAATTAGAAAAGGGGGGGGGGTTTGTTGTTGATTAACAAGATTAATAAAAGTAGGAGATTCAAAGTTGTAAACAAATCTAAAGAAACAACCAATCCAAGGAAATTTACCGATTTTGAGTTTAACTCATCATTGATCACAAGGAATTCACTTAATTGCTAAACATGTTCTTGGCCTTAGATCACATCAAGAAGCCTTAACATGATCCAAGAATTCTTTACTAGATAAGCATCTAGGATTTGATTAACCAAGGTTAGATAAAGTAAGCACCATCCAACATAGATTAACTTAAGATCTAGAATTTAACCAAGCTAAACAATCTATCAAAAAGCTTTAATATATTGTTTAATCTTTATGATCCTCTTTGAAAACATGATAATAAAGCTATTACCACATCAAAATCTAAATCAAATTAAGCAATTTAATCTAGATAAAAATCAAAAGAGGAAGAAGAGAAACTTGAATAACAATTAAGCAATATGAACAAGCAAAACAAGATCTCCAAATTAAACAACAAGATGGCTAATCCCTTGGATTGATTATGAGAGCCTAGCCTTCCATACATGGGAAGGAAGAACTCAGAATTTAAAGAACAAAAACAAAATTGCAAAGAGAATGGAGAAGAAGAGAAAGAAAACTCTCACAAATACTTAAACTTTCTTGAAACTTACTTCCAAATTGAATGCCTCTAATACAAAGAGGTTGGGTCTATTTATACTAATCCTAGAAGCCAATTTGTACATGTACATAATCTGAATACAATCTATAAGAATATGAAAATTGTCAAAAATGGAAGCTTGATGCATGGTTGGTGGCTTGGTGCATGGTTGGTGGCTTGGTGCATGGTAGGTGGGTTGGTGTATGGTTGGTGGCTTTTAGTCAACAACTCTTATTCGACTTCTGGCTCCAAATTCATCACCTAGACGGTGCATTTTTTCTTGGATGTCTTCATCAAAGTTGTAGCTAGTTGTCTCATTGAAAATCTCCAATTTGAATCATGTCATTTGGACTTTTAGAACTCCAGAAATGCCAAAAACACTGCACCTACCTCAAGTTAGGTTGGAAGAACGTGTTTCCAAATTCAGACCAACTTGTAGCTTCAGAAGCATGCCTAAAACGACATCTATTGACAAAATGGTCTTCAGTGAAGTTGGAGATATGGGTCTTATCTTTCAAATGACCAATATGTGCATACTGCCCAGATGGTTCCGTGACAGCAAACTCACTCTGTATTGCAAGGCTATTTTGGGTCCTTAGAAGTCCGATCCAACTCTTGAGTTCTTCATGAAACTTGTAGATCCTTGTCTTAGCTTTCCAAAGACACCAAGATCACCTCAATTGGATCACCGAGTCCCAAGTTATGGCCTAACCAAGGAAGAAAGGTCAAAATGCATCAAAATCCAAAAATTATCCAATATTTACATTAAAACCCAATGAAGCCCAACAACATTAAACTCATCTAAAATACTAATATTGGGCACAATAAACATCTAATGAAGCCTAATACAAAGCTAACATAAGTGTCTCAAATTGATTGATCAAATATCAGATTGCCTTGCTTTTTATCCAATCCGTTACGTTATTTTAAGCATCTTTTGGTGCCGCAATGTTTGACGCGTTTAACAAGAGGTTGTCGAGACCCGTCAAATAAATAAAATTTACCAGTTCGCAAACTAATTTGTAGTATAGAGCATGAACCAAATCGTCTCTCAAGGATCCAAAAAGAACAAAGATTTAATCAGATCAAGATAATTAAAATGGGGGTTTTGATGATTAGAAAAGATAATACACTAATTGAATTAAAGGAAAGTAATTAACAAATTAACCAATCCAAGGAAATTTTACCGATCTTGAGTTTAATCCATCATTGATCACAAGGAATTCACTTAATTGCTAACCATGTTCTTGGCCTTAGATCATATCAAGATACCTCAACATGATCCAAGAATCCTCTACTAGATAAGCATCTAGGATTTAATTAACCAAGGTTAGGTAAAGTAAGCACCATCCAAACATAGATTAACTTAAGATCAAGAATTTAACCAAGCTAAACAATCCATCAAAAAGCTTTAATAAATTGTTTATTCAATGTGATCCTCTTGAATACATGATAATAAAGCTATTATCACATAAACATCCAAATCAAATTAAGCAATTCAATCTAGATCAAAATTAAAAGAGGAAGAAGAGAAACTTGAATAACAATTAAGCAATATGAATAAGTAAAACAAGATCTCCAAATTAAACATCAAGATGGCTAATCCCTTGGATTGATTATGAGAGTCTAGCCTTCCATGGATGGGAAGGAAGAACCCAGAAATAAAAGAACAAAAATGAAATTCTAAAGAGAATGGAGAAGAAGAGAAAGAAAACTCTCACAAATACTCAAATTTTCTTCAAACTTACTTAAAATTGAATCATCCTAATACAAAGAGATTGGCTCTATTTATACTAATCCTAGAAGTCAATTTATACATGTACATAATCTGAATACAAGCTGTAAAAACATGGAAATTGTCAAATATGGAAGCTTGATACATGGTTGGTGGGGTGGTGCATGGTAGGTGGGTTGGTGTATGGTTGGTGGCTTTTAGTCAGAAACTCTTATCCGACTTCTGGCTTCATTTTCATGACCTAGACGGTGCATTTTGGCTTAGAGGTCTTCATGAAAGTTGTAGCCAGTTGTCTCCTTGAAATTGTGCAATTGGAATCATACCATTTGGACTTTTAGGACTCCAGATATGCGAAAAACACTGCACCTACCTCAAGTTAGGTTGGCAGAACGTGTTTCCAAATTCAAACCAACTTGTAGCTTCATAATGATGCCTAAAACGACATCTATTGACTAAATGGTCTTCAGTGAAGTTGGAGATATGGGTCTTATCTTTCCAATGGCCAAGAGGAGGCCTATAGCCCACTATGTAGTCCAATATGTGCACACTGCCCAGATTTCCGTGGCAGCAAACCCACTCTGCATTGCAGGGATATTTTGGACCCTTAGAAGCCTGATTCAGCTCTTGAGTTCAACTTGTAGAGAATTGTCTTAGCTTTCCAAATACACTAAGATCACCTCAAATAGATCACCGAGTCCCAAGTTATGGCCTAACCAAGGAAGAAAGGTCAAAATGCATCAAAATCCGAAAATTATTCAATATTTGCATTAAAGCCCAATGAAGCCCAACAACATTAAACTCATCTAAAATACTAATATTGGGCACAATAAACATCTAATAAAGCCTAATACAAAGCTAACATAAGTGTCTCAAATTAATTGATCAGCGTTCTAACTTGATAAATCACGGTAGACGTGATTGTTCCGTACCAGGCCACAACTTGCCCCGCCGGTCGATTTCCCTTACTCCCTGGCGATTTTTAATTATCTATTTTTTCTTCAATTTATTATTATTTTTGACGATTTTAGAAACTAATTGTAGAATGGAAGGTCAGACCCGTGACTATATGATCAGGTTGTAGTACTGGATCAACTGCCAGTCGGGTCAATCGAACTTTCCTACATTCTTTGCTGGTTCTGGTAGTCAATCCTAGCGATTCTAGGCCGACACAAAGTGAACAGGATGAACCGATAACCCCGGGTCAGCTAGATTGATCTATCTAGTGAATTACCTGTTCGACATGTCGAGTTCACCGCCGTCCGGACTAGTTTCAGTTTTTCAATATCTGATTGTTAATTAAATGATTTCGGGATAAACACAGTGTGCCGAGGCCAAATCGATAGCACTTGGTCTCCCTGATTCGTGTGACTTTGGCATGACCTAGCCAACCTTGCTGGGTGCTTGGAAACTTGGTCTGCTTTTTATTTTTCCTTCTTTTGGTCCAATTTAAATTTATTTTTGATGGATTTTACAGCAATCACTGAACTAGTGGTTAAACTGGTAAGCTAGTGAAACGGTCACCTAACCAGGTCAACCACAGATACATCCGACCTACCCAAAAAACTAGTTACCCAGAATCTGACTAGCCCAATTTGACATTGCATTCGTTTACTAGTTAAACAAGGTTTGACCCTATCAAAATGGTAATCACCATGTCGACACCTTAAGAATAAACAGCTTAATCTAAATGGCTCTCCTTTTGGCTTTATCATTTCGGGTTACCCAGTCTGTGCCGCTATTCCATAACTATAGAACCCGAATCGATCTAGTCGGATGAACCAAAAACTAGACCGCCTAGCTTTTTCTTCGATCCGGTAGGACATGTTAATTGCCTTTTGGTGCCACAGTTTTTGACTCGGTTGCAATCGGTAAATCACTATATACCTCACTTTTCCGGCCCGGGCCAGTCTCGCTTTTGCCGGCCGATCTCCCATACCCCCGGGCGGTTTAATTATCATTTTTTTCAATCTATTACTATTTTTGACGATTTTCAAAACTGATTGTAGAATGGCAGGTCAGACCAGTGACCATGTGATCGAGTTGCAGTACAGGATCAACGGCTAGTCGGGTCAGTTGAACTTTCTAACATTTTTTGCTGGTTCTTATAGTCAGTCCTACCTATTCCTGACCCACATGATGTGACCAGGTTCATCCGATAACCCTGGGCCGGCACTATTGATCTGTCTCGCGAGTTACCCGTTCGACAAGTCAAGTTCATTGCCATATCGGACTCGTTTAAGTTTTTTGATATTTGATTTTGAATTTAACGATTTCTAGATAAACACAATGTGTGGAGACCAAATCGGTAGCTCCTGGTCCACCTGATTCGTTTGACTTTGGCATGACCTAGCCAACCTTGCGGGTTGCAAGGATACATGGTCTGCTTTTAATTTTTCCTTCTTTTGCATGAGTTTATTTTTAATTTGTTGGATTTTAAAACAATCACAAAACTATTGGTTAAATAGGTGAGCTATGGAGCCGGTCACCTAACCAGGTCAACCACCAATACATCAATCAGACCCAGCAACCCAATTACCTGGAATTTAACTGGTCATGTTCGACATTAAAATTGTTTCCCAGTTAAATAGGGTTTGACCCTATCAACATGGTAACACCTTCTCGTCTCGATTGGAATGTCCCGCTTAATCTTAAAAGTCTCACTTTCAGCTTTATCAATTCGGGTTACCTAGTCTGTTTCGCTATTGCATAACTGTATAACCCAAATCGCCCAAGTCGGATGAACCGAAAACCTGACCGCCTAGCTTTTTATCCGATCTGGTAGGACATTTTGAACGTTCTTGGGTGTCGCACTGTTTGACTCGGGTGGACCCCGTAAATAGAAGTAGACCTGATTGTTCCGGCTCGGGCCACAACCGGTCATGCCGGCCGATTTCCCTTTCACCTGGGCTGTATTAAACTATCATTGTTTTCAATCTATTATAATTTTTGACAATTTTTGAAATTGATTATAGAATGGAACTTCAGTGCGATGACCATATGATAGGGTCGTAGTACAGGTTCAACTGCTAGTTGGCTCTCACGAACTTTCCTACATTCTTGGCTGGTTCTTGTAGTCAATCCTACTGATTCCTGACCCACATGATGTGAACAGGTTGAACCGATAACCCTGGGCAGGGTGGATTGATCTGTCCCGCGACAGACTCGTTCGACATGTCGGGTTCACTGTCATCTCGAACTGGTTTCAGTTATTTGATATCGGATTCTTAATTTAACAATTTCAGGATAAACACAGTGTCGTTGCACCATATCGACCTGATTCGTTTGGCTTCAACAAGACCTAGCTGTGGAAATATGTTTGCCCCAATGGTTTATTGTGTTATGTTTTGATGATGACAAATACATTACAAAAAGGATTACAAATATGCTACATATGTGCTTGATGAGCTATATTGGATAATGCATGGTTATATATTATCTTGTTGTTCCTTTTATAAGAATCATGCATTAAGTTTTGTGTATCATCATTGATAGGATATATCCAATGTACTTGATAAGTGATATAATTAATTATTGGATATGTGTCTATATGTGAATCATATATGCATGAAGAACTTTATAAAGTTATATACATGTGAATCATGCATATTAAGTTATTGAGATATGGATTTGGACTAATCATGGTTTTTAAATGAGTTATGCTTTGTAGGATAGTCCAAGTACCAGGAGTGAGCATTGGAATAAGAAAGTGAAAGATCCTATTTATGTTCAACTCAAGAAGAAGGAGAATGAAGAGATGAACCAAGCATTAAGAAGATTTGAAGAGAAGAAATCTTAGAAGCTTGAAGTGCATCAAGAAGCTTATAGACTCAAAAGGGTATACTTTCTCTTATAGGCTATTCTCCTTTGTAAGGATAGAGGTTTCACATGAAGAGAGCTCAAATATCCTTATTCAATCTTGACAAATGTTCTTAACATGGTAAAATGCCCAACAAACAAGTTTTGAGAAGTTAGTCTTGGTGGTATTTCAAAACTATGAAAAATAGCAAAATCTGAATTTGGAAAGCTGACCTATGGTCATATTTTTATCATAACTTTTAAAATACTTTGAGTTTTGATCTGAAACTTATTTCATATGAAAGTAGACTCAACGAGCTTTCCAACGCATGGTTATTTGTTTAATTTCGATAAGAAACGAAGAAATTATGACATTTTAAAAAAAGACAACTTTTCTAATAGGAATCGTAGTCGACTACACAAGACTTGTAGTCGACTACAAGACTCTGGAAAACTGACATATGGTCACAAGAAGTGATTGAACCAGTAAAATATTGTTTGCACTCTCTTATCCCTCACTCTCTTTACATTCTAGCAATTTACATTTAACTACTTATTTGTTGAGTTTTCATGATAGCTATAATTATTGATCTACTGCATATCTTGTGATATTTCTACTTAGATCATTAGAACTTGATATATATCTTGTTTGCTTGATTTATATATATACATCTAAGCTATACTCAAGGTATCACATTGATTGACAAATCTTCATACAAGTAAGGCATTCATTTAAAACTCAATTTGCTCACAGAAGCAAATTGTAGTCTACTACAAGAAAAGTGTAGTCTACTACAAGACTACTAGAAACTCAACATTAGTGTTTTATTTGTTGATCTTGCAAAACCACTTTCAGGGGTTTATTGTAGTTGACTACACACTACTTGCAGTCTACTACAAGGTTTCAACCAAGTGATTTTCTATCTTGGTTTATTTCCCACTAGTCTCAAATTAATCACACTATAATTTACATTGTTCAATATACTTATATGTGATTGATATTATGCATTATATGAATTGTTAATAATATGAAAGCATGAATTGTTGTGAAATATATTTATTCCGCTGCATGTATTGATTGGGTGCATCAAAATGCACAATTGCACAAAGTTGAAATAAAATTTGTGATCACCCAATTCACCCCCCTCTTGTGTGATGGTTGCCCTTGGTTAACAAGTGGTATCAGAGCTTCGTGGTCTGTTTAAAGCTTAACCGCTTAGAGTTAATGATCCTTGTATAATGGCAACCATAGAAAGTTTTTCAAATATGGAGGGTTTTGAAATTGATAATCCACCATTCTTTGATGGTGTCCATTTTGATTTTTGGAAAACTAGAATGGAATGTTATTTGCAATCTATTGACTTAGATTTGTGGGATATTGTGCTTGATGGCTTTTCCTTTAAACCAAAACTGAATTGGGATTCCTATGACAAGAAATGTTTTACCTTAAACATTAGAGCAATGCAAATATTGAGATATGGTTTAAATGATGATGTTTATGCTAGAATTACAAATTGCTCTAGTGCTAACGATATTTGGGATACCCTTGATGCTATTTATCTTGCTACCAATGGTTTTATGGATAAAGATATGAATAGGCAACAAAAAGAGCAAAAGCAATCGAAGGAAGCCAATCTTAAAAAATGTCCTCAAGAAGATATCCAAAGTTATGAAATGAGCTTAATGCAAATTGGTGGTGATGAACTTCAATTAGTAGAAGAAGCACACCAAAACCAAATTGAAAATGAACATACTCTTGAAGCATTGATAAGCAATCATGAGCAAGATGATGATGCCTATGAAGTGCCAGCCGTGCTAGAAATTGAGAGTAGCTCCTACATGGCTCAAAAAGACTTTGAGGTAAATAATGGTAAACTTCATGATAGTCATTCCTATGATGAGCTACAATGTGCATATAATGAATTAATGATTTTAGAAATGAAAAACTTAGCATGCTTGCAAAACATTTCCTCTATTGAAATTCAAATTGAGTCTTTGTGTAACATCCCTAAATTTCATATGTTATGACTTAGTTAACTTCTTTGGATGATTTATATGTTTTGTTACAGAAATGGTAATAGATTGAGTTAGAATGATTAATTTGATATTCTAGCCATACCGGTGAACTCGGTAGAACCTAAGGAAGATATTGGTGAAATCTAAACTCTTATGTTTACCCTAGCTAAGTTAGGACCTACTGGTAAATTTAATTTTCTTCAGGACCTATTGGGAATTCTTAGAAATCACAAGGATATTTTAGTCTTTTTACACCTCAGTGGCAAATTAGTGATTCTTCCTTTAAGTGAGGGGCAAGATAGACATTTCAACCTCCCCTCCCTCTTGAAATGGAGAACCGGCCAGCATAGGAGAGCCAAAGGCTCATCTTCTCCAAAATCTCTAAGTTCCATAGCCAAGCTTGCTTCAAGGGTTCAAGGTCCCAAAGTAAGTATTTTTATACACCTTTTGGCTTAGGTTATGTGATGGTTATTGATCACTATGATCTCTTCTTCAATCCTATGGTATTAGTTTCTTGAGAAACTCATTTTCACCTCCAAGAATCAAGAACACCCATGTCTAAAAGTTAGTTGTTTTGGTTGAATGTTTTGAAGGAAGTTGAAGGGAAGGTTGCCTTGACTACCAATCCCATCTTGGAATCAAGTTAGGAGCACTTCAAGGTGAGTGTGGATTTACTTGTGCTATTGTATGATGTTCTTAGAGTGAAAGTGTATGATAAAGGATTAAGCTTGAATATAGGGTTTTCACCTATGCTTGAGGTTGGATGTGTTTTATTACATGTTTTCAAGGATTAGGGTTTAGGAAAAATGAGTGATATGGTTGGTATACTTGATGGATTTGAGGACATGAATTCTAAGGGGAAAACTAGGGTTTTGATTTGAAGTTGGGCGTGGCACTATTCCTACCCAGAAGGCCAACCACGGGCGTGGTCCCCACCACGGCCCGGCTGTGGTCCTCTTTGGAAAGGAAATGTTGATGTCTCGTGCCCAACCACGGCCGTGGTCCCCACCACGGGCTGGCCGTGGTTGGCTCTGGAAAGAAAAATGTTGTGTGCTGAAATCTGACCACGGGTGTGGTGGCCACCAGGGGCTGGCCGTGGTCCAGACCACGGGTGTGGTGGCCACCAGGGGCTGGCCGTGGTCCAGACCACGGGCGTGGTGCCAACCAGGGGCAGGCCGTGGTTGTCTCTGTTTCCAATTTGTTGAGTTTGTTTTCTAAACCGTGGCCGTGGTTACCACCACGGGCTGGCCGTGGTTGACTCTGCTTGTGTTATTGTGGTGCTTATGCCTAGGGTCTTGATACCATATGCTAGGTTTAGGATGAAGAATGACTTGGCATTAGAATGAGATGTGTAGCTAAGTAAGAATGCTTGATAGAAGTGACTTAGCACTATTGTAACTAAGTAAGAATGCTTGATAGAGTTGAGCATGATGGTTATGTGTTGTATATGCTTGAATTGATTACATGTAATGCTATTATGATGATATTATGATTGAGCATGATACGAGTATGAGAACATTGCATTGCATAGTGAGATGGCCTAACCGGAAGGAGTTAGTGTACAAAACAGAGGGGTGCCTAGCTGATGAGCTAGATGGAAATGAAATAGCATACCTAATTGCATTGCATTGCGAGGTGGCCTAACCGGAAAGGGTTAGTGTACAAGAATGAGGGGTGCCTAGCTTATTAGCTAGAAGGAAACGGAATTGGCATAACACATTCATATGCATATTGCGAGGGCCTAACCGAAAGGGGTTAGTGCACAACAAGAGGAGTGGAGAAAGAAAAAGTGTGAATAAAAGGTGTGAACATCATGTGCATTCATTCATTGCATTGGTTGGTTGGTGTTGCTTGACATATTGTGAATTGTGTTATACTTGCTCTCTGCTTACATTTATACTTTATCTGCAAGTTATTCATATTCACTGGGAAGTTGTTCTCACCACCTCTTTCTCAGATTCGCAGGAACACCCCGGACCCTCTACGGGTTAAGTACGGAGGATTCTGTTGATTTATTTTGGAAATTGTATTTTTGGTGGAGTTAAGCTCCGTGATGTAACTATAATAGGATGTGTATTATTCTGATGTAAATGTTACAGGGAACTGAATACTACTTTTGATGTACTCGGTTCTGTATATGTTTAGTGTGCTCAGTCAGGATAGTGTTTAGATTACACTTGTATAACATTTCGTACTCTGATAATATTTTGGTTGAGATCTGAGATCTCTTTTTTATGTATGTGTATGTGTATATATATAATATATGTACTCTGGTTGGTTTGAAATGGTTGTTAGAAATCCGCTGCTTATGTTATAGTTTGTGGTAATGTTTAAGAATAAAAGGAAACGCTGCCGAATTTTCTATATTTCTATATTCCACGTAAGGCTTATGGTTGGTAAATAACATAGTAACTAATAGGTCTTACACTTTGAAAAATGAATATGCTTTTCTTGATGTGGAAATATTGATGAAATGTGAAACCTCAACTACTAGTGAAATATGTATTGATTTAATAACAAAAGTTGAGGAATCATCTTCCAAATTTGCCAAAGTTAATGATTATACTTGTTTGCATTCCATGTGTGATAATAAAAGGAAAACCAAAGATGTTTTACATGGAAAATCAAGAAAGACTTATGGCAAAAATATTTTGGAAAATGATTACACTAAAAGGCATAAGTTTTTCGAAAATGATCTTCAAAAGACCAAACCATCATCACATTCAATTGTTTGCAACTATTGTGGTCATCTAGGACATATTTCTCATTTGTGTAAATTTAGAAGAAATTCTTATATGAGAAATAACATGATGTGGGTTCCTAAAACCCTTAAAGGCTCTAATACTAACATTGAAGGACCCAAGTTGAAATGGGTACCAAAAAGTCCTCATAGTGCTTCAATTGTATAGAGAATTTCCCAAAAGGATGGTCATATTAGTAAAGCAAAAGAAGAGTCATCAAGGAGAATGCTTCCAAGGCCCAATGGTAGAAATCTTGGTCAAAGAAGGAAGATGGCTTCAACCAAAGTTTCTCACATGCATATTGAGGAACTTACAAAGTTCAAATATCCAAAGGAGAAACAATGGGTAAGGAAAAGTCTTCAATTGAATGATAAGGCCAATGTATCAAATGATCTTACCTCATATTCAAATTCAATTACAAAATCCATGAATTTGAGGAACATTATTCGTAGGCCATAAATAATGGAGAAAATCATGTGTGCTTAATAAAATTTGAATATTATATTTAGCACTTGATTATATTCATTCTTGTTGTACCATTTGCTTATTAAGTTGAATATATTTTGGTACATAAAGTTCTATTCTATGCCTAGCCATGCATGATATGCTTTAAATTGTTTATATATCATGAAAAGAAGCATGTCATTGACATTGTGCTTAATGCTAAATTGATTATTGAATTATTATGCTCAACTAGCATATTATGGCTAAATTGATATTTGTAAGAGCATAATAGATTAATGATCAATGACTAATCCTTGTGGATCCAAAATTTGTTGGATACCAAAGAAATGTGCTTAAATTTGATTGTAAGGTGACAACTACCTCAAGTATTCATTGAAATAGAATACAACTACTCTACTTGAGGTTAGCAATACTTGAATGGATTCAACTTCTCAAGAGGGATACAAACTTCATGAAGAATCTCTACACCCTCAAGGAGACTTGAAGTATAGAAGTTGGAGTCACCTACACAAATTCAAGGAATACTAATTTGGTGATATCAATATCTTATCCCAATTTATGCTTTAAATGAAATATACATGTTATTTGGGAATTATAGTATTGATTTATGCTTTAACATGTCTTAAATTGTGCTTATCTAATAATGTGACTTGAAAATGTGTTCACCTATGCTAGTATGCTAGATAAAGTACACACTTTGATTCAAATGACTTGTTTTATGGCAATCTCTTTGTTATTGAGCTTGTGATTATATATTATTGTACTTATATGAAATTCTACATGCTCAAAAGAATTCTAATCCTTTCTTTTATTTGCTTGAATGATTCAAATGCTTACTTAGGATTGGATGGTTAAGAATTAGATATCTTCTTGGTTGAAATTGCTTGATATGTGAATTTCCTATAAACAAGAAGAAAATGATTCATTTGTGCTTTAAACGTACCTTTGATCTTCAACGACTCATTCATTGAAATCTATCTATTGAAATGAATCATGAATAGTTTTCTAAGTGATAAGTTCCATGCTTTTGAACTCTTGTATTACAAAAGGGAACTTTCACTCTTGATTGGCATGTGTGCTTACTTGAAATTCTTACATCACATAACATGTCTTACATGATCATTGTTTGGCCCAAAATGCTTATACAAGTTTTGACGATGGTCATATGTTCTTAGATAAGCTTGAATCTTGCTTTGAAATTGCTTAATCTTTGCTTTGGATTCAAGTGTATATATACTTCTCCTCTTGTCATTATCAAGTGGTAAAATTGTATGGTTGATAATGTGATACATTCTTGATATTCTATATCAACCAAAATTATGCTTGTGGATATGCTTAAATAATACAAGCACCAGTGGCCAATGGCAAGAACTGAATGAAGAGGAACATGATGAGATTTTCTTCAAATGCTAAGAAATGAAATACTTAAAGGAAGAAAATTTAAATTCAAAGGTTCAACAATTGAAGAACATTCAAAGGAGCATCACACTCTCTCAGACTTAATAAGTATCTCTATCCCTAAACTTTTATGGTATTATTTAGTGATACTTGTTGATTAAATGCTTTTAAAATGATTAGATGCTATCCTTATATGAGAAGTATGTTTAGCAATGACTTTGTGGCTAATTAGCTCTAATATTCTTAATATTGTCATTGCATATAGGGTTATGTTATTAATTTAAATATACCTTGATCCCTATGACATATTTCATAATAACTATTTGATAGATGATTATCTTGATTCTTAGTGCTATAATTCTTGTGAGAATCATGCTCTTGCTTGAAAATAGATTTTAGTTTAATTGAAAATATTTTTCATAAGAAAACTCCCTTATTTTGTTTGAAATGAGTTTTTCAAATTCCATATCCTTGAGAATTATTTGAATTTATTTCAAGACTTTGAAAGTGCTTTTCACCTCTTACTACTTTTCAAAAATTGGAAAATGGTTTGGATATGAATGAAAAACTCTCAACATGCTTTGAAAAGTATTATCAAATCTTGAGAGAATGCTTAAGAAAATTTCCAAACTTTAATCTTTTGAAATGCTCTATAATGCTTACTTATTTTGAAACTTCAAAAAAAAAAAATCCTTACTCTTCAAAGTGATTTTATTTTCCTAAGGCTTTTGTTATAACAGAAAAAGGTGGAGATATACTTTCAAATGAGGAATGTGTTTTCAAAGAAAACCTCATACTATTCTAAAATATTTTTTTTAAATAAAATGTATATTTGCAATATTATTTTTGAAAGGGGGAGAAAATTCTATATTCTTTGTGAAAATCAATGTTACTTGATGATTTGCTTAACTATATGTTTACACCATGCTTTAACTTGAGTTTTTGATAAACACATATATTATTCTTTATAACTTGTGCATCATCTATTTGAAAACCAAACTTATTCTTGTTTTTGATCTTTGTGGCTCAAACTTTTCTTTTGGAAAAAGAGAAAATTCAAAATCTTTTGCCTTGATAGATTAAGAAAGAATATGCTTTGCCTTGCTCTACTTTACCTTCAATGTGCTTCATATGGTCTTGGCAAACATTTCTCTTGATCTATCTTGTGTTTCAATATGGGAGAGGTTAACACTTTTTTAAAAAATTCCTTATAACCTTCCTTACTTAAACTTTTGATTTATAATAATTCTTTATTTTATTGTATCTTAAACATCGTGCTTGTTTATTCTTGTTAACTTTGAATATATGCATGACTATGCTAAAATAATATATTATTGATATCTTGATGATATGCATATTTTGAGGGGGAGCCTAGCTCTTAATTTGTCATTATATCTCTTGGCTTACATCTTTGCTTGACATAAAGTGATTCAATGCTAATACTCTCAACATGTCAATGAAGATGCTCTCTTATTTTCTTTTACTCTATCAATGAAAGAAGGTAAATATCCATCACTTCTTTATCATTTGTCTCTTTCATTGAGGAATGTTTGATATATGGCAAGGTATATGATCTTTTACTTTGAAAAACTTTAACACCATGCTCGTATATGACTTACTTGTAACATCCATCAAGTGGTACCTATTTAATGTGATAAGCAATATTTCTTACTTTTTGTGATCTCTTAAAGCTTTAAGCTATCACATGCTAGATTTAGGTTTACCATAAGATAATAATCATAACATGCATCTTATTTGATATCTTGATAATAATGCTTGTTTCAATGTCTATACTTGAGTTCTATGCAAAGTCAAATAAGGAGAGATATTTTGATTTTTTGAAATTGAGTTTTGATGATCCTACTTTTTGGCATCATGTGTTTTATCTAGGAGAAAAAGGAAAGTCAATTTATCCTTCATTTCTAAACCTTTTTGTTGATGTCAAATAGGGGGAGAGAAAAGAGGAAAGAAAAATATGTTATCGTGCTTAATGTTTGATACTCTTATTTGCACATTCATTTAGATATCTTATCAAACATATTTTTCTTGGGTGATTTGTCATCATCAAAAGGGGGAGAATGTGGAAATATGTTTGCCCCAATGGTTTATTGTGTTATGTTTTGATAATGACAAATACATTACAAAAAGGATTACAAATATGATATGTGTTTGATGAGCTATATTGGATAATGCATGGTTATATATTATCTTGTTGTTCCTTTTATAAGAATCATGCATTAAGTTTTGTGTAGCATCATTGATAGGATATATCCAATGTACTTGATAAGTGATATAATTAATTATTGGATATGTGTCTATATGTGAATCATATATGCATGAAGAACTTTATAAAGTTATATACATGTGAATCATGCATATTAAGTTATTGAGATATGGATTTGGACTAATCATGGTTTTTAAATGAGTTATGCTTTGTAGGATAGTCCAAGTACCAGGAGTGAGCATTGGAATAAGAAAGTGAAAGATCCTATTTATGTTCAACTCAAGAAGAAGGAGAATGAAGAGATGAACCAAGCATTTAGAAGATTTGAAGAGAAGAAATCTTAGAAGCTTGAAGTGCATCAAGAAGCTTATAGACTCAAAAGGGTATACTTTCTCTTATAGGCTATTCTCCTTTGTAAGGATAGAGGTTTTACATTAAGAGAGCTCAAATATCCTTATTCAATCTTGACAAATGTTTTTAACATGGTAAAATGCCCAACAAACAAGTTTTGAGAAGTTAGTCTTGGTGGTATTTCAAAACTATGAAAAATAGCAAAATCTGAATTTGGAAAGCTGACCTATGGTCACTATTTTTATCATAACTTTTAAAATACTTTGAGTTTTGATCTGAAACTTATTTCACATGAAAGTAGACTCAATGAGCTTTCCAACGCATGGTCATTTGCTTAATTTCGATAAGAAACGAAGAAGTTATGACATTTTTAAAAAAGACTACTTTTCTGATAGGAATCGTAGTTGACTACACAAGACTTGTAGTCGACTACAAGACTCTGGAAAACTGACATATGGTCACTATTTTTATCATAAATTTTAAAATACTTTGAGTTTTGATCTGAAACTTGTCTCATATGAAAGTAGACTCAAAGAGCTTTCCAACGCATGGTCATTTGCTTAAATTGGTTAAGAAACGAAGAAGTTATGATCATTTAAAAACGACTACTTTCCCCGAGTGGAATTGTAGTCGACTACACAAGACTTGTAGTCGACTACAAGACCACCAGAAATGGATTGTAGTCAACTACAAGACCACCTGAAATGGATTGTAGTCGACTACAAGACCTTGTAGTCGACTACAAAGTGTTAGATTTCGAAAATTACTTTCCAGAGAGGACTGGTAGTCTACTACAATGTATATGTAGTCGACTACAACGTGCCAGAAATGCCTGTAACGGCTATAAACGGCTAGATTTGGAAAGTAATCATTCCTAAACTTCACCAAAGGCTATTTTATCACTTGGGCTATTAATATATGCTAAGACTGAAGCATTAACAAGTTGATAAGCACCCATTTGCAAATCATTATGAGGATTTGATCATTTTCTATCAAAATCAACATTTGAGCTCTTCATTTTCATAATCCCTCTATCCATTAGTTCTTCAAGTTATATTATCTACTCTTTGAGAGAGCTTATCTTTTTCTATCAATCATCTATACTTGTAAGAGGGTGGATAATCCCTCAAGAGAGTTCAAGGGTAGATTTCCCTTGAAGAGAAAAGAAATAGGCTCAAGCATAAGGGTGGAGGATCCCAAAGTGTGAAGAGTGCTCTGTTTTTGTAAAGGTTTCTCAAGCACCTAAGTTACAAGCTTGAAGAATAGTGGAAACCTCAAGTGGATGATCTGGGGGCTGGATGTAGATCACAAGAAGTGATTGAACCAGTAAAATATTGTTTGCACTCTCTTATCCCTCACTCTCTTTACATTCTAGCAATTTACATTTAACTACTTATTTGTTGAGTTCTCATGATAGCTATAATTATTGATCTACTGCATATCTTGTGATATTTCTACTTAGATCATTAGAACTTGATATATATCTTGTTTGCTTTGTTAGCCAAGGGCAACCATCACACAAGAGGGGGGGTGAATTGGGTGATCACAAATTTTATTTCAACTTTGTGCAATTGTGCATTTTGATGCACCCAATCAATACATGCAGCGGAATAAATATATTTCACAACAATTCATGCTTTCATATTACTAACAATTCATATAATGCATAATATCAATCACATATAAGTATATTGAACAATGTAAATTATAGTGTGATTAACTTGAGACTAGTGGGAAATAAACCAAGATAGAAAATCACTTGGTTGAAACCTTGTAGTAGACTGCAAGTAGTGTGTAGTCAACTACAATAAACCCCTGAAAGTGGTTTTGCAAGATCAACAAATAAAACAATAATGTTGAGTTTCTAGTAGTCTTGTAGTAGACTACACTTTTCTTGTAGTAGACTCCAATTTGCTTCTGTGAGCAAATTGGGTTTTAAATGAATGTCTTACTCTTATGAAGATTTGTCAATCAATGTAGATACCTTGAGTATCACTTAGATATATATATAAATCAAGCAAATAGGATATATATCAAGTTCTAATGATCTAACTAGAAATATCACAAGATATGCAGTAGATCAATAATTATAGCAATCATGAGAATTCAACAAATAAGTAGTTAAATGTAAATTGCTAGAATGTAAAGAGAGTGAGGGATAAGAGAGTGCAAACAATATTTTACTGGTTCAATCACTTTTTGTGATCTACATCCAGCCACAAGATCATCCAATTGAGGTTTCCACTATTCTTCAAGCTTGTAACTTAGGTGCTTGAGAAACCTTTACAAAAACAGAGTACTCTTCACACTTTGGGATCCTCCACCCTTATGCTTGAGCCTCTTTCTTTTCTCTTCAAGGGAAATCTACCCTTGAACTCTCTTGAGGGATTATCCACCCTCTTACAAGTATATATGATTGATAGAAAATGATAAACTCTCTCAAAGAGTAGATAATACAACTTGAAGAACTAATGGATAGAGGGATTATGAAAATAAAGAGCTCAAATATTGATTTTGATAGAAAATGATCAAATCCTCATAATGATTTGCAAATGGGTGTTCATCAACTTGTTAATGCTTCAATCTTAGCATATATTAATAGCCCAAGTGATAAAATGGCCTTTGGTGAAGTTTAGGAATGGTTACTTTCGAAATCTAGCCGTTTATAGCCGTTACAGGCATTTCTGACACGTTGTAGTCGACTACATATACATTGTAGTCGACTACCAGTCCTCTCTGGAAAGTAATTTTCGAAATCTAACACTTTGTAGTCGACTACAATCCATTTCTGGTGGTCTTGTAGTCGACTACAAGTCTTGTGTAGTCGACTACAATTCCACTCAGGAAAGTAGTCGTTTTTAAATGATCATAACTTCTTCGTTTCTTAACCAATTTAAGCAAATGACCATTCGTTGGAAAGCTCTTTGAGTGTACTTTCATATGAAACAAGTTTCAGGTCAAAAATCAAAGTATTTTAAAAGTTATGATAAAAATAGTGACCATATCTCAGTTTTTCAAGGTCTTGTAGTCGACTACAAGTCTTGTGTAGTCGACTACAATTCCTATCCGGAAAGCAGTCTTCTTAAAAATGCCATAACTTCTTCGTTTCTTATCCAAATTAAGCAAATGACCATGCGTTGGAAAGCTCTTTGAGTCTACTTTCATATGAGATAAGTTTCAGATCAAAACCTAATGTATTTTAAAAGTTATGATAAAAATAGTGACCATAGGTCAGCTTTCAAAATTCAGATTTGGCTATTTTTCATAGTTTTGAAATACCACTATGACTAACTTCTCAAAACTTGTTTGTTGGGCATTTTACCATGTTAAAAACATTTGTCAAGATTGAAAAAAGATATTTGAGCTCTCTTCATGTAAAACCTCTATCCTTACAAAGAAGAATAGCCTATAAGATAATATATACCGAAATGAGTCCTTAGGCTTCTTGATGCAATCCAAGCTTCCAAGAATTGTTCTCTTCAAATATTCTAAATGCTTGGTTCATCTATTCATTCTCCTTCTTCTTGAGTTGAGCATAAATAGGATCTTTCACTTTCTTATTCCAATGCTCACTCTTGATACTTGGACTATCTTACAAAGCATAACTCACTTGAAAACCATGGTTAGTCCAAATCCATAACTCAATAACTAAATATGCATGATTCACATGTATATAACTTTGTAAAGTTCTTCATGCATATATGATTCACATATAGACACATATCCAATAATTAATTATATCACTTATCAAGTACATTGGATATATCCTATCAATGATGCTACACAAAACTTAATGCATAATTCTTATAATAGGAACAACAAGATAATATATAACCATGCATTATCCAATATAGCTCATCACACACATATGTAGCATATTTGTAATCCTTTTTGTAATGTATTTGTCATCATCAAAACATAATACAATAAACCATTGGGGCAAACATATTTTCACATTCTCCCCCTTTTTGATGATGACAAATCACCCAAGAAAAAATATGTTTGATAAGATATGTAAATGAATATTCAAGAAATCATATCAATCAATAATCACAAGAACATATTTTTCTTTCCTATTTTTCTCTCCCCCTATTTGACATCAACAAAAAGGTTTAGAAAGGAAGGACAATATGATAATGAATTTTATTTTTCATGTTATCAAAATAGAACTTGCTCCCCCTAGATAAAACACATGATGCCAAAGTGTAGGATCATAAAAATTAATGATTTTGATGTTCATAAAAACGTAGCTATCTCCTCTTTATTTGACTTAGCATAGGATTCAAGTATGGAGATATGGGACAAGCATGCTTATCAAGATATCAAGTATGATGCATGCAATGCTTGTCATCTTCTAGTATACTTCCATTTATCATGTAATAGCATTAAGCTTTAAGAGATTATGAAAAGTATAAAATATTGCTTATCACATGTTAAACAGATACCACTTGATGCATGTCACAAATAAGTCATATACTGGCATGGTGTTAAAGTTTTTCAAAGTAAAAGAACATATACCTTGCCACATATATCAAGCATTCCTCAATGAAAGAATCAAATGATTGAAAAGTTAAGAAAGCTTGCCTTCTTTCATTGATAGGGGAAATACAATAGGAGATGATCTTCAATGACATGTTGAGAGTATAATGACAAATTAAGAGCTAGGCTCCCCCTCAAAATATGCATGTCATCAAGATATCAACAATATATTATTTTAACATAGTCATGCATATATTCAAAGTTAACGAGAGCAAACAAGCATGATATTTAAATCCATTATTAATCAAAAGTTTAAGTAAGGGAAGTTATAAGGTATTTAAAGAGAAGTTGAGCTCCCCCTTATTGAAAATCAAGATAGATCAAGATAAATATGTTTAAGCATACTATCAACAAAATTTGATTTTCCACAAAAGATTTAGAAATTTCTCCCCCTTTCAAAAATAATGTTGCAAATATACATTTCAATTTTCAAAATCATTTAAGAAGAGTATGAGGTTTTCTTTGAAAAACCCATTCCTTGAGAATAATCCAATAAAAGCATTCAAGATGACATTTGAAAGTATATCTCCACCTTTTTCTCTTTGAACAGAAGCCTCAGGGAAATAAAATCACTTTGAAGAGCAAGGCTTTATCTTTTGAAGTTTCAAAAGAAATAGACATTATAGAGCAGTTCAAAATTTTCAAGTTTGGAAATTTTCTTAAGCATTCTCTCAAGATTTGATAATCCTTTCCAAAGCATGTTGAGAGTTTTTCAATCATATCCAAACAATTTTCCAATTATTGAAAAGTAGTAAAAGGTGAAAAGCATTTTCAAAGTCTTGAAATAAATTCAAATAATTCTCAAGGATATAGAATTTGAAAAGCTCATTTCAAACAAGATAATAGAGTTTTCTTATGAAAAATATTTTCAATTAAACCAAAAACTATTTTCAAACAAGAGAATGATTCTCATAATAATTATAACACTAAGAACCAAGATAATCATCTATTAAATAGTTATCATGAAATATGTCATAGGGATCAAGGTATATTTAAATTAATAACATAACACTATATGCAATGACAATATTAAGAATATTAGAGCTAATTAGCCACAAAGTCATTGCTAAACATACTTCTCATATAAGGATAGCATGTAATCATTTTAAAAGCATTTAATCAACAAGTATCACTCAATATAATACCATAAAAGTTTAGGGATAGAGATACTTATTGATTTCAAGAGAGTGTGATGCTCCTTTAGAATGTTCTTCAATTTGTTGAACCTTTGAATTTGAACTTTCTTCCTTTAAGTATTTCATTTCTTAGAATTTGAAGAAAGTCTCCTGAAGCTCTTCTTCATTCAATTCTTCTCATTGTTTACTTGTGCTTGTATTTCAATATTTGATGGCTACATTTGGATACACATGGAGATACTTGCAAATCCAATTCTAAAAGCTCTCCAAATCATAAGTTAGCATCAAATATCATTTAAGCATATTCACAAGCATAATTTTGGTTGATATAAAATATCAAGAATGTATCACATTATCAACCATACAATTTTACCACTTGATAATGACAATAGAAGTATATATGCACTTGAATCCAAAGCAAAGATTTAGTAATTTCAAAGCAAGATTCAAGCTTAACTAAGAACACATGACCATCATCAAAACTTGTATATATAAGCACTTTGGGGCAAACAATGATCATGTAATGCATGTTATGTGATGTAAGAATTTCAAGTATGCACACATGCCAATCAAGAGTAAAAGTTCCCTTTTGCAATGCTAGAGTTGAAAAACCATGGAACTTATATCTTTGAAAACTATTTATGATTCATTTCAAGAGATAGATTCAATGTAAGAATCATTGAAGTTCAAAGGCAAGTTTAAAGCACAAATGAATCATTTTCTTCTTGTTTATAGGAAATTATCATATCAAGCAATTTCAAACAAGAAGACATGTTATCCTCAACCATCCAATCTCAAAGTAAGCATATGAAATATTTAAGCAAATAAGAGAGGATTAGAATTCTTTTGAGCATGTGAACTTTTCATGTAAGTTCAATAAAATATAGTCACAAGCTCAACACAAAAATATTATCATGCCATCTCAATCAAGAAGTGTACTTATCTAGCATACTAGCATAGGTAAACACATGTTCAAGTCACATTACTAGAGAAGCACAATTTAAGACATGCTAAGGCATAAATCAATTCTCCAAATCCTAAGATATCATGTATATCACATTTAAAGCATAGGTAGGGATAAGTTTGATATCACCAAAGAAGTATTTCATGAATTTGTGTAGGTGACTCCAACTTATATGCTTCAAGTCTCTTTGAGGGTGTAGAGATTCTTCATGAAGTTTTCATCCCTCTTGAGAAGTAGAATCCAATCAAGTTGTGTTAGCCTCAAGTAGAGTAGTTGTATTCTATTTCAATGAATACTTGAGGTAATTGTCACCCTACAACAAATTGAAGCAAATTTCTTCGGTATCCAACAAATTTTGGATCCACAAGGATTAGTCATTGATCATTAATCAATCATGCTCTCACAAAGATTAATTTAGCCATAAATGCTAGTTGAGCACAATAATTCAATAATCAATTTAGCATTAAGCACAATGCCAGTAACATGTTTCTTTCCATGATATATAAACAATATAAAGCATAGAAAACATAGCAAGGCATAGAATAGAACTTTATGTACCAAGATATAAATGGTACAACAAGAATGAACATAATCATGTGCTAAACACAATATTCAAAATTTATCAAGCACACATGATTTTATCCATTATTTATGGCCTACGAAGAATGTACCTCAAATTCATAGATTTTGCAATTGAATTTGAATAAAAGGTAAGATCATTTGATACCTTGGCCTTATCATTCAATGGAAGACTTTTCCTTACCCATTGCTTCTCATTTGGATATTTGAACTTTGCAAATTCCTCATTATGCATGTGAGAAGTCTTGGTTGAAGCCTTCTTACCTCTTTGACCAAAATATCTACCATTGGGCCTTAGGAATGTTTTCCTTGATGTTTCCATTTTGGCTTGATCAAATTGTCCATCCTTTTGAGGAGTTTTTTGCATAATAGAAGCACTAGGTGGACTCTTTGGTACCCATTTCAACTTGGGTCCTTGAATGTTAGTGTTTAAGCCTTTAAGACCTTTAGGAACCCATGCCATGTTATTTCTCATATAAGAATTTCTTCTAAATTTACACAAATGAGAAATATGACCTAGATGACCACAATAATTGCAAATAATTGAATTTGATGATGGTTTTGTCTTTTGAAGATCATTTTCGAAAAACTTATGCCTTTTAGTGTGATCATCTTCCAAAATATTATTGCCAAAAACACTTCTTGGTTTTCCATGTAAAACATCATTGTTTTTCCTTTCATTATCAAACATGGAATGAAAACCAGTGAAACTCTCAATTTGGGCAAGTTTGGAAGATAAGTCCTCAACTTGATTTTCTAAATCAATGCAATTTTCACAATTAGTTGAGGTTTCACAATTCAACAATATATCCTCATTAAGAAAAGCATATTCATTTTTCAAAGACTCAATTTGAATTTCAATAGAGGAAATGTTTTGCAAGCATGCTAAGTTTTTCAGTTCTAAATTCATCAATCCATCATTCAATTCATTATATGCACATTGTAGTAAATCATAGGAAAGACTATCATCAATATTATCATCATTTACCTCAAAGTCCTTTTGAGCTATGTGGGAGGTAATCTCAATATCTAGCATGATTGGCTCTACATGGGAATCATCATCTTGCTCATGATTGTCCATCAAGGTTTCAAGAGTATGTCCCTTTTCAATTTGGTTTGGGTGTGCTTCTTCTGCTAATTGAACTTCATCACCACCAATTTGCATTAAGCTCATTTTATAACTTTGGACATCTTCTTGAGCAAATTTTTCAAGATTGGCTTCCTTCAATTGCTTTTGCTCTTCTTGCTTTCTAGATACAACATTTTACTCAAAAACATTGTTAGCAAGATAAATAGCATCAAGGGTATCCCAAATATCTTTAGCACTAGAGCAATTTTTAATTCTAGCATAAATATCATCATTTAAACCATATCTCAATATTTGCATTGCTCTAATGTTTAAGGTAAAACATTTCTTGTCATAGGAATCCCAATTCAATTTTGGTTTAGAGGAAAAACCATCAAGCACAATATCCCACAAATCTAAGTCAATAGATTGCAAATAACATTCCATCCTAGTTTTCCAAAAATCAAAATGCACACCATCAAAGAATGGTGGTTTATCAAATTCAAAACCTTCCGTGTTTGAAAAACTTTATATGGTTGCCATCATACAAGGATCTTTAACACTAAGCGGTTAAGCTTTCAATAGAGCACGAAGCTCTGATACAACTTGTTAGCCAAGGGCAACCATCACACAAGAGGGGGGGTGAATTGGGTGATCACAAATTTTATTTCAACTTTGTGCAATTGTGCATTTTGATGCACCCAATCAATACATGCAGCGGAATAAATATATTTCACAACAATTCATGCTTTCATATTACTAACAATTTATATAATGCATAATATCAATCACATATAAGTATATTGAACAATGTAAATTATAGTGTGATTAACTTGAGACTAGTGGGAAATAAACCAAGATAGAAAATCACTTGGTTGAAACCTTGTAGTAGACTGCAAGTAGTGTGTAGTCAACTACAATAAACCCCTGAAATTGGTTTTGCAAGATCAACAAATAAAACACTAATGTTGAGTTTCTAGTAGTCTTGTAGTAGACTACACTTTTCTTGTAGTAGACTACAATTTGCTGCTGTGAGCAAATTGGGTTTTAAATGAATGCCTTACTCTTATGAAGATTTGTTAATCAATGTAGATACCTTGAGTATCACTTAGATATATATATAAATCAAGCAAATAGGATATATATCAAGTTCTAA
The DNA here is from genome assembly GCA_023212625.1 of Styphnolobium japonicum. Classification (NCBI taxonomy): domain Eukaryota; kingdom Viridiplantae; phylum Streptophyta; class Magnoliopsida; order Fabales; family Fabaceae; genus Styphnolobium; species Styphnolobium japonicum. The sequence goes on from JALBWW010000010.1 coordinate 4,043,339, forward strand.
TGATCTAAGTAGAAATATCACAAGATATGCAGTAGATCAATAATTATAGCAATCATGAGAATTCAACAAATAAGTAGTTAAATGTAAATTGCTAGAATGTAAAGAGAGTGAGGGATAAGAGAGTGCAAACAATATTTTACTGGTTCAATCACTTTTTGTGATCTACATCCAGCCACAAGATCATCCAATTGAGGTTTCCACTATTCTTCAAGCTTGTAACTTAGGTGCTTGAGAAACCTTTACAAAAACAGAGTACTCTTCACACTTTGGGATCCTCCACCCTTATGCTTGAGCCTCTTTCTTTTCTCTTCAAGGGAAATCTACCCTTGAACTCTCTTGAGGGATTATCCACCCTCTTACAAGTATATATGATTGATAGAAAATGATAAACTCTCTCAAAGAGTAGATAATACAACTTGAAGAACTAATGGATAGAGGGATTATGAAAATAAAGAGCTCAAATATTGATTTTGATAGAAAATGATCAAATCCTCATAATGATTTGCAAATGGGTGCTCATCAACTTGTTAATGCTTCAATCTTAGCATATATTAATAGCCCAAGTGATAAAATAGCCTTTGGTGAAGTTTAGGAATGGTTACTTTCGAAATCTAGCCGTTTATAGCCAAGCATGTGCATTTCGACACGTTGTAGTCGACTACATATACATTGTAGTCGACTACCAGTCCTCTCTGGAAAGTAATTTTCGAAATCTAACACTTTGTAGTCGACTACAATCCATTTCTGGTGGTCTTGTAGTCGACTACAAGTCTTGTGTAGTCGACTACAATTCCACTCGGGAAAGTAGTCTTTTTAAATGATAATAACTTTTTCGTTTCTTAACCAATTTAAGCAAATGACCATTCGTTGGAAAGCTCTTTGAGTGTACTTTCATATGAAACAAGTTTCAGATCAAAACTCAAAGTATTTTAAAAGTTATGATAAAAATAGTGACCATATGTCAGTTTTTCAAGGTCTTGTAGTCGACTACAAGTCTTGTGTAGTCGACTACAATTCCTATCCGGAAAGTAGTCTTCTTAAAAATGCCATAACTTCTTCGTTTCTTATCCAAATTAAGCAAATGACCATGCGTTGGAAAACTCTTTGAGTCTACTTTCATATGAGATAAGTTTCAGATCAAAACTCAAAGTATTTTAAAAGTTATGATAAAAATAGTGACCATAGGTCAGCTTTCAAAATTCAGATTTGGCTATTTTTCATAGTTTTGAAATACCACTATGACTAACTTCTCAAAACTTGTTTGTTGGGCATTTTACCATGTTAAAAACATTTGTCAAGATTGAAAAAAGATATTTGAGCTCTCTTCATGTAAAACCTCTATTCTTACAAAGAAGAATAGCCTATAAGATAATATATACCGAAATGAGTCCTTAGGCTTCTTGATGCAATCCAAGCTTCCAAGAATTGTTCTCTTCAAATATTCTAAATGCTTGGTTCATCTATTCATTCTCCTTCTTCTTGAGTTGAGCATAAATAGGATCTTTCACTTTCTTATTTCAATGCTCACTCTTGATACTTGGACTATCCTACAAAGCATAACTCACTTGAAAACCATGATTAGTCCAAATCCATAACTCAATAACTAAATATGCATGATTCACATGTATATAACTTTGTAAAGTTCTTCATGCATATATGATTCACATATAGACACATATCCAATAGTTAATTATATCACTTATCAAGTACATTGGATATATCCTATCAATGATGCTACACAAAACTTAATGCATGATTCTTATAATAGGAACAACAAGATAATATATAACCATGCATTATCCAATATAGCTCATCACGCACATATGTAGCATATTTGTAATCCTTTTTGTAATGTATTTGTCATCATCAAAACATAATACAATAAACCATTGGGGCAAACATATTTTCACATGCTTGATTTATATATATACATCTAAGCTATACTCAAGGTATCTACATTGATTGACAAATCTTCATACAAGTAAGGCATTCATTTAAAACCCAATTTGCTCACAGAAGCAAATTGTAGTCTACTACAAGAAAAGTGTAGTCTACTACAAGACTACTAGAAACTCAACATTAGTGTTTTATTTGTTGATCTTGCAAAACCACTTTCAGGGGTTTATTGTAGTTGACTACACACTACTTGCAGTCTACTACAAGGTTTCAACCAAGTGATTTTCTATCTTGGTTTATTTCCCACTAGTCTCAAGTTAATCACACTATAATTTACATTGTTCAATATACTTATATGTGTTGATATTATGCATTATATAAATTGTTAGTAATATGAAAGCATGAATTGTTGTGAAATATATTTATTCCGCTGCATGTATTGATTGGGTGCATCAAAATGCACAATTGCACAAAGTTGAAATAAAATTTGTGATCACCCAATTCACCCCCCTCTTGTGTGATGGTTGCCCTTGGCTAACACTAGCCAGCCTTGCGAGTTGCTTGGAAACTTGGTCTGTTTTTTAATTTTTCATTCTTTTGGTCCAGTTTACTTTTATTTTGTCGGGTTTTAAGACTATTACTAAACTAGTGGTTAAACTAGTGAACTAGTGAACCAGTCACCTAACTAGGTCAACCACCGATATGTCCGACCGACCCAGAAACCCTGTTACTTGGAATATGATTGGTCCAATTAGACATTACAACTGTTTCCCAGCTAAACAGGGTTTGACCCGGTCAAAATGGTAACACCATGTTGACTCGATCGGATTGACTCGCTTAATCTAAAAGTCTCTCTTTTCTGCTTTGTCGTTACAGTGTACCAGTTCCGTGGCTAGTATAATCTGAATCGGTCTGGTTTGATGATCCGAATACCAGACTGCCTTGCTTTTTATCCAATCAGGTAGGATATTTTAAGCATCATTTGGTGCCGCAATGTTTGACGCGTTTGAACTTGATAAATCATGGTAGACGTGATTGTTCCGTACCAGGCCACAACTTGCCCCGCCGGTCGATTTCCCTTACTCCCTGGCGATTTTTAATTATCTATTTTTTCTTCAATTTATTATTATTTTTGACGATTTTAGAAACTAATTGTAGAATGGAAGGTCAGACCTGTGACTATGTGATTAGGTCATAGTACTGGATCAACTGCCAGTCGGGTCAATCGAACTTTCCTACATTCTTTGCTGGTTCTAGTAGTTAATACTACCGATTCCTGACCGACACAAAGTGAGTAGGATGACCCGATAACCCCTGGTCGGCTAGATTGATCTGTCCTATGAATCACCTGTTCAACATGTCAAGCTCACTGCCGTCCTGGACTAGTTTCAGTTTTTCAATATTTGATTGTTAATTAAATGATTTCAGGATAAACAGAGTGTGGCGAGACCAAATCGATAGCACTTGGTCGCCCTGATTCATATGACTTTGGCATGACCTAGCCAACCCTGCTGGTTGCTTGGAAACTTGGTCTGCTTTTTATTTTTCCTTCTTTTGGTCCAATTTAAATTTATTTTGATGGATTTTAAAACAATCACTGAACTAGTGGTTAAAATGGTAAGCTAGTGAAACGGTCACCTAACCAGGTCAACCACAAATACATCTGACCGACCTAAAAAACTAGTTACCCAGAATCTGACTAGCCCAATTAGACATTGCATTCGTTTACCAGTTAAACAGGGTTTGATCCGATCAAAATGGTAATCACCATGTCGACACCTTAAGAATAAACAGCTTAATCTAAATGGCGCCCCTTTTGGCTCTACCGTTTCGGGTTACCCAGTCTGTGCCGCTGTTACATAACTAAATAACCCCAACAGATCTAATCGGATGAACCGAAAACTAGACCGCCTAGCTTTTTCTCCGATCCGGTAGGATATGTTAATTGTCTTAAGTGCCGCAGTTTTTGACCCAGTCGAAGTCGGTACATCACGGTATACCTCATTTTTCCGGCCCGGGGCCAGACTCGGCTTTGCCTGCCGATTTCCCATACCCCCGGGCGGTTTTAAATTATCATTTTTTTCACTCTATTACTATTTTTGACGATTTTTAAAACTGATTGTAGAATGGAAGGTCAGACCGGTGACCATGTGATCGGGTTGCAGTACAAGATCAACGGTCAGTCGGGTCAGTTGAACTTTTAACCATTTTTTGCTTGTTCTTGTAGTCAATCCTACCTATTCTTGACCCACATGATGTGAACAGGTTCATCCGATAACCCTGGGCTGGCTGAATTGATCTGTCTCGTGACTGACCCGTTCGACAAGTCAGGTTCACTGCCATCTCGAACTCATTTAAGTTTTTTGATATCTGATTTTGAATTTAACGATTTCGGGATAAACACAATGTGTGGAGACCAAATCAGTAGCTCCTGATTGACCTAATTCGTTTCATTTTGGCATGACCTAGCCAACCTTGCGGGTTGCTAGGAAACATGGTCTGCTTTTAGTTTTTCCTTCTTTAGCACCAGTTTACTTTTAATTTGTTGGATTTTAAAACAATCACAAAACTAGTGGTTAAATAGGTGAGCTATGGAACCGGTCACCTAACCAGGTCAACCACCGATACATCCGACTGACCCAGCAACCCAATTACGCCGAATTTAGGTCGAGTAGGACATTGCAACTGTTTCCCGGTTAAACAGGGTTTGACCCTACCAAAATGGTTAACCTTCTCGTCTCGATCGGAATGGCCTGCTTAATCTAAAAGTCTCTCTTTCAGCTTTATCGTTTCGGGTTACCCATTCCGTTCTGCTATTGCATAATTGTATAACCCGAATTGCCCAAGTCGGGTGAACCGAAAGACTGACCGTCGAGCTTTTTATCCGATCTGGTAGGACATTTTAAATGTTATTTGGTGTCGCACTGTTTGACTCGGGCAAACCTCGTAAATCAAGGTAGACCTGATTGTTCCGGCTCGGGCCACAACATGTCATACCGGTCGATTTCCCATTCACCTGGGTTGTATTAAACTATCAATGTTTTCAATCTATTATAATTTTTGATAATTTTTTAAACTGGTTGTAGAATGGAAGTTCAGTGCGGTGACCATGTGATCGGGTCGCTGTACAGGTTCAACTGCTAGTTGGCTCTCGCAAACTTTCCTACATTCTTGGCTGGTTCTTGTAGTCAATCCTACTGATTCCTGACCCACATGATGTGAAAAGGTTGAACCGATATCCCTGGTTCAGCTGGATAAATCTTTCCCACGACTATCCCGTTCAACATTTCGGGTTCACTGCCATCTTGGACAGGTTTCTGTTATTCAATATCAGATTCTTCATTTAACAATTTAAGGATAAACACAGTGTCGTCAAACCAAATCGATTGCACTTGATCGACCTGATTCGTTTGGCTTCAGCGAGACCTAGCCAGCCTTGCGAGGTGCATGGAAACTTGGTCTACTTTTAATTTTTCCTTCTTTTGGTCCAATATACTTTTATTTTGTCGTGTTTTAAGGCAATCACTAAACTAGTGGTTAAACTGGTGAACTATTGAACCAGTCACCTAACCAGGTCAATCACCGATACATCTGACCGACCCAAAAACCCTGTTACCTGGAATATGATTGGTCTAGTTAGACAATACAACCGTTTCCCGACTAAACAGGATTTGTCCCGGTCAAAATGGTAACACCATGTCGACTCAATCCGAATAACGTGCTTAATCTAAAAGTCTCTCTTTTCAGCTTTGTCGTTTCGGTGTACCAGTTACCCAGAATCTGACTAGCCCAATTAGTCATTGCATTCGTTTACCAGTTACACAGGGTTTGACCCGATCAAAATGGTAATCACCATGTCGACTCCGTAAGAATAAACAGCTTTATCAAAATGGCTCTATTGTTTCGAGTTACCCAGTCTGTGCCGCTATTGCATAACTATATATCCCGAATCGATCTAGTCGGATGAATCGAAAACTTGACTGCCTAGCTTTTTCTCTGATCCGGAAGGACAAGTTAATTGTCTTTTGGTGATGCAGTTTTTGACCCGGTCGAAGTCGGTAAATCACGGTATACCTCATTTTTCCGGCCCGGGCCAGACTCGGTTTTGCCTGCCGATTTCCCATACCCCCGGGCGGTTTTAAATTATCATTTTTTTCAATCTATTACTATTTTTGACGATTTTTAAAACTGATTGTAGAATGGAAGGTCAGACCGGTGACCATGTGATCGAGTTGCAGTACAAGATCAACAGTGAGTCGGGTCAGTTGAACTTTTAACCATTTTTTGCTTGTTCTTGTAGTTAATCCTACCTATTCCTAGGCACATGATGTGAACATGTTCATCCAATAACCTGGGCCTGCTGAATTGATCTGTCCTGTGACTGACTCGTTCGACAAGTCAGGTTCACTGCCATGTCGGACTCGTTTAAGGTTTTTGATCACTAATTTTGAATTAAACAATTTCGGGATAAACATAGTGTGTGGAGACCAAATCGGTAGCTCTTGATCGACCTGATTCGTTTGACTTTGGCATGATCAAGCCAACCTTGCGGGTTGCTAGGAAACATGGTCTGCTTTTAATTTTTCTTTCTTTTGGACTTGTTTATTTTTAATGTGCTGGATTTTATAACAATCGCAAAACTAGTGGTTAAATAGGTGAGCTATGGAATTGGTCACGTAACCAGGTCAACCACCGATACATCCGACTAACCCAGCAACCCAATTACCCTGAATTTGACTGGTCCAGTTGGACATTGCAACTGTTTCCCGGTTAAGCAACGTTTAACCCTATCAAAATGGTAACACCTTCTCGTCTTGATCGGAATGACCCGCTTAATCTTAAAGTCTCTCTTTCAGCTTTATCGTTTCAGGTTACCCAGTCCATTCAGCTATTGCATAAATGTATAACCCGAATCAGCCAAGTCGGATGAATCGAACAACCGACTGCCTAGCATTTTATCCGATCTGGTAGGACATTTTAAACGTTATTTGTTGTCGGGCTGTTTGACTAGGGCGAACCCCGTAAATCAAGGTAGACCTGATTGTTCCGGCTCTGGCCACAACCGGTCATGCCGGCCGATTTCCCTTTCACCCGGGCTGTATTAAACTATCATTGTTTTCAATCTATTTTAATTTTTGACATTTTTTGAAACTGATTGTAGAATGGAACTTCAGTGCGGTGACCATGTGATCGGGTCGCAGTACAGGTTCAATTGCTAGTTGGCTCTTGCAAACTTTCTGACATTACTGGCTGGTTCTTGTAGTCAATCCTACTTATTCTTGACCCACATGATGTGAACATGTTGAACCGATAAACCTGGGTCGGCTGGATTGATTTGTCCTGTGACTGACCCGTTCGACATGTCGGGTTCACTGCCATCTCGGACTTGTTTCAGTTATTCGATATCGGATTCTTAATTTAACAATTTCAGGATAAACACAGTGTCGTCAGACCAAATCGGTTGCACTTAATCGACCTGATTCATTTGGCTTCAGCAAGACCTAGCCAGCCTTGCGAGTTGCTTGGAAACTTGGTCTGCTTTTAATTTTTCCTTCTTTTGCTCAAGTATACTCTTATTTAGTCGAGTTTTAAGGCAATCACTAAGCTAGTGGTTAAACTGGTGACCTAGTAAATCAGTCACCTAACTAGGTCAACCACCGATACGTCTGACTGACCCAGAAACCCTGTTACCTGGAATATGATTGGTCCAGTTAGACATTACAACCGTTTCCTGGCTAAACAGGGTTTGACCCGGTCAAAAATGTAACACCATGTCGACTCGATCAGAATGACTCGCATAACCTAAAAGTCACTCTTTTTAGCTTTGTCATTTCGGTGTACCAGTTCAATGGCTAGTATAATCCGAATCGGTCTAGTTCGATGATCCGAATACCAGACTGCCTTGCTCTTTATCCAATCCGATAGGACAATTTAAGCATCATTTGGTGCCGCAATGTTTGACGCGTTCAAACTTGATAAATCATGGTAGACATGATTGTTCCGGCCCAGGCCACAACCGGTCACGCCGGTTGATTTCCCTTACTCCCTGGCGATTTTAAATTATCATTTTTCTTCAATTTATTATTGTTTTTGACGATTTTTGAAACTAATTGTAGAATGGAAGGTCAGACCCATGACTATGTGGTCTTGTTGTAGTACTGGATCAACTGCCAGTCGGGTCAATCAAACTTCCCTACATTCTTTGTTGGTTCTGGTAGTCAATCGTACCGATTCCTGACCGACATGATGTGAACAGGATGAACCGATAACCCCGGGTCGACTAGATTGATCTGTCCCTTGAATTACCTGTTCGACATGTCGAGTTAACTGCCGTCCCATACTAGTTTCAGTTTTTCGATATCTGATTGTTAATTTAATTATTTTGGTAAAAACACAATGTGGCGAGAACAAATCAATAGCACTTGGTCGCCCTGATTCTTATGTCTTTGGCATGACCTAGCCAACCCTACGGGTAGGTTGGAAACTTGGTCTGCTTTTTATTTTTCCTTCTTTTACTCCAATTTAAATTTATTTTTATGGATTTTAAAACAATCACTGAACTAGTGGTTAAGCTGGTAAGCTAGTGAAACGATCACCTAACCAGGTCAACCACAAATACATCCGACCGACCTAAAAAACTAGTTACCTAGAATCTAACTAGCCCAATTAGACATTGCATTCGTTTACCAGTTAAACAGGGTTCGACCCGATCAAAATGGTAATCACCATGTCGACTCCATAAGAATAAACAGCTTAATCTAAATGGCTTTATTGTTTCGGGTTACCTAGTCTGTGCCGCTATGGCATAAATATATAACCCGACCGATCTAGTCGGATGAATTGAAAACTAGATCTCCTAGCTTTTTCTCGGATCCGGTAGGTCATGTTAATTGTCTTTTGGTGTCGTAGTTTTTGACCCGATCGAAGTCGGTAAATCACGGTATACTTCATTTTTCCGGCCCGGGCTATACTTCGTTTTGCTGGCCGATCTCACATACCCCTAGGTGGCGGTTTTAAATTATCATTTTTTTCAATCTATTACTATTTTTGATGAATGGAAGGACAGACCAGTGACCATGTGATCGGGTTGCAGTACAAGATCAACAGCCAGTCGGGTCAGTTGAACTTTCCAACATTTTTTGCTTGTTCTTGTAGTCAATCATACCTATTCCTGACCCACATGATGTGAATAGGTTCATCTGATAACCCTGGGCTGGCTGAATTGATCAGTCCCCCGACTGACCCATGCGACAAGTCATGTTCACTGCCATGTCAGACTCATTAAAGCTTTTTGATATCTGATTTTGAATTGAACGATTTCGAGTAAACATAGTGTATAGAGACCAAATCGGTAGCTCTTGATCGACCTGATTTGATTGACTTTGGCATGACCTAGCCAACCTTGCGGGTTGCTAGGAAACATGGTCTGCTTTTAATTTTTCCTTCTTTTGCACCATTTTATTTTTAATTTGTTGGATTTTAAAACAATCACAAAACTAGTGGTTAAATAGGTAAGCTATGGAACCGGTCACTGTTACGCTAAAATCGCACTTAAGGGCAAGTGCACCCTGTCGCACAAGTAATAAAGGAGTATTTGGGACTCCAAGTATCGAACCCACAAGGATTGTTGGCAATTACTAAGTTAATTAATCCCTTATGTTATCTAGACAATGAAATTCGAATGAGAAAGGAAAAACTATCAAGTAATTAGGAGAAAGTGAGGAAATAAAAGATTATCAAGCAAAGATTCAATTATGGAACACCTAGGGTGTCTGGTTTCACTTATGTCAAAACTCATAATATTACCCAATTCCTCAATAATATGTGTTCCGATTGATTGCCAATCACCTGTTCTAATGCTATTAATACCCAATGGTCATGCAATATTAATATTCTTTTTCTCAATCTGAAACCCCCAATGGTCATGCAAGGCAAACAGTCAAGAAAAGCATAAAGAACCAGCAGATTTGTTAATTAAATAACTAATTGAAAACAAAGGATTGATTTTGGTCCACACAACCCCAAATCCGATTAATCCTAGTGTTCCGTTAACTGATTGTGGTACGGTCGCCAGTCAATCAATTAACTTTTTAAAGGGTACGCAAGCCTTATTGGAAAACAAAGCACTAGGAAAAATCCAATCAATTGGGGAAACACAAAATTATTTAGAATTAGGAAAACATTATAAGAATTTGAACATAAGATCCACTATAACCCTAGTTATGGATTTAGCTACGCATAGTCAAAGAGAACAAAGCATAAACTAAAACCAAATTCAAATCCATAAAAGAACAATAGAAAAACTAAAACCCGGAAACCCCCTTGCGGTGAAACAGGTCCTTCACGAACAATTGGGGAGACGTTCCTTCACTTGATAGCTTCAAAAACCTCTCAAGCTCCGCTACAACTCTCTAATCAAGCAAAGGGCTATAGCTACTTTCTTTCTCTGAATGCCAGATACTCTTCTCCTTGCGCTGCCACTCCTCCTATTTATAATATTTTTGTGGGCCAACAACTCTAGCAATCTTTTCTTTTAGGGTTTCCTAATTGTGCACAAATTCATTTAATGTGTAATTCTTGGGTAACAGGGAAAGTAGATTTCTTTCCTACTTTGAGTATTCCTAATTAATGTGAGATAAGAGGAAAAATCTTCCAAAAATAAAAATAGGAAACTTCCACAACTGGATTGATGATATCTTTGTAGGATCTTGCCAAAATCTTTCATAATTATGTTGATGATATCTTCATAGCATCCTGGAAAAATCCTTCATAATTAGGTTGCTGATATCTTTGTATCTTTCCCAAGATTGCTTCCATTTTAACACTTTAAAGCTTGATTCTTATAAATCTTCAACCTGCAATATTCAAAGGAAATTGGGTAAGTTTCCCTCATAAAATCATCAAATAAATACCAAATCAAACTCAATTTCCCAGCACTTGAGTATATAAAACGGCAGTTTATCAGTCACCTAACTAGGTCAACCACCAATACATCCGACCGACCCAGCAACCATGTTACCTGGAATATGATTGGTCCAGTTAGACATTATAATCGTTTCACGGCTAAACAGGGTTTGACCAGGTCAAAATGGTAACACCATGTCGACTCGATCAGAATCACTCGCTTAATCTAAAAGTCTCTCTTTTCAGCTTTGTCGTTTCGGTGTACCAGTTCTGTGGCTAGTATAATATGAATCGGTCTGGTTCGATGATACGAATACCAGACTGCCTTGCTTTTTATCCAAACCGGTAGGACATTTTAAGCATCATTTGGTGCTGCAATGTTTGATGCGTTTGAACTTGATAAATCACGGTAGACATGATTGTTCTGGCCTAGGCCACAACCGGTCCCGCCAGCCAATTACCCTTACTCCATGGCGGTTTTAAATTATCATTTTTTCTCTTCAATTTATTATTATTTTTGACGATTTTAGAAACTAATTGTAGAATGGAAGGTCAGACCCGTGACTGTGTGATCAGGTTGTAGTATTGGATGAACTGCCAGTCGGGCTAATCGAACTTTCCTACATTCTTTATTGGTTCTGGTAGTCAATCATTCTGATTCCTGACCGACATGATGTGAACAGGATGAACCTATAACCCCGGCTCGACTAGATTGATTTGTCCCGTGAATTACCTGTTCGACATGCGGAGTTCACTGCCGTCCCAGACTAGTTTCAGTTTTTCGATATCTGATTGTTTATTTAATGATTTTGGTATAAATGCAGTGTGGCGAGACCAAATCGATAGCACTTGGTCGCCTTGATTCGTATGACTTTGGCATGACCTAGCCAACCCTGTGGGTTGCTTGGAAACTTGGTCTGCTTTGTATTTTTCCTTCTTTGGCTCCAATTTAAATTTATTTTGATGGATTTTAAAACAATTACGGAACTAGTGGTTAAACTGGTAAGCTAGTGAAACGGTCAGCTAACCAAGTCAACCACAGATACATCCGACCGAACCAAAAAACCAGTTACCCAGAATCTGACCAGCCCATTTAGACATTGCATTCGTTTACTAGTTAAACAGGGTTTGACCTGATCAAAATGGTAATCACCATGTCGACTCCTTAAGAATAAACAGCTTAATCTAAACGGCTCTCCTTTTGGCTATATCGTTTCGGGTTACCCAGTCTGTGTCGCTATTGCATAACTCTATAACTCGAACCGATCTAGTCGGATGAATCGAAAACTAGACCGCCTAGCTTTTTCTTCGATCCGGTAGGACATGTTAATTGTCTCTTGGTGCCGCAGTTTTTTACCCGGTCGAAGTCGGTAAATCAGGGTATACCTCATTTTTCCGGCCCGGGCCAGACTCGGTTTTGCCGGCCGATTTCCCATACCCTGGCGGTTTTAAATTATCATTTTTTCAATCTATTATAATTTTGATGATTTTTAAAAGTGATTGTCGAATTGAAGGTCAAACCAATGACCATGTGATCGGGTTGCAGTACAAGATCAACGGCCAGTCGGGTTAGTTGAACTAGTGGTTAAATAGGTGAGCTATGGAATGGGTCACCGAACCAGGTCAACCACCGATACATCCGACTAACCCAGCAACCCAATTACCCCGAATTTGACAGGTCCAGTTGGACATTGCAACTGTTTCGCAGTTAAACAAGGTTTGACCCCTATCAAAATGGTAACACCTTCTCGTCGCGATCGGAATGACCCGCTTAATCTTAAAGTCTCTCTTTCAGCTTTATTGTTTCGGGTTACCCAGTCCGTTCCGCTATTGCATAACTGTATAACCCAAATTACCCAAGTTGGATGAACCGAAAAACTGATAGCCTAGCTTTTTATCCAATCTGGCAGGACATTTTAAACGTTATTTGGTGTCGCACTGTTTGACTCGGGCGAACCCCGTAAATCAAGGTAGACCTGATTGTTCTGGCTCGGGCCACAACCGGTCATGCTGGTCGATTTCCCTTTCACCTGGGTTGTATTAAACTATCATTGTTTTCAATCTATTATAATTTTTGACAATTTTTTAAACTGATTGTAGAATGGAACTTCAGTGCGGTGACCATGTGATCGGGTTGTTGTACAATTTCAACTGCTAGTTGGCTGTCGCGTACTTTCGTACATTCTTGTCTTGTTCTTATAGTCAATCCTACTGATTCCTGACCCACATGATGTGAACAGGTTGAACCGGTAACCCTGGGTCGGCTGGATTGATTTGTCCCGCGACTGACCCGTTCGACATGTCGGGTTCAATGCCATCTTGGACTTGTTTCAGTTATTCGATATCGGATTCTTAATTTAACAATTTTAGGATAAACACAGTGTCGTCAGACCAAATCGACCTAATTCGTTTGGCTTCAGCAAGACCCAGCCAGCCTTGTGAGTTGCTTGGAAACTTGGTCTGCTTTTAATTTTTCCTTCTTTTTCCCTAGTATACTCTAATTTTGTCGGGTTTTAAGGCAATCACTAAACTAGTGGTTAAACTGGTGAACTAGTGAACCAGTCAACTAACCAGGTCAACCACCGATACGCCTGACCGACCCAGAAACCCTGTTACCTGGAATATGATTGGTACAGTTAGACATTACAACCGTTTCCCAGCTAAACAGGGTTTGACTCAGTCAAAATGGTAACACCATGTCCACTCGATCGGAATGACTCGCTCAATCTAAAAGTCTCTTTTTTCTACTTTGTCGTTTCGGTGTACCAGTTCCGTGGCTAGTATAATCTGAATCGGTATGGTTCGATGATCCGAATACCAGACTGCCTTGCTTTTTATCCAATCCGGTAGGACATTTTAAGCATCATTTGGTGCCGCAATGTTTGACGCGTTTGAACTTGATAAATCACGGTAGACGTGATTGTTCCGGCCCAGGCCACAACCGGTCACGCCGGTCGATTTCCCTTACTCCCTGGCGGTTTTAAATTATCATTTTTTTCTTCAATTTATTATTATTTTTGGCGATTTTAGAAACTAATTGTAGAATGGAAGGTCAGACCCGTGACTATGTGATTAGGTTGTAGTACTGGATCAACTGCCAGTCGGGTCAATCGAACTTTCCTACATTCTTTGCTAGTTCTGGTAGTCAATTGTACCGATTCCTGACCAACATGATGTGAACAGGATGAACCGATAACCCCGGGTCGACTAGATTGATCTGTCCCGCGAATTCCCTGTTCGACATGTTGAGTTCACTACCGTCCCGGACTAGTTCCAGTTTATCGATATTTGATTGATAATTTAAAGATTTTGGTATAAACGCAGTGTGGTCTCCCTGATTCATATGATTTGGCATGACCTAGCCAACCCTGCGGGTTGCTTGGAAACTTGGTCTGCTTTTTATTTTTCCTTCTTTGGCTCCAATTTAAATTTATTTTGATGGATTTTAAAACAATTACTGAACTAGTGGTTAAATTGGTAAGCTAGTGAAACGGTCAGCTAACTTGGTCAACAACAATACATCCGACCGAACCAAAAAACCAGTTACCCAGATCCTAACTAGCCTAATTAGACATTGCATTCGTTTACCAGTTAAACAGGGTTTGACCCAATCAAAATGGTAATCACCATGTCGACTCCTTAAGAATAAACAGCTTAATCTAAACGGCTCTCCTTTTGGCTCTATCGTTTCGGGTTACCCTGTCTATGCCGCTATTGCATAACTATATAACCCGAATCGATCTAGTCGGATGAACCACAAACTAGACCGCCTAGCATTTTCTCCGATTCGGTAGGACATGTTAATTGTCTTTGGTGCCGCAGTTTTTGACCCGGTGAAGTCGGTAAATCAGGGTATACCTCATTTTTCCGGCTCGGGCCAGTCTCAATTTTGCTGGACGATTTCCCATACCTTGGCGGTTTTAAATTATCATTTTTTCAATCTATTACTAATTTTGATGATTTTTAAAAGCGATTGTAGAATTGAAGGTCAAACTGGTGACCATGTGCTCGAGTTGCAGTACAAGATCAACGGCTAGTCGGGTTAGTTGAACTTTCCAACATTTTTTGCTTGTTCTTGTAGTCAATCCTACCTATTCCTAACCCACATGATTTGAACAACTTCATCCGATAACCATGGGCTGGCTGAATTGATCTACCCCGCGACTGACCCGTTCGACAAGTCAGGTTCACTGCCATGTGGGACTCGTTTAAGCTTTTTGATATCTGATTTTGAATTGAACGATTTTGGGATAAACACAGTGTGTGGAGACCAAATTGGTAGCCCATGATCGACCTGATTCGTTTGACTTTGGCATGACCAGCCAACCTTGCGGGTTGCTAGGAAACATGGTCTGCTTTTAATTTTTTCTTCTTTTGCACTAGTTTATTTTTGATTTGTTGGATTTTAAAACAATCACAAAACTAGTGGTTAAATAGGTGAGCTATGGAACCGGTCAGCTAACCAGGTCAAGCATCGATACATCCGACCGACCCAGCAACCCAATTACCCGTAATTTGACTGGTCCATTTGGACATTTTAACTGTTTCCCGGTTAAACAGGGTTTGACCCTATCAAAATGGTAACACATTCTCGTCTCGATTGAAATAACCCGCTGATCAATCAATTTAAGACACTTATGTTAGCTTTGTATTAAGCTTTATTAGCTGTTTATTGTGCCCAATATTAGTATTTTATATGAGTTTAATGTTGTTGGGCATCATTGGACTTTAATGCAAATTGTGAATAATTTTCGGATTTTGATGCATTTTGACCTTTCTTCCTTGGATAGGCCATAAATTGGGACTCGTTGATCCATTTGAGGTGATCTTGGTGTCTTTGGAAAGCTAAGACAAGGATCTACAAGTTTCATGAAGAACTCAAGAGCTGAATCAGAATTCTAAGGGTCCAAAATATCCCTGCAATGTAGAGTGGGTTTGCTATCACAAAAATTTGGGCAGTGTGCACATATTGGACTACATAGTGAGCTATAGGCCTTCTCATGGGCTGAAACTTGGCCATTGGAAAGATAAGACCCATATCTCCAACTTCAAGGTAGACCATTTAGTCAATAGATGTCGTTTTAGGCATCATTATGAAGCTGTAAGTTGGTTTGAATTTGGAAACACGTTCTGCCAACCTAACTTGAGGTAGGTACAATATTTTTAGCATATATGGAGTTCAAAAAGTCCAAATGGCATGATTCCAATTGTAAAATTTCAAGGAGACAACTGGCTACAACTTTCATGAAGACCTCCAATCCAAAATGCACCGTCTAGGTAATGAAAATCAAGCCAGAAGTCGGATAAGAGTTGCTGACTAAAAGCCACCAACCATGCACCAACCCACCAACCATGCATCAAGCTTCCATATTTGATAATTTCCATGATTTTACAGCTGGTATTCAGATTATGTACATGTACAAATTGGCTTCTAGGATTAGTATAAATAGAGTCAATCTCTTTGTATTATCATGATTCAATTTTAAGTAAGTTTGAAGAAAGTTTGAGTATTTGTGAGAGTTTTCTTTCTCTTCTTCTCCATTCTCTTTACAATTTCGTTTTTGTTCTTTTATTTATGAGTTCTTCCTTCCCATCCATGGAAGGCTAGGCTCTTATAATCAATCCAAGAGATTAGCCATCTTGATGTTTAATTTGGAGATCTTGTTTCGCTTGTTCATATTGCTTAATTGTTATTCAAGTTTCTCTTCTTTCTCTTTTGTTTTTTATCTAGATTGAATTGCTTAATTTGATTTAGATGTTGATGTGATAATAGCTTTATTATCATGTATTCAAAGAGGATCACATAGAATAAACAATTTATTAAAGCTTTTTGATGGATTGTTTAGCTTGGTTAAATTCTAGATCTTAAGTTAATCTATGTTTGGATGGTGCTTACTTTATCTAACCTTGGTTTATTAAATCCTAGATGCTTATCTAGTAGAGGATTCTTAGATCATGTTGAGGCGTCTTGATGTGATCTAAGGCTAAGAACACGATTAGCAATTAAGTGAATTCCTTGTGATCAATGATGAGTTAAACTCAAGATCGGTAAATTTCCTTGGATTGGTTGTTTCTTTAAATTCCTTTAATTCAACTAGTGTATTATCTTTATAAATCATCAAAACCCCCCTTTTTATTTATCTTGATCTGATTAAATCTTTGTTTTATTGGATCCTTGAGAGACGATTTGGTTCATGCTCTATACTATAAATTATTTTGTGAACCGGTAATTTTGATTATTTGACGGGTCTCGACAACCTCTTGTCACCCGCATAATCTTAAAGTCTCTCTTTCAGCTTTATCGTTTCGGGTTATCCAGTTCGTTCCGCTATTGCATAACTGTATAACCCGAATCGCCCAAGTCGGATGAACCGAAAACCTGACTGCCTAGCTTTTTATCCGATTCGGTAGGACATTTTAAACGTTATTTGGTACTGCATTGTTTGACTCGGGCAAACCCCGTAAATCAAGGTAGACCGGATTGTTCCGGCTCGGGCCACAACCGGTCATGCTGGCCGATTTCCCTTTCACCCGGGCTGTATTAAACTATCATTGTTTTCAATCTATTTTAATTTTTGACATTTTTTGAAACTGATTGTAGAATGGAACTTCAGTGCGGTGACCATATGATCGGGTCGCAATACAGGTTCAACTTCTAGTTGGCTCTCGCGAACTTTCCTACATTCTTGGCTAGTTCTTGTAGTCAATCCTACTGATTCCTAACCCACATGATGTGAACAGGTTGAACCGATAACCCTTGGTCGACTGGATTGATCTGTCCCGCGACTGACCCGTTTGGCATGTCAGGTTCACTGCCATCTCGGACTGGTTTTAGTTATTCGATATCGGATTCTTAATTTAACAATTTCAAGATAAATACAGTGTCGTCAGACTAAATCAATTGCACCTGGTCGACCTGATTCGTTTGGCTACAGCAAGACCTAGCCAACCTTGCGAGATGCATGGAAACTTGGTCTGCTTTTAATTTTTCCTTCTTTTGCTCCAGTTTACTTTTATTTTGTCAGGTTTTAAGACAATCACTAAACTAGTGGTTAAACTGGTGAACTAGTGAACCAATCACCTAACCAAGTCAACCACCGATACGTCTGATCGACCCAGAAACCCTATTACCTGGAATATGATTAGTCCAGTTAGACATTTCAACCGTTTCCCGGCTAAACAGGGTTTGACTCGGTCAAAATGGTAACACCATGTCGACTCCATCGGAATGACTTGCTGATCAATCAATTTGAGACACTTATGTTTGCTTTATAGCAGGCTTTATTCGATGTTTATTGTGCCAAATATTGGTATTTTAGATGAGTTTAATGTTGTTGGGCCTCATTGGGCTTTAATGCAAATTGTGAATAATTCTTGGATTTTGATGCATTTTGACCTTTCCTCCTTGGTTAGGCCATAACTTGGGACTCAGTGATCCATTTGAGGTGATCTTGGTGGTTTTGGAAAGCTTAGACAAGGCTCTACAACTTTCATGAAGAACTCAAGAGCTAGATCAGAATTCTAAGGGTCCAAAATAGCCCTGCAATTTAGAGTGGGTCTGTTATTACTAGAATCTGACCAATGTGCACATATTGGACCATATCATGGGCTATAGGCCTCCTTTTGAGTTGAAACTCGGCCATTGGAAAGATAAGACCCATATCTCCAACTTCACTGAGACCCTTTAGTCAATAGATGTCGTTTTAAGCATGATTATGAATCTACAAGTTGGTTTGAATTTGGAAACACATTCTGCCAACCTAACTTGAGGTAGGTGCAGTGTTTTTGGCATATCTGGAGTTTTAAAAGTCCAAATGGCATGAAACCAACGCCAAAATTTCAAGGAGACAATGGTTTACAACTATCATGAAGACCTCCAAGCCAAAATACATCGTTTAAGACATGAAATATAGGCTGGAAGTCAGAGTGGAGTTGCTAACTAGAAGCCACCAACCACACACCAACCCACATACCACCCACCAACCCATCAACCATGCATCAAGCTTCATGATCAATCAATTTGAGACACATATGTTAGCTTTGTATTAGGCTTTATTAGATGTTTATTGTACCCAATATTAGTATTTTAGATGAGTTTAATGTTGTTGGGCTTCATTGGGCTTTAATGCAAATTGTAAATAATTCTTGGATTTTGATGCATTTTGACCTTTCCTCCTTGGTTAGGCCATAACTTAGGACTCGGTGATCCATTTGAGGTGATCTTAGTGTCTTTTAAAAGCAAAGACAAGGCTCTACAAGTTTCATGAAGAACTCAAGAGCTGGATCAGACTTCTATGGGTCCAAAATAGCCTTACAATGCAGAGTGGGTTTGCTATCACGGAAATCTGGGCAGTGTGCACATATTGGACTATATAGTGGGCTATAGGCCTCCACTTGGGCTGAAAATTGGCCATTGGAAAGATAAGATCCATATCTCCAACTTCACTGAAGACCCTTTAGTCAATAGATGTCGTTTTAGGCATGATTATGAAGCTACAAGCTGGTTTGAATTTGGAAACACGTTCTGCCAACCTAACTTGAGGTAGGTGCAGTGTTTTTGGCATTTCTGGAGTTCTAAAAGTCCAAATGGCATGATTCTAATGCCAAAATTTCAAGGAGACAACTGACTATAACTTTCATGAAGACCTCCAAGCCAAAATACACCGTCTAGGTCATGAAAATCAAGCCAGAAGTCAAATAAGATTTGCTGACTAAAAGCCACAAACCATACACCAACTCACCAACCATGCATCAAGCTTCCATATTTGACAATTTCCATGTTTTTACAGCTTGTATTCAGATTATGTACATGTATAAATTGGCTTCTAGGATTAGTATAAATAGAGCCAATATCTTTGTATTATGCATCATTCAATTTTAAGTAATTTTGAAGAAAGTTTGAGTATTTGTGAGAGTTTTCTTTCTCTTCTTCTCCATTCTCTTTACAATTTCATTTTTGTTCTTTTATTTCTGAGTTCTTCCTTCCCATCCATGGAAGGCTAGGCTCTTATAATCAATCCAAGGGATTAGCCATCTTGATGTTTAATTTGGAGATCTTGTTTCGCTTGTTCATATTGCTTAATTGTTATTCAAGTTTCTCTTCTTCCTCTTTTGATTTTTATCTTGATTAAATTGCTTAATTTGATTTTGATGTTGATGTGATAATAGCTTTATTATCATGTATTCAAAGAGGATCACAAAGACTAAACAATATATTAAAGCTTTTTGATGGATTGTTTAGCTTGGTTAAATTCTAGATCTTAAGTTAATCTATATTGGATGGTGCTTACTTTACCTAACCTTGGTTAATCAAATCCTAGATGCTTATCTAGTTGGATTCTTGGATCATGTTAAGGCTTCTTGATGTGATCTAAGGCCAAGAACATGGTTAGCAATTAAGTGAATTCCTAGTGATCAATGATGAATTAAACTCAAGATCGGTAAATTTCCTTGGATTGGTTGTTTCTTTAGATTTGTTTACAACTTTAAGTCTCGTACTTTTATTAATCTTGTTAATCAACAACAAAACCCCCCCTTTTTCTAATTATCTTTATCTAATTAAATCTTTGTTTTTGGATCCTTGAGAGACGATTGGGTTCATTCTCTATACTATAAATTAGTTTGTGAACCAGTTATTTTTATTATTTGATAGGTCCCGACAACCTCTTGTCACTTCCATATTTGACAATTTCCATGTTTTTACAGCTTGCATTCAGATTATTTTCAATTACAAATTGGCTTCTTGGATTAGTATAAATAGTGCTAATCTCTTTGTATTATACATTCATTCAATTTGAAGTACGTTTGAGTATTTGTGAGAGTTTTCTTTCTCTTCTTCTCCATTCTCTTTAGAATTTCGTTTTTGTTCTTTATTTTATGAGTTCTTCCTTCCCATCTGATATGATCCAAGTCGGATGCATATTGTTTTTACGGATCGTCCTTGAGTTGATTTCTTGTTTTAAAAGAATTAAATAGGAAGGATGAACAGTAGCGCGATGAACAGTACAATGCCGTGAATAGTAGCGCATGAACAGTACGACACCGTGAACAGTGCTCGTGGACAGTAAAAAAAATAAAAAGATGGGAAAAGACAAGGGATGGTAGGAAGAAGACGCCACACACTTGGGAAGTGATAAGTCAAACGAAGATTCGGTACAAAGGTAAGGAAACCTTTGATAAGAACCAAGATGGTTCACCCAAGAACCCCAAGAGAACAAAGCTCTCGAAAACTCACAAAGGAGTATGATTGTATTCTGAAATTCAAAGTTGACAAATGCAGCAAATACAAACCCATTTATAGGGATTGAGTTGGCGGCTAGGTCTAACTAAAAGGAGGCAGCAAGCTAGCTTATTTTTTAACCCTAATCCATGCACAAAAGTGGCCCAAGCCCAATTAGAAGGCAGCATATATCCCTAACTATGCTATGCACTTACTTAAGCCCAAACAATAGGCCCTTATTACAAAATAATCCCCAAAAGAAAAATAAGAACAAAACTGAAAAGATTAAAAGGTTTGAAATACATAACTAAAAAATGACTAAAAAGAACTCATGCCCCCACGTTGGGCCCTTCATCAACTTGGATCATTTGGACCATCTTGAGTGCTTCTTCTTCTGGAATAGGCTTGAGTGAGATAAAATGTTTGACTTCTTTATCCAAATCCTCCTTAGCCTTCTTAGCTCTTGACCTTGTCATTGGGCCTCCAAGTCCTTGCAGTGCATCTTTGGGCCTTGGGCCCATTGGACTTCCACTTGAGCTTCCTTGGTCTCCATCACCATCCATGGAAGGCTAGACTCTTATAATCAATCCACGAGATTAGCCATCTTGATGTTTAATATGGAGATCTTGTTTCGCTTGTTCATATTGCTTAATTGTTATTCAAATTTCTTTTCATGCTCTTTTGATTTTGATCTAAATTGAATTGCTTAATTTGATTTAGATGTTTATATGATAATAGCTTTATTATCATGTGTTCAAAGAGGATCACAAAGAATAAACAATTTATTAAAGCTTTTTGATGGATTGTTTAGCTTGTTTAAATTATGGATCTTAAGTTAATCTATGTTTGGATGGTGCTTACTTTATCTAACCTTGGTTAATTAAATCCCAGATGCTTATCTAGTAGAGGCTTCTTGGATCATGTTAAGGCGTTTTGATGTGATCTAAGGCATGATTAGCAATTAAGTGAATTCCTTGTGATCAATGATGGATTAAACTCAAGATCGGTAAATTTCCTTAGATTGGTTGTTTCTTTAGATTTGTTTACAACTTTAAGTCTTGTACTTTTATTAATCTTGTTAATCAACAACAAAACCCCCCATTTTAATTATCTTGATCTGATTGAATCTTTGTTTTTATTGGATCTTTAAGAGACGATTCGGTTCATTCTTGACAAGAGGTTGTCGAGACCTATCAAATAATAAAAATAACTGGTTCGCAAACTAATTTGTAGTATAGAGAATGAACCGAATCGTCTCTCAAGGATCCAAAAGCAAAGATTTAATTAGATCAAGATAATTAGAAAAGGGGGGTTTTGTTGTTGATTAACAAGATTAATAAAAGTATGAGACTTAAAGTTGTAAACAAATCTAAAGAAACAACCAATCCAAGGAAATTTACCGATCTTGAGTTTAACTCATCATTGATCACAAGGAATTCACTTAATTGCTAACCATGTTCTTGGCCTTAGATCACATCAAGAAGCCTTAACATGATCCAAGAATTCTCTACTAGATAAGCATCTAGGATTTGATTAACCAAGGTTAGATAAAGTAAGCACCATCCAACATAGATTAACTTAAGATCAAGAATTTAACCAAGCTAAACAATCTATCAAAAAGCTTTAATATATTGTTTAGTCTTTGTGATCCTCCTTGAATACATGACAATAAAGCTATTATCACATCAACATCTAAATCAAATTAAGCAATTTAATCTAGATAAAAATCAAAAGAGGAAGAAGAGAAACTTGAATAACAATTAAGCAATATGAACAAGCGAAACAAGATCTCCAAATTAAACATCAAGATGGCTAATCCCTTGGATTGATTGTAACATCCCTAAATTTTGATTCCAATCTTATTTCTAACTTAACTAAATCATATGGAAGTCCTAGTGTAATTTTCTGGAATTGGGATAAATTGGGAATTTTTAGAAATCACCAAGGGTATTTTGGTCATTTTACACCTTCAGTGGCAATTTTGTGAATTCTCATTCAAGTGGAGAGCAAAGTTGACAATTCAACTTCACCCCCTTTCTTCATATTGGAGCTGTGCATGTTGGATGATCAAATGGTCATCTTCTTAAAAATATCAAGGTCTCCATAGCCAAGGTTTTCCAAGTTTCAAGGTCCAAAGTAAGTATATTTACTCATCTTTTGGCTTAGGTTATTTGATGGTTATTGATCACCTTCATCTCTTCTTCAATCCTATGGTTTTAGTTTAATGGAGAACTCATGTTCATCTTTGAGAATCAAGAACATAAATTCTAAAGTTCTTGTATGATTTGGTTGTTTTGAAGGAAGTTGAAGAGGAAGTTCTCATAAGGATTTTGGTTGGTTTGATATCACCTCAAGCCTAGTTCTTGTCCTAAATCATTTCTACGTGAGTGTGGGTTGATTTGTGATATGGTATGGTGTTATTTAGGGTGTGAGTTTAAGTCTTGAAGATAAGAACTTCTATGTGTTAAGGTTATTTTTGAATGTTTGGATTGTTACTTGTATTCAATGGTATGGATTATGAGAATGATTGGATTTACTACTTGTTATTCAATGAAATGAATGAATGAATGAATGAATGAATGGATGAATGAATGAATGAATGGATGAATGAATGAAGTTTAAGATAAGAGGTATATGATCAAAACTTGATTTTTATGACTGTGAATCGATTCACAAGATGTGTGAATAGATTCACAGACTCGTGAATAGCATTGTGAATGGATTCACAGACTTGTGAATAGCATTGTGAACTCGTGAATAGCACTGTGAATCGATTCACAACATTTTGTGAATAGATTCACAGACTTGTGAATAGTACTGTGAACTCGTGAATAGCACTGTGAATCGATTCACAATATTTTGTGAATAGATTCACAGACCCATGAATAGCATTGTGAATAGATTCACAATAGTGTGTGAATAGATTCACAATATTCTGTGAATAGATTCACAATATTCTGTGAATAGATTCACTGAGGCTTAAAATGATAACTTAGTACAATGAAGGGATGTGTAACTAAGTGAAAGTGATTGAGAGGATTGAGTATAATGCTTGTATAGTTTAAATCTTGTATGGATTAAATGTGATGTTATTATGATATTATGATTGAGCATGATATGAATATGAAAGCATTGCATTCCATAATGAGATGGCCTAACCGGAAGGGTTAGTGTACAATATGTGAGAGATTACGTAATCGGAAGGGGTTAGATGAAAGAATAAGCGATGCATAATTACTTGCATTGCATAGTGAGATGGCCTAACCGGAAGGGGTTAGTGCACGATACTTAAGGGGTGCCAAACCTACGGGGTTAGATGGAAACGGAATGACATAAAACATTGCATACTGCATAATTACGAGGGCCTAACCAGAAGGGGTTAGTGCACAACAAGAGGAGTGGAGAAAGAAAATGTGTGAACATCATGTGCATTCATAAACTCATTGCATCTATTGGTTTGATATTACTTGATATATTGAATTGTGTGTATGCTTGCATTCTAATTACATGCATACTTTATATACAAGTTTTATTCACATTCACTGGGAAGTTGTTCTCACCCCCTCTTTCTCAGATTCGCAGGAACACCCCGGACCCTCTACGGGTTAAGTATGGAGGATTCTATGATACTTGTATTTTGGTGGAGTTGAGCTCCATTATGTAATTATAATATGATGTGTATTATATATTACTCTGATGTAGATGTGACAATGAAACGGATGAACTACTGTTGAAGTTCTCAGTTCTGATAATATTTTAGTGTGCTCAGTCAGGATAGTGTCTAGTATACACTTGTATAATGTACGTACTCTAATAATATTTTGAATGAGATAATGTTTTGAATGAGATCGAAGATCTCTTGTTGATATATATATATATATATGTACTCTGGTTGGTTTGAGATGATTGTTTGAAATCCGCTGTTTATTTATGACGTTTGGGAACATACGAGAAACAAAGGAAACGCTGCCGAATTTTATATATAATAAAAAAAATTCCACGTAAGACTTATGAGTAGTAAACAATAGGTCTTACATTGCTTATGAGAGCCTAGCCTTCCATGGATGGGAAGGAAGAACTCAGAAATAAAAGAACAAAAATGAAATTGTAAAGAGAATGGAGAAGAAGAGAAAGAAAACTCTCACAAATACTCAAACTTTCTTCAAACTTACTTCAAATTGAATGCCTCTAATACAAAGAGATTGGCTCTATTTATACTAATCTTAGAAGCCAATTTATACATGTACATAAGGTAAGGTAAGGTAAAACATGGGTTTTCACTCAAAGCTTGTAATGAGCTAAGAACAAAGAATGGGCAAGTAGACTCAGAGGGGGTTAACAATGGGATAAATGCAAGGTAGGTTTATTTGGCCAAAGCAGCTAAGTCAAGAAAAATGCCTCTGTCATTTTTATGCAACATACTGACCAATGTAATCTCAAATCGATTCAATGCAAGTTCTAGAAAATAAATTCATAATTGACATCACTCATGAAAGAAAATAAACCAAGTGTAAGTATCAAACTTGGAAAAAGCCCAAAACTCACAAAGGTATGGAACATTTACTCAATTCAACCATGCTTTCTTCCTAATATCCACAGTCATATACACATGTATATCATGAAAATGATTCAACTATAAACTGTTTTGCATACTTTTATTATCAATAAAGCTCAGATTCAGCACATGCTTGCATCAAAATTAATTGAAAAGATCAAAATGAATATTTTTTTTAATATGCAAGAACAAAATAATTTTTAAGACATACTATGAAATGCAAGTTAAGATGCGTCTCAAGAGCAAAACTACTCCTTACTTTCCCATCCAATTTTCTTAAAAATTGGCAAACAGGGTCTTTTTGAGTCAGATTCCTGAGACTATAACGCTCATGTTCATCTTGGAATATTGGCCATAAATCGAGAAGTACTCTCTGCACATCTCCACTAGGATGCGTCTCAAGAGTCAATAGAATGTTATCTAAAGACTCCTTACTCATGCCATCCTTAATGAAGTGAATTTTATCAAGTCGATTTATGGACGCCATTCCAACTGATCTGCATTTTGTGTTACAGGTCCATCTTGCACATTTAAAGCAGACTCGTAACCTTTTTGCTCTTCTTTTCTTTGCATATGAACTTTTGCCTAACCCTGGCATATATGAAACAAGAGCGTCAGAAAATTCCCCTGTGATTCGAACCTTTGCTTTGATCAACCAGCGTATATCCGCAGGGATGCCTTTGTGCATAAGCATCCTTAATCTCTCAAACCTTGCACAATAAATTTTAGTTAAAGCATTTTGAGGGAGAGAAGGGAATCGCTTGCGGAGGTTAACAAGCTGATTATCCATTTCGAAAGAAAGAAGAAAGAGAGAGAAAAAAAATTGAGTAAAATTATATATAGATTTCAGTGTTTGTGGGTAATCGAAGGGACAGAGAAAGATTTTCACGGAGTACCATTATCCGCCATTTAACCGGTGAAAAATCATCTGTCAAAGAAAAACAAACAAAATTAAGACAAAAATCAAACTTTGATAGATTTTCTCACTTGGCACCGATTTTCTGTCTTGATTCCTGTGATAGCAAATAAGTCAAAGTTTGAAAAAAGACGAAGTTAGAAAACTTGGGTTGCCTCCCAAGAAGCGCTACTTTTAATGTCATCAGTCAGCGTGATTGAAGATTTTTTTTTTCAACAAAGTAGTTATCAATCATGGTAGAGGGCCTCCTGCAGTTGAA
Source organism: Styphnolobium japonicum (assembly GCA_023212625.1). NCBI lineage: Eukaryota > Viridiplantae > Streptophyta > Magnoliopsida > Fabales > Fabaceae > Styphnolobium > Styphnolobium japonicum. The sequence continues at coordinate 4,070,088 of JALBWW010000010.1, forward strand.
CTTCCTCCACGAGGTTCTCTTGAGCTCCTTCATAAAAATTCTTGAGGCGATGACCATTAACTTTGACCACTTTGTTAGTGGCTTCACTCTTAATTTCTACTGCACCATAAGGAAAAACATTAATAACAATGAAAGGACCAAGCCACCTAGAACGAAGCTTACCGGGCATAAGTTTGAGGCGAGAGTTGTAGAGAAGGACTTTTTGACCAATGGTGAACTCTTTTCGTACCAACATCTTATCATGAAGGAGTTTGGTCTTCTCCTTGTAGATCCGGGAGTTCTCATACGCCTCTAATCGAAGCTCCTCAAGTTCTTGAAGTTGGAGCTTCCTTTGAGATCCGAATTGACTCAAGTCAAGGTTACACTATTTCATCGCCCAATAGGATTTATGCTCAATTTCCATCGGAAGGTGGCACGCCTTCCCAAAGACAATCCGGTACGGGGACATCCCTATCGGTGTCTTGGAGGCAGTTCGGTAAGCCCACAGAGCATCCTCAAGTCTCAGGCTCCAGTCCTTCCTATTAGGTTGGACTGTCTTCTCAAGTATGTGTTTGATATCTCGGTTTGAGACATCGGCTTGCCCGTTTGTCTGGGGGTGATAAGGTGTAGAAACCTTGTGTAAGATGCTGTACTTTCTCATCAAAGCCTCTTTTCTCTGGTTACAAAAGTGTGAACCCTGATCACTGATAATAGCCCTCGGGATTCCAAACCTGCAGAAAATTTGTGATCTAACAAAGTCCACAACAACTTTGGAATCATCAGTTCGAGTGGCTTTTGCCTCCACCCATTTAGATACATAATCAATAGCCAACAAAATATAAATAAAACCAAAGGAAACAGGGAAAGGGCCCATGAAATCAATACCCCAAACATCAAAGATCTCACAAGACAGCATAGGCTGCTGAGGCATCTCATTCCTGTGTGAAATTGTCCCTGTTATCTAGCACTGTTCACAAGACTTACAAAACATATATGCATCATGAAATAGGGTAGGCCAATACAATCCAGAGTCCAAAACCTTCCTAGCTTGCAGCTGTAGAAGCTGCTCATCTGGAAAGGAGTCCTGTACAGGGAAGGGATCTGAAGCCCTTTCAAAGCGGCTTAAGTGATCTGCCACTAGATTTTCTGCTCCACTCTTGTCACAGATCTCTATATGAAACTCTTGGAGCAGTAGCATCCACCTTATTAGTCGGGGCTTTGCCTCTAGCTTCTTCAAAAGAAACTTAAGAGCTACATGATCAGTAAACACAACAACCTTAGAGCCGAGCAAATATGATCTAAACTTATCCAAAGCAAAAACAATGGCTAAAAGCTCTTTTTCAGTTGTGGTATAGTTGGCTTGAGTAGCATCCAGAGTTCTGGAAGCATTGTATATCACATGAGAAGCTCTCCCCACTCTCTGTGCCAAGACTGCTTCTACTGCATAGTTAGAAGCATCACACATTAACTCAAATGGCAATGTCCAGTCAGGTGGCTGGATGATGGGGGTACTGGTTAAGGCCTGCTTCAAGTGGTTGAAAGCTGTCTTACACTTGTCATCAAAATTAAACTCTACATCTTTCTGCAGTAAGTGGGGAAGTGGAAGGGCAATCTTGCTGAAGTCGGCAATGAAGCGCCTGTAGAAACCTGCATGACCAAGAAAAGAACGCACTTTCCGCACGCATGTGTGGTAAGATAAACAAGTAATTACATCAATCTTGGCAGGATCTACCTCAATGCCCTTACTGGATACTACATGGCCTAAAACTATACCCTGTTCTACCATAAAATGGCATTTCTCAAAATTTAGTACAAGGTTAGTCTCAATGCATCTTTGCAGCACTCTAGATAGGCTAGCTAAACATGAATCAAAAGAAGAACCATAGACAGTGAAGTCATCCATAAATACCTCCATGCACTCCTCTAAGAAATCAGAAAATATGCTCACCATGCACCGTTGGAAGGTACCAGGGGCATTGCAGAGGCTGAACGGCGTCCGTCTATAAGCAAAGGTGCAGAAGGGACAGGTAAATGTGGTCTTCTCCTGATCCTCTGATGCAATGTGGATCTAGAAGTATCCGGTGTAGCCATCCAAAAAGCAGTAATAGGACTTACCAGCCAACCGTTCCAGCATCTGATCAATAAATGGAAGGGGGTAATGATCCTTTCCGAGTGGCTTGGTTGAGGCATCTGTAGTCAATGCAAACTCTCCAGCTATTCTGTACTCGGGATGGAATGAGCTCATTCTTCTGGTTGGCCACGACAGTCACTCCGGATTTCTTTGGAACCACTTGCACAGGCCTCACCCACTTGGTCACCTCTTTCTTCACCACATCTAGAATGAGAGGATTCAGTCTCCTCTGGGGTTGTCTCACTGGTTTAGTTTCCTCCTCAAGTAATATCCTGTGCATGCATGTGGAGGGGTTAATACCAGGAATGTCTGCAAGTGTCCAACCAATTGCCTTTTTGTGTTGCTTCAAGACTTCCAATAATTTGGTTTCTTGCTCAGGTTGGAGGTGTTTGGCCACTATCACCGGGAGCTTCTCATCCTCCTCCAAGAATGCATACTTCAAATGCTCGGGCAGGGGCTTAAGTTCAATGGAGGGTGGTTACTGGACTGACGGTACTAGTTTTGGAACCGAAACTAAATCTGCTAAATTCTTAGCAGTTGCACTTACTGCACCTGCACCTGCAAGTTGTGCACAATCTTGCAAAACAACATCATCATATCCTATGGAATCAAAAGAATCACACTTAGTAGCAGGATGAATGACAACATCATTAATAACAGCATCATTGCCATTAATAACAGAAACAGAATCATCAATGTCAGCAGAATTAACAACAGCACATGGCAAGTATGTAGAAATCTCAGCACAGGCTGCACATATTTTATTGGGTTTACAACCAGAAAGTCTAAAGCAGGCAGAACAAGTATCACAAGCTATGCTATCAGTGTATCCTACAATTTCAGGAAACTCTGCCAACATATCAACATGCATATCATCAACCAGTAAATCAATGACATCAAAATGAAAAACAGAATGATCCTCTAAAGGGTATTTCATGGCATAAAAAATGTTAAACTAAATGATATCATCACCAAATTCCATGGAAAGGGTACCAGCATGCACATCAATCTTAGTTTTAGCAGTTTTCAAAAATGGCCTACCTAAGATCAATGGGGGTGGGGAAGAGGCAGATTCATCTTCCATATTCAACACATAAAAATCAGCTGGGAATATTAAATTATTTACCCGAACCAGAACGTCTTCCAACACTCCTACAGGTTGAGCAGTGCTCCGGTTTGCTAACTGAATGACAATGCCGGTGGACTTTAGCTCTCCCATATGCAAGGAAGTGTAAACTGACTTTGGCATTACATTGATGGAGGCTCCCAAGTCTAGCAAGGCATGAGTGAACTGTTGGTGCCGTATGATGCAAGGGATGGTAAAAGTGTCTGGGTCTTTGCATTTGGGAGGCAGGTTGGACTGAATCAAAGCAGAGACATTTCTCCCCGTACTCACTTTTTCAGTGCCCTTTAGCTTCCTCTTATGGGTGCACATATCTTTCAAAAACTTGGCATACTTGGGGATTTGTTTAATTGCCTCCAATAGAGGTATATTCACTTCAACCTTATGAAAAGTCTCCATAATTTCCTTATCCAAGTCAGTCTCAACCATATGCCTCGGTTGTATCATTCGGCTGGGAAAAGGAAGAGGAATGTTGGAAGCTGACTTTTGTGAATGTTTACTTTTCTGCTGTACTGAATTTTCTGTCAACTGCTGGTTTGATCTGGTTTTCTGCTTGGCTATTGTAGGATCATTTGCTACTGAATCTGCTACAGCATCTGAACTTGCAATAGAATCTTGTTTTTCTGGGTCAATGGTAGAATTTGGAATTATCTGCTGCACTGGTCCATTGATTTGCTTACCACTGTGCAAAGCTATAGCACTAACATTGCCGCTAGGGTTTGGAGTGGTTTGAGAGAGTAATTGGCTAGAACCCTGTGACTTTAATTCATGAATAGATGTGGCAAGTTGACCAATTTGAGTCTCCAAAATCTGAATGGTGGTTTCAGTTCTCTGTTGAAACTGGATGTTATTGGTGGCCAATTGTTTCACCAAATCCCCCAATGAGGGCTCAGATTTCGTGGCTACAGTACCTGGTTGCTGGAATGGTGGTCTACTTGGTCCAACATGTGGCTGAAATTGACTTGTCCTTGCTTGCTGCTGGAATGGTGGTCTATACTAGTTTGGTGGCTGCTGATTTGATGTATTCCCATATCTTAGATTGGGATGGTCCCTCCAGCCAGGGTTGTAAGTATTGGAGAATGGATCATATTTTTGTTGTTGCTGTTGATGGAACTGTGGCTTCCCAGGAAATATACCAGCTGCAGCCACAAATTGGTCTTGAAACTCAAAATCATCTTGCAATGTGGGGCACGAATCTGTAGGATGATAGAAATTAGAACATATGCTACAAACTCTTGCAGGGGTTTGCACAGGAGGTTCGTGTTGTCCCATTGCCATCTGTCTGACCAAAGAAGTGAGCTCATCCAATCTATGTTCCACCCTTTGTTGATCAGCATGTGAAGAAGTATTAACTTTATTGACTACTCTGGTTGCAACACCTATTCAAGTACCAAATTGCTGAGAATTTGCTGCCATGTTTGCAATTAAGTTTCTGGCAGCAGCTGGAGTTTTATCTACCAATGCTCCACCACTTGCAGCATCAATCATACTCCTTTCCATTGGCATCAATCCTTCATAGAAGTATTGGATCAGCAGTTGATCACTAATTTGATGGTGTGGGCAGCTTGAGCACAATTTCTTGAATCTCTCCCAATACTCATGGAGAGTTTCACCACTGATTTGCCTTATGCCACAAATATCTTTCCTTATTGCAGTAGTTCTTGATGCAGGAAAGAACTTCTCCAGAAACAGTCTTTTCATGTCATTCCAAGAAGTGATGGCAGCAGGTTGTAAGTAATACAACCAATCCTTAGCACCACCATCCAAGGAGAAAGGAAAGGCCCTTAACTTGATGTGATCTTCAGCTATTCCATGTGGTTTCATGGTGGAGCAGACAACATGGAACTCCTTCAAATGCTTATGTGGATCTTCACCTGCAAGACCATGAAACTTGGGCAACAAGTGTATTAATCTAGATTTCAACTCAAAATCAACATTAAGTTCAGGATATTGAATGCATAAAGGTTGATAATTCACATCAGGTGCAGCCAATTCCTTAAGGGTCCTATTGTTATAGTCAGCCATAGTAAAATTAGCAGACTCAGTATCAGACACTGAAGTACTAAACGATGGAAAAGTGGTCTAAACGATGGTATTTGGCTAAAATAAGGGTGACCTCACTATAAATAGTGAGCCTTTCTCAGAATAATGTTTTTCATTAGTGTACCAAAATTGAGGTCAATCAGAGATACTTTACCGAACCGAAATTCTTGACACAATGCCCTTTACCCAATTTTAGTCGAATTCCACTTGAAAAAGCTTAAAAAACAAAACAAACACAATTGTTAGAGTTAGATGGGGTCTTGAAATGATCAAATAGTTGCCTTGGATCCCCAGCAACGGCGCCAAATTTGACAAGTGGTTGTCGAGACCTATCAAATAATAAAAATAACCAGTTCGCAAACTAATTTGTAGTATAGAGAATGAACCGAATCGTCTCTCAAGGATCCAAAAACAAAGATTTAATTAGATCAAGATAATTAGAAGAAAGGGGGTTTTGTTGTTGATTAACAAGATTAATAAAAGTATGAGACTTAAAGTTGTAAACAAATCTAAAGAAACAACCAATCCAAGGAAATTTACCGATCTTGAGTTTAACTCATCATTGATCACAAGGAATTCACTTAATTGCTAACCATGTTCTTGGCCTTAGATCACATCAAGAAGCCTAAACATGATCCAAGAATTCTCTACTAGATAAGCATCTAGGATTTGATTAACCAAGGTTAGATAATGTAAGCACCATCCAACATAGATTAACTTAAGATCAAGAATTTAACCAAGCTAAACAATCTATCAAAAAGCTTTAATATATTGCTTAGTCTTTGTGATCCTCTTTGAATACATGATAATAAAGCTATTATCACATCAACATCTAAACCAAATTAAGCAATTTAATCTAGATAAAAATCAAAAGAGGAAGAAGAGAAACTTGAATAACAATTAAGCAATATGAATAAACGAAACAAGATCTCCAAATTAAACATCAAGATGGCTAATCCCTTGGATTGATTATGAGAGCCTAGCCTTCCATGGATCGGAAGGAAGAACTCAGAAATAAAAGAACAAAAACAAAATTGTAAAGAGAATGGAGAAGAAGAGAAAGAAAACTCTCACAAATACTCAAACTTTCTTCAAATTGAATGCCTCTAATACAAAGAGATTGACTCTATTTATACTAATCCTAGAAGCCAATTTATACATGTACATAATCTGAATACAAGGTGTAAAAACATGGAAATTGTCTAATATGGAAGCTTGATGCATGGTTGGTGGGTTGGTGCATGGTAGGTGGGTTGGTGTATGGTTGGTGGCTTTTAGTTAGCAAATCTTATCCGACTTCTGGCTTGATTTTCATAACCTAGACAGTGCATTTTGGCTTAGAGCTCTTCATGAAAGTTGTAACCAGTTGTCTCCTTGAAATTTTACAATTAGAATCATGCCATTTGGACTTTTAGAACTCTAGATATGCCAAAAACACTGCACCTACCTCAAGTTAGGTTGGCAGAACGTGTTTCCAAATTCAAACCAACTTGTAGCTTCACAATCATGCCTAAAATGACATCTATTGACTAAATGGTCTTCAATGAAGTTGCAGATATGGGTCTTATCTTTCTAATGGCCAAGTTTCAGCCCAAGAGGAGGCCTAGAACCCACTATATAGTTCAATATGTGCACACTGCCCAGATTTTTGTGACAACAAACCCACTCTTCATTGCAGGGATATTTTGGACCCTTAGAAATCTGATCCAGCTCTTGAGTTCTTCATGCAACTTGTAGAGCCTTAGCTTTCCAAAGACACCAAGATCACTTCAAATGGATCACCGAGTACCAAGTTATGGCCTAACCAAGGAAGAAAGGTCAAAATGCATCAAAATCTGAAAATAATTCACAATTTGCATTAAAGCCCAATGAAGCCCAACAACATTAAACTCATCTAAAATACTAATATTGGGCACAATAAACATCTAATAAAGCCTAATACAAAGCTAACATAAGTGTCTCAAATTGATTGATCAAATTCCCCCACACTTAAGCTTTGGCACTCCTGGGCAAAACACATAAGAACAAAACTAAAGAAAAACAAGAAACATTATATTATTAAACTAAAAACATAAAAACTGATTATACCTAATCTAATCTACTTTCGTAGGAAAACACGATGACACTTAGCATGTGCCACAAGCCTTTAAACCCCTAGGTGTCCCTAGTGGACGAGTTATAGTCTCGTGAGGGTTTACCAGGATGATACCCACAAACATGTAATACTTTATTTAATAAATTCAACTAATTTTTAAATTCAAGCATTGTATCAAATATAAACCATAATTAATAAGTCAAGTATGCTTAACAAAAATAGTTGAATCAAACCAATTGAGAATAAAGTATAGCATAATCATGCATTAATCAGAAATAGGCATGTTCAAATTGTGTAAAATTCCTCACAAGTGACACTCAAATCACACAAGGTGTTTTGGTTAACTGTTTGCACTCAACTCAGTCAAATTATGAAAGTATTTTATCATAGGCTTGCATATACATCAATTCTCCACTACTTAGATCAAATAAATTGCAAAAATCAAGAGGTCTTTCAAAAAGGTTGTAATGGGACTATAAGGTGAATGAAGAAAACAATATGGATAATAGCAGGTTAAAACCAAAGAGAATAAAAGAGCATTGGGGGGTAACTCAAGTAGAAAGCATAAAATTTTACCCAAAACCATAAAATGCTCATTCTTTTCACATATTCCTTCATTTTTCTATTCTTTTCTTTTACAACCTTTTGGCTTTATTTTCATTTTCTTTCTTTTTTTTTGTTTTTTTTTTTACCAAACATTTCGCATCAGCACACCTATTCCCCCACACTTAAATCATTGTAAGCAAAAGAACTCCTCCAATAAGGAAATCAATGCTCTCATATTCCCTAAGCTAAGGTAAAACATGGTTTTTCACTCAAAGCTTGTAATGAGCTAAGAACAAAGAATGGGCAAGTAGGCTCAGAGGGGGTTAACGATGGGATAAATGCAAGGTAGGTTTATTTGGCCAAAGCAGCTAAGTCAAGAAAAATGCCTCTGTCATTTTTATGCAACATACTGACCAATGTAATCTCAAATCGATTCAATGCAAATTCTAGAAAATAAATTCATAATTGACATCACTCGTGAAAGAAAATAAACCAAGTGTAAGTATCAAACTTGGAAAAAGCCCAAAACTCACAACGGTATGGAACATTCACTCAATTTAACCAAGCTTTCTTACTAATATCTACAGTCATATACACATGTATATCATGAAAATGATTTAACTATAAATTGTTTTGCATACTTTTATTATCAATTAAGCTCAGATTCAGCACATGCTTGCATCAAAATTAATTGAAAAGATCAAAATGAAATTTTTTTTTTAATATGCAAGAACAAAATAATTTTTAAGACATACTATGAAATGCAAGTTAAGATGTGTCTCAAGAGCAAAACTACTCCTTACTCTGCCATCATGCATCTAATAAGCTAGTAACAATAAAGATTAGCTGGTTATTTTTTTTTTTAATCTAAACTATGTACATGGTATTGTCAACTATACCTCCTCCCAACTAATTTAAGACATTGTCCCTAATGTCAAAATAAAGATAGGTAAAGTGTAGAAGGTCTTACCAGAAAACTGCAAATCGGGCCTGAAATAAGAAAAAATTATAAAAAACTAAAACCATAAGAGAAAACAAAAATTCACAAGGACAAAGTCAAATCAAGTTTTTGCTTTTTGCTGTTGTTGCCTTGCTCCCAATTGCTGGATGACGTTGTGGGACAAATTCGTGTAGTTGATCGAGCAATTGTTCAGGGGTTGTAGCGGTTACAAGAATTTGACGTGTCGCTTGTGAGATGAATCTTTGTTCCACAACATGATCAAGAAAACAAAACAAACTGTCAAAAAAACCATTAACATTTAATATACCTATGGGATTTTGGTGAAAGTTCAGCTGTGACTAGGATGTAATTTGGAAGAGCTCTTCCAAAGTTCCAAAACCACCAGGTAGGGCAATAAAGGCATCAGCATTTGCTATCATAATGTTCATGTGTTGGTGCATGCAAGATACCATTACTTCATCCCCTACTGTTTTTCCAATGGGATTGCCAATAGTTAAAGGACTAGGAATGACACCAAGGACTTTGCCACCTCCTAAATGTGCAACAGTTGCTACACAACCCATTAACCCAAGACTACCTCCTCCATAAACTAAATAGATTTTTCTCTCAGCTAGCACTCGATCAAGATGGTTTGCAATATTTACAAACTCTTTATCTTTCCCAGGATTAGATCTACAAAAGACACAAACACTCTTGATCCGACGAACTGAAGTGACTTCCATTTTCTTTTCTTTTTTTTTTTGTACTCTCACCTTATTAATGATCTGAAGAGAGTAAAGTGCATTATTTAAAGGAATCAAAACTCAAATGTAATAATTACACCTATAAAGGAGGGATAGATCCGTGTGTCAGGCAAGTTTAAAAAGAAGCACAACAATGATAATAGCTATATGACAAGGATAAAAGACTAATCTATATGTGTTTGTTTTGTTTTTGAAGCTTTTTCAAATGGAATTCGGCTGAAATTTGGTAAAGGGCATCATGTCAAGAATTTCGGTTCGGTATAGTATCTCTGATTGACCTGAATTTTGCACATTAATGGAAAACATTATTTTGAGAAAGGCTCAATGTTTACAATGAGGTCACCCTTGTTTTAGCCAAATTCCATCTTTTAGACCACTTTTTCAATTTTTAATATTTTTTATTATTCTTTTGGATAGCATTTTTGTGTAGATTTCACCATGTGATGGTTCCATAATTTTTAAAATTCATTTGATACTGTTTTTATTTACATTTAGATTTTTGAAATATTTGTTTTAGGAATTTTTAGTGTTTTAGTTGTTATTACTTTTCTATACCTTCCTATGAGCTGCATGCTGTATGACTAGATTTGATCCTGGTACCTTGCATTCATTTGATCCTGAAATTGATGGAACATTTCATACACTTTTCAGAATTCATAGGACTGTAGTAGCATTAATAGAATCACTTCTAGAATTGGACTTGAACTTGGCATTGCACCTGATCTTGTTGACTCTTTTAATCCTGTTGAGTCTATTTCTGTTAGTGCTTCAGTGTCTGATACTAAGATTGCTAATTTTACTATGGCTGACTATAATAATAGGACCCTTAAGGAATTGGCTGCACCTTATGTGAATTATCAACCTTTGTGCATTCAATATCCTGAACTTAATGTTGATTTTGAGTTGAAATCTGGATTGATACACTTTCTACCCAAGTTTCATGGTCTTGCAGGTGAAGATCCACATAAGCATTTGAAGGAGTTCCATGTTGTCTGCTCCACCATGAAACCTCATGGAATAGCTAAAGATCACATCAAGCTGAGGGCCTTTCCTTTCTCCTTGGATGGTGCTGCTAAGGATTGGTTGTATTACTTACAACTTGCTGCCATCACTTCTTGGAATGACATGAAAAGACTGTTTCTGGAGAAGTTCTTTCCTGTATCAAGAATTGCTGCAATAAGGAAAGATATTTGTGGCATAAGGCAAATCAGTGGTGAGACTCTCCATGAGTATTGTGAGAGATTCAAGAAATTGTGCTCGAGCTGCCCACCCCATCAAATTAGTGATCAACTGCTAATCCAATACTTCTATGAAGGGTTGATGCCAATGGAAAGGAGTATGATTGATGCTGCAAGTGGTGGAGCATTGGTAGACAAAACTCCAGCTGCTGCCAGAAACTTAATTGCAAACATGGCAGCAAATTCTCCGCAATTTGGTACTCGAATGGGTGCTGCAACCAGAGTAGTCAATGAAGTTAATACCTCTTCACGTGTTGATCAACAAAGGATGGAACATAGATCGGATGAGCTCACTTCTTTGGTCAGACAGATGGCAATGGGACAACACGAACCCCCTGTGCAGACCCCTACAAGAGTTTGCAGTATATGCTCTAGCTCATCCCATCCCACAGATTCGTGCCCCACACTGCAAGCTGATGGTTCTGCTTTTCTAGACCAGTCTGTTGCTGCAGCAGGAATTTTTCTTGGTAAACCTCAATTTCAGCAGCATTAGCAGAGATATGACCTATTCTCCAACACCTATAACCCTGATTGGAGGGATCATCCAAATCTGGGATATGGCAATGCCACTGTCCAACAGCCAAATCAGCATAGGCAGCCTTTCCAACAACAACCAATCAGGCAGCAGCAATTTCAATCCCATGCTGGAACTAGTAGGTCATTTCAATCAAATATGCAGCAGCAGCAGCAAGCAAATGCAACACCAAAGTCTGAGCCTTCATTAGAGGATATGATGAAGCAACTTGTTACCAACAATCTCCAATTCCAACAAAGGACTAATGCCACAATTCAAAATTTGGAGACACAAATTGGTCAATTTGCTTCCTCTATGATTCAGTTACAAGCTCAAGGCAGTAGTCAACTTCCTGCATAAACAATTCCAAATCCAAAAGGGAATGTCAATGCTATTACTTTGAGGTCAGGGAAATCCTTACAATCTGAGCAGCAGCAGAATTCAAATTTTGCAGATTTTATAGATTCAGCAGTAGCAACAAACTCTGCAGTAGATGTGTCCAACTCTGTAGATTATCAGAAAACAGATTCTACACATAAACCACATTCTGCAGCAGAAAAATTAGATTCTGTACCACTTGTGCAGCAGAAGAACAATTGTTCAATGCCACTTCCTTTCCCACATAGAGCAGTCTAATCTAGAAGAGGAGATGATGCTGAGAAAGATAAAGAGCTTCTAGTGACTTTTCGGAAGGTGGAGGTGAACATCCCATTGTTGGATGCGATTAAGCAAATTCCTAAGTATGCCAAGTTTCTGAAAGAACTCTGCACCTACAAGAGGCGGCTGAAAGACAATGAGAGAATTAGCATGAGCCGAAACATCTCAGTCCTCATTCAACCTATGCCACATAAATGCAAAGATCCAGGGACTTTTACCATTCCATGCATAATAGGCAACTCGAAATTTGAAAATGCCATGCTAGACTTAGGTGCTTCAATTAATGTTATGCCTATGTCTGTATTTAACTCTCTTGGACTTGGACATTTGCATGCCACAGGTGTAGTGATTTAGTTGGCAAATAGGAGCAATGCCTATCCAGCTGGACTAATTGAGGATGTGCTGGTGCGAGTGGGTGAATTGATATTCCCAACGGACTTCTACATTCTGGAAATAGAGGGGGAATCACCAACCACTAGGGCTCCACTCATTTTGGGGAGACCTTTACTTAAGACAACTCGGACGAAGATTGACGTGCATGTAGGAACTCTTTCCATGGAGTTTGGTGAGTCCATTGTGCAGTTTAACATCTTTGATGCTATAAAGCATCCCATGGAGAAGCATTCTGTTTTTCATATTGATGTCCTTGCTGATTTGATTGACATTGCATATGATGAGTTGTGTGCTACTGACTTTGATGGTTTTTTTTATTCTATATGCACTGGTTGTAATGGTGTTGTTTTGTGTAATGCATGTGCTGAGATTGCTGCAGTTTTGAGTGCTGACCATTCTGTTTCAACAATTGATGTGAATTGTGCAAATCAAGCAGATTATGCGGAACCAGATTATGTAGCAACTGATTCTGTAGATACAGAAATTATAGCACCTGCAGAAGTTAATTCCACCAGCAGCATGCTTCCCTTTATAGTGCATCCACCTAAATTGGAATTGAAGCAACTGTCTGACCATCTGAAATATGTTTTCCTTGCAGAAGATGAGCAATTACCTATCATAGTGGCCAAACACCTCCAACCTGAGCAAGAAACCAGATTATTGGAGGTCTTGAAGCAACACAAAAAGGCAATTGGTTGGACACTTGCAGAGATTCCTGGTATTAACCCATCCACATGCATGCACAGGATATTACATGAGGAGGAAACTAAACCAGTGAGACAACTCCAGAGGAGACTGAATCCTCTCATTCTAGATGAGGTGAAGAAAGAGGTGACCAAGCTACGGCAGGCTGGCATTATCTATCCCATCTCAGACAGCAAGTGGGTGAGCCCGATGCAAGTGGTTCCAAAGAAATCTGGGGTCACTGTCGTGGCCAACCAGAAGAATGAGCTCATCCCAACCCGAGTACAAAATAGCTGGAGAGTCTGCATTGACTATAGACGCCTCAACCAACCCACTCGGAAAGATCATTACCCCCTTCCGTTCATTGATCAGATACGGAACGGTTGGCTGGTAAGTCCCATTACTGCCTTTTGGATGGCTATATTGGATACTTCTAGATCCACATTACACCAAAGGATCAGGAGAAGACCACATTTACCTATCCGTTCGGCACCTTTGCTGACAAACAGATGCCTTTCGGCCTTTGTAATGCCCCTGGTACCTTCCAACGGTGCATGGTGAGCATATTTTTTGATTTCTTATAGGAGTGCATGGAGGTATTTATGGATGACTTCGTTGTCTATGGTTCTTCTTTTGATTCAAGTTTAGCTAGCTTATCTAGGGTGCTGCATAGATGTATTGAGACTGACCTTGTGCTAAATTTTGAGAAATGCCATTTTATGGTAGAACAAGATATAGTTTTAGGCCATGTAGTATCCAGTAAGGGCATTGAGGTAGATCCTGCCAAGATTGATGTAATTACTTGTTTATCTTACCCCACATGCGTGCGGGAAGTGCGTTCTTTTCTTGGTCATGCAAGTTTCTACATGCGCTTCATTACCGACTTCAGCAAGATTGCCTTTCCACTTTCCCACTTACTGCAGAAAGATGTAGAGTTTAATTTTGATGACAAGTGTAAGGCACCTTTCAACCACTTGAAGCAGGCCTTGACCAGTACCCCCATCATCCAGCCACCTGACTGGGCATTGCCATTTGAGTTGATGTGTGATGCTTCTAACTATGCAGTAGGAGTAGTCTTGGCACAGAGAGTGGGGAAAACTTCTCATGTGATATACTATGCTTCCAGAACTCTGGATGCTGCTCAGGCCAACTATACCACAACCGAAAAAGAGCTTTTAGCCATTGTTTTTGCTTTGGATAAGTTTAATCGTATTTGCTTGGTTCTAAGGTTATTGTGTTTACTGATCATGCAGCTCCAAAGTTCCTTTTGAAGAAGCCAGAGGCAAAGCCCCGACTAATAAGGTGGATGCTACTGCTCCAAGAGTTTCATATAGAGATCTGTGATAAGAGTGGAGCAGAGAACCTAGTGGCAGATCAATTGAGCCGCATTGAAAGGGCTTCAGATCCCTTCCCTCTATAGGACTCCTTCCCAGATGAGCAGCTTCTGCAGCTGCAAGGTAAGAACACCTTCCCTTGGTTTGCAGATATAGTTAATTTCCTGGTTGCTTGATATGATCCAAGTCGGATGCATATTGTTTTTACGGATCGTCCTTGAGTTGATTTCTTGTTTTAAAAGAATTAAAGATGAAGGATGAACATTATGCGAATAGTGGAGCAGCTTGAACAGTACTGTGCCATGAACAGTAAAAATAGAAAAGATGGAAAAAAAAGACAAGGGATGGAAGGAAGAAGATGCCATACTCTTGGGGAGTGATAAGTCAAGCGAAGATTCGCCACAAAGGTAAGGAAACCTTTGATAAGAACCTAGATGGATCACCCAAGAACCCTAAGAGAACTAAGCTCTCAAAACTCACAAAGGAGTGTAATTGTATTTTGAAATTCAAAGTGACAAAAGCAACAAATACAAGCCTATTTATAGGGATTGAGTTGGCAGCTAGGTCTAGCTAAAAGGAGGAGCAAGCTAGCACCTTTTTAACCCTAATCCTAGCACAAAAGTGGCCCAAGCCCAATTAGAAGACAACATCTATCCCTAGCTATGCTATCCCAAAAAGAAAATAAGAAACAAAACTGAAAAGATTAAAAGGTTCAAATACATAATTAAATAAAATTACTAAGAAGAAATCATGCCCCCACATTGGGCCTTTCATCAACTTGGTTCATTTGGACCATCTTGGGTGTTTCTTCTTCTGGAATGGGTTTGAGTGAGAAAAAGTAATTGACTTCTTTATCGAAATCCTTCATAGCCTTCTTAGCTCTTGACCTTGTCATCGGGCCTCTAAGTCATTGTAGTGCATCTTTGGGCCTTGGGCCCATTGGGCTTCCACTTGAGCTTCCTTGGCCTCCATCAAAATTGGTAGCTCCTGGTCGACCTGATTCGTTTGACTTTGGCCTGACCTAGCCAACCTTGCAGGTTGCTAGCAAACATGGTCTGCTTTTAATTTTTCCTTCTTTTGCACCAGTTTATTTTTAATTTGTTGGGTTTTAAAACAATCACAAAACTAGTGGTTAAATAGGTGAGCTATGGAACCGGTCACCTAACGAGGTCAACCACCGATACATCTGACCGACCCAGCCACCCAATTACCCGGAATTTGACTAGTCCAGTTGGACATTGCAACTGTTTCTCGGTTAAACAGGGTTTGACCCTATCAAAATGGTAACACCTTCTCGTCTCGATTGGAATGACCTGCTTAATCTTAAAGTCTCTCTTTAAGCTTTATCGTTTCGAGCTACCCAGTCCGTTCCGCTATTGCATAACAGTATAACCCGAATCAGCCAAGTCAAATGAACCGAAAACCTGACCGCCTAGCTTTTTATCCGATCCGGTAGGACATTTTAAATGTTATTTGGTGTTGCACTGTTTGACTCGGGCGAACCTCGTAAATCAAGGTAGACTTGATTGTTCTGGCATTGGCCACAACCAGTCATGTCGGCCGATTTCCCCTTCACCCGGGCTGTATTAAACTATCATTGTTATCAATCTATTATAATTTTTGACAATTTTTGAAACTGATTGTAGAATGCAACTTCAGTGCAGTGACCAAGTGATCGGGTCGTAGTACAGGTTCAACTGCTAGTTAGCTCTCGCGAACATTCCCACATTCTTGGCTGGTTCTTGTAGTCAATCCTACTGATTCCTGACCCACATGATGTGAACAGGTTGAATCGATAACCCTGGGTCGGCTGGATTGATTAGTCCCGCGACTGACCTGTTTGACATGTCGGGTTCACTGCCATCACGGATTGGTTTCAGTTATTCAATATCAGATTCTTAATTTAACGATTTCAGGATAAACACAGTGTCGTCAGACCAAATCGGTTGCACTTGATCAACCTGATTCGTTTGGCTTCAGCAAGACCTAGCTAACCTAGCGAGTTGCTTGGAAACTTGGTCTGACTGGCCCAGAAACCCTATACGTCCGACTGACCCAGAAACCCTGTTACCTGGAATATGATTGGTCCAGTTAGACATTACAACCGTTTCCTGGCTAAATAGTCTTTCACCCGGTGTAAATGGTAACGCCAAGTCAACTCGATCGGAATGATTCGCTTAATCTAAAAGTCTCTCTTTTCTG
The DNA here is from genome assembly GCA_023212625.1 of Styphnolobium japonicum. Taxonomy (NCBI): domain Eukaryota; kingdom Viridiplantae; phylum Streptophyta; class Magnoliopsida; order Fabales; family Fabaceae; genus Styphnolobium; species Styphnolobium japonicum. The sequence continues at coordinate 4,086,731 of JALBWW010000010.1, forward strand.
CTTTGTCGTTTCGGTGTACTAGTACCGTGGCTAGTATAATCCGAATCGGTCTGGTTCGATGATCCGAATACCGGTCTGCCTTGCTTTTTATCCAATTCGGTAGGACATTTTAAACATCATTTCGTGCCGCAATGTTTGACGCGTTTGAACTTGATAAATCATGGTAGACGTGATTGTTCCGACCCAAGCCACATCTGGTCTAGCCGGTCGATTTCCCTTACTCCCTGGCGGTTTTAAATTATCAAATTTTTTCTTTATTTATTATTATTTTTGACGATTTTAGAAACTAATTGTAGAATGGAAGGTTAGACCCGTGACCATGTGATCAGGTCGTTGTACTAGATCAACTCCCAGTCGGGTCAATCGAACTTTCCTATATTCTTTGCTGGTTCTGGTAGTCAATCATACCGACTCCTAACCCACATGATGTGAACAAGATGAATTGATAACCCCGGGTCGGCTAGATTGATCTGTCCCGTGAATTACCTGTTCGACATGTCGAGTTCACTGCCATCCCGGACTAGTTTCAGTTTTTCGATATCTGATTGTTAATTAAATGATTTTGGGATAAACACAGTATGGCGAGACCAAATTGATAGCACTTGGTCTCCCTGATTCGTATGACTTTGGCATGAGCTAGCCAACCCTGCGGGATGGTTTGAAACTTGGTCTGCTTTTTATTTTTCCTTCATTTGCTCCAATTTAAATTTATTTTGATGCATTTTAAAACAATCACTGAACTAGTGGTTAAACTGGTAAGCTAGTGAAATGGCAACCTAACCAGTTCAACCACAGATACATCTGACCGACCCAAAAAACCAATTATGTAACACCCCAAAATTTCAAACCTATGTTATATATGTTATCTTCTGTGATTTCTATGATAAATAATTTTTAGGAATTTCTGTGAGTTCAATTAAAATGAAATTTGACTGGACTAAACCTTATAAGTGCATTTCAGGCCATTCTGAAAAATAAAATAAAATAATTTTATTTTTGATACAAAATACCTTTGAAGAATTTTTGTAATTAAATGGAAATTCAGTTTTCAAATCCGTCAGTAGATTTGATCATTTTCCATTTTTAGGGATTTTATAAGCTCTAATAAAATCTCTGGGTGATTTTTGGGTACATCCTACTGTCCATTGGACATTAGACACTAATCTTTGTCCATTGGGTAAAACTTACTGATAAAAATCTTGAGAAAATATCTCTAAGTCATTAATGTCACTTGGTGACTCAAGTGGTGACTCATGGTAAACATTAATGACCAAGATGAATCACCATGGTGAATCACCAAGGTGATTCACCATGCCATTAATGCTTTAAAGTGGCAAAATTGAAGACTAACTCCTCTTGCAAGCTCATGAAGGGCCGGCCACCCTAGGGGGGGAGTTTCCCAAATTTTTAATGCCTTATGTATCCTAGCTTTTGCCTATAAATAGCAAGTAACCCAAGCATAAGTCTTCACACCAAAATTCTCTCTTCTTCCTCTCATAAGCTCATGGTTTTCTCTCCCAAAAAGGCCACGGCCTTGCTCTTTAATTTCCTTCCCAAAACCCTTGCCAAAGTTCTAAACCTTGCCTTAGTATCTTAGTGTTATTCTAAGAAGATCTCTAGTTAAGACTTTCCCAAAAAGAGGCCAAGAAGCTAGAGAAATCCTAAGGTGAAATTCTATTTCTTTCACTTTTCAATTGTTTGTTCAAAAGAATAGAACATTGGGTTAGTCCATGATCAAATTTAGATTATGTTATGATGCTTGAAATAATTTGTGGTTATGTTTCTTTGTGTTATTATGTGAAGTCAAGAGGCCTTGATTGGAAAAAAGCTAGAAAACCAAGGTAAGGGGGAGTTTTCTTTATCAACCAATATTATGGTATAAAATAACTTGTTATATGTGATGACTTGTTTTTATGTGTTAAAAATCATGACTAGTGTCAAGTGTCATCTTGCTTGATTTAATTAAAGATTCATGATCATATTATGTTTGATACTTAGCTTTATACCTTGTTTAAATTGTGTGTTTTATAATTAATTTGGAAATAGACATGACTTTATGATAAATAATTATGTCTAGAATGTACATATATTTTAAAGTTATAATGTTATGATAAGTATTTTCAAAAACATAGAGAAATTATTTAAGAAAGATTTATAACTTTAAATTAAGTATGATGATTATGGAAAATAATTATTTTGATGAATTTAGTAATTATTAAGAATAAATCTTAAATTTTCAAAAATATGAGAATACAGGACTTTATCAAATTTATAGTTTTTAAAGATATTCCTGTTCATGAAAAGAAATTTTGAAAATTTATTTTAAAGGTTTAAATATTTATTTTTATTTATTTGGTAATAAGAAAATAAAAATAAACTTGAAAATAATTTATTTATTATGAAATAAATTAGTTTTTGAGAAAAATACCCTACGCGATTGAAAACTTACAGAAAATGGGTTACGCGATTGAAAAATTACAGAAAACACTTTACACAACCGAAAAACGATTTTTATAGCTTACCCGATTGAATTTTTACGGAAAAAGCTTTACGTGATTTGAAAACCGTAACAGATGTGTTACGTGATTTTTGGCACCATATAATTAAGAAACAGCGGTACTACTATCGGGCCAACGTAGACAGGACCCTAGATAGGACAGTTGACGCTATTCTTAAAATGGTAGCTTGAATCCCAAAAGATTATATATATATATATATATATATATGTATTATGAGAATATTTACATTATCTTAGTCTGTATGAGACATCGTTGCTGTAAGGCTTGGAGCCTAGGGGATTGAGCTTACACCTTAGTGCGGGTGCGAATGGCCGAGTGAAGATCTTCAATGATCTTGGAGTCGTCGGGGGTCCGGAAACTCCACAAGTGGTCGGCTGGGACTGTGCCATGGTATTATGATTGCAAAACACTGACGATCTCGACTATACACTGGTCCATTCACGATTGGTGGAGAGTGTTCACGTGAGCCATATGCGCAAATGATTTGTTAGCACTTGTTGGCTAACTGATACGGAACATGTACTCCCAATCACTCTCTCCGACTTATTGTGTTTAGCTCCATGGAGTAGGAGTCATTTGTGTGCATCTACATGGTCAGTTGTCATATTTGCATTACCTATGTGAATTATGAGGTTGGTATGTCATTATATCTGATTAAATATGATTTTATACGTGAATATTGATTTAAATTGATATGTGCTATTTTTATACAGCTTTATTGGTATTTATGATGATATTAAGAATCTCACCCCTTTGTGTGAAACTTGTCTTTTCTGCATGTTTTTAAAAGATGTCGATTAATGATTTCTTTGGGTTCATTACTATCGACTTTCACGAAGGGCGAGTTGCTTGGCACGTTGAACTGTTAGAGGAACGGGTTACATATGTGGGTGGACTTACTATTTCCTTGAGGAGAACTTATGATGGAAACCCCTTAACCATGTTTTCTCTTTCTATTTATGTGGAGTTACATATGCCCTTTGCTGATATCTGGAGTGCCACAACCCGCCAGGTACCTCGTGAGAGATCCAGCGTCTCTTCAGCACGAACCCTGAGGTGGCGCCGTGCTCACAGGACATCAGCTCCAAGACCCTCGCATCATAATGGGTTCATTGATGATGACCCGCCGATGTAGAGGAGGAGAAATATCTGTTTTGTATATATGTTTATAACTAATGTGAAAAAGGGATGTAGTTGTAAAATAAAAAAGTGTGTGAAAATATGTATGTGTAAAATTATATGGGTAGTCTTGTAAAAAGAACTTAAGTAAATAAAACTCATGTAATGTTAGTTGTATATTTTTATCTGTGTATGTTACATCACGATATTAAGAAAAAACTTAATAACTAAAGAAAACCGTTTAGAATAAGAAAAGGGAAATGTACCACTCAACTGAGGGTGTTACAAATTACCCAGAATCTGACTAGCCCAATTAGAGATTGCATTCGTTTACCAGTTAAACAGGGTTTGACCTGAACAAAATGGTAATCACCATGTCGACTTGATAAGAATAAATAGCTTAATCTAAATGGCTCTCCTTTTGGCTTCTTCGTTTTGGGTTACCCAGTCTATGCTACTATTGCATAACTATATAACCCGAACCGATCTAGTCGGATGAACCAAAAACTACACCGCCTAGCTTTTTCTCCGATCCGGTAGGACATGTTAATTTTCTTTTGGTGCCGCAGTTTTTGACCTGGTCAAAGTTGGTAAATCACAGTAGACCTCATTTTTCCGGCCAAGGCCAGACTCGGTTTCGTCGGGCGATTTCCCATACACTAGGGCAGTTTTAAATTATCATTTTTTTCAATCAATTACTTTTTTTGACGATTTTTAAAACTGATTGTAGAATGGAAGGTCAGACTGGTGACCATGTGATCGGGTTGCAATACAAGATTAACGGCCAGTCGTGTCAGTTGAACATTCCAACATTTTTTGCTGGTTCTTGTTGTCAATCCTACCAATTCCTGACCCACATGATGTGAATTGTAACATCCCTAAATTTTGATTTCCTGACTTAGATAAATTATTTGAACATGTTTGTATATTCTGTTACAGAAATTGTGATAGATTGAGTTAAAGTAATTATTTTGAGATTCTTGTTATACTGGAAAACTCGGTAGAACCTAAGGAAGAAATATGCGAAAGCTAAACTTTTATATTTTCTCTGGCTAAGATAGGACCTACTGGTAAATTAATTTTCTTCAGGACCTATTGGGAAAATTTAGAAATCACAAAGGGTATTTTAGTCTTTTTACACCCTCAGTGCAAATTTGGTAATTTTCCACTTAAGTGGGGGGCAAAGTTGACAATTCAACTTCACCCCCTTGTGGTTAAGAGGACCGGTTCCTCCTTGGATGACACAAGGTCATCTTCCCCAAAATTCAAGACAAGTCTCCATAGCCAAAGCTTGTTCAAGGGTTCAAGGTCCAAAAGTAAGTATTTTTATTCATCTTTTGGCTTCGGTTATTTGATGGTTATTGATCACTATGATCTCTTCTTCAATCCTATGGTATTAGTTTCTTGGAAAACTCATTCTCATCTCTAAGAATCAAGAACACCCATTCTAAAGTTGGTTGTTTTGATTGAGTGTTTTGAAGGAAGTTGAAGGAAAGGTTGCCTTGATTACAAATCCAATCTTGGAATCAAGTTTGGAGCATTTCAAGGTGAGTGTGGGTTAATTTGTGCTATTGTATGGTGTTGATAGGATGTAAGTATAAGATGTGTGATTAAGCTTGAATCTTGGGTTTTTACTTTTGCTTGAGGTTGGATGTGTATTTGTTACATGTTTTCAAGGGTTTAGGTATATAAGAAGGGATGATAAGGTTGGTGTATTTTGATGGATTGGGGGACATGATCCCAAAGGGAAAATTAGGTTTTTGGTTTGTGGTTGGGCGTGGCACTATTCCTGCCTAGAATTCCAGACCACGGCATGGCCTCCACCACGGTCTGGCCGTGGTTGTCTTTGGAAAAATGGTTTCATGTATAAATTCTAGACCACGGTCGTGGCCTCCACCATGGTCTGGTCGTGGTTGGCTCTGGAAAATGTTTTGTGTTTACAACTCCAAACCACAGGCGTGGCCTCCACCACAGGTTGGCCGTGGTTGCCTCTGGAATTAGGGTTCATGGTCTAACACCAGACCACGGTCGTGTGTCCACCACGGTCTGGCCGTGGTTGTCTCTGCTTCTATCTCATTGAGTTTCTGGTTTCCTGAACCATGGCCGTGGTTTCCACCACACCCTGGCCGTGGTTGACTCTGTTTGTGTCCTTGTGGTGCATTTGTCTATTGCTTTAATACCTTATGCTATGTTTATGAATAAAGATGACTTAGTAGAATGATGGGATGTGTAACTGTTTATGGTGAAATTTGGTGAATGCAAACTTTAAACAAACAAATATATTTATCAGTCGAATGTGGGTTGCGACGTGTTATGTGGTAATCTCATATGAGAAAGGGTAAAAACTTGGTGCAAAACAAAAAATGAGTTAAGTATAATAACAAAGAACAGTGCAAATGTAAATTATAGAAAATGAATGAAAAGCAATAAATGAATGCAAGTAAAAATACAATGAAACGTAAAGAAATTTAAAGAATAAAGCAAAGCAATGTAAATTGCATAAATTAAAGAAAAGTAATAACATGACAAGAAAAGTAAAGGAAATTAAAGAACAAGACTGAAAGTAAATGAATTTAGAAGAACATTGCGTCAAAGTAAATTTTTTGAAATGAAAATGGAAGGCATACTTGGAATCAAATCCTTTAATCTGCTCGAGTGAGATGTTAGGATTGTATATCCAGTAACCAACCTTTTTTACATCGTAAATTCTAGTATTTATAGGCAAACTAAGTAAAATAACCGACTCTTAAAAAATGAACACGTATACACGGCAGTTAAGCCATGCATTCAATGTACAAAACTTATCAAAGTCATAAGGAAATTAGGTGCAACTTTTCGACAAAGACTATTATTCGACGATTAATCACTGTCTTCTTTGACGAAAACTTGTCATCCGACGAACAACACCTGCAAACTCATCATCCAACGAATAATATTTGCAGCATTTTCCACCAACAAAATGAATCTTTTCGACATTTATAATCATCCGACAGACAACATTTGTAATATCATCTTCGACAAACAATGCTTGCAATAACTTCAAACCTTGGAGAAATTCTTCAAGTTCCCATGGTCGAATTCATCTCTTCCTCATTCCTTTGTAGACTTAGAATTTATTTCTTCCCCCAACAGATGCCCCCCAAAATTTTTCTTTTGACATTGTCGGGAGAAAGATAAATTTTAAAACCTTTCACCTTCTGATTATATAAATTATCACAAAGTTTACGGAGGTATTTGAATTTTTAATTTTTAAATTTCAAAATCCAGTAAAATCCTCCGTATTTTCCTCGAAAACCTCAACTAAAACCATCATCTCATCATTTAATCAGCCGTTTTCCCAATAAGGTAAAGTTCACCTCATCATTGTCTTTATCTATAAAACAGTCACCTAACCAGTAACTTTTCACTTTTCATTTTACCCTTTACTATTCATTGTCTTCCAAAAACCTCTTCAAAACCTTTTCCTCGAAGAAAACCAACCTTCATCAATGGCTTCTAGAATCTTTCAAAGGTAATCCTACCTCTTAAAAACCATTCTTTGGTTTTAGATCCTCCAGCTGCATTTTTGGGTCCTATTTTGCCCAAAACCTTCATCACTGATGAAATAAACAGTTTCTTCCCTTGTAAAACTCCACAAGAAGCTATCTTGGCTTCCCTTCCTTCCATTCCTATTAACTACTTTAACAAGTCTGAGAGACTCTTTCGAACCCCACCATCACAAATTAATGGGCATATAGATTGGCTCAACAGAGTCCAAGCCTCTAAGGAGATGTTATGGAGAGAAGTAGGAATTTTTTATTGTATTCAACTTTCTCGCTATCCCATCAAAATGGATTCTTGCATGCTAGGGGCATCTTTCTTCTTCTAGAATAAGACTTCCAATTCGTTTCAATTTCCATATGGCATGATGGGACCTACTTTATTTGACATTGCAGCAATAGCTGGTCTTCGACCAGATGGTGAAATTATAACACCAATCCTTCAACCTGCAAGCACCTTCGATGTTTATACTGGTGCACCCACCTCTTTCTCAACATTCATTAATTTTTATTACAAAAGCTCAAGCCCTGTTTCCGACGAGGAACACATTGCTTTTCTCCTTCTTTGGTTATCAGCCTATGCTCTTTGCACTAAATTAGTTCAAGTTTCCAAGTCTTACCTTCAATTGGCCAACCTCCTCCACGAGGGTCGAAAGCTTGCTCTTGGTCATTTTCTTCTTGCCAACCTTTATCTTAGCATTGGTGAAATTGTTCAAAGCATTCGACTCCAAGTAAAGAAAACCAATTCTGGTGGACCCATATGGCTACTCTAACTTTGGTTAAATGCCATTTTGGGTGATTACTTAACTGATGCTTCTCCTTCAACAGTTTCTTTCACTACTTATGGCATAAAGCTTTGCCATATGAAACATGAGAGAACTCACAAACAAGATTTAGAGAACTTCATGCACTTCTTCAGTATTTTCCACTCCATTTCATTTGACACTGAAGACATCTACTTTGCCCATTTTGCTGATCGGTCACTTGGCCCTGAATGGTTTACTCGACCAATATATTCGACCGATGCTTCCATTCAGGCTGACAACATGTCGATTTGGTCTTCATTCTTATGTTGGCAAATGTTCGTTGCTGGGCTTCCAAGCTCGACTGACAAATCTCTTGAATTATATCTTCCAAATGCTGTGGCTTGTCAGTTTGGATTTTGTCAAGCAATTCCATCACCATTCTCTCCCAAATCTAAAGAACACATCATTAATGGTCATTTGTCCGACATGAGTGACCTTGTTCGTGTTGCTACGAAGAATGAAAGATACAAGCAACACTTTTTAATTTCTGAGTTTACCCCTTATAGAGGCATTTCCAAAGAATGCGTCGAGTGATGGACTCAATATTATCAACCTTTTCATGTCGACATTGAAATTTGTCGAACCAGAGTTACTGAAACCTTGTTCCTGTGCAGGGTCAAGATCCTTCGGCAAAAACCAAAGGTACACATATCCAAGAGATTAGAGCTTTTGAGAAGTACTACAAGATCAAATGGGATTACTGGTATCCTAGCTTAATTGTTTGACATTGCGAAGGAGTCGTGGCCAAACTAAAACAAGCACACCAAGAAAAATGTAATATCAATTTTATTGTGGTTTCAATAAAAAATCCATTGGCACGGCTCAAACCATTTCAAATTCCTTTTCCAAAACCAGTGCCTCTTCATTGTGCTCGTTTTGGTTTGGCCGACGAATTTTCGGGTAAATCTACTAGGGCTGGCAACTTTCCTACTCTTGAAAGGATTAGTGACAAAAGTAATATTTTCCTAACAAGAAGCCTGTAAGTTAGCTTTACCCGACGATTTGCTTTGTTGAATGAACAATTTGCCAAGGATACTCGGATTATCACTAAAATTCCTGAAGGCACTTTTTCCTATTTCGTCGAATCATTCTTTTTTTCTTATTTTGACCATCCATCTTTCCTTTTGCAGCTATTCCTTTGAAGCGAACCTTGGAATATAAACAAACAGAGGAAGAAGGCGAGGAACAAGAAGAAGAAGAGGCTCCTGCCTCTAAAAAGAAAAGAGGTAGAAAGGCTCCAAATCCTCCTGTCCCAAAAGCCCCAAAAACTAGGGCGTCGAAACAAATTTCGACAAAAAAGTCCCTCCAAATCCAAAGCTCCTGTCGAACCTTCAAAATCAAAATCTCATAAGGTAATTTGCCATTATACTCCCACATTTACTTTTCTTTCAAACCTCTTGACTCGACATCAATATTGAATGTAGACTAGTGATTCAACCTCCATTTCGTCTGTCGAAGTGTCTAAATCTCCATGTCCATCACCTGAAATCCCTTTAGTGGTACACTTCTCTTTTGCCTTCTCTTTTTATACCTTTTTACTTGATTCTTATTTTATTCATCCTCTGCAGAGAAAAAAGACTAAATCAACAAGTTCCAACATCCAACAACCCACTGAACTTGTTAAAGAAGCTGCTTCAATCCCAGCTGAGGTTAATCTTAGAAAACATTTTCCGACTCACCACTTCGTCACTTAACTTCCTCTAAGTCCCAATTTTTCCTTATATTTCAGGACCCAGAGGCTGAAGGAACCACTGGACTTTTCCTGGAACCGACCGTCGAATTGGGTGCAAAAGAATCAATTCGACAATCCCCTGAGGTAAATACTTTGAATTTCGATGTGTACACCCTATGATATTTCTAATTTTAACACCTTTTTTTAGAAATTCACAAGTATTCCCCCTTCCGACGATCCAATAACTCAGGGTACTATTGAGCCTATTTTAGAGGCTCAAGACTTCATCCCTTCTCCAAGCCCTCCAACAGAGACTGAGACACTTCCAATTTTGGAAAAGGAAAGTCTCATTCCTCCGACTATCAAAAATCCTCCCCTCGTCGAAAAAGAGGCTCCTGTCCAAGTCTTTCTGGAAGAAGTCGATATGGATAGCCTACTAAGTGAATTTGCACCTACAACTTTGCCTTCATCTCTTCCGACAAATCCAATTGACATCGAAGCTAAAAGGACGGAGGACCTCAACGATGACCTGGATGATTTAATAACTATGTTGTCGAGTGGCCATAGAAGTTCCCCTCAATTAGCTCGTTCTTCTAACCAGCTTGGGCAAGACTCTGTGGATTCCCATGTTGCTAAGTTATTAGCCGAGTTGAAAAATACTTTCAACCAATCCTTTGAAGATTTAATTTCTGACCAAACTCTTCAAGAAAGGATGATGGCCACTTCGACAGAATTGGAGCCTCTTTCTCAACAACTGCCAATAACCAGTCGAGTGCTCCCTTCCACTGTCAAAGATTTCCTTAAGAACTTGGCGCTAAAGTTGCCTATTATTCGTCGAGTCATCCCTGCTTATGAAAAAGAAGTTGAAGAAAAATCCAAAATTCTAAAGCAGTTGACCGACGTAAAAGAGGAGAATGCCAAGTTGAAAGAAAATCTTATCAAAGGCAAGAGAAAAGAGGCTGAAATCGACCAGGAAATTGGGGATTTACAGAAAAGACTTGAAGATGCACGTCGTCGGAAGCAAAGACTTAACGATGCCCTGCAACAAGGAATCATCAGGCAACAAAATATCGCTGCTAATTCCAAACAATGGGCTATCGACGCCAAAGCAGTAGTTGCCAAGTTGAATTCCCTTGAAGCAGAGTATCAAACAGCTCGCTCCGACAGTTAACTCTTAAAGGAAGCTTGGGAGGGTTTGCAGAAAACTTGAATATTTAGCCTTCGTCGAATTAGTAATTCGACAAAACTTGTATAGCTTTTAGGCTTGATGATTTACAAGCTATTTGTTTAAACTTAGTTTCTCTTCACACAATTCTTGTTCAAAATTTTATTGTATGAACATTTTCGACTGTATTCTCTTGATAATTTCATGTATAACTTGCCAAGTATATGAATGAAATTCATCTTTAACATTCCTTGTCAATCTGTACATCACACATCGTCGGCCTATATGGCTTTAAATATTTACCATTAATGGATTTGATCCTTACATTTGAATCAATTCCGACGAGTGCATAGGCATTTCCAGAGAATACTTGAACAACTTTAAATGGTCCTTCCCATTTTGGGGACCATTTTCCATATTCTCGACCATTTTTATCCAAGGGCAAAATCACTTTCCAAACCAAGTCATTAACCTTAAAAGATTTATACTTAACTCGACTATCATAGAATCGGGCTATTCTCTCTTTCTGTCGAATCAAGTTTTCTAAAGCGATCAATCTCTCATCACTTAATTCATTCAACTCATCAAACATTAGGTCCCAATAATGTTCGACTGGCAACTCATCTTGTTTCTGAATGCAAATTGATCTGAGATTGATCTCAACAGGTAACATAGCTTCATGACCATATACCAACTTATATGGTGATGTTCCCGTCGATTCTCTAGGTGAATTTCTAAATGCCCACAAAATTTGGTTAAGAGTATAATGCCAATTTCTAGGCTGTCGACCAATATGCTTCTTTATCAGACTTATGATTATCTTGTTCATAGCTTCTACTTGGCCATTTGCCTGAGCATAATAAGGAGTCGATGTAATCATTTTAATATTCCTAGAATTGGCATACTCTAAAATTTTCTTACCGACAAAAACTGTTCCTTGGTCAGTAGTCAAAGTTTGCGGTATACCAAATCGACACACTATATTATTTTCTATAAAATCAATCACATCCTGTTGGGTCACTTTTTTCAAAGCTATGGCCTCTACCCATTTACTAAAGTAATCGACCCCCACAAGGATGTACTTGTGCCCCTTCGACGATACAGGATGAATTTGGCCTATCAAATCCAAAGCCCATCCTCTAAAAGGCCATGGTTTAATTATGGAATGTAATTCACTAGCAGGAACATTTTGTATATGGCCATGTCTTTGACATTCCTCACAAGACTTAGCAAACATAATACAATCCTTAACTAATGTTGGCCAATAATACCTTTGTCGCCGAAGGACCCACTTCATTTTATCACCTGCTTGATGTGCCCTACAAATTCCTTCATGAACTTCTGCCAAGGCCAAATAAGCCTCTTCTTCACTCAAACAAGTTTCTAAATTCCCATCGACAGATTTTTTGTATAATGCTCCTCCTAGTACCACAAATTTTGATGCTTTGAGCTTCAACTTTCTATCGACATTTTGACTTGGATTCTCCAAATAACTTAGTATTGGTTGCCTCCAATCTTCAATTGTCGAAACATCATTTTGTAGTACATCTCTTTCTTCTAATGGGTATAAAAGTTCCCTATTCTCCATTAAGTTTGACAAAACCTTGGGTGAAACTTTATACTCGGATGCTAGTTGTGCCAATTCATTAGCATCCTCATTCAAATTTCTAGGGATATGTTCAATAATTACCTCGTCAAATTTCTTTAACAGTTTACTTGCAACAATACAATACTTAGTTAAATTATAGCTAACACACTTGTATTCTTGAGCAAGCTGCTTGACAACTAATTGTGAATCCCCAAAAATGTGCACTGTGCGTGCTCCCATTTCGACCAAAATTTCTAATCCAACAATTAAGGCTTCATACTCAGCCTCGTTGTTAGAACAGTCATATTTTAACTCAAACGTAAATTTGGTTGGAATGCCTTCAGAAGAAATTATTAAGACTCTTATTCTAACTCCATTTTGATGCCTTGAACCGTCGAAATACAAATGCCAAGGTTTTAACTCGACATAGTTTGTATTCTCAACATCCAAACATGGGTGATCCGCCAAGAAATCAACAATCACTTGGCCTTTAACAACTTTCATTGGAACATATTGTAAAGAAAATTCTGACAATGCAACAGTCCATTTACCAATACGTCCATTTAACACTGGTTTTGACAACATGTATTTTATTACATCGGTTTTTGACATAACCAACACATTACAAGGCATCATATAATACTTAAGTTTCGTACAAGAGAAATATAATGCTAAACATAGCTTTTCTATTGCACTGTATTTTTTCTCAGCATTGTTCAAAACTCTACTTAAATAGTAAACGGCTCTCTTGACATTATTTTCATCATCTTGAGCCAGCATACTTCCTATGGTTTCGTCCAACGCTGAAATATACAACTTTAATGGTCTTCGGGACACTGGAGGCACCATGACCACTGGATTCGTCAAGTACTGCTTTATTTGGCCGAAAGCCTCCTGGTGACAAAGATCCCGCACAAAATCTTGCTCATTTCTTAGCTTTATCAATGGAGAAAAGACTCTGGTCCTTCCTGACAAATTGGATATAAACCTCCTGAGAAAATTTACTTTGCCCAAGAAAGATTGCAATTCTTTCTTATTTGTTGGTGGTGCAGCCTCCAAAACTGCTTTGGCTTTATTTTTGTCCACTTCAATGCCTTTCTTGTGAACCAAGAAGCCCAAAAATTTGGCCGCTGACACACCAAATCCACATTTCTCCAGGTTCATCTTGAGGTTATGCTTTCTCATTTTGTCGAATGCCTGCCTCAAGTTAACCAGATGACTTTCCTTTGTTTCGGATTTAACAATCACATCATCTATATATACTTCCATAAATTTCCCAATAACATCATGAAAAATTGTGTTCATGGCTCTCTGATAGGTGGCCCCTGCATTCTTCAAACCAAAAGGCATCACTACCCACTCATATGTCCCAATGGCACCTGGGCATATAAACGCAGTTTTCGACACATCCTCTTAAGCTATGAAGATTTGATTATAACCTGCGTGGCCATCCATGCAACTGAGCAACTCATGTCCAGATGCGGCATCAACCAACATGTCCGCAATTGGCATGGGATACTCATCTTTAGGAGTAGAAGCATTTAAATTTCTAAAATCAATACACACTCTCATTTTACCATTTTTCTTCAACACAGGAACTACATTAGAAAGCCATTCGACATACCTGGTTGTTCTTATGAACTTTACCTTGAGCAGTCTCTCGACCTCTTCTTTTATCTTCAAGACTACCTCAGGTGCAAATCTTCTGTTAGCTTGCTTAACTGGCTTGCATCCTTCTTTCAAAGGTAATCTATGTTCGACAAGATCTCTACTCAGCCCAGGCATCTCGTTGTAGTTTTATGCGAAACAATCTTTGTATTCTATAATTAATTCGACAAGTTGTTCCTTAAACTCCTTTGGCAGAAATGAACTTTCAAAAATGGGCATTTTCTCTATTTCTGTGCCCAAGTTTACTTCCTCCAAAGGGTCTTCAATTTCCACATTTTGTCTTTCATCAAAACTTCTTTCGAAACCTAACGGACTATCATCAATTATACAATCTGACAATACACCTTCATTGGTGTATATTGCCCTGTCGGCCAAGTAAGTCGACAGCCGATCCATATGATTTTCAACACTCATGACTAGTGCTTGGCCGATCTATTTCGGCCTTGTTCAGTAGTCGGATCCCAAAATGATCCATTAAGCATGCCTCAAGTGTCTCTTTATCAACCACTCCATCTTTTGCTGTGACTGGCTTCACATTTGGAGCATAAATCTTGAAATCAGCATGCAATTGTTGCAAGTAAAAGGGGCTCTCATCCGCCTCAATGATTTCTACTTGATTATTTTCATCCCACAAAATGAGCTTCTGGTGAACTGTTGAAGGTATAGCACCAACAGCGTGTATCCAATCTCTTCCCAACAGAAGATTGTAACTGGAATTCGTCGGAACAACCACAAACAATGTTGTCCTAGCAACGGATCCAACTTGTACATTTAACATCACCACTCCGTCAGATGGAGAGGTCTTTCCACTAAAATTAGTGATGACCATGTTAGTTATCATTAGATTTGACTCATTTTTACCGAGCCTTTTCAACATCACTCTAGGTATCAGGTTAATTGCTGCACCTCCATCCACCAACACTCTATTTGTTGGTTTTCCTTCCAACAAAGCTTTGATGTGAAGTGGTCGAAGATGAGCTTTCTGCTCCTCCGATGGCCTTTCAAACTGTGCTGGGTTGTCGAATACAGACACCAAATTATCTTGGAGAAAACACCAATTATCCCAAGGATCCTCCAAGTCATCCTCAATTGGCTCATCATACTCAACCTCATAGTAGCTTTCAAACTCAGTTGGTAATACTGAGATCAGATTCACATTCATTGACTTCAAAAATTCCTCCTCGTCGGATAGCTCTGCATCCATGTGCCTTCCTATCCTAAAATATTCCTTGTCAATTGTGCCCGTCGAGGAGATAGTGCTATCCATGGCCTTTATTATTTCGTCAAGATCATTGCTAAAGTCAACATTCATATCAAATTGCTCAGAGTCACCGAGGCCAAGCAAATCATCAGGGTCTTTTAAGGCCTCAATGACCTCATTTGCAGTTAGATGATCATCACCCACTAAGCAATTAGGCTCTGTCAACTCTCTTCCCTCCTTGATCATACTATAAATCTTTTGTTTCCACTCAGCATCCTGATTAGGATCCTTCAGGACTTTTATTATCTGTTCCTTTGACCAATCTTCGAGATCTCCAAAAGTAACAGATTCACCTTCACGACCCTTGACCTTCTTCATTTTCTCTATCATCTTTTCGACCATCAGTCGGTCATTCTCTTTATTTTGTTGTGCTTCTTTTTCAGCTGCAATTAGTCCCATTGGCCATTGTCGTCCAATTTTATGCGAACCATGGCCTTGAACCTGTTTTCCTTTCTTAATCTCTTCCAACTTCTTTTGTCGGACGCAACTATCCTTCTCTAGCTGCTTAGATGCATTTGTCGACGCACCCACAACTGATTTCTTTTGATTGACAGGCCCCTTCGTAATAACACTTTTCAGCTTTCCATCACGTTGATCTTTACACGGTGATGGCTTAATCCCGACGATTAAACATCCTTTCTTGTCGAGTTCTTCCTTCACCACTAAACCCTCAGCAATTTCCTTCCTCTTTTGTGCTTGTCTCAACCTTTGCCACCTCCTCTTTTTACTTCTTGACATTGGTTGAGGTTTTGAGGGTCCGGTATCATCCTGGTAACAACCCACATTCCTTGGGTTGATTTTACCATGTTTATAATCTTCATTCCAGAATAGTTGATTATTATGAAACCAATTCCTCTTGGCAATTACCCTTCGTCGAAGCTCTGGTGAACAGCCATTGCGGAATTTCTTACCCACCTGTCGACTGCAACGTTTGCAGGTGGTACTCGTGTCTTTGTTGGCTCGACGCGATCTTTGGGGAACGCATTGCTTCCCACTGATTCACCAGGCTTTTCAATCAACCAACCATTCCTAGTAGGCCTGGGTGTGTAATCTGGCCTTGGTCTTGGGGTATAGAATGGTCGATGAGGCTTCCAAGCTTTTCTGTCGAAGAGCTTCTTTTCATCTTGAAAACTTCCTTGTCGAATCTCATCCTTTTTCTTTGCAGCAAGCTCATCATAAACTGCATTACACCTTTGACAGAACCTCACTTTACCGCTTTCCTTCTTTCTTTTAAGGAACGCATCCAGAGATTCCCCTGGTTTTGGGTAAGTGTCCAATGCATCTTCCATATCAACATCAGAATCTTGCATTTTTCCCATGTTAACCATTCCAATACTCAAAGGAGTTTGCTGTTCAACAGAAGTGATACCAGCCTGGAATGGATCTGTGTCAACTTTCATATCTGCCTTTAGTCTATCAGCAAATTTCAAACGCCCATCCATCAATGCTTTCTGAATCAAATCCCTGAAACGAATACACTCATTAGAAACATGACCGAAATTATTATGAAACTTACAATATTTTCGGTCCTTTATCTCATCAGGCTTCAAGAGCCTATGACCATCCGACAATTTAACTTGTTTATCTTTTAATAATAAGTCAAATATCTTGTCGGTTTTAGTTACATCGAATGTATACATTTTCTTATTAGCATAACTCATTTTCTCCTTATTTCGCGTAGGCTGCAAAGCCTGGCAAACATAGGGAGGACCTTTTTGAAGCTCAGCAATGTTAACCTCAAATTTATCATCACTGTCCTCAATTTCATTATCAGATTCTTCCAATCCGACAAACGCTACTTTCTCCCATTTTAGGAACCTTTTGTACTTTTGTACCTTTTCAGCTTTTAGTTGTTCTATTTGCCTAACCTTTTCTCCTAGTTGGGCAAGATCAACTAAGTGTTGATTCACTAATTTCTTTCTTATATAATAGTCCAAACCTCCTGAAGCAATTTTCACTACTTCTGCCTCAGGTATAGGAGTAAAACACCTACTCCTCATTTGTCGAAACCTAGCCAAGTAATCATCCACAGTCTCGTTATACATTCTTTTGACATTAAAGAGGTCTGTGAGTCCCACTCTTAAGTCTCCCCTAAAGAATTGATCATGGAAACTCCTCTCTAATTGGGTCCAAGAATGGATTGAGTTTGGCCTTAGTGTTGAAAACCAAGAGAATGCATTCTTTGTAAGAGAACTAGGAAAAAATCTCATTTTAAGGCCTTCTACGGTGGCTAACTCCCTCATTTCTATGGTAAATCAAGCAATGTGTTCGACAATCGATTCTCCACTTTCTCCAGAAAACTTAGAAAGTTTAGGAATCTTGGTTCCCTTGGCATTTCTGCTTGTTGGACCAAATCAGGAAAAGCTGAAACAAAATAGGGTTGGTTGGCATAGCCAACATTAAACCCAAAACGATTCAACACTTGTTCTACTACCTGGTTAACGTTTTGTTCGACCACCTGTTGCCCCCAAGGTTTCGACGAAGTAATCTCATGGCCAAATCATTTCTTGCCATTTGATCTTCATCTCCTCGACGGAGCACATGGACATTGCCATATTCCAGGTGTGGTTGTTCATTCTGACCTATTTGTCCAGGATCTTGATTATTTTGTTCGACGTTGACTTGGGGTACATTTGCTTGGGTAGTAACATTGGCCGTATCATCTATCCCTATGGCTTGATTCAATCTCGCCATTTGTCGGGCCAATGCATTACAAGTATTATTAGTCATCTCCATGATTGGCGTAATCACTGCACCCATTTGCTGAGTGAACATGTGCTCTCATCCATTTGTTGTCGAAAACTGGCCAAAGAGTTTACAGTGGGCCCAGTTATGCTTTGAGGGATATCCCTCGACATGTTTGGGAATACTAGCCCCAAATTCATCCTTTCCTGTCTAAAAGGAGTAGGATTACTAGAGCCTGCAACTCCTATTCCTTGGCCATTAAATCCGACCAAGGCTGAACTGATTTGTGGCTGACTCACAGAAGCCGCAGTTTGGCCTATGGTACCGGCCAAAGTGCTGCCAATTCCCATCTGTGCCATTACAGGAGGCACATAATTGGGTGGCAAACCATATTGCGATGCAAACCTTGAGTTTGAATTTATTATACTTTGATTGCTTGGTTGACTCAGCGATGGCTAAGTCGTTGCAGGTATTATTTGTTTCAATACTGGATTACTCCGAAGAGTACCAATTAGCACTTCGTCGATTACAGGGCCTGAACTAACACTGGTTGAAGGTGGCACGGTGACGTCGGCCACTGGTGCATTTGACACTTGATTTTGTGTATTACTCATGGTTTGTGTATTCTGAGAAGAGGAAGAATGAACAAACCTTCCACTTCTTAAACGCATATAATGAACCTCTTGTGGGAACAAGGTCCATGACACTATGAGTTACTCTAAACTCGTCCCACCGGGCGTGCCAATTTGTTTATGGTGAAATTTGGTGAATGCAAACTTCAAACAAACAAATATATTTATCAGTCGAATGTGGGTTGCGACGAGTTATGTGGTAATCTCGTATGAGAAAGGGTAAAAACTTGGTGCAAAACAAAAAGGATTTAAGTATAATAACAAAGAACAGTGCAAATGTAAATTGCAGAAAATGAATGAAAAGCAATAAATGAATGCAAGTAAAAATACAATGAAACGTAAAGAAATTTAAAGAACAAAGCAAAGCAATGTAAATTGCATAAATTAAAGAAAAGTAATAACAAGACAAGAAAAGTAAAGGAAATTGAAGAACAAGACTGAAAGTAAATGAATTTAGAACATTGCAACAAAGTAAATTTCTTGAAATGAAAATGGAAGGCATACTTGGAATCAAATCCTTTAATCTGCTCGAGTGAGATGTTAAGATTGTATATCCAGTAACTAACCTTTTTTACATCGTAAATTCTAGTATTTATAGGCAAACTAAGTAAAATAACCGACTCTTAAAAAATGAACATGTATACATCGCAGTTAAGCCATGCATTCAATGTACAAAACTTATCAAAGTCATAAGGAAATTAGGTGCAACTTTTCGACAAAGACTATTATTTGACGATTAATCACTGTCTTCTTTGACGAAAACTTGTCATCCGACGAACAACACCTACAAACTCATCATCCAACGAATAATATTTGCAGCATTTTCCACCAACAAAATGAATCTTTTCGACATTTACAATCATCCGACGGACAACATTTGTAATATCATCTTCGACGAACAATGCTTGTAATAACTTCAAACCTTGGAGAAATTCTTCAAGTTCCCATGGTCGAATTCATCTCTTCCTCATTTCTTTGTAGACTTAGAATTTATTTCTTCCCCCAACAGTAACTAAGTGAGAGTGGTTGAAAGGATTGAGCATAATGCTTGTGTGGTTATTGTGATATTGTAAATTTAGCATGTTATGACTATGCATTGCATAGTGAGATGGCCTAACTGGAAAGGGTTAGTGTACAATATGTGAGAGATTACCTAACCTACGGGGTTAGATGAAAGAATAAGCGGTTTATAATTAATTGCATCGCATTGCGAGATGGCCTAACCGGAAGGGGTTAGTGTATAATACGTGAGGGGTGCCTAGCCTACGGGACTAGATGGAAACGGAATAACATAAAACATTGCATATACATATCACGAGGGCCTAACCAAAAGGGGTTAGTGCACAACAAGAGGAGTGGAGAAAGAAAAAGTGTGAAGAAAAGGTGTGAACATCATGTGCATTCATTCATTGCATATGTTGATTTGAAATTACTTGATATATTGAATTGTGTGTATTCTTGCATTCTATTTACATGCATACTTTATATACAAGTTTTATTCACATTCACTAGGAAGTTGTTCTCAGCCCCTCTTTCTCAGATTCGCAGGAACACCCCGGACCCTCTACGAGTTAAGTACGGAGGATTCTGTTGTTTATCACTTTTAGTGATAGAATGTATTATGAGACTAGTATTTTGGTGGAGTTAAGCTCCGTGATGTAATTATAACATGATGTGTATTATATTACTCTGTCGTAGACATGACAGGGAAACTGGTGAACTACTGTTGATGTTCTCAGTTCTGTTAATATTTAAGTGTGCTCAGTGTAACATCCCTAAATTTGATATGTTATGACTTAGTTAAATTCTTTGGATGAGTTGTATGTTTTGTTACAAAAATGGTGATAGATTGAGTTAGAATAATTAATTTGAGATTCTGGCTATACCGGTGAACTCGGTAGAGCCTAAGGAAGAAATAGGTGAAGTCTAAACTCTTATAACTCTGGCTAAGTTAGGACCTACTGGTAAATTTAATTTTCTTCAGGACCTATTGGGAATTCTTAGAAATCACAAGGGTATTTTAGTCTTTTCACACCCTTAGTGGCAATTTGGTATTTTTCCATCTAAGTGAGGGGCAAAATGGACAATTCACACCCCCTCCCTCTTGCTTAAGTGAACCGGCCCTAGGGGGGAAGAGACCATTTGGTCATCTTCTCCAAAAGTTGCTAAGTTCCATAGCTAAGCTTGCTTCAAGAGTTCAAGGTCCAAAAGTAAGTATTTTTATGCATCTTTTGGCTTAGGTCCTTTGATGGTTATTGATCACTATGATCTCTTCTTCAATCCTATGGTATTAGTTTCTTGAGAAACTCATTTTCATCTCTAAGAATCAAGAACACCCATGTCTAAAAGTTGGTTGTTTTGATTGAATGTTTTGAAGGAAGTTGAAGGGAAGGTTGCCTTGACTACCAATCCCATCTTGGAATCAAGATTGGAGCACTTTAAGGTGAGTGTGGATTTACTTGTGTTATTGTATGATGTTCTTAGAGTGAAAGTGTATGATATAGGATTAAGCTTGAATCTAGGGTTTTTTTTTACCTATGCTTAAGGTTGGATGTGTTTTGTTGCATGTTTTCAAGGATTTAGGTATATGAAAGTGAATGATATGGTTAGTGTATTTTGATGGATTTGAGGACATGATCCCATAGGGAACTTAGGGTTTTGGTTTGAAGTTGGGCGTGGCACTGTTCCTGCCCAGATTCCAAACCACAGACGTGGTCACCACCACGGTCTGGCCGTGGTTCTCTCTGGAAATGGAATTATGGTGTCTCGTGGCCAACCACGGTCGTGGCCTCCACCACGGTCTGGCCGTGGTTGTCTCTAGAAGATTGGTTTCGTGCATACATACCACACCACGACCGTGGCCTCCACCACGGTCTGGCCGTGGTTGACTCTGGAAATACACACCACGGGCGTGGCCTATACCACACCCTGGCCGTGGTTGTCTCTGTTTCTAATTCGTTGAGTTTATGTTTATGTCATGTGGTAATATTCGAGAAAACAAAAGGAAATGCTGCTGAATTTTTTTTATATCTATATATTCCACGTAAGACTTATGAGTTGGTAAATAACACATAATAAATAATAGGTCTTACACTCAGTCAGGATAGTGTCTAATGTAGACTTGTATAATTTCCGTACACTGATAATATGTTGATTGATTGGAATCCGCTGTTTATTTTATGTCGTTTGGTAACTGTTTATGGTGAAATTTGTTAAATGCAAACTTCAAATAAACAAATATATTTATTAGTCGAATGTGGGCTGCGACGAGTTATGTGGTAATCTCGTATGAGAAATAGTAAACATTTGGCGCGAGATAAAAAGAGTAAAATGTAATGACAAAGAACAATAAAAATGTAAGTTGCAGAAAATAAGATGAAAAACAGCGAGTTAATGCAAATAAAAATACAATGAAATGTAAAGGAATTTAAAGAACAAAAAAATAACGTAAATTGCAGAAAAGTAAAAGAAAATGACAGCGTGACAAGAAAAGTAAATGAACTCAAAGAACAAGATGCAGGAAGTAAAAGGAATTTAAAAGAACATTGCATTAAAGTAAATTGCTTGAAATGAAAATGGAAGGCATACTTGGAATCAAATCCTTTAATCTGCTCGAGTAAGATGTTAGGATTGTATATCCAATAACCAACCTTTTTTACATCGTAAATTCTAATATTTATAGACAAACTAAGTAAAATAACTGACTCTTAAAACATAGACAAGTATACATGGCAGTTAAGCCATGTACTCGATGTACAAAACTATCAAAGTTCTAAGGAAATTAGGTGCATCTTTTCAACGAAGACTATTATCCGACGATCAATCACTAACTTCTTCGACGAAAACTTATCATCTGACGAACAACACCGGCAAACTCATTATCCGACGAACAATATTTGCAGCATTATCCACCAACAAAATGAATCTTTTCGACATTGACCAATCATTCGACGGACAACATTTGTAATATAATCTTCGATGAAAACTTATCATCCGACGAACAATGCTTTGGAAAATTTCTTCAAGTTCACTTATTCGTCAGATTAGATCATTTCTCTCCTCTTTCCTTCGTCGAATAAGAACTTTTTCCTCCCTAACAAATGCCCCCCAAAATTTTTCTTTCGACATTGTTAGGAGGAACATAAATTTTAAAAACTCTTCATCTTCTATTGTAATGAAGACTTTCTTCGATTCGATCTACTCGACGATATTATATGTAACTTGCCAAGTATATGAAGAAAATTTGTCTCAATCATTTTCTGTCAATCTTTACTTCACATATTGTCGGCCTATATGGCTCTAAATATTTGCCATTAATAGATTTGATCCTCAAATTTGAATCAATTCCGACTAGTGCATAAGCATTTCTAGAAAATACTCGAACAACTTTAAATGGTCCTTCCCATTTTGGGGACCATTTTCCATATTCTCAACAATTTTTATCTATGGGCAAATTCACTTTCCAAACTAAGTCATCAACCTTAAAGGACTTATACTTAACTCAACTATCATAAAATCGGGCTATTCTCTCTTTCTGTCGAATCAAGTTTTCTAAGGCGATCAATCTCTCATCACTTAATTCATTCAACTTATCAAACATTAAGTCCTAATAATGTTCAACTGGCAACTCATCTTGTTTCTGAATGCGAATTGATCCGAGATTGATCTCGACAGGTAACATAACATCATGACCATATACCAACTTATATGGTGATGTTCCCGTCGATTCTCTAGGTGAATTTCTATATGCCCACAAAATTTGGTTAAGAGTATTATGCCAATTTCTAGGCTGTCAACCAATATGCTTCTTTATCAGGCTTATAATTATCTTGTTCGTAGCCTCTACTTGGCCATTTGCTTGAGCATAATAAGGAGTCGACGTAATCATCTTAATATTTCTAGAATTGGCATACTCTAAGATTTTCTTACTGACAAAAATTGTCCCTTGGTCAGTAGTCAAAGTTTGCGGTATACCAAATCGGCACACTATATTATTTTCTATAAAATCAATCACATCCTATTGGGTCACATCTTTCAAAGCTATGGCCTCTACCCATTTACTAAAGTAATCGACCCCCACAAGGATGTACTTGTGCCCCTTCGACAACACAGGGTGAATTTGGCCTATCAAATCCTAAGCCCATCCTCTAAAAGGCCATGGTTTAATTATGGAATGTAATTCACTAGTAGGAACATTTTGTATATGGCCATGTCTTTGACATTCCTCACAAGACTTAGCAAACATAATACAATCCTTAACTAATGTTGGCCAATAATACCTTTGTCGTCGAAGGACCCATTTCATTTTATCACCTGCCTGATGAGCCCCACAAATTCCTTCGTGAACTTTTGCCAAAGCCATATAAGCCTCTTCTTCACTCAAGCAAGTTTCTAAATTCCCATCGACAGACTTCCTGTATAATGCTCCTCCTAATACCTCAAATTTGGATGCTTTGAGCTTAAGCTTTCTATCGACATTTTGACTTGGATTTTCCAAATAACCTAGTATTGGTTGCCTCCAATCGTCAATTGTCGAAACATCATTTTGTAGTACATCTCTTTCTTCTAATGGGTATAAAAGTTCCCTAATCTCCACTAAGTTTGACAAAACCTTGGGTGAAACTTTATACCCGGATGCTAGTTGTGCCAATTCATTAGCATCCTCATTCAAATTTCTAAGGATATGTTCAATAATTACCTCGTCGAATTTCTTCAATAATTTACTTGCAACAATACAATACTTAGTCAAATTATAGATAACACACTTGTATTCTTGAGCAAGTTGCTTGACAACTAACTGTGAATCCCCAAAAATGTGCACTGTACGTGCTCCCATTTCGACTAAAATTTCTAGTCCAACGATTAAGGCTTCATACTCAGCCTCATTGTTAGAACACTCATATTTTAATTCAAACATAAATTTAGTTGGAATACCTTCGGGAGAAATTATTAAAACTCCTATTCCAACTCCATTTTGATGCCTTGAACCGTCGAAATACAAACGCCAAGGTTTTAACTCGACAAAGTTTGTATTTTCAACATCCAAACATGGGTGATCCGCCAAGAAATCAGCAATCACTTGGCCTTTAACTGCTTTCATTGGAACATATTGTAAAGAAAATTCTGACAATGCAACAGTCCATTTACCAATACGTCCATTTAACACTGGTTTTGACAACATGTATTTTATTACATCGGTCTTTGACATAACCAAAACATTACAAGGCATCATATAATATTTAAGTTTAGTACAAGAGAAATACAATGTTAAACATAGCTTTTCTATTGCATTGTATCTTTTCTCAGCATCGTTCAAAACTCTACTTAAATAGTAAACTGCTCTCTCGACATTATTTTCATCATCTTGAGCCAGCATACTTCCTATGGTTTCGTCCGACACTGAAATATACAACTTTAATGGTCTTCGAGACACTGGAGGCACCATGACCGGTGGATTCATCAAGTACTGCTTTATTTGGTCGAAAGCCTCCGGGTGACAAAGATCCCATACAAAGTCTTGCTCATTTCTTAGTTTTATCAATGGAGAAAAGACTCTGGTCCTTCCCGACAAATTGGATATAAACCTCCTGAGAAAATTTACTTTGCCCAAGAAAGATTGCAATTCTTTCTTATTTGTTGGTGGTGCAGAATCTAGAACTGCCTTGGCTTTATTTTTGTCCACTTCAATGCCTTTCTTGTGAACCAAGAAGCCCAAGAATTTAGCAGCTGACACACCAAATCTACATTTCTCCGAGTTCATCTTGAGGTTATGCTTTCTCATTCTGTCGAATGCCTGCCTCAAGTTTACCAGATGACTTTCCTTTGTTTCGGATTTAACAATCACATCATCTATATATACTTCCATAAATTTCTTAATGACATCATGGAAAATTGTGTTCATGGCTCTCTGATAGGTGGCCCCTGCATTCTTGCAGTCTTCAAACTAAATGGCATAACTACCCATTCATATGTCCCGATGGCACCCGGTCATCTGAACGCAGTTTTTGACACGTCCTCTTCATCTATGAAGATTTGGTTATAACCTGCATGACCATCCATGCAACTGAGCAACTCATGTCCATATGCGGCATCAAACAACATGTTCGCAATTGGCATGGGATACTCATCTTTAGGAGTATAAGCATTTAAATTTCTAAAATCAATACACACTCTCATTTTACCATTTTTCTTCATCACAAGGACTACATTAGAAAGCCATTCAACATACCTGGTTGTTCTAATGAACTTTACCTTGAGCAATCTCTCGACCTCTTCTTTTATCTTCAAGACTACTGATCAATCAATTTGAGACACTTATATTAGCTTTGTATTAGGCTTCATTAGATGTTTATTGTGCCCAATATTAGTATTTTAGATGAGTTTAATGTTGTTGGGCTTCATTGGGTTTTAATGTAAATATTGGATAATTTTCGGATTTTGATGCATTTTGACCTTTCTTCCTTGGTTAGGCCATAACTTGGGACTCGGTGATCCAATTGAGGTGATCTTGGTGTCTTTCGAAAGCTAAGACAAGGATCTACAAGTTTCATGAAGAACTCAAGAGCTGGATCGGACTTCTAAGGGCCCAAAATAGCCTTGCAATACAGAGTGAGTTTGCTGTCACGGAACCATCTGGGCAGTATGCACATATTGGACTATATAGTGGGTTATAGGCCTCCTCTTGGGCTGAAACTTGGTCATTTGAAAGATAAGACCCATATCTCCAACTTCACTGAAGACCATTTTGTCAATAGATGTTGTTTTAGGCATGATAATGAAGCTACAAGTTGGTCTGAATTTGGAAACACGTTCTTCCAACCTAACTTGAGGTAGGTGCAGTGTTTTTGGCATTTCTAGAGTTCTAAAAGTCCAAATGACATGATTCAAATTGGAGATTTTCAAGGAGACAACTGGCTACAACTTTGATGAGACATCCAAGCCAAAATGCACCGTCTAGGTGATGAATTTGAAGCCAGAAGTCAGATAAGAGTTGTTGACTAAAAGCCACCAACCATACACCAACCATACACCAACCCACCTACCATGCCCCAACCCACCAACCATGCATCAAGCTTCCATTTTTGACAATTTTCATATTCTTATAGCTTGTATTCAGATTATGTACATGTACAAATTGGCTTCTAGGATTAGTATAAATAGACCTAACCTCTTTGTATTAGAGGCATTCAATTTGGAAGTAAGTTTCAAGAAAGTTTAAGTATTTGTGAGAGTTTTCTTTCTCTTCTTCTCCATTCTCTTTGCAATTTCGTTTTTGTTCTTTAAATTCTGAGTTCTTCCTTCCCATCCATGGAAGGCTAGGCTCTCATAATCAATCCAAGGGATTAGCCATCTTGTTGTTTAATTTGGAGATCTTGTTTTGCTTGTTCATATTGCTTAATTGTTATTCAAGTTTCTCTTCTTCCTCTTTTGATTTTTATCTAGATTAAATTGCTTAATTTAATTTAGATGTTGATGTGGTAATAGCTTTATTATCATGTATTCAAAGAGGATCATAAAGATTAAACAATATATTAAAGCTTTTTGATAGATTGTTTAACTTGGTTAAATTCTAGATCTTAAGTTAATCTATGTTGGATGGTGCTTACTTTATCTAACCTTGGTTAATCAAATCCTATATGCTTATCTAGTAAAGAATTCTTGGATCATGTTAAGGCTTCTTGATGTGATCTAAGGCCAAGAACATGGTTAGCAATTAAGTGAATTCCTTGTGATCAATGATGAGTTAAACTCAAGATCAGTAAATTTCCTTGGATTGGTTGTTTCTTTAGATTTGTTTACAACTTTGAATCTCCTACTTTTATTAATCTTGTTAATCAACAACAAAACCCCCCCATTTCTAATTATCTTGATCTAATTAAATCTTTGTTTTTGGATCCTTGAGAGACGATTCGGTTCATTCTCTATACTATAAATTAGTTTGTGAACCGGTTATTTTATTTGATAGGTCTCGACAACCTCTTGTCAAATTTGGCGCCGTTGCAGGGGATCCAAGGCAACTATTTGATCATTTGAAGATCCCATCTAACTCTAACAAATGTGTTTGTTTTGTTTTTGAAGCTTTTTCAAGTGGGATTCGGCTGAAATTGGATAAAGGGCATTGTGTCAAGAATTTCGGTTCGGGCATCTCTGATTGATCTGAATTTTGGTAGACAAATGGAAACTATTATTCTGAGAAAGGCTCACTATTAATAGTGAGGTCACCCTTATTTTTGCCAAATTCCATCGTTTAGACCACTTTTTCAATTTTTTAAGATATTTTATTATTTTGTTGGATAGCATTTGTGTGTAGATTTTATCCTGTGGTGGTTCCATAATTTTTAAAATTCATTTGATACTTTTTTTATTTTTGTTTAATTTTTTGGAGTATTTGCTTTAGGAATTTTTAGTGTTTTAGTTGTTATTGCTTTTCTAATACCTTCTTATGAACTGCATGCTGTATGACCAGATTTGATCCTGGTACCATGCATTCATTTGATCCTGAAATTGATAGAACATTTCATACACTTCATAGAATTCATAGGACTGGTAGTAGCATTCATAGAGCTAATAGAATTACTTCTGGAATTGGACTTGAACTTGACATTGCACCTAATCTTGTTGACTCTTTTAATCTGTTGAGTCCGCTTTTGTTAGTACTTCAAAGGTCTCGATATCGAGTCCGTTGATTTTACTATGGTGACTATAACAATAAGACCCTTAAGGAATTGGTCGCACTGATGTGAATTATCAACCTTTGTGCATTCAATATCCTGAACTTAATGTTGATTTTGAGTTGAAATGCGGATTGATACACTTGTCGCCTGTGTTTCATGGTCTTGCAGTGAAGATCCACATAAGCATTTGAAGGAATTCCATGTTGTTCCGCTCCACCATGAAACCTCATGGAATAGTGAAGATCACATCAAGCTAAGGGCCTTTCCTTTCTCTTTGGATGGTCTTTGCTAAGGATTGGTTGTATTACTTACAACTCGCCGCCATCACTTCTTGGAATGACATGAAAAGATTATTTATGGAGAAGTTCTTTCTGCATCAAGAAGCTCGCCGCAATAAGGAAAGATATTTGTGGCATAAGGCAAATCGGTGGTGAAACTCTCCATGAGTATTGGGAGAGATTCAAGAAATTGTGTTCAAGTCGCCCACACCATCAAATTAGTGATCAACTGCTGATCCAATACTTCTATGAAGGATTGATACCAATGGAAAGGAGTATGATTGATGCTGCAAGTGGTGGAGCATTGGTAGATAAAACTCCAGCTGCTGCCAGAAACTTAATTGCAAACATGGCAGCAAATTCTTAGCAATTTGGTACTCGAATGGGTGCTGCAACCAGAGTAGTCAATGAAGTTAATACCTCTTCTCATGCTGATCAACAAAGGGTGGAACATAGATTGGATGAGCTCACTTCTTTGGTTAGACAGATGGCAATAGGACAACACGAACCACGTGTGCAAACCCCTGCAAGAGTTTGTAGCATATGTTCTAGTTCCTCTCATCCCACAGATGCGTGCCCCACATTGCAAGATGATTTTGAGTTTCAAGACCAATCTGTGGGTCGCAATGGTATATTTCTGGGAAGCCACAATTCCATCAAGAAGCAACAACGAAATATGATCCATTCTCCAACACTTACAATCCCTGGCCGAGGGACCATCCCAACTGAGATATGGGAATGCATCAAATCAAGAACCACCAAACCAAGATAGACCACCATTCCGGCAAGCAAGGACAAATCATTTCGACCACATCTTTGGACCAAGTAGACCACCATTCCAAAGAAGAAGGTCCTGTAGCCACAAAATCGAGCCCTCATTGGAGGATTTGGTGAAACAGTTGGCCACCAATAACATCCAGTTTCAACAGAGAACTGAAACCACCATTCAAAACTTGGAGACTCAAATTGGTCAACTTGCCACATCAATTCATGAATTAAAGTCACAGGGTTTTGGCCAATTACCCTCTCAAACCACTCCAAACCCTAGAGGCAATGTTAGTGCTATAGCTTTACGCAGTGGTAAGCAAATCAATGGACCAGTGCAACAGATAATTCCAGATTCTACCCTTGACCCAGAGAAACAAGATTCTACAAAGAACTTCAAGTTCTCAGCCTAATTCAGATCTTTGTAGCAAATTCAAGAAGAAATGATCCTACAACGGCCAAGCGTAAAAACCGAATCAAATCAGCGAGCTGATGTAAAATTCAAGATGCTGGTAAAAGTGAACATCCAAAAAAGTCAGGTTCCAACATTCCTCTTCCTTTTCCTAACCGAATGATACAGCCGAGGCATATGGTTGAAACTAACTTGGATAAGGAAATTATGGAGACTTTTCAGAAGGTTGAGGTGAATATACCTCTCTTGGAGGCAATTAAACAAATTCCCAAGTATGCCAAGTTTTTGAAAGAGATGTGCACCCATAAGAGGAAGCTAAAGGGCACTGAAAATGGGGAGAAATGTCTCTGCTTTGATTCAGCCCAACCTGCCTCCCAAATGCAAGGACGCAGGTACTTTTACCATCCCTTGCATCATAGGGCACCAACAGTTCACTCATGCCTTGCTAGACTTGGGAGCCTCCATCAATGTAATGCCAAAGTCAGTTTACACTTCATTGCATATGGGAGAGCTAAAATCCACTGGCATTGTCATTCAGTTAGCAAAAAGAAGCACTGCTCAACCTGCAGGAGTGTTGGAAGACGTTCTGGTTCGGGTAAATAATTTAATATTCCCAGCTGATTTTTATGTGTTGAATATGGAAGATGAATCTGCCTCTTCCCCACCCCCATTGATCTTAGGTAGGCCATTTTTGAAAACTCGCTAAAACTAAGATTGATGTGCATCTTTGGTACCCTTTCCATGGAATTTGGTGATGATATCATTCAGTTTAACATTTTTGATGCCATGAAATACCCTTTAGAGGATCATTCTGTTTTTCATTTTGATGTCATTGATTTACTGGTTGATGATATGCATGCTGATATGTTGGCAGAGTTTCCTGAAATTGTAGGATACACTGATAGCATAGCTTGCGATACTTGTTCCGCCTGTTTCAGACTTTTTGGTTGTAAACCCAATGCAATGTGTACAGCCTGTGCTGAGATTTCTACATACTTATCATGTGCTGTTGACATTGATGACTCTGTTTCTGTTATTAATGGCAATGATGCTGTTATTAGTGATGTTGTCATTCATCCTGCTGCTAAGTATGATTCTTTTGATTCCATAGGATATGATGATGTTGTTTTGCAAGATTGTGCACAACTTGCAGGTACAGGTGCAACTGCTGAGAATTTAGCAGATTTAGTTTTGGTTCCAAAACTAGTACCGTCAGTCCAGCAACCACCCTCCATTGAACTTAAGCCCTTGCCCGAGCATTTGAAGTATGCATTCTTGGAACAGGATGAGAAGCTCCCGGTGATAATGGCCAAACACCTCCAACCTGAGCAAGAAACCAGATTATTGGAAGTCTTGAAGCAACACAAAAGGGCAATTGGTTGGACACTTGCAGACATTCCTGGTATTAACCCCTCCACATGCATGCACAGGATATTACTTGAGGAGGAAACTAAACCAGTGAGACAACCCCAAAGGAGACTGAATCCTCTCATTCTAGATGTGGTGAAAAAAGAAGTGACCAAGCTACCGCAGTGGCATTATCTATCCCATCTCTCGACAAAGAAGTGGGTGAGCCGGTGCAAGTAGTTCCAAAGAAATCCGGGTGTTGTTGTGGCCAACCGTAAGAATGAGCTCATTCCAACCCGAGTGCAGAATAGCTGGAGAGTCTGCATTGACTACAGACGTCTCAACCAAGCCACTCGGAAAGATCATTACCCCCTTCCGTTCATTGATCAAATGCTGGAACGGTTGGCTGGTAAGTCCCATTACTGCTTTTTAGATGGCTACACTGGATACTTCCAAATCCACATTGCACCGGAGGATCAGGAGAAGACCACATTTACTTGTCCTTTCGGCACCTTTGCTTACAGACGGATGCCCTTCGGCCTCTGCAATGCCCCTGGTACCTTCCAGCGGTGCATGGTGAGCATATTTTCTGATTTCTTAGAGGAGTGCATGGAGGTATTTATGCCCCTATGGTTCTTCTTTTGATTCATGTTTAGCCAGCCTATCTAGAGTACTGCAAAGATGCATTGAGACTAACCTTGTGCTAAATTTTGAGAAATGCCATTTTATGGTAGAACAGGGTATAGTTTTAGGCCATGTAGTATCCAGTAAGGGCATTGAGGTAGATCCTGCCAAGATTGATGTAATTACTTGTCTATCTTACCCCACATGCGTGCGGGAAGTGCGTTCTTTTCTTGGTCATGCAGGTTTCTACAGGTGCTTCATTGCCGACTTCAGCAAGATTGCTCTTCCACTTTCCCAGTTACTGCAAAAAGATGTGGAGTTCAATTTTGATGACAAGTGCAAGGCAGCTTTCAACCACTTGAAGCAGGCCTTGACTAGTACCCCTATCATCCAGCCACTTGACTGGACATTGCCATTTGAGTTAATGTGTGATGCTTCTAACTATGCAGTAGGAGCAGACTTGGCACAGAGAGTGGGGAAAGCTTCTCATGTGATATACTATGCTTCCAGAACTCTAGATCTTTGCTCAGGCCAACTATACCACAACCGAAAAAGAACTTTTAGCCATTTTTTTGCTTTGGATAAGTTTAGATCATATTTGCTTGGTTCTAAGGTTGTTGTGTTTACTGATCATGCAGCTCTGAAGTTCCTTTTGAAGAAGCCAGATGCAAAGCCCCGATTAATAAGATGGATGCTACTGCTCCAAGAGTTTCACATAGAGATCCGTGACAAGAGTGGAGCAGAGAACCTAGTGGCAGATCATTTGAGCCGCATTGAAAGGGCTTCAGATCCCTTCCTGTACGGGACTCCTTCCCGGATGAGCAACTTTTATGCACCGCAAGGTAAGAACACCTTCCCTTGGTTTCTTGATATGGTGAATTTCTTGGTTGCTACGCTTTTTCCCTCACATTTCACTCGTGCACAAATTTATAAACTTAAGAGTGAATCAAAATATTATGTGTGGGATGATCCATATCTGTGGCGATTTTGTAGTGACCAAATTATTAGGCGATGTGTGCCTAATCAAGAGTTTCATTCTATTCTTAGCTTTTGTCTTGCATTTGCATGTGGTGGACATTTTGGGCCTCAACGTACAGCTAGGAAAGTTTTAGACTCTGGTTTATATTGGCCTACCTTGTTTCATGATGCATATTTGTTACGTAAGTCTTGTGAACAGTGTCGAGAACAGTAACAATTCTCGCAGAATGAGATGCCCCAAAGAACCGCCATTGTATTGTGAAATCTTTGACGTATGGGGTATTGATTTCATGGGACCTTTTCCTGTTTCCTTTGGTTATGTTTACATTTTACTAGCTGTTGATTATGTATCAAAATGGGTGGAGGCTAAAGCCACTCGGACTGATGATTCCAAAGTTGTTGTGGATTTTGTTAGATCACAGATTTTCTGCAGGTTTGGAATCCCAAGAGCTATCATCGGTGATCAAGGCACCCATTTCTCAGAATCGAGCAAGGAGGGATTGATGAGGAAATATGGCATGTTGCATAAAGTTTCTACACCTTACCATCCCTGCACTAATGGTCAAGCCGAGGTCTCCAATAGAGAGATCAAGCGCATACTTGAAAAAAGCAGTCCAACCTAATCGGAAGGATTGGAGCATGAGGCTTGAGGATGCTCTTTGGGCTTACCGACCGCTTACAAAACTCCAATCGGGATGTCTCCATATCGGATAGTCTATGGTAAGGCATGCCACTTGCCGTAGAAATTGAGCACAAAGCATATTGGGTCGTGAAGCAATGCAACATGAATTTGGCCGAGCCGGCATAGAGCGGAAGTTGCGATTCTACAGGAATTGGAAGAGATCCGCCTAGATGCCTATGAGAGCTCCCGACTCTACAAAGAAAAGACCAAAGCCTTCCATGATAAGTTTATTCTTCGGAAGGAGTTTTCAGTTGGGCAAAAAGTTCTCTTGTTTAATTCTCGCCTTAAGTTGATGCCTGGTAAATTAAGGTCTAGGTGGGACGGTCCGTTTGTTGTCACTAACATTTTTCCTCATGGTGCAGTGGAAATTAAGAGTGAAGCCACCAACAAAGTGTTCAAAGTTAATGGTCACCGCCTCAAAATTTTTTATGAAGGAGCTCAAGAGAACCTCGTGGAGGAAGTTCAACTACAGGATGCCCTCTACCATGATTGATCACTACTGTGTTGAAAAAAAAAAAGAAAAAAAAAAGACAAAAGAAAAAAAAGAGAAGAAAAAAAAAAGCCACGATTAATGTCAATTGCCAGAGATTGAATCATTATTGGGGAGGACCCATCGCTCGTGCAAAATCTTCAATCACGCTGGCTAAGGACATTAAAAGTAGCGCTTCTAGGGGGCAACCCAAGTTTTCTAACTCTTTCATCTTTCAACTTTGACTTATTTGCAATCACAGGAATCGAGACAGAAAATCGGTGCCAAGCGAGAAAATCTATCAGAGTTTGATTTTTCTGTCTTAATTTTGTTTATTTTTCGTTGACAGATGATTTTTCACCGGTTAAATGGCGGATAACGGTACTCCGTGAAAATCTTTTTCGGTCCCTTCAGTTACCCACAAACACTGAAATTTGTATATAATTTTACTCAATTTGTTTTTCTTCTTTCTTTCTTTCAAAATGGATAATCGACTTGTCAACCTCATAGCGATTCCCTTCTCTCCCTCAAAATGCTTTAACTAACATTTTATTGTGCAAGGTTTGAGAGGTTAAGGATGCTTATGCACAAAGGCATCCTGCGGGATATACGTTGGATAATCGAAGCAAAAGTCCGAATCACAGGGAATTTTACGATGCTCTTGTTTCATATATGCCAGGGCTAGGCAAAAGTTCATATGCAAAAAAGAGAAGAGCAAAAAGGTTACGAGTCTGCTATAAATGTGCAAGGTGGACCTGTAACACAAAATGCAGATCAATTGGAATGGCGTCTATAAATCGACTTGATAAAATTGACTTCATTAAGGATGGCATGAGTAAGGAGTCTTTAGATAACATTCTATTGACTCTTGAGACGCATCCTAGTGGAGATGTGCAAAGAGTACTTCTCGATTTATGGCGAATATTCCAAGATGAACATAAGCGTTATAGTCTCAGGAATCTGACTCAAAAAGACCCTGTCTGCCAATTTTTAAGAAAATTGGATGGGAAGCCAACCATTGGCCCATAGAGAGCATTCAAGCCGTTACTGGACGTAAAACCAGAGGAATTTGTGAGCCACAATCACACCTCCTGTAAGTATTATTTTTATTTTTGTTTTTGTTTTTCTTCTTGTTTATTAAAAAAAAATTAAAAAAAAAATTTCAAATCAAAAGTAGTCGTATTCTTTTGAAATATGCATTGCATATTTTCAAACTTCTTCTGACACATATAGATTAGTCTTTTATCCTTGTCATATAGCTATTATCATTGCTGTGCTTATTTTCAAACTTACCTGACACACGGTTCTACCCCTCCTTTATAGGTTGAATTATTACATTTGAGTTTTGATTCTTTAAATAATGCACTTTGCTCTCTTCAGATCATTGATAAGGTGAGAGTACAAAAAAAAAAAAAAGAAAATGGAAGTCACTTCAGTTCGTCGGATCAAGAGTGTTTGTGTCTTTTGTGGATCTAATCCTGGGAAAGATAAAGAGTTTGTAAATATTGTACACCATCTTGGTCGAGTGCTAGCTGAGAGAGAAATCCATTTAGTTTATGGAGGAGGTAGTCTTGGGTTAATGGGTTGTGTAGCAACTGCTGCACATTTAGGAGGTGGCAAAGTCCTTGATGTTATTCCTACCCTTTATCTACCAAAGAAGCCCATTGGAAAAACATTAGGGGATGAAGTAATGGTATTTTGCATGCACCAACGCATGAACATTATGATAGCAAATGCTGATGCCTTTATTGCCCTACCTGGTGGTTTTGAAACATTGGAAGAACTCTTTCAAATTACATCCTGGTCACAGCAGAACTTTCACCAAAAACCCATAGGTATATTAAATGTTAATGGTTTTTATGACAGTTTGATTTGTTTTCTTGATCATGCTGTAGAAAAAAGGTTCATCTCACAAGCGACATGTCAAAGTCTTGTAACTGCTGCAACTCCTGAACAATTGCTCGATCAACTCAATGCATTTGTACCACAACGTGATCTAGTAATGGCTCCACGGAATTGGGAACAAGGCAGCAACAGCAAAAAGCAAAAACTTCATTTGACTTTGTCTTTGTGAATTTTTGTTTTCTCTTATGGTTTTAGTTTTTTGTAATTTTTCTTATTTCAGGCCCGATTTGCAATTTTCTGGTAAGACCTTCTACACTCTACCTATCTTTATTTTGACATTGGGGACAATGTCTTTAATTAGTTGGGGGGAGGGATAGTTGACATTACCATGTACATAGTTTAGTTAAAAAAAACAAAAAAAAACAAAAAAACAAAAAAACAAAAAGAAAAGAAAAAAAAAGAAAACAAAATAGAAAAAGGAAGGAATGTGTGAAGAGAATGAGCATTTTATGGTTTTTGGTAAAAAAAATTTATTCTTTCTACTTGAGTTACTCCTCAATGCTCTTTTATTCTCTTTGGTTTTAACCTGCTATTATCCATATTGTTCCCTTCCTTCATCTTATAAGTTCCATTACAACCTTTTTGAAAGACCTCTTGATTTTTGCAATTTATTTGATCTAAGTAGTGGAGAATTGATGTATATGCAAGCCTATGGTAAAATACTTTCATAATTTGACTGAGTTGAGCGTAAACAGTTAACCTAAACATCTTGTGTGATTTGAGTGTCACTTGTGAAGAATTTTACTCAATCTGAACATGCCTATTTCTGATTAAAGCATGATTATGCTATACTTTATTCTCAATTGATTTGATTCAACTATTCTTTGTTAAGCATACTTGACTTATTAATTATGGTTTATATTTGATACAATGTTTGTATTTAAAAAATTAGTTGAATTGATTAAATAAAATATTACATGTTTGTGGGTATCATCCTGGTAAACCCTCACGAGACTACAACTCGTCCACTAGGGACATCTAGGGGTTTAAAGGCTTGTGGCACATGCTAAGTGCCATCGTGTTTTCCTACGAAAATGGATTAGATTAGGTATAATCAGTTTTTTATGTTTTTAGTTTAATAATATGATGTTTCTTGTTTTTCTTTAGTTTTGTTCTTATGTGTTTTGCCTAGGAGTACAAAAGCTTAAGTGTGGGGGAATTTGATCAATCAATTTGAGACACTTATATTAGCTTTGTATTAGGCTTCATTAGATGTTTATTGTGCCCAATATTAGTATTTTAGATGAGTTTAATGTTGTTGGGCTTCATTGGGTTTTAATGTAAATATTGGATAATTTTCGGATTTTGATGCATTTTGACCTTTCTTCCTTGGTTAGGCCATAACTTGGGACTCGGTGATCCAATTGAGGTGATCTTGGTGTCTTTAGAAAGCTAAGACAAGGATCTACAAGTTTCATGAAGAACTCAAGAGCTGGATCGGACTTCTAAGGGCCCAAAATAGCCTTGCAATACAGAGTGAGTTTGCTATCACGGAACCATCTGGGCAGTATGCACATATTGGACTACATAGTGGGTTATAGGCCTCCTCTTGGGCTGAAACTTGGTCATTTGAAAGATAAGACCCATATCTCCAACTTCACTGAAGACCATTTTGTCAATAGATGTTGTTTTAGGCATGATAATGAAGCTACAAGTTGGTCTGAATTTGGAAACACGTTCTTCCAACCTAACTTGAGGTAGGTGCAGTGTTTTTGGCATTTCTGGAGTTCTAAAAGTCCAAATGACATGATTCAAATTGGAGATTTTCAAGGAGACAACTGGCTACAACTTTGATGAGACATCCAAGCCAAAATGCACCATCTAGGTGATGAATTTGAAGCCAGAAGTCGGATAAGAGTTGTTGACTAAAAGCCACCAACCATACACCAACCCACCTACCATGCACCAACCCACCAACCATGCATCAAGCTTCCATTTTTGACAATTTTCATATTCTTATAGCTTGTATTCAGATTATGTACATGTACAAATTGGCTTCTTGGATTAGTATAAATAGACCCAACCTCTTTGTATTAGAGGCATTCAATTTGGAAGTAAGCTTCAAGAAAGTTTAAGTATTTGTGAGAGTTTTCTTTCTCTTCTTCTCCATTCTCTTTGCAATTTCGTTTTTGTTCTTTAAATTCTGAGTTCTTCCTTCCCATCCATGGAAGGCTAGGCTCTCATAATCAATCCAAGGGATTAGCCATCTTGTTGTTTAATTTGGAGATCTTGTTTTGCTTGTTCATATTGTTTAATTGTTATTCAAGTTTCTCTTCTTCCTCTTTTGATTTTTATCTAGATTAAATTGCTTAATTTAATTTAGATGTTGATGTGGTAATAGCTTTATTATCATGTATTCAAAGAGGATCATAAAGATTAAACAATATATTAAAGCTTTTTGATAGATTGTTTAACTTGGTTAAATTCTAGATCTTAAGTTAATCTATGTTGGATGGTGCTTACTTTATCTAACCTTGGTTAATCAAATCCTAGATGCTTATCTAGTAAAGAATTCTTGGATCATGTTAAGGCTTCTTGATGTGATCTAAGGCCAAGAACATGGTTAGCAATTAAGTGAATTCCTTGTGATCAATGATGAGTTAAACTCAAGATCGGTAAATTTCCTTGGATTGGTTGTTTCTTTAGATTTGTTTACAACTTTGAATCTCCTACTTTTATTAATCTTGTTAATCAACAACAAAACCCCCCTTTTCTAATTATCTTGATCTAATTAAATCTTTGTTTTTGGATCCTTGAGAGACGATTCGGTTCATTCTCTATACTACAAATTAGTTTATGAACCGGTTATTTTATTTGATAGGTCTCGACAACCTCTTGTCAACTACCTCGGGTGCAAATCTTTTATTAGCTTGCTTAACTGGCTTGCATCCTTCTTTCAAAGGCAATCTATGTTCGACAAGATCTCTACTCAGCCCAGGCATCTCATTGTAGTTCCATACGAAACAGTCTTTGTATTCTTTAATTAATTCGACAAGCTGCTCCTTAAACTTCTTTGGCAGAAATGAACTTACAAAAATGGGCCTTTTCTCTATTTTTGTGCCCACGTTTACTTCCTCCAAAGGGTCTTCAATTTCCTTATTTTTCCTTTCATCAAAACTTCTTTCGAAACCCAATGGCCAAGTAATTTCCATTGGTGTATATTGCCCTATCGGCCAAGTAAGTCAACAGTCAATCAACATAATTTTCAACACTCATGACTAGTGCTTGGCCGATCTATTTCGGCCTTGTTCACTAGTCGGATCCCAAACTGATCCATTAAGCATGCCTCAAGTGTCCCTTTATCAACCACTTCATCTCTTGCCGTAACTGGCTTCACATTTGGAGCATAAATCTTGAAATCAACATGCAAATGTTGCAAGTAACAGGGGCTATCATCTACCTGAATTATCTCTATATTGTCGCCCCACAAAATAAGTTTCTGGTGAACTGTTGAAGGTACAGCACCAACAACTTGTATCCAATCTCTTCCCAACAGAAGATTGTAGCTGGACTTCGTCGGAATAACCACAAACAATGTTGTCCTTGCAACGAATCCAACTTGTACGTTTAACATCACCACTCCGTCGGATGGAGAGGTCTTTCCACTAAAATCAATGACGACCATGTTAGTTGTCATTAGATCCGACTCATTTTTACCAAGCCTTTTCAACATCGCTCTAAGTATCAGGTTAATTGCTGCGCCTCCATCTACCAACACCCTATTTGTTAGTTTTCCTTCCAACAAAGCTTTGATGTGAAGCGGTCGAAGATGAGCCTTCTGCTCCTCCGACGGCCTTTCAAACTGTGCTGGGTTGTCGAATACAGATACTAGATTATCTTGGAGAAAAAACTAATTATGCCAATGATCCTCCAAGTCATCCTCAATTGGCTCATCATACTCAAATTCATAGTAGCCTTCAAACTCAGTAGGTAATACTGAGATTAGATTCA
Organism: Styphnolobium japonicum; assembly: GCA_023212625.1. Lineage (NCBI taxonomy): Eukaryota > Viridiplantae > Streptophyta > Magnoliopsida > Fabales > Fabaceae > Styphnolobium > Styphnolobium japonicum. Next base: position 4,126,470 of record JALBWW010000010.1, read on the forward strand.
CATTCATCGATTTCAAAAATTCCTCCTCATCGAATAGCTCTGCATCCATGTGCCTTCCTATCCTGAAATATTCTTTGTCAATTGAACCCGTCGAGGAGATAGTGCTATCCATGGCCTTTATTATTTCGTCAAGATCTTTGCTAAAGTCAACATCCATATCAAATTGCTCAGAATCACCGAGGCCAAACAAATCATTAAGGTCTTTTAAGGCCTCAATGACCTCATTAATAGTTAAATGATAATCACCCACTGAGCAATTAGGCTATGCCAACTCTCTTCCCTCCTTGATCATACTACAAATCTTTTGTTTCCACTCAGCATCCTGATTAGGATCCTTTAGGACTTTTATTATCTGTTCCTTTGACCAATCTTCGAGATCTCCAATAGTAACATATTCACTTTCACGACCCTAACCTTCCTCATTTTCTCTATCATCTTTTCGACCATCAGTTGGTCCTTCTCCTTATTTTGTTCTGCTTCTTTTTCAGCTGCAATTAGTCCCATTGACCATTGTCGTCCAGTTTTATACGAACCATGGCCTTGAACCTGTTTTCCTTTCTTAATCTCCTCCAATTTCTTTTGTCGAACGCAACTATCCTTCTCTAGCTGCTTAAATGCACTTGCCGAAGCACCCATAACTGCCTTCTTTTGATCGATAGGCTCCTTCGTAATAATACTTTTCAACTTTCCATCACCTCGACCTTTACACGGTGATGGCTTAATCCCAACAATTAAACATCCCTTCTCGTCGGGTTGTTCCTTCACCGCTAAACCCCTAGCAATTTCCTTCCTCTTTTGTGCCTGTCTCAACCTTTGCAACCTCTTCTTTTTACTTTTTTGACATCGGTAGAGGTTTTGAGGGTCCGGTATCATCTTGATAACAACCTACATTCCTTTGGTTGATTTTACCATGTTTGTAATCTTCGTTTTAGAATGGTTGATTATTCTGAAACCAATTCCTCTTGGCAATTACCCCTCGTCGAAGCTTTGCGTGAACAGCCATTGCGGAATTTCCTACCCACCTGTCGAATGCAACATTTGCAGGTGGTACTCTTGTCCTTGTTTGCCCGATGCGATCTTTGGGGAACGTATTGCTTCCCACTGGTTCATGAGGCTTTTCAATCAACCAACCATTCCTATTAGGCCTGGGTGTGTAATCCGGCCTTGGTCTTGGGGTATAGAATGGTCGACGAGGTTTCCAAGCTTTTTCTGTTGAAGACCTTCTTTTCATCTTGAAAATTTCCTTGTCGAATCTCATCCTCTTTCTTTGCAGCAAGCTCATCATAAACTGCATTACACCTTGGACATAACCTCACCTTACCGCTTTCCTTCTTTCTTTTAAGGAATGCATCTAGAGATTCTCCTGGTTTTTGGTAAGTATCCAATGCATCTTCCATATCAACATCAGATTCTTGCATTTTTCCCATGTTAACCATTCCAATATTCAAAGGAGTTTGCTGTTCGACATAAGTGACATCAGCCTGAAATGGATATGTGTAACATCCCTAAATTTTGATTCCAATCTTATTTCTAGCTTAGCAAAATCATATAGAAGTCCTAGTGTAATTTTCTAGAATTGGGATAAATTGGGAATTTTTAGAAATCACCAAGGGTATTTTGGTCATTTTACACCCTCAGTGGCAATTTTGTGAATTCTCATTTAAGTGGAGGGCAAAGTTGATAATTCAACTTCACCCCCCTTTCTTCATGTTGGAGCCGTGCATGTTAGATGAGCATATGGTCATCTTCTTCAAAATATCCAAGTCTCCATAGCCAAGGTTTTCCAAGCTTTCAAGGTTCAAAGTAAGTGTTTTTACTCATCTTTTGGCTTAGGTTATTTGATGGTTATTGATCACCTTCATCTCTTCTTCAATCCTATGGTTTTAGTTTAATGGAGAACTCATGTTCATCTTTGAGAATCAAGAACACAAATTCTAAAGTTCTTGTATGATTTGGTTGTTTTGAAGGAAGTTGAAGAGGAAGTCTTTATAAGGATTTTGGTTGGTTTGATATCACCTCAAACCTAGTTCTTGTCCCAAATCATTGCTAGGTGAGTGTGGGTTGATTTGTGTTATGGTATGGTGTTATTTAGGGTGTAAGTTTAAGTCTTGAAGATAAGAACTTCTATGTGTTAAGGTTGTTTTTGAATGTTTGGATTGTTACTTGTATTCAATGGTATGGATGTATGAGAATGATTAGATTTGCTACTTGTTATTCAATGAAATGAATGAATGAATGGATGGATGGATGAATGGATGAATGAATGGATGAATGAATAGAGTTTAAGATAAGAGGTGCATGATCAAATGCTGATTTTTTTATGTCTGTGAATAGATTCACAATAGTGTGTGAATAGATTCACAAGACCTGTGAATAGCATTTTGAATGCGTGAATAGCACTGTGAATCGATTCACAACATTTTGTGAATAGATTCACAGACCTGTGAATAGCATTTTGAACGCGTGAATAGCACTGTGAATCGATTCACAACATTTTGTGAATAGATTCACAGACCTGTGAATAGCATTGTGAACTCGTGAATAGTACTGTGAATCGATTCACAACATTTTGTGAATAGATTCACAGACCTGTGAATAGCATTGTGAATAGATTCACAATAGTGTGTGAATAGATTCACAAGAGCCATGAATAGCATTGTGAATAGATTCACAATAATGTGTGAATAGATTCACAATAGTGTATGAATAGATTCATTAAGAGAAGCATTGAATCGATTCACAACATTTTGTGAATAGATTCACAGATCCAAGAATAGCATTGTGAATAGATTCACAATAGTGTGTGAATAGATTCACAAGAGCCATGAATAGCATTGTGAATAGATTCACAATAATGTGTGAATAGATTCACAATAGTGTATGAATAGATTCATTAAGAGATTCATTGAATAGATTCACATAGGCTTGAAATGATAACTTAGTACAATGAAGGGATGTGTAACTAAGTGGAAGTGGTTGAGAGGATTGAGCATAATACTTGTGTGGTTCAATCATAAATTGAGAGGATTGAGTACAATGTTTGTGTAGTTTAAATCTTGTATTGATTAAATGTGATGTTATTATGATATTATGATTGAGCATGATATGAATATGAAAGCATTGCATTGCATGGTGAGATGGCCTAACCGGAAGGGGTTAGTGTACAATATGTGAGAGATTACCTAACCGGAAGGGGTTAGATGAAAGAATAAGCGGTGCATAATTACTTGCATTGCATAGTGAGATGGCCTAACCGGAAGAGGTTAGTGCACAATACTTGAGGGGTGCCTAACCTACGGGGTTAGATGGAAACGGAATGACATAAAACATTGCATATTGCATATTGCGAGGGCCTAACCGGAAGGGGTTAGTGCACAACAAGAGGAGTGGAGAAAGAAAAAGTGTGAAGAAAAGGTGTGAACATCATGTGCATTCATAAACTCATTGCATATGTTGGTTTGATATTACTTGATATATTGAATTGTGTGTGTATGCTTGCATTCTAATTACATGCATACTTTATATACAAGTTTTATTCACATTCACTGGGAAGTTATTTCTCACCCCCTCTTTCTCAGATTCGCAGGATCACCCCGGACCCTCTACGGGTTAAGTATGGAGGATTCTATGATACTTGTATTTTGGTGGAGTGAGCTCCATTATGTATTTATAATATGTTAATATTTTAGTGTGCTCAGTCAGGATAGTGTCTAGTATACACTTGTATAATGTACGTACTCTGATAATATTTTGAATGAGATAATGTTTTGAATGAGATCGGAGATCTCTTGTTGATATATATATATATATGTACTCTGGTTGGTTTGAATGATTGTTTGGAATCCGCTATTTATCTATTACGTTTGGGAACATACGAGAAACAAAGGAAACGCTGCCGAATTTTATATGTAATAAAGAAAAAAAAAATATTCCACGTAAGACTTATCAGTAGTAAATAATAGGTCTTACAATATATGTCGACTTTCATATATGCCTTTGGTCTATCAGCAAATTTCAAACGCCCATCCATTAACGCTTTTTGAATCAAGTCCCTGAAACGAATACACTCATTAGTAACATGACCGAAATTATTATGAAACTTACAATATTTTCGGTCCTTTATCTCATCAGGCTTCAAAAGCCTATGACCATCCGACAGTTTAACTTGTTTATCTTTTAATAATAAGTCAAATATCTTGTTGGTTTTAGTTATGTTGAATGTATATGTTTTCTTTTTAGTATAACTCATTTTCTCCTTATTTCGCGTAGGCTGTAAAGCCTGGCAGACATAGGGAGGACCTTTTTGAAGCTCAGCAATGTTAACCTCAAATTCATCATTACTGTCCTCAATTTCGCTATCATATTCTTCTAATCCGACAAACACTACTTTCTCCCTTTTTAGGAACCTTTTATGCTTTTAGTTGTTTTATTTGCCTAACCTTTTCTCCTAGTTGGGCAAGATCAACTAAATGTTGGTTCACTAATTTCTTTCTTATATAATAGTCCAGACCTCCTGAAGCAATTTTCACTACTTTTGCCTGAGGTATGGGAGTAAGACACCTACTCCTCATTTGTCGAAACCTAGCCAAGTAATCATCCACAGTCTCGTTATACATTCTTTTAACATTAAAGAGGTCTTTGAGTCCTACTCGCAAGTCTCCCCTAAAGAATTGATCATGGATACTCCTCTCTAGTTGAGCCCAAGAATAGACTGAGTTTGGCCTTAACGTCGAAAACAAGAGAATGCATTCTTTGTAAGGGAACTAGGAAAAAAAAATCTCATTTTAAGGCCCTCTACAGTGGCTAACTCCCCCATTTCTATGGTAAATCGTGCAATGTGTTCGACATTCGATTCTCCACTTTCTCCAGAAAACTTAGAAAGTTTAGGAATCTTGGTTCCCCATGGTAACTCTACCTGTTGCACCCAATCAAGAAAAGCTGAAACAAAATAGGGTTGGTTGGCATAACCAACATTAAACCCAAAATGATTCAACACTTGTTCTACTACTTGGTTAACATTTTGTTCAACCACCTGTTGCCCCCCAAGGTTTCGACGAAGCAATCTCATGGCTAAATCATTTCTTGCCATTTGATCTTCATCTCCTCGACGGAGCACATGGACATTGCCATGTTCCAGGTGTGGTTGTTCATTCTGACCTATTTGACCAGGATTTTGATTATTTTGTTCAACGTTCACTTGGGGTACATTTGCTTCTACATTTACCCCAGTTTGAGCTCTTTGGACAGTAACATTGGCCGTATCATTTATCCCTATGGCTTGATTCAATCTTGCCATTTGTCAAGCCAATGCATTACAAGTATTATTCGTCATTTCCATGATTGGCGTAATCACTGCACCCATTTGCTGAGTGAACATGTGCACCATTTCATGGTTGCTCTCATCCATTTGCTGTTGAAAACTGGCCAAAGAGTTTACAGTAGGCCCAGTTATGTTTTGAGGGATATCGCTCGACATATTTAGGAATAGTGGCCCCAAATTCATCCTTTCCTGTCTAAGAGCAGTAGGATTACTAGAGCCTGCAACTCCTATTCCTTGGCCATTAAAACCCACCAAGGCTGAACTGATTTGTGGCTGACTTACAGAAGCCGCAATTTGGCCTATGGTACCGGCCAAAGTGCTGCCAATTCCCATTTGTGCCATTATAGGAGGCACATAGTTGGGTGGCAAACCATATTTGTTCCAATACTGGATTACTTCGAAGAGTACCAGTTGGCACTTCATCAATTACAGGGCCTGAACTAACACCGGTTGAAGGCGGCATGGTGACATCGGCCACTGGTGCATTCGACACTTGATTTTGTGTATTACTCATGGTTTGTGTATTCTGAGAAGAGGAAGAATGAACAAACCTTCCACTTCTTAAATGCATATAATGAACCTCTTGTGGGAACAAGGTCCGTGACAGTACGAGTTACTCTAAACTCGTCCCACTGGGCGAGCTAATTTGTTTATGGTGAAATTTGTTATTTGCAAACTTCAAACAAACAAATATATTTATCAGTCGAATGTGGGTTGTAACGAGTTATGTGGGAATCTCGTATGAGAAATAGTAAACATTTGGTGCTAGATAAAAAGAGTAAAATGTAATGACAAAGAATAGTATAAATGTAAATTGCAGAAAATAAGATGAAAAAAAGCGAGTTAATGCAAATAAAAATACAATGAAATGTAAAGGAATTTAAAGAACAAAACAATAACGTAAATTGTAGAAAAGTAAAAGAAAATGACAGCGTGACAAGAAAAGTAAATGAACTTAAAGAACAAGATGCAGGAAGTAAAAGGAATTTAGAAGAACATTGCGTTAAAGTAAATTGCTTGAAATGAAAATGGAAGGCATACTTGGAATCAAATCCTTTAATCTGCTCGAGTGAGATGTTAGGATTGTATATCCAGTAACCAACCTTTTTTACATCGTAAATCCTAATATTTATAGACAAACTAAGTAAAATAACTGATCTTAAAACATAGACACGTATACATGGCGGTTAAGCCATGTACTCAATGTACAAAACTATCAAAGTTCTAAGGAAATTAGGTGTATCTTTTCGACGAAGACTATTATGTGACAATCAATCACTAACTTCTTCGACGAAAACTTATCATCCAACGAACAACACCCGCAAACTCATTATTCGACGAACAATATTTGTAGCATTTTCCACCAACAAAATGAATCTTTTCGACATTGACCAATCATCCGACGGACAACATTTGAAATATCATCTTCGACAAAAAATTATCATCTGACGAATAATGCATTGGAAAATTTCTTCAAGTTCACTTATTCGTCGGATTAGAACATTTCTCTCCTCTTTCCTTCGTCGAATAAGAACTTTTTCCTCCCTAACAGTAATGTACGAGAAACAAAGGAAACACTGCTGAATTTTATATACAATGAAAAAAAAGATATTCCACGTAAGACTTATGAGTTGGTAAATGATATAGTAAATAATAGGTCTTACATGAATAGGGTCATCCGATAACCTTAGGCCGACTGTATTGATCTGTCCCGCGACTGACCCGTTCGACAAGTCAGGTTCACTGCCATGTCGGACTCGTTTAAGTTTTCTGATATCTGATTTTGAATTTAATGATTTCGGGATAAACACAGTGTGTGGAGACCAAATCGGTAGCTCCTGGTCGACTTGATTCGTTTGACTTTGGCATGACCTAGCCAACGTTGTGGGTTGCTAGGAAACATGATCTGCTTTTAATTTTTCCTTCTCTTGCACCAGTTTATTTTTATTTGTTGGATTTTAAAACAATCACAAAACTAGTGGTTAAATAGGTGAGCTATGGAACCGGTCACCTAACCAGGTCAATGACAAGAGGTTGTCGAGACCTATCAAATAATAAAAATACCGGTTCACAAACTAATTTGTAGTATAGAGAATGAACCGAATCGTCTCTCAAGGATCCAAAAACAAAGATTTAATTAGATCAAGATAATTGGAAAAGGGGGGTTTTGTTGTTGATTAACAAGATTAATAAAAGTATGAGACTTAAAGTTGTAAACAAATCTAAAGAAACAACCAATCCAAGGAAATTTACCGATCTTGAGTTTAACTCATCATTGATCACAAGGAATTCACTTAATTGCTAACCATGTTCTTGGCCTTAGATCACATCAAGAAGCCTTAACATGATCCAAGAATTCGCTACTAGATAAGCATCTAGGATTTGATTAACCAAGGTTAGATAAAGTAAGCACCATCCAACATAGATTAACTTAAGATCTAGAATTTAACCAAGCTAAACAATCTATCAAAAAGCTTTAATATATTGTTTAATCTTTGTGATCCTCTTTGAGTACATGATAATAAAGCTATTATCACATCAACATCTAAATCAAATTAAGCAATTTAATCTAGATAAAAATCAAAAGAGGAAGAAGAGAAACTTGAATAACAATTAAGCAATATGAACAAGCGAAACAAGATCTCCAAATTAAACATCAAGATGGCTAATCCCTTGGATTGATTATGAGAGCCTAGCCTTCCATGGATGGGAAGGAAGAACTCAGAAATTAAAGAACAAAAACGAAATTGTAAAGAGAATGGAGAAGAAGAGAAAGAAAACTCTCACAAATACTCAAACTTTCTTGAAACTTACTTAAAATTGAATGATTCTAATACAAAGAGGTTGGCTCTATTTATACTAATCCTAGAAGCCAATTTGTACATGTACATAATCTGAATACAAGCTATAAAAATATGAAAATTGTCAAATATGGAAGCTTGATGCATGGTTGGTGGGTTGGTGCATGGTAGGTGGGTTGGTGTATGGTTGGTGGCTTTTAGTCAACGACTCTTATCTGACTTCTGGCTTCATTTTCATCAAGTAGACGGTGCATTTTGGCTTGGAGGTATTCATGAAAGTTGTAGCCAGTTGTCTCCTTGAAATTTCACAATTTGTATCATGCCATTTGGACATTTAGAACTCCAGATATGCCAAAAACACTAAACCTACCTCATGTTAGGTTGGCAGAACGTGTTTCCAAATTCAAACCAACTTGTAGCTTCATTATCATGCCTAAAACGACATCTATTGACTAAATGGTCTTCAGTGAAGTTGGAGATATGGGTCTTATCTTTCCAATGGCCAAGTTTCAGCCCAAGAGGAGGCCTATAACTCACTATGTAGTCCAATATGTGCACACTGCCCAGATTTTTCTGACAGCAAACCCACTCTACTTTGCAGGGATGTTTTGGACCCTTAGAAGTCCGATCCAGCTCTTGAGTTCTTCATGAAACTTGTAAAGCATTGTCTTAGCTTTCCAAAGACACCAAGATCACCTCAATTGGATCACCGAGTCCCACGTTATGGCCTAACCAAGGAAGAAAGGTCAAAATGCATCAAAATCCAAAAATTATCCAATATTTACATTAAAACCCAATGAAGCCCAACAACATTAAACTCATCTAAAATACTAATATTGGGCACAATAATCATCTAATAAAGCCTAATACAAAGCTAACATAAGTGTCTCAAATTGATTGATCAAATTCCCCCACACTTAAGCTTTTGCACTCCTGGGCAAAACACATAAGAACAAAACTAAAGAAAAACAAGAAACATCATATTATTAAACTAAAAACATAAAAAACTGATTATACCTAATATAATCCATTTTCGTAGGAAAACACGATGGCACTTAGCATGTGCCACAAGCCTTTAAACCCCTAGGTGTCCCTAGTGGACGAGTTATAGTCTCGTGAGGGTTTACCATGATGATACCCACAAACATGTAATATTTTATTTAATCAATTCAACTAATTTTTAAATACAAGCATTGTATCAAATATAAACCATAATTAATAAGTCAAGTATGCTTAACAAAGAATAATTGAATCAAACCAATTGAGAATAAAGTATAGCATAATCATGCTTTAATCAAAAATAGGCATGTTCAAATTGAGTAGAATTCCTCACAATTGATACTCAAATCACACAAGGTGTTTAGGTTAACTGTTTGCACTCAACTCGGTCAAATTATGAAGGTATTTTACCATATGCTTGCATATACATCAATTCTCCACTACTTAGATCAAATATATTGCAAAAATCAAGAGGTCTTTCAAAAAGGTTGTAATGGAACTTATAAGGTGAATGAAGGAAACAATATGGATAATAGCAGGTTAAAACCAAAGAGAATAAAAGAACATTGAGGAGTAACTCAAGTAGAAAGAATAAAACTTTTTACCCAAAACCATAAAATGCTCATTCTCTTCACACATTCCTTCCTTTTTCTATTCTTTTATTTTTCTTTCTTTTTTCTTTTTTTGTTTTTTTTTTGTTTTTTTTTTGTTTTTTTTTGTTTTTTTTGTACTAAGCATTTCGTATCAGCACACCAATTCCCCCACACTTAAATCATTGCAAGCAAAAGAACTCCTCCAATAAGAAAATCAATGCTCTCTCATTCCCTAAGGTAAGGTAAAACATGGTTTTTCACTCAAAGCTTGTAATGAGCTAAGAACAAAGAATATGCAAATAGGCTCAGAGGGAGTTAATATTTGGGTAAATACAAGGTAGGTTTATTTGGCCAAAGCAGCTAAGTCAAGAAAAAATGCCTCTGTCATTTTCATGCAACATACAGACCAATGTAATCTCAAATCGATTCAATGCAAGTTCTAGAAAATAAATTCATAATTGACATCACTCATGAAAGAAAATAACCAAGTGTAAGTATCAAACTTGGAAAAGCCAAAAACTCACAAAGGTATGTAACATTCACTCAATTCAACCATGCCTTCTTCCTAATATCCACAATCATAAACACATGTATATCATGAAAATGATTCAACTATAAACTGTTTTGCATACTTTTATCATCAATTAAGCTCAGATTCAACACATGCTTGTATCAAAATCAATTGAAAAGATCAAAATTGTGCGTGTGTGTGTGTTTTTTTTTAATATATATACAAGAACAAAGATGATTTAAGACCTATTATGAAATGCAAGTTAAGATGCGTCTCAAGAGCAAAACTACTCCTTACTCTGCCATCATACATCTAATAAGTTAGTAACAATAAAGATTAGCTTGTTAGTTTTTTTTTTTAACTAAACTATGTACATGGTAATGTCAACTATCCCTCCGCCCAACTAATTAAAGACATTGTCCCCAATGTCAAAATAAAGATAGGTAGAGTGTAGAAGGTCTTATCAGAAAACTGCAAATCGGGCCTGAAATAAGAAAAATTACAAAAAAAAAAAAAACTAAAACCATAAGAGAAAAAAAAAATTCACAAGGACAAAGTCAAATCAAGATTTTGCTTTTTGTGGCTGCTGCCTTGTTCCCAATTCAGTGGAGTCATTGCTGGATGACGTTGGGGGACAAATTCATGTAGTTGATCAAGCAATTGTTCAGGGGTTGCAGCGGTTACAAGAATTTGACGTGTCGCTTGTGAGATGAACCTTTGTTCTACAGCATGATCAAGAAAACAAAACAAACTGTCATAAAAACCATTAATATTTAAAATACCTATGGGTTTTTGGTGAAAGTTCAGTTGTGACCAGGATGTAATTTGGAAGAGCTCTTCCAAAGTTCCAAAACCACCAGGTAGGGCAATAAAGGCATCAGCATTGGCTATCATAATGTTCGTGCGTTAGTGCATGCAAGATACCATTACTTCTTGACCTACTGTTTTTCCAGTGGGATTGCCAATAGCTAAAGGACTAGGAATAACACCAAGGACTTTGCCACCTCCTAAATGTGAAGCAGTTGCTACACAACCCATTAACCCAAGACTACCTCCTCCATAAACTAAATGGATTTCTCTCTCAGCTAGCACTCGACCAAGATGGTGTGCAATATTTACAAACTCTTTATCTTTCCCTGAATTAGATCCACAAAAGACACAAACACTCTTGATCCGACGAACTAAAGTGACTTCCATTTTTTTTTCTTTTTCTTTTTGTACTCTCACCTTATCAATGATCTGAAGAGAGCAAAGTGCATTATTTAAAAAATCAAAACTCAAATGTAATAATTACACCTATAAAGGAGGGGTAGATCCGTATGTCAGGCAAGTTTGAAAAGAAGCAAAGCAATAATAATAGCTATATGACAAGGATAAAAGACTAATCTATATGTGTCAGAAGAAGTTTGAAAATACGCAAGACATATTTCAAAAAAATACAGCTAAATTTTTTTTTTTTTGAATTTTTTTTTTGAAATTTTTTTTTAATAAACAAGAAGAAAAAGGAAAAAAAAAATACTTACAAGAGGTGTGATTATGGCTCACTTTTTCCTCTGGTTTTACGTCCAGTAACGGCTTGAATGCTCTTTATGGGCCGATGGACGGCTTCCCATCCAATTTTCTTAAAAATTGGCAAACAGGGTCTTTTTGAGTCAGATTCCCAAGACTATAACGCTTATGTTCATCTTGGAATATTCGCCATAAATCGAGAAGTACTCTCTGCACATCTCCACTAGGATGCGTCTCAAGAGTCAGTAGAATGTTATCTAAATACTCCTTACTCATGCCATCCTTAATGAAGTCAATTTTATCAAGTCGATTTATAGACGCCATTCCAATTGATCTGCATTTTGTGTTACAGGTCCATCTTGCACATTTATAGCAGACTCGTAACCTTTTTGCTCTTCTCTTTTTTGCATATGAACTTTTGCCTAGCCCTGGCATATATGAAACAAGAGCATCAGAAAATTCCCCTGTGATTCGGACCTTTGCTTCGATTATCCAGCGTATATCCGCAGGGATGCCTTTGTGCATAAGCATCCTTAACCTCTCAAACCTTGCACAATAAATGTTAGTTAAAGCATTTTGAGGGAGAGAAGGGAATCGCTTGCAGAGGTTGACAAGCTGATTATCCATTTTGAAAGAAAGAAAGAAGAAAAACAAATTGAGTAAAATTATATACAAATTTCAGTGATTGTGGGTAACTGAAGGGACCGAAAAAGATTTTCACGGAGTACCGTTATCCACCATTTAACCGGTGAAAAATCATCTGTCAATGAAAAATAAACAAAATTAAGACAGAAAAATCAAACTCTGATAGATTTTCTTGCTTGGCACCGATTTTCTGTCTCGATTCCTGTGATTGCAAATAAGTCAAAGTTGAAAGATGAAAGAGTTAGAAAACTTGGGTTGCCTCCCAAGAAGTGCTACTTTTAATGTCCTCAGCCAGCATGATTGAAGATTTTGCACGAGCGATGGGTCCTCCCCAATAATGATTCAATCTCTGGCAATTGACATTAATCGTGGCTTGAGGTTTTCTTTTTTCTTTTTTCTTTTTTTTTTCAACACAGTAGTGATCAATCATGGTAGAGGGCATCCTGCAGTTGAACTTCCTCCACAAGGTTCTCTTGAGCTCCTTCATAAAAATTTTTGAGGCGATGACCATTAACTTTGAACACTTTGTTGGTGGCTTCACTCTTAATTTCTACTGCACCATGAGGAAAAACATTAATAACAATGAAGGGACCAAGCCACCTAGAACGAAGCTTACCGGGCATAAGTTTGAGGCGAGAGTTGTAGAAAAGAACTTTTTGACTAATGGTGAACTCCTTTCGTACCAACATCTTATCATGAAGGAGTTTGGTCTTCTCCTTGTAGATCCGGGAGTTCTCATATGCCTCTAATCGAAGCTCCTCAAGTTCCTGAAGTTGGAGCTTCCTTTGAGATCCAGCTTGACTCAAGTCAAGGTTACACTGTTTCACCGCCCAATAGGATTTATGCTCAATTTTCACCGGAAGGTGGAACGCTTTCCCAAAGACAATCCTAAGACGGGGACATCCCTATCGGTGTCTTGTAGGCAGTTCGGTAAGCCCACAGAGCATCCTCAAGTCTCAGGCTCCAGTCCTTCCTATTAGGTTGGACTGTCTTCTCAAGTATGTGCTTGATCTCTCGATTTGAGACTTCGGCCTGCCCGTTTGTCTGGGGTGATAAGGTGTAGAAACCTTGTGCAAGACGCTGTACTTTCTCATCAAAGCCTCTATTCTCCGGTTACAAAAGTGTGAACCCTGATCACTGATAATGGCCCTCGGGATTCCAAACATGAGGAAAATCTGTGATCTAACAAAGTCCACAACAACTTTGGAATCATCAGTCCGAGTGGCTTTTGCCTTCACCCATTTAGATACATAATCAACAGCCAACAAAATATAAATAAAACCAAAGGAAACAGGGAAAGGGCCCATGAAATCAATACCCCAAACATCAAAGATCTCACAAGACAAAGATAGGTCAGCCGAGGCATCTCATTCTGTGTGAAATTGTCCCTGTTCTCCGGCACTTGTTCACAAGACTTACAAAACATATATGCATCATGAAATAGGGAAGGCCAATACAATCCAAAGTCCAAAACCTTCCTAGCTGTACGTTGGGAGCCAAAGTGCCCGCCACATGCAAATGTATGACAAAAGCTAAGAATAGAATGAAACTCATGATCAGAGACACATCTTCTAATAATCTGGTCACTACAAAGCTTCCACAGATAAGGATCATCCGATACATAGTACTTAGACTCACTTTTCAATTTATCAGATTGAGCTCTAGTAAAATATGCAGGAAGAACACCAAAGAACCAAAAAATTAACCATATCTCGCAAACCAAGGGGAGGTGTTCTTACCTTGCAGCAGGTCGCTCATCCGGGAAGGAGTCTGTACAGGGAAGGGATCTCAAGCCCTTTCAATGCAGCTTAAGTGATCTCGCCACTAGATTTTCTCGCTCCACTCTTGTCACGGATCTCTATATGAAACTCTTGGAGCAGTAGCATCCACCTTATTAGTCGAGGCTTTGCCTCTGGCTTCTTCAAAAGAAACTTAAGAGCTACATGATCAGTAAACACAACAACCTTAGAGCCAAGCAAATATGATCTAAACTTATCCAAAGCAAAAACAATGGCTAAAAGCTCTTTTTCAGTTGTGGTATAGTTGGTTCGAGCAAAGATCCGAGTTCGGAAGCATAGTATATCACATGAGAAGCTCTCCCCACTCTACTGTGCCAAGATCGCTTCCTACTGTATAGTTAGAAGCATCACACATTAACTCAAATGGCAATGTCCAGTCAGGTCGCTGGATGATAGGGGTACTAGTCAAGGCCTGCTTCAAGTGGTTGAAAGCTGCCTTGCACTTGTCATCAAAATTGAACTCCACATCTTTCTGCAGTAAGTGGGAAAGTGGAAGGGCAATCTTGCTGAAGTTGGCAATGAAGTGCCTGTAGAAACCTGCATGACCAAGAAAAGAACGCACTTCCCGCATGCATGTGGGGTAAGATAAACAAGTAATTACATCAATCTTGGCAGGATCTACCTCAATGCCCTTACTGGATACTACATGGCCTAAAACTATACCCTGTTCTACCATAAAATGGCATTTCTCAAAATTTAGCACAAGGTTAGTCTCAATGCATCTTTGCAGCACTCTAGATAGGCTAGCTAAACATGAATCAAAAGAAGAACCGTAGACAGTGAAGTCATCCATAAATACCTCCATGCACTCCTCTAAGAAATCAGAAAATATGCTCACCATGCACCTTTGGAAGGTACCAGGGGCATTGCAGAGGCCAAAGGGCATCCGTCTGTAAGCAAAGGTGCCGAAGGGACAGGTAAATGTGGTCTTCTCCTGATCCTCTGGTGCAATGTGGATTTGGAAGTATCCAGTGTAGCCATCCAAAAGCAAGAATGGGACTTACCCGGCCCGGTAGTTCCAAAGACATCTGATCGATGAACGGAAGGGGGTAATGATCTTTCCGAGTGGCTTGGTTGAGACGTCTGTAGTCAATGCAAACTCTCCAGCTATTCTGCACTCGGGTTGGAATGAGCTCATTCTTCTGGTTGGCCACGACAGTCACCCCAGATTTCTTGGGAACTACTTGCACCGGGCTTACCCACTTGCTGTCAGAGATGCGATAGATAATGCCAGCCTGCAGTAGCTTGGTCACCTCTTTTTTCACCACATCTAGAATGAGAGGATTCAGTCTCCTCTGGGGTTGTCTCACTGGTTTAGTTTCCTCCTCAAGTAATATCCTGTGCATGCATGTGGAGGGGTTAATACCAGGAATGTCTGCAAGTGTCCAACCAATTGCCTTTTTGTGTTGCTTCAAAACTTCCAATAATCTGGTTTCTTGCTCATGTTGGAGGTGTTTGGCCACTATCACCGGGAGCTTCTCATCCTCCTCCAAGAATGCATACTTCAAATGCTCGGGCAGGGGCTTAAGTTCAATGGAGGGTGGTTGCTGGACTGACGGTACTAGTTTTGGAACTGAAACTAAATCTGCTAAATTCTCAGTAGTTGCACTTGCTGCACTTGTACCTGCAAGCTGTGCACAATCTTGCAAAACAACATCATCATATCTTATGGAATCAAAAGAATCACACTTAGCAGCAGGATGAATGACAACATCATTAATAACAGCATCATTGCCATTAATAACAGAAACAGATTCTTCAATGTCAGCAGAATTAACAACAGCACATGACAAGTATGTAGAAATCTCAGCACAGGCTGCACACATTGCATTGGGTTTACAACCAGAAAAGTCTGAAACAGGTGGAACAAGTATCGCAAGCTATGCTATCAGTGTATCCTACAATATCAGGAAACTCTGCCAACATATCAGCATGCATATCATCAACCAGTAAATCAATGACATCAAAATGAAAAACATAATGATCCTCTAAAGGGTATTTCATGGCATAAAAAATGTTAAACTGAATGATATCATCACCAAATTCCATGGAAAGGGTACCAGCATGCACATCAATCTTAGTTTTAGCAGTTTTCAAAAATGGCCTACCTAAGATCAATGGGGGTGGGGAAGAGGCAGATTCATCTTCTATATTCAACACATAAAAGGCAGGTTGAGCAGTGCTCCGGTTTGCTAACTGAATGACAATGTCGGTGGACTTTAGCTCTCCCATATGCAAGGAAGTGTAAACTGACTTTGGCATTACATTGATGGAGGCTCCCAAGTCTAGCAAGGCATGAGTGAACTGTTGGTGCCCTATGGTGCAAGGGATGGTAAAAGTACCTGGGTCCTTGCATTTGGGAGGCAGGTTGGGCTGAATCAAAGCAGAGACATTTCTCCCCATACTCACTTTTTCAGTGCCCTTTAGCTTCCTCTTATGGGTGCACATCTCTTTCAAAAACTTGGCATACTTGGGGATTTGTTTAATTGCCTCCAAGAGAGGTATATTCACCTCAACCTTCTGAAAAGTCTCCATAATTTCCTTATCCAAGTCAGTCTCAACCATATGCCTCGGTTGTATCATTCGGTTGGGAAAAGGAAGAGGAATGTTGGAAGCTGACTTTTGTGGATGTTCACTTTTCTGCTTTATTGAATTTTCTGTCAACTGCTGGTTTGATCTAGCTTTCTGCTTGGATGTTGTAGGATCATTTGTTACTGAATTTGCTACAGCATCTGAATTTGTTGCAGCATCTTGTTTTTCTGGGTCAATGGTAGAATCTGGAATTATCTGCTGTATTGGTCCATTGATTTGCCTACTACTGCGCAAAGCTATAGCACTAACATTGCCTCTAGGGTTTGGAGTGGTTTGAGAGGGTAATTGGCCAGAGCCTTGTGACTTTAATTCATGAATAGATGTGGCAAGTTGGCCAATTTGAGTCTCAAAGTTCTGAATGGTGGTTTCAGTTCTCTGTTGAAACTGGATGTTATTGGTGGCCAACTGTTTCACCAAATCCTCCAATGAGGGCTCAGATTTTGTGGCTACAGGACCTTGCTGTTGGAATGGTGGTCTACTTGGTCCAAAGATGTGGTCGAAACTCGATTTGTCCTTGCTGCTTTGGAATGGTGGTCTATACTTGGTTTGGTGGATGCCGATTTGATGCATTCCCATATCTCGATTTGGATGGTCCCTCCAGCCAGGGTTGTAAGTGTTGGAGAATGGATCATATTTCTGTTGTTGCTGCTGATGGAATTGTGGCTTCCCAGGAAATATACCAGCTGCAGCCACAGATTGGTCTTGAAACTCAGAATCATCTTGCAATGTGGGGCACGCATCTATGGGATGAGAGGAACTAGAACATATGGTACAAACTCTTGCAGGGGTTTGCACAGGTGGTTCGTGTTGTCGTATTGCCATCTGTCTAACCAAACAAGTGAGCTCATCCAATCTATGTTCCATCCTTTGTTGATCAGCATGTGAAGAGGTATTAACTTCATTGACTACTCTGGTTGCAGCACCCATTCGAGTACCAAATTGCTGAGAATTTGCTGCCATGTTTGCAATTAAGTTTCTGGCAGCAACAGGAGCACAATCTTGCAAAACAACATCATCATATCCTATGGAATCAAAAGAATCACACTTAGCAGCAGGATGAATGACAACATCACTAATAACAGCATCATTGCCATTAATAACAGAAACAGAGTCATCAATGTCAACAGCACATGATAAGTATGTAGAAATCTCAGCACAGGCTGCACACATTGCATTGGGTTTATAACCAGAAAGTCTGAAACAGGAGGAACAAGTATCGCAAGCTATGCTATCAATGCATCCTACAATTTCAGGAAACTCTGCCAACATATCAGCATGCATATCATCAACCAGTAAATCAATGACATCAAAATGAAAAACAGAATGATCCTCTAAAGGGTATTTCATGGCATCAAAAATGTTAAACTGAATGATATCATCACCAAATTCCATGGAAAGGGTACAAGCATTCCTTACTCATGCCATCCTTAATGAAGTCAATTTTATCAAGTCGATTTATAAACGCCATTCCAATTGATCTGCATTTTGTGTTACAGGTCCATCTTGCACATTTATAGCAGACTCGTAACCTTTTTGCTCTTCTCTTTTTTGCATATGAACTTTTGCCTAGCCCTGGCATATATGAAACAAGAGCATCAGAAAATTCCCCTGTGATTCAGACCTTTGCTTCGATTATCCAGCGTATATCTGCAGGGATGCCTTTGTGCATAAGCATCCTTAACCTCTCAAACCTTGCACAATAAATGTTAGTTAAAGCATTTTGAGGGAGAGAAGGGAATCGCTTGCGGAGGTTGACAAGCTCATTAACCATTTTGAAAGAAAGAAAGAAGAAAAACAAATTGAGTAAAATTATATACAAATTTCAGTGTTTGTGGGTAACTGAAGGGACCGAAAAAGATTTTCACGGAGTACCGTTATCCGCCATTTAACCGGTGAAAAATCATCTGTCAAAAAAAAATTAAGAGAATAGAAAAAGGATGGAATGTGTGAAGAGAATGAGCATTTTAAGGTTTTGGGTAAAAAATTTATTCTTTCTACTTGAGTTACTCCTCATGATCAATCAATTTGAGACACTTATGTTAGCTTTGTATTAGGCTTCATTAGATGTTTATTGTGCCCAATATTAGTATTTTAGATGAGTTTAATGTTGTTGGGCTTCATTGGGTTTTAATGTAAATATTGGATAATTTTCGGATTTTGATGCATTTTGACCTTTCTTCCTTGATTAGGCCATAACTTGGGACTCGGTGATCTTGGTGTCTTTGGAAAGCTAAGACAAGGATCTACAAGTTTTATGAAGAACTCAAGAGCTGGATCGGAATTCAAATTGCCCAAAATAGCCTTGTAATACAGAGTGAGTTTGCTGTCACGGAACCATCTGGGCAGTATGCACATATTGGACTATATAGTGGGTTATAGGCCTCATCTTGGGCTGAAACTTGGTCATTTGAAAGATAAGACCCATATCTCCAACTTCACTGAAGACCATTTTGTCAATAGATGTCATTTTAGGCATGCTTCTGAAGCTACAAGTTGGTCTGAATTTGGAAACACGTTCTTCCAACCTAACTTGAGGTAGGTGCAGTGTTTTTGGCATTTCTGGAGTTCTAAAAGTCCAAATGACATGATTCAAATTGGAGATTTTCAAGGAGACAACTGGCTACAACTTTGATGAGACATCCAAGCCAAAATACACCTTCTAGGTGATGAATTTGAAGCCAGAAGTCGGATAAGA
The DNA here is from genome assembly GCA_023212625.1 of Styphnolobium japonicum. Classification (NCBI taxonomy): domain Eukaryota; kingdom Viridiplantae; phylum Streptophyta; class Magnoliopsida; order Fabales; family Fabaceae; genus Styphnolobium; species Styphnolobium japonicum. The sequence continues at coordinate 4,145,934 of JALBWW010000010.1, forward strand.
GTTGTTGACTAAAAGCCACCAACCATACACCAACCCACCTACCATGCACCAACCCACCAACCATGCATCATGCTTCCATTTTTGACAATTTTCATATTCTTATAGTTTGTATTCAGATTATGTACATGTACAAATTGGCTTCTAGGATTAGTATAAATAGACCCAACCTCTTTGTATTAGAGGCATTCAATTTGGAAGTAAGTTTCAAGAAAGTTTAAGTATTTGTGAGAGTTTTCTTTCTCTTATTCTCCATTCTCTTTACAATTTCGTTTTTGTTCTTTAATTTTTGAGTTCTTCCTTCCCATCCATGGAAGGCTAGGCTCTCATAATCAATCCAAGGGATTAGCCATCTTGTTGTTTAATTTGGAGATCTTGTTTTGCTTGTTTATATTGCTTAATTGTTATTCAAGTTTCTCTTCTTCCTCTTTTGATTTTTATCTAGATTAAATTGCTTAATTTGATTTAGATGTTGATGTGGTAGTAGCTTTATTATCATGTATTCAAAGAGGATCACAAAGATTAAACAATATATTAAAGCTTTTTGATAGATTGTTTAACTTGGTTAAATTCTAGATCTTAAGTTAATCTATGTTGGATGGTGCTTACTTTATCTAACCTTGGTTAATCAAATCCTAGATGCTTATCTAGTAGAGAATTCTTGGATCATGTTAAGGCTTCTTGATGTGATCTAAGGTCAAGAACATGGTTAGCAATTAAGTGAATTCCTTGTGATCAATGATGAGTTAAACTCAAGATCAGTAAATTTCCTTGGATTGGTTGTTTCTTTAGATTTGTTTACAACTTTAAATCTCCTACTTTTATTAATCTTGTTAATCAACAACAAAACCCCCCTTTTCTAATTATCTTGATCTAATTAAATCTTTGTTTTTGGATCCTTGAGAGACGATTCGGTTCATTCTCTATACTACAAATTAGTTTGTGAACCGGTTATTTTATTTGATAGGTCTCGACAACCTCTTGTCAAATTTGGCGCCGTTGCCGGGGATCCAAGGCAACTATTTGATCATTTCAAGATCCCATCTAACTCTAACAAATGTGTTTGTTTTATTTTTGAAGATTTTTCAAGTGGGATTCGGCTGAAATTGGATAAAGGGCATTGTGTCAAGAATTTTGGTTCGGGCATCTCTGATTGATCTGAATTTTGGTACACAAATGGAAAATATTATTCTGAGAAAGGCTCACTATTATAGTGAGGTCACCCTTATTTTGGCCAAATTCCATCATTTAGACCACTTTTTCAATTTTTTAATATTTGTTATTATTTTGTTGGATAGCATTTTTGTGTAGATTTTATCCTGTGGTGGTTCCATAATTTTTAAAATTCATTTGATACTATTTTTTATTTTATTATTATTTTTTAGTGTATTTGTTTTAGGAATTTTTAGTGTTTTAGTTATTATTGTACCTTCCTATGAGCTGCATGCTGTATGACTAGGTCTAATCCTGGAACCTTGCATTCATTTGATCTTGAAATTGATAGAACCTTTCATACACTTCACAGAATTCACAGGACTGGTAGTAACATTCATAGAGCTAATAGAATTACTTTTGGAATTGGACTTGAACTTGACATTGCACCTAATCTTGTTGACTCTTTTAATCCTGTTGAGTTGGCTTCTGTTAGTACTTCAGTGTCTGATACTGAGTCTGTTGATTTTACTATGGCTGACTATAACAATAGGACCCTTAAGGAATTGGCTGCACCTGATGTGAATTATCAACCTTTGTGCATTCAATATCCTGAACTTAATGTTGATTTTGAGTTGAAATTTGGATTGATACACTTGTCGCCCAAGTTTCATGGTCTTGCAGGTGAAGATCCACATAAGTATTTGAAGGAGTTCCATGTTGTCTGCTCCACCATGAAACCTCATGGAATAGCTGAAGATCACATCAAGCTAAGGGCCTTTCCTTTCTCTTTGGATGGTGCTGCTAAGGATTGGTTGTATTACTTACAACCTGCTGCCATCACTTCTTAGAATGACATGAAAAGATTATTTCGGAGAAGTTCTTTCCTCGCATCAAGAAGCCGCAATAAGGAAAGATATTTGTGGCATAAGGCAAATCAGTGGTGAAACTCTCCATGAGTATTGGGAGAGATTCAAGAAATTGTGCTCAAGCTACCCACACCATCAAATTAGTGATCAAATGCTGATCCAATACTTCTATGAAGGATTGATGCCAATGGAAAGGAGTATGATTGATGCTGCAAGTGGTGGAGCATTGGTCGATAAAACTCCATACGCCGTAAACTTAATTGCAAACATGGCAAGAAATTCCTCAACAATTTGGTACTGAATGGGTGCCGCAACCGTGAGTAGTCAATGAAGTTAATACCTCTTCACATGCTGATCAACAAAGGGTGGAACATAGATTGGATGAGCTCACTTCTTTGGTTAGACAGATGGCAATAGGATAACACGAACCACGTGTGCAAACCCCTACAAGAGTTTGTAGCATATGTTCTAGTTCCTCTCATCCCACAGATGCGTGCCCCACATTGCAAGATGATGTGGTTCGTATCGCAAGTGTACGATTTTGTCAAGTAGTAAAAATATCGATCCACAGGGACTTGGATTATGATTAACAATTACCCTTAATTATGATTGACTAGGTGAAACCAATATTATAAAATTGTGGTGATAGAACAAGAACATAGAAACTAAAATCTGGAAATAAATAAGAATATCAATTTTTAGAATGAATGCAGAAAAACAGTGTAGATAAATCTGGTTTTTAAGAGATCTAGGATATGGGTTCACCACGATGGTAATTAACAAGTCTGTAATCTTATCACCTCTTCTCAGCTAAGTTATACTTGAAGACAAATCATCCTAAAGAATTATTGTTTCCTTTCAGAATACAATAACGTATTCAATCTAACTCAACTTCTATTTTCATGATAATCAAGTTAGAAAGAATCCATTAAGAGCAGATGATTCATAGAAAGCCTCAAGAGTTTTAATCTACTTTCGTGATTTAAAAGCTCAAGTTCAGTTAATGGAGTTCAATTATCAAGAGTCACCTTTCAGTTTTTCCCTTAATAACTAATATTATGCAAACAATGTGGCCAGCATTTTCACAAACACTTGGTGTGCCAAAAACTGAATCAAGATAAACTTAGCATTGAAGAGATAACAATTTCATACATCAAGCATTGTCAATACACCATCGGGTTACTACCAATTCCTAGAACAAAAGAACTACTCAAACATGTTTATCAAAATACAATCCAAAAGAATGAAGAACAACATTCAGAAAATGAAATAGAAAAGTAAGAAGAGAGGAGAAGAAAAACTCTGCAGAAGTTGCTTTGCCCTCTTGATCAACTTGCTCCCATCCTCCTCTCTCTCAACCCTAATGGCTTGCCTTTTATCCCCTCCAAACTCCCTTCTCTCAACCCTAATTCTTTTCAGGCAAGAAGAGAAGGAATGGGCTGCCTCCAGGGCTTTTTTCGCACTTGCTGATGTAGCAGGCTGCCAACCACGGCCGTGGTTGGTTCTGACTTAGAAATTTCGTGCACTGATGGCCAACCACGACCGTGGTGGCCACCACGGCCTGGCCGTGGTTGGCTCTGCCATCAAGCATCCTTAGGGAATTTGCCAAAGTGTCCAACATCAAACTTGTAGCCTTGTGTCTTAGCTTTCCATAGCAACTTGAATCACCTCAAAAGGACCTCTGTAGCTCAAGTTATGCTCAAATTACTCCTCAGGGTCCAAATTTGATTTTGAGATCTCAGTATCTCTTCAGGGTAGTTCTGTTTTGGCTCCTCCAAGCTTCAATGTTGCACCATTCCTGCAATTGAACATAAACACACCGTATTTATCTGAACTAAAACTAAAAAGGAGGATTAAGTGAATAAATGTACTAAAAAGATAATGAAATGTATGCAAACTAAACTCAAAATGACATGAAGAATCACACACATCACAAGATGATTCTGAGTTTCAAAACCAATCTGTGGCTGCAGCTGGTATATTTCCTGGGAAGCCACAATTCCATCAGCAGCAACAACAGAAATATGATCCATTCTCCAACACTTACAACCCTGGCTGGAGGGACCATCCCAACTGAGATATGGGAATGCATCAAATCGCCAGCCACCAAACCAAGATAGACCACCATTCCAAGAAGAAGCAAGGACAAATCGGCCACCACATGCTGGACCAAGTAGACCACCATTCCAAGAAGAAGGTCCTGTAGCCACAAAATCGAGCCCTCATTGGAGGATTTGGTGAAACAATGGCCACCAATAATATCCAAGCCAACAGAGAACTGAAACCACCATTCAGAACTTGGAGACTCAAATTGGCCAACTTGCCACATCTATTCATGAATTAAAGTCACAAGGCTCTGGCCAATTACCCTCTCAAACCACTCCAAACCCTAGAGGCAATGTTAGTGCTATAGCTTTGCGCAGTAGTAGGCAAATCAATGGACCAATACTGAGATAATTCCAGATTCTACCATTGACCTTAAAAACAAGATGTCTTGTGTGATTCAAAGAACAAATGATCGTGCAACATCCAAGCAGAAGTCGATCAAACCGAAGCTGACGTAGAAATTGAGTGCAGAAAAGTGAACATCCACAAAAGTCGACTTTGCAACATTCCTCTTCCTTTTACAAACCGAATGATACAAATGAGGCATATGGTTGAAACGACTTGGATAAGGAAATTATGGAGACTTTTCGTAAGGTTGAGGTGAATATACCTCTCTTGGAGGCAATTAAACAAATCCCCCAAGTATGCCAAGTTCTTGAAAGAGATGTGCACCCATAAGAGGAAGCTAAAGGGCACTGAAAAAGGAGTATGTGGAGAAATGTCTCTCGCTTTGATTCAGCCCAACCTGCCTCCCAAATGCAAGGATCCAGGCACTTTTACCATCCCTTGCACCATAGGGCACCAACAGTTCACTCATGCCTTGCTAGACTTGGGAGCCTCCATCAATGTAATGCCAAAGTCAATTTACACTTCCTTGCATATGGAAGAGCTAACATCCACTGGCATTATCATTCAGTTAGCAAACCGAAGCACTGCTCAACCTGCAGGAGTGTTGGAAGACGTTCTGGTTCAGGTAAATAATTTAATATTCCTAGCTGATTTTTATGTGTTGAATATGGAAGATGAATCTGCCTCTTCCCCACCCCCATTGATCTTAGGTAGGCCATTTTTGAAAACTCGCTAAAACTAAGATTGATGTGCATGTCGGGTACCCTTTCCATGGAATTTGGTGATGATATCATTCGTCTTAACATTTTTGATGCCATGAAATACCCTTTGTGAGGATGATTCTCGTTTTTCATTTTGATGTCATTGATTTATCAAGTTGATGATATGCATGTCGATATGTTGGCGAGTTTCCGAAATTGTAGGATACACCGATAGCATAGCTTGCGATACTTGTTGCCTCAAGCTTACTTTTTCTGGTTGTAAACCCAATGCAATGTGTGCAGCTTGTGCTGAGATTTCTACATACTTATCATGTGTTGTTGGCATTGATGACTCTGTTTCTGTTATTAATGGCAATGATGCTGTTATTAGTGATGTTGTCATTCATCCTGCTGCTAAGTGTGATTCTTTTGATTCCATAGGATATGATGATGTTGTTTTGCAAGATTGTGCATGCCTGTGTGTACAGTGCAAATCGCCGAGAATTTAGCCGATTTAGTTTCGCCCAAAACTAGTACCGTCACCAAAGAACCACCCTCCATTGAACTTAAGCCCCTGCCCGAGCATTTGAAGTATGCATTCTTGGAGGAGGATGAGAAGCTCCCAGTGATAGTGGCCAAACACCTCCCACCTGAGCAAGAAACCAAATTATTGGAAGTTTTGAAGCAACACAAAAGGGCAATTGGTTGGACGCTTGCAGACATTCCTGGTATTAACCCCTCCACATGCATGCACAGGATATTACTTGAGGAGGAAACTAAACCAGTGAGACAACCCCGCAGGAGACTAATCCTCTCATCCTAGATGTGGTGAAAAAGAGGTGACCAAGCTACCGTAGTGGGCATTATCTATCCCATCTCTGACAGCAAGTGGGTAAGCCCGGTGCAAGTAGTTCCAAAGAAATCCGGAGTGACTGTCGTGGCCAACCAGAAGAATGAGCTCATTCCAACCCGAGTGCAGAATAGTTGGAGAGTTTGCATTGACTACAGACGTCTCAACCAAGCCACTCGGAAGGATCATTACCCCCTTCCATTTATTGATCAAATGTTGGAACGGCTGGCTGGTAAGTCCCATTATTGCTTTTTGGATGGCTACACTGGATACTTCCAGATCCACATTGCACCAGAGGATCAGGAGAAGACCACATTTACCTGTCCCTTCGGCACCTTTGCTTACAGACGGATGCCCTTTGGCCTCTACAATGCCCCTGGTACCTTCCAAAGATGCATGGTGAGCATATTTTCTGATTTCTTAGAGGAGTGCATGGAGGTTTTTATGGATGACTTCACTGTCTATGGTTCTTCTTTTGATTCATGTTTAGCTAGCCTATCTATAGTACTGCAAAGATGCATTGAGACTAACCTTGTACTAAATTTTGAGAAATGCCATTTTATGGTAGAACAGGGTATAGTTTTAGGCCATGTAGTATCCAGTAAGGGCATTGAGGTAGATCCTGCCAAGATTGATGTAATTACTTGTCTATCTTACCCCACATGCGTGCGGGAAGTGCGTTCTTTTCTTGGTCATGCAGGTTTCTACAGGCGCTTCATTGCCGACTTCAGCAAGATTGCTCTTCCACTTTCCCAGTTACTGCAGAAAGATGTGGAGTTCAATTTTGATGACAAGTGCAAGGCAGCTTTCAACCACTTGAAGCAGGCCTTGACGAGCATCCCTATCATCCAGCCACCTGACTGGACATTGCCATTTGAGTTAATGTGTGATGCTTCTAACTATGCAGTAGGAGCAGTCTTGGCACAGAGAGTGGGGAGAGCTTCTCATGTGATATACTATGCTTCCAGAACTCGGATCTCGCCGTGCCAACTATACCACAATGAAAAAGAGCTTTTAGCCATTGTTTTTGCTTTGGATAAGTTTAGATCATATTTGCTTGGCTCTAAGGTTGTTGTGTTTGCGATCATGCAAAGACTTAAGTTTCTTTTGAAGAAGCCAGAGGCAAAGCCTCGACTAATAAGGTGGATGCTACTGCTCCAAGAGTTTCATATAGAGATCCGTGACAAGAGTGGAGCAGAAAATCTAGTGGAAGATCACTTGAGCTGCATTGAAAGGGCTTCAGATCCCTTCCCTGTACAGGACTCCTTCCCAGATGAGCAGCTTCTGCAGCTGCAAGGTAAGAACACCTCCCCTTGGTTTGCAGATATGGTTAATTTTTTGGTTGCTGGTGTTCTTCCTGCATATTTTACTAGAGCTCAATCTGATAAATTGAAAAGTGAGTCCAAGTACTATGTATGGGATGATCCTTATCTGTGGAAGCTTTGTAGTGACCAGATTATTAGAAGATGTGTCTGTGATCATGAGTTTCATTCTATTCTTAGCTTTTATCATACATTTGCATGTGGTGGGCACTTTGGCTCCCAACGTACAGCTAGGAAGGTTTTGGACTCTGGATTGTATTGGCCTACCCTATTTCATGTTGCATATATGTTTTGTAAGTCTTGTGAACAGTGCCAGAGAACAGGGACAATTTCACACAGGAATGAGATGCCTCAGCAGCCTATGCTGTCTTGTGAGATCTTTGATGTTTGGGGTATTGATTTCATGGGCCCTTTCCCTGTTTCCTTTGGTTTTATTTATATTTTGTTAGCTATTGATTATGTATCTAAATGGGTGGAGGCAAAAGCCACTCGGACTGATGATTCCAAAGTTGTTGTGGACTTTGTTAGATCACAGATTTTCTGTAGGTTTGGAATCCCGAGGGCCATTATCAGTGATCAGGGTTCACACTTTTGTAACCGGAGAATAGAGGCTTTGATGAGAAAGTACAGTGTCTTGCACAAGGTTTCTACACCTTATCACCCCCAGACAAACGGGTAGGCCGAAGTCTTAAATCGAGAGATCAAGCACATACTTGAGAAGACAGTCCAACCTAATAGGAAGGACTGGAGCCTGAGACTTGAGGATGCTCTGTGGGCTTACCGAACTGCTTACAAGACACCGATAGGGACGTCCCCGTACCGGATTGTCTTTGGGAAAGCGTGCCACCTTCCGGTGGAAATTGAGCATAAATCCTATTGGGCGGTGAAACAGTGTAACCTTGACTTGAGTCAAGCTGGATCTCAAAGGAAGCTCCAACTTCAGGAACTTGAGGAGCTTCGATTAGAGGCATATGAGAACTCCCGGATCTACAAGGAGAAGACCAAACTCCTTCATGATAAGATGTTGGTACGAAAGGAGTTCATCATTGGTCAAAAAGTTCTTCTCTACAACTCTCGCCTCAAACTTATGCCTGGAGCTCAAGAGAACCTCGTGGAGGAAGTTCAATTGCAGGATGCCCTCTACCATGATTGATCACTACTGTGTTGAAAAAAAAAAGCCACGATTAATGTCAATTGCCAGAGATTGAATCATTATTAGGGAGGACCCATCGCTCGTGCAAAATCTTCAATCACGCTGGCTGAGGACATTAAAAGTAGCGCTTCTTGGGAGGCAACCCAAGTTTTCTAACTCTTTCATCTTTCAACTTTGACTTATTTGCAATCACAAGAATCGAGACAGAAAATCGGTGCCAAGTGAGAAAATCTATCAGAGTTTGATTTTTCTGTCTTAATTTTTTTTTTTGACAGATGATTTTTCATCGGTTAAATGGCGGATAACGGTACTCCGTGAAAATCTTTTTCGGTCCCTTCAGTTACCCACAAACATTGAAATTTGTATATAATTTTACTCAATTTGTTTTTCTTCTTTCTTTCTTTCAAAATGGATAATCAGCTTGTCAACCTCCGCAAGCGATTCCCTTCTCTCCCTCAAAATGCTTTAACTAACATTTATTGTGCAAGGTTTGAGAGGTTAAGGATGCTTACGCTGGATAATCGAAGCAAAGGTCCGAATCACAGGGGAATTTTCTGATGCTCTTGTTTCATATATGCCAGGGCTAGGCAAAAGTTCATATGCAAAAAAGAGAAGAGCAAAATGGTTACGAGTCTGCTATAAATGTGCAAGATGGACCTGTAACACAAAATGCAGATCAATTGGAATGGCGTCTATAAATCGACTTGATAAAATTGACTTCATTAAGGATGGCATGAGTAAGGAGTCTTTAGATAACATTCTATTGACTCTTGAGACGCATCCTAGTGGAGATGTGCAAAGACTACTTCTCGATTTATGGCCAATATTCCAAGATGAACATAAGCATTATAGTCTCGGGAATCTGACTCAAAAAGACCCTGTTTCCCAATTTTTAAGAAAATTGGATGGGAAGCCGACGATTGGCCCATAGAGAGCATTCAAGCCGTTACTGGACGTAAAACCAGAGGAATTTGTGAGCCACAATCACACCTCCTGTAAGTATTATTTTTATTTTTGTTTTTGTTTTTCTTCTTGTTTATTAAAAAAATAAATCAAAAATAAAATAAATCAAAAATAAAATAAAATAAAAATTTAAAAAAAAATCAAATCAAAAGTAGCTGTATTCTTTTGAAATATGCATTGCATATTTTCAAACTTCTTCTGACACATATAGATTAGTCTTTTATCCTTGTCATATAGCTATTATCATTGCTGTGCTTATTTTCAAACTTACCTGACACACGGTTCTACCCCTCCTTTATAGGTGCAATTATTACATTTGAGTTTTGATTCTTTAAATAATGCACTTTGCTCTCTTCAGATCATTGATAAGGTGAGAGTAAAAAAAAAAAAAGAGAAAATGGAAGTCACTTCAGTTCGTTGGATCAAGAGTGTTTGTGTCTTTTGTGGATCTAATCCTGGGAAAGATAAAGAGTTTGTAAATATTGCACACCATCTTGGTCGAGTGCTAGTTGAGAGAGAAATCCATTTAGTTTACGAAGGAGGTAGTCTTGGGTTAATGGGTTGTGTCGCAACTGCTGCACATTTAGGAGGTGGCAAAGTCCTTGGTGTCATTCCCAGTCCTTTATCTATCGGCACGCCCATTGGAAAAACATTAGGGGATGAAGTAATGGTATTTTGCATGCACCAAGGCATGAACATTATGATAGCAAATGCTGATGCCTTTATTGCCCTACCTGGTGGTTTTGGAACTTTGGAAGAGCTCTTCCAAATTACGTCCTGGTCACAGCAGAACTTTCACCAAAAACCCATAGGTATATTAAATGTTAATGATTTTTATGACAGTTTGTTTTGTTTTCTTGATCATGCTGTAGAAAAAAGGTTCATCTCACAAGCGACACGTCAAAGTCTTGTAACTGCTGCAACTCCTGAACAATTGCTCGATCAACTAAATGAATTTGTACCACAACGTGATCCAGTAATGGCTCCACGGAATTGGGAATAAGGCAGCAGCAGCAAAAAGCAAAAACTTGATTTGACTTTGTCTTTGTGAATTTTTGTTTTCTCTTACGGTTTTAGTTTTTTGTAATTTTTCTTATTTCAGGCTCGAATTGCAGTTTTCTGGTAAGACCTTCTACACTCTACTTATCTTTATTTTGACATTGGGGACAATGTCTTTAATTAGTTGGGGGGAGGGATAGTTGACATTACCATGTACATAGTTTAGTTATAAAAAAAAAAACTAACAAGCTAATCTTTATTGTTACTAACTTATTAGATGTATGATGGCAGAGTAAGGAGTAGTTTTGCACTTGAGACGCATCTTAACTTGCATTTCATAATAGGTCTTAAATCATCTTTGTTCTTGTATATATTTAAAAAAAAAAAAACACACACACACACACAATTTTGATCTTTTCAATTGATTTTGATACAAGCATGTGCTGAATCTGAGCTTAATTGATGATAAAAGCATGCAAAACAGTTTATAGTTGAATCATTTTCATGATATACATGTGTATATGATTGTGGATATTAGGAAGAAGGCATGGTTGAATTGAGTGAATGTTTCATACCTTTGTGAGTTTTGGGCTTTTCCAAGTTTGATACTTACACTTGGTTATTTTCTTTCATGAGTGATGTCAATTATGAATTTATTTTCTAGAACTTGCATTGAATCGATTTGAGATTACATTGGTCTGTATGTTGCATGAAAATGATAGAGGCATTTTTTCTTGACTTAGCTACTTTGGCCAATTAAACCTACCTTGCATTTATCCAAATATTAACTCCCTCTGAGCCTATTTGCCTATTCTTTGTTCTTAGCTCATTACAAGCTTTGAGTGAAAAAAAAAACCATGTTTTACCTTACCTTAGGGAATGGGAGAGCATTGATTTTCTTAATGGAGGAGTTCTTTTGCTTGCAATGATTTAAGTGTGGGGGAATTGGTGTACTGATATGAAATGCTTGGTACAAAAAAAAAACAAAAAACAAAAAAAAATAAATAAATAAAAGAATAGAAAAAGGAAGGAATGTGTGAAGAGAATGAGCATTTTAAGGTTTTGGGTAAAAATTTTATTCTTTCTACTTGAGTTACTCCTCAATGCTCTTTTATTCTCTTTGGTTTTAACCTGCTATTATCCCTATTGTTCCCTTCCTTCACCTTATAAGTTCCATTACAACCTTTATGAAAGACCTCTTGATTTTTGCAATTTATTTGATCTAAGTAGTGGAGAATTGATGTATATGCAAGCCTATGGTAAAATACTTTCATAATTTGATTGAGTTGAGCGTAAACAGTTAACCTAAACACCTTGTGTGATTTGAGTGTCAATTGTGAAGAATTTTACTCAGTCTGAACATGCCTATTTCTGATTAAAGCATGATTATGCTATACTTTATTCTCAATTGATTTGATTCAACTATTCTTTGTTAAGCATACTTGACTTATTAATTATGGTTTATATTTGATACAATGCTTGTATTTAAAAATTAGTTGAATTGATTAAATAAAATATTACATGTTTGTGGGTATCATCCTGGTAAACCCTCACGAGACTATAACTCGTCCACTAGGGACACCTAGGGGTTTAAAGGCTTGTGGCACATGCTCAGTGCCATCGTGTTTTCCTACGAAAATGGATTAGATTAGGTATAATCAGTTTTTTATGTTTTTAGTTTAATAATATGATGTTTCTTATTTTTCTTTAGTTTTGTTCTTATGTGTTTTGCCCAGGAGTGCAAAAGCTTAAGTGTGGGGGAATTTGATCAATCAATTTGAGTCACTTATGTTAGCTTTGTATTAGGCTTTATTAGATGTTTATTGTGCCCAATATTAGTATTTTAGATGAGTTTAATGTTGTTGGGCTTCATTGGGTTTTAATGTAAATATTGGATAATTTTCGGATTTTGATGCATTTTGACCTTTCTTCCTTGGTTAGGCCATAACTTGGGACTCGGTGATCCAATTGAGGTGATCTTGGTGTCTTTCGAAAGCTAAGACAAGGATCTACAAGTTTCATGAAGAACTCAAGAGCTGGATCGGAATTCTAAGGGCCCAAAATAGCCTTGCAATACAGAGTGAGTTTGCTGTCACGGAACCAACTGGGCAGTATGCACATATTGGACTATATAGTGGGTTATAGGCCTCATCTTGGGCTGAAACTTGGTCATTTGAAAGATAAGACCCATATCTCCAACTTCACTGAAGACCATTTTGTCAATAGATGTCGTTTTAGGCATGCTTCTGAAGCTACAAGTTGGTCTGAATTTAGAAACACGTTCTTCCAACCTAACTTGAGGTAGGTGCAGTATTTTTGGTATTTCTGGAGTTCTAAAAGTCCAAATGACATGATTCAAATTGGAGATTTTCAAGGAGACAACTGGCTACAACTTTGATGAGACATCCAAGCCAAAATACACCGTCTAGGTGATGAATTTGAAGCCAGAAGTTGGATAAGAGTTGTTGACTAAAAGCCACCAACCATACACCAACCATACACCAACCCACCTACCATGCCCCAACCCACCAACCATGCATCAAGCTTCCATTTTTGACAATTTTCATATTCTTATAGCTTGTATTCAGATTATGTACATGTACAAATTGGCTTCTAGGATTAGTATAAATAGACCCAACCTCTTTGTATTAGAGGCATTCAATTTGGAAGTAAGTTTCAAGAAAGTTTAAGTATTTGTGAGAGTTTTCTTTCTCTTCTTCTCCATTCTCTTTACAATTTCGTTTTTGTTCTTTAATTTCTGAGTTCTTCCTTCCCATCCATGGAAGGCTAGGCTCTCATGATCAATCCAAGGGATTAGCCATCTTGTTGTTTAATTTGGAGATCTTGTTTTGCTTGTTTATATTGCTTAATTGTTATTCAAGTTTCTCTTCTTCCTCTTTTGATTTTTATCTAGATTAAATTGCTTAATTTGATTTAGATGTTGATGTGGTAGTAGCTTTATTATCATGTATTCAAAGAGGATCACAAAGATTAAACAATATATTAAAGCTTTTTGATAGATTGTTTAACTTGGTTAAATTCTAGATCTTAAGTTAATCTATGTTGGATGGTGCTTACTTTATCTAACCTTGGTTAATCAAATCCTAGATGCTTATCTAGTAGAGAATTCTTGGATCATGTTAAGGCTTCTTGATGTGATCTAAGGTCAAGAACATGGTTAGCAATTAAGTGAATTCCTTGTGATCAATGATGAGTTAAACTCAAGATCGGTAAATTTCCTTGGATTGGTTGTTTCTTTAGATTTGTTTACAACTTTAAATCTCCTACTTTTATTAATCTTGTTAATCAACAACAAAACCCCCCTTTTCTAATTATCTTGATCTAATTAAATCTTTGTTTTTGGATCCTTGAGAGATGATTCGGTTCATTCTCTATACTACAAATTATTTTGTGAACCAGTTATTTTATTTGATAGGTCTCGACAACCTCTTGTCAATATGCTACAAACTCTTGCAGGGGTTTGCACAGGTGGTTCGTGTTGTCCTATTGCCATATGTCTAACCAAAGAAGTGAGCTCATCCAATCTATGTTCCATCCTTTGTTGATCAGCATGTGAAGAGGTATTAACTTCATTGACTACTCTGGTTGCAGCAACCATTCGAGTACCAAATTGCTGAGAATTTGCTGCCATGTTTGCAATTATGTTTCTGGCAGCAACTGGAGTTTTATCTACCAATGCTCCACCACTTGCAGCATCAATCATACTCCTTTCCATTGGCATCAATCCTTCATAGAAGTATTGGATCAGCAGTTGATCACTAATTTGATGGTGTGGGCAGCTTGAGCACAATTTCTTGAATCTCTCCCAATACTCATGGAGAGTTTCACCACTGATTTGCCTTATGCCACAAACATCTTTCCTTATTGCAGCAATTCTTGATGCAGGAAAGAACTTCTCCAGAAATAGTCTTTTCATGTCATTCCAAGAAGTTATGGCAGCAGGTTGTAAGTAATACAACCAATCCTTAGCAGCACCATCCAAAGAGAAAGGAAAGGCCCTTAGCTTGATGTGATCTTCAGCTATTCCATGAGGTTTCATGGTGGAGCAGACAACATGGAACTCCTTCAAATGCTTATGTGGATCTTCACTTGCAAGACCATGAAACTTGGGCAGCAAGTGTATCAATCCAGATTTCAACTCAAAATCAACATTAAGTTCAGGATATTGAATGCACAAAGGTTGATAATTCACATCAGGTGCAGCCAATTCCTTAAGGGTCCTATTGTTATAGTCAGCCATAGTAAAATCAACAGACTCATTATCGTATTAATCAAGTACTAATGTATGCACTCAACAGGATTAAAAGAGTCAACAAGATTAGGTGCAATGTCAAGTTCAAGTCCAATTCCAGAAGTAATTCTATTAGTTCTATGAATGCTACTACCAGTCCTATGAATTCTATGAAGTGTATGAAATGTTCTATCAATTTCAGGATCAAATGAATGCATGGTACCAGGATCAAATCTGGTCATACAGCATGTAGTTCATAAGAAGGTATTAGAAAAGCAATAACAACTAAAACACTAAAAATTCCTAAAACAAATACTCCAAAAAATTAAAAAAAAATAAAAACAGTATCAAATGAATTTTAAAAATTATGGAACCACCACAGGATAAAATCTACACAAAAATGCTATCCAACAAAATAATAAAAAATCTTAAAAAATTGAAAAAGTGGTCTAAACGATGGAATTTGGCTAAAATAAGGGTGACCTCACTTTAGGTAGTGAGCCTTTCTCAGAATAATATTTTCCATTTGTGTACCAAAATTCAGATCAATCAGAGATGCTTTACCGAACTGAAATTCTTGACACAATGCCCTTTATCCAATTTCAGCCGAATTCCACTTGAAAAAGCTTCAAAAACAAAACAAACACAGTTGTTAGAGTTAGATGGGATCTTGAAATGATCAAATAGTTGCCTTGGATCCCCAGCAACGGCGCCAAATTTGACAAGAGGTTGTCGAGACCTATCAAATAATAAAAATAACTGGTTCACAAACTAATTTGTAGTATAAAGAATGAACTGAATCGTCTCTCAAGGATCCAAAAACAAAGATTTCATTAGATCAAGATAATTGGAAAATGGGGGTTTTGTTGTTGATTAACAAGATTAATAAAAGTATGAGACTTAAAGTTGTAAACAAATCTAAAGAAACAACCAATCCAAGGAAATTTACCGATCTTGAGTTTAACTCATCATTGATCACAAGGAATTCACTTAATTGCTAACCATGTTCTTGGCCTTAGATCACATCAAGAAGCCTTAACATGATCCAAGAATTCTCTACTAGATAAGCATCTAGGATTTGATTAACCAAGGTTAGATAAAGTAAGCACCATCCAACATAGATTAACTTAAGATCTAGAATTTAACCAAGCTAAACAATCTATTGAAAAGCTTTAATATATTGTTTAATCTTTGTGATCCTCTTTGAGTACATGATAATAAAGCTATTATCACATCAACATCTAAATCAAATTAAGCAATTTAATCTAGATAAAAATCAAAAGAGGAAGAAGAGAAACTTGAATAACAATTAAGCAATATGAACAAGCGAAACAAGATCTCCAAATTAAACATCAAGATGGCTAATCCCTTGGATTGATTATGAGAGCCTAGCCTTCCATGGATGGGAAGGAAGAACTCAGAAATTAAAGAACAATAACGAAATTGTAAAGAGAATGGAGAAGAAGAGAAAGAAAACTCTCACAAATACTCAAACTTTCTTGAAACTTACTTAAAATTGAATGATTCTAATACAAAGAGGTTGGCTCTATTTATACTAATCCTAGAAGCCAATTTGTACATGTACATAATCTGAATACAAGTTATAAAAATATGAAAATTGTCAAATATGGAAGCTTGATGCATGGTTGGTGGGTTGGTGCATGGTAGGTGGGTTGGTGTATGGTTGGTGGCTTTTAGTCAACAACTCTTATCCGACTTCTGGCTTCATTTTCATCACCTAGACGGTGCATTTTGGCTTGGAGGTCTTCATGAAAGTTATAGCCAGTTGTCTCCTTGAAATTTTGCAATTTGAATCATGCCATTTGGACATTTAGAAATCCAGATATGCTAAAAACACTGAACCTACCTCATGTTAGGTTGGCAGAAAGTGTTTCCAAATTCAAACCAACTTGTTGCTTCATTATCATGCCTAAAACGACATCTATTGATTAAATGTTCTTCAGTGAAGTTGGAGATATGGGTCTTATCTTTCCAATGGCCAATTTCAGCCCAAGAAGAGGCCTATAACTCACTATGTAGTCCAATATGTGCACACTGCCCAGATTTTCCTAACAGCAAACCCACTCTGCTTTGCAGGGATGTTTTGGACCCTTAGAAGTCCGATCCAGCTCTTGAGTTCTCACGAAACTTGTAAATCATTGTCTTAGCTTTCCAAAGACACCAAGATCACCTCAATTGGATCACCGAGTCCCAAGTTATGGCCTAACCAAGGAAGAAAGGTCAAAATGCATCAAAATTCGAAAATTATCCAATATTTACATTAAAACCCAATGAAACCCAACAACATTAAACTCATCTAAAATACTAATATTGGGCACAATAAACATCTAATAAAGCCTAATACAAAGCTAACATAAGTGTCTCAAATTGATTGATCAGTCAACCATCGATACATCCGACCGACCCAGCAACCCAATTACCCGGAATTTGACTAGTCCAGTTGGACATTGCAACTGTTTCTCGATTAAACAGGGTTTGACCCTATCAAAATGGTAACACCTTCTTGTCTCAATCGGAATGACCCTCTTAATCTTAAAGTCTCTCTTTCAGCTTTATCGTTTCGGTTACCCAATCTGTTCCGCTATTGCATAACTGTATAACTCGAATCGCCCAAGTCGGATGAACCAAAAACCTGACCGCCTAGCTTTTTATCCAATCCGGTAGGACATTTCAAACGTTATTTGGTGTCGCACTGTTTGACACGGGCAAACCTCGTAAATCAAGGTAGACCTGATTGTTCCGACTCGGGACACAACCGGTCATGCCGGCCGATTTCCCTTTCACCCGGGCTGTATTAAACTATCATTGTTTTCAATCTATTATAATTTTTCACAATTTTTTTAAATTGATTGTAGAATGGAACTTCGGTGCGGTGACTATGTGATCAGGTCACAGTACAAGTTCAACTGCTAGTTGGCTCTTGCAAACTTTGTTTCATTCTCTGCTGGTTCTTGTAGTCAATCCTACATATTCCTGACCCACATGATGTGAACAGGTTGAATCGATAATCCTGAGTCAGCTAGATTGATCTGTCCCGCGATTGACCAGTTAGACATGTGTAGTTCACTGCCTACTCAGACAGGTTTCAGTTATTCGATATCATATTCTTAATTTAATGATTTAAGGATAAACACAATGTCGTCAGACCAAATCGATTGCACCTGATCGACCTGATTTGTTTGGCTTCAGGAAGACAAAGCCAGCCTTGCGAGTTGCTTGGAAACTTGGTCTGCTTTTCATTTTTCCTCCTTTTGCTCCAATTTACTTTTATTTAGTCAGGTTTTAAGACGATCACTAAACTAGTGGTTAAACTGGTGAATTACGGAACCAGTCACCTAATCAGGTCAACTACCGATACGTCCGACCGACCCAGCCACCTGACAAGAGGTTGTCGAGACCCGTCAAATAATAAAAATTACCAGTTCACAAACTAATTTGTAGTATAGAGAATGAACCGAATCGCCTCTCAAGGATCCAAAAAACAAATATTTAATTAGATCAAGATAATTAGAAAAGGGGGCTTTTGTTGTTGATTAACAAGATTGACAAACGTACGAGATTTAAAGTTGTAAACAAATCTAAAGAAGCAACCAATCCAAGGAAATTTACTGATCTTGAGTTTAATCCATCATTGATCACAAAGAATCCACTTAATTGCTAACCATTTTTTGGCCTTAGATCACATCAAGAAGCCTTAACATGATCCAAGAATCCTCTACTAGATAAGCATCTAGGATTTGATTAACCAAGGTTAGATAAAGTAAGCACCATCCAACATAGATTAACTTAAGATCTAGAATTTAACCAAGCTAAACAATCCATAAAAAAGCTTTAATATATTGTTTAGGCTTTGTGATCCTCTTTGAATACATGATAATAAAGCTATTATCACATCAACATCTAAATCAAATTAAGCAATTTAATCTAAATAAAAATCAATAGAGGAAGAAGAGAAACTTGAATAACAATTAAGCAATATGAACAAGCGAAACAAAATCTCCAAATTAAACATCAAGATGGCTAATCCCTTTGATTGATTATAAGAGCCTAGCCTTCCATGGATGGGAAGGAAGAACTCATAAAATCAAGAACAAAAACGAAATTCTAAAGAGAATGGAGAAGAAGAGAAAGAAAAATCTCACAAATACTCAAACTTTCTTCAAACTTACTTAAAATTGAATGATGTATAATACAAAGAGATTGGCTCTATTTATACTAATCCTAGAAGTCAATTTGTAATTGAAAATAATCTGAATGCAAGCTGTAAAAACATGGAAATTGTCAAATATGGAAGCTTGATGCATGGTTGGTGGGTTGGTGCATGGTAGGTGGGTTGGTGTATGGTTGGTGGCTTTTAGTCTGCAACTCTTATCCGAGTTCTAGCTTGATTTTCATGACCTAGACAGTGTATTTTGGATTGGAGGTCTTCATGAAAGTTGTATCCAGTTATCTCCTTGAAATTTTGGCGTTAGAATCATGCCATTTGGACTTTTAGAACTCCAGATATGCCAAAAACACTGAACCTACCTCAAGTTAGGTTGGCAGAACTTGTTTCCAAATTCAAACCAAATTGTAGCTTCATAATCATGCCGAAAACGACATCTATTGACTAAATGGTCTTCAGTGAAGTTGGAGATATGGGTCTTATCTTTCCAATGGTCAAGTTTTAGCCTAAGAGGAGGCCTATAGCCCACTATATAGTCCAATATGTTCACACTGCCTAGATTTCCGTGACAGCAAACCCACTCTGCATTGTGGGGATATTTTGGACCCTTAGAAGTCCGATCCAGCTCTTGAGCATGAAACTTGTAGAGCCTTGTCTTAGCTTTCCAAAGACACCAAGATCACCTCAAATGGATCATCGAGTCCCAAGTTATGGCCTAACCAAGGAAGAAATGTCAAAATGCATCAAAATCCAAGAATTATTCATAATATGCATTAAAGCCCAATGAGGCCCAACAACATTAAACTCATCTAAAATACTAATATTGGGCACAATAAACATCTAATAAAGCCTAGTACAAAGCTAACATAAGTGTCTCAAATTCATTGATCACCACCCAATTACATGGAATATGATTGGTCCAGTTAGACATTACAACTGTTTTGCGGCTAAATAAGGTTTGACCCGATCAAAATGGTAACACCTTCTCGTCCTGATCAGAATGACCCACTTAATTTAAAAGTCTCTCTTTTCTGCTTTGTCATTTCGGTGTACCAGTTCTGTGGCTAGTATAATCCGAATCGGTCTGGTTCGATGATCCGAATACCAGACTGCCTTGCTTTTTATCCAATCTAGTACGACATCTTAAACATCATTCGGTGCCGCAATGTTTGACGCATTCAAACATGATAAATAACAGTAGACGTGATTGTTCCGGCCTAAGCCACAACTGGTCTTGCTGGTTGATTTCCCTTACTCCCTGGCAGTTTTAAATTATCAATTTTTTCTTCAATTTATTATCATTTTTGACAATTTTAGAAACTAATTGTAGAATGGAAGGTCAGACCCGTGACTATGTGATCAGGTTGTAGTACTGGATCAACTGCCGGTCGGGTCAATCGAACTTTCCTACATTCTTTGCTGGTTCTGGTAGTCAATCCTACCGATTCTTGACCCACATGATGTGAACATGATGTGAATTATCTGTTCGACATGCTGAGTGTAAGACCTAATAGTTACTATGTTGTTTACCAACCATAAGTCTTACGTGGAGTATATAAGTATAAACAATTCGGCAGCGTTTCCTTTGTTTCTTGAACATTACCACATATCATAACATAAGCAGCGGATTTCCAACAACCATCTCAAACCAACCAGAGTACATATATTATATATATACACATACACATAAATCAACAAGAGATCTCAGATCTCAACAAAACATTATCAGAGTACGAAATGTTATACAAGTGTAATCTAAACACTATCCTGACTGAGCACACTAAACATATACAGAACCGAGTACATCAATAGTAGTATTCAGTTTCCTGTCATATCTACATCAAAATAATACACATCCTATTATAGTTACATCACGGAGCTTAACTCCACAAAAATACAATTCCCAAAATCTATCAACAGAATCCTCCGTACTTAACCCGTAGAGGGTCCGGGGTGTTCCTGCGAATCTGAGAAAGAGGTGGTGAGAACAACTTCCCAGTGAATATGAATAACTTGCATATAAAGTATAATTGTAAGTAGAGAGCAAGTATAACACAATTCACAATATGTCAAGTAACACCAACCAACCAATGCAATGAATGAATGCACATGATGTTGACACCTTTTATTCACACTTTTTCTTTCTCCACTCCTCTTGTTGTTCACTAACCCCTTTCGGTTAGGCCCTCACAATATGCATATGAAATGTGTATGCCAATTCCGTTTCCTTCTAGCTAATAAGCTAGGCACCCCTCTGTTTTGTACACTAACCCTTTTCGATTAGGCCACCTCGCAATGCAATGCAATTAGGTATGCTATTTCATTTCCATCTAGCTCATCAGCTAGGCACCCTTCTGTTTTGTACACTAACCCTTTCCGGTTAGGCCATCTCGCTATGCAATGCAATGTTCTCATACTCATATCATGCTCATTCATAATATCATAATATCATCATAATAACATTACATGTAAGCAATTCAAGCATATACAACACATAACCATTATGCTCAACTCTATCAAGCATTCCTACTTAGTTACACATCTCATTAAAGTGCTAAGTCACTTCTATCAAGCATTCTTACTTAGCTACCCATCTCATTATAGTGTTAAGTCATCCTTCATCCTAAACCTAGCATATGGTATCAAGACCCTAGGCAAAAGCACCACAATAACACAAACAGAGTTAACCACGGCCAGCCCGTGGTGGTAACCACGGCCACGGTTCAGAAAACAAAACTCAACAAATTGGAAACAGAGACAACCACGGCCTGCCCCTGGTTGGCACCACGCCCGTGGTCTGGACCACAGCCAGCCCCTGGTGGCCACCACACCCGTGGTCAGATTTCAGCACACAACATTTTTCTTTCCAGAGCCAACCACGGCTAGCCCGTGGTGGGGACCACGGCCGTGGTTGGGCACGAGACACCAACATTTCCTTTCCAGAGAGGACCACGGCCAGGCCGTGGTGGGGACCACGCCCGTGGTTGGCCTTCTGGGCAGGAATAGTGCCACGCCCAACTTCAAATCAAAACCCTAATTTCTCTATGGGATCATGTCCTCAAATCCATCAAGTTACACTAACCATATCATTCACTTTCTTACACCTAAATCCTTAAAAACATGTAACAAAACACATCAACCTTAAGCAAGGTGAAAACCCTAGATTCAAGCTTGATCCTACTTCATACACTTTCACTCTAAGAACATCATACAATAGCACAAGTAAATCCACACTCACCTTGAAGTGCTCCTAACTTGATTCCAAGATGGGATTGGTAGTCAAGGCAACCTTCCCTTCAACTTCCTTCAAAACACTCAAGCAAAACAACCAACTTTTAGACATGGGTGTTCTTGATTCTTAGGGATGAAAATGAGTTTATCAAGAAACTAATACCATAGGATTGAAGAAGAGATCATAGTGATCAATAACCATCAAATAACCTAAGCCAAAAGGTGTATAAAAATACTTACTTTGGACCCTTGAACCTTGGAGCTAGCTTTGGCTATGGAGAACTTAGAGATTTGGAGAAGATGAGCCCTTTGGCTCCCTAGGCTGGCCGGTTCTCTTATGCAAGAGGGAGGGGGTGTGAAATGTCCATTTTGCCCCTCACTTAAAGGAAGAATCACTAATTTGCCACTGAGATGTAAAAAGACTAAAATACCCTTGTGATTTCTAAGAATTCCCAATAGGTTCTGAAGAAAATTAAATTTACCAGTAGGTCCTAACTTAGCCAGAGTAAATATAAGAGTTTAGATTTCACCAATATCTTCCTTAGGTTCTACCGAGTTCACCGGTATAGTCAGAATCTCAAATCAAACTCAATCTATTACCGTTTCTGTAACAGAACATATAAATCATCCAAAGAATTAACTAAGTCATAACATATGAAATTTAGGGATGTTACACTGAGTTCACTGCCGTCCCGAACTAGTTTTAGTTTTTCGATATCTGATTGTTAATTAAATGATTTTGGGATAAACACAGTGTGGCGAGACCAAATCAATAGCACTTGGTCGCCCTGATTCGTATGACTTTGGCATATCCTAGCCAACCCTGCGGGTTGGTTGGAAACTTGGTCTGCTTTTTATTTTTCCTTCTTTTGCTCCAATTTAAATTTATTTTGATGCATTTTAAAATAATCACTGAACTAGTGGTTAAACTGGTAAGCTAGTGAAACGGTCACCTAACCAGGTCAACCACAGATACATCCGACCGACCCAAAAAACCAGTTACCTAGAATCTGACTAGCCCAATTAGAGATTGCATTCGTTTACCAGTTAAACAAGGTTTGACCCGATCAAAATGGTAATCACCATGTCGACTCGATAAGAATAAACAACTTAATCTAAATGGCTCTCCTTTTGGCTCTATCGTTTCGGGTTACCCAGTCTGTGTCGCTATTGCATAACTATATAACCCAAATCGATCTAGTCGGATGAACTGAAAACTAGACCGCCTAGCTTTTTCTCCGATCCGGTAGGACATGTTAATTTTCTTTTGGTGCCGCAGTTTTTGACCTGGTCCAAGTCGGTAAATCACGGTAGACCTTATTTTTCCGGCGAGGGCTAGACTCAGTTTTGTCAGCCGATTTTCCATACACCATGGCGGTTTTAAATTATCATTTTTTTCAATCTATTACTGTTTTTTGCGATTTTAAAACTGATTGTATAATGGAAGGTTAGACCGGTGTCCATGTGATCAGGTTACAGTATAGGATCAACGGCCAGTCGGGTCTGTTGAACTTTCCAACATTTTTTGCTGGTTCTTGTAGTTAATCCTACCGATTCCTGACCCACATGATTTGAACAGGTTCATCCGATAACCTTGGGCCGACTGTATTAATCTGTCCCGCGATTGACTCATTCGACAAGTCAGGTTCACTGCCATGTCAGACCCGTTTGACGATTTTTGAAACTAAGTAAAGAATGGAAGGTCAGACCCGTGACCACGTGATCAGGTCGTAGTACTGGATCAACTATCAGTTGGGTCAATCAAACTTTCCTACATTCTTTGCTTGTTTTGTAGTCAATCCTACCGATTCCTGACCGACATGATGTGAACTGGATGAACCGATAACCCCGGGTAGGCTAGATGTTGCTCACCGCAAGTGCACGGATCATACAAGTAGTAAAGAAAGATATCGTTCCCACGAGGATCGTGTGAATACCGCACTTTAACGATTACGATTATCTAGACAATTAATTAAGGCAATAAAACAGAAACTAAATTGCAAGAAAATTGAATTAAACAAGTAATAATAATGAAATATCAATGGATTGAAACTCTAGGATTTGGGATTCACTACAACTATTTTCTGTGACAAAGGCTTAGAACATTCTAGTTAATGGTCCGATTGTGTTTTGAAGGTGAATCTTCCTATTTTGTTTGATGCTCTCTCTCGAGTTACAAGAAACCTATTAGAATTAAAGTAATACCTATTTTCATGGTACTAAGTTAATTGAAACCCATTAAGCTTTATGAAGTTCAGTTGCCCCTCAAAGGATTATGCCTACTTTCGTGGTCATAAAACCTAATTTCAAATTCTAGATTGTCAAATAATAAACTTCATCTTTCGATTCTTCATTTAATTATCTAGGATCATGCGATTATGGGTACCTACATAAGGCAAGCATTAAGAACACTAGAATTGAATCAAAACAACAATCTTCCATTAACTAAAAGAGGTTCACAACCAAGTCATAGAATCATAGAAGAGTTACATCCCTATCCTAGATAAAAGACCTAGCCTCTCATGATTACAAGAAAGCACATGTTTGATGAAGAAATAGAAGACATGACAAAGAAACAGAGGTAAGGATGAAGGGTTTCCCCAATCTTTTCAAGAACAATCTCCTTCTTCAATCTTCACTCTTCGATCTTCATCTTCTTGGCTGTTTCCGGCTCTCTTTGCCTCCTCTTTTAAGTTTCTTCTTTTAGTATTTATAGGTCTTGCCTACCTTAGGGTTTCCTCATGTGTGTAGGAGTCCCTCTCTTTCTATTTCGTGCAGCCCAAGCCCAAGAAGTTCAGTTTTTGCACCATTCGCACAACAACACGGGCTAGGCTGTGTGATTTCACACGGCCATGTGAAATACACGGCTTGAAAGATGGTGGCCGTGTGATGCTCTGGAGTCCGAATTAAGAAAAGTGTCCAATATCAAAGTTGTAGCTTTGTCACTTCGCTTTCAAACACAACAAAGATCACCTCAATATCATTTTTCTAGCTCAAGATATGGCCATTTTACTGCCAAAGGGTCAGATAGCTGTCCCGTGAATTCCCTGTTCGACATGTCGAGTTCACAGTATGGGATATCTGATTGCTAATTAAATGATTTTGGGATAAACACAGTATGGCGAGACCAAATTGATAGCACTTGGTCGCCTTGATTCGTATGAATTTGGCATGACCTAGCCAACCCTGCTGGTTGGTTGGAAACTTGGTCTGCTTTTTATTTTTCCTTCTTTTGGTCCAATTTAAATTTATTTTGATGCATTTTAAAACAATCACTGAACTAGTGGTTAAACTGGTAAGCTAGTGAAATGGTCACCTAACCAGGTCAACCACAGATACATCCGACCGACCCAAAAAACCAGTTACCCAGAATCTGACTAGCCCAATTAGAGATTGCATTCGTTTACCAGTTAAATAGGGTTTGACCCGATCAAAATGGTAATCACCATGTCGACTCGATAAGAATAAACAGCTTAATCTAAATGGCTCTCCTTTTGGCTCTATCGTTTCGGGTTACCCAGTCTGTGTCGCTATTGCATAACTATATAACCCGAATCGATCTAGTCGGATGCACCGAAAACTAGACCGCCTAGCTTTTTCTCCAATCCGGTAGAACATGTTAATTGTCTTTTGGTGCCATAGTTTTTGACCCGGTCGAAGTCGGTAAATCATGGTATACCTCATTTTTCCGGCCCGGGCAAAACTCAGTTTTGCCGGCTGATTTCCCATACCCACAAGCGGTTTTAAATTATCATTTTTTTTCAATCTACTACTATTTTTGATGATTTTTAAAACTGATCGTAGAAGGGAAGGTCAAACCGGTGACCATGTGATCGGGTTGCAGTACGGGATCAACGACCAGTCTGGTCAGTTGAACTTTCCAACAATTTTTTGCTGGTTCTTGTAGTCAATCTTACCGATTCCTGACCCACATAATGTGACCAGGTTCATCTGATAACCTTGGGCTGGCTGTATTGATCTTTCCTGCGACTGACCGGTTCGACAAGTCAGGTTCACTGCCATGCCGGACTCGTTTACATTTTTTGATATCTGATTTTGAATTTAACGATTTCGGGATAAACACAATGTGTGGAGACCAAATCGGTAGCTCAAGTCGACATGATTCGTTCGACTTTGGCATGACCTAGCCAACCTTGCGGGTTGCTAGGAAACATGGTCTGCTTTTAATTTTTCCTTCTTTTGCACCAGTTTATTTTTAATTTGTTGGATTTTAAAACAATCACAAAACTAGTGGTTAAATAGGTGAACTATGGTACCGATCACCTAACCAGGCCAACCACCGATACATCTGATCGACCTAGCAACTCAATTACCTGAATTTGACTGGTCCAGTTGGACATTGCAACTGTTTCCTGATTAAACAGAGTTTGACCCTATCAAAATGGTAACACCTTCTCGTATCGATCGGAATGACCTGCTTAATCTTAAAGTCTCTCTTTCAGCTTTATCGTTTCGGGTTACCCAGTCTGTTCCGCTATTGCATAACTATATAACCCGAATCACCCAAGTCGGATGAACCAAAAACCAGATCGCTTAGCTTTTTATCCGATCCGGCTGGACATTTTAAACGTTATTTGGTGTCGTACTATTTGACTCAGGCGAACTCTGTATATAAAGGTAAACCTGATTGTTCCAGCTCGAGACACAACCGGTCATGCCGCCCGATTTCCCTTTCACCCGGGCAGTATTAAACTATCATTGTTTTCAATCTATTATAATGTTTGACAATTTTTTAAATTGATTGTAGAATGGAACTTCAGTGCGGTGACCATGTGATCGGGTCGCAGTACAGGTTCAACTACTAGTTGGCTCTCGCGAGCTTTCCTACATTCTTGGCTGGTTCGTGTAGTCAATCCTACTTATTCCTGACCCACATGATGTGAACAGGTTGAACCGATAACCCTGGGTCGGCTGGATTGATCTGTCCCACGACTGACCCGTTCGACATGTCGGGTTCACTGCCATCTCGAACTTGTTTCAATTATTCAATTATAGATTCTTAATTTAACGATTTCAGGATAAACACAATGTCGCCAGACCAAATGGGTTGTACCTAATCGAGCTAATTCATTTGGCTTCAGCAAGACCTAGCCAGCCTTGTGAGTTGCTTGGAAACTTGGTCTGCTTTTAATTTTTCCCTCTTTTGCACCACTTTACTTTTATTTTGTCGGGTTTTAAGACAATCACAAAACTAGTGGTTAAACTGGTGAACTAGTGAACCAGTCACCTAACCAGGTCAACCACCGATACGTCCGACAGACCTAGAATCCCTATTACCTGGAATATGATTAGTCCAATTAGACATTACAACTGTTTCCCGACTAAACATGGTTTAACCCAATCAAAATGGTAACACCATGCCGACTCGATCGGAATGACTCGCTTAATCTAAAAGTCTCTCTTTTTTGCTTTGTCGTTTCAGTGTACCAGTTCCGTGGCTAGTATAATCCGAATTGATCTGGTTCGATGATCTGAATATCAGAATGCCTTGATTTTTATCCAATCCGGTAAGACATTTTAAACATCATTTGGTGCCGCAATGTTTGACGCGTTTGAACTTGATAAATCATGGTAAACGTGATTTTTCTTCAATTATTGTTATTTTTGATTATTTTAGAAACTAATTGTACAATGGAACTTTCCTACATTCTTTGCTGGTTCTGGTAGTCAATCTTACCGATTCTTGACCCACATGATGTGAACAGGATGAACCGATAACCCCGGGTCAGCTAGATTGATCTGTCCCGTGAATTACCTGTTCGACATGTCGAGTTCACTGCCATCCCGCACTAGTTTTAGTTTTTCGATATCTGATTGTTAGCTAAATGATTTTGGGATAAACATAGTGTGGCGAGACCAAATCGATAGACTTGGTCGCCCTGATTCGTATGACTTTGGCATGACCTAGCCAACCATGCAGGTTGCTTGGAAACTTGGTCTGCTTTTTATTTTTCCTTCTTTTGCTCCAATTTAATTTTATTTTGGTGGATTTTAAAACAATCACTGAACTGGTGGTTAAACTGGTAAGCTAGTGAAACGGTCACCTAACCAGGGCAACCACAGATACATCCAACCGACCCAATAAACCAGTTACCCAGATTCTAACTAGCCTAATTAGACATTGCATTTGTTTACCTGTAAAACAGGGTTTGGCCCGATCAAAATGGTAATCACCATGTCAACTCGATAAGAATAAACAGCTTAATCTAAATGGCTCTCCTTTTGGCTCTATCGTTTCGGGTTACCCATTCTGTGGTGCTATTGCATAATTATATAACTTGAATCAATCTAGTCGGATGAACTGACAACTGCACCGCGTAGCTTTTTCTCCGATCCGGTAGGGATTGTTAATTGTCTTTTGGTGCCTCAGTTTTTGACCCGATCGAACTCGAAAAGATAAGACTCATATCTCCAACTTCACTGAAGACCATTTAGTCAATAGATGTCATTTTAGGCATGATTATGAAGCTATAAGTTGGTTTGAATTTGGAAACACGTTCTGCCAACCTAACTTGAGGTAGGTGCAGTGTTTTTGGCATATTTGGAGTTCTAAAAGTCCAAATGGTATGATTCCAACGCCAAAATTTCAAGGAGACAACTAGCTACAACTTTCATGAGTCCTCTAAACCAAAATACACTGTCTAGGTCATGAAAATCAAGCTGGAAGTCGGATAAGAGTTGCTAACTTGAAGCCACCAACCCACCTACCATGCACCAACCCATCAACCAACCATGCATCAAACTTCCATATTTGACAATTTCCATGCTTTTACAACTTGTATTCTGATTATTTTCAATTACAAATTGGCTTCTAGGATTAATATAAATAGAGCCAATCTCTTTGTATTAGACATCATTCAATTTTAAGTAAGTTTGAAGAAAGTTTGAGTATTTGTGAGAGTTTTCTTTCTCTTCTTCTCCATTCTCTTTACAATTTCGTTTTTGTTCTTTTATTTCTGAGTTCTTCCTTCCCATCCATGGAAGGCTAGACTCTTATAATCAATCCAAGGGATTAGCCATCTTGATGTTTAATTTGGAGATCTTGTTTCGCTTGTTCATATTGCTTAATTGTTATTCAAGTTTCTCTTCTTCCTCTTTTGATTTTTATCTAGATTAAATTGCTTAATTTGATTTAGATGTTGATGTGATAATAGCTTTATTATCATGTATTCAAAGAGGATCACAAAGACTAAACAATATATTAAAGCTTTTTGATGGATTGTTTAGCTTGGTTAAATTCTGGATCTTAAGTTAATCTATGTTGGATGGTGCTTACTTTATCTAACCTTGGTTAATCAAATCCTAGATGCTTATCTAGTAGAGGATTCTTGGATCATGTTAAGGCTTCTTGATGTGATCTAAGGCCAAGAACATGGTTAGCAATTAAGTGGATTCTTTGTGATCAATGATGGATTAAACACAAGATCGGTAAATTTCCTAGGATTGGTTGCTTCTTTAGATTTGTTTACAACTTTAAATCTCGTACTTTTGTCAATCTTGTTAATCAACAAAACCCCCCCTTTTCTAATTATCTTGATCTAATTAAATTTCTGTTTTTGGATCCTTGAGAGACGATTCGGTTCATTCTCTATACTACAAATTAGTTTGTGAACCGGTTATTTTTATTATTTGATAGGTCTCGACAACCTCTTGTCAGTGACCATGTGATCGGGTTGCAGTACAGGATCAACGGCCAGTCGGGTTAGTTGAACTTTCCAACATTTTTTTTGCTGGTTCTTGTAGTCAATCCTACTGATTCCTGACCCACATGATGTGAACAGGTTCATCCAATAACTCTGGGCCAGCTGTATTGATCTGTCCCGCGACTGACCCATTCGACAAGTCAGGTTCAGTGCCATGTCGGATTCGTATAAGTTTTTTGATATCTGATTTTGAATTTAACAATTTCGAGATAAACACAGTGTGTAAAGACCAAATTGGTCGCTCCTGGTCGACCTGATTCGTTTGACTTTGGCATGACTTAGCCAACCTTGCGGGTTGCTAGGAAACATGGTCTGCTTTTAATTTTTCCTTCTTTTGCACCAGTTTATTTTTAATTTGTTGGATTTTAAAACAATCACAAAACTAGTGGTTAAATAGGTGAACTATGGAACCGGTCACCTAACCAGGTCAACCACCAATACATTCGACCGACCCAGCAACCCAATTACCGAGAATTTGACTGGTCCAGTTGGATTTTGCAACTGTTTCCCATTTAAACAGGGTTTGACCCGATCAAAATGGTAACACCTTCTCGTCTCGATCGGAATGACCTGCTTAATCTTAAAGTCCCTCTTTCAGCTTTATCGTTCCGGGTAACCCAGTCTGTTCCGCTATTGCATAACTGTATAACCCGAATCAGCCAAGTCAAACGAACCAAAAACCTGACCACCTAGCTTTTTATCCGATCCGGTTGGACATTTTAAATGTTATTTGGTGTCGCACTATTTGACTCGGGGGAACCCCGTAAATCAAGGTAGACTTGATTGTTCCGGCTCGGGCCACAACCGGTCATGCGGGCCGATTTCCCTTTCACCTGGTTTGTATTAAACTATCATTGTTTTCAATCTATTATAATTTTTGACAATTTTTTAAATTGATTGTAGAATGGAACTTCAGTGCGGTGACCATGTGATCGGGTCACACTATAGGTTCAAATTCTAGTTGGCTCTTGTGAACTTTCCTACATTCTTGGCTGGTTCTTCTAGTCAATCCTTCTGATTCCTGACCCACATGATGTGAACAAGTAGAACCGATAACCCTGGGTTGGCTGGATTGATCTGTCCCGCGACTAACCCGTTCGACATGTTGGGTTCACTGCCATCTCAAACTAGTTTCAGTAATTCAATATCAGATTCTTAATTTAACATTTTCAGGATAAACACAGTGTCGTTAGACCAAATCGGTTGCACCTGGTCGACATGATTCGTTTGGCTTCAACAAGACCTAGCCAGCCTTGCGAGTTACTTGGAAACGTGGTCTGCTTTTAATTTTTCCTTCGTTTGCTCCAGTTTACTTTTATTTTGTCATTTTAAGACAATCATTAAACCAATGGTTAAACTGGTGAACTAGTGAACCAGTCACCTAACCAAGTCAAACACCGATACTTCTGACTGACCCAGAATCCCTGTTACCTGGAATGTTATTGGTCCAGTTAGACATTACAACCGTTTCTCGACTAAACAGGCTTTGACCCGGTCAAAATGGTAACACCATGATGACTCGATCAAAATGACTCGCTTAATCTAATAGTTCTCTTTTCTACTTTGTCGTTTCGGTGTACCATTTCCGTGGGCAGTATAATCCGAATCGATATGGTTGGATGATCCAAATACCTAACTGCCTTACTTTTTATCAAATCCGGTAGGACTGCAATGTTTAACGCGTTCGAACTCGATAAATCACGGTAGACATGATTGTTCCTGCCCAGGCCATACCCGGTCTCGCCGGTCGATTTCCCATACTCCTTGGCAGTTTTAAATTATCAATTTTCTCTTCAATTTATTGTTATTTTTGACAATTTTAGAAACTAATTGTAGAATGGAAGGTCAGACCTGTGACCATGTGATTAGGTCGTAGTACAGAATCAACTGCCATTCGGGTCAATCGAACTTTCCTACATTCTTTTCTGGTTCTGGTAGTCAATCCTACCGATTCCTGACCCACATGATGTGAACAGGATGAACCAATAACCCCGGGTCAACTTGATTGATCTGTCCCGTGAATTACCTATTCGACATGTCGAGTTCACTGCCATCCCGGACTAGTTTCAGTTTTTTGATATCTGATTGTTAATTAAATGATTTTGGGATATACACAGTGTGGTGAGACCAAATCGATAGCACTTGGTCATCTTGATTCGTATGACTTTGGCATAACCTGGCCAACCCTGCGGGTTGCTTGGAAACTTGGTCAGCTTTTTATTTTTCCTTCTTTTGCTCCAATTTAATTTAATTTTGATGGATTTTTAAACAATCCCTGAACTAGTGGTTAAACTGGTAAGCTAGTGAAATGGTGACATAATCAGGTCAACAATAGATACATTCGACCAACCCAAAAAACCAGTTAGCTAGATTCTGACTAGCCCAATTAGAGATTGCATTCGTTTACTTGTAAAACAGGGTTTGACCCGATCAAAATGGTAATCACCATGTCGACTCAATAAGAATAAAAAATTTAATCTAAATGCCTCTATCGTTTCGGGCTACCCAGTCTGTGCCTCTATTGCATAACTATATAACCCTAATCGATCTAGTCGATTGAACTGAAAGCTAGATCGCCTAGCTTTTTATCCGATCCGGTAGGACATGTTAATTATCTTTTGGTGCCACAGTTTTTCACCCAGTCGAACTTGGTAAATCATGGTAGACCTCATTTTTTCGGCCTGGGCCAGCTCGATTTTGCCGGCCAATTTCCCATACACCCGCGCAGTTTTAAATTATCATTTTTTTCAATCTATTACTATTTTTGACGATTTTTAAAACTGATTGTAGAATGGAAGGTCAGACCGATGACCATGTGATTGGGTTGCAGTACAGGATCAACAGCCAGTCGGGTTAGTTGAACTTTCCTATAGTTTTTGTTGGTTCTTCTAGTCAATCGCACTGATTCCAAACCCACATGATGTGAACAGGTTCAGCCGATAATGTAATACCCGGGGCTGAAGAGGGCGGGGAGTGATTGCCGGTGCTGGAGGCACGGACAATGAAAGGCTCTTGGCAGGCTTCTAGGCGGAGGGGTGACATGAATGAACCGAGCCAACACCAGAAGAAGAGGGGAATTCCGAGATTGTGCAGGTATGAGACTGTGCAATTAAGGAAGCTCATATAGGATTTGATAGGTACTACCTATATCAACAAGATGCATCTTCTTTTCGGGAGCCCATAACTTAGAAACTCCAAGGTTAAGCGTGCTTGGCCTGGAGCAATTCTGGGATGGGTGACCCCCTGGGAAGTTCTCAGGGTGCGTGTGAGTGAGGACATAAGCACGCAGAAAGACTCGTGTTGGTGTGTGGGGACAGTCGTCAAACCTAGAGCACGGGCTGTTACAGATAACCTTGGGCCGGCTGTATTGATCTATCCCGCGACTGACTCGTTCGGCAAGTTAGGTTCACTGCCATCTCAACTCGTTTAAGTTTTTTGATATTTGATTTTGAATTTAACGATTTTGGGATAAACTCAGTGTGTGGAGACCAAATTGGTAGCTCCTGGTCAAACTGATTCGTTTGACTTTGGCATGACCTAGCCAACCTTGCGAGTT
The DNA here is from genome assembly GCA_023212625.1 of Styphnolobium japonicum. Classification (NCBI taxonomy): domain Eukaryota; kingdom Viridiplantae; phylum Streptophyta; class Magnoliopsida; order Fabales; family Fabaceae; genus Styphnolobium; species Styphnolobium japonicum. Next base: position 4,179,343 of record JALBWW010000010.1, read on the forward strand.
GCTAGGAAACATGGTCTGCTTTTAATTTTTCCTTCTTTTGCACTAGTTTATTTTTAATTTGTTGGATTTTAAAACAATCACAAAACTAGTGGTTAAATAGGTGAGCTATGGAATCGGTCACCTAACCAAGTCAACCACCGATACATGCGACCGACCCAACAACCCAATTACTTGGAATTTGATTGGTCCAATCGGACATTGCAACTGTTTCCCGGTTAAATAGGATTTGACCTTATCAAAATGGTAACACCTTCTCGTCTCGATCAGAATGACCCGCTTAATCTTAAAGTCACTCTTTTAGCTTTATCGTTTCGGGATACCCAATCTGTTCCGCTATTGCATAACTACATAACCCGAATCGGCCAAGTCGGATGTATCGAAAACCTGACCGCCTAGCTTTTTATCCGATCTGGTAGGACATTTTAAACGTTATTTGGTGTTGCACTGTTTGACTCGGGCGAACCCCGTAAATCAAGGTAGACCTGATTGTTCCGGCTCAGGCCATAACCGATCATGCCGGTCGATTTCCCTTTCACCTGGTCTGTATGAAACTATAATTCTTTTTAATCTATCATAATTTTATATAATTTATTAAACTGATTGTAGAATGGAACCTCAGTGCGTTGACCATGTGATCGGGTCGGAGTACAGGTTCAACTGCAAGTAGGCTCTCGCAAACTTTTCAACATTCTTGGCTGATTCTTGTAGTCAATCCTACTAATTCCTGACCCACATGATGTGAACAGGTTGAACCGACAACCCTGGGTCGACTGGATTGACCTGTCCCGCGACTGACCCGTTCGACATGTCGGGTTCACTACCATCTCAGACTGGTTTCAGTTATTCGATATCGAATTCTTAATTTAATGATTTCAGGATTAACACAGTGTCGTCAGACTAAATCGGTTGCACCTGGTCAACCTGATTCGTTTGGCTTTAGCAATACCTAGCCATCCTTGCGAATTGCTCGGAAACGTGGTCCGCTTTTAATTTTCCCTTCTCTTGCTCCAGTTTACTTTTCTTTTGTCGGGTTTTAAGACAATCACTAAACTTGTGGTTAAATTGGTGAACTAGTGAACTAGTCACCTAACCAAGTCAACCATCAATACGTCCGACCAACCCAGAAACCCTATCACCTGGAATGTGATTGGTCCAGTTAGACATTACAACTGTTTCCCAGCTAAACAGGGTTTGCCCCGATCAAAATGGTAACACCATGTCGACTTGATCGGAATGACTCACTTAATCTAAAAGTCTCTCTTTTCTGCTTTGTCGTTTTGGTTCACCAGTTCCGTGGCCAATATAATCTGAATCGGTCTGGTTGGATGATCCGAATACCTGACTGCCTTGCTTTTTATACAATCCGGTAGGACATTTTAAACATCATTTGGTGCTGCAATGTTTGACGCGTTCAAACTCAATAAATCATGGTATACGTGATTGTTCCGGCCCAGGCCACACCTGGTTTCGCCGGTCATTTCCCTTACTCCCTGACGGTTTTAAATTATCAATTTTTTCTTCAATTTATTATTACTTTTGATGATTTTAGAAATTAATTGTAGAATGGAAGGTCAGACCCATGACCATGTGATCAAGTTGAAGTACCGGATCAGCTGCCAGTCGAGTCAATCGAACTTTCCTACATTCTTTTCTGGTTCAGGTAGTCAATCCTACCGATTGCTGTCCCACATGATGTGAACAAGATGACCCGATAACCCCGGGTCGGCTAGATTGATCTGTCCCGTGAATTACTTGTTCCACATGTCGAGTTCACTGCCATCCCGGACTAGTTTTAGTTTTTCGATATTTGATTGTTAATTAAATGATTTTGGGAGAAACACAGTGTGGCGAGACCAAATCAATAGCACTTTGTCGCCCTTGATTCGTATGACTTTAGCATGACCTGGCCAACCCTGCGGGTTACTTGGAAACTTGGTCTGCTTTTTATTTTTCCTTCTTTTGCTCCAATTTAATTTAATTTTGATGGATTTTAAAACAAACACTGAACTAGTGGTTAAACTGGTAAGCTAGTCAAACGGTCACCTAATCAAGCCAATTACAGATACATCTGACTTACCCAAAAAACCAGTTAGCCAGAATCTGACTAGCCCAATTAGACATTGCCGTCGGGTCAATTGAACTCTCCAACATTTTTTTGCTGGTTCTTATAGTCAATCCTATCGATTCCTGACCCATATGATGTGAACAGGTTCATCCGATAACCCTGGGCCGCTTGTAATGATCTATCTCGTGACTGACCTGTTCGATAAGTCAAGTTCACTGCAATGTCAGACTCGTTTAAGTTTTTTGATATCTGATTTTGAATTTAACGATTTTAGAATAAACACATTGTGTGGAGTCCAAATCGGTTGCTCCAGGTCGACATGATTCGTTTGACTTTAGCATGACCTAGCCAACCTTGTGTGTCGCTAGGAAACATGGTCTGCTTTTTATTTTTCCTTCTTTTGCACCAGTTTATTTTTAATATGTTGGATTTTAAAACAATCTCAAAACTAGTGGTTAAATAGGTGATCTGAAAACCTGACCACCTAGCTTTTTATCCGATCCGGTAGGACATTTTAAACGTTATTTGGTGTCACACTGTTTGACTCAGGTGAACCCCATAAATCAAGGTAGACCTGATTGTTCCGGCTCGGGCCACAACTGGTCATGCCGGCTGATTTCCCTTTCACCCGGGCTGTATTAAGCTATCATTGTTTTCAATCTATTATAATTTTTGACAATTTTTTAAACTGATTGTAGAATGGAACTTCAGTGCGGTGACCATGCGATCGGGTTGCAGTATAGGTTCAACTGCTAGTTGGCATTCGCAACACCATGCCGACTCGATCAGAATGACTCGCATAATCTAAAAGTTTCTCTTTTCTGCTTTGTCATTTTGGTGTACCAATTCCATGGCTAGTACAATCTGAATGGGTCTGGTTCGATGATCCAAATATCGGACTGCCTTGCTTTTTATCCAATCCAGTAGGACATTTTAAACATCACTTGGTGCCGCAATGTTTGACGTGTTCGAACTCGATAAATCACAGTAGAAGTGATTGTTCCAGCCCAGGCCACACCCAGTCTTACCGGTCGATTTCCCTTACTCCCTTGGGGTTTTAAATTATCAATTTTTTCTTCAATTTATTATTATTTTTGACGATTTTAGAAACTAATAGTAGAATGGAAGGTTAGACCCGTGACCATGTGATCAGGTCGTAGTACTGGATCAACTGCCAATCGGGTCAATCAAACTTTCCTACATTCTTTGCTGGTTCTGGTAGTCAATCCTACCAATTCCTGACCCACATGATGTGAACATTATAACCGATAACCCCAGGTCGGCTAGATTGATCTTTCCCGTGATTATATGTTTGACATGTGAAGTTCACTGCCATCCCAGACTAGTTTCAATTTTTCGATATCTGATTGTTAATTAAATGATTTTAGGATAAACACAGTGTGGCGAGACCAAATCAATAGCACTTGGTCGCCCTGATTCGAATGACTTTGGCATAACTTGGTCTACTTTTTATTTTTCCTTCTTTTGCTCCAATTTAAGTTAATTTTGATGGATTTTAAAACAATCACTGAACTATTAGTTAAACTGTAAGCTAGTGAAACAGTCGCCTAACCAGGTTAACCACAGATACATCCGACCGACCCAAAAAACCAGTTACCCAGAATCTGACTAGCCCAATTAGACATTGCTTTCGTTTACCAATTAAACAGGGTTTGACCCGGTCAAAATGGTAATCACCATGTCGACTCGGGTTACCCAATCTGTGCTACTCTTGCCTAACTATATAACCCAAATCGATCTAGTCGGATGAACCGAAAACTAGACCACCTAGCTTTTAATCCGATCGTGTAGGACATTTTAAATGTCTTTTGGTGCCATAGTTTTTGACCCGGTCGAACTTGGTAAATCACGGTAGACCTCATTTTTCCGGCCCGGGCCAGACTCAGTCTTGCCGGCCGATTTCCCGTACACCCGGGCGGTTTTACATTATCATTTTTTTCAATCTATTACTATTTTTGACAATTTTTAAAACTGATTGTAGAATGGAAGATGATCTTTCAATTTGAGACACTTATGTTAGTTTTGTACAAGGCTTTGTTAGATGTTTATTGTGCCTAATATTAGTATTTTATCAGAGTTTAATGTTGTTCGGCTGCCAAAACATGATCCAAGAATCCCCTACTAGATAAGCGTGTAGGATTTAGTTAACCTTGGTTATATAAAGTAAGCACCATCCAAACATATATTAACTTAAGATCCGGGATTTAACCAAGCTAAACAATCCATCAAAAGGCTTTGATATATTGTTTAGTTGTTGTGATCCTCTTTGAATACATGATAATAAAGCTATTATCACAAACATCTAAATCAAATTAAGCAATTCAATCTAGATTAAAATCAAAAGAGGAAGAAGAGAAACTTGAATAACAATTAAGCAATATGAACAAGCAAAACAAGATCTCCAAATTAAACATTAAGATGGTTAATCCCTTAGATTGATTATAAGAGCCTAGCCTTCCATGGATGGGAAGGAAGAGCTCAGAAATAAAAGAACAATAATGTAATTCTAAAGAGAATGGAGAAGAAGAGAAAGAAAACTCTCACAAATACTCAAACTTTCTTCAAACAAATACTCAAACTTACTTCAAATTTCATTGATGTATAATATAAAGAGATTGACTCTATTTATACTAATCCTAGAAGCCAATCTGTAAATGAAAATAATATGAATGCAAGTTGTAAAAACATGGAAATTGTCAAATATGGTAGCTTGATGCATGGTTGGTGGGTTGGTGCATGGTTGATGAGATGGTGTATGGTTGGTGGCTTCTAGTCAGCAACTCTTCTATGACTTCCAACTTAACTTTCATACCCTAAACGATGTATTTTGGCTTGGAGGTCTTCATGACAGTTGTAGACAATTGTCTCCTCGAACTTTTGGCATTGGTATCATGCCAATTGGACTTTTATAACTCCAGATATTACAAAAACACTGCACCTACCTCAAGTCAGGTTGACAGAACATGTTTCCAAATTCAAACCAAATTGCAGCTTCATAATCATGCCTAAAACGGCATCTATTGACTAAATGGTCTTCAGTGAAGTTGGAGATATGAGTTTTATCTTTCAAGTGGCACCAGTTTTAGCTCAAAAGGAGGCCTATATCCCACGATATGGTCCAATATGTGCACATTGCTCAGATTCTAGTGACAGCAAACCCATTCTGATTTGTAGGGCTATTTTGGACCCTTAGAAGTCTGATCCAGCTCTTGAGTTCTTCATGAAACTTGTAGAGCCTTGTCTTAGATTTCCAAAGACACCAAGATCACCTCAAATGCATCACCGAGTCCCAAGTTATGGCCTAACCAAGGAGGAAAGGACAAAATGCATCAAAATCCAAGAATTATTCACAATTTGCATTAAAGCCTAATGAGGCTCAACAACATTAAACTCAACTAAAATACTAATATTGGGCACAATAAACATCTAATAAAGCCTAGTACAAAGCTAACATAAGTGTCTCAAATTGATTGATCAAATTCCCCCACACTTAAGCTTTTGCACTCCTGGGCAAAACACATAAGAACAAAACTAAAGAAAAACAAGAAACATCATAATATTAAACTAAAACCATAGAAACTGATTATTCCTAATCTAATCCACTTTCGTTGGAAAACACGATGGCACTTAGCATGTGCCACAAGCCTTTAAACCCCTAGGTGTCCCTAGTGGATGTAACACCCCAAAATTTCCACTTATATTATATATGTTATTTTCTTTGATTTATGTGGTAAATGATTTTTAGGAATTTCTGTGAGTTCAATTAAATTAAAATTTCACTGGACTTAACCTTAGAAGTTAATTTTAGACTATTCTGGAAAATAAAATAAAAAATTTTATTTTTGATCCAGAATACCTTTGGGGAATTTTTGAGAATAAATGGAAATTTAGTTTTCAAATCAGTCAACAGAATTGATCATTTTCCATTTTTAGGGATTTTATGAGCTAATAAAATCTCTGACCATTGACCTTAACCGGGGCTTGAGTTTTTTTTTTCAACAAAGTAGTTATCAATCATGGTAGAGGGCCTCCTGCAGTTTAACCTCCTCCACGAGGTTCTCATGATCTCCTTCATAAAAATTCTTGAGGCGATGACCATTTACTTTGAACACTTTGTTAGTGGCTTCACTCTTAATTTCTACTACACTATGAGGAAAAACATTAATAACAATAAAAGGTCCAAGCCACCTAGAACGAAGCTTACCGAGCATAAGTTTGAGGCGAGAGTTGTAGAGAAGGACTTTTTTACCAATAGTGAACTCCTTTCGTACCAACATCTTATCATGAAGGAGTTTGGTCTTCTCCTTGTAGATCCGGGAGTTCTCTTACGCCTCTAATCGAAGCTCCTCAAGTTCCTGAAGTTGGAGCTTTCTTTAAGATCCAGCTTGACTCAAGTCAAGGTTACACTGTTTTACCGCCCAATAGGATTTATAGGATTTATGCTCAATTTACACCAGAAGGTGGCAAGCCTTCCCAAAGACAATCCGGTACGGGGACATCCCTATTTTTGTCTTATAGGCAGTTCGGTAAGCCCATAGGGCATCCTCAAGTCTCAGGCTCCAGTCCTTCCTATTAGGATGGACTGTCTTCTCAAGTATGTGCTTGAGACCTCGGCTTGCCCGTTTGTCTGGGGGTGATAAGGTGTAGAAACCTTGTGCAACACGCTGTACTTTCTCATCAAAGCCTCTATTCTTAGGTTACAAAAGTGTGAACCCTGATCACTGATAATGGTCCTCGGGATTCCAAACCTGCAGAAAATCTATGATCTAACAAAGACCACAACAACTTTGGAATCATCAGTCCGAGTGGCTTTTGCCTCCGCCCATTTGAATACATAATCAACAGCCAACAAAATATAAATAAAACCAAAGGAAACAGGGAAAGGGCACATGAAATCAATACCCCGAATATCAAAGATCTCACAAGACAGCATAGGCTGCTGAGGCATCTTATTCCTGTGTGAAATTGTCCCTGTTCATAAGACTTACAAAATAGATATACATCATGAAATAGGGTAGGCCAATACAACCCAGAGTCCAAAACCTTCCTAACTGTACGTTAGGAGCCAAAGTGCCCACCACATGCAAATGTATGACAAAAGCTAAGAATGGAATGAAACTCATGATCAAAGACACACCTTTTAATAATCTGGTCACTACATAGTACTTAGACTCACTTTTCAATTTATCAGATTGAGCTCTAGTAAAACATGTAGGAAGAACACCAGCAACCAGGAAATTAACCATATCTGCGAACCAAGGGGAGGTGTTCTTACCTTGCAACTGCAGAAGCTGCTCATCTGGGAAGGAGTCCTGTATAGGGAAGGGATCTGAAGCCCTTTCAATGCGGCTCAAGTGATCTGCCACTAGGTTCTCTGCTCCACTCTTGTCACGGATCTTTATATGAAACTCTTGGAGAAGTAGCATCCACCTTATTAGTTGGGGCTTTGCCTCTGGCTTCTTCAAAAGGAACTTTAGAGCTACATGATCAGTAAACACAACAACCTTATAACCAAGCAAATATTATCTAAACTTATCCAAAGCAAAAACAATGGCTAAAAGCTCTTTTTCAGTTGTGGTATAGTTAGCCTGAGCAGCATCTAGAGTTCTGGAAGCATAGTATATCACATGAGAAGCTCTCCCCACTTTCTGTGCCAAGGCTGCTCTTACTACATAGTTATAGGCATCACACATTAACTCAAATGGCAATGTCCAATCAGGTGGCTGGATGATGGGGGTACTGGTCAAGGCTCGCTTCAAGTGGTTGAAAGCTACCTTGCACTTGTCATCAAAATTAAACTCTACATCTTTCTACAGTAAGTGGGAAAGTAGAAGGGCAATCTTGCTGAACTCGGCAATGAAGCGCCTGTAGAAACTTGCATGACCAAGAAAAGAACACACTTCCCGCACGCATGTGAGGTAAGATAAACAAGTAATTACATCAATCTTGGCAGGATTTACCTCAATGCCCTTACTCGATACTACATGGCCTAAAACTATACCATATTCTACCATTGTAACACCCTCAATTGGGTGCCACATTTCCTATCTAACCAGTTTCCTAATCAATTTTTTCTATAATAACTTATCATAAAATTCTTTGCATTTCTAGTGACGTAGTATAAACAGATACAGAATATACAATTAAAATCCACATAGTTTTTATTTCCTTAAGTTCATTTTCACATACTATTTATACATAGATATTCACGATATTCACACAGGTCATATATCTTATAACTACATATCATATATACATAACCTAACCTCCCTCCATCTACATCGGAGGGTCATCATCAATGAACCATTTATGATGTGAGGGTCTTGGAGCTGAGGTCCGATGAGCACGGTGCCACCTCGGAGTTCGTGCAAAAGAGACTGTTGATCTCTCGCGAGGTGTACGACGAGTAGTGGCATTCCAAATGTCACCAAACGACATATTTAGCTCAACATAAGCGGAATGGGAAAACATCGTCACAGGATTCCCATCGTAGGTCCTCCAGAGAGTGATAGTGAGTTCACCAACGTAGGTAACTCTTTCTTCAGTAAACTCAACATGCCAAATGTCTGGCCCCTCATGGAAATCAACGATAATAAACCCGAAGAAATCGTTCACAGCCATCTTCGAATATACATTCAAAACACAATTTTCACAAAAAGGAGGTGAGATTCTGATATCATCATAAGTACCAATAAAGCAGTATACAAATAGCACAGATCAATTATACATTTTTATTTTAACAGACACTTAATTCACATATAAAGTCATATCAAATCAAAAGAATGACATACCAACCTTAGTGTCCACATTGATAATGCAAGTATAACAACTGACCATGTAGATGCACACAAATGACTCCTACTCCATGGAGTTAAACACAACAAGTCGGACAGAGTGATTGGGAGTACATGTTCCGTATCAGTTAGCCAACAAGTGCTAACAAATCATTTGTGCATACGGCTCTTGCGAACACTCTGCACCAATCGTGAATGGACCAGTGTATAGTCGAGATCGTTGGTGTTTTGCAATCATAATACCACGGCACAGTCCCAGCCAGCCACTTGTGGAGTTTTCGGGCCCCCGACGACTCCAAGATCATTGAAGATCTTCACTCGGCCATTCGCACCAACACTAAGGTGTAAGCTCAATCTCCTAGGCTCCAAGCCTTACAACAACAATGTCTCATACATACTAATATATATATATATATATACAGTATAAATATTCCCATAATATATATACCCAATCCCTTTGGGATCCAAGCTACCATTTCTTTAAGAATAGCGTCAACTATCCTATCTAGGGTCCAGTCTACGTCGGCCCGGTAGTAATACCATTGTTTCTCAATTATATGGTGCTACAAAATAATGTATAAAATCACGTAACACATCTATTACGATTTTCAGGTCGCGTAAAGCTTTTTCCGTAAAAATTCAATCGGGTAAGCTAAAAAAATCGTTTTTCAGCCGCGTAAAGTGTTTTTTGTAAATTTTTAGTCGCGTATCCCATTTTCTGTAAGTTTTCAATCACATAGGGTATTTTTCACAAAAACTAATTTATTTCATACTAAATAAATTATTTTCAAGTTTATTTTCACTTTTTTATTATAAAATAAGTAAAAATAAATATTTAAACCTTAAAATAAATTCTCAAAAATTCTTTCCATATGCAAAAATATTCTTTAAAATAATAAATATTAATAAAACTCTTTATCCTCATATTTTCGAAAATTTCAAGAATTATTCTAAATAAATACGAAACTCATTAAAATAATTCTTTTCCATAATTAAAACATTTAATTTAAAGTGCCAAATATCTCTAAATTAATTTCTCTATATTTTCGAAAATACTAATAAATTAAATAGTATAACTTTTAAATAAATCTATATATCAAGGTAAATATATATGCATGCTCTAGACATATCTATCTATCACAAATTTATGTCATCTTTTAAGAAAATTATAAGACACATAATTTAAACAAAGTATGAAAATAAGTGTCAAACATAACATAAACATGAATCTCAATCATAAAAGATTTTAATCTAGCAACATGTAACATACTACTAATCACGGTTTTACCAACATAGAATAAGCTATTTTATACCATAATATTGGTTGATAGAGAAAACTCCCCCTTACCTTAGTTCTTGAGTCAAGCTTCTTAAACAACACTTAGTTTCTTGACTTCTACCAATACAACATCACAAAGAAACATAACCACATATTATTTCAAGCATCATAACACATATTAAGAATGATTATGGATAAATCAATGATCTATAACCTTGAAATGGAAATTTAAAAAGTGAAAGGAAATGACTTTCACCTTAGGATTTCTCCAACCTCTAGGCTTCTTCTTGAGAAATTCCTAACTAGAAAAGTTCTCAAAATACTATCAAGATACTAGGACAAGGCTTGAAATGTTAACAAAGGTTTGGGAAGGGAATTAAAGGAGCAAGGCCGTGGCTTCTTGGAGTCTTGGCCGTGGGTTTATGGAGAGAAAGAAGAGAGGTTTTGGTGTGGGAATGAATGAATGGGTTGCTAGCTATTTATAGAAGACAAATAAGGATAAAAAATAAAAAAATCCATGGTAATTCCTCCAAGCTTGGCCAGTTCTTACCAAGGCTTGCATGAAGAGGTATTTATCAATTTGGCCACTTCAAGACATTAATTGCATGGTGAATCACCTAAGGTGATTCACCATCTTCATAAGTGCTTCTTCATGACTCACTCATTGAGTCACCAAAGGCCATTAATTACCTAGAGATATTTTCTCAAGATTTTTATCAGTAATTTTTACCCAACGGACAAAGACTAGTATCTATTGTCCAATGGACAATAGGATGTACCCAAAATCACTCAGAGATTTTATTAGCTCATAAAATCCCAAAAAATGGAAAATGATCAAATCTGTTGACGGATTTGAAAATTGAACTTCCATTTATTCACATAAATTCCCCAAAGGTATTTTGGATCAAAAATAAAATTATTTTATTTTATTTTTCAGAATCGTCTAAAATCAACTTATAAGGTTAAGTCCAGTTAAATTTTAATTTAATTGAACTCATAGAAATTCCTAAAAATCATTTACCACTGAAATGACAGAAAACAACATATATAACATAAGTGGAAATTTTAGGGTGTTACAACCATAAAATGGCATTTCTCAAAATTTAGCACAAGATTAGTCTCAATGCATCTATGCATCACTCTAGATAGGCTAGCTAAACATGAATCAAAAGAAGAACCATAGACAGTGAAGTCATACATAAATACCTCCATGCACTCCTCTAAAAAATCAGAAAATATGCTCACCATGCACTGTTGGAAGTTTGACAAGAGGTTGTCGAGACCTCGTCAAATAATAAAAATTACCGGTTCGCAAACTAATTTGTAGTATAGAGCATGAACCGAATCGTCTCTCAAGGATCCAAAATGAACAAAGATTTAATCAGATCAAGATAATTAGAAAGGGGGGTTTGTTGTTGATTAATAAGATTGAAAAGAAGTACAAGACTTAATGTTGTAAACAAATATAAAGAAACAACCAATCCAAGGAAATTTACTGATCTTGAGTTTAACTCATCATTGATCACAAGGAATTCACTTAATTGCTAACCGTGCTCTTGGCCTTAGATCATATCAAGACGCCTCAACATGATCCAAGAATCCTCTACTAGATAAGCATCTAGGATTTAATTAACCAAGGTTAGATAAAGTAAGCACCATCCAATCATAGATTAACTTAAGATCAAGAATTTAACCAAGCTAAACAATCCATCAAAAAGCTTTAATAAATTGTTTATTCTATGTGATCCTCTTGAATACATGATAATAAAGCTATTATCACATAAACATCCAAATCAAATTAAGCAATTCAATCTAGATCAAAATTAAAAGAGGAAGAAGAGAAACTTGAATAACAATTAAGCAATATGAACAAGCGAAACAAGATCTCCAAATTAAACATCAAGATGGCTAATCCCTTGGATTGATTATGAGAGCCTAGCCTTCCATGGATGGGAAGGAAGAACTCAGAAATAAAATTAAAAAAACGAAATTCTAAAGAAAATAAAGAAGAAGAAAAAGAAAACTCTCACAAATACTTTAACTTTCTTCAAACTTACTTCCAAATTGAATTCTTGATAATACAAAGAGATTGGCTCTATTTATACTAATCCTAGAAGCCAATTTGTACATATACATAATCTGAATACAAGCTATAAAAACAAGGAAATTGTCAAATATGGAAGCTTGATGCATGGTAGGTGGGTTGGTGCATGGTAGGTGGCTTTTAGTCAACAACTCTTATCCGACTTCTGGCTTCAAATTCATCACCTAGACGGTGCATTTTGGCTTGGATGTCTTCATGAAAGTTGTAGCCAGTTGTCTCCTTGAAAATATCCAATTTGAATCATGTCATTTGGACTTTTAGAACTCCAGAAATGTCAAAAACACTGCACCTACCTCAAGTTAGGTTGGAAGAACGTGTTTCCAAATTCAGACCAACTTGTAGCTTCAGAAGCATGCCTAAAACGACATCTATTGACAAAATGGTCTTCAGTGAAGTTGGAGATATGGGTCTTATCTTTCAAATGACCAAGTTTCAGCCCAAGATGAGGCCTATAACCCACTATATAGTCCAATATGTGCATACTGCCCAGATGGTTCCGTGACAGCAAACTCACTCTGTATTGCAAGGCTATTTTGGGCCCTTAGAAGTCCGATCCAGCTCTTGAGTTCTTCATGAAACTTGTAGATCCTTGTCTTAGCTTTCCAAAGACACCTAGATCACCTCAATTGGATCACCGAGTCCCAAGTTATGGCCTAACCAAGGAAGAAAGGTCAAAATGCATCAAAATCCGAAAATTATCCAATATTTACATTAAAACCCAATGAAGCCCAACAACATTAAACTCATCTAAAATACTAATATTGGGCCCAATAAACATCTAATGAAGCCTAATACAAAGCTAATATAAGTGTCTCAAATTGATTGATCAAAGTTACCAGGGGCATTGCAGAGGCCGAAGGGCATTCGTCTGTAAGCAAAGGTGCCGAAGGGACAGGTAAATGTGGTCTTTTCCTGATCCTCTGGTGCAATGTAGATCTGGAAGCATCCAGTGTAGCCATCCAAAAAGCAGTAATGGGATTTACCAGCCAACCATTCCAGCATCTGATCAATGAACGGAAAGGGGGTAATGATCTTTCCGAGTGGCTTGGTTGAGGCGTCTATTGTCAATGCAGACTCTCCAGCTATTTTGCACTCGGATTGGAATGAGCTCATTCTTCTGGTTGGCCACGACAGTCACCCCGAATTTCTTTGGAACTACTTGCACCATGCTCACCCACGTGCTGTCAGAGATGGGATAGATAATGCCAGCCTGCAGTAGCTTGGGTGATCTCTTTCTTCACCACATCTAGAATGAGAGGATGAAGTCTCCTTTGGGGTTGTCTCACTGGTTTAGTTTCCTCCTCAAGTAATATCATGTGCATGCATGTGGAGGGGTTAATACCAAGAATGTCTGCAAGTGTCCAACCAATTGCCTTTTTGTATTGCTTCAAAACTTCCAATAATCTGGTTTCTTGCTCAAATTGGAGGTGTTGGCCACTATGACAGGTAATTGCTCATCTTCTGCAAGGAAAACATATTTGAGATGGTCAGGCAGTTGCTTCAATTCTAATTTAGGTGGTTGCACTATAGAGGGAAGCATGCTGCTGGTGGAATTAACTTCTGCAGGTGCTATAATTTCTGCATCTACAGGATCAGTTGCTGCAGAATCTGGTTTTGCATATTTTGCATGATTTGCACAATTCACATCAATTGCTGAAACAGAATGGTCAACACTCAAAACTGCAGCAATCTCAGCATATACATTACACAAAACAACACCATTACAACCAATGCATACAGAATCAGAAAAACCATCAAAGTTAGCAGCATACAACTCATCATATGCAATATCAATCAAATCAGCAAGGACATCAATATGAAAAATAGAATGCTCCTCCATGGGATGCTTCATAACATCAAAGATGTTAAACTGCATAATGGAGTCACCAAACTCCATGGAAAGAGTTCCTGCAAGCACGTCAATCTTCGTCTGTGCTGTCTTAAGAAAAGGTCTCCCCAAAATGAGTGGAGCCCAAGTGGTTGGTGATTCCCCCTCCACTTCCAAAATGTAGAAGTCTTCAGGGAATATCAATTCACCCACTCGCACCAACACACCGTCAATTAGTCCGGCTGGATAGGCATTGCTCCTATTTGCCAACTAAATCACTACACCTGTGGCATGCAAAGGTCCAAGTCCAAGAGAGTTAAATGCAGACACAGGCATAACATTAATTGAAGCACCTAAGTCGAGCATGGTATTTTCAAATTTCGAGTTGCCTATTATACATGGAATGGTAAAAGTCCCTAGATCTTTGCATTCCTGTGGCATAGGTTGAATGAGGGCTGAGATGTTCCGGCTCATGCTAATTCTCTCATTGTCTTTCAACCGCCTCTTGTGTGTGCTGAGTTCTTTCAAAAACTTGGCATACTTAGGAATTTGCTTAATCGCATCCAACAATGAGATGTTCACCTCCACCTTCTGAAAGGTCTCCAGAACCTCTTGATCTTTCTCAGCATCATCTCCTCTTCTAGATTGGACTGCTCTATGTGCGAAAGGAAGTGGCACTGCACAATTGTTCTTCTGCTGCACAAGTGGTACAGAATCTCCAGAATTTGATTTTTCTGCTGCAGAATGTGGTTTATGTGCATAATCTATTTTCTGATTTTCTACAGAATTGGACACATCTACTGCAGAGTCTGTTGCCGCTGATGAATCTGTAAAATCTGCAGAATTCGAATTTTGCTGCTGCTCAGCTTGTAATGATTTCCTAGACATCAATGTAATAGCACTGACATTCCCTTTTGGATTTGGAATTTTTTGTGCATGAAGTTGACTACTGCCTTGAGCTTGTAACTGATTCATAGAGGAAGCTAATTGACCAATTTTTGTCTGCAAATTTTGAATTGTGGCATCAGTCCTTTGTTGGAATTGGATTGTTGGTGACAAGTTGCTTCATCATATCCTCTAATGAAGGCTTAGACTTTGGTGTTGCATTTGCTTGCTGCTACTACATAATTGGCTGTTGTTGCATATTTGATTGAAATAGCCTACTAGTTCCAACATGGGATTGAAATTGCTGCTGCCTCATTGGTTGCTGATGGAAAGGCTGCCTATACTGATTCGGCTATTGGGCAGTGGCATTGTCATATCCCAGATTTGGATGATCCCTCCAACCAGGGTTATAGGTGTTTGAGAATGGGTCATATCTCTGCTGCTACTGTTGAAATTGAGGTTTACCAGGAAAAATTCCTACTGCAACAACAGATTGGTCTAGAAAGGCAGAACCATCATCTTGCAGTGTGCAGCACGAATCTGTGTGATGGGATGAGCTAGAGCATATATTGCAAACTCTTGCAGGGGTCTGCACAGGTGGTTCGTGTTGTCCTATTGCCATCTGTCTGACCAAGGAAGTGAGCTCATCCAATCTATGTTCCATCCTTTGTTGATCAGCATGTGGAGAGGTATTAACTTCATTGACTACTTTGATTGCAGCACCCATTCGAGTACCAAATTGCTGAGAATTTGCTGTCATGTTTGCAATTAAGTTTCGGGCAGCAACTGGAGCTTTATCTACCAATGCTCCACCACTTATAGCATCAATCATACTCCTTTCCATTGGCATCAACCCTTCATAGAAGTATTGGATTTTGATCACTAATTTGATGGTGTGGGCAGCTCGAGCACAATTTCTTGAATCTCTCCCAATATTCATGGAGAGTCACACCACAAGGCTTTCGAGAGGCCCTTTATTGAATGCACAAAGGTTGATAATTCACATCAGGAGCAACCAATTCCTTAAGGGTCCTATTATTATAGTCAGCCATAGTAAAATTAGCAGACTCAGTATCAGACACTAAAGCACTAACAGAAGCAGACTCAACAGGATTAAAAGAGTCAACAAGATTAGGTGCAATGTCAAGTTCAAGACCAATTCCAGAAGTGATTCTATTAATGCTACTACCAGTCCTATGAATTCTGAAAAGTGTATGAAAGGTTCTATCAATTTTAGGATCAAATGAATGCAAGATACCAAGATCAGACCTACTCATATGGCATGCGGCTCATAGGAAGGTATAGAAAAGCAATAACAACTAAAACACTAAAAATTCCTAAAACAAATATTCCAAAAAAAATCTACAAAAAATAAAAACAGTATCAAATTAATTTTAAAAATTATGGGACTACCACAGGATGAAATCTACACAAAAATGCTATCCAACAGAATAATAAAAAATCTTAAAAAATTGAAAAATGGTCTAAACGATGGAATTGGGCTAAAATTGGGGTGACCCCACTATAAATGTGAACCTTTCTCAAAATAACGTTTTCCATTAGTCTGCCAAAATTCAGGTTAATCAGAGATACTTTACCGAACCAAAATTCTTGACACGATGCCCTTTACCCAATTTCAGCTGAATTCCACTTGAAAAAGCTTCAAAAACAAAACAAACGCAATTGTTAGAGTTAGATGGGGTCTTGAAATGATCAAATAGTTGCCTTGGATCCCCAGCAACAGCGCCAAATTTGACAAGAAGTTGTCGAGACCTGTCAAATAATAAAAATTACCGGTTCACAAACTAATTTGTAGTATAGAGAATGAACTGAATTGTCTCTCAAGGTTCCAAAAAGAACAAAGATTTAATCAAATCAAAATAATTAAAAAGGGGGTTTTGATGATTTGAAAAGAAAATATACCGGTTGAATTAAAGAAATGCAATTAACAAATTAACCAATCCAAGGAAATTTACTGATCTTGAGTTGAATCCATCATTGATCACAAGGAATTCACTTAATTACTAACCATGTTCTTGGCCTTAGATCACATCAAGAAGCCTCAACATGATCCAAGAATCCTCTACTAGATAAGCATCTAGGATTTGATTAACCAATGTTAGATAAAGTAAGCACCATCCAACATAAATTAACTTAAGATCATGGATTTAACCAAGCTAAACAATCCATCAAAAAGCTTTAATAAATTGTTTAATCTTTGTTATCCTCTTTGAATACATGATAATAAAGCTATTATCACATCAACATCTAAATCAAATTAAGCAAATCAATCTAGATAGAAATCAAAAGACAAAGAAGAGAAACTTGAATAACAATTAAGTAATATGAACAAGCGAAACAAGATCTCCAAATTAAACATCAAGATGGTTAATCCCTTAGATTGAATATGAGAGCCTAACCTTCCATGGATGGGAAGGAAGAACTCAGGAATAAAAGAACAAAAATGAAATTCTAAAGAGAATGGAGAAGAAGAGAAAGAAAACTCTCACAAATACTCAAACTTACTTCAAATTGAATGATGTATAATACATAGAGATTGGCTCTATTTATACTAATCCCATAAGTCAATTTGTAATTAAAAAAAATCTGAATGCAAGCTGTAAAAACATGGAAATTGTCAAATATGGAAGCTTGATGCATGGTTGGTAGGTTGGTGCATGGTTGGTGGATTGGTGTATGGTTGGTGGCTTCAAGTCAACAAC
This sequence comes from Styphnolobium japonicum, assembly GCA_023212625.1. Classification (NCBI taxonomy): domain Eukaryota; kingdom Viridiplantae; phylum Streptophyta; class Magnoliopsida; order Fabales; family Fabaceae; genus Styphnolobium; species Styphnolobium japonicum. The sequence continues at coordinate 4,197,042 of JALBWW010000010.1, forward strand.
TCTACTCTGAACTTCCAGCCTGCTTTTCTGCCCTAAACGATTTAGTTTGGCTTGGAGGTCTCATGACAGTTGTAGACCATTGTCTCCTTGAACTTTTGGCGTTGGTTTCATGCCATTTGGACTTTTACAACTCCAGATATTCCAAAAACACTACACCTACCTCAAGTTAGGTTGGCAGAACGTGTTTCTAAATTCAAACCAACTTGTAGCTTCATAATCATGCCTAAAATAGCATCTATTGACTAAATGGTCTTCAGTGAAGTTGGAGATATGGGTCTTATCTTTCCAATGGCCGAGTTTCAGTTCAAAAGGTGGCCTATAGCCCACGATATGGTCCAGTATATTTACACTGCTCAGATTCTCGTGACAGCAAACCCAATCTAAATTGTAGGGCTATTTTGGACCCTTAGAAGTCCAATCAAGCTCTTGAGTTCTCATGAAACTTGTAGAGCCTTGTCTTAGCTTTCCAAAGATACCAAGATCACCTCAAATGGATCACCGAGTCCTAAGTTATGGCCTAACCAAGAAGGAAATGTCAAAATGCATCAAAATCCAAGAATTATTCACAATTTGCATTGACGCCCAATGAGGACCAACAACATTAAACTCAACTAAAATACTAATATTGGGCACAACAAACATCTAATAAAGCCTAGTACAAAGCTAACATAAATGTCTCAAATTGATTGTTCAGTAGGAATAGGAAAAGGATGGAAAAAGATAAGGGATGGTAGGAAGAAGACGCCACACTCTTGGGGAGTGATAAGTCAAGCGAAAATTCACCACAAAGGTAAGGAAACCTTTGATAAGAACCAAGATGGTTCACCCAAGAACCCCAAGAGAACAAAGCTCTCAAAACTCACAAAGGAGTGTAATTGTATTCTGAAATTCAAAGTTGACAAATGCAGCAAATACAAACCTATTTATAGGGATTGAGTTGGCGGCTAGGTCTAATTAAAAGGAGGCAGCAAGCTAGCACCTTTTTAACCCTAATCCTAGCACAAAAGTGGCCCAAGCCCAATTAGAAGGCAGCATCTATCCTAGCTATGCTATGCACTTAGTTAAGCCCAAACAATAGGCCCTTATTACAAAATATCCCAAAAAGAAAATACGAAACAAAACTGAAAAGATTAAAAGGTTCAAATACATAATTAAATAAAATTACTAAGAAGAAATCATGCCCCCACATTGGGCCCTTCATCAACTTGGTTCATTTGGACCATCTTGAGTGTTTCTTCTTCTAGAATGGGCTTGAGTGAGAAAAAATAATTGACTTCTTTATCCAAATCCTTCTTAGCCTTCTTAGCTCTTGACCTTGTCATCGGGCTTCCAAGTCCTTGCAATGCATCTTTGGGCCTTGGGCCCATTGGGCTTCCACTTGAGCTTCCTTGGTCTCCATCAGTCCACCCAAGATTTTTACTATTTATCGAGCTTCTAACTTGGATGCTTGAGAAACCCTTACAAAAATATAGCACTCTTCACTAGTTTGGGATCCTCCAGCCTCTTTGTGCAAGAGCCTCACTCAATATAACAAGGGACCCCAACCCTTGGATTCTCACAGGATATAAAGTTGTTTGAAGTGTTTGATACTCTCAAAAGAGCATATATACACCTTGAAGAATAATAGGTAAAGAGTTAATATCACTTAAAGCTAAAGAACAAAGTTTCAAAGTTGGAAGGAGTTAGATGCTCTCAAAATGATTTCAAAGATATAGTTCTGTTGCATTAACTCCCTAAGTGTTGAAATAAATACCTAAAGTATAATAGAGCCATCAGTGGTGGTTGGGTGCATTAAATGCAAAATCTAGTTGTTATTTCTGACTTTCACGCAAGCAATATCTGAATATTTGAATATGGTATCTGAATATTGTGTTTTCTGGGATTGAATAAGAGCATAATATCCTGATAACAGGACTTATGTATCTGGATATTGGGAAAGAACACTTTCTCTTTTAAATGAGATACTCGAATACCAAATGGTGTATTTGGATATTTCATATAACCTTAGGCTTTTGTAAAGAGATATCTGGATATCATAGAGGTGTATCTCGAATATTTGAAATACCATTTGCTTCTGTCAAGGCATATCCATATATGCCAAAGATGTATCTGGATATTCCAATGTAAATTTACTCTATGGAGTCTAATATCCGGATACAAGGCTTCTAGAAGCCAAAATTTGAATTTCCAAAGGGTTGGTACTTGGATACAAGCCTTGTATCTGGATATAAGACCTTGAAATTTTAATTTTGGCTTTGCAAGCATTTATATATGAAGCCTAATCATATTCCAAACAATTTTAAATATTGAGAAGTGCTTTCCTACCCTTTTTCTCAAGCTATGGGATAATTGAAAAGATTGTTTAAGAGCTTAAAGCAATAAATGACTCTTTACCCTTACAAAGAACCTAAGTCAAAAGATTTTTCTCAAGCTATGGGATACTTGAAAAAAAAAATTTGTGCAAATCTCTTCTTTTAATTATCAAAATCTTTTAAGCATATTGAGTACATAGGAATTTTCTGCGAAAAATAATGACGAAAATCACGACCAAAAATTAATTCCGTCACAAAATCTTTAATATTTCTAAAATTAATAATTTGTGACGAAATTCCATAACTATTTCCTTCGCAATTACGACGATAATATTTCCATCACAAATTAAAGGTTTTCTTGTAGTGATATCAACTGTATTTTTTATAACTTTTTCATTTAAATTGTAATTTTTTTAATGTATTCATTATTTTATAAAGCTAAAATATCATATGTTTTATTTTTAATTTAACAATAACACTAACTGTGAAAAAAATAATTATTATAACATTAACCATGTCATTTGCTAAAATATACCTAAAGATAATTAAATGAAATAAAAAGATAATATGAACTTAATAATATATATCTCATAACCCTTTATGGTAATTACTCATCAAAAAGTAATTTTGATCAACATTATCCAAACAATATTTATTCTATTAAAATCAATTTTCAGATAAAGATTCTCAAACATAAATCACTTTAATGCAAACTCACTTATGACCAAAATCAAATTTGCTTAATTGAGTTCATTTCAAAATCAAGTTTGCAAAATCTAATATCAACAAACACTTAAAAGAATGAGACGTAAATTAATGGTAGTTCAAGAAACTAAAAAGTAATTAAAGAGAAGTGTGGATATACAAATAAATAGGTGTCCCAATAATCCCACCCTTACCAATAAGGATTTTGCAAATTACAATTTAGTTTACCCTGATTTATTTATACCTTAGTGTTTATTTTAAAACTTTTATGAAACAAATAATTACATGATCAGGACGCAAAATGTGAAATGAGAAAAATAAAAAGACAAAAATGTGAGGCAAAGCATAAAATGAAAATTACATGAGCTGGCCATAAAAATAACAAAACAGATTAAGAATAAAGAAAGAGAAAACTAAGGCAAAGCGTAAAAGCATTGCCAAACAGCAATGCAATAATAAAAAATAAAACAAAAACAAAAAAAAACATAGTAATCAACTTTGATGAGAGAATATAATAGAAGGTTTAGTAAACATGTTAACAAACTATTCATGTGTGGTTACTTGAATGGTGGTTGCTGAGGTAGACCTCTGTTTTCCCGTGCAGTAGAGCACTCTCTGAGATGGTGGGTGAATACTTGCAAAGGATACTCCAACGATCAAGTCAGCAATTGAACTAGGTAGGCTAGTGTTTATGATTTGACAGTCATACCTCATGGGCTTTGACCCCTATTTATATTTAAAGTATTTCAGTTGGGGTAGGATTCATTTAGACTAATATCACCACTTATCTCGGCATATATTTCGGAATAAGACTACTATGATCCTTATCAATTTGAGTTAGTATGCATTCTCATCATTTTAGAATATGGGCCATGCCTAAAGATATTAATACCGAACACAGACCAAGATGCTTGAGAAACAATTGTAAGATTAAATTAAAATCCATATATGAATTTAGAACACCTTAATTATGTAAGGTAGAAAGCGTACCTTTGTTAGCCATTAAGCTTACCGATGAATCTGTATATTGAATAGCAATTCATATCTTCAAGAGAAGCATCATGAGAAGATTATCAGAAATCCTAGTGCATAGAAGAGAAACTACCATCCCTCCCTATATGCATTGAAGCTTATGATCTCAATGGAGGCAACCATAATTCATATAGGATGAGAGTAGGAGCCTCTTAATTATGTAAGGTAGAAAGCGTACCTTTATTAGCCATTGAGCTTACCGATGAATCTGTATATTGAATAGGAATTCATATCTTCATGAGAAGATTATCAGAAATCCTAGTGCATAGAAGAGAAACTACCATCCCTCCCTATATGCATTGAAGCTTATGATCTCAATGGGGGCAACCATAATTCATATAGGATGAGAGTAGGAGCCTCTCCTTGTGTATACAATACAGGTTAACCTACTCATCATAGAAAACTTATACACAAGGCCCACAGAATGATAGAATTTCTTTCTTTCCATAGATGCCAACGTGAGAATAGCAGCAAGGTTTCTAATATTAGGTGCAGGCTCTGAAATAAGCAATTCACCTAGATGCCATTAGAAAGGAGAACCATGCCACAGAATATTTTTTTAAAAAAAATAGCAAATCTTACGGTTTTCCAGAGCCCTGCTAATATAACTCTTTCCTTTCCAGCTATGCAATTGGATATTGATAATACAATTTCTTGTTTTTAATTATTTAATTGCAGCTAATTTTAAGATATATGAACCAATCATTTAGGGGGAAAAAATATCGTTCGTACGAGTCACGTGATAGTTATCGTGATGACGCGTAGGGTGGAGTAAAAAAAATAGAAGAAACATAGTAAGCATAATATTATTTTCCAAAAAAAGTAGCATTATATACTTTTAAGGAATGCATATGCGCATTAAAACAAGCATGTGCCGATATGGCTTTAATACCCACTCTCTTATAGCATTTTTATGTCGTGTATGATCTTCTGTGTGACTGAGCTTTTAGAATTAACCTTGTAAGCCACTTTTTTTTTTCCCTTAATAAGATCATGAGGTGTACTAGTACATAATTTAGTTAAAGCCATTTTGGGCACAGTTTGTGACTATTTAACAGTACGGATATTGAAATGTTTTAAGTCTAGGAAGTGGCACTTCTAAAAATCAAAACTATGTTGGGGATTTTTTAATGGAAGTCATATTGGGCTATTCATTGGTTCTTAATATTGATTATTTCTTTGGTTATGATGTTTGTAGTCTTAGATTTGTTAGAGAATCATTCCGTTGGTTCCGTGGTGAACCTTGTAACTTTTGGATCCATGTAGTTTGGGATGAGCCTAAGAATGAGTTGATAATATAATCTGTAACATGTTTTAATGATCTCTAAATATTCTTTCAATGTTGTCAATGACAAATGGCAGCAAGCCAAAAATTCACCATTGATACCGTGTTGAGCCAGGCCTAAGCTCCTTAGCATGCTAGGAGGAGGAGTCCATTTTGGTGAACCCAACACTTTATTTGTGCTTTCATTTTGCTGGCTGCCATTTTGTTTCTTTGTACACTTGATTTGCTCCTCAGCATACTAGGAGTCCATCCATTTTGAGGAACCCAATATTAGGAGTCCATCCATTTTGAGGAACCCAATATTTTGCTGCTCCCATTTTGTTTCTTTTGTACACTTGATTTATGTATTAAACTTTATACGTGATCCATTATTTACAGGTAAGATCTAACTGCCGTTGTATTTTGTCTTGCTATTGGATAGTTATATTGTATATATACATATGTATGTTGTGCATCCTACGGAAGCTTGTTTTGGTATCCTAGTTAGATGTATATGATCTGAATTAAGCAGGGTATTATATAATTTTGGATGTCCTACGGAAAACTCTCCATTTTTTTTTATTTTTTTTTTTAGATGTTGCATATTAATCTATTTTGTTTACTGGTTCAATTAGGTTTATTAGATTGGCTAGTTCATCCTATGCGCCAGTCATGGCCACTAAACTTGGTTCCTGACAATGGCTAACATGAAAAACCTAAAGTCTTTAAACACATTCAAACCTAAAAGTAACATGAAATAAAGCTCGGCTAAAAACAGGAAAGAGATGAGAAAAGAACACACAATAAGCTGTATTAAACTGTCAAACTATAATATAACATAAAAATGTTTAGATACAAATACAAAATCGCCTGCCAACTCTTCTTATCTTAGTCCCTGCCCCGCCCCCCAAAACCCATCCTGCCTTCGTTCTCCAATGTACAGTTCCCAATTGAATTCACCTCATCTATCACCAGGAGTTACTTGGACGTGGTGATTAACTAACTATTGCCTAATGTACAAAGTATGCTGTTTAAAATGTATGCCCCCTTCACTGATTCCAATCTATATATATGTGAATAGGATAGCCATCTTCTAGCCAATTGAGAGAATCTCATAATGATGTTGGGATTTTTGTTGCCAACTTTATTCTGCTAATAAAAGCATCAACTGACATGGTTCCAAGCTCCCCACCAAATCTAGATCTTACTGTAACTGTTTCTGTTTCAACTTCTTTTGGGCCCACAACAGCCATCAATGGAATTTTCAGCTTCTCTGCATTTCTTATGAGTTTTGGCAGGCGCTCTCCATGACAAACTTCAGCTCGAATGCCATTCATTTTCAGTTTGTTGGTTACATCATTGCAGTATTCAAGCTGTGTGAAAATACATAAAATATTTCCATTTAATTCACTAAGCATAGTTTGTTCTCACATATTTAAAAGAAATTACAGTCTGCCTCGTTAGGAACTTGGAAACCCTATAAATACACTTGAGCATCTAAAACAAATCTACAAATAGTTTTGAAATTAACAGATAAACGTTTCTCTATGTCAATCATATTATCATGTTTTAGCTTTCTTCCTATATTGGAAATTATCCCCCATACCCCATTCACTGGTCATAGAGCTCAGTTTTTCTCCATTAAAACCAAAGGATCCATTAAAGGTCAAAATATATAATAGGGAAATACAAAATAGGATCAGACTATACAAATCAACCAAAGATTTGTAAGTAGGTACATTATTAAGTAGTTAAAAGCTGCATTACCTGGGTATCGGTAACTGGTAAAACTCGAGCTTGTATTGGAGAAAGCCATAATGGAAAATCACCAGCATAATGCTCTATGAGAACACCAAAGAATCTTTCCAAGGATCCAAGAACTGCTCTATGGATCATTATAGGTCTCTTTTTTTCAGTGTTTGAGTCAACATATGTGATGTCAAAACGCTGTGGTAAATTAAAATCAACCTGTTAAATAACAGAGTTAAGTCAAACAATCAGGGAAATAGATCTATGCCAATTGCTTCATTCAAATTTAAGTAACCATTTTAAAAATCAGTGGAAAATTGTGATTAATTAATTATACAATCAATAAACAGCATAGCCACAACCCATGATAATCTTAAGAGAATTAAGACAATGCTTATTATAGCCAAGGACCAATTCTTTTAAAAGCTTAAGCTATTAGGTGGAGACACATGAATTATTTTATATCTCAAACAATTATAAAGTCAGGAATTGCCTGTATAGTTGAACACTGCCACTTCCTACCAAGAGCATCCTCAATCTTGAGATCAATCTTTGGCCCGTAAAAAGCACCTCCTCCTTCATCAATTTGATAGGTCCAACCTTTATCATTCAAAGCATCTTTTAAAGCTGAGGTAGCTTTTTCCCATATATCATCATCTCCAACAGCTTTTTCAGGCCTTGTAGATAAATTTACTTCATACTTGTCAAAACCAAATTGCAGCAATATTTCTTCTGTAAGATCTAGGACACCCCTGATCTCATCTTTAATCTGGTCATCTAAACAAAATATGTGTGCATCATCCTGTAAAAATGATATTGAAATCAAACAAGAGCCAGTATGTCAGCATGCAATTTCCAAAAACGAATTAGAAAGCAAATGCATCAACTTCCACAAGGCTATACATATATTTCACATTAAGATATCACATGCCACCATAGTTAAAAAAAATAAAAAATCTAAAAAGGACGGCCCAGTGCACGAGAGATCAGATATAAGCAATTTTATCCTGCGTTGAGAAGCTGTTTCTGGACTAATACCTGTGACTACCAGATCACAAGGCAACAAACATACCAGTGTGCCATGGCTCTGATAGAAACTGGGTCATATTTCAATAGAAGACTAGTATAAACTGAATGTATTCCCTTCCAGTTACTGATATCAGTATGGTTGATAGAAACTGGGTCAGATTTCAATAGAAAACTAGTATAAACTGAATGTATTCCCTTCCAGTTACTGATATCAGTATGATATCAGTATCTGTTACCGAGAACAGTAATGGAAAATAAGAAAATACAGATATCCCAAGCTTTTGAGAGGCCTGGTCTCTCCCACCCAATTCCACACTCAATTCTTGCTCCCCCTCCCTCTTCCCTCCTTTCCCTCTTATACTAACTGATTTCCCACTCTCTCTCTCTATCCCTCTTCCCTCCTACTTCCTCGCCACATCAGCATTCTGTTATGCTCCACTCCATCAGCATGATTATGTTAGCAAACCCCCCATTAAACAGGTGTATATTAGGAGAAATAGAAAGGAGGACAGGGGAGCCAAACCCATAGAATAGAATTATGTTAGAAATACAATATGTAGTAGGATATAAATAGAAGGTGGTTAATTAGAGAGAGAGGGGACTTTCGGAGTGAAACAGATTTAGTGAGGGAGAGCACAGGACTCTCGAATTTCCTGTACAGTATTCTTGAGTCCAATTCTTGTAATCCTAGCAATTGTTACCTCTGGGTCTCTGTAACCTTTTCGGTTCAGATCTCATGAGTGATACTAGAGAAATAAAATTCACTTCCTTTTTCTGTAATTCTGATCCAGTTCCTATTAACTGGTATCAGAGCTCCCTAATCCAGGGAGTTTTTCATGGTGCGCTCAAGAATGGAATTCATATTAGAATCTTTGCAGGGGCATTGAGGCATGGAGGAAGGAAATGGAAGAGGAGAGGCACCAAGCAGAGAGGGATTGAGAGGTCCAAGAAGCCCACAGAGAACTTCTAGAAGCTCGAATGAAGAAGATCGAAGACCTTCTTGAAGACCTCTTGCGCGCAGGCTCTAAGGGCGCAGTGGAAGGGGTGTCAACCAACACCCATGAGCAAGGGGAACCGGGGAATGGGGCGACGGAAGATAGAAGATTGAATGGGTCGTTTGGAGGAGCAAGAACCGATGGGGATGAAGGGCGTCGGAGAAAGTTGGAGATTCCCCTGTTTTCTAGGGAAGATGCCTATGGCTGGATAAGGAGGGTGGAACGTTATTTCTAGTTGAAGGGGGTTACCGAACAAGAACGAATACAAGCGGTGATGGTGGTTATGGAGGGTCGAGCCTTAGTTGGTTCCAATGGTGGGAATCTTGCACGTTGAATCCATCTTGGGATGGGATCCGAACAGCTGTGATACAAAGGTTTCAACCCTCGATGATGCAGAATCCATATGAGTTGCTGTTGGGTTTGAAACAAACGACCGCAGTGGAAGAATATAGGGAACAATTCGAGTTATATGCTGGCCCACTAAGACGCGCCGATCAAGAATACCTTAAAAGGTATTTTTTTGAATGGGCTAAAGGAGGAGATCAGGGCAGAGCTAAAGCTGCACCCACAAAGGCACTATGGGAGATTATGGACTAAGCTCGGATGATTGATGAAAAGAACCAAGCCTTGAGCAGAGGCAGAATGGCCTCAGGCAGCAAAGTAGGATCTGCATACAGGGGTTCCCATCCTCTAAAACAGCTTCCTATGAAGTTGGGCCTAAAGCCAACACATCGAATGCACCACAAGGATGGAGTTTAGTAATGGGTCCCTCAAATGACAAGCCCAATGGCACTTTTAGGAGCAAAGGAGGAGGGTTCAGGATGTTATCCGAAGTGGAGCTACAAGAGAAAATCAAAAGGGGATTGTGTTTCAGGTGTGACGAGAAGTATAGCCCTGAACACATATGTAAGAATAAGCAATTTCAAGTAATGTTGATGGAAGAACTGGCCGAGGAAGAGGAGGACAATGAGTCACTATGGGACTCAGAATGCCCAAATAATAAAGCTTTGCAACTGTCCATACACAGTATTATGGGGCTAACATAAAAAAATCCCTCAAATTATGGGGAGAAGTGAAGGGCAGAGAAAGGTGATAGTGCTGGTTGATTGTGGAGCATCACACAGTTTCATAGCTTCAAGATTGGTAGAAGAATTGAACCTTCCAACAGTAGAGACTCATACCTACTATGTGGAAGTGGGGGATGGGCACAAGATCAAATGTATGGGGGCTTGCCAAGGAGTAGTTCTGCAGCTGCAAGGCCTAGAAATCCAACAAGCTTTTTTTCTATTTGGATTAGGCGGAGCAGATCTAGTGTTGGGGCTGGATTGGCTGGAGAGTTTAGGAGAAATAAGGGCTAACTTTAGAGAATTGACTATGAAAATAGAGGTTGGGGGAAAGGTGATCATCTTGAGAGGTGACCCATCACTATCCAGAGCTGCTGCATCCTTGAAATCTATAAGAAAAGCTCTTCAAGCAGAGGGTCAAGGATTCTTACTGGAATACTGTTAGTAGGCCCCAAATTAAAAAGGTGTACAGCAAAAGAATAAGAGGGGAACAGAGAATTAAAAGTCTGTTAGTTTGTTAATAGTTGACTGAGTCAAAATAAAAGAGGGAAGTATAAATAGAGAGAGGGACCAAAATAGGAGGGATTCTTTGTCTGTTTTCTAGGAGGGAACTGGAGAGATACAGGGCCTCTCAAAAGCCTTGTGGAATACCTTGTGAGAATTCTTGTGAGAAGTTCTGTAATTCTTTGTATGTGATATACCCATCTATTATGATCGTTTCAATATCAGGATAGAGAGGAAGAATAAAGATACTTGAAATTGTTCATATTCTTGATATTCTCTGGTCTAGTTCTATTAACTGGTATCAGAGCTCCCAAGATCCAGGGAGCGTTTCATGGTACGTACCAAGATGGAGGCACGACTAGAATCTTTGGAGAAGAGGCTCGAAGGGTGGAGGAAGGAGGTCAAGGAAGGAAGGCAACAAGCAGAGAGAGACCGTGAGGTCTAAGAATCTCGCAGAGATCTTCAAGAAGCTCGGTTGAAGAAAATAGAGGACCTTCTTGAATGTATGGCGGCACGAACCGCGCCTGAGGGGTCAATGAGCAAAGGTGCGTCTATCGCAAAAGGGTCGATGAGCGAAAACCCACTGGGGAACCACAAAGATCGATGGAGAAGGTTAGAAATCCCTCTGTTTTCTAGGGAGGATGCATACGAGTGGGTTAATCGGGTGGAACATTATTTCCACCTCAAGGGAGTGTCCGAAGAAGAAAGATTATAGGCAGTAATGGTGGCTATGGAGGGGAAGGCATTGAGTTGGTTTCAGTGGTGGGAATCTTGTTCTTTCCATCCCTTGTGGAGTGGGTTTCAGATAGCGGTGATAAGGAGGTTCCAACCCTACATGATGCGAAACCCCTATTGAGTTACTATTGGGGCTAAAGCAAACAAAATCGGTGGATGAATTCAGGGAACAGTTTGAGCTTTACGCTAGACCCCTAAGGTGTACTGATCAATAATACCTCAAAGGCATCTTCTTGAATGGGCTAAGGGAAGAAATACGGGCGAAATTCAAGCTACACCCTGCTAACACCTTATCAGAGATGATGAGTTATGCCCAGATGATAGACGCGAAGAACCAGGCTTAGGACAAAGGAGGTTTAGTGGCAGGGAGCAAGGTGGGGGCGTCTTACAGGGGTTACCCATCCTCAAAGACAGTCACCTACGAGGGAGGATCCAGAATTAATGCACAAAGTAGTCAAGGAGAAGGAGGTTTAGTAGTGGGGTCCACAAACAATAGACCCAATGGCACTTTCCGAGGCAGAGGAGGAGGATTCAGAAAGCTGTCTGAGGCCGAGTAACAGGAGAAGGTCAAGAAGGGGTTGTGTTTCTGATGTGACGAAAAGTACAGCCCCGAACATGTCTGCAAGAATAAACAGTTTCAGGTGATGCTGATGAAGGAAGTTGGTGAAGAAGGAGATGAAGATGACACGATGTGGGAACAAGGGGTGGAGAACAAAGCCTTACAACTTTCCCTACACAGCATCGTGGACCTAACTTCAAAAAAGTCCCTCAAACTGTGGGGAGAGATTAGAGGGAGGAGGGTGAAAGTGCTTATTGATTGCGGGGCCTCCCACAATTTTATAGCCACTGAACTGGTGCAAGAGCTAAACCTCCCTATAATGGAGACACCCACCTACTATGTAGAAATAGGTGATGGGCATAAGATCAAATGTATGGGGGTATGCCAGGGATTGACCTTGCAGTTACAAAGTCTGCACATCCAACAGGACTTCTTATTTGGCTTGGGTGGGGCCGATCTGGTACTGGGTATGGATTGGTTAGCAAGCCTAGGAGAGATAAGGGCCAATTTTGAAGAATTAACCATCAAAATAGAAGTTGGAGGTGAGCTGAGGATATTAAAAGGGGAACTTGAACTGGCCAAAACTGCAGCCTCGTTGAAATCCATGGTTAAGGCCCTCCAAGATGAAAGGCAAGGGTTCCTCATAGAGTAGAAGGCCATCACAGAATCCTCCACTGAAACTGACACAGTTCCAGTTGCAGTGGAAGAGATCCTGAAGGGGTTCGAGGATGTCTTTCAAGAACCCAAGGATTACCACCCCCGAGGAGACAAGACCATGCTATTATCCTCAAGGAAGGTGCTGCCATCCCTAATATCAAACCCTACAGGTACCCTCATTACCAGAAAACTGAAATAGAAAGATTAATTGATGAGATGTCAAAAGCGTGGGTAATAAGACCTAGTGTCAACCCCTACTCAAGTTCCATAATTTTGGTGAAGAAAAAAGACGGCGGGTGGCGATTTTGTGTTGATTATAGAGCCCTGAATAAGGTCACGGTCCCGGATAAATTCCCTATCCCTATTATCGATGAATTGCTAGATGAACTGAGCAATGCTACCATTTTCTCTAAATTGGACCTTAAATTTGGGTATCATCAGATCCGGATGAGGGAGGAGGATATTCCCAAGACAGCATTCCGCACTCATGTGGGGCATTATGAATTCTTAGTTATGCCTTTCGGCCTAACCAATGCCCCATCAACTTTTCAATCACTCATGAATGAGGTGCTGCGGCCTGTTCTAAGGAGGTTCGTGTTGGTTTTTTTTAATGATATATTGATCTATAGCCCTGATGAAGATTCTCATCTAGAACATTTACGAGTGGTTCTACAACTGTTAAGGGAGAATAAGCTCTTCGGCAACAAGAAAAAGTGCAATTTTGGCCAACAGAAACTAGAATATCTAGGCCACATCATATCAGCTGAAGGGGTAGCTGCAGACCCAAAGAAGGTAGAAGCAATGTGGTTATGACCTGTCCCTACAGATTTGAAAGGGCTGAGGGGTTTTTTAGGACTCACGGGGTATTATAGAAGATTTGTTAAGGATTATGGCACAATTGCCAGACCTTTAACACAGCTGTTGAAGAAAGATAATTTCCATTGGGGGAGGGAGGCTCAAGAAGCTTTCGATGCACTACGTTCTGCTATGACAATGCCTCCAATTCTCACTGTCCCTGACTTTTCAAAGACATTTGTGTTGGAAACCGATGCTTCCAACAAGGGATTAGGGGCTGTTCTGCTCCAAGAAGGGCGGCCAGTAGCATTCCTTAGTCAAGGGTTGTCCACCAGAGCTCAAACCAAATCTGTCTATGAGAGGGAATTAATGGCAATAGTGATGGCAGTTCAAAAATGGTGACACTACTTGATGGGCAGGCATTTCATCATCCATACTGACCAAAGAAGCCTCAAATTTCTGACGGAGCAACATTTGATGGGGGAAGAGCAGTGCAAATGGGCTTCTAAACTCATTGGGTTTGATTTCAAAATTGAATACAAACCAAGGTGTGATAACAGAGCTGCGGATGCCCTCTCCCAGAAAATGACCTATGCTGCTCTGTCCATAGTAAACTTCAATGAACTAGGGGGCTGGATGGAAGAGGTTCAAGCTGATAACAGGTTAAGAGCAATTATGCAAGATCTCCTAACTGACCCCAATAAACACCCGGGGTACCACTTGCAAGGGGACAGATTATTCTATAAAGGGAGGTTGATTCTGCCCAAGAATTCGACAAAAATTCCGTTGATTCTGTCAGAATTTCACAACTTTGCCATCAGGGGACATTCGGGGTTTTTTAGAACTTATAAAAGAATTTCCAATTTGTTATACTGGGATGGTATGAAACGGGACATTCAACAGTATGTGGCAGCAAGTGACATCTGTCAACGCAATAAATACCAAACGTTATCCCCGGATGGACTATTACAACCTTTACCTATCCCCACTCACATTTTGTCCGATATATCAATGGATTTCATTAGAGGGTTACCAAAGGCCCAAGGAAAAGACACAATTCTGGTAGTAGTTGATCGACTGACGAAATATGCCCATTTCATTCCCCTTTGTCTCCCATTCACAGCCAAGGATGTGGCTGAGATCTTCCTAAAGGAGGTGGTGCGCCTTCATGGTTTTCCAGCCTCAATAGTCTCGGACCGGGACAAGGTATTTCTCAGTAATTTTTGGACTGAGTTATTTCGAATGGCCGATACCAAGCTGAAGTTCAGCTCAGCTTACCATCCCCAATCCGACGACCAAACGGAAGTAGTGAATCGATGTTTAGAGATGTATTTGAGGTGCGTAACAAGTGCCAAACCAAAACAGTGGCCCAAATGGTTGAGCTGGGAAGAATACTGGTATAACACCAATTATAGTAGCTCTACAAAGCTCACTCCATTCAAGGCATTATATGGTTATGACCCCCCTGTCCTATTGAAAGGAACCACTATACCATCAGCAGTTGAGGAGGTCAACAAATTGATAGCAGAAAGAGATGAGATGTTAGCAGAACTGAGAGCAAATCTGCTCAAGGCACAAGATCGCATGAAATCCCAGGCAGATAAACATAGAAGGGAGGTTCAATTTCAGGCAGGTGATTGGGTTTTTGTTAGGAATCTTTATTCTGAGATCTTGTGTTCCTAACAATTGTGACACGCTGGGGGAAAAGTAGGGAAAGGAAAGAGAGAAAGAATGCAATTCTTTTATTGAGACAGGAAAGAAATAAATGAAAAGTACACAAGACACCCAAAGGAGCACTCTCCTTTCACACTAGAAATGATCCAGTCGTACAATCTGCAATGTTCCAAAGATATCCTAAAGCAACAAGGAGAATCTATTTATAGACTCTATAACAGAAAACCAACAATTGTATCAGCCTAACCACCTAATACTAAGCTCCCTCTACAACAGCAGCTTGACTAAATCAAGTGCCTAACAATTTGCCACCCTATACAAAAACCCCTTTCAGCTGCACCAGTGTCTTCCCTAACAGTTTTCCTCAAATACAACCCTACAGACTCAAATCACTAGCAAAAGGCATGAATGAAAAACTCAGTCCCAGGTTCTATGGCCCATTTCAGATCCTGAAACGCATTGGACAAGTTGCTTATCAGCTGAAATTACCATAGGAGAGTAAGATACACCCTGTGTTCCATGTTTTTGATAAGCATCTAAGCAACTTGGGGAACCCTCCCTTAAAAGCTAGCTATTAAGGGAGAAGAACCAAGCCACTTAAATACACCACTAGGCAGCTCATACTACCCAATGTGGGACTTTTTGGCATCCCATACTACCAAGTCCCTATCAACAGCACCGCCCCTGGACAGCCGACGTCCCGGCGGCTGCACTCTGTGACGCTTCACTCGGCGGTGCTTCACTCGACTTTTCCGGTCAGCCCCTCCGCTGGTCAGCCCCTCCACAAGTAGCCCTTTCCGTGCCGCCGACAACCAGCTCTGATACCAATTGATAAGCATCTAAGCAACTTGGGGAACCCTCCCTTAAAAGCTAGCTATTAAGGGGAAGAACCAAGCCACTTAAATACACCACTAGGCAGCCCATACTACCCAATGTGGGACTTTTTGGCATCCCATACTACCAAGTCCCTATCAGTTTCCCTTTTAAAAAGGGCAATTTCTCCACAGACACACGCACAACCACTACCCCTATGCTCTTGAAAGAACTAGAGTTACAAGTTCAACCGGCTCAGGTTATCAACATCAGAGAAAGTCCCTCTGGTACCACAGAAGTTTTGATCCAATGGCAAGGCCTTCCCGAGTGTGAGAATTCGTGGGAAGCAGCAGCCACCATTCAAGATAATTTTCCTCACTTTCACCTTGAGGACAAGGTGGATCTTTTTGTTGGGGGCGGGGGGGGGGGGGGAGTATTGTTAGTAGGCCCCAAATTAAAAAGGTGTACAGCAGAAAGAATAAGAAGGGAACAGAGAATTAAAAGTCTGTTAGTTTGTTAATAGTTGACTGAGTCAAAATAAAAGAGGAAGTATAAATAGAGGGACGAAAATAGGAGGGATTCTTTGTCTGTTTTCTAGGAGGGAATTGGAGAGATACAGGGCCTCCACTCCATCAGCATGATTATTCTCCACATTCCCCATCCTACCCTTGCTCACATACAACTTAGAACCAGGGAGTCTATCAAGATCACCCTCCAATAAGTAAAAATCAACATTGAGAATTAACTTTAGGATCAACAAGATCAACCTTTCTCTATGATCAGTAGTTCAAAAGACAATGACAGTTTTTAAGCTAGGTATAACAGCATACCTGGGTGAAACCTCTAACACGAAAAAGGCCATGTAAACTTCCAGACAATTCATATCTATAAACGGTCCCCAATTCTGCTACCTTAATAGGAAAATCCCGATAGGAATGCAGCTTCCTTTTGTATACCAAAATATGATAAGGACAATTCATTGGTCGAAGCTGATAAAGATCATCTTCAATACTCATTTGATCATACATATTCTCTTTGTAGAAGTCCAAATGACCACTGATCTTCCAAAGATCAGCTTTTGCCACATGCGGAGTGTACAGCAGATCATAACCATGTTCCATGTGAATTCTTTTCCACAAATCTTCAATTATATGTCTCACAATAGCACCCTTTGGGTGCCAAAAAACTAAACCCCCACCAGCATCATCCTGCATAAATTTAATAAAAGTCCAATACATTACATGCAAGACTTACATCATGAATCAACAGTTATTTAACCACAAAATTAGGCCTAATAAAAAGAAAACCTACCTCGTCCCATTAATCAATACAATCAAAATAGCAAGAAAAATCAATAGTACAAAACATATGTAAATGGTAATTTTAATTGTACCTGTATCGAAAACAAATCAAGATCTTGCCCTAGGCGCCTATGATCCCGACGCTTAGCTTCCTCTTTGAAGTGAAGGTAAGCTTTCAACTGCTCTTCATTCTCCCATGCAGTACCATATATCCTTTGCAACATTGGTTTCCTTTCGTCTCCTCTCCAGTAAGCACCAGCAACAGATTCAAGTTCAACTGCTTTCTTGTTAATATTTCCAGTAGATTCCACATGAGGTCCGGCACAAAGATCCCACCATTCCTCACCTTTAAGGAAAAAGGAATATAAGGTGAGGGGGAAAAAACAGATGGAAACATGTCAGGCAATAACTTTTTTTTAATGCAATGTGAAACCTGAAAAGCACTCTTTCTGAGAACATCCTTGCCTCTTCATTGTTATTCTACTTTACACTTACATCTTCACAGTTCCAATATCAGACACACTACATTGTTCATTTTCATTCTGCTGAAGCATGTTAATTGATCAAGTTAAAGATGCAAAAGAAGTTCAGTTCTCTAAATACTTAGGCTTAGCGGCCATATATGAAACCTCGACCCGACAATAGGTAATACAAAATAGGAGAAAATAGAAATGTCACTAATAGAGTCCCACATTGGCTAAATACCAGTATGTGGAGTGGTATTTAAGTCCTTGCACTCTCCCACCTTAATAGCTAGCTTTTGGGGTGTGGTTCTTCCTTGGGCTTAAGTATCCTATCATTGGTATCAGAGTAGTCTGCCAACCTCCACGGAAAGGGCTACCTGTCCGAGGCTAACCGGGGGGATGATGAGACTAGCTTCAGAAGTACTAAGCCTATGAAACCATTGTTGGATAATCACGTTGCTATTCGCATAGCATCAACCCTTTTTTGAGTTTTATCAATTGAGGCAGATTCTCATTTTATCCAAGAGAAACCTCAACAAGGACTTATTTCTGCTAGACATATTCGTACTGATGGAGCAGTTGGCAGATATTTTTTACCAAGGCACTTTCTTAGAGCAAGGTAGATTATATTTGTAACAAGATGACCATGATTAATATCTATGCTCTAGCTTGAGGAGGAGTTTTAGAATATAATAATGTATTAATTGATCATATAATGTGTCATAAGTCATGGGACAAGTTGTACTAGTTGTACTAAACCTAAATGATTAGTATAAATACACACATACACGAAGACTAATGATCATGAAGTTCGTGCATCCATACAGCAACCCTTCTCTCTCTATAGTCTCACCCGAATGACTAGTATAAATACACACATACACGGAGCCTAACAATCACAAAGTTAGTGTATCCATGCAGCAACCCTTCTCTCTCTCTCTCTAACTTTCAACATGTGGGAAACGAACTGGAGTAAAGAGCTAGAAGGATACCAATATGATAAATTGTGATGGGATCTTCTTTAATGCTTTCCAAAATCTCTATCTTGTATGGTTCATTTAAAGCCATTATTCTTCTACGAGCTTCATCTCTCGAAACTTCTTCTCTTACAAGGGGGAAATTTCTGCTAATAATTCGATCCTACAGACAACATAAGAAATAAAATTATGTTCCCTGAAAACAGCCTAATGCATAATTTGCAAAGGATGGAAACACAACTCTCAAATATAAGAATTTAAAGGAATTTAGATCTAATGGACTGACTATGCTTACCATCTCTTTCTTGATTCTCTTCAAATCTTTATCAGCCAGAGGCTCGATATCAAAGTCATAATAAAATCCATTTTCTATCCAAGGCCCAATCGTGACTTTTGCATCAGGGTAAAGCTTTTGAACAGCCATTGCCATCACATGTGCACACTGCACGCCTGCAACTTATTAGTGAAACTAAAGACACAAAAGAATTCAATAACCAGTACATCTATGTTACAAAGAAGAACAAAGATGCTTGTTTTTTCAGAGTACTAAAACCAACCATATACTAATTGTTGGTATTCTTTGTCATTAACGCATTAGATTTTATGCGTAATTATTAAAAACAGTACTCTAACAGAAATTTCTCATGAATAATAATGCTAAGAGATACAATATATACAGGTTGCTTTTAACTCTTACAATAAAATGAATCTGAAAATATATATATATATATATATATATATATATATTAAACATCAAAAGAAAAAGGCACAAAAATAAATAAAAGGCAAAAGTAGAACACTATATTTCCAATACATTTTGGCATCCATAGTTCGCAAGATCTATAACTAAATTTTCAAGTTGCCCCAAAATATCTTATTCATCTTTTCCATGAACCTCTAGTCCAATGCTATGAATGATTTACGGCACTTCATCCACAACCACCAAAAACATAAGAAACTTATTTTGGCCATTTTTCTAATAAAGTTCAATTAAACATAATTTCATACAAGATAACGAAACCGCTGCAAAAGGCAAAAAATTCGAAAACCCATTACTGAAAATTCGAAACTGATTGAGAAATTCAAGTCAAGCAATTGGAAAATTCTCTTCAAGCAACATTGCATTACCGTGTGGCGGATTCTGAGAAGCCTCTGAGATGATTCGTTAGTTGGGAGAACAATTCTGTCTTTGCCCTCGTTCTGGTTCTGGTCAATGGAAGTAGCAGCCGCAGAGGAATCGGTGGCCACGGCGGCGAAGTATTTTCTGTTGGTTGGAGAGAATGGAGTATGGATGGAAGCAAAACGTGTTTGTGAATGACGACATGCTGAGTATGGTTGTTTAACTAAAGAAATAGAGGATAAGCGAGGAAAAAAGGTTGCGGGTATGGTAATGGTTAAGGTTAAGGGAGCCATTTGGTTGAAGAAGACCTAAAATGATGATATGACTCCCTTGTTCTGGTTAACTTATATCTCGGAGTGTGTGGTGGTGGTGAGGGTGTGGACGAGTTGCAAGTGGAAAGGTCAGGTTTGAGGCTCTAAACTCAATCCACGTGATATGTTTGATTTTGGCATTTTCAGATATGTTCACCTTCATCCTCAATAAGCCTTTCTAGTTTTTACACGAATTTAGCCTTTATTATAATTTTTAATTACTTATTTGTACGAATTTCTTATTTCGGTAGACACTTATTTTGATTATTTAAATATACATGTGTCATTATTTAGGTCAATTGTCTCTCAATGTCAATATTTAAATACTAACTAATAACATTTGTATCTTTAAATGATTAAAATAGGTGTTTATTTTTTATTTTATTATTAGAAGATGTTTTTTTTTAATGTGGTAAATCCAAGAGGTATTCCCACACCCAAAAATATGAGACTAATATCTGTTATGATGTTGGCTTGGCCTTAGACACAAGGAGATTTTAATGGGATTTGAACTCCTAAAGTCTATTTACATGAAATCTAATTTGTCAACTTAGCCGCACCTCGGTTATCATCCATCTTTGTAGGTAATTTGTCAGCAAAAAAAGCTTCCAAAACTTGTAGGAGAAATTATTCTATAAGTTTAATCTACATAACTTGTGTAGACTAAACAAATAAAAATCATACATTGACTTATCAAGGCGACATTAATATTTAATCTTTGAGTAAAATGATATTTTTGTCCTTGAAAATGTGTCTCACTCGCAATTTAGCTCATGATTCAAATTATGTGTACCATTTAGTACTTCAATTATTCAAACTTGTTCATGTTAGTCCCTACTAGAACTAACAAAATGACTAACATGAAACAAATTTGAATTATTCAATGACTAAATTATCATATAATTTAAATAAAATACTAAATTGTGTGTGAATTAACCAAACTACTAGCTTACTTTTTAATCATGTATTAAATTAAAAAAAGTTTAATTACAATAATAACTACTTGAAAAGTCAATTTTTTAAAATAGTGTATAAACATATGATTTGATGATAGTATAAATTTTTTTATAAAAAAAATGAATTAAAATTAAACTCTAACGAATATTGAGTCTTCTATTAATAATTAAAAGGGATATACTAATGATTGGTGATCCTATCTTGGTAAAGCATCAATCACTAATTTGCTCCTTTTAATTCTTAATGAAGTACACAATATTTGATAGAATTTAATTTTGATTCATTACCAATGTAATTTTTTTTATACAATCATCTAATTATATATTTACACATCATTAAAAAAGTTTAACTCTTCATCATACCCAAAACTCTTTCAATGATAAATAAATACATAATTAAACAATAATGTATTACACTCATAGTAAATTAAAATTAAATCTTATTTGTTTGATGTACTTTTTTAAATTAATGATTTAATTTTAATTTTAAAACTGAATATTTTATTTTAAATAAAAATAATTAAAGAATAAAATATTTAAAAAAAATGAGTCAAACATAACAAATTAAGAATTAGGGGGGGGGGGGGAGCAAGCGTAAGTCGTGAAATAAGTGAATGACATGCCTAAAAAAATTTCAAAACAAAAAGTCACGTATTTAATAGTGGTATAGGTTGAGAAATATTTTAAAATGTGATTTAGTTTAGTAAAAAGAAATAGGTTGAAAAAGTGGCACATTCAGCCACAAAAGCCATAAAAAACGAACACATTAATATTTTTCATTAATGAGGCATATAAATATTTAATTTACATGAAATGTTTTTTATTTATTTAATGGACTATATAATGATGTATTGATTATTTATTGACTTATTCTATTTAAATTTTGTAAGTTAAGTCAATAAAGTTTAAGCTAAGATAAAGAAGATCTTAATCCTCAAAATATTTATTGGATCAATTTTGATTCATTCTCAATGTAAAATTTTTTTACACTATCATCCAATTATATATTGTTAAATTATTAAAGAAATTTAACTATTACAACTACTACTTAAAAAATCTAACATATATAATAATAGTACAACACATTATTAAATGATAGTGTATAAAATTTTATTCTGTCAATGGATGAAATTTAAACTCGTATCTATTCTAGACGAAGTGTTTTCAATTTTTCCCCAATACAACGTTCTCCGTTTACTTTCTCTCTTTTTTAAAGTAAATTGAGAATTCATTTTTGTAGTGAACTTGTCCAAAATTATTTAGCTGGAAATAATGTTCCAAATAATTAAGCTTCATGCATATGATGGTGGTAAATTTCAAACTCATATCTATTGTAGAGGACAGGGTTTTAATTTTTCCCCAATACAATGTTCTCCATTCACTACTAGAAAAATGCTATTTACCAATGGAATTTAGCGACAGTTTTTATTCCGTCTCTAATTGAGATGGATTTCGAGACGAGTCACATAAATAGTGGATGCAAACTAAATTTAATATGTTAGTGACAGAATTAGCCTCTAAAATAACCGTTTCTAAATCTGTCTCTAATTAGGTAATCAAAGCTATTTGAAATTAATTTAATGTTAGCAACGGATTGAAACCATCACTACATCACATAAAACAATTGTTAAAAAGACATGTCATATGGAGACAGAATTGGTCCGTCTCTAACATTTAAAAAAAAATTAATGCTATATACAGTGACAGATTGGCGCAGTCGCAGATTTAGCGATATGTTTTAAATTTTAGAATAATGTAAAGGCGGATTTGGTGATGGATGAAATCTGTCACTAACTAAAATTACCAAAACACATAGTTTTGACTTTTTTAAAACAATCTCTTCTCTCATTCCCCCTTCTTCCCCCACGTTCCTTACTCCTCTTTGAATCCTAATCCCTTCTTCCCTAAACCCCTCCCTCATTCACTGCTTTGTGGTCAATGCTTGCCGATGGAGGTGGTCACGCTTGGTGGAGGTGATCAGTTCTTGCTAGTCGTCATTTGAGAGGTAAGCTTTCTCCAGATTTTCTCTATTGGCTCTTACTTTCTACGTCTAGAAACCTCTGTTATGAGAGCTAAACTATTGAAAGGTCCTACTAATTTCAAAACCTTAGCCCGTAAGGTCCGTGATAACCGAAGTGTTGGATTATTTAATCCTATGTGGACTAGCATAGTCATATATTTGTTAAAAGACTTGGATTAATTGAACGTCATATTTGTGGAACATATATTGGTTAAGCCCATTTGTGATCACTTTTGTTATTAGGCTTTTATAAGCACTTAAACCTATCATGGACTGTGGTAATATATGAGCATTGTGTATGGATTTTCTATGATGGGTAGGTTAACCCATATTGTAAACACAAGGAGAGGCCCCTACTCTCATTTATGGTTGCCTCATTGAGATCATAAGCTTCAATACATATAGGGAAAGATAATAGTTTCTCTCCTATGCACCAAGATTCCTGATAATCTTCTCATGATACTTCTCTTGGAGATATGAATTCCTATTCAATATACAGATTCATCGGTAATCCTAATGGCTAACAAAGGTTTGCTTTCTACCTTACATAATTAAAGTGTTCTAAATTCATATATGAATTTTAGTTTAATCTTACATGTGGTATCAGAGCCATCCTATATGAATTTAGGGTCCAATTGCATGATAATAATCTTTGAACCTAATTTTATTCATGAAACCCAAATTCCCCTTTTATGATTTCATGTAAATAACGTTTCTAATTCAGTTTGAGATCTTGGGGCTTTTGTAATACTCATCGATAAAAATATTTTGATATAAAGTATGCATGAATCATAGACATGTAGAGGGAGAATTTGACTTTTGAAGTTTTAGGTTCAAAATTTATGATTTGAATTCAAAATTTCAAATTGGACCCTTTTAAACAAGTAATGATGCATGATTTCTTGATATGTTATTTCTGGGACCTAAAGTTTATGTTTGAAAATATTTAATTGGATAATAAATGGAGTTTTGGGGTTGAATTTGACAAAATTATAATTCAGGTTTATATGCGAATTTTTTATTCAATTAGATTGGATAGCGTAATAATGTTTAATCTTGATTTTAGAATTCAAAACCTCATTAGATTTTGATATTTTTTAAAACAAAAGTAAAGTTTCCTCATTGCGTGGAATATTGTTTTGTTATTTGCCTAATTATGTGGGATATTGTTATATTTTTTTTATGATTTTGTGGGATAATGCTTTTTTTTTCTTGATTATATAGGATATTATTTTGTTGTTTCCTTAAATAAATATTGTGCTCTTAAAATTTCGATATGAAAATTTTTATGTGTAATTCTCACATAATTTAGAATTGTTTCGTATGGTGTGCTCTTCCTCATGAAGCACCGTAGCTATTGATTTTATTTTTTAGGTGCATTATGTATATTAATTAAGCAAAAAAAATGCTAGAATTTTAATTATATGTTGTTTTAAGAATGTTTTAATGTTTTGGAGAATTTTATTGTTTGATAAATGGTATTGCATCATACTTTCTTGGCAAATATTATTTAGATGCCAATGAAAAAATTTGTAAATTGTGTCATTATTGTTATTGTGTATAACTTTTGTAAAAGTTTATTTAAAATAAATTTGGACACACTAAGACTATTTATTTTATATTGTACACTCCTAGCTTCATTATTAGCTAATTGTCATATTAATTTTTGTAGAAATTTTTTTTATGAAGTTATACTATATTTAAATATGGATAATTTTGAGTATTGGCAATCTTAAAACATCATGATTATATTCTGTCAAGATTGATTAGGAGGTCATTGGCACATTATTTTATATTATGCTATTGCAAATTGAATAAATTATATATACCCATTATTTGTTGCATAATTATATTGTGAAAATATTGCTAAAATATTTTTGATAATGGACAAATTTTAAAGCAATAGCAAAAGTAATTAAGGTATACTTGTGTGTATTTTCTCATGCACTGTATAAATGTGATTTAGAAATTATTTTGTGTAAATTTTGTTACAAATTGTGCTATAACATTTTTTTATGAGCATTCTGTTAGTAGACATATAAAAGAGCTAATTTTGTTACACACCATTGAGCTATTTGGTTATGATGGCTCTACATACAAGGATGAACGACACATTGCCTGAGGTTAGTTGTGAAATTTTTTTGATTGGTGGTCTATTATATAATTGCATAAGCGAATAAATTTATTATTAAGGTGTTATTCACCATTTTATGCCTAATTTTGAAATATGCAATTATATATAAGAGTGTAACAATTATCTAAAATGATGTAGCATGTAAACTTGTTAATTCCATAAGCAGTTTTATTATTATTATAGTAATTTCATTTAATTGTGATCTCACCTATCGTGGGAGTTAATTATAATGAGTTGAGTGTGCTTATTATATTTTATGTTACTCTCAGATGTGACTCAATTTTGACACAGAAATATATATTTTTGTGTTGTTATGTGCATAGAATATTGCATAATGTATTGAAACAAATATATGATATTTTACAATTTTTGTGTAAATTGAATTTTGAGAGTCATTATTTTATGATATTTAAAACCGTTATGCATATTTTGTATAGTTGTGTCCTCGCCTATTGCGAGACTAATTATGACAATGTGTTATTTTGGCAATGACGTGATTACATTTGTATTGAGAATTATGTTAATAATGTACTTACCCTATCGGTTTGTCTTTATAATATGATTTCTAATGATTTGTTAAATGCATTAAATGTTATGTTCTTAAAGTTTCCAGTATCCTTTCGGTATTAGCTTTAGGAACATAATTTTTTAATGTTGTGGGAGTTGCTTATGCATTGTAATTCGGGACCCTTATGTGGGATTACAATGACATAAAAGCTCAATTATAATTGTATGCTCAATCCTGTTATAATATATATGAAATATTACTCATTGTCAAATATTTTGCTTGAATTGATAAATTCATTTGTGGACATTTATAAGTGACAATATTATGTAATTGAATGTGTGAATCATCTTGTGAATCTTGACAAATGAGATAAATGAGCATTTTGTAAGAATGCAAAGTTATTTTGTGAACATGTGACCCTTAGGCGGGATTACAATGACATAAGAGCTCAATTATAATTGTATGCTCAATCATGTTATGATATATATGAAATATTACTCATTGTCAAGAATTTTGGTTGAATTGATAAATTCATTTGTGCACATTTATAAGTGACAATATTGTGTATTTGAATGTGTGTATCATATTGTGAATCTTAACAAATGAGATAATTGAGCATTTTGTAGCAATCCAAAGTTATTTTGTGAACATGTGATTTTGAATGATTTTGCTTTCGCCTATCGTGAAGCTAATCAAGATAAGTTGTCATGTCAAATGAAATTTATTTTCTCAATTTCATTGGAATGAATCTGCAAATATTATTTGGGTTATTTAATTAGTTGACACACTCTATTGGTGTGATATTATTTATTATATTCTGTAGTTTGAAATATTTTTGGATTATGTAAGTAATGGACATACCCTATCGGTGTGACACTACTTGACATAATAATTGTGTGATAGAGAAAATATTTTGAATACTTTAGAAAGTTCGAACACACTATTTGTGTTTGTTTATTTATTTATTTATTGGTATTTATTAATTCAACTATTTCTCTCTATCAAGTGGGAGATAATTATATATTGTAATTCGGGACCCTTAGGCGGGATTGTAAGATACAATGACCTTATTTCAATTAATTGTCTAGTTAATTGAGCATGAGAAAGCCAATGCTTATATAAGCATGCTATAATTTTTGATATGGTTTTTCTCTTCCTTTTGTGTTTGTCATTGCTTTATTGTTGGGACATATAGTGAGGATATAGTTAAGTCTCTTAAAGTATATTGTAATATAGCAGACTCCCTATACCTATGGTTGTTGTATATTGTTGATGATAAACATTAATCTTTGATAAGACAACATGTTGAAGACTTGTTTGCCTAATATGGTTTTGAAAAGAATAATTGCTCTGACTTTCTAATGTCTTAAATTGTGGTGTTATTGATGTGTAAAATCACCTCTTGAACCTATTTTTGTAATGAGTATTTTTTGTAACAATTTTGGGATATACAGATAAGTTTTATATATTATCTGTATGTACTTGACATTACTATTATTTTGTTAATGCTCAAGCATTGTAATAGTTACTACTTTTTGGTAGTAAATTTAACTTAATGTTATTTCTCATTAGCTTTCTATTTGTAAGGAATGATTAAGAAGCAATTATGCTTTTGTATTATTCTAATGTCATGATCCTTAAAACAAATAATCAAATTTGATGAAATATCACATGGTAAAATCCTTAGATCAAAGTTGCTTTTCTAAGGTTTCTTAAATGTTATGATGGATGTGGTTTGTTATATAAATGATTTGGTCGATATCTTTTGTATGTATTTATTATGAGCCAAAATCATCATATAAATCACTTCAATTAATAAAGATTCCTTTTGTTAATAGTGCACAATTTAAGATCAATAATATTTGAATTAAACATATTATACCTATGACATTATTATTCAACATTTTCCTTAGTTGAGAATAAGGTAAAAACTTATATGTTTGCTTTCTATATGGGTTGAATATATGAAATTGCCTATGGTAGATTAATTTGGATTAAATATTCTTTGCATTTCATAAGGGGAGGTGATTTTGTAATTGTTACTCGTTTTGAAGTAGTTAGTATAAAATATGTGAAGTTTGTTGAAATGTCTATTTTGATAAAGTCTGTTATATTTTAGGCCTAATATTTGAGCAAATAAATACATAAGTGCATGCTAAGTGGTTTATATATGGCTTAATACTGACTTTCAGGTATTGTTGTTTGAAATTTGATCTAAGGTGTTTTGTTTCTTTGCATTGTTTATCAATGCATGGTACCTTATGTAAGACCTATTATTTACTACATCATTTACCAACTCATAAGTCTTACGTGAAATATATATATTTCTTTTATTACATATAAAATTCGGTAGCGTTTCCTTTGTTTCTCGTACGTTCCCAAACGTCATAAAATAAATAGCGGATTACAATCAATCATTTCGAACCAACCAGAGTACATATATATATATCAACAAGAGATCTCCGATCTCATTCAAAATATTCGTTCATTCAAAATATTATCAGAGTACGTACATTATACAAGTGTATACTAGACACTATCCTGACTGAGCACACTTAAAATACAACAGAATTGAGAACAACAATGCTAGTTCATCAGTTTCCCTGTCCTGTCTATATCAGAGTAATATATAATATACATCATATTATAATTACATAATGGAGCTCAACTCCACCAAAATACAAGTATCATAATACAACAGAATCCTCCGTACTTAACACGTAGAGGGTCCGGGGTGTTCTTGCGAGTATGAGAAAGAGGGGGTGAGAAACAACTTCCCAGTGAATGTGAATAAAAACTTGTATATAAAGTATGCATGTAATTAGAATGCAAGCATACACACAATGCAATATATCAAGTAATATCAAACCAACATATGCAATGAGTTTATGAATGCACATGATGTTCACACCTTTTTTTCACACTTTTTCTTTCTCCACTCCTCTTGTTGTGCACTAACCCCTTCCGGTTAGGCCCTCGCAATATGCAGTATGTAATGTTTTATGTCATTCTGTTTCCATTTAACCCCGAAGGTTAGGCACCCCTCAAGTATTGTGCACTAACCCCTTCCAGTTAGGCCATCTCACTATGTAATGCAAGTAATTATGCACCGCTTATTCTTTCATCTAACCCTTTCCGGTTAGGTAATCTCTCACATATTGTATACTAACCCCTTTCGGTTAGGCCATCTCACTATGCAATGCAATGCTTTCATATTCATATCATGCTCAATCATAATATCATAATAACATCACATTTAATCAATACAAGATTTAAACTACACAAGCATTATACTCAATCCTCTCAATTTATGATTGAACCACACAAGTATTATGCTCAATCCTCTCAACCACTTTCACTTAGTTACACATCCCTTCATTGTACTAAGTTATCATTTTAAGCCTCTGTGAATCTATTCAATGAATCTCTTAGTGAATCTATTCACACAATATTGTGAATCTATTCATACATTATTGTGAATCTATTCACAATGCTATTCATGGGTCTGTGAATCTATTCACACAATATTGTGAATCTATTCACAATGCTATTCATGGGTTTGTGAATCTATTCACAAAATATTATGAATCGATTCACAGTGCTATTCACGAGTTCACAGTGCTATTCACGAGTCTGTGAATCTATTCACAAAATATTGTGAATCGATTCACAGTGCTATTCATGAGTATGTGAATCTATTCACAATGTTATTCACAAGTCTGTGAATCTATTCACACATCTTGTGAATCGATTCACATTCATAAAAATCAATTTTTGATCATATACCTCTTATCTTAAACTTCATTCATTCATCCATTTATCCATTTATTCATTCATTCATTCATTCATGTCATAGCAAATCCAATCATTCTCATACATCCATACCATTGAATACTAGTAACAATCAAAACATTCAAAAACAACATTAATACATAGAAGTTCTTATCTTCAAGACTTAAACTTACACCCTAAATAACACCATACCATATCACAAATCAACCCACACTCACCTAGCAATGATTTAGGACAAGAACTAGGCTTGAGGTGATATCAAACCAACCAAAATCCTTATGAAAACTTCCTCTTCAACTTCCTTCAAAACAACCAAATCATACAAGAACTTTAGAATTTGTGTTCTTGATTCTCAAATATGAACATAAGTTCTCCATTAAACTAAAACCATAGGATTGAAGAAGAGATGAAGGTGATCAATAACCATCAAATAACCTAAGCCAAAAGATGAGTAAAAATACTTATTTTGGCTCTTACAACCTTGAGAAAACCTTGGCTATGGAGACTTTGATATTTTTAAGAAGATGACCATATGGTCATCCAACATGCACGACTCCAACATGAAGAAAGGGGGGTGAAGTTGAATTGTCAACTTTGCCCTCCACTTGGATGAGAAATCATAAAATTGCCACTGAGGGTGTAAAATGACCAAAATACCCTTGGTGGTTTCAAAAAATTCCCAATTTATCCCAATTCCAGAAAATTACACTAGGACTTCCATATGATTTAGTTAAGCTATAATTAAGATTGGAATCAAAATTTAGGGATGTTACACCTTAGGTAAGTGAGATCAAGTTTTGTTGTCAATGTACGTTGTGCTAGTTGTATAGTGGTGACTAGTGTTGCTGTTATTGTTCTACATGAGACGATCTTACATTCTGTTGTTTTTACTTTGTAAAATATTTGGTGATGCCTATTTTTTTAATTTAAGGCATACAAATATTTGAAATTTTTTTTTATTGATGAATTGTCTTATAAAGCACACATATTCAAAAAAAAATTTGAAATATGTTAAATTTGCGATCTTGTTGCCCATTAATGTATAATTCTTTTTTTTTTTTGTTATTATGGGAGTTAGAGACTTTGTGATTGGTATGTCCTTAATAGTGGTTAAAAATAGGTCCTATGTGCTTCTGCTGTTGGTAACTTAGTTATATGCTCAAGTGTGTATTATTTATTGCCTATGTTATAACACTTAAGTGATCTTGAGTGAGCTGTTGTAAATTTGCAAGTAATTCAATAATATGTGTAAGGTATTATGGATTTTGATCTCACTCACAAGTGATCAAATCACTTTAAGTAAATTTTGGTATAGGTTACCCATTTGAGAAAATCCATTTAAGGATTTATATTTGCGATGACAAAGAGGAGTTGATCTGTCGTAAAGTGTCAAGTGGACACTCGTAATCTCCTCAATTGTGGAGGCAGGGTATGTGGTTGGTAATGAAGCCAATTTTGTAATTATCCAATTGTTTTTGGTTAGGCTTCATATTGTTTTTGATTTATGACCACATTTTGATGACTCTGCAATAATGTATTTCTCTCTGTTTTGTACTTGTGTTGTTGGAGAGAAAGATTGTGAGTTTCATACACAATTTGAATAATATTATCACAGAGTTAAGTTTTATCCCACTAATAAATATTTTACCATTAGAGTATTTTGAAACTTATGTGACTCTAATGAAGTTGACTATGTTTTGATATGTTGGATTAGTTGGAGTGTGCACAATTGTTATTATGATGTCTCGAGACTTATTGAAACTTTTGTTGCCATATGTTGTTATGATGTGCGCACTTTTGTGATAATATAGCATATTATTGGAGACATTTTGGACCCAGTCTTATTTTGTTGTACTGAGATAATTTTGTTGAATCTCAGAAGGCATCTTAGGCGGATACTAGGGTCATTTTGTTGGGAATTGCACATGATCACACTTTTGGCATGCATTTTGATGTGCTTTTCCTATGACTTATTGTTTGAGACATTTTGGACCCAGTCTCATTTTGTTGTGCTGAGATAATTTTGTTAAATCTGAGAAGGCATCTTGGGCAGATGTTAGGGCTATTTTATTGGGAATTACACGTGATTACACTTTTGGTATGCATTTTGATGTGTTTTCCCTTTGGCCCACATTCCACTTTATGTTAAGTCACAAGGATTTGAGTATCTTACATGTATGATATCAGTATTCCTATCAAATATGATTTTCTGCATTTTAAGGTACTTGTAATCCCTTTTGTACCAATGGTTTAGAGTGTTTGCTCATAATCGACATTCTTTGTGGCCACATTAATCTGAGATATTGTTCATTTTACAATGTTTGTCTATGCTGTCCAAGTGAGAGATTGTTGGATTATTTAATCCTATGTGGACTAGCATAGTCACATATTTGTTAAAAGACTTGGATTAATTGAATGTCATATTTGTGGAACATATATTGGTTAAGCCCATTTGTGATCACTTTTGTTATTGGGCTTTTATAAACACTTAAACCTATTGTGGACTGTGGTGATATGTGGGCCTTGTGTACGGGTTTTCTATGATGGGTAGATTAACCCATATTGTAAACACAAGGAGAAGCCCTTACTCTCATCCTATATGTATTATGGTTGCCCCATTGAGATCATAAGCTTCAATGCATATAGGGAAAGAGGGTAGTTTCTCTCCTATGCACCAGGATTCCTGATAATCTTCTTATGATGCTTCTCTTGGAGATATGAATTCCTATTCAATATACAGATTCATCGGTAAGCTTAATGGCTAACAAAGGTACGCTTTCTACCTTACATAATTAAAGTTCTACCTTACATAATTAAAGTGTTCTAAATTCATATATGAATTTTAGTTTAATCTTACACGAAGGCCTCGTAAATGCCGATTCATAGACTTCACCCAACGTCTTCCGAGCCTCATCATCTTTTCATATCATGCGTCTGCTTGCCAAATTTTGGAAACCCATCTGCATCATTAAGGCCTGCCAACGTTATTGAGAGCTTGGTAAATATGATGGGTCTTGCTTTTTTATCTCGAAAGTTCATTCCTCTTATGGTTTCATTTTCTGGGTGCTTGGTGTTTTGAACTGATATGCTTGCTTTACTAGTGTTCTTTGTTTCCTTGAGGATTATGGGTTTTGTTTTATAAGTGCACAACACGCAATAAGATTTTGGGAATCTTAGGTAAAAATATATTTTGCAAGACAATGAATTCAAATATATAGATATATATAAAGAAAGAGAGATAGCGAGTAAAGTGTTGCAGAGCAAGAGGTATGAGAGACCGGGGGAGGGGTAAAGAGTATGGCCATGCTCTGGCCAATTGTACTGTATTATGACACAATTGGCTCACAATTGTGGCAGGATGCCCATGAATTAAGGTTTATTTATGTATTTATATTGCGCTTTTGCAGTAAACAAGGTTTCAAGTTTGTTTTGTTGATTGTGGTCATAAATAAATGCACCTAGCTTATAATGTTTACATTAAATGGTGGGTCATTTTTATTTCGGAGGTTAGCTTTTAGCAGAGAAAGATCACTAAGTGATCCTCTGACACATAAAGTGCAAGACAAATCCCATTATGCATGTCATTTTGGTTGAAATTGGTGTCGTGTCACAAAAAGCCCAAACTTGTAGTGAATGTCAAAAGATTTGTAATCTATATGCTGATGCAGAGTAGTTTTCATAATCTCTTATTTTACTAGGGAGAAAACTTGAGTCATCTTCAAGTCAAGTTTAGCTGCAAGTGGCTCAAATTTCCTCGTTTTTGAAATAGATTGCTTATGGCAGTGTTATAGAAAAGGGAGCTACTTGGTGAATATGTGGCAGTGGCTTGTGACTATAATGAGAGTAAGTCTCGATTTGGAGTTGATAATTGAAACATCTTTTTGTTTTGACTGACTCAGATGATTAATGTTACCTTTTGCTAATTGTTAACTGAAAAGAAATAATATAATTAAATTTGCTTATCCATTAAACTTTCATATATTAATTAAATATTTAATATAATGTATGCCTTATCATTGTGTACATGACTTTAAAATATCTTGCAGTTTAGAGGTCTCCTCACCAGAATAATATTAAGAGTAATATTGTATCTTTTCAATATATTCCAATGTAATAATATTTAAATATTGATGTCTGTTTGTGGGTACTTTATAAATATTCTTATAGTTATATTGAAAATGGTGATATTAAATTATTATAATATTAATAATCTAGTTCTTGTTGATAATGTCGAGATACAAGTCCATTTAATGTAATAATATTTAAATATTAACCTTTGACCGTGAGAACTTTATAATTAGTCTTATAGTTATATTGAAAATGGTGATATTAAATTAATATAATATTACTAATCTAGTTCTTGTTAATAATGTCGGAATACAAGTCCATTTAATGTAATAATATTTAAATATTGACTTCTGACCGTGGGATCTTTATAATTAGTCTTATAGTTATATTGACAACTGTGGTGATATCACCACTGCACATTATTTGAAGCTCATTGCTAATAGTGTTTATTTTCTTTTCTTTTGGCAAAGTATATGACTTGAATAAAGTTTACTCACTTTGTTGGGTGATAACAGAAGTCTGAGTCCTGACTCTATTTCTTAAACCAATAAATAATACTAATTTTTTTATCAAAAGATACTACAAGAGGCATATAATCATATATGTTGCAGGTCATCATAATAAGAATCCTTTCTCTCTTTGCCTCTCTCTTGTGAACATTGGATGTCAGTGATTAGTACATTTAATACAACACTATAACCTATATGTTCTCTTTGTAATTGTTGTTGTTAATTTTTTTTATTGGGGCAATTACTTCCCTTTTTTTAATTAAGCTGTTTACTTCCCCTTTTCAAGAACTTGAACATTGGTAGGCCAATAGAAAAAGAACAGGTTCATCTTTAGTTAATAGGATTTTGTTTTAGAAAATAAATTCTACTACTAGGAATGGGACTTGGGGTATGGGGTTATGTGGGATAGGAATGTTGGTGGGTTATGTTGATCTTTTTTTCTATCTCTAAAAGGATTTGTCTTGTTGCTTTTATATATTCTCTTATGACTATTTATTTTTGTTTTGTTATATAAATATTTGATATGTTCTTTCTTGTTTTAGTATAACAGTTACCTTCATGGTTTTTTTTTCTTTTTTATGTTCAATTTTATTCCTCTTTTTCCTGTTGCGTTGTAAAGATACATTTTGTTCGATTCCACTTTTACCTGTTACATTGTGAAGGGACTCCTTATGTAAATGTAAGGCAAGGATGTTAAAATTTATTTATTTTTAAAAATCTGGAATATTAGAGACAAAAAATTTTCGTCTCTCAATCTGTCTCTAAACTTAATTTGGACACCAATTTTGGTGTGCAATCAGTGACAGATTTATTTAATTTAGAGATGGAATTTTCCGTCTCTAATTAGAAACAGAATTTATATTCTATTTCTAAATATTTATCAATGTAACATGTAACATCCCTGAATTTCATATGTTATGATTTAGTTAAATTCTTTGAATGAGTTGTATGTTCTGTTACAGGAATGGTAATATATTGAGTTAGAATAAGTATTTTTAGATTCTGGCTATACCGGAGAACTCGGTAGAACCTAAGGAAGAAATAGGTGAAATCTAAACTCTTATATTTACTTTGGCTAAGTTAGGACATACTGGTAAATTCAATTTTCTTCAGGACCTATTGGGAATTCTTAGAAAATCACAAGGGTATTTTAGTCTTTTTACACCCTCAGTGGCAAATTTGTGATTCTTCCTTTAAGTGAGGAGCAAGATAGACATTTCAACCTCCCCTCCCTCTTGAAATGGGGAACCGGCCCCCTTGGATGACACAATGTCATCTTCTCCAAAATTTAAGACAAGCTCCATAGCCAAAGCTTGCTCCAAGTTCAAGGTTCCAAAGTAAGTATTTTTACTCACCTTTTGGCTTAGGTTATCTGATGGTTATTGATCACTATGATCTCTTCTTCAATCCTATGGTATTAGTTTCTTGAGAAACTCATTTTCATCTCTAAGAATCAAGAACACCCATGTCTAAAAGTTGGTTGTTTTGATTGAGTGTTTTGAAGGAAGTTGAAGGGAAGGTTGCCTTGACTACCAATCCCATATTGGAATCAAGTTTAGAGCATTTTAAGGTGAGTGTGGATTTACTTGTATTATTGTATGATGTTCTTAGAGTGAAAGTGTATGATATAGGATTAAGCTTGAACCTAGGGTTTTCACCTATGCTTAAGGTTGATGTGTTTTGTTGCATGTTTTTAAGGATTTAGGTATATGAAAGTGAATGATATGGTTAGTGTATTTTGATGGAATTGAGGACATGATCCCATAGGGAACTTAGGGTTTTGGTTTGAAGTTGGGCGTGACACTATTCCTACCAAGATTCCAAACCACGACCGTGGTCACCACCACGGGCTAGCCGTGGTTCTCTCTGGAAATGGAATGATGGTGTCTCGTGGCCAACCATGGGCGTGGTCTCCACCACGGTCTGGCCGTGGTTGTCTCTGGAAGATTGGTTTCGCGTATAAATACCACACCACGGCCGTGGCCTTCACCACTGTCTGGCCGTGGTTGTCTCTGGAACTACACACCACGGGCGTGGCCTATACCACACCCTGGCCGTGGTTGACTCTGTTTCTATTTGGTTGAGTTCTGTTTTTCCTGAACCGTGCTGTGGTCACCACCACACCTTGGCCGTGGTTGACTCTGTTTGTGTTTTGATGTGTTTATGTATAGGGTTATGATACCTTATGCTTGATTTATGATTAGGGATGACTTAGCATTTTGATGAGATGTGTAGCTAAGTAAGAATGCTTAATAGAATTGAGCATAATGATTATGTATTGTATATGCTTGAGTTGGTTATATGTGATGTTATTATGATATTATGAATGAGCATGATATGAGTATGAGAACATTGCATTGCATAGCGAGGTGGCCTAACCGGAAGGGGTTAGTGTACAAAAAATAGGGGTGCCTAGCTTACGGAGCTAGATGGAAATCCAATGGCATGATTACTTGCATTGCATAGCGAGGTGGCCTAAGCGGAAGGGGTTAGAGTACAAGAAATGAGGGGTGCCTAGCTTACGGAGCTAGATGGAAATGTAATGGCATGACACATTGCATATGCATATTGCGAGGGCCTAACTGAAAGGGGTTAGTGCACAACAAGAGGAGTGGAGAAAGAAAAAGTGTGAATAAAAGGTGTGAACATCATGTGCATTCATTCATTGCATTGATTGGTTGGTGTTACTTGTATATAGTGAATTGTGTTATACTTGCTCTCTACTTATGTGCATACTTTATCTGCAAGTTTATTCATATTCACTGGGAAGTTATTCTCACCACCTCTTTCTCAGATTCGCAAGAACACCCCGGACCCTCTACGGGTTAACTACGGAGGATTCTGTTGCTTTATTTTGAGATTTGTATTTTTGGTGGAGTGAAGCTCCGTGATGTAACTATAATAGGATGTGTATTATATTATTCTGATGTAGATATGAAGGGGAACTGAATACTACTGTTAATGTACTCAGTTCTGTATATGTTTAGTGTGCTCAGCCAGGATAGTGTTTAGAATACACTTGTATAACATTGCGTACTCTGATAATATTTTGGTTGAGATTTGAGATTTCTTGATGATATATGTGTATGCGTATATATATATATATAATATATACCCTGGTTGGTTTGAAATGATTGTTGGGATCCGCTGCTTATGATTGTGTCATGTGGTAATGTTTGAGAAACAAAGGAAACGCTGCCGAAATTTTTATACTTATATATTCCACGTAAGACTTAACAGTCGCTAAACAACATAACAACTAATGGGTCTTACATAACACCCCGAAATTTATGTTTTTAATTAAAATAATGATTTTCCCAATTTTTGTGATTTATGATGATTTTTGGGAATTTTTCTAAGCTTTATTTAAAATAGGTTATTTTTCATAAACGCTATGAGCCGATTTGGGGTAGTTCTAGAAAATAAAAATAAATAACTTATATTTTCGGCCCGTAATTACCCTTACTATTTATTAGGACTAGAAAAAGTCATGGAACTCGAATCTAATATCTTAAGTTTTTCATTTTTGGAAAATTTTAAGTTTTGTTGACTTTATGTGTTAAACCGGGGTTATTTCGGATAATAAAATAATAATTTTTAAGTTTTGACCAAAAAATACTCTGACTATTTATTAGGAACAGGGAAGTTTACGAAACTCAATTCCGGGAAGAGATTTGATCATTTTCCATTTTTAGGGATTTAATGATCAAATAAAATCTTCGGGTGACTTTGGATACATCTTATTGTTCATTGGACAATAGATACTGATCTTTGTCCATTGGATAATAGCTACTGAAAAATATCTCAAGGAAAATATCTATGGCATTTATGTGGATGGGTGAGTCATTTTGGTGAGTCATGAATGCATTAAATGACATGGTGAATCACCTAGGTGAATCACCTATGTATTAATGGCAAGGTTTCTTTTAATTACTTCTTGGTCCTTACTTTTCTTCTATAAATAGCCAACTTCACCATTCACTTGTACACACACCAAAACCTTCACTTCTTCTCTCTAAAGCTCACGGCCAAGAGCTCTTCTACACCTTCCCAAACTCTTGCCAAAATTCTAAGGTAGTTTCTAGCATCCTAATAGTGTTTTGAGAAACTTCGATGTTGTAAGTTTCTTGAAATACAAACTCTTTTCATGACTTTCAAGCTTGCCTAAATTTGAAGGAGCTTAAGGTGAAAATTCTTTCTCTTCACTTTTAATTTTCTATTTCAAAGTTGTAGATCATTGGATTGATCCATGATCATCTTATTCCATGTTTTAGAGTTTAAAAGTTATGAACTTGGTTCTATAAGGGATTTCGTTGGTGGAAGAAGGATTTTATTGGTGGAAAGCCAAGGAACTTGCACTAGAGAGGATTTTGAACCAAGGTAAGGGGGAGATTTCTCTCATCAACCAATATGGTGGTGAGGAACTAATTTATGGTTTATATTTTATGCTTTCATGTTTTATGGTTGATATGTTGTGCTTTGTGCTTTATGATTTATGCTTTGGTTATCCTATGTGTTTTTATGTTTTGAGATATATGGCATGAACTTATTATGATTCAATTATGATTTAGCTTATGTGTGAGTAAAATGATGTATGTGGATGAAAACAATGTTATGAGCATGCATATGTTTGGTTGGAAACCAATGAATCATGATGGAAATGGAAACGTTTTGAAAAGAAACTATGTAGGAATGATATTTACTTTATTAAAGATTTTGTTCTTATTTTCGAAAATAAGTATATGGTTTAAAGGATTTTTCGAAAATATGAGAGAAAATATTTAGTGATGATTTAAAGATATTTTTCAAGTAGAAACACTTTTGAAAATTTGTTTGGATCTTGAAAGGTTTTCTAAAGATTAGTTTAGATCTTGAAGTATTTACTAGTATCAAACTATTTTGAATTAATGCTTACTTTTATTAAAGACTTTTATTTTTCAGAAAGTTGGAGAAAAACATTTTAGTGATGATTTGATGTAGAAATAAATGTTTTTCAATAGAAATGATTTTCAAAAGATTTGTTGAAAAATCTCTATTTATATTTGAAACTTATTTTTAGCTCACATAATGAGAATAAACTTGGAAATATTTTATTTAGTTCAAAATAGCTCAGTAATTGTGAAAAATGCTTTATGCGATTTAAATTTTACAGAAAATGCTTTACGCGATTAAAAAGTGATTTAAACTGTTACGCGATTCAAAAATATTAATTTTTGAGTTACGCAATTTGAAAAGCAGAAAAATGGTTTTACGCGATTGAAAAACGTAACAGAAATGTTACGCGATTTATAAAACGTAACAGAGATGTTACGCGATTTGAAAACCGTAACCGTAGTGTTACGTGATTTGGAAAATGTTTTAGAAGCACCATAGGTTAAGAAACATCGGTACTACTATCGGGCCGACGTAGACTGAACCATGGATAGGACAGTTGACGCTATTCTTAAAATGGTGGCTTGAATCCCGAGGGGATTGTGGTTTGATAAACCAATAATTATGGGTTTGTTGACCATGAATTATTGGGTTGATCATGATTAATTTAATAATTATGGGTTAGTTGACCATGAATTATTACATTAATTATGAGTGATTACACTTTGCATGGGTTAGTTTACCATGACATTGTGATAGTCTGTATGAGACTTGTTGTTAAGGCTTTGAGCCTAGGAGTTGAGCTTACACCTTAGTGCGGGTGCGAATTGTGTAGTGAAGATCTTCAATGATCTTGGGGACGTCAGGGTGCGGAAACTCCACAGGAGGCCAGTTGAACTGTGCCGTGGTTATATGATTGCAACACACCGAACGATCCCGACCAGACACTATCCTATTCCCAATTGGTGGAGAGTGTTCTCGTGAGCCGTATTGCCAAAAGAAATGATTCTATAGCACTTTTGAGCGAATTGGAGGCTAATGAGATACGGAACATGTGCTCCCAATTACTCTCTCCGACTTGTTATGTTTTAGCTCCATAGAGTAGGGGTCAATCATTGGATGATTGCATAGTCAGTTGTCATACTGTCACATTATCATGATGCATATTGATATGAATTCACCCATTGTTTGATGATATGATTATATCTGTTGATTCAGTATGAAACTGTATTATTTGCTATGTTAACTATACTATTTATTATTGATTTACCCATTGCTTGATAACATGATTGTATTTATTGAACTATATAAAGTATTATATTTTCTACACTGCTTTATTGGTATTGATAGGTGACGAGGATCTCACCTCTTTGTTGTATTGTTTTTGTATGTTTTGTATTGTTTTCTATGGTCTTATGAAGACGACAAGGTAGCTGGTTTTTTTTTTTTTTTTCTGTATTATGAAGATGACGAAGGCATCAAGGAAGGATCTATTTAGTTTAATTAAATTCCGTGGTAATTTCTTACGTATGGAGCGTCCACTTGGATACGGAATAATTAAATATTTATGACTTTGGTCAATAGGATGTTAGACCGAGTTTGTAGACATTCTACTGCGTATCTTTTATGTATTTTGTTAAACAGTAGAATTAAAATTGGACATAAATACTTATGATGTATGTTCTTGAAATCTTTTGATATTGAGTTGTTTCTGTACTGGTTATCTTATGTTATATCCACAAAAAGAAATTTTAGAACTCATATTTTCATAAAGAAATTGCAAAAGGTTTTTGAAGTTAACTTGAGATTTCGCAAAATGTGACATCCAAATAAGGGTGTTACAAGCAACGCCTATTTCAGCGACGGTTACAAATCTGTCACTAATTCTGTCTCTATTTTATCTAGCGATGGGTTTTCCTCTATTAGAGACAGAATTTTTCCGTCTCTAAAACTACTTTTTTTAGTGGTGATTTTCTTTCTCTCTTCTTTAAAGTAAATTGAGAATTCATTTTTGTAGTGAGCTTGTCCAAAATTACTTTGCTGGAAATAATGTTCCAGATAAGCTTCAGGCACATGATGGTCGTAAATTTCTGTCTAATTGTCTTCTAAGTTTCAGCACAATTGAAATTTCCAGAACATACAATAGTCCATGTAACTTGGTCTAAGTGAGGGATTTTACTATCATTAGAGTATGTATACTTTAACCACAATTATATTTAACAACTAGCCAAAACATACTTTAATTTAAAAGTTAGAACACTACTGACATTAGCACTACGATTACTTCTAGCATCGGAGTCTCTAACATGATCATCCTTCCACACTTTTTAGCAAGCCTATAATTTAGGTGCTTGATGTGTGTGATTTACACATTTATTTTGTGATTGTTTTATCTTGAGCTAGAATCAAGTTTGTGTTGGAACCAAAGAACCTTATGAAACTAAGTTAGGAACCATTCTTTCTAAAGAATTATTACCCTATAAGAGTTTTGAAGATTATGAAAGTTTTAATTTAGACTGAATATGTAAAAGACTCACGTAACTTGGTTCGTAACTTTTTGAGAAGAAAAGTGTTAACAAACAGTTACTTGTATGTGCGTCCATTCTCTTCTTAGCTAAAGGAAACTAATATGCATCCAATACCTTTTAAACTGTTTCACAAAGTTTCATTATATTTGGATCGTCCAATGTTTCTTTTACTAAGTTCAGGTCTCAATGTATTCGTCCAATGCCAATTTTCAAATATGAAGAAACTGTTCTTCATTAAAAGCTAAGAAGAACTTTGACTGCGTACGCTTCAAATAGAAGTCAATTGAGCCGCTTAGCTGACATTGCTAACAACTACAAAGACCTGCGACTAAGGAACTTTCTGCGCGCTCAAACAAGTCAGGAGTAAGATATCATATTCTTGGACATTCCTGATAATCAAAGTGTCTTTTCAGAAGAAGCTCTACACGTTTTCATCTTAGGCATTTAATACCACTCAGAACGGTAATAAATGTTTCCGTTGGACGAAGAAGTTTATTGAAGACTGCCCAATTTGCTCTCACCTATAAATTCAATTGTCTTCGAAGAAGAAAGCAGTGACAACCTTCTGAGAAACTAAAAAGCAAAAAGGATTATAGCTTTCATTCTTCTCTGTATTCAAACTCTTGAAAAAAGATCAAGTCTTGAGATTTATTTTTAATTCCTCATCTGTAGTGAGTTAAAAACTCAAGCACTTCTATACCTTTTTCTATTTGGTGTTTAAGTCTGAAGAGGCTATGTATAAAAGAATACTTCGATAGTAGAACCTGAAGAGGTTGAGAATACTTGTATACCTGAAGAGGTTGAGAATACTTGTATACCTGAAGAGGTAGACAATACTTGTAATCTTTGTACAAGATTAGTAGAAAATCCTTCTGGTTGAAGGGACTAGACGTAGCTCTCGTTTTGTGGGAGTGAACTAGGATAAACATCTGGTGTAAGCTTTTATCTCTTCCTCTTGTGTTTTTCTTTTCACTAATTTCTGGGGATTGCCATTGTTTTCCTAATTAAAGAGTTGAGTTAAACCTGAGAACTTTTTCACTTTATTTAAAGTTGTTTTTCTCAAATTTGCTTTAGCGTCCAATTGGACTCATAAGCTTTCTGCGTCCATTGCTTTTTGCTTCCTGTGTAAAAGCCTTTTAAAAGAAAAAGAAAAAGAAGAGAAAAGGAGTTAAGAAACACAATTCAACCCCCCTTCTTGTGTTTCACTTGTTTACTTCAATTGGTATCAGAGCTCAGCCTCTTGGGTTGAGCATCTAACAGTGCAGAGGAAAAGATCCAGTACACCCTTAAATGGAGAACGAAAGACAAGTTGTGAACAGACCACCTCTATTCAATGGAAACGACTATGATTACTTAAAGAAGAGGATGATCGCATTTTTTGATGCACAAAATATGGACATTTGGGACCTAGTCCAAAATGGCTATCAAGTTCCCACCAACGCAGAAGGACAGGAACTTCCTCGACCACAATGGATGGAAGGACAATGAACCAGGCATCAGCTCAATTCAAAAGCCAAACATTATCTTATGTGCGCTATCACCAGTTCAGAACACGACAAAGTTCATAGTTGTGAAACAGCTAAAGAGATATGGGATACTCTAGCCTTAGCACATGAAGGTTCCTCTCAAGTCAAGGAATCAAAGATAAGCATGCTGGTTCATCAGTACGAGCTTTTCAAAATGGGAGAGCATGAAAACATTGAACAAATGTTTGGGTGATTCCAAACAATAACCAATGGTTTGAGATCTCTGGGAAAGACCTATGATAATCAAGATCATATCAGAAAAATTCTAAGGAGTCTTTCCAGACAGTGGAGACCCAAGGTTACTGCCATACAAGAAGCAAAGAACTTAGCTTCTCTTACTATGGAGGAACTCCTCACAAAGGAAGTGCGTCCAAAGCACTTAAAGCTGAAGAATTTTCAGATGAGGCCGAGTCATCTGGAGAAGATATCTCAGACAATGATGAGTTATCTTTCATCTCCAGAAAGATAAAAGCAATGTGGAAAAAGAAAGGAGGTATGCGGAGAAAGCACTTTAGACGAAGACTTTCAAAGGACAGGACTGAAACAAAAGACAAGAGTCCAATCATATGCTATGAGTGCAAGAAGCCTGGACACATTAAAGCTGAATGTCCCTTACTAAACAAGGAGAAAGAGAAAAGGAGATTCTTCCCAAAGAAGAAAAGAGGACTGATGGCTACTTGGGAAGATCTTGACCTCTCAATTACTAATGATGAAGAAGAAGCAGAAGAAGAAGCCAATCTATGCCTCATGGCAGACACATCCTCTGAAGAAGAAGAAGAAGAAGAGGTAAGAAACTCTGATCTTAATCTTCAAAAAGCTTTTGATGAACTGTTAAATAATTCATCCATTTTAGCAGTTGAATATAAATCTCTAAAGAGAATGTTTTCAAAATTAACCAAAGAATATGGAAAAATGCTTTCAGAAAAACAAGAACTTGAATGTTGTTATGAAAAATTAAAAACTGAAAATATTTTTTTGAAAACTTCCACCGAGTCCAATAATTCAGATGAAGTTGATAAACTTCATACTGAGGTAAAAGAGTTAACTGAGGATCTCAGCAAATTTGTGAAAAGCACCAATGATCTAAACATATTACTCAGATATTCCAGAGATCCTCGTGACAAATCTGGATTGGGATATCAAAATACTGAGAAAACAGTCTTTCAAAAATCACCTACTCAATCTAAATCATTTAGAAATGATTATAAAAGGAAAAACCACTCTACCACAAAAGTTTTCTTCAATAAAATGTCAATACATTATGGATCTCCAAGAGC
Source organism: Styphnolobium japonicum (assembly GCA_023212625.1). NCBI lineage: Eukaryota > Viridiplantae > Streptophyta > Magnoliopsida > Fabales > Fabaceae > Styphnolobium > Styphnolobium japonicum. Next base: position 4,241,292 of record JALBWW010000010.1, read on the forward strand.
TAACCAAAGAGGACCCAAAAAGATATGGGTACCTAAGGATATGATAATTTCTCCTGCAGATGTGCTTAGCAACAAGAAAAAGACACCTGTCATGGTACTTGGATAGTGGTTGCTCACGGCACATGACGGGAGAAAAGTCTATGTTCCAAGACCTCAAACTTAAAGCTGGTGGCTCTGTCACTTTTGGTGGAAACCAGAAGGGTAAAATAGTTGGAATAGGTAAGATTGGTAAGCATCCTTTTCCCTCTATTGATAATGTACTTTTGGTTGAAGGTTTGAAACACAATCTGCTTAGCATAAGTCAATTATGTGACAGTGGATCTAATGTTTTGTTCAGCTATAAAGAATGTATAGTTAAAAACTCTGACAGATCCATATTCTTCACTGCCAAAAGGCAAAACAATCTCTACAAGATTGATTTGGAAGATCTCTCAGATCAGAATGTATCTTGTCTAGTATCCATAAAAGGAGAACAATGGATATGGCACAAGAGGCTTGGTCATGCAAGCTTGAGGTTAATCTCAAAGCTAAATAAGCATAACCTCGTAAGAGGACTACCAAAACTTGTGTACAAATCGGATGTTCTATGCGAAGCATGTCAAAAGAGGAAACAATTAAAGAATTCTTTTGAGTCCAAAAATGTTGTTTTCACCTCTAGACCATTAGAACTGCTACATCTTGATCTGTTTGGTCCAACAAGAACTGCCTCATTAAATGGGAAAAAATATGGATTTGTCATAGTAGATGACTATACTAGATGGACATGGGTTTTGTTCCTAGCTCACAAGGATGAGTCTTTTCTATATTCTGTAAAAGAATTCAAAATGAAAAAGGCATGTGTATTAACTCAATACGAAGTGATCATAGGGATGTCAATGGGGCGGGGTGGGGGCGGGGAGTACTCTCCCCGTCCCCGTCCCCGTCCCCGCCTCCTAAATTTCCCCCCGTCCCCGTCCCCAATCCCCGCCTCGGGGAGCATTCCTCCCCCATCCCCATCCCCACGGATCCCCGCGGATCCCCACGGGGATATCAAAAGTTCATAAAAAAATTAAAAAATCACAAACTAAAACCTAATAAAATTTAAAATATATATATAATTAAATTATTAAATTTAGAGTTAAATCATAATAAGTTCAAACTGAAATAATACAATCACAATATTAAAATTAAATAAAAAATATGAAAAGACTAAAATATTATTAGTATTTATGATATATAGTACACATAATAAGGGGTATATATGTACTCTACTCGGGGCGGGGACCCCGCGGGGCGGGGGGTATGATCCCCGTCCCCATCCCCGAATTACTTTCGGGGGGATTTTGTCCCCCATCCCCATCCCCGCGGGGCCCCGAATGGGGCAGTCCCCGCGGGGATCCCCATATACGGGTAGAAATTGACATCCCTAAGTGATCATGGAGGAGAATTTGAGAATGAGAGATTTCAATTGTTCTGTGAAGAAAATGGTATTCTTCACAACTTCTCTGCCCCAAGAACACCTCAACAAAATGGTGTGGTAGAAAGAAAAAATAGATCTCTTCAAGAGATGGCTAGAACAATGCTCAATGACAACTCAACCACCAAACACTTCTGGGCTGAAGCTGTTAACACTGCTTGTTATATTCAAAACAGAATATATATCAGACATTTATTAAATAAGACTCCTTATGAATTGTGGAAAGGACGAAAACCCAACATTTCTTATTTTCATTCTTTTGGATGTCAATGCTTTATTTTAAATACGAAAGATTCTTTAGGAAAGTTTGATGCTAAAGTGGACTGTAGTACTTTCTTAGGATACTCTGAAACTTCAAAAGCATATAGAGTGTACAACTCTCGTTCCTTGACTGTTGAAGAATCTATCCATGTTAAGTTTAATGACAAATAGCCTGATAAAAATTTATCAGAGCTAGATGAGTCTTTTGCAGAATTAAACCTCAATAACAACGGAGAAGGAACATCTTCAACAAACAAAGAAGCTCTGGACGATGACAGAAGAGAGGAAAACACAACAAGAAATGAAGTTCAAAGAAATTGGCATTTCAAAACATACCATCCTGAAGATCAAATCATTGGAAATCCAGAAGATAAAGTGCGTACAAGATCTACTTTTAAAGAATACTCCGATATAGCCTTCATCTCAGAAATGGAACCAAAGAAGATTCAAGAAGCTCTGTTGGACGAAGGATGGATTTTAGCCATGCAAGAAGAGTAAAATCAATTTACAAGAAATGACGTTTGGACGCTGGTTCAAAAGCCTAAAGACAAGACCATCATCGGCACTAAATGGGTATTCAGAAATAAATTGGACGAAGATGGTAAAGTTATGAAAAATAAGGCAAGGTTAGTTGCTCAAGGTTACTCGCAACAAGAAGGTATCGACTTTACTAAAACTTTTGCTCCTGTAGCTAGACTAGAAGCCATACGCATCTTACTTCCATTTGCTGCTTATTATAAAATGAGACTTCATCAAATGGATGTAAAGAGTGCTTTCTTAAATGGTATAATCAATGAAGAAGTTTATGTCAAGCAACCACCTGGTTTCAAGGATCAAAACCACCCAGAGCACATTTTCAAACTGAAAAAGGCTCTGTATGGACTAAAACAAGCTCCTCGAGCATGGTATGAAAGATTAAGCACTTTTCTAATGGAAAATGACTTTTCTAGAGGAAAAGTTGATAATACTCTCTTTCGAAAAGATAAAAACTCACATTTTATATTAGTCCAAATCTATGTAGATGATATTATCTTTGGAGCTACTGATGAATCTCTTTGCAAGGAATTTTCCAAGTTGATGCAGAAGGAGTTCGAAATGAGTTTAATGGGAGAATTAAAATTCTTCCTAGGCTTACAAGTAAAGCAAACACTGGACGATATTTACATTCATCAAACAAAATATGCAAATGAACTCTTGAAAAAGTTCAAACTGGACGATTGCAAAACTATGAGCACACCTATGCATCCATCGTACACACTCACATTGGACGATAAAGATCGAAAGGTGGACGAAAAGGTATACAGAGGTATGATCGGATCACTCTTATATCTCACTGCGTCCAGACCAGATATAATGTTTAGTGTGTGTCTTTGTGCACGGTTTCTATCTGATCCTAGAGAGTCACATCTAATTGCGGTTAAAAGAATATTCAGATACCTAAAAGGGACTACTAACTTGGGTTTGTTATTTAAGACATCTCATGAGTACAAATTAGTTGGTTTTTGTGATGCTGACTATGCTGGAGATAGAATCGAAAGGAAAAGTACCAGTGGAGGATGTCACTTCATTGGGGGAAACCTAGTATCATGGTCCAGCAAAAGACAAAGCACTATTGCTCTTTCAACAGCTGAAGCTGAATATATCTCTGCGTCCAATTGCTGTTCTCAATTACTTTGGATTAAACATCAATTGGAAGATTACAATATCTTTAAAAGTAAGATTCCTTTACTCTGTGATAATACTGCTGCAATTAACTTATCAAAGAATCACATTTTACATTCAAGAGCAAAACACATTGAAATTAAACATCACTTTATAAGAGATTATATCCAAAAAGGTGTATTTGATATTCAATTTGTGGACACAGATCATCAATGGGCTGATATCTTTACAAAACCCCTCTCTGAGGAAAGATTTAATTTTAGTAGAAAGCATTTAAGTATGCATTTTGTAAAGAGTTAACATCTCTTGCGTCCATTGACACTTTGCGTCCAACAAGGTTTGTACTTGTTAATATATGTGGTGGTTTCTCGGTTAAGTTGATATTTCCATTGCATTTAATTTAACATTCCTTTTGTCTCATTTGAATCTTTTCAAATTTCCCACGCTGAGTCAGTTTTCGAAAGGTCACGGAAGTTACTTTTTACTGCGGACGTGACAGTTACTTTTAATACACATTTATTGTGATGTTTGAAAAATGATTTACCTTCTCTTTCCAGAAACCTTTCAGTATAAGCTCTACTTTCTTATAAATATCTCATTTCTTTTCAAGATCAAGTTTTTACGCCTTCAAGTGTTTAAGAAACTCTTTGCTGAAAAAAAAACCCTTCAACAAATTTCCTCTCTTCTCAAATTTTTCAAAATCCTTTCTCAAAGCTCTATGAAATGGTCGGAGGAATGACCCTTAACGTCGAAAAAGCCGAGGTTTCAGTTGAGTACTCGTTTCAAACTTCAATTCTAGCAGAGTGTGGGGTTGATATCAAGGACAGTCTTGTTGGTGCTGGCTGGGATAGCTACTTCAGAGAACCAGTGGAAGTTTATTTGGAACTGGTGAAGATGTTCTGGAAAAAGATAAGATAAGATAAGATAAACCTTATCTTTAAGACTTATCAAGAAGCTATTTAAAAAAAAAAAGAGAGATGAGATAATTACAAGACTTAGTCGGTGGAGAAGGGACAGATAAGGAGAAGAAGAAGGTTGCACGACTAAGGGAGGAAAAAGGAGGAAGAAAAGGAAGAGAAAAAGAGAGAAAAATAGGAAAAAATCTAGAAAAATTGAAAAAGTGTGGGAAATCTCATCTACACTCAAAGATCAACCATAAACCAAGAAAAAGATAGGATTTTCATATCATCTTCAAGCTTAAAGTTTCATTGGAAGAGGAGGAAAAGTAGGAGTTCAAGTTCTTTAAACTTTAGATTTTCAAATTTATCTTTACATTTGTGTTTAGAAGTTCTTTAAGTTTTTAGGAAAGATTACCATGAGATTTTGAATGACTAGTTGATGATGATTGAAGTTATAATTTATGAGGATTATGTTAGAATTTTTGTTATTAGCTTAAGTTAGATGAAAAACTCAAAGTATTTTGCTATAGTCATTCCTGAGTACCAGTAGGGCAGAGGCTTTGTATGCTAGATTTGGCCCTTTAAAATTTCGAATTAGTCTTAGATGTCTACTGTAAAGTTGTAGAAAATTGTCTTAGCTTTCCAACGCATCAAGAATCATTCCAAACAGACATCTGTAGAAAAAGTTATAATCAAAATACTACAACAAGGTCAGTATGTCTTTCAGCTGGCATCCTAGACGTGATTGGATCTGCTTAGGATTAAAGCCATAATTGGAAGTTACACTTTACATGAAAGTTTTAGATCTATGTCTTAGTTTTCCATGGGCTTTGGAATCACTTCATTTAAGTCACTGTATCTCAAGTTATGGCCATTTTACTGCATGAAGGTTTACTAGGATTGTTACAGGATTGATTTGGAATGATGGTTTGATGATATACCAAGTGATTTATGCTATATTTTGATGTTATATAGTTGTTTGGATGGAAGAACCCTAGAAACCAAGACTTTTTATATTTATCCATGTTATGTTTTAGGGTTTCAATTTGGGTTTTTGATGGTTTAAAGCTTGATTAGATAGTTTAGATTGAATTTAAAGTGTTTAAGATCAAAATAAATCAAGATTTGGTGAAGAAATCAACTAAAACCTAGGTTATCTTCAAGGACTAGGTTTCGGCCAAGTAAGAGTAAATTGGCTAAGAATTGATGTAAATATCATAGAATTGAGTATTAGAATGAATAAGGAATGTTAGTTGTATAAAGATAATGAAAATCCAATTATTTGGAAAATTGACCATATGAATAGTGAAAATGACCAAATGAATAGTAACTTGTCTAAGTTATGAAGTTCATTTGACCTATAATATGGCTAATGTAATTTACCAAGAGATCATGGTTATTATGTACTTGAGAAACCTAGACCATAGGGTTAAAGTTTCGACCAAATCCTAGTTTCTAGGGCTAGGTGTTATGTTATTACCTTTCTAGGGTTTATTTTGCCATGAAATTGTCCTAAAAGTGGACATTATGTGAAAAATGTTCAAGTACCCTAGAAACTCAAGATTTGACATTGCATGCTCATCTCATGGTTACAAGGCAAAGAAATGATCCTTCTAAGTATAAGGTGATCCTATATTCATGTTATGCTAGAAATGATCCTTTACAGAATAAGGTGATCTAGGTGATCCTTATTAGTCCAGGGATCTTCACGGAACTTACATGTGTCATACAGATATTCTAGTATTCACAGTATTTACAGTATTCATAGAGTCATGAGGATGGCATATTCTGTTCATGAACCAAATGGAATCCACCCTTAGAAAATTTGTGGAAGGGCCATTTGGCATAGAATATTGGAGGACGCTTCATGTCAAGGTAGAGCTCTGGTTTCTATCTTATGGAAACTTTCATGGACCATGTAAGCATATGTTTAAGGACTATGAAATGATGAGCATGTAATTGTCCATAGAAATGAAAGTTCAAGGATTAATCGCTCAATTGCTGTTAAAAGTTCTAAGAGTTAAAGTTAGAATAGGAAACTCTAAAGTAGGTCAAGTTAAATTTATTTGCTTGTATCCTACTTTACATATGAATATCCATGGAGTTATTATTCTTCTGCAGCTGGAAATACTACTATTTTATTTACTACTTTATTTAAATGTTACTTGAAATCTTACTCGGAAATACTATTTCTCACTCATGTATGTGGTATTTACAGAGCACCAGTAATTAGGTACATGGTACTATACTAGTTGATGTGGAGGTTGACTAGGCATATGACCTTGAGGAGAATCGTCTTGTCCTGACTTATCATGGTTTATGTGATCGTTGCTTCATCAGTTTAGCATAGATTAATACAATGTAGTAGTATAAATATGTTGGTGTACTTTTATACAGACATTTGTATTGATAAGTGAAAACTGTAGAACATATTATATTTGATAGAAATTTTAAACGTGTGTTATGAATTAATTACGCTATTACATAATCACTCAATTAATTTTCACTTTAAATAAAGTATAATTTGGTTAAATAAAAGTAGCTACATTATATTATGGAACTTGATGAATTTAACGTAATCACTTTATTATTAAAGTAACTAATACAAAAAACACATCACGATTATGTAACATTCAACTAATAAAGGCATTAATTAAGTAGGGTGTTACATTATGGTATCAGAGCAGTTTGTCCAGGTGAACTTTGGGTAGAAAGGGTAGATTTATGTACGATTATTGATTTTCTTGAAAGAATATGTTCATATTTAATTGTCTTTATTGGATGTCAAGTATTTCTAGCCACTAGTACAATGATATTGAAACTGATCACCTGAATATGTATCTGTCTATGTGTGCAGAAAACTATGGCTCCAAAGAGTCAAAATCAGTCTAATTAGCCTGCTGCTGAAATTGATATGCTAGATCCCCTGAGGGAGATGGCAAATGTTATTAGAGAACAGGCAGCTGCAACATATGAGGTTTTGCAGCATTTGCAGAATAACATTAAGAATAATAATCAGGGACAAGAACATGGAGGCCCAGAGATCTCCAACTGGTAACTCACAATTTTAGGGTCTTACCGAATTTAGAAAGATGAAACCATCATCCTTTTATTGGAGTGTATGACCCTATAATAGCAGAAAGGTGGTTAATGCAATTGGAGAAAATTTTTGAGGTAATGGCTTGTCCAAATCACCAAAAGGTGGTCTTTGCTACTTACATGTTAGTTGGAGAAGCTGAGTACTGGTGGAAGGGTGCTAGAGCCTTGTTGGATACTCAGAAAATTGAGATCACTTGGGAGGTCTTCCAGATCACTTTTTTAGATAAATATTTCCCTGATAGTGTTAAGAATGACAAGGGAGTTGACCATAAACCAATATGTAGCTAAATTTGAGGAATTAGCCAAATTTTCCTCTTATTTGAAATATAACCCAGATGAAAAGTGAAAGGCCACTACATTTGAATGGGTCTGAAATCAGAGATCAGAAAGGAAGTGGGCACCCTAGAGATTAAAAATTATGCTGTTTTGGTGAATAAGTGCAGGATAGTTGAAAAGAATTTGTTGGATATAAAGGCTGAGAGAGGAAGACAAAATTTTTGGAAAAGAAAGAGAGAAAATGAAAAACAGAAAGGAAACAATTCAAAGTTTAGGGATAATCAAAGTAAAAGAAAACAAGTTCAAATAGAGTCTTCACTTTTAGTCTGTAAAAAATGTGGTAAGAACCATGGAGGTCGACCATGCTTACAAGGACAAAATATATGTTACTATTGTAGAAAACCATGTCATATTACCATTTATTGTCCTCAGAAAAAGGAAGTAAATTCTGCACCTAGGCCCCAAACTAAGGGTAGAGTTTTTACTCTTGTTGGAGAAGAAGCAACCAATTCTCCTAATCTAACACAGGGTAAGTGTTTAATTAAAAATGAATTCTTTAATGCATTGTTTGATTTTTATTGTTTACCTTTGTCTGACTTTGATATTATTCTAGACATGGACTAGATGTTTATTCATTATGTTATTCTGAAATGTCTATCAAGTTTATTGATAACATAGAACACACATTAGTGCATGATGATTCTATATTTCTTTCTGCCATCCAGATTAGGAAGTGTTTAAAAGAAGAAGCTAAGGGTATCTTCTCTTGCTTTTTAAAAATTCAGATGTTAAACAGAACATAAATAATATCCTTGTAATTAATGAATTCTCTAAAGTCTTTCCAAATGAATTCACTAATTGCCACCGAAGAGAGAGATTGAATTCCCCATAGACTTAATACCTAGAGTAGGTCCCATTTCCATAGCACCCTATAGAATGTCCTCACTAGAGTTAAGTGAATTAAAGAAACAAATTGAAGATTTGTTGTCTAAATAATTTATTAGACCTAGGGTTTAGGGAGCTCCTATATTAATTATAAAGAAGAAAGATAGAAGCCTAAGGCTGTGTGTGGATTATAGGCAATTAAATAAGGTAACTATTAAAAATAAATATCCTCTTCCTAGAATAGGTGATTTGCTAGATTAACTTAAGGTTACCACCAGATTAGGATTAAACAAACAGATATTCCTAAGACTACCTTCAGGACTAGGTGTGGACATTATGGGTATTTAGATGTCATTTAGCCTTACAAATGCTCTTGCAATGTTTAAGGATTATATGAACTGAATCTTTAGACCATATCCAGATCAAATTGAAGTTTTCTTTATAAATGATATTTTTACCTATTAAAAGTCAGAAGAAGAACATGAACAACATCTTAGAATAGTTTTGCAAGTCCTGAAAGAGAAACAATTGTTTGCTAAACTGGAGAAATGTGAATTTTGGTTAAGAGAGGTGAAATTTTTAGGTCATATGATCTCACAAGAGGGAGTTCCAATGGATCATAATAAAAAATAGAAACAATAATTCATTAGGAAAGGCCCACAACTATAATTGAAATCAAAAGTTATCTAGGGTTAGCTGGGTATTATAGAAAGTATATAAAAGGATTTTCCCAACTAGTTTTACCTTTAACAAAATTATCTAGGAAGTGAAATCCTTTTGTGTGGACTACAGAATGTGAAGATAGTTTTCAAGGGTTGAATGTTAGGTTATCTACCACTCCAGTGTTAACAATCCCAGATCCATTAGGACATTTTGTGGTATAAGTGATTCAACTAAGAAAGGATTGGGATGTGTTTGATGCAAAATGAAAGAGTAATAGATTATGCTTCTAGACAAGTTAAACCACATGAGGAAAATTATCCTACCTATGACCTAGAATTAGCAGCAGCAGTATTTTGTCTTGAAGATTTGTTATGTGGAGTTAAGTTTGAAGTGTTCAGTGATCATAAAAGTCTAAAATATCATTTGGACCAAAAGGAGTCAAATAGGAGACAGAGAAGATGGGTAGAGGTTTTGATGGATTATGATTTTGAATTAAAATATCATAAAGGATGAGTCAATGCAGATAAGAAATAATTTAATTTATTCTATAAAACCTATTCAAATTTTGGGCTCTAGTCTTAAATAGCTACGAGAAAAGACTATCCCTTTAGTAAAGTGTTATGGAAAAGAATGATTAACATCAGAAGAAGTCACTTGAGACTAGAAGAAGAGATGAAAAGAAAATGTCTAGAAATATTTTAACAGGTAACTAAATTTTGAGGACAAAATTTTTAAGAAAGGAAGAAACATGTAATAATCGGGGCTGAAGAGGGCCGGGAGTGATCACCTGTGCAAGAGGCACGGAAACAGAGCGGTGACATGAATGAACCGAGCCCACACCAGAAACAGAGGGGAATTCCGAGATTGTGCAAGTATGGGACTGTATAATTAAGGAAAGCTAAGATTTGATAAGTACTACCCATATCAACAAGGTGCATCTTCTTTTCAGGAGCCCATAACTTAGAAACTCCAAGGTTAAGCGTGCTTGGCCTAGGGAAATTTTGGGACGGGTGACCCCCTGGGAAGTTCTTAGGGTGTGTGTGAGTGAGGACATAATCACGCTGAAAAGAATCGTGCTGGTGTGTGGGGCCAGTCATCAAATCTTGAGCATGGGCTGTTACAAGTGGTATCAGAGCCGGCCCTCTGCTAGTACGGTGTGTGGTTCAGGGACGAACCAAGCGGAAGCTGGTGGGCATGTTGTAACATCCGCCCTTAGATTTCAATATTTAAATATTAAATATTAAATATTAATTATTTAATTAATAATTAATTATGTGCTATTTATTCTTGATAATTTTATTTCTCCATTGTTATGTCTTAGAACAATGGTTTTTCTTATCCAGAAATTAGAGGGCAGAAAAATTTACATAGGACATATTTTTATTTATTTAATTACAGTCGTTTACTATTTTTAGGATATCAGTAAAAATAATTGGTCGGAACAGATTATTGTTAGTATATTTTCTATTTTTCTCTGATTATAGGTTAATAATATTTTAGAGACTATTTTTATAGAAAGAGTATCCATTAAAATAATCAGTGTAGCTTATATAATTAAATAGAGACATCCTTTACATTAGGATTTTTAACAGGACATAAATGTCATTTTTATTTTATCATATGTTAACACAAAGTTAAAATTGTCATTTAGAAAATTTAGTAGGAAAAAGACAAAATAGGTGTAACTAGATGGAATCTAGTTGGAATAAAATTGGAATCTAGTTAGAAACTAACTAAATTCATTAAAATATAACTAATGTAGTTAACTATTAACTAAATTGGTTATAATTTAACTAAGTTGGTTCTAAACTAACCAAATTAGTTAGAAACTAACAAGATAGTTAGAATCTAACTAAATAAGGAATAAAAAAATTAATATTTCTATGGCTTCTTCAAGAAGCCAAAATAAAATAACATTTCTTTACAAATATCTCTTAATAAAATATTAACATCAATGAAATTAAAAAAAAAGAAAATGATAGGATAATTCAAAGCTTAGGCCGGTTAAGTGAGGGGAGAAATAGAAGAAGAAGTGGATGGCCAAGGGAGGAGGAAGAGAAAGAAAGGAAAGAAAGAAAGAAGAGAGAAAGAAAAATAGAGAAAAATTAGGAAAAAATTCCAAAAATTAGAAAATTGCTACAAAGTGAATCTCCATCCAAGAATCCATCAAGAATCAAGAAGAAACTAGGATTCTCCATTGGTTTTCAAGCTCAAAGTTGTACTCAAAGAGGAGGAAGAGGTAGGAGTTCAACTACCCATCATCCTTTTGATTCTAAACTTGGTGTTTTAGCTAGATTTTCATTGATTTTGAGTTTTTCATGAATATTCATCAAAGAATATGTAAGACCTATTATTACTATGTCCTTTACCAACCCATAAGTCTCACGTGGAATATTTTTTTTTTTAGAAAATAGAAAATTCGGCAGCGTTTCTTTTGTTTCACGTACATTACCACATGATATAAAATAAGCAGCGGATACCAACAATCATTTCGAACCAACCAGAATACATATATTATATACATACACATTCACATATATCATTAAGAGATCTCAGATCTCATCCAAATATTATCAGAGTACGCAAATTTATACAAGTATATTCTAGACACTATCCTGATTGAGCACACTAAATATATACAGAATTGAGAACATCAATAGAGTATCCAGTTCCCTGTCATATCTATATCAGAGTAATATAATACACATCCTATTATAGTTACATCACGGAGCTCAACTCCACCAAAATACAAGTTTCAAAATATAAACTATCACTAAAAGTGACAAGCAACAGAATCCTCCGTAATTAACTCGTAGAGGGTCTGGGGTGTTCCTGCGAATCTGAGAAAGAGGTGGTGAGAACAACTTCCCAGTGAATGCGAATATAGCTTGCAAGTAAAGTATGTATGTAATTAGAATGCAAGTATAAACACATTTCAGTATAGCAATTAACACCAACCAACAAATGCAATGAATGGATGCATATGATGTTCACACATTTTCTTCACACTTTTTCTTTCTTCACTCCTCTTGTTGTGCTCCAACCCCTTCCGGTTAGGCCCTTGCAATATGCATATGCAATGTTTTATGCCGTTTCGTTTCCTTCTAGCTTCGTAAGCTAGGCACCCCTCATATTTTGTACATTAATCCCTTTTGGTTAGGTCATCTCGCTATGCAATGCAATTAATTATGCCATTCCATTTCCATCTAGCTCAGTAAGCTAGGCACCCCTCATATTTTGTACACTAACCCTTTCTAGTTAGGTCATCTCACTATGCAATGCAATGTTCTCATATTCATATCATGCTCATTCATAATATCATAATAACATCACATGTAAATCAATTCAAGTAAATACACCACACAACCATAATGCTCAAGTCTATCAAGCACTCTCACTTAATTACTCATCTCATCATAGTACTAAGTCAACCTTATTCATAAACCTAGCATATGGTATTAAGACCCTAGACATATGCACCACAAAAACATAAACAGAGTCAACCACGACCAGGGTGTGGTGGTAACCACGGCCACGGTTCAGGAAAGCAGAAACTCAACAAAATGGGAATAGAGACAACCACGACCAGACCGTGGTGGACACCACGGCCGTGGTCTAGTGTCAGAGCACGAACCTTAATTCCAGAGGCAACCACGGCCAACCCGTGGTGGAGGCCACGCCAATGGTTTGAAGTACAGAGCCAACCATGGCTAGCCCATGGTGGAGGCCACGCCCGTGGTTTGGAATTTCATACACGAACCAACTTTCCAGAGACAACCACGACCAGGCCGTGGTGGAGGCCATGGCCGTGGTCAGGAATTCTGGGCAAGAATAGTGCCACGCCCAACCTCAAACCAAAAACCCTAATTTCCCTATGGGATCATGTCCTTATATCCATCAAAATATACCCACTATATCATTCACTTTCATATACGTAAATCCTTAAAAACATGTAACAAAACACATCCAACCTCAAGCATAAGTGAAAACCCTAGATTCAAGCTTAATCCTATATCATATTCTTTCACTCTAAGAACATCACACAATATCACAAGTTAACCCACACTCACCTTGAAATGCTTCAAAACTTGATCCAAGAGTGGATTTGTAATCAAGGCAACATTTCCTTCAACTTCCTTCAAAACACTCAATCAAAACAACCAACTTTTAGAAATGGGTGTTCTTGATTCTTAGGAATAAAAATGAGTTTCTCAAGAAACTAAAACCATAGGATTGAAGAAGAGATCATAGTGATCAATAACCATCAAATAACCTAAGCCAAAAGGTGAATAAAAATACTTACTTTTGGACCTTGAACTCTTGAACAAGCTTTGGCTATGGAACTTAGCAATATTTGGAGAAGATGACCAAATGGTCTCTGCCCCTTAGGGCCAGCTCACTTAAGCAAGAGGGAGGGGGTGTGAATTGTCCATTTTGTCCCTCTCTTAGATGGAAAATTACTAAATTGCCACTGAGGGTGTGAAAGGTCTAAAATACCCTTGTGATTTCTAAGAATTCCCAATAGGTCCTGAAGAAAATTAAATTTACCAGTAGGTCCTAACTTAGCTAGAGTAAATATGAAATTTTAGATTTCACCTATTTTTCCATAGGTTCTACTGAGTTCCCCAGTATAGCCAGAATCTCAGAACAATTACACCAACTCAAACTATCACAATTTCTATAACAGAATATACAACATACAATATGTTCAGAGAATTTAGCTAAGTCACAACATATGAAATTTAGGGATGTTACAGAATACACTTAGATATGCTTGAATATGGATGATAGTTGGAGACTTTAGCTTCATGAGAATTTCAAAATCTATGGGTTTGTAGTGATTGAATGATGGTTTTGTTGATATATTAAATGATTTATGCTATGTTTTGATGAAATATACTTGTTTGGATTGAAAAACTCTAGGAACCTTGATTATGTAAGTTTCGGCCAGGACTAGTCCCTTGGGGTTTAAGTGTGTAAATTGTCATATTGATAGTTAAGAGAATGGATTAGAGGTTCATTAAATTGTGTGACAAAATCCAAGCTTAGTTAGGTGACAGAAGTTGAGAAAAATCACTTGGAAACCAAGTGGAAGGTTTCGGCCTAGTGATTTAACTAGCCTAAGTTGGAAAATTTACATGTAATCATTCTATTATGGTGATTAGAAGATGACTTTGGTGGACATTTGAAAGAAAATGAGAGAAATTAACAAAGTTTAGTGTTAAACTAGATTAAGAAACCCTAAATTAGATTTAAACTAAATTAGGGTTTTCAACTTGGGGTTTGAGTTGGATTCAAATAAATGAGTATTAGAATGACTAAGAATGATTAAAGGTAAAGAAATAATGAATGTTCAAGCAATTGGAAAACTTGACCAAATGAATAGTGAAAATGACCAAATGAATAGTAATTTGGTTAAGTTGTGGAGCATTTTTAAGCTTCTTAATGGCTAATTTAGATTAGCAAATTGACAAGTTTATAATGACTAAGAGAAACCTAGATCATATGGTTGAGGTTCCGGCCAAAACCTAGCTCCTAAGGTTAAGTATTAGTCAAGTATGTTTCTAAGAGTAATTATGTATGAAAAAGGTCAAGAAAGTTGACTTTATAAGAAAAATGTCAAATTACTCTAGAAACTTAGAAAATGACATTACATGCTCATATAATAATATGTAAGATGATATAAAAGACAAGGATATGATCCTCGGTAAGGGACGTGATCCATGAAAGTCTTACATGTGTCTAGAGATGGATAATCCACAACAGAAGAGTGGAATTATCAGAGGACCAGATGGAATTCACCCCAGACGTGTGGTATGGCCATTTGGTTTAGGGGACGCCCTATGCCAAGGAAGAGCTCTTATTACTATTTTCATAGTAATTTTTATTATGTTGACCATGTAAGCAAAGATTATAGGGCCATGCCCACAGATGAAAGATAAGCATGAGCATGTAATTGTCCCAACAGAAAATAAGAAATCAGAGTCAGAATGGCTATTTTGCTGCTGAATGTTCTGAGAATACATCTTTCTAGTTTCTTTGATTGTATTCTGTACATTATATTATTCATGAAAATGTTTCAGCAATTTAATGCAGCTGGAAATATTATAGTTATTGTTTTACTTATTTATCTGCTTGAATTCCTATTGAGAATTTAATTCTCACTCCTAAGTATAATATTTCCAGAGGACTCGGAGACCTGAGAAGATGTATCATATCACCATTATGATAGATTTTGACGTGGCTCTACTTCATGATCCTGAGGATGATACCTACATATTAGATATTAGGGGTTTCCATGCTCGCTATTTTCTTATAGTTGTATAATTATGTAGTGTGTTAACTATGTAGTTGTAATATATATATGTGAGGTATTATGGAGAAAGGATTCATCAATAGGGTTAGAGATCCCTTTTTGTATTTTGATGTATTTATGTAAAGAGTTTGTAAGATGAAGCCATGTATATAAATAAGTTCTAGTAACGAACACGAACAATATTTTGGTGTGTTATATTATTAGTAACGCATATATCATTAGTAAAAGTAAATGTTTATTTAAGTTTACTTATTAATTTAAATTGCGAAAAATAAATTCACGCTTTACGAATATTAAAGACAAACAAAACTACTTACACGTCGTAACTAGAATAAGTTCCATATATTATAGATAAACTAAATAAAGGAATTAATTGTAATTTAGGAGAAGGTTTTACACATGTAATACCCGGGGCTGAAGAGGGCAAGAGGCACGGACAAGGAGTGGCTCCTAGCAGGCTTCTAAGCAGAGAGGTGACATGAATGAACTGAGCCCACACCAGAAACAAAGGGGAATTCCGAGATTGTGCAGGTATGGGACTGTACAATTAAGGAAATCTCATATAAGATTTGATAGGTACTACCCATATCAACAAGGTGCATCTTCTTTTTGGGAGCCCATAACTTAGAAACTCCAAACGTGCTTGGCCTAGGGGAATTTTGGTATGGGTGACCCCCTGGGAAGTTCTTAAGGTACATGTGAATGAGGACATAAGCACGCTGAAATGACTAGTGTTGGTGTGTGGGGCCAGTCATCAAATCTGGAGCACGGGCTGTTACATGCTTCCTTATCAAAGTATAATCAACATATTTTTAAGCAAGATAAACATTATTAGATTATCAATTTTTGTTACACACTAGTTAAATGACAAATTACTTGTTCATTCTTATTTAATACCTTTGTTATCTTCAAAATTTTGAGGGGTTCAATTCTTTTGAACTACTTTGGTTCCAAATTCAATTTCTCAATTTATCTTTGGTTCCAACAATCTCCCCCTTTTTGATGATGACAAATACTATTAAATTTGATTGAACACAACGAAACTTTTCGAGAGAAAAACACTAACTCCCCCTAAGAACATGCATAGAAAAGGAATGGACGCAGAGTCTATTGGACGCATGTATAACTTAGGGAAATTTTTTTTAACCAGTTATGTTTAGTTATTGCTGCCTGTTGATAATGGACGCAATGCGTATTTAAAAAACAAAAACAAAGTTAAGAGAATTGCAAGTGCGTGTATCAGTATTAGAATTACTGTAAATAAAACAGAGCTATGTTTGAAGAAGTGAAAAAAGTAATTTTAACTGTTATATTACTTATTTGATTAAAGGATGGGAAAATGCTAACTATTAGAACAAAGCATGCACATCCTTATCAATACAGAATAAGTTAACAGAGTTACTACAATTTCAAATATCTCAGTTATTATCAGTAACGGAAAATATCAGAGCAATAATAAATGGATATATCAGAGCAATAATATAATTGAAGTAATAGAGTAACACATAATGATAGAATATCTCGTTTTATTGAATCATGGAAAAATAATCAAATTCCTATTTCTCCCCCTTTTGTTATCAGACCAAAAGTGAAGGTGACCATCATTGTCAAAAAAAAAAGTTGAAGAGAAAACTGAAGGAAAAAAAATTTGTAAACAAAATAAAAAAAAATTGTGGCTAAGAAGGTGGAGGAGGAGGAGGCCCTTGTTGAAAGAGGGATCTAATGAGATCTTCAACTCTCTTATACATAGTTTCCATCTATGAGCTGACATAAGCTTGAAATTCTAGGGGCACAACGGGTTGTGGAGCAACAGGAGGAAGGCTCTCAGCAGAGGTTTCCAGATCAGTTCTCACATTGCTAACAGCAATGGATAGTTCAGTGTTGGATGTAGGGTGAAAAAATGATATTGGAGCAACAATAGATACAACTTGTGCTTGTTCTTCTATTTTCATAGCCATTCTAACTATTTCTTCTTCATCCTCAGATCTAGGTATGTCAAAAGTCCAAGGGATGGGATCTCTTCTATATCCAAACATTTGATCCCAAGGATATTGTTTACCTAGATTGTCAGGAGGAGATACTGAGACATAGCTTTGAGAAGAAAAGATTGATGTCGCAGGCTTCTTTAATGGTAGTCCAAGAATGTCATCCACCATATAGGTTGGACTGAAGCATTTAGTGTTCTTCCCTGGCATAGTAATCGTTTTTATCTTCTCCTCATCACTTAGTCCAAAGGATGAGGCCTGTTGTTCACAATTCCATATATGCTTTTCCCAGAATGTCTTGGCTTCATCTTCCTTGGCCTCCCCATTATTAGAGACCCGCTATAAGAACTCAAAATCAACCTCAGGTGAACATAGAATCCCAAAGAAAGGTTTAAATCCAGTAGGTTCAGGCCATTCTTTGTGATTCCTCATCTTCATGAGATCCTTGTTCTTGTTCAAGTCCACCATTGGCAACCTTGGACAAACTCTGTCAGGTTGAATTTTGATGGAGGCAGGCAGGAATGATGATCAGAGATGGAGGTACAAAGCATAGATTCTTGAGCAGTAGACTCCCTTTGATGACATTGACAAAGATTGTGTCATATGGACTTGCAAAGTGATCCATTTCTTCCAACGTCACTAGTTTGAATTTGATTGCTGGGGGAAGATGTGAACCTTTGCAGAATTACCATCACAACATCTTGGATCTCTTTGCAGTAAGAGAGAGAGATGGTTCGTTTGATTCCCAGCGGGGAATGATATGGGGTGTCACTCCCCCAGTGAAGATTCTCAGGCTTGGTGAGGTTAAGGTGAAATTTGGTTTGGGTGAAGGTGAGGGAGGATGGAATGGAATGATTTGTGTATGTGGAGAGGGTTCATTATTTGGTGGTGAGGAAAGTGTTTGAGAGTTTGGTGAGGAGATTTGTGGTTCTGGGTGAGAAGAGATTAATGGTGGTGAAGGGGATAGATGCAGGGATGGTTACCTTGGAAATAGACACAGGAATGATTCTCTTCTTTAGAGCTAGCTTTGTCCGAGTCCCCGTTGGAATGTTGATCTTCACATTGGATGCAATCCTCATTCTTTTAGCTATGGGTTGGTCATCATCATCCGAATCATCGTCCTTCACTAGTCTTCTTTTGGGAGGAGCTTGAGTGGACAGTGGATTCTACTTTTGATTCATCGATTTAACAGAAGAAGGCTTCATTAGACTCTCATCCTTTGAAGGTTTTGTAGTGTCCTTCTGATCAAGAAAGGCTTGGACACTTTGAAGCCTCATCTTCATCAGATTGCTTTGTCCAAACACTTGTTGCATTTGGATCCGTCCAAAGATCCTTTTTCTCTCCTCTTTGTCTTTCCCTTCATGGGAACTGAAGATACCTTGATCCTTGAAGATCTTGGTTAAGAGGGCACCATAGGAAATGGTGGTCGTTTTTCCTTTCCCTTGCATGCTCCTTTTGAAGTTCTTAAACAATAAGGAGGGGAGGTTGATCTGTTGACAGAGCATCAGATGGCATAGGCAGAAAGCATGAACAGTTGACACAGAGTCTTTGGACCCTGCCTTGTGAAGTATAGCTTTGTTCAACAACTGATGCAGTACCCTTGCTTTGTCATGCATCTTTGCTGCTGTCACTTTCACATTTGAGGGTTCCTTCAGCAAGATGTCAAGCACAACATCTACACCCCCAAAGGCATTCTCCCAACCAGTGGTGACAGTGGCTCCTTCCAGCCAACATTGTGTCGCATCAGATATGGTTACTTCTGAGACAACAATTTGTGTTCCTAACTCTTCTCTTTGACCTCAGTTTCAGAGACAGGGGCATTTTTCTAGAACATTTTCACTAGTTTTGGATGAACCTCCATGAGTTCCTTGAAGTAGCTGTCCCACCCAGCACCCTGAAGACTGTCTTGAATATCAATCCCACATTCTGCTAGAACAAAGGTTTGAAACATATACTCCACTAAGACTTCAGCTCATCCACATTGAAGGTCTTTCCTCCAGCCATTTCTCAGAATTTTTTTAAGAGGGTTTAGGATTTTGAAAAGAAATGGGATTTGTTTGTAGAAGATTTTTCATAAAGGAGTTTTTGATAAACTAGGTAGTGTAAAAATTTGATCTTGAAGCAATAGGAGATATTTATAGAGAAAAATCTTGATATTGAAAGGTTTTTGAAAAAAAAATGAAGCATTTTTTAAAAATCACAATAAATGTGTATTAAAAGTAACTGTCACGTCCGCAGTAAAAAGTAACTTCTGTGACCTTTTAAAAACTGACTTAGCGTGGAAAATTTGAAAAGATTCAAAATGAGACAAAGATATTCTATTATGAATGCGAATATTATAAGTCCATTTACTTATCAGAAAATATGCAAAATACATAACAAGTACAATATTCATTGGACGCAAATTATCAATGGACGAATAGATATAAGTTCTTCACAAAGTGCATAGTTAGATGCTTTCTAATAAAATTGAATCTATTCTCAGCGAGGGGTTTAGTAAAAATATCAGCCTATTGATGATCTGTGTCCACAATTTGAATATCAAACACACATTTTTTAATATAATCTCTTATAAAGTGATGTTTAATTTCAATGTATTTTGCTCTTGAATGTAAGATGGGATTTTTTGATAAGTTAATTGCTGCAGTATTATCACAGAGTAAAGGAATCTTACTTTCAAAGATGTTGTAATCTTCCAATTGATGTTTGATCCATAGAAGTTGAGAGTAGCAACTTGATGCTGATATATACTCAGCTTCAGCTGTTGAAAGAGCAATTGTGCTTTGTCTTTTATTGGACCATGAGACTAGATTTCCTCCAATGAAGTGACATCCTTCACTGGTGCTTTTTCTTCCAATTCTATCTCCAGCATAGGCAGCATCACAAAAACCAACTAATTTGTACTCATAAGATTTCTTAAATAACAAACCCAAATTAGTAGTTCCTTTCAAGTATTTGAATATTCTTTTAACAACAACTAGATGTGACTCTCTAGGATCAGATTGAAAACGTGCACAGATATAAGAGTGATCCAATTATACCTCTGTATACCATTTGGTCCACCTTTTGATCTTTATCGTCCATTTTGAGTGTGGACGATGGATGCATGGGTGTGCTCATTGTTTTATTATCATCCATTTTAAACTTCTTCAAGAGTTCCTTTGCATACTTGGTTTGGTGAATGTAGATTCTGTCCAATGTTTGCTTTACTTGCAAACCTAGAAAGAATTTTAATTCATCCATTAAGCTCATTTCGAATTCCTTCTGCATCAAATTGGAAAAATCGTTGCAAAGAGATTCATCAGTAGCTCCAAAAATAATATCATCTACATAAATTTGGACTATAATAAAATGTGAGTTTTTGTCTCTGTGAAAAAGAGTAGTGTCAACTTTTCCTCTAGAAAATTCATTTTCATTAGAAAGGTGCTTAATCTCTCATACCATGCTCGATGAACTTGTTTTAATCCATACAGAGCATTTTTCAGTTTAAAAACATGCTCTGGGTGGTTTTGATCCTCGAAACCAGGTGGTTGCATGACATAAACTTCTTCATTGGTTATACCATTTAGAAAAGCACTCTTTACATCCATTTGATAGAGTTTCATGTTATGATGAGTAGCAAATGAAAGTAAGATGTGTATGGCTTCTAATCTAGCTACAGGGGCAAAGGTTTCAGTGAAATCAATACAGTCTTGTTGTGAGTAACCTTGGGCAACTAACCTTGCCTTGTTTCTCATAACCTTACCATCTTCATCTAATTTGTTTCTGAATACCCATTTTGTGCCGATGATGATCTTGTCTTTGGGCTTTTGAACCAGCGTCCAAATGTCATTTCTTGTAAATTAATTGAGCTCTTCTTGCATAGCTAATATCCATCATTCATCCAAGAGAGCTTCTTCAATTTTCTTTGGTTCCATTTCTGAGATGAATGCTACGCTTAGTGTTCTCTGAAGGTAGATCTTGTACGCATTTTATCATCTGGATTACCAATGATTTGGTCTTCTGAACGATAGGTTTTGAAATGTCAACTTCTTTTAACATCATTTCTTCTTGCATTCTCTTCTTTTCCTTCATTGTCCAATGCTGCTTTGCTTGTTGAAGATGATCCTTCTCCTTTGTCATTTAGGTTCAAATTTGCAAGAGACTCATCTAACTCTGATAAATTTTTATCAGGCTTTTTATCATTAAACTTAACATGGATAGATTCTTCCACAGTCAAAGAGCGAGAGTTATAAACTCTATATGCCTTTGATGTTTTAGAGTATCCTAAGAAAATACCACAGTCAACTTTAGCATCAAACTTTCCTAACGAATCCTTGGTATTTAAAATATAACATTGACAACCAATTGAATGAAACTAAGAAATGTTGGGTTTTCGTCCCTTCCCCAATTCATAAGGAGTCTTATTCAATAAGAGTCTAATATATACTCTATTTTGAATATAACATGCAGTGTTAATAGCTTCAGCCCAAAAGTGTTTGGAGTTTGAGTTGTCATTGAGCCTTGTTTTAGCCATCTCTTGAAAAGATCTGTTTTTCCTCTCTACCACACCATTTTCCTGCTGTGTTCTTGGGGCAGAGAATTTGTGAAGAAAAATTCTTCACAAAATAGTTGAAAGCTCTCATTCTCAAATTCTCCTCCATGATCACTTTGGATTGAGTTGATACACGTGCCTTTTTCATTTTGAACTCTTTTATAGAATATAGAAAAGACTTTAAAGGACTCATCCTTGTGAGCTAGGAACATAACCCATGTCCATCTAGTATAGTCATCTACTATGACTAATCCATATTTCTTCCCATTTAATGAGGCTGTTCTCGTCGAACCAAACAGATCCAGATGTAATAGCTCTAGTGGTCTAGAGGTGGAAACAACATTTTTTGACTCAAGAGTTTTTGATTTGTTTCCCCTTTTGACATGCTTCACATAGAACATCCAATTTGTACACAAACTTTGGGAGTCCTCTCACGAGGCTACGCTTATTTAGCTTTGAGATTAACCTCAAGCTTGCATGACCAAGCTTCTTGTGCCATATCCTTTGTTCTCCTTTTATGGATACTAGGCATGATACATTCTAATCTGAAATCAAGCTTCTTGTGCCATATCCACTTTCACATAATTGACTTATGCTAAGTAGATTATGCTTCAAGCCTTCAACCAGAAGTACATTATCAATAGAAGGAAAATGATGCTTACCAATCTTACCTATTCCAACTATTTTACCCTTCTGGTTTCCACCAAAAGTGACAAAGCCACCTGATTTAAGTTTGAGCTCTTGGAACATAGACCTTTCGCCCGTCATGTGCCGTGAGCAACCACTGTCCAGGTACCATGATAGGTGTCTTTCTCCTGCTGCTAAGCATATCTGCAAGAGGGATTATCATATTTTTGGGTACCCATATCTTTTTGGGTCCTTTCATGTTAGTTTTTGAAGATTCATAATACCTTGATTTCTTATTGTAAAAACATTTTGATGTAGAATGACCTTTCATTTTACAAATACTACAAAAGGATTTGGGCTTTACAGAACTAGATGTCTTTTGGAAATTTATTTTCTTAGTATGTTGATACCCTAGTCTAGATTTGTCACGAGGATATCTGGAATATTTGAGTAATGTGTTTAGCTTTTTGGTGCTACCCACAAATTTACTAAGATCCTCAGTGAGTTCCTTTACCTTAGATTGTATTTTATCAACTTCATCAGACGTATTGGACTCAGAGGGTGTTTGTAAAAGAAGGTTTTCAGTTTTTAGTTTTTCACAACAGGTTTCAAGCTCTTGTTTTTCTGAAAACAATTTTTCATATTCCTTGAATAATTTTGAAAATTTTCTTTTGAGGGATTTGTACTCAATAGCTAAAAAAGATCAATTATTTAACAGTTCATCAAATGCTTCTTGAAGATTAAGGTCAGAGCTTGTTACTCATCTTCTTCCTTATCAGAGGATGTGCTTGCCATGAAGCATAGGTTAGCTTCTTCTTCTGCTTCCTCTTCATCATCAGTAGATGAGAGATCAATATCTTCCCATGTGGCTGACAAGTGGTTGTTGAGACCCGTCAAAATAATAAAATTTACCGGTTCACAAACTAATTTATAATATAGAGAATGAACCGAATCGTCTCTCAAGGATCCAAAAATAAAGATTCAATCCGATCAAGATAATTAAAAGGGGGGTTTTGATGATTTATAAAGAAAATACACTAGTTGAATTAAAGAAAAGTAATTAACAAATTAACCAATCCAAGGAAATTTACCTATCTTGATTTTAATCCATCATTGATCACAAGGAATGCACTTAATTGCTAACCATGTTCTTGTCCTTAGATCACATCAAGAAGCCTCAACATGATCCAAGAATCCTCTACTAGATAAGAATCTAGGATTTAATTAACCAAGATTAGATGAATTAAGCACCATCCAAACATAAATTAACTTAAGATCCGGGCTTTAACCAAGCTAAACAATCCATCAAAAAGCTTTGATATATTGTTTAGTCTTTGTGATCCTCTTTGAATACATGATAATAAAGCTATTATCACATCAACATCTATATCAAATTAAGCAAGTCAATCTAGATAAAAATCAAAAGAGGAAGAAGAGAAAGTTGAATAATAGTTAAGCAATATGAACAATCAAAACAAGATCTCCAAATTAAACATCAAGATGGTTAATCCCTTGGATTGATTATAAGAGCCTAGCCTTTCATGGATGGGAAGGAAGAACTCAAAATGAAGAACAAAAATGAAATTGTAAAGAGAAGGGAGAAGAAGAGAAAGAAAACTCTCACAAATACTCAAACTTACTTCAAATTTCATTGATTGAATTACAAGAGAGATTGGCCCTATTTATACTAATCCTAGAAGCCAATTTATAGTTGATAAAAGCTGTAATCAACTGGAATGCAAGATAAAAATAGATGTTTGTCAATAATGATGGCTTGATGTGTAAGACCTATTATTTACTATGTCATTTACCAACCCATAAGTCTAACGTGGAAATTTTTTTTTATTGTATATAAAATTCTGCAGTGTTTCCCTTGTTTCTCGTACATTACCACACGACATAAAAATAAGCAGTGGATTTCAACAATCATTTCAAGCCAACCAGAGTATATATATATATATATACACATAACCAAACATATACAGGAGATCTCTGATATCATTCAAAATATCATCAGAGGCAAATTATACAAGTGTATTTTTGACACTAGCCTGACTGAGCACACTTAAATATCTGTAGAACTGAGAACCTCAATAGTAGTTCACCAGTTCCCTGTCATATCTACATCAGAGTAATATGATACACATCATATTAAAATTACATCATGGAGCTTAACTCCACCAAAATACAAGTCTCATACTACATAATATCACTAAAAAGGATAAACAACAGAATCCTCCGTACTTAACCCGTAGAGGGTCCAGGGTGTTCCTGCGAATCTGAGAAATAGGGGGTGAGAACAACTTCCCAGTGAATGTGAATAACACTTGCAGGTAAAGTATGCGTGTAATTAGAATACAAGTATAAACACAATTCAATATAACAAGTAATACCAATCAACATATGCAATGAATGGATGCACATGATGTTCACACCTTTTCTTCACACTTTTTCTTTCTCCACTCCTCTTGTTGTGCACCAACCTCTTCCGGTTAGGCCCTCGCAATATGCATATGCAATGTTTTATGCCATTCCATTTCCATCTAGCTCCATAAGCTAGGCACCCCTCATATTTTGTACACTAACCCCTTCCGGTTAGGCCATCTCACTATGCAATGCAATGTCTCATATTCATATCATGCTCAATTCATAATATCAGAATAACATCTCATGTAAATCAATTCAAGTATATACATCACACAACCATTATGCTCAATTCTATCAACCACTCTCACTTAGTCACATATCTCATCATAGTACTAAGTCATCCTTATTCATAAACAAAGCATAAGATATCAAGACACTAGACATATGCACCACAAAAACACAAGCAGAGTCAACCACTGTAAGACCCATTAGTTGTTATGTTGTTTAGCGACTTATAAGTCTTACGTGGAATATTTTTTTTTATTCGATATAGAAAATTTGACAGCGTTTCCCTTGTTTCTCGTACGTTACCACATGATATAACATAAGCAGCGGATACCAAGTAATCATTCCAAACCAACCAGTGTACATATATATATATATATATAACCACATAACAGGAGATCTCCGATCTCATTCAAAATATCATTAGAGTACACAAAAGTTTACAAGTGTATTTTTAATATTAGCCTGACTGAGCACACTTAAATACATACAGAACTGAGAACGTCAATAGTAGTTCACCAGTTCCCTATCATATCTACACCAGAGTAATTATAATTACATCACGGAGCTTGACTCTCCCAAAATACAAGTCTCATAACACCATACTATCACTAAAAGTGATAAACCACAGAATCCTCCATACTTAACTCGTAGAGGGTCCGAGGTGTTCCTGCGAATCTGAGAGAGGGTAAGAACAATGTCCCAGTGAATGTAAATCAAACTTGCATATAAGGTATGCATGTAACTAGAGAGCAAGTATAACACACTTCAATATATAACAAGTAACACCAACCAACAAATGCAATGAATGAATGCACATGATGTTCACATCTTTTATTCACACTTTTTCTTTCTCCATTCCTCTTGTTGTGCACTAACCCCTTCCGGTTAGGCCCTCGCAATATGTATATGCAATGTGTTATGCCATTCCATTTCCATCTAGCTCCGTAAGCTAAGCACCCCTCATTTTTTGTACACTAACCCCTTCTGGTTAGGCCACCTCGCTATGCAATGCAATTAGTTATGCCATTCGATTTCCATCTAGCTCCGTAAGCTAGGCACCCCTCATTTTTGTACACTAACCCCTTCTGGTTAGGCCACCTCGCTATGCAATGCAATGTTCTGATATTCATATCATGCTCATTCATAATATCATAATAACATCACATGTAACCAACTTAAGCATATACAACACATAACCATTATGCTCAATTCTATCAAGCATTCTTACTTAGCTACACATCTCATCATAGTACTAAGTCATCCCTAATCATAAACCAAGCATAAGGTATCATAACCCTATACATAAACACCATAAAAACATAAGTAGAGTTAACCACGGCCAGGGTGTGGTGGTAACCACGGCCACAGTTCAGGAAATCAGAAATTCAACAAGATGGAAACAGAATCAACCACGGTCTGCCCTTGGTTGGCACCATGCCCGTGGTCTGGACCACGGCCAGGGTGTGGTGGCTACCACGCCCGTGGTCCGGCATTAGCACTTCTCACTTTATTTTCCAGAGACAACCACGGCCAGCCCGTGGTGGTGGCCACGGCCGTGGTTTGGAATCTGGGCAGGAATAGTGCCACGCCCAACTTTAAACCAAAACCCTAATTTTCCCTTGGGAATCATGTCCTTAAATTCATCCAAAGATATACCAACCCTATCATTCACTTTCATCTACCTAAATCCTTGGAAACATACAACAAAACACATCCAACTTCAAGTATAGGTGAAAACCCTAGATTCAAGCTTAATCCTATATCATACACTTTCACTCTAAGAACATCATATAATAACACAAGTTAACCCACACTCACCTTGAAATGCTCCAAACTTGATTCCAATAGTGGATTTGTAATGAAGGCAATCTTTCCTTCAACTTCCTTCAAAACACTCAATCAAAACAACCAACTTTTAGAAGAAATGGGTGTTCTTGATTCTTAGAGATGAAAATGAGCTTCTCAAGAAACTAATACCATAGGGTTGAAGAAGAGATCATAGTGATCAATAACCATCAATAACCTAAGCCAAAAGATGCATAAAAATACTTACTTTTGGACCTTGAACTCTTGAAGCAAGCTTGGCTATGGAGACTTGGCAAATTTTGGAGAAGATGAGCCCTTTGGCTCTCCCTAGGCTGGCCGGTCCTCTTAACCACAAGGGGGTGAAGTTGCATTGTCAACTTTGCCCCCCACTTAAGTGGAAAAATACTAAATTGCCACTGAGGGTGTAAAAAGACTAAAATACCCTTGTGATTTCTAAAAATTCCCAATAGGTCCTGAAGAAAATTAAATTTACCAGTAGGTCCCAACTTAGCCAGAGTAAATATAAGAGTTTAGATTTCACCTATTTCTTCCTTAGGTTCTACCGAGTTCCCCAGTATAACCAGAATCTCAAAATAATCACTCTAACTCAATCTATCATAGTTTCTGTAATAGAATATACAACATATTCAGAGAATGTAGCTAATTCACAAAATATGAAATTTAGGGATGTTACAACCACGACCAGGGTGTGGTGGCAGCCACGGCCACGGTTCAGGAAATCAGAAACTCAACAAAATGGGAATAGAGACAACCACGGCCAAACCATGGTGGACACTACGGCCGTGGTCTGGTGTCAGAACATGAACCCTAATTCCAGAGCCAACCACGGCCAACCCGTGGTGGAGGCCACGCCCGTCGTCTGGAATTTCAAACACGAACCATCTTTCCAGAGACAACCACGGCCAGACCCTGGTGGAGGCCACGATCGTAGTCTGGAATTCTGGGCAGAATAGTGCCACGCCCAATCACAAGCCAAAACCCTAATTTCCCTTTGGAATCATGTCCTCAAATCCATAAAAATTACACCACCATATCATTCACTTTCATCTACCTAAGTCCTTGAAAACATATAACAAAACACATCCAACCTCAAGCATAGGTGAAAACCCTAGATTCAAGCTTAATCCTATATCATAGACTTACACTCTAAGAACATCATACAATAACACAAGTTAACCCACACTCACCTTGAAATGCTCCAAACTTGATTCCAAGAGTGGATTTGTAATCAAGGCAACCTTTCCTTCAACTTCCTTCAAAACACTCAATCAAAACAACTAACTTTTAGAAATGGGTGTTCTTGATTCTTAGAGATGAAAATGAGTTTTCCAAGAAACTAATACCATAGGATTGAAGAAGAGATCATAGTGATCAATAACCATCAAATAACCTAGGCCAAAAGATGCATAAAAATACTTACTTTTGGACCTTGAACCCTTGAACAAGCTTTGGCTATGGAACTTGTCTTGAATTTTGGGGAAGATGACCTTGTGTCATCTAGGGGGGCCAGTTCCCTATTTCAAGAGGGAGGGGAAATTGAATTGTCTATTTTGCCCCTCACTTAGGGGAAGAATCACTAAATTGCCACTGAGGGTGTAAAAAGACTAAAATACCCTTGTGATTTCTAAAAATTCCCAATAGGTCCTGATGAATATTAATTTACCAGTAGGTCTTATCTTAGCCAGAGAAAATATAAAAGTTTAGATTTCACCTATTTCTTCCTTAGGTTATACCGAGTTCCTAGGTATAGCCAGAATCTCAAAATAAACACTCTAACTCAATTTATCACCAGTTTTGTAACAGAATATACAACATGTTTAGAGAATGTAGCTAATTCATAAAATATGAAATTTAGGGATGTTACATGATGCATGGTTGGTGGCTTCTCCTCACCAACTCTTCTCTAACTTCCAATTTAACTTGCATGACCGAAACAATGTATTTTGGCTTGGAAATCTTTATAAGAGTTGTAGTTTTATGTCTCATCTTTCCAATGGCACCGGTTTCAGTTCAAAAGGACTTTTATAACTCAAGATATTCTTAAAACACTGCACCTACCTGATAAATTGCTGTTTAATATACTTAAATGTTGGGAAATTGGGTTTGATTTGGTATTTATTTGAAAATTTTATAAGGGAAACTTACCTAATTTCCTTTGAATATTGCAGGTTGAAGATTTATGAGAATCATGTTTTAAAGTGTTAAAATGGAAGCAATCTTGGGAAAGATACAAAGATATTAGCAACCTAGTTATGAAGGATTTTTCCAAGATTCTATGAAGATATCATCAAACCAATTATGAAAGAGTTTGGCAAGATCTTACAAAGATATCATCAATCCAGCTGTGAAAGTTTCCTATTTTGAATCACTTTTATATTCTTGGAAGATTTTCCCTTTCATCTCACATTAATTAGGAATACTCAAAGAGGGAAAGAAATCTACTTTCCTTGTTACCCAAGAGTTGCACATTAAGTGAATTTGTGCACAATTAGGAAACCCTAGAATAAAAGTCTGCTAGAGTTATTGGCCCACTAAAATCATTATAAGATGGAAGAGAGAGGAGGCTACACAGAAGCTGCACAAGAGGAGAGAGGTATCCGACATTCAGAGAAAGAAAGTAGCTATAGCCCTTTGCTTGATTAGAGAATTGTAGCGGAGCTTTGGAGGTTTTTGAAGCTATCAAGCGAAGGATCGTCTCCCCAATTATTCGTGAAAGACCTGTTTCACCGCAAGGGGGTTTTCAGTTTTTTGTTTTTCTATTGTTCTTTTATGGATTTGAATTTGGTTTTG
The DNA here is from genome assembly GCA_023212625.1 of Styphnolobium japonicum. Lineage (NCBI taxonomy): Eukaryota > Viridiplantae > Streptophyta > Magnoliopsida > Fabales > Fabaceae > Styphnolobium > Styphnolobium japonicum. The sequence goes on from JALBWW010000010.1 coordinate 4,271,227, forward strand.
GTTTATGCTATGTTTTCTTTGACTATGCGTAGCTAAATCCATAACTAGGGTTATGGTGGATCTTATGTTCAAATTCTTATAATGTTTTCCTAATTCCAAAATAATTTTGTGCTTCCCCAATTCATTAGATTTTTCCTAGCGCTTTGTTTTCCAATAAGGATTGCGCACCCTTTAAAAAGTTAATTGATTGTCTGGCAACCGTACCACAATTAGTTAACGAAACTCTAGGATTAATCGGATTTGGGGTTGTATGGACCAAACTCAATCCATTGTTTTAAATCAGTTATTTAATTAACAAATCTGCTGGTTCTTTATGTTTTTCTTGACTGTTTGCCTTGCATGACCATTGGGGGTTTCAAATTGAGAAAAAGAATATTAATATTGCATGACCATTGGGTATTAATAGCACTAGAGCAGGTGATTGATAATCAATAGGAACACATATTATTGAGGAATTGGGTAATATTATGAGTATTGACATAAGTAAAACCAGACACCCTAGGCTTTCCATAATTGAATCTTTGCTTGATAATTTTTATTTCCTCACTTTCTCCTAATTGCTTGATAATTTCTCATTTCTCATTCGAAATTCATTGTCTAGATAACATCAGGGATTAATTAACTTAGTAATTGCCAACAATCCTTGTGGGTTCAATACTTGGAGTCTCAAATACACCTTTATTACTTGTGGGATAGGGTGCACTTGCCCTTAAGTGGGATTTTAGCGTAACACTACCTCTGGTCACGTTGGCAGAACGTGTTTCCAAATTCAAACTAACTTGCAGTTTCATAATCATACCGACAACGGTATCTATTGACAAAATGGTCTTCAGTAAAGTTGGAGCTATGCGTTTTATCTTTCCAATGGCACCAATTTCAACTCAAAAGAAGGCCTATAACCCACGATATGGTCCAATATGTGCATACTGCTCAGATTCCAGCGACAACAAGCCTACTCTGACTTTTAGGCCTATTTTTGGAATATTATAAGTCCGATCTAGCTCTCGAGTGCTTCATGAAACTTGTAGATCTTTATCTTATCTTTCCACAGACACCAAGAGCACCTCAAACAGATCACTGAAGCCCAAGTTATGGCCTAATCAATGAGGAAAAATCAAAATGCATCAAAATTCGAGAGTTAATCACAATTTGCATTAAAGTCCAATGAGACCCAACAATACAAAACTTAGCTAATATACTAATATTGGGCACAATAAACATCCAATAATGTCAAGTACAAAGCTAACATAAGTGTCTCGAAATAATTGATCAAATTCCCTCACACTTAAGCTTTTGCACTCCTGGGCAAAACACATAAGACCAAAACTAAGGAAAAACAAGAAACACCCTAATATTAAACTACAAGCATAAAAGCTGATTATACCTAATCTAATCCACTTTCGTAGGAAATCACGATGGTACTTAGCATGTGCCATAAGCCTTTAAACCCCTAGGTGTCCCTAATGGACGAGTTATAGTCTCGTGAGTGTTTACTTTGATGATACCCACAAACATGTAATACTCTATTTAATCAATTCAACTAATTTTTAAATACAAGCATTGTATCAAATATAAACCATAATCAATAATTCAAATATGCTTAACAAAGTATAGTTGAATCAAAGCAATTAAGAATAAAGTATACATAACATAATCATGCTTTAATCATCAACTAAGCTCCGATTCAGCATATGCTTGCATCAAAATGAATTTGAAAAGATCAAAATGATTTTTTTTAAATATATGCAAGAACAAAATGAATTTAGACCTACTATGAAATGCAAGTTAAGATGCGTCTCAAGAGCAAAACTATTCCTTACTCTGCCATCATACATCTAATAAGTTAGTAACAATAAAAATTAGCTAGTTAGTTTTTTTTTTCAAAACAGAAATTTATATAGAAAACAAAAAACAAAAACAGCAAACGAAACAGAAATCAGAAATGAAAAACAACAAATAGAATTGCAGAAAACAACAATAGAAGAAAGAAAGAAAAATAATAAACTGTAACAGTAAAATAAAAATAGAAACAGTATTGAAAACAGTAACAAAACAATTAAAACAAAAAGTAAGCAACAACCAGAAAAGTGAAATAAAAGTGTGGAAAGAAAACTCCATATAGATAGCAGAAGTAGCAAAATTCCAGCAGCCACACCATAGCCAGTGTAATGGATCACCACATCTAGAATTAGAGGGTTCAATCTCCTCCGGGATCGCTGTTAAATCACTTGCACATGTAGGTTTTTAGTGTCAAATTAGTTTTAGAATTAAAGAATTTAGGTAGAAATTAGACAAGTTCTAATTGTTTAGTGAGTATTTTAGGTGCTTTTGTTCATTGGCTAATGGAAATTAAAGTTTTGTTGAAACAGGCTTGGAGTTGACTTAGAAGAAAGAGAAAAGAAAATATGTTTAACTTAGCTTGTCGCTTGGCGAGAAAGTTGTGTCGCAAGGCGAATTTTGTTTACATGCCGTCGCGAGGTAAGGAACTACCATCGCAAGGCGAGATGATTGATGAAGGAGTGCTGAGACCTGCGGGACATCGTGAAGCGAGGATGTTCCATCGCGAGGCGACGACCGTTTACCCAGCTTGTTATATATAGTTAGCTGAAGCGTTTTTTTAAGGGTCTTTTGTTCATTTTCTGATTTCTAAAGGAAGGAATTGGTCAAAGAGCACGGGATCTTCATCTTCTTTCACCTCCATTGATGGACCAAGCTTGGGAACAAGATTTTGGAAGATCAATGGCTTCTCCTATCGTCATTAGTTTGATCTTTCTCATCTTTTCTTCTTCCATCATGAGTAGCTAATTTCTTTTAGACTAGGGTTAGATGAACCTTATTGAAACTATTATGTAAATTGATTCTCATACATCAATGCAAGTTTAATTCATGTAACTTGAGCACTCATCTTTGCACTTAATGCTTTTCAATACTTGATTACTATTGAATTGACTTTAGGTTTTTCATCACAATTGGGAAATTGGATGTATGAACTTGAACTGAGATTGTTTACCATAATCATAATGAGTATAGGGATATAACTTTGTGATCATTGCTCCTTATGCTTAATCTAATCATAAATCACCTAAGGGATTAGGGGTTTTTGGTTGGATTGAAGGGACTATGAGTCAAGGGATTGAACTTAATCTAATCTAGCTGATTCGAACTTCAAATTGCATGTGATTGCTTGCGTTGATGGTGAATCGATAGCATAAGAGGATAAATAAGGGGATTCGAACCCTAGTTGCTTTTCTTGATTGATATTTCTTCTCCTTAAAAAATCCAAAAACATACCTTAATTGGTTGATTGTTCTGTTTTTAATACTTTTCTATTTTACTTGGTTAAAATCAATACAATTCAAAGTTACAAAAATCATTCTTTTCCGTTCAAGTAGAAACGACCTTTTGTGTGTTGATAAGATAATTTCAATCCTCGTGAGACGATACTTAACTCACTACTTTATTACTTGTCGCGATTCGGTATACTTGCCGAACAGCCTAACAGTCACTTTACTGGTTTAGCTCCATCCTTAAGTAAAATCCTCCACATACATACGGAATGGCTAATGCTAGGAATGTCTGCAAGTGTTCAGGCTCTCAGATTCTCCCTCAAAATGGGTAGCAACCTCTCATCCTCATCAGTAAGGAGGTTATTGGCCACAATGGACTCCAATTTTGGAGGCTTCACTACTTCTACAGATTGAATTGCTGCATAATCTGCTGAAAAAGATTCAACATGTCTAAAAAAGGCAGCAATCTCAGCACATGCATTACACAACATATCACCATCACAACTAGTACAACAAACAGAATCATCAAAATCAGTAAAACTAGCAAATTCAGCACACAAATCATCAATTGATTTTTTCACATCAATGATCTCATGTTCTACAAAATCAGAATTCTGCATTTGTTGCCTGCTCAACTGACTCAATGAAGATGTAAGTTGACCAACTTGGTCTCCAAATTTTCTATTATAGCTTCTATGCTCTGCTGAAATTGGAGGTTGTTGGTTGCCATTTGCTTCACTAAATCCTCCAATGTAGGCTCAGATTTCGTGCATACTATAGCTTGCTGCTGCTGGTATGGCTTGCTTGGTCTAACATATGGCTGACATTGTTGTTGTGTAGGGAATACACCTGTTGCAGTAATTGAATAGTCTTGAAATACAGAATCATCATCTTGCAATGTGGTGCATGCATATGGGGGTGAAAAGAACTATAACATATACTGCAAAATCTTGCAAGTTTTTGCATAGGTAACTAATGTTGTCCCATTGCCAGCTGTCTCACCAGATAAGACAACTCATCAATTTTATGCTCCATTAGATAAGTGACCAAACATAAAAACACAAAAACAAGTGTAAAAATGCACAAAACAACTACAGAAAACCTATCTAGAGATTTTAAATAAAAAATTATGGGACCACCATAGGGTGATATCTACACAAAAATGCTATCCAACATAAAAATAAAAAAAATCTAAAAAAATTGAAAATGCGATCTAAACGATGGAATTTGGCTAAAATAGGGGTGACCTCACAATAAATAGTGAGCCTATCTCAAAATAATGTCTTCCATTAGTCCGCCAAAATTAAGGTCGATCAGAGATACTTTACCGAACCAAAATCTTGATAGGATGCCTTTTACCTAATTTTAGCTGAATTCCACTCGAAAAAGCTTAAAAAACAAAACAAACAAAATTGTTAGAGTTAGATGGGTCTTGAAATGATCAAATAGTTGCCTTGTATCCTCGGCAACGGCGCCAAATTTGACAAGTTTTTGTCGAGACCCGTCAAAATAATAAAATTTACCGGTTCACAAACTAATTTGTAGTATAGAGAATGAATCGAATCGTCTCTGAAGGATCCAAAAAACAAAGATTCAATCCGATCAAGATAATTAAAAAGAGGGGTTTTGATGATTTATAAAGAAAATACACTAGTTGAATTAAAGAAAAGTAATTAACAAATTAACTAATCCAAGGAAATTTACCTATCCTGACTTTAATCCATCATTGATCACAAGGAATTCACTTAATTGCTAACCATGTTCTTGGCCTTAGATAACATCAAGAAGCCTCAACATGATCCAAGAATCCTCTACTAGATAAGCATCTAGGATTTAATTAACCAAGGTTAGATGAATTAAGCATCATCCAAACATAAATTAACTTAAGATCCGGGATTTAACCAAGCTAAACAATCCATAAAAAAGCTGTAATATATTGTTTAGTCTTTGTGATCCTCTTTGAATACATGATAATAAAGCTATTATCACATCAACATCTAAATCAAATTAAGCAATTCAATCTAGATAAAAATCAAAAGAGAAAGAAGAGAAAGTTGAAGAACAAAAGCGAAATTGTAAAGAGAAGGGAGAAGAAGAGAAAGAAAACTCTCACAAATACTCAAACTTCAAATTTCATTGATTGAATTACAAGAGAGATTGACCTTATTTATATTAATCCTATAGGCCAATTTACAGTTGATAAAAGTTGTAAACATCTGGAATACAAGATAAAAATGGATGTTCGTCAATAATGGTAGCTTGATGGATGGTTGGTGGGTTGGTGCATAGTTGGTGGCTTCTCCTCACCAACTCTTCTCTGACTTCCAACTTAACTTGCATGACCGAAACAACGTATTTTGACTTCGAAGTCTTCATAAGAGTTGTAGTTTTATGTCTCAGATTTTTAATGGCACTGGTTTCAACTCAAAAGAACTTTTACAACTCAAGATATTCTAAAAATACTACACCTACCTCAGGTCACGTTGGTAGAATGTGTTTCCAAAGTCAAACCAACTTACAGCTTCATAATCATGTTGACAACAATATCTATTGACAAAATGGTCTTTAGTAAAGTTGGACCTATGCGTTTTATCTTTCCAATGACACCAATTTCAGCTCAAAAGGAGGCCTATAGCCCACGATATGGTCCAATATGTGCACTCTGCTCAAATTCTAGTGACAGCAAGCCTACTCTGACTTTTAGGCCTATGTTGGAACATTATAATTTTGATCCAGCTCTCGAGTGCTTCATGAAACTTGTAGATCTTTATCTTATCTTTCCACAGACACCAAGAGCACCTCAAACGGATCACTGAAGCCCAAGTTATGGCCTAATCAATGAGGAAATGTCAAAATGCATTAAAATTGGAGAGTTAATCACAATTTGCATTAAAGCCCAATGAGGCCCAACAACACAAAACTCAGCTAATATACTAATATTGGGCACAATAAACATCCCATAATGTCAAGTACAAAGCTAACATAAGTGTCTCAAAATAATTGATCAGTAGCCATTAATTCTCTTTTCTTCTTTGGAAAGAATCTTTTTTTCTCCTTCTCTTTGTTTAGTGCAGGGCATTCAGCTTTGATGTGTCCAGGCTCTTCGTCCAAAGTGTTTTCTTTGCATGCCTCCTTTCTTTTTTCACATTGCTTGTATCTTTTTGGAGATGAAAGATAACTCATCCTTGTCTGTGACATCTTCTCCAGATAACCCAGTTTCATCTGAAGATTCTTCAGCTTTAAGTGCATTAGACGCACTTCCTTTGTGAGCTTTTAGGGCAATTGATTTCCCTTTTCTTGAACTTCTTCTTCTTGGAGTTCAAGCTCATGAACTTTAAGAGAACCTAGGAGTTCCTCCATGGTAAGAGAAGATAAGTTTTTTGCTTCTTGAATGACAGTAACCTTAGGCCTCCACTTCCTATAAAGACTTCTCAAAATTTTTCTGATATGGTTTTGATTTTCATATGTCTTTTCCAGAGATCTCAAGCTATTGATGATTGTTTGGGTCCAAACATTTGATCAATATTTTCATGCTCCCCCATCTTGAAGAGCTCATACTGATGAACCAGCATACTTATCTTTGATTCTTTGACTTGAGAGGAACCTTCATGGGTTAAGGCAAGAGTGTCCCATATTTCGTTAGCTGTTTCACAGCTATGAACTTTGTCATGTTCTAATCTGGTGATGGCACACATAAGATAGTGTTTAGCTTCTGAGTTTAACCGATGCCTGGTTTGTTGTCCATCCGTCCATTGTGGTTGAGGAAGTTCCTGTCCTTTTATGTTGGTGGGCATTTGATAACCATTTTGGACTAGGTCCCAAATGTCCATATTTTGTGCATAAAAAATGCAATTATCCTCTTCTTCCAGTAGTCATAGTCATTTCTATTGAATAAAGGTGGTCTATTCATAGGTTGTCCTTCGTTCTCCATTTGTGGCGGTGCTGAATCTTTTCCTCTACACTGTTAGATGCTCAACCCAAGAGGCTAAGCTCTGATACCAATTGAAATAACCAAGTGAAACACAACAATGGGGTTGAATTGTGTTTCTTAACCTTTTTGGAAAACTTTTCAATCACCAAAAGTTCAAACAAGGATTCAGTTGAAATGTAATAAGTAATGGACGAAAAGAAAAGCTTCTTAGTCCGTTGGTCGCAGAGAAGGTTTTTATGAAAATTCTTTTTGGATGCAGTTAAAAAGCTTTAGGTTTAACTTAAAAACTTTGTTAAGAAAAACAATGACAATCCCCAAAGTTAGTGAATAAAATAAAACACAAGTAGAGGGAAGAGAAGCTCACACCAGATGTTTATATTGGTTCACTCTCACAACCCGAGAGCTACGTCCAGTCCCTTCAACGAGAAGGATTTTCCACTAATCTTCACAAAGATTACAAGTATTCTCCACCTCTTCAGATATACAAGTATTCTCAAACCTCTTCAGGTTCTACCAAACAAGTATTCTTTTATACACAGCCTCTTCAGGCTAAAACAAATAAGTTGAAGTAAAGGATGTTGAAAACAACACATGAGATTAACTCACAACAGGTGAGGATAAAAGAATAATTCTCAAGAAGAAAACTCTATACGAGAGTGTAAAGAATAGAAAGAATGTGAGCTTTGATTCTTTTTCACGTAAGACTTCTCTATCTTCTTTCCTCGAAGACATTTGTATTTATAGGCAACGAGCACTTGAAGTGGTCTTCATAAGCTTCTTCATCCAATGGAACCATTTATTACTGTTCTGAGTAGCATTAAATGCATAAGCTGATATTGTGTGAAGCTTCTTCTGAAAAGTGACTTTGATTATCAGAGACTACTAACAATATGATATCTTAGTTCTGATTTATCTAAGCGCGCAGAAAGTTTCTTGTTTGCTGATCTTTGTAGCTGTTAGAAGTGTCAGCATCGTAGCATAGTTGACTTCTTTTTGCCGCATACTTTGTCAGAGGTCTCTTCAGCATTTAATGATGAACAATTCTTGTATTTGAATTCGAGTTTTGGATGAATGCTTGAATCTCAGCTTTTTAAGGAAACTTTGGACGATCCAATATAATATAATAAAGTAATTCAGAATATATTGGACACATACCAAATTTTCTTTTTAGTTATAACAAGAGTCATATTGGATGCACGCAAATAAAGATTAGTCAAAACCGGGTTTCCTTATCAGAGTATTATCAACATATTCTTAAGCAAGATAAACATTATTGGATTATCTATTATGTTACACACTGGTTAAATGAAACTTTACTTGTTCATTCTTTATTTAAAACCTTTGTTATCTTCAAAACTTTGAGGGTTTCAATTTTTTGAACTACTTTGGTTCTAAATTCAATTTCTCAATTTATCTTTAGTTCCAACAGACCACAGATGGAAAACGAAGGACAAGCAATAAATAGACCACCTCTATTCAATGGAAACAACTATGACTACTGGAAGAAAAGAATGATTGCATTCTTTGATGCACAAAACATGGACATTTGGGACTTAGTCCAAAATGGCTACCAAGTGACCACCAATGCAGAAGGACAAGAACTCCCTCGACCACAATGGACGAAGGGACAACAAACTAGGCACCGACTAAACTCAAAAGTCAAACATTATCTCATGTGTGCCGTCACCAGGTCTGAGCATGACAAAGTTCACAAATGTGAAACAACTAAGGAGATATGGGATACTCTAGCCTTGGCCTATGAAGGTTCCACTTATGTCAAGGAATCAAAAATAAGCATGCTGGTTCATCAGTATGAGCTCTTCAAAATGGGAGAGTATGAGAGCATTAATCAAATTTTTGGATGATTCCAAACAATCATCAACAATCTGAGATCTTTGGGAAAAATATATGATAATCAAGATCATATAAGAAAAATCCTAAGCCTTCCCTTGCAATGGAGGCCCAAGGTTACAGCTATATAAAAAGCAAAAAATCTTGCCTCCCTCGCTATGGAGGAACTTCTTGGTTCTCTAAAAGTTCATGAACTTGAACTACAAGAAGAGCATAATTCAAGAAAAGGCAAATCTATTGCCCTAAAATCCTACAAAGGAAGTGCGTCCAAGGCACTCAAAGTTGAAGAATCTTTAGATGAAGCTGAATCATCTGGAGAAGATGTCTCCGAAAATGATTAGCTATCTTTCATCTCTAGAAAGATACAATCAATGTGGAGAAAGAAGGGTGGCATGAGAAGAAAACACTTTGGACGAAGAACTCCAATGGACAGAGCTGAGACAAAGGACAAAAATCCTATCATATGCTACGAGTGCAAGAAGCTAGGACACATCAAGGCAAGGAGAAGGAGAAAAAGAGATACTTCCCAAAGAAGAAAAGAGGATTGATGGCAATATGGGAAGATCTTGACCTCTCATCAACCAAAGATGAAGAGGAAGCAGAGGAAGAAGCTAACATATGCTTCATGGTAAGCACATCCTCTAATGAGGAAAAAGATGAGGTAACCAATTCTGACTTTAATCTTCAAGAAGCATTCAATGAACTGTTAAATAATTCGTCTATTAAGTACCTGAAAACACTAACATTCTTGTCTATTAAGTACCTGAAATCATCAAGAATGAGAGGAAAGGTGGTCAAAGTATAAAAGGATGTAAAATATAGCAAATAGTGAGAGGGTTCAATCAAAATCGGTCCAAATCCTTATCAAATCAAGCACTAGATGTGTGTATTTTACTCACACATCAGATATTGATCTCATTCGTCTTTATGTGTCTACTCAGAGATCAAGAAACCAAAGATTGAACTATAAAAGGGTAACACGTTCCATGCCTTGTGTTCAATTTACATATTTGGATAAAGGGACTAGACTACACGGTAACATTGTTCATGGAAAGGTTTTGTCAAATCACTAACATTCTTGTTACTTGAGTAGCAGTGATGTATTGCTAGACATAGCTCACTGTTTATATTGTTAAAATTGGATTTTAGTGTTGCTGTCAACGTAATGAGAACCTACAAGGACACACACATTGAATGGATCAAAATTAGGATTTAATATTCATGAGATGAATTTAATTAGACTAAATGGGCCAACTGAATGGATGAGCCTGTACATAATTCTGACCTAGATCAAATTATAAGCATGCACATTAATGCTCCTCAGACTCACTGGTGACGACTGTAAAGAATTTTACATTAACGAACCATATGATGCCACATGTTTAAAAACTTGTTAAAAGTCCTTATTAAAAGTAAGAAATACAAGTTGCAGCAATGATGTGAGACTTTCTTGTTGACTGATAGTGTAAAAAGCTTTACACTTGTTAAGATATTAGGGTTATTAGTCTTATTGTTAGTGAGCTTGGGCTTGTACTAATAGTACTAGTACTTGACCTAATTATTAGTATAAATAGGAATATTAGGTTACAGTTTTGTATCACATTATCTAATATCAATAAAATATTTAGTGTCTATTGTTAGCTGTCTTTTACCCTTTTTCTCTTTCCCCAACCCTATAATTCTAACATGGTATTAGAGTGGTATCATCCACCTTGAGGGAAGTTTCTCCTTTCCATTGTGTTGAGTTCATGGAACTCGTTTGCATACCCTTTCCTCTATTTGTTTCTAAGTCAGACTCAATTCTTCTTTGTTTCTTCTTGCCTAGTTTCTTCACCTTTTTATCTCTCCCATGTTGCTGATGAGTTGGCAAAGACCAAATCTGTATGGTGGTGTTCTCTTTTATGCGGCAACAATAGGGTGGTTTTCAGGGTCACAATTGCAAGAACGTGGAGGTGGCTCTGCTCCAGATCAATTTTCATATGTTTAGTTTGAAATTATAACATTCTCCCCTAAAATAAACAGAAGATTATTTAATGTCTATTTCTTTATTTAATATTTATTTTTACACTATTTATGTTAGAAAATCTTTTATTATGTCATTTGTTATAAAGAGAATATAGAAAATGACCAGGTATATATTTTCTAACTATTTATATACGAACCTTTATAAGTATTTTTATCACTGAATAAATTTTGTTTAAATATATTACTATCAGAATTATTATTCTGTTTCTTACGATTCTAGGAAAACAATCCTAAAAACTACCTAAACGAGAAGAGAATTTATTAAATTACCAATTATAAAATAGTAGAATATGCAATGGTATTTTTTTAATTATAGGGTTATGACAATTCAGGCCCAATGGTCATTTTAGAATTTGATAGTAGAATAAGACAAAATAAAGCTAACTAAATGGAATCTAGTTGACATAAAATTAGAATCTAGTTAGATTTGAACTATATAGTCATAAACTAACTAGATATTTACATAAAATATTAATTCTTTATGCTAACCAATACAAACACAACAAGTTAGGGGGCAAGTGTTAGAAGACTACTGATTAAGGTAAGTAATGATTAAATTGTAAGAAATGTGTTAGCTCATGATTGGTTAACATTAATTCAAGTAAAATTAAATGAAAAATCAAACCTTCTTATTCAAGACAACATAAGCGACGATAGAGGAAGAGAAAGAAGAAATATAAAAGAAAAGGGGAAAATTAGGAAAAGTTGTCAAAAGCTTGGATTTGGAATCAAGAAGTTATTTTCTACAAGAACCAAGAAAGAAATTCATCTTTAGGCTTTCAATCTTCAAGGGAAAGAAGCAAGAAAGGTAAGATTTCATGTCGTTCAACTTCAATCTTGGATTTTTAGATTTTGAAACTATTGATATATTTCCATTATTTTGATTCTTTTTATGGATTTTATCAAAGAATACAATCAAATTATGCTTGGTTATGATGGATTATGGATGAAGGTTGGAAGCTATGTTTCATATAGGAATTTCGCAATCTAGGAGCTTATGGTTGTTTGATGAAGTTTCAAGTAGATTATGTTGAAATCTAGTGAATATTGCTTGGTTTGATTGAAAACCCTAGGAATCCTAACTTATGCAATGTTTCGGCAAAGCTATAGACTAGGATTTTGATTTGTTTAATTATGGAGTTAAGGGTTAGTGCTTAATTAGAATATATGAAGATAACTAAGCAAGATTTTGTGAATTTTGATTGGTTTAGATGAAAAATCTTAGAACCTAATTTGGGTCATGTTTTGGCTAAGACTAGACTTTAGGTATTGGATTTGTTTAATTATTAGATTATTATTTAATTAAATAGATTAGTGTTTAATTAGGTTATTTGATTAATCCAAGCCTAAATTAAGTATGTAAGGCTTGAAAATTTTCCTAGAAACCTAATATGGTGGTTTCTGTTGGTGTATGGGCGCCCTAGAGGCTAGTTATATATATTGACTTTATGGTTTACTTTGTATCATGACATGTATTTTATATATGAGGCATTTGATTTATTGTGTTATTTATATATATTAATTGAACATAATAGAGTCCTTAGAATGACAAGCTCTATGCCATGGAATATCAAGTACGTAACTTGATAGTGAGATGCTATTGGATGACTTGAAACACTATTCTTAAATGTCCCTAGACAAGTATTACTGTCAATTAGGAAAACAGTGATGCGTTGAGACTAATATGTGCGTAGGTTGATGACCGTGTCTCACAGATCATGGATATGTGATATCAAGTCTACACATGGGTACATATTAGAGTAATGATGTACTGGACGGACCTACCATGAGAACACTACATGGATCGTTACGTGAGTGTCGTAAGCGGTTCACACAGTGACAATTGTAAGACCTATTACGTAGTGTGAAGACCCTGAGGAACAAGACTATTCCCCTGGTGAAGGTGTTCTGGGATGGACTGTCACCTGAAGAGGCTACGTGGGAGTTGGAGAAAGATTTGCGCAAGCAACATCCCGATATATTTTTATCAGGTATATCTCTAACTAAATTTTGTGGGCAAAATTCTTTTAAGGAGGGGAGAATGTAACATCCCTAAATTGTTATTCCAATCTTATTTCTAGCTTAACTAAATCATATGGAAGTCCTAGTGTAATTTGCTCACCATGCAATGCAATGCTTTCATATTCATATCATGCTCAATCATAATATCATAATAACATCACATTTAATCAATACAAGGTTTAAACTACCCAAGCATTGTGCTCAATCCTCTCAATTTATGATTGAACCACACAAGTATTATGCTCAATCCTCTCAACAACTTCCACTTAGTTACACATCCCTTCATTGTACTAAGTTATCATTTCAAGCCTATGTGAATCTATTCAATGAATCTCTTAGTGAATCTATTCATACACTATTAAATGTAAGAATGCCATCTTAAATGTCTCCCAAGTGATGGGATCCTCCCTAACAAGTAGTCCAGGATGAGTAGCCTCCCACCAATGTTCGGCCTCATCCTCCAATTTGTAAGCAGCAAAGTTAACTTTCTGCTCCTCAGTACACTGCATGGCCTTAAAAATCTTCTCAAGGTGTTTCACCCACCTTTCAGCAGCCACAGGGTCATAGTTCCCATGGAAAGATGGGGGATCCCTCTTGCAGAACTCCGTCAGTCCCAACTGTTGAGGAACGACAAGTCCCGCATTAGGATTGCCATCATGCTGGGGTCCAGGCATACGGTCTATGGCTTGGGCCAAATGTGCAAGCACAGCCACTAGACCCTCGCCCTCACCAGCAGTAGCAGTGGGTTGACCTCGGCCTCTGCCTCGGCCTCGGCCTCCACTACGAGTTCGCCCTAGTCCGCTCATAACTCTGTATACAGCACAGAAAACATCGGGTTGATCAGTCCCAATTCCCCACATGCAATATATCAGAAGTATATGAAAAGCTATAGGCATACATCCTAAGTGCTCAGTACGACTCTAGACCCATATTTCGCAATCCTATAGAAAGAACTGCTCTGATACCAAAAATGTAAGACCTATTATTTACTACTGATAAGTCTTACGTGGAATATTTTTTTTTCTTTATTACATATAAAATTCAGCAGCGTTTCCTTTGTTTCTCGTATGTTCCCAAACGTCATAAATAAACAGCGGATTCTAAACAATCATTCAAACCAATCAGAGTACATATATATGTATATACATCAACAAGAGATCTCCGATCTCATTCAAAACATTATCTCATTCAAAATATTATCAGAGTACGTACATTATACAAGTGTATACTCGACACTATCCTGACTGAGCACACTAAAATATTAACATATTATAATTACATAATGGAGCTCACTCCACCAAAATACAAGTATCATAGAATCCTCCATACTTAACCCGTAGAGGGTCCAGGGTGTTCCTGCGAATCTGAGAAAGAGGGGGATGAGAACAACTTCCCAGTGAATGTGAATAAAACTTGTATATAAGGTATGCATGTAATTAGAATGCAAGCATACACACAATTCAATATATCAAGTAGTATCAAACCAACATATGCAATGAGTTTATGAGTGCACATGATGTTCACACCTTTTCTTCACACTTTTTCTTTCTCCACTCCTCTTGTTGTGCACTAACCCCTTCCGGTTAGGCCTTCGCAATATGTAGTATGCAATGTTTTATGTCATTATGTTTCCATCTAACCCCGTAGGTTAGGCACCCCTCAAGTATTGTACACTAACCCCTTCCGGTTAGGCCATCTCACTATGCAATGCAAGTAATTATGCACGCTCATTCTTTCATCTAACCCCTTCCGGTTAGGTAATCTCTCACATATTGTACACTAACCCCTTCCGGTTAGGCCATCTCACCATGCAATGCAATGCTTTCATATTCATATCATGCTCAATCATAATATCATAATAACATCACATTTAATCAATACAAGGTTTAAACTACCCAAGCATTGTGCTCAATCCTCTCAATTTATGATTGAACCACACAAGTATTATGCTCAATCCTCTCAACAACTTCCACTTAGTTACACATCCCTTCATTGTACTAAGTTATCATTTCAAGCCTATGTGAATCTATTCAATGAATGAATGGATGGATGGATGAATGGATGAATGAATGGATGAATGAATAGAGTTTAAGATAAGAGGTGCATGATCAAATGTTGATTTTTTATGTCTGTGAATCGATTCACAAGATGTGTGAATGGATTCACAGACCTGTGAATGGCATTGTGAACGCGTGAATAGCACTGTGAATCGATTCACAACATTTTGTGAATGGATTCACAGACCTGTAAATAGCATTGTGAACGCGTGAATAGCACTGTGAATCGATTCACAACATTTTGTGAATGGATTCACAGACTTGAGAATAGCAATGTGAACTCGTGAATAGCACTGTGAATCGATTCTATGTTCAATGGCTCTCCATGTAGTCGGACAATCTCTCCAACAAATAACTCAGCAAGCTTATCTAGGGAATAGGAAATCCTAATGGGAAGAAAATGAGCAGACTTAGTTAGTCTGTCCACAATGACCCATATAGCATCATAACCCTTTTGTACCCTAGGCAAACAGGTCACAAAATCCATGGTAATTTTGTCCCACTTCCACTCGGGAATTGCCAAAGGTTGGAGCATCCCGGTTGGTTTCTGATGTTTGATCTTAACCTTCTGACAAGTCAAACACTTGGCCACATACTCAGCCACATCTCTTTTCATTCCTGGCCACCAAAATCTCTCTTTCAAATCTTGATACAACATGTAATACCCGGGGCTGAAGAGGGCGGGGAGTGATTACCGGTGCAAAGAGGCACGGACAATGAGAGGCTCCTGGCAGGCTTCTAGGTGAAGGGAGACATGAATGAACCAAGCCCACACCAGAAGAAGAGGGGAATTCCAAGATTGTGCAGGTATGGGACTGTGCAATTAAGGAAGCTCATATAGGATTTGATAGGTAAGAAACTCCAAGGTTAAGCGTGCTTGGCCTGGAGCAATTTTGGGATGGGTGACCCCCTGGGAAGTTCTCAGGGTGCGTGTGAGTGAGGACATAAGCACGCTGAAAGACTCGTGTTGGTGTGTGGGGACAGTCGTCAAACTTGGAGCACAGGCTGTTACAACAATGGTGTATATGGTCCTTTGACTTAAAGTCACTACGATTCTCTACATGAGGAGTTATATGTTTTAATATCGTCAAACGTCACCTGTAACAAGGTCATCATAAAGTCGGTTGTTGGACATGTTATAAGTCATGCGAAGGGATGTGAGTGACGTAGATATGATTTGTCCCTCCCACATAACGGGAGCGATATCTTTGGGGCCTCTTGATGAGTGAGACTTGAAAATACATGACCATGCTCAAATGAGTCGATATGAGATATTAATCTCATATGTCTTTATAAGTCTACTCGGCAATCAAGAAACCAATGATTGAACTATACAAGGGTGACATGTTCCATGTCTTATGTTCAATTAAGATATCAGGACAAGTGGACTAGACTAAATGGTAACATTAGTCACGATTAGGTTATGTCGAATTACTGACATTCTTATTACTTGAGTAGCAATGATGTATTGCTAGATACCACTCACTGTTTGTGATATCAAATAAGATTTAATGTTACTGTCAACGTAATAGGATCCTACAAGGTCACACACATATAATGGATGGAATGGAGTTAAAAGGGGCTAGTTGGACCTTTAATAAGGCTAAATGGGTCAATCCAATTGAATAGGCCCACACATGAGTCTAACCTAGGTCAGATATGTGTAAGGGTCTATATAAACATCTCTTAGACTCTTTGTGCCGCACTACACATGCACAACTGAGAGTCAAAAACAGTTTCCAAATAGAGCGATTGAGAGGAATCTGTGCCCCCCTGTAAGACCCATTAGTTGTTATGTTGTATAGCGACTGATAAGTCTTACGTGGAATATATAAGTATAAAAATTTCGGCAGCGTTTCCTTTGTTTCTCGAACATTACCACCCGATACAATCATAAGCAGCGGATTCCAACAATCATCTCAAACCAACCAGAGTACATATATTATATATATACGCATACACATTTATATCATCAAGAGATCTCATATCTCAACCAAAATATTATCAGAGTACGCAATGTTATACAAGTGTATTCTAAACACTATCCTGACTGAGCACACTAAACATATACAGAACTGAGTACATCAACAGTAGTATTTAGTTCCCCGTCATATCTACATCAGAGTAATATAATATACATCCTATTATAGTTACATCACAGAGCTTCACTCCACCAAAATACAAATCTCAAAATAAAGCAACAGAATCCTCCGTACTTAACCCGTAGAGGGTCCGGGGTGTTCCTGCGAATCTGAGAAAGAGGTGGTGAGAACGACTTCCCAGTGAATATGAATAAACTTGCAGATAAAGTATGCATGTAAGTAGAGGGAAAGTATAACACAATTCACTATATACAAGTAACACCAACCAATCAATGTAATGAATGAATGCACATGATGTTCACACCTTTTATTCACACTTTTTCTTGCTCCACTCATCTTGTTGTGCACTAACCCCTTTCGGTTAGGCCCTCGCAATATGCATATGCAATGTGTCATGCCATTACATTTCCATCTAGCTCCGTAAGCTAGGCACCCCTCATTTCTTGTACTCTAACCCCTTCCGGTTAGGCCACCTCGCTATGCAATGCAAGTAATCATGCCATTGGATTTCCATCTAGCTCTGTAAGCTAGGCACCCCTCTTTTTTTTTACACTAACCCCTTCCGGTTAGGCCACCTCGCTATGCAATGCAATGTTCTCATACTCATATCATGCTCATTCATAATCTCATAATAACATCACATATAACCGACTCAAGCATATACAATACATAATCATTATGCTCAATTCTATCAAGCATTCTTACTTAGCTACACATCTCATCATAATGCTAAGTCATCCCTAATCATAAATCAAGCATAAGGTATCATAACCCTATACATAAACACATCAAAACACAAACAGAGTCAACCACAGCCAGGGTGTGGTGGTGACCACGGCCACGGTTCAGGAAAAACAGAACTCAACCAAATAGAAACAGAGTCAACCACGGCCAGGGTATGGTATAGGCCACGCCCGTGGTGTGTAGTTCCAGAGACAACCACGGCCAGACCGTGGTGAAGGCCACGCTCGTGGTTGGCCACGAGACACCATAATTCCATTTCCAGAGAGAACCACGGCCAACCCGTGGTGGTGACCACGGCCGTGGTTTGGAATCTGGGCAGGAATAGTGCCACGCCCAACTTCAAACCAAAACCCTAGGTTCCCTATGGGATCATGTCCTCAATTCCATCAAAATACACTAACCATATCATTCACTTTCATATACCTAAATCCTTAAAAACATACAACAAAACACATCAACCTTAAGCATAGGTGGAAACCCTAGATTCAAGCTTAATCCTATATCATACACTTTCACTCTAAGAACATCATACAATAATACAAGTAAATCCACACTCACCTTAAAATGCTCTAAACTTGATTCCAAGATGGGATTGGTAGTCAAGGCAACCTTCCCTTCAACTTCCTTCAAAACACTCAATCAAAACAACCAATTTTTAGACATGGGTGTTCTTGATTCTTAGAGATGAAAATGAGTTTCTCAAGAAACTAATACCATAGGATTGAAGAAGAGATCATAGTGATCAATAACCATCAAATAACCTAAGCCAAAATGTGCATAAAAATACTTACTTTGGAACCTTGAACCTTGGAGCAAGCTTGGCTATGGAGACTTGGCAAATTTTGGAGAAGATGACCAAATGGTCTCTCCCCCCTAGGGCCGGTTCACTTAAGCAAGAGGGAGGGGTGTGAATTGTCCATTTTGCCCCTCACTCAAATGATAAATCACAAATTTGCCACTGAGGAAAGTAAGACCAAATCACTATTAGATTAAGAACAGATTCCAACCGAAACGGCATTCCTTGAGGCCTGTACTATACTGCCAACTTTCCTTTATCTGAATGAAGACCTTTTTTTATTCTCCTTTTTTAGGAGGAAAGGCCAATGCCCCAAGAAACTCCCGGGGCGAAGCAAGCCTCCATCAATCTTGTCCAAAGCGAAAGGGGAATCAGAGTCTTGCACAAGCCATTCTAAGAGCTGATTCTAGCAACACCTATTCGTGCACAAGGTATTCTGTTGTAAAAAGACTAAAATACCCTTGTGATTTCTAAGAATTTCCAATAGGTCCTGAAGAAAATTAAATTTACCAATAGGTCCTAACTTAGCCAGAGTAAATATAAGAGTTTAGATTTCACCTATTTCTTCCTTAGGTTCTACCGAGTTCTCCGGTATAGCCAAAATCTAACAATACTTATTCTAACTCAATCTATCACCATTTATGTAACAGAACATACAACTCATTCAAAGAATTTAACTAAATCATAACATATGAAATTCAGGGATGTTACACCCCCTTCGTGGCTAGCACTGTGCCGAAGAGGGAGACCATCACATCCGTTCGTGTGGATACCATAGAGGCACCGCTCGATTGCTATGCTCATGATTGACAGCCGTTTCTTCCTAAAAGTAAATCCCTTAACACGTTTTACGATTTTCGCATGGATCCTCGGCTGGGTTCGGGATTTGGTCTTTGTTTTCCTCTGCATTTCCTGATCCCGAAACCCAACAATTTCGGCTAAAAGGATTAGAAGACCCAGGTTTGAAATACTTTATGATATAAGTATATCATGGTGATTAGAAGATGATTCTAGTGGTTGATTAAAGGAAAATAAGAGAAAATTATGAGTTTAAATGATGAAACTACTTAACAAGACCTAAGTGTAGGTTTCGACCAACTAGGTTTAAATAAGAGTAAGCACCCATTTTAGTCCTCCAAAGATACAAATATCATCAGTTTAGTCCTCTAATAATTTTTTACATCAAATTGGTCCTTTTTGAAGGACTAATTTGATGTAAAATATGACATTAAGCACCAATTTGATGTCAAAAATTGACATTGAAGGACCAATTTGATGTCAAAAGCTGAAATTAAATGACCAATTTGATGTCAAAAATTGACATTGAGAGACTATTTTGATGTATTTACCATTAAAGGACTTAACTTATGACACCTATATCTTTGGAGGACCAAAATAGATATTTACTCTTTAAATAACCTAGGAATTGAGATAAGTTCAATGAAATGGACATATAGGATTGGTAAAGAAGGTTATGTATAGGAGAAAAATAAAAAATTAGGTATTTGAAAAAATGACCAAATAAACAGTAATTTGTCTAAGTTGTGAAGTGTTTTTTTAGAATTCCTTATGGATAGTTCATGTTAGCAAATTTTCATACTGATGATGGAGATAAGAAACCTAAACCAAAGCTCTGATGTGTTTTCTGACAACTCTATTTCAGATTTGAATTTCTTCCTTTTTTTGTATCAGATGTTTTTTCTCTTCCTGTTTTTGGATTGTGTGTTGACAAGAGGTGATTCCAGTGAGTTGTAATGCCATTTTCTCTGCGATTTTGTGGTTTTATGATCATATCAAAGATTGTCTTCTCTGTTTGGGTGGTGTTCTTCTATTGTTTCTATAGTTGGCCAACAGTGTAACCAGTGGCATCAATGACTGTCAACATTTGTGATAGGTGGTGGTAGTAGTTCCACCACTTCATGTGTGTGTTGGTGGCAATTCTAGCATGGTCTTTGATGGCCAATTATGATTCATTGTTTGTTGTTTCTTTCCTTTGCTGAGAAGGGATTGTGGATTGAAGAATTTGGACATTAGTAGAGACCCTATTTGATTAATTGAGTGGTATGAGACAGACCCAATGTTTGGAGATCAGTTTGGAGGTCGAAGTGGTCACTTAGGAGAAAGGTCATAGACCTTAGAAACAGTGTCGCTAGCTTGGGATGTGGGTCAATAAGAAGCTGTAAGAAGGTCGAGGGGGCCACTAAGGAGAGTGCTCAAAGATTTTCAGGAGCTATTTTCCAAGGACGTTGCTATGGTTTTGTGATTTAAGGGGAGTACTAGTTGCGTAAGTTCTTTGGTTGAGATGGGTCGAGTTATTTGTCTTATATTTGTGGGTTTGCTACTTGTACCAAGCTAAAGCTTAGTAAACTTTAGCATGAGGTAATGTGTTAAGATATTAGGGTTATTAGGTTATGATAGATACCCACTTTATTAAGGTGTACAATAGGAAGAAGTTGCATGAGCAGTAGGGGATCAACTCCCCAAGTAAGCATGACTAGCAAGAGGAGTAACTAACATCCTACATGGCATGGGTCTCATGGTGGAGAGAGGGGGAAATAGTGGAAGTAGTGTGGGATATATGGGAAGGGAGTGAGAGAGAGTAGACATGAAATTAGTGAGTGAAGGAATTGGGTGGGAGAAAACCATACCACATGAAAGTTTGGGATACTGATAGATACATCCACTTATTGTTAAGAAGATGTTACATGAGCAACAGGGGATCAACACCTCAAGTAAGCATCACTAGCAAGGGGAGTAACTGACATCGTACGTGGCATGGGTATTATGATGGAGAGATTGATGGAAAAACAATTGAAGCAACATGGGATATATGGGAAGGGAGGGAAAGAGAGTAGGCAAGAAATTAGTGAGGGAATTGGGTGGGAGAGAACAAAGTCTCTTAAAAGTTTGGGTTACCTTTGTATCTTTTCCTTTTTGTTCTATTTCAATCATCTTCTTTGTAATTTCACTCCACTGATGTTGATATCTCCTTGATACCAGTAGGAGAGAGGGCTTTATATACGAATACAACATCTATTTCTCTAAATTCCGATCCAGTTCCTATCAATTGGTATCAAAGCTCTCAATCTAGGAGCTATGGGTACTCAATGTGAAGATGGTTCCAACATTTGATGGAGATGCTTATGGTTGGTTGATCAGTGTCGTGCAGCACTTGGACACAGAAGGAACATAAGACGGGGTGAAGCTACGGGCAATTGTGAGGGCTCTAAGAGGTCACGCTCTCAACTGGTGGCAATGGTAGGATTGGTGTAATCCCAATGCAACCTGAGTCCACCATCATGAAGGCAGTGATTAAACGTTTCCAACTCGAGTTCAATCTAGATCAACTGGTCTTCATCCTAAATGAGGAACCAAAACCTTGGGTGCTAGAGATCTTGGAGGCAAAGGATACTCCCGATGCTGAGGTGACGAAGACCATTAGAAACCAAGAGCAAGTGGCCCTGGGGTTTGTGTCAGATAAGATGTTCTTGGAGGAGATCGAAACTAAGAATGAAGAAGAGCTCCATACGGAGATTGCTAGAGTGGAGGAAATCTCTCCCCTTGACCACGCGGTGGAGAGAAAGAAACAGAGAGAAAACAGAGAGGAGGATATGCAATGGCTACTGGGTTGCATAGTGGTCGAACAAAGGCAGAAGTGGTGCACGATGGCCATAGAACTCAGCATTTCAAGTGGTCCAGTAAATTAGCTACCACCACTAGAGCCACCGAACTTGGTTCCTTCCGTGGTGATGGATGAGATACCTTCTGATCCCCTACAGTACACCAGGAAGAAAGAAGGAGGAAGCTACGTTACGGGAGGAGGAAGAAGTAAGGGCAGAATTGAGTTTACGCAACTTATTTGCTAACCAAGTGGGCCTAGCCCAACTTAGTGAGGGAAGAAAAGGGATTTCACAAAAGAAGAAGGTTGGGTTACATTCAGGGCTGAACAATGGGCCACATTCAAGAATTAAAGAGGGATCTCATTCAGGCCCAATAGACCGAACCCATTAGAACCACCTCATTAAACTAGGGGCCACTGTCAAATTTGCAAACTAAAGTGGGAAGGAGGGGTTTTACAGCATCCATAGCCATCTCAAAACCAAACCTCACTGCCATAGGGGGCGACCAGCAGAGAAGACCGAAAGTATCTGGATGGGAGGCAATTTCTGGCAACTTGCAGATGCTAAATCAGAAACGTAGCTACACAAAGGGGTGAGTTTCAACCAACTCCAGTTGCTGCTAGTGAATTTAGAAGGAGGACATGAGGAAAAATAGAGAAAACAACAAGAGGGAAAGGTAGGAATGATGAAGGGAGAGCCATTACAACTATATATGACAGCAGTACGAGAATGTCGTCAACACAATATCTAAAATGTCATCACTCTAGAAGCAAAGAAGTGTATAAAAGAGGTTTGATGAGAGTACATGTAGAATGTACATAATTCATTTTTTTATTGGATGTAATTAGTTGTTAGCTACAGTTGTCATTTATTCACATAGTTAGTTAGCAATGGCTAGTTGCTTGCAGTATATATGTAACAGTGACTCTGTAGAATTAGTTAGTTAATTCATTTTCTGTATTTCTCAATATTGATCAATGAAAATGAGCTAAATGTTCTTTCTTCTCTCGGTTCTCTCTGCCCCTATGTATTTCAACATGGTATCAGATGATTACTCTTGGGGGCAACGTTCTTCACGATGAACTCTGATTGAATCAACGATCTTCACGTTCTTCATCGTGAGTTTCATCTTCAATTTCTCTTTTCTTTCTCATCGACACTTCATTTTGAAACCTAATATCCATTTGTTTGATTCGCGAATTCTGTGCATTTCAATATTTCTGTTTGATTCGTTATCTCTGTTCAATTCGCGATTCTTGATTCTTGTTTCTTGCTTGATTCACATTCTGTTTCGCGATCTCTCTTTTTGCATTCTCTTTTTCCATCTTGTTTTCTATCTTGCATTTACTCATGGCTGCTATGAACGATGAGAACGATAATGCCATACCTATTCCTAACGCCATACCTATTCCTCCTCAACTTCTTGGTGGAATCAACAATAATAACCCTAATCATGGTTATCAACAAGATTTGTTGGATCCATACTTCATGCATCCCAGTGATAATCCTGAAACTGCACTTGTATCTCCACCATTGACAAATCAGAACTATCATTCTTGGTCTCACATGATGCTTGTTGCTCTGCACTCCAAGAACAAATTGCGTTTCATCGATGGAACATTGCCTCGCCCTGTTGGTAATGATAGGCAGACATTGGCTTGGGATCGTTGTAACACCATGATTCTATCCTGGATTGCTCATTCGGTTGATCCAGAAATCTCTCAAATTGTCATGTATATAAGCACAGCTGCTGAGGTATGGCAAGACCTGAAGGATAGGTATTACCAAGGAGACATTTTCAGAATCTCTAATTTGAAAGAGGAAATTTACAACCTCAAGCAGGGTGATTCCTCTATTAATGCATATTTTGGCAAATTAAAGAAACTATGGCATGAGTTGGAAAACTTTTGCCCCCTTCCTACTTGTGTTTGTGCTGTTAAATGCACTTGTGTTCTTCTTCCCATGATCAAGCAATATAGGGAAGAAAATTATGTGATTCGATTCTTGAAGGGGCTTAATGAGCAGTATGCACCTGTCAGATCACAAATCATGTTGATGGATCCTCTTCCAAACATCAACAAGACCTTTTCTCTATTACTGCAGCAAGAGAGACAGATTTCTATCCCACAACTTACTCATGGAGTTTTAGCTCAATTTTCCAATTCTGGCTGAGGCAATTCTGGTAATGGCAAGGGGTCTTCTAACAGAGGTGGTAGAACTTCTACTGGCCGAGGCAAAGGCACTAGAGTCTGCACATTTTGTCATAAAACAGGTCACATGATTGACACTTGCTACAAGAAACATGGATTCCCCCCCCCCCACATTATTTTCAGAAATCTGCTGCTGTTAATAATTATGCTGCTGAATATGATGAAGCTGAAGAAGATGCTAAGTCTCTTAAGTCAGCTTGTCATGAGGAAGATGGTGAGGATTCCAAGCAATTTGGTTTTACTCAAGAACAACATCAGGCATTGCTAGCCCTTCTCCAAGGCAGTAACACATCTCAGTTTCACTCCCTCAATCACATCACTTCGGGTTCAGCTCCTACCATGGGTAAAATATGCCCTTCTACCACACAAAAACATGATCATTGGCTTTTAGACACTGGTGCAACAGATCACATCTGTTACTCCAGGTCTTCTTTTCAGTTTCTTAAAGCAATTAACCCAATTTCAATCAAACTTCCCAATGGCAATTCTATAATTGCCAATGTTGCAGGAACTGTTTTCTTCACAAATGACTTTTATCTTGCAAATGTCTTGTTCATTCCTCATTTTTCTTTTAACACCTTATCAGTTCCTAGATTAACTTCTACCATTCATTGTGATCTTACATTTGATTCTGAAAAGTGTGTGATACAGGATGTGTGTACCCGGAAGATGATTGGAGCAGCTGAGTTGAAGCATGGACTTTACTTCTTGAAGTATCCATCTGTTCAGAAATCAAGTTTTCCTAAACCCTCTCATTTTGTAAATAGTCTTGTGGATACCAATTTTCATTTTCCCTGTATCAAACATTGTGACATTTGGCATATGCGTTTTGGTCATCCCTCTTATGAAACACTTATGCACATTAATAAAGATTTTCCTTCCATAAAAGCTGCGAAATCTTCTATTCCTTGTGATACTTGTTTTTATGCAAAGCAGAAAAGATTATCTTTCCCTCTTAGTTCCAATGTTTCTAGCCAATGTTTTGATTTAGTTCACATGGATATTTGGGGACCCTTTTCAATTCCTTCTATGCTTGGTCATAAATATTTCCTCACTGTTGTGGATGATAAAGTAGGTTTACATGGATATTTTTAATGAAATTGAAATCTGAAACATTGATTATTGTTAAGAATTTTGTTTCCATGGTACAAACTCAATTTCATACCACAATCAAGTGCATAAGGTCTGACAATGGTCATGAATTTCTTTTAAAGCAATTCTATGCTGAAAAAGGAATACAACACCAAACTTCATGTGTTGGTACTCCTCAACAAAATGGAATTGTTGAGAGAAAACATCAACATCTCTTAGGTGTTGCTAGAGCCATTTTGTTTCAAGCAAATTTACCATCTTGTTTTTGGGCACATGTAATCAATCATGCTGTTTTTATCATAAATAGGCTTCCAACCAAATTTCTTTTTTTTTTTAAGTCTCCTTTTCAGGTTTTAAATCATTCATTACCTGATTTTGCATCTTTGAAAGTCTTTGGTTGCTTGTGTTTTGCTTCCACATTGCAAGCCAATAGAAAGAAATTTGATCCTAAATCAAAGAAATGTGTTTATCTTGGATTTCAAAATGGAGTTAAAGGCCATATTCTATTTGATTTGCATTCTAGAAATTTGTTTATTTCTAGAGATACTGTTTTCTTTGAAACCATTTTCCCATTTGCATCCTCACATGAACCCACTTCTCTTCCATCACCTACCAATTCATGTTTTCCTAATTCTACACCTTTTTATGACTTTCTTGATTTCCATTCCTCTTTTCCTGCAACTGTTACCTCTTCTTCAGTTCCAGAACAGCAACATTCTGTCCCCTCTGTTACTTTTATTTCAGAACAGCGACCATCTCCCATGTCCATTGTTGTTCCTTCCTCCTCTTCACTTCCTCCACCACAACAGCCAACCATTTCCCCTACTTTGCCTCCTACTCGCAAATCAACAAAGCAAACTAGACCTCCCACCTATCTTCAAGATTACCATTGCTCTATGCTCAAAAGTGAAGTCCACAACTCAGAAACTCAACCTTCATCATCTTCCAACAGTAAGTATCCTTTATCACATGTTATTTCATATGATTCCTTGTCTCCATCTTTTAAACATTTTTGCCTCACCATTTCCTCCATTACTGAACCTCACCATTATGAGACTGCCATGTGTGATGCTAATTGGAGAAAGGCTATGCAATCTGAGTTAGATTCTTTGACAAAGACTAACACTTGGGAACTCACCACTCTACCTCCTCACAAGAGAGCAATAGGTTGCAAATGGGTGTTTAAACTTAACTACAGTGCTGATGGCACTATAGAGAGATACAAAGCCAGATTAGTGGCCAAGGGATTCACTCAAACAGCTGGTATTGACTATTTGGAGACATTCAGCCATGTTGTAAAAATGACCACCATTCGGCTCCTTCTAGCTCTAGCTGCTTCTCAAAACTGGTTTCTGTTTCAATGTGATGTTAATACTGCATTTCTTCATGGTGATTTGCATGAAGAAGTGTATATGAAAGCACCTCCAGGGCTGGTTGTTCCCAACAATCGCATAGTCTGCAAATTAAAACGTTCCCTATATGGCCTTAAACAGGCCAGCAGACAATGGAATGCTAAATTGACAAGTACTTTCTTTGAATTACGGTTATTCACGGTCCAAAGCCGATTACTCTCTCTTTACCAAATCATCCTCCAATGGTTTTACTGCTATACTTGTCATGTAGATGACTTGGTACTTGCTGGAACTGATATTAAAGAAATTGAGAGTATCAAACAAAAACTGAACTACAAGTTCAGTATCAAAGACTTGGGACCTTTGAAATACTTCTTAGGCTTTGAAGTTGCTCGATCCAGCAAGGGCATTTCCATATGTCAGAGGAAATACACTTTAGATTTGATACAAGAAACTGGTTTATTGGGTGCTAAACCGTGTACTACTCCTATGGAACCAAACCATAAAATTCGTGCAACCTCTGACACTTCTCTTACTGATGTTTCACAATATAGAAGACTCATTGGTAGACTTCTTTACCTCACTCATACCAGGCCTGAAATATCATTTGCAGTGAGTAGATTAAGCCAATTTTTGGCTTCCCCCACTGATATACACCTACTGATATACACCTCCAAGCTGCCCTGCGAGTTATTAGATATATCAAATCTGCCCCTGGCAAAGGTTTACTATTTTCTGCAGCATCAACTACTTCTCTGAAAGGGTTCTGTGATTCTGACCGGGCTTCTTGTCCAGACACAAGGCGATCAATAACAGGATTTTGCTTCTTCCTTGGATCATCTTTAGTCTCTTGGAAAAGTAAAAAGCAGTCTATTGTTTCCCGTTCTTCTTCCGAGGCAGAATATCAAGCTTTAGCGCTTGCAACTTGTGAAGCTCAGTGGCTGATTTATCTTCTTCGTGACTTTCATATTGGTCACTCTTCCCCTGTTGTGTTATATTGTGATAATAAATCTGCTTTACACATCACTGCAAATTCGATTTTTCATGAACGTACGAAGCACATAGAGATCGATTGCCATGTGGTACGTGATAAAGTACAATCTGGTTTACTGCATCTCCTTATTATTACTTCTAAAGAACAAGTTGCAGACATATTCACTAAAGCTTTACATCCAAGGCCATTCTTTGCATTAGATTCCAAGCTTGGACTGTTTTCTCTCTGATGGAGACCAAGGAAGTTCAAGTGGAAGCCCAATGGGCCCAAGGCCCAAAGATGCACTGCAAGGACTTGGAGGCCCGATGACAAGGTCAAGAGCTAAGAAGGCTAAGAAGGATTTGGATAAAGAAGTCAATTATTTTTTCTCACTCAAGCCCATTCTAGAAGAAGAAACACTCAAGATGGTCCAAATGAACCAAGTTGATGAAGGGCCCAATGTGGGGGCATGATTTCTTCTTAGTAATTTTATTTAATTATGTATTTGAACCTTTTAATCTTTTCAGTTTTGTTTCTTATTTTCTTTTTGGGATATTTTGTAACAAGGGCCTATTGTTTGGGCTTAACTAAGTGCATAGCATAGCTAGGGATAGATGCTGCCTTCTAATTGGGCTTGGGCCACTTTTGTGCTAGGATTAGGGTTAAAAAGGTGCTAACTTGCTGCCTCCTTTTAGTTAGACCTAGCCGCCAACTCAATCCCTATAAATAGGTTTGTATTTGCTGCATTTGTTAACTTTGAATTTTAGAATACAATTACACTCCTTTGCGAGTTTTTGAGAGCTTTGTTCTCTTAGGGTTCTTGGGTGAACCATCTTGGTTCTTATCAAAGGTTTCCTTACCTTTGTGGCGAATCTTCGCTTGACTTATCACTCCCCAAGAGTGTGGCGTCTTCTTTCTTCCATCCCTTGTCTTCTTCCACTTTTCTTTTTTACTGTTCACTCACTATTCACGTACAGGTGCCACTACTGTTCACGCGATGTTCACATATTGTTCTTCTTCATCTTTAATTCCTTTAAACAAGAAATCAATTCAAGGACGATCCATAAAAATAATATGCATCCAACTTGGATCATATCACTCTCCATTCCAGCTTGAAGGGGGTGTAGAATGTACATAATTCATTTTTGTATTGGATGTAATTAGTTGTAATTAGTTGTTAGCTACAACTGTCATTTATTCACATAGTTAGATAGTTAGTTAGCAATCGTTAGTTGCTTGCAGTATATATGAAACAGTGACTTTGTAGAATTAGTTAGTTAATTCATTTTCTGTATTTCTCAATATTGATCAATGAAAATGAGCTAAATGCTCTTTCTTCTCTCGGTTCTCTCTGCCCCTATGTATTTCAACAGTACAAGACATTGGGGTAATCCATAACCTTTTCTTATTTGACCCTAACATATGGACTTTGACTCACCTGGAAACTACTTAGTTATTGTGACAATGCTTAACAAGGGATCAGGGGCTAATAGGTGGCCTTTATGCATTGAGTTTAACAAGTGTTGTTGTAGTTAGTTCTGCTTCGAGAGGCTCTGCTACAAAACTAGTCTACTCAGTCTCAATTGTTCCTACTCATGTTCCTAATAAAAAATGGCATATTCAATATCTTTTTAATGAGACAACTTATGCTAGTATTGGCATTGTGCTGGTCAATTGAGCTACCAGTTTACCCAATGGCATATTATCCTCCAATGAATCCCTTCCACCTTCAAGTTGGGCTGGGATCATCAAATTTACAACCTATGACGTAGTAAAGAGGAACCATCAGATATACATAATGACCTGTTACAGCAATGGACATACTCTCCCTTACGAGTTCAGCTAGTTTATGATAGCTCTACTGTGGAATGTCTAATAAGCTACTATTTTGGCCATGATGTATTTCAGTCCAGCAATGATAATTATGATTACATAAATGTTGGTATATTGATAAGTTCATCTCATGCACAATTCTTTATGATACTATTGTGACATCTACTTGGTGGACAAAATTGGAGGCTGCATGACCTCACTAAAAGCTAGGATCCAAATGTTCTTGTACTTGTAGGTGGTGAAAGTTGAGATTATCACATAGAAGAATTATAATAAAGAGAAGAGTGGATCGAGAATTAAAGGAAGAAAAAGAGGAATATTGACGCAACTGCAAGACATTGAGATAGTCCAGGATTTCTTCTTATTTGACCTGGGTGGAACAGGTGTGCATTTGGGGTGGGATTGTTTAGAAAGGCTTAGGGACATCAAAGCTTTCTTCATGGAACATACCTGAAAATGGGAGATGGCAGGAAGGGCAGCACCATAAAAAAGGAAACCACCTTTGTTTGCAATAAGTCAATGGGACCTAAGTGGCTGTTCCTGTGATTCATGCATAGCTTGGTCATTATGCTTCAAGCAGTGGGGCCCCGGTGGAAGTTCTGTCAGCTTCTACAAGACGCTTATCCAGAACTTCACCTTGAGGACAAGGTGAAACTTTAAGGGGTAAGTATTAATAGATGCGTATGTTAGGAAGAAGTTACATGAGCAGCAGGGGGTCAACTCCCCAAGTATGCATGACTAGCAAGGGAAATAACTAACATCCTATGTTTTGAGAACATTGCATTGCATAGTGAGATGGCCTAACCGAAAAGGGTTAGTATACAAAATATGAGGGGTGCCTAGCTTACGGAGCTAGATGGAAATCGAATGGCATAATTAATTGCATTGCATAGCTAGATGACCTAACCGGAAGGGGTTAGTGTACAAAATATGAGGGGTGCCTAGCTTACGGAGCTAGATGGAAATGGAATGGCATAACACATTACATATGCATATTGCGAGGGCCTAACCGGAAAGGGTTTAGTGCACAACAAGAGGAGTGGAGAAAGAAAAAGTGTGAATAAAAGGTGTGAACATCATACATTCATTGCATTTGTTGGTTGGTGTTACTTGTCATATATTGGATTGTGTTATACTTGCTCTCTACTTACATGCATACTTTACTTGCAAGTTTTATTCACATTCACTGGGAAGTTGTTCTCACCACCTCTTTTCCAAATTTGCAGGAACACCCCGGACCCTCTACGGGTTAAGTACAGAGGATTCTGTTGCTTTATTTTGAGACTTGTATTTTTGTGGAGTTAAGCTCCGTGATGTAACTATAATAGAATGTGTATTATATTACCCTAATGTAGATATGACAGGGAACTGGATACTACTATTGATGTTCTCAATTCTGTATATATTTAGTGTGCTCAGTTAGGATAGTGTCTAGAATACATTTGTATAAATTTGTGTACTCTGATAATATTTTGGATGAGATCTAAGATCTCTTGATGATATATGTGTATGTATATATATATAATATATGTACTCTGGTTTGTTTGACATGATTGTTGGAATCCGCTGCTTAAGCTTATGTCGTATGGTAACGTTTGAGAAATAAAGGAAACGCTGCCGAATTTTCTATATAATAAAAGAACAATATATGTATTCCACGTAAGACTTATGACACAATAAATAATAGGTCTTACATCCTACGTGGCATGGGTCTTATGATGGAGAGAGGGGACAACAACGGAAGTAGCATGGGATATATGGGAAGGAAATATAGTAGGAAATAAATTAGTAAGTGAAAGAATTGTGTAGGAGAAAAACAAAACTCTCGAAAGTCTAGGTTATCTTTGTTTTCCCCCCTTCTATGCTAGTTCAATCATCTTCTCTATAATATATTTTGATCCAGTTCCTATCAATTAGTATCATAGCATGATCCTCCGCTAATGTGGTCGTCGGTCGCAAAAGCATGATGGAATGTTAGGATCCAATTGCAAGGTATAGGACTTGAGTCCCACATCGAAAGCATAAGATTTAGATGTGGAGTTTATATGACCTTGGGTTCTCCCACCTTAATAGCTAGTTTTTAGGGTGTGGATCTCCTATGGTTCATATCAGGCTATTAATCTTATTGTTAATGGGCTTGAGTTTGTACTAGTAATATTAGTACTTGACCTAATTATCAATATAAATAGGAATATTATTTTAGGGTTTTGTTGATCTAATATCAATAAAAAAATTCAGTATCTATTGGTAGTCGTCTTTTACCTTTTTTTTTCTCTTTACCCTAACCTTATAATTCCAACATAACTAATAGTTGATCAAATTTAAACTCTTAAGAATTAAGATAAAAGCTTTATGTGTAATCTCTACACAAACATTAGATCTGTCATTTTGTGTTGTACCTACTACCATAAATCCTCCTCTTCAACTCTCAAATAGTGAATCAGGCATGCCAAGCCACTTCGCTAATTGCAAAACCCAAGTCAACAAGTTTTGTACATGACCAACGCCAATCTGTCAGTTTCTTAATCACCATTGCTCGTCATAGTAACTAAACTAGATTACCAGAGAAAACGGTATGTATAGTGTATATTCCCACTCTTGTTACTGATATCAATGAGATATCCATTGATATCATTATCAATAAATTTGAATTATAGAGCAAGTATGAACTGAATGAGAAAAAGAGAAAATGCAAGATAACCCAAGGCTTTTGAGAGGGACGACTTGGTCTCTTCCAATCCTAACTCAGTCCTTTTTCCTTTCTCCCCCCTCCCCCCAATTCCCTCCTCCTTCCCCTTACTTATTCCCCTCCTTGCAATTGAATCCCCATTTTTCCCCACCCTCACCTACTACCCCGTGTGCATTAGGTTGTTACATGAAGTCACGCTTTCCACCCAACCTACGTGGGACTTTAATCACCACTGCACCCCTTTCTTTTCCTAAAATACACCTTAGTCATCTTAAGCTACCAAACATCTTGCTTCTAAGTACATAATTTCTCCAAAATTGTTGCTCCTATGGGGCAACAATTAAAGACTAAATGATGATCCTTAATCACAGTTGATACAGGGGTTAGCTGTATGACCAGCATTACCTAGATTACATAGATTCCCCCTACTCGAACAAGATAGGTTGGATATACAGGTTACTTTATTTCCCCATTCTATTAAGGGCATGGCATTCTATTTAATATCAATGAGGGGAATAACCAGTCAGAACCCTCTAAGGAAATAAAGGGCAACATTAGTGTGTTGCATTCCAGATACTGTACTACATAATCACATCTGGCAGGTTAGATTGGAATTTGATAGGGTCTCAAAAGTATATGAGAGGAAAAAGAATAAAAATGATGTAGGAGCTAATTGCCGTGGGGGGGAAGAGCGGGAAATGTAACAAACTTGCTGGGGTGGAAGGGGGAGCATGTGGGCGGCGAGTAGGATATAAGAAGGATGAAAGAGAATAAGAGGGCAGGTTGGAATTAGGCAGGAATTGGGAGAGCCGGGCACTCTCAAATTGCCCATACCTCTGTTGTTCTCGTCATTGTTGTATTCTAAGCTCTATGATCACCTTGATAACAGGCTTATTTCTTCATTCAATAATACACAAACATTCAGTATTTTCTCTCTCTAAGATTCAGCCCCTAACAGAATTTCAGTTTCAAACAATATCACTATGATTTATCCAACATTGTTCCCTAATCAAAGTTGGTATGGGACAGAGGATTAAGCTGTATGACCAGTATTACCAAGATTAGATAGCTTCGAAATATTTTCCCCGAAGAAATCTGTTTGACTCCTAAAATTCCTTTAGCATCTTCATTTGAGTATTACACAAACGCAACTGAATAACTTGTAGTCTTCTCTGACGCCATACTCTTCCATTCTTTTCTTAATCAAAACTACAGAACTTTCACACTTCAATGACTTTACATTAATCTTAAAAAATAAAAATAAAAACCATTTCCTTATTGGTCATAGTTCTCTATTGCCTACCAGCACTTCTTTCCAATGTTTGTAAATTAATGTGGAGTTCTATTAGATAGTTTCACATAGAAGATTATTTGTAGTACAGCTATTAGTAAAGCAAAAATTAACTATTAATTGTTTCTTACTGGCAATCAACAGGCAATCAACAGGCAAAAGGCCCTATTCACCGGGGCATCAAGGCCACGGTAACTAAGTCATTTAAATGGGCCCGAGGCTTAAAAAGGTAGTCATGCCTCATTTTTTAATATTCCGAGTTATCATTTCATGTAACGAGGCCCAAAAACTTTCCTAACCCATGTGGGAAGCTTGTGTTTCACACTTAACCGCACGGGTCATCATTAATGAAGTCATCACTTCTCTTGGGATAAGTATGGTGTCATGCCCATTATTGTCCACATAAGTGCATAGAGCCTACTAGAGAGGCATCGTGCATCCTCTGAAGAGGGCATAGCTAAACACAGCTAACTGCCTTGTAAAGGAGTGACATACTCCTCCCTCCTTTTCCAAGGGAAATATTGCTAGTTTGTAGCGTGGTAGATTTTGAGTAGAGGCACCACCTTAGGAGTTGGAGCTAACTCCTCCCAAATCCCCTCCGTTATTTCAAACCACTGTAAAGATAACCAACATTTATTGGGTAAGACCAGATCCTGTACTCTAATCATGCGCATAGTTCACTTTGACCTAACATACCAAAGCCAAACGCCCTGTAAAAGATACTTTGTCCTAGCTACCTAATTTAGGCAACCTGTCCTGGCATCAAATCCCGGCATATCCCATACTGCAAGGGCAAGTAGAAAGGAACAAAAGAATTCCTTGCTAGAAGGGGCAGAATCGGAATCAACACCGTTAATGCTCTTCGGAACATTCCCCTCCCTTGTAGAGTTACCACAAGCATTCCAAGTTATTCTATGATACCAATATACCACCATCATTGAAGTTCTCGTTATTTCTCTCATACTCTTCTTCCAAGAGACTTGAGATTCCCTTGGAGTCAAACAGTCACGTTTTAGAGACCTAGCGAAACCCTAACCCTAATTAACCAATCCGACTCCTGGTGGTAGTGCTTGCCTTGGGCTCAAGCTCACTCATGTCCAAGGCTGAAAAGTCTCCTTCGTCCTCGTTGGGTTACGTGCTCCCTGTCTAGGCCAGTAACATGCTCAAGTGCTCTACCATTTCTCTTCTTCACCTGACCCCAAAGGCTGGTTCCTTGGTTGTATACACAATCTCCTATTTGCTTTATTTTAAGAATCCCCTAACAGCAGTTTATCTCCTTAATAAAGATTAAAAAAAATGGGACATAAGGAAAGAAGTAATACGGATATGAATCTATCAAATTTAATTCCGAATTCTTTTCCTTAAGAGGCAAAAATATTTAGCTTCTACAGTCTAGACAACTCGAAGCCCCACATCATAAAAAATGGAAACGCCAACAAAAAAGAGTTTATTCTATTACAAATAAATAACATGAAGAGAGATGTTCCTTTGGTTTATGTATGTTTGATCACAATACCCATCAAACCAAGCATCTCCTCATGCTTGGGCTGTGTTATTTGGAACTCCAAAGTCACCTGTCAAAAAAATTAGGAATAAGGCATTAATGAACAGAGTCATGTGCAGAGTAAGAAGAAGGCAGCCCCTGATACTGGCATAAAAGCCTGATCAATAACGTAAATGTAAAATCTTTTTGACTCCTTCGTATGAACTTTGTAGGAAGAACTTTCTAATTTACAATTCAGCACATACATGAGCTAAAGGTTTCTATTATATATTAAAACATTTTTAAGGTTCTGAATAATGGTTAAAACAAATTAGTGAACAAAACAAAGCACTCAATTTATCCAGTTAATTACTTCCCAATTGAGTAATGCCTTGCTTCTCAAAACTTTCTTCAACCACTGCAAGTTCTGTTTTAACTGAATTTGATCATTTTTAAATGAATAAAATTCTAAAGGCACAGCCAATGAGCTTGTAGCTCAATTAACACTGGCCCAAGTCTTCAGGACTTTGGTGTGATGTTAATGTTGGAGGTTTGTAATAGAAACTGGACCAGAATTACAGAAAAGAAGTGAATTATATTCCTCTACTGTTCCTCTTGGGGTCTGAATCAAGATGATTACAGAAACCCAGAGGTGAAAGATACAAAGAATTACAAGAATTGATCTCAAGAACAATGACAGGACTTTCGAGTGGTCCTGATTCTCTCCCTCCCCTAATTTCTTCTCATAACCCAATACCCCCTAAATTGGTTCAGCCAACTATTTATAAGACTTCTCCTTTTTCTAATCTTGTTTGAAGTCAACTACTAATAGAGCTTTGATCCTCTGTTTCTCTCCCATTGTTCCTAACATACACCCTTTTTATTAGAGGGTACCTGATAGATACCAAGAAAATAGAAACCAAATATTTTGAATATACTTGTATTGATACGAGTAATAGGTATGATATCGAGGTGATATCAGTACCTGGATTACAGTTTAGGAGATGGAAATACAGAGAAAAGGAAAAAGAAGTCTAAGGCAATTCGAGAGTGCCTCTCTCTCCCAAGTCCGAGCCAATTCCCAGCCTAACCGCCTCTGCTCTCCTACCCCTCAGATATACTCTCTCCTATGATTACAGCACGTGCGCGCCCCCCTCACTCTGCCAACGTGGCAGAGTTAGTTACAACATTCCCCCCTTTGCTTACAACATCCTTTCCCTCCTCCTGATCATGTGCCTTGCACCTCTTGTGTTTCCTCACGTAGACTTTGATGGGCCTAGAGGGCCTATCATGAATTGGGTTTGCATCAACACCCCCCCCTTCAAAACTCACCTTGTCCCCAAGGTGAAAATCAGGGAATTGCACCTGCAGATCATCCCAAGGTTCCCAAGAATTCTCGTATGCTGGTAGTTGCTTCCATTTCATGAGTACTTCCAGACTACCCTGAGCATTCTGCCTTATGGCTAAAGCTTCCTCTGGCTGAACCTGTAGTTCCCAGTCTTCGGTCAAAGAAGCAGGAAGAGGCTGCACTGTACCCGTAGCCACCACAGCTTTCTTCAATAATGACACATGAAATACTGGATGCACACGACTCTCTGCGGGTAACTTGAGCTTATACGCAGCGGGTCCTATCTTCTCTATTACCTCATAGGGTCCATAGAACCTAGGACTGAGTTTCTGGTTCGCCCTTTTAGCTAGCTGTCGCAGCTTGTATGGTTGGATTTTCAGGAAAACTTGGTCCCCAATTTGATACTCAACTTCCCTTCGATGCTGATCAGCCTGCTGTTTCATCCTATTTTGGGCCTGAACCAAATGTTGCTTCAGCTCTGCCAGCACCCTATTCCTTTCAGAAGTCATCTTACTCACTTCCTCAATGGAGGTGTTTCCTTCATCCCCTTTTATTACTACTGGGGGACTTCTCCCATAAAGAGCTTCGAATGGGGTCATTTTGATGGCTGAATGGTAGTTAGTGTTATACCAGAATTCAGCCCAACTCAACCATTTCGGCCACTGTTTCGGCTTGGTACCCGTGAGGCACCTCAGATATGTTTCCAAGCATCTGTTTACTACCTCAGTTTGCCCATCTGTTTGTGGGTGATAGGCAGAACTGAGTTTTAGTTTTGTACCTGCCAATTTGAACAGCTCAGTCCAAAAGGAGCTTATGAACACTCTGTCCCTATCTGACACAATAGAAGCTGGGAACCCGTGAAGTTTAATCACCTCCTTCAAGAATATCTCAGCCACATCCTTGGCGGAATAAGGGTGAGCCAAAGCAATAAAATGTGCATACTTTGTTAGCCTGTCCACCACCACCAATATGGTGTCCAAACCAAAAGCTCTAGGTAATCCACCTATGAAATCCATCGAGATGTCAGTCCAAACCTGATTGGGTATGGGTAAAGGCTGCAGCAACCCCCCCGGGGTCAAGGCTTGGTACTTGTTTCTTTGGCAAACGTCACATGAGTGTACATACTGTTGTATCTACCCTTTCATTCCCTCCCAAAACACCAGTCCAGCAATCCTCTTATAGGTTCTAAAGAAGCCCGAATGGCCTCCAATGGCAGAATCATGGAATTCCTTAAGAAGCATGGAGATCCTTGGGGAGTTCTTGGGAATCACCATTCTACCTTTGTAAAACAACCTCCCTTGCTTGATGTGGTAGCCTGGGTGACTAGCAGGTTGGGCTAGCAAATCCTGCACTATACCTTTCAACTTCACATCAGTTTGGACTTCTTCCTCTAACCCTTCCCATTCATGACAATGGACTGTGGATAGAGCTGAATATTGTAGCTTCCGAGAGAGGGCATCCGCTGCTCTATTTTCATTCCCTGGTTTATATTTGATGTCAAAATCAAACCCCAACAACTTGGAGACCCATTTCTGCTGCTCTTCACCCATCAATCTTTGATCTGCCAAGAACCTCAAGCTTCTCTGATCTGTATGGACAGTAAAGTGTCTGCCCAACAAGTAATGACGCCACTTTTGGACAGCCAGCACAATCGCCATCAATTCTCTTTCATACACTGATTTGTTTTGGGCCCTTCCCGATAAAGTTTGGCTCATGTAGGCCACTGGTTTTCCCTCTTGCATGAGGACTGCCCCTATCCCTCTCCCCGATGCATCGGTTTCCACTATAAATGGCTTCTCAAAATCTGGAACAGCAAGCACTGGTACTGACGTCATAGCTTGCTTGAGCTGCTCGAAGGCCTCTTGGGCCTCACTTCCCCACTTGAAATTGTCTTTCTTAAGCTGCTGGGTGAGTGGCCAAGCAATCTTGCCATAATTTTTCACGAACTTCCTGTAATACCCAGTTAACCCCAGAAATCCCCTCAAACTCCTCACATCCTTTGGTGTGGGCCAATTAACCATGTCCTCAATTTTATTCGGATCTGCAGAAACTCCTTTACTGGAAATTAGGTGCCCCAAGTACTCTAATTGTGCCTGGCCAAAAGTGCATTTCTTCTTATTGGCAAATAACTGATTTTCTCTTAGCAATTGTAGAACTATCTTGAGGTGCTCCTTGTGACTCCTCTCATCCAAACTATATACCAAGATGTCATCGAAGAAGACTAACACAAATTTCCTCAGATACGGCTTTAGGATTCTGTTCATAAGGGCTTGGAAAGTAGAGGGGGCGTTGGTTAAGCCAAAGGGCATGACCAAATACTCATAGTGCCCCTCATGAGTCCTAAATGCTGTTTTGGGAATATCCTCTTCCCTCATTCTAATCTGGTGGTAGCCAGATTTTAAATCAAGCTTGGAAAAAATTACTGCTGCTCCCAACTCGTCAAGCAACTCATCAATAACCGGAATAGGAAATTTGTCTGGTATTGTGAATCTGTTAAAGCCCGTAGTCCACACAAAACCTCCACCCCCCATCTTTTTGTTAACTAAGATCACAGACTAGAAAAGGGACTAATGCTTGGTCTAATAATTCCTGCAACATTTCAAATTGGACAATTTTCTCAATTTCATTTTTTTGGTAGTAAGTGGTACCGTAGAGGGTCCGACATTGGGGATGTGAGCTCCCTCCTTGAGAGAGTAATCACATGGTCCTGCTGCCTTTTGGAGGTAGCCCCACTGGTTCCCCGAAAGATGTCATTGAAAGCCTCCAAGATAGTTTCCAATTCTGCTGCACAGGGTTGTGTTTCCACCTCAGCCCTTAACATTGATGATATTCTACAAAGTACCCTCCTCCTCAGCCTGCAGAGCCTTGATCATAGTCTTCCAGGATGCTTGGTTCTTGCATAAAGAGGGGTCTCCCTTCACCATAAGCTTGTTACCTCCATCTTTCCACGTAATGACCAGGTGTCTGAAATTGGCCTCAATATCACCCAAGCTTGCCAACCAATCCATCCCCAAAACCACCTCTGTCCCTCCTAACTCCATTAAAAAGAAATTCTGCTCAATCTCCACCCCTTGCACCCTCATCTTCACTCCCCCTGCAAACTCCCTCATTACTCACTCTATCACCCGTGCCCACCTCAACCACATACCTAGGAGTGTCCTCCACCCTCAAATCCAACTCCCTCACAATTCTCTGGGAAATGAAATTACTGGTTGCTCCCGAATCCACCAGTACTAGTACCGGTCTCGTCGAATCCTCCCCACACCTTAAAGGACCTCGTTTGAAGTCGTGCCCTCTTTACTTTTTAATGATAGTTGGAGAATCTTAGCTTCCAACTCCAGGCTCCATTCCATCTCGGCTTCCGAGTTTCTGGGTTCCGCCTCTTCCTCCTCACCTTCCATCACACTAGCTTGAAAGTTCTTAAGTTTACAAATATGTTCAAATTTCCATTTCTCTCCACACTTGAAACATAACCCTTTCCTACTTAGTTCTCGGCCTCGTCTTGCGCCGCCTCCTCCCCGCCCACTGTTTTCTTCTCCCCCGTTTCCGTAAATCTGTTTTGGTTCGCTTGGGTTGGTAGTCCCGCAGTTGGGTCTAGGCCCATACGTGTTGGGCTCGCCCACCTCTCGCACTTGGGCGGTTCTTCCGTGACACTCCCCTTGTCCCCCCATGTCGCTTTTCCTTCGCACTTCTTGGCCTTTTGGAAGGCCCAGCTTTTTTCTCCAATAATAGGTTCCCCGTCCATCAACTCCGACAAGGATCTTGGTTCATAGTCAGCTTCCTCGCTTGAATTTCCTCCTTCAACTCCATTCAAGAAAAATGCTCTCCAACATCACCTGCTCATCTCTACTTAATCTGAGCTATGAGTAGTTCAAATCGCTCCCTATACTCCATCACGACCCTTGGGCTTGTCGGGATGCTCAACAGAGGTCCCAACGGGTTTTGTACCATCCTCGGTTGGAACCTTCTGATCACCGCTTCTCTTAAATTCAGCCCACTCACCGGTTTGCTCCTCCCACCATTGGTACCAATTTAGAGCCTCCAATGCGAGTACTACCTGGCCGAGCTTGTCATCTTCCCTCACCATATTCACCCGAAAATACCTCTCCACCTTCACGATCCACCCGTGTGCCTCGCCGCCTCCAAACACCGGGAGTTCCGCCTTTCGACCGCCAGTCGCACTGGCCACAGCGATCGGCCCCTCCTCAACTTGACCTTGATCGCGACCACCTATTACGATCGATTGAACTTTCGTCCTCGCGATGTCGAGACCGACCTCTTCGTCTCCGATCCTTCCTCGCTAGGTGTCTGAGTTCCTCCATTTGAATCTGATTCTCAAGCCTCCATTCTTGAAAGCTACGCTCCAAATTTTCCACTCTGGCTTCCATTGCTGTGCGGGTAATGACCATTCAAGCTCCGGGATCGAGAGCTTTGATACCAATTGATAGATACCAAGAAAATAGAAACCAAATATTTTGAATATACTTG
The DNA here is from genome assembly GCA_023212625.1 of Styphnolobium japonicum. Taxonomy (NCBI): domain Eukaryota; kingdom Viridiplantae; phylum Streptophyta; class Magnoliopsida; order Fabales; family Fabaceae; genus Styphnolobium; species Styphnolobium japonicum. The sequence continues at coordinate 4,312,421 of JALBWW010000010.1, forward strand.
TATTGATACGAGTAATAGGTATGATATCGAGGTGATATCAGTACCTGGATTACAGTTTAGGAGATGGAAATACAGAGAAAAGGAAAAAGAAGTCTAAGGCAATTCGAGAGTGCCTCTCTCTCCCAAGTCCGAGCCACCCTCACTCTAACCGCCCGCTCTCCTACCCTCGTATATACTCTCTCCTATGATTACAAAGACGTGCGCGCCTCACTCTGCCAACGTGGCAGAGTTAGTTACAACATTCCCCCCTTTGCTTACAACATCCTTTCCCTCCTCCTGATCATGTGCCTTGCACCTCTTGTGTTTCCTCACGTAGACTTTGATGGGCCTAGAGGGCCTATCATGAATTGGGTTTGCATCAGTACCTAACAATACTCCCCCCCAAAAGATTCACCTTGTCCTCAAGGTGAAGGTTCGGGTCAGGGTCCTAGGACAGCTGAAGGAAACTTCCACCTGGGTCTCATTGCTTGAAGCATAATGATCCAGTTATACTTGAAGCATAATAACTTCCACTACAGTACCATTGGCCTTCTCCAATTCCCACAAGAAGAAATAGCAAGAAGGGCAACCAATTTCTTGTCTTAAGATCATACTCCTCAGTAGTTGGTTGAATACACTTAATCACAACAAATACAAACAACATGAAGCTTGTTTGAGAGCAATGAACTTCCAAGAGTAGCTGCTGACAGATTACTAGATGAAGAATCAATATGAAGTATCACCACAGAATGGTGACATATAATGACGACAAAATCATCTGTGGGATCTGGCTCACTATTGGCAGCAATGACAGACTTTTCAGCCATAAGATGAGTCTTTGTAAGTAAACCTAAGTCAGCTTTTACAGATGTTGACTCAGACCTACATAATGATTGACCAACTGTAGAAACCAACAATGCAAGCAGCTGCTGGGATGTCACTCCGCATCAGTAACAGTTCTAGGCAAATTGAGCTGAGCTAATTTGAAGGCTTCCATATGGGAAGAGCCCCCAGAGGGATGGTTTGAAACTACAGCTCTCACATCATCATCAAGCTTAACAAATTTATCATTCAAACCAGAAAGTGTACTTAAAAGAGCATTGCCAACATCACCAACCCTTTCAGATAAGAATGCAGCTCCATCTATAAGTCCATATTGCTGGCATATGCATAAACAATGTTCCCCCCCCATAGCTATCAAATAATTCCAGAAATTGGAGAACTGAATTACCTTCATACTGGCATAATAACTTTAGATAAAGGTCAATAAGGGTGTCCATTTTGAAAATGTGCTTAGCGTCATTAACGGGCCTAGGAAGCACAGAGGTGTTCTTGGAAGCCATAGCGCATTTGCTCCTTCTTCTTGACTGTCTCCGGCACATCATAGTTCCACGAGTTCTTTAGTTTCTCTCTTGAGTTCACGTCTGTTTCTGGGATGAGTTTCTCTGCTGAACCATTCCTCCAAGCCTCAACATACCAATTGGGTTGTGGCCCAAGGTCCACTATAGTGATCCTAGTAGGTTGGGTAATTATGGAATTAGGCCCACCTTTGATGCCTAAACTCATCCCACCTTTCCCCAAATCCCAGTTCTTCTCTTCAATGAGTTGGGCCTGATCCATCAAAGTGGGTCTATATGGACTGGGCTCACTTGGGGTAGATGGGTATTCACACACCCAGTCCATCAACCAGATTATTTCCTTCACTTTTTGCGTCAATGCCATCCGTGCTCCCAATTCCTCAAATCTGTGGGACTGTATCTCAGTTTTTCCCAAGTTACTATCACTTACTGATGAGTCATGACCAGCCATCATTGCAGTAGAGACTTCTCCCTCTGCGTTAGAGACAAAAGTCATGACAGTAGAGAGTTCTTCCTCTGCCTTCGCTACACCTCTGCTGTCAAGATTTCCGGTCAAGTCACCATCATTTCTGATCATACCCCATCCTCCGACCAGTGTTGAATCCTGGCCTGTATCAAGATGATAACAGGACTGGGTATGGGAAATACAAGAACAATGCAGAAGATGGAAAAGGAAAAGATAATCTGGGCAGATTCGAGAGTGCCCAATTCTCTCCCAAGCCTTAACTAATGCCAGCCTACCTTACCTCTCAGCCTCTCCCCTGCTTATACTCTCTCTCCCCCCATACAAACTCACACACACACACCCCACGCCACTACTGCCAACTAGGCAGTTAGTTAGACTATTCTCTCTCTTAATTCTGATCAGGTGCATTGCACCTTTTCCCTCTCCTCAAATATACCTTAGTTACTTTATTAGGGGTTCTATCAACCTATAGCAGAATACATCCTGTCTTCCATGTCAGTAGGGTGAAGAAGGCCATATCTAGCCCCTGCACTTCCCAAACATTACCCTCGCAGCTCACTGTGGATTGGGAATTACAGACCCAGCCAGAGGAAGTCTTGGACCTCCGATATAATAAACAAGGGTTGGCCAAACTTCTGATCAAGTGGCAAGGCTGTCCCACGTGCAACAACACTTGGGAACCCTTTTCCAACTTGCAGCAACAGTTTCCTTCTCTTCACCTTGAGGACAAGGTGAAGTCTTTGGGGGGAGTATTGATAGGTGACCCTTTGTATCCAGGGTGTATATTAGAAAAGGGAAACCCACTAACTAAGTTTAGTTAGTCAGTTGGTGGGTTAGTTGAGATAGAGCACTTGTAAATAACTAATAACAGAATAGAGGGAGGATATAAGGGAAGGAGGGAAAGGTGAAGGGGTATCGGTTAATTGGGAAATTGGTTGGGAGGTGCAGCCCTAGAAGTTGTCTTGTATTCTTCTTCCCTTAGGGGAGTCTTTTGAGAAATAAACAGAGTTCTTGGGGACATTGCCCTATTCTCTTCCATCGATACTAGTGGTTCCATCAACTTCGTGACTGTCCTACCGCAAATGATATATGGGTGCAACTTGTGGCGCCTGCTAGTATTGTCAGATTCTTCTCGTGTAATCACAAGCACTGGTCCCACCTCTGCCTCTCTAATGACTTAGGTGCTTCAAATGGCCTCAACTAGGGAGATGTGTTTTAGAGTCACTTGTTGGCTTCTCTGGATGTGGAGAAATCGTACTATTTTCGAAGCAGACTTAACTAAACCTCATGAACCTTTTGCTCTTATCAAGGATTACATCTCGGCCATTCACTTAGCTATGTCCAGAGATAATCCTTGCAACCCTTCACGTGTGATCCAAGACATCAGCTGATCTCCTCCCCCACAGCGTTGGGTGAAGCTAAACACAGATGGGGCATCTAAAGGCAACCCAGGGATGGCAGGATGTGGAGCCATTCTACAGAGTGCTGATGGGGAGTGGATTAAAGGATTTACTATCATACAAGGGTCTGCTCATCTTATATGGCTGAGCTTTGGGGTATCTTCAAGGGCTTTGAGATGGCTTGGAACCTTGGCTACAAGAGTGTGATTGTTGAAAGTGACTCTGAAGCTATTGTCAATATCCTTAAAAAAGGACCAAAGACATGACAACCCTCAACAACCAGATGTTTCGAAAGATTAACTCTCTTATCTGTCAACAATGCGAGTTAAAGTTCATTCACACCCTGAGACGGGAATCCTTGTCTGGATTGGTTAGCTAACTGGAGCATCACTACAAGCATCACTACAAACTACGGTTTAGAGGAATACTCTCATCCTCTGGCAGGCTTATCTCTGCTTCTTTTTGCTGATTGTACTGGGGCCTCCATACCCCGTTTAGTTGTTTTTTAGCTCGTTTTGTCTCCCTTTTGTGCTTTTTCCCCTTATCAATACCAAAAAAAAAAAAAAAAATCTAAATCCACATTTCATGAATCAGGCTATATTTGTATTTAACTGTTTATAAAAATCAGCACGACTTGAAGTACAGCACTAATTTTGCCAGAGTATATTAAGGTGAACTCAAAATGTCAACCATTACTATAAGTCTATAATAATTGAGAGTAGGGTTGCGTTGAAAAAAAGAAACAAACATTCTTTAGCCCAATTTTCAGTAATCAATTAGCTTGTACTTCCTATTAAATGCGCACAAAGCATATGTATTTTAGCCAACAAGTAGTTAGGGTGCTCATAGAAATTAAATGCTCACCTCTTTGAAGATGTTGCTATATGAAGTTTGCACAAAGCCCTACACCAAATCCATGAGCTAAGTTAATCTGATAATTTAACCGCCATTTGAAAATAGAAAGAGTGACAAAGACTTCTTAATACTAGAGTACATACATACTAAGTCAATCAATAGAATGGCCATGTTTCTTAAGAATGTTTTCATAAAGAAATGTTTCGTAAAAATGTAATATGAGTACATTTTGTTTTTATTTTATAACAACATATAATACTGTGATTAATTCCATGATTTTAGGACAAAGCCTTTGAAACTAAGGAGGGAGAGAGATGATAAATAGGAGGAACACTATCTTTGACTATCAGACTTAATAAATACAATGCATATGCCCCATGAACTGTGAGCAAGACTGAAAATTTAGTTTACCTAAAGCATAACTTTGTATGATAACAATTCAGAATAAGTTAAATGCATGCTGGTAATGGTAAGGCACATCATGTTCTTCACTAAAAAGGGAAAGATGGAGAAGCAGCAGACAAACCAATTTTTTGAACAGGTTAAGGGATGCTCCATTTGATTCTCCAATTTTAACCCGAAAGATATTGATCCCTAACTTCTCCATTGAAAAGGCCATCATCATGAGGACAGACTCCCTTCCAACCCCTTTTCCACGGCTATGCTAGCAAAGAGCCAAGTAATAAAAAGTGCGAATGAGGCAATTTAATACTTGTTGTCAAGGACCAAACCAACAAAAAACCGTAAGATGTTAGGTGCAGGCCCAATAATGGCTTTTATCTAACACTTGAAAATCACGGGGACTAAAATTTAGAGCTAAGATGCTATAGTCCTCAATTAACAACAACAACAACAACAACAACAACAACTACAACAACAACAAAAACCTTTTCCCACTAGGTGGGGTCGGCTACATGGATCAAACGACACCATTGTGCTCTGTCATAGACCATACTTTCAGATAGACCATTTATTTCAAGAGTCCTCAATTAACAAACGATAAGAAATTTCAAAAAGCTTTTTCATGGTCTGGAATGTTTTATATACTTGGTTCATTATAGGGAAAATGATTGAATAGAAGTGTCAATTTAAAATTGGAACGGAAACACCTTATTTGTCACAAGGAAAAAAAATAAAGGAGACACAACCAAAAATAGGAGAGGAAAGCTTACAACTAATAAAGAACAAATACCAATTTTAAGCATTTCTTTGGACGTTTTACATATACAAATTTACAAACAGAACAGAAGATTCACTTCAACAGAGATCAATAAACTAAATAATGTACTCTACTTGACTCAAAAAGGCCTGTACTAATTTTCATCTATATTCACCTCTGACTTTATTTTGGGTGTCTATTAAGCCATTGACCAAAGATTATACACAGATGGTGCTACTGCCCAATCTCAACTTACTTCAATTGGCCGTAGTCTTAATTTTCTATCTCTCTCCCCAACCCCTGCACCCTGATCCCCTAAAAAAAAATTTAAAAGAAAGGAAGGAAATTCAGTTGCTATAACATTATGATCAATGGAACATAGACAGCAATGAAGACTTGGAAACAACAGGTAAACCAAGTATGATAGTGGCAATACAAGAACAATTAAGCCACTAGTTTATAGCATGAAAGTCAAAGTAGGTACCTCTTTGGTTCAGCTATCATTATTTCAATCTCCGCCATGTGAGGATTATCCAAGTCATTCATGAACATATTTACATCACCAACCATGGCTACAAACAGCATATATTAGTCTCCAATGTTACCAAATTATTTGGAGGCTAGAAAATAGCCCACCATATACACATAGGCCTACCTAAATAAATAGCTGCCCGTCTTTACTAACCATCAAGGGAGTACAAGTATAGGAACAAGTTGTTGAGTACAATTTTCTCTCTCCCAAATATTTTATGCATGAAATAATATTCAATGGGAATCATTATGGTTTGACCACAAAATAAAATATGATTGAATACAGAAGGTAATGGATTTTCAGTAAGTTCTAGAAGAATTCCCAGAGAAAAGTGTGAAGTCACCAATCATATACACAATATAGTGTAAAACAAAATTTTGAAGTGCTTCCTACAGCAGACAAGTGATTTTAATTCTACTTAAAAATGTTCACCGCATGGTCATATCACTGAAATTTTGCATGAACAAATAATAAATTCACGAGAGACATTTGTCAAAAAAAAGTAAAGAACAACTTGAAACAAAGAAAAAGGGGGGCGGGGTGGAAGAATTAAGACAGGAAGATTGAAAAGAAAAAAACAGATAAGCCTATCTACTATTTTTTTTCATGAGATGAATGCCCACTGCTTGTAAGACTCATCTCCATTGATGAATGTAATATAGACCTGAACAACCCCAAGTTATATGACATCTGAACTCTGAACTTCACAAAACCTAGTTTCACCCCTTGAATCATGTTCAAACAAAATCAACAGAACAGCCACTTATAAACATTCATATAACCTTAACGGTTAAACTGTTTGTGCGAAAAATGCCCTGTACTATATATACGAAGCAACATCTAGTTTGAAAAATCTGAACTATACATATCAAAGAAATGATAGAATAAAGTATTGTCCAATTGGGCAGGAGGAATAGAAACTTAGGTACATGGAATTTGAGAAACATCATTATTCCAAACCAAGGGCATGCTAATAAATAACAGACAGCAAGTGAAGACAAATCCCTTTTCTTATTGACAATCAAAAACAACTTTCTAAAAGTAAAAAATATGAAATTCTGTCTGACCATCAACATGGGGTTCCCCATGTAAGAAATCTCCAACAACCAAGTCCTTGTCCAATACAATGAACGTCTGCTCTGCAAAAACCATCCATAACTCCTTAGTACATTACAATTAATGGGGAAATAATCAATTGACTAATGACAATGCTAAAAAAGAGAGCCATTTTCAATATCTTTCGTGTAAATTTAATATATATAAAGTCTCAGTCTTTCACACATACACACACAGAGTGAGAGAGAGAGAGAGAGAGAGAGAACTGTTAGGATCCTGCGACCAGGAGAGCTGCATCTGGTACTCCTGCTCAAGGGTAAGGGGTTCAGAGCCAGTGGCTTCAAGGAGAGATGGGTCTTGCATCCACCCATGATACTTGGGCACGTGTGCCTCCATGTATGGGACCAATATCACCTTCTCTCCTTCTAAACTCACTCTCTCTTTCTCTTTGCGTATCTCCGCCATCTCAGTCGAGCTGCTCTCAACCACCAAATCAAAGTGTGCAGTGGGTCGGCACGGCCATGACCCAATATAGAGGAACCTTCGACTTTTTTTCTGAAAAAGGAATATGTAATTGCAATGTAATGTTTTACTCGCCTTTTTATATTATCTTGTTAAAAAAAATTATTTTTCATAGGTGGGAAATTAATTCAGCATAAGGTGACTCTCTGTTTTTTTTTAAAAAATGTTATTTCAAAAAAATCATCTTTAGAAGTCATTTTAGCACAAATTGACTTTTCAACGTATAAAAATAGAAGTGGGGGATATAATTTATCAATTGGGGTAGAAAGAAAATTAAAAAAATTAACAATATTAATATACAAAACATGTAGTATTAATTTAATATGATAATATTATGGTATATAAAAAAAATTGAATAAAAATGCTAAAAATATAATATGTTTATACAACATTTAATATAAAATCAAATGTTATGTAAGATATACATGTTTTTATCTCAAATAATACAATTTTTTAGAATTATTGTCAAAGTAATGTATTTGATGAAATATTTCTTAAAATACTTTGTGTAAATACTCAAATTGGTCTCTCAAAGATATAATGAACATTAATTTGGTCCTCCCAGAATTGAGAATATCAATTTAGTCCTTGAAAGATGAAAGTGAACATTAATTTAGTCATTCCGTCAATGCCCGTTGCGACACCGTCTAAATTTGTCCGAGTGGCACGAAGTGGCATTCATTTGTCTCATGTGGATCTGTTATGGGTGCAAATGTTGCTGAGTGATTCTTTGGTACAATATATGAACAACGAAGGCGAGAAGGGAGGGTAAGAGAGACTGATCAAAGAGTTTGAGCAAAATTTGTTTAAGTGTGAAGAATTTTTTTGTGTTTCCATTAAAGAATTATGGACGAGGCTTGAGATTTGGAGTAGAAACCCCATTTTATGGTCGTATTCCAAGTAAGAATCTAGTGGTCCCATCTTCTAAACCGTAGAATAGCATGTGGTCCCATTTTTGTTTCCCCAACCTCAGCATGTGGTCCCCCCTTGGAAACCCTAAATTGAACATGTGGCCCATATTATTCTATTGGTGTTGATGTATTATGACTATAGTGGTCCAATTTTTATTTGTTTGTATGGAATGTCTTTGTCTGCAAGTAGTTGTTTTGATTATTTTAAATTGATATTCTTTCTCTAGTTGGGTGTTATGTCAATTTATTGTGTATAGAAACCTAATTTGTGTGTTGGTTTGTTATTGTGTTTTTTATGTGTAGAATGTCAAATCTTGAGTAGCTTGTGTTGCATCACAATTGTCACTTTAAGTTTACAACCACCTCATTGGAATATGTTAATGGGGAGGAAGAGACATAGACTAATGTGGACCCTAATAGATTATCTCTAATAATTGTGGCTGAAGTGAAATAAACAAATAAAATACAAGAAGGGAAGTTGAATAGTGTTTCTTAACCTTTTTGGAGAACTTATCTTAAAACAGTTCTTAAAATAAAAGGCTTGTAAGAATGTAAGAGAAAATGGACGAAATAGAAACTATTCATAGTCTGTTGGACTTAAAGTGAGTTTTTCTTAAAGTCTTTGGACACAAGACAAAAATGTATTTTCAAATAAAATAAGTTGTTAAGAATAACAAAGACAATCTCTGAATGTTTGTGTAAGTAAAGTAATACAAGGAGAGGGAAGAAAAGCTTACACTAGATATTTATACTGGTTCACTCTCACAACCTGAGAGCTACTTGCAGTCCCTTCTACTTGAAGGAATTTCACTAATCTTTCACAGATTACAAGTATTCTTCACTCTGCCTCTTCAGGCCTACAACCAAATATTCTAAACCTCTTCAGATTTTAACAACAAATATTCTTTTATAGACAAGCCTCTTCAGGCTTGCAACCAAAGTAATAAAGAAAGTGTTTACAACACTTGAGGTTAACTCATGATATGTGAGGATAAACAACAAGCTCAAGTAAAACTTTATACTACTAGAGTATACAAAGAATTTGTAAACCAAAGTAAATCTATTTGCTTCTTATGTTTTCTTGATGTCTGTTCACTTGTTCAACAACACTACTTGATATTCTTTTGAAAAGTGGGTTTGGTTATCAACGTTGCTAGAAACTTGATATCTTTGTTCTGACTCTTCTGAGTAAGTAGAAAGTTCCTATTTGCTGGTCCTTGTAGTTGTTAGGTATGTCAGCTATAGTGTACAATGTTGATTTCGAAAGTCACGTACTTTGTCAGAAATCACATAAGCAATTAATGCACTTTGGTTTGCTCGTTTTTGAATTGCTTTGAACGAATGCTTTTGAGGAACAAACAACAGAGACAAAACAATAGACGATTTAGAAACCAAAGTGAAACCGAGATTTTGTCTTTACAAAACTTGTCTTTAGTCCAAAAGTATTTAGAAATGATTTATTCAAGAATTACAACTTGGACTATTTCTTTTTAGAACGTAATAACATAAATTTATTTAAAACTTATTTGTTTAGTCTAATTTAATATTTATTGTTATCTTCAAAACTTGAGGGATTCAATTTATTTGAACAATTTTGGTTCCAGTATCAATTACTTGAATACGTCTTTGGTTCCAACAATCTCCCCTTTTTTGATGATGACAAACAATATTAAATTTGATTGAGTAAAAACTTTTATTAGTTTGAAAAAGTATAAGCTCCCCATAAGAACATGTTATACACAAGTTGGATGCGGGTATATTGGACGCATGTGACTTAGGAACAATTTTTATCAGTTTGTTCAAAAGGATAGTTTCTACTAGTTATTGGACGCATTGTTTAACATAATAAAGTTTGAGTCCAAAACGTATTAGAGCAATAAGGCAGATTGAACAAGTTAAATGAGTAAAAGTTTATATAAGTAATACCAGAGTAAAACTTTATAAACAGTATCATAGCAAAAAATTTATACGTATCAGAGTAAAAGGATTTATATCAAATAATCAGAGCAACGGAGTGATTTGTTGTTAGTTGACAAAGAACAAAGAAAATAATCATAATATCATATCAACATCAAATTTATCATTAGTGCAAGCAGAACAAGTTATATCTGAGTAAAGCAATAATAACATAGGATAGAATAAGAACATATATATGCAAAGAATAAATTCAATTTTATTCCCATTTCATGTATAAGTGTATAAAAATCAAATTTATTTCTTAGTCCTCCCCTTTTTGTCATCAGACAAAAAGTGAAGAAATACAAATCAAATTTATTTATCAATTTTCCTCTTTTTGTCATCAGACAAAAAGTGAAGAAAAACATCACAGTTAGAAAAAAACGAAGGAAATAAAAAGAATGAGAGTGAAAAAGATAATTGTGTTTTATAAAATAAATGAAAACAATTTTATTTAGGAGGAGACGGAGGAAGAGGGCCATGTGAGAAGTATTGTTTGAGTAGTTCTTCAACCTGACAAACCACTGAGGTCAGTAGCACTGATCATAGCATGAACCTCAAGGGATATTGTAGGAACAGATGTGGGTTGATGAAGACTCTCAGCTAAAGCTTCCACATCATTTGCATTGGCGGCCACAAAGTGCTTTGGTGGGTGGACTATGGAGAGAGAAGCAGGATTAGGATGTTGAAGTTGAACTTCTTCTTGTTTTTCTGCTGCTTGTGCATCTTCTTCTTCTTTAGAAACCATATTAGGATCCCAGGGAAGTGGATCTTGATAGTCAGAGAAGTATGTCTCCCATGGGTATGGTTTTTGTTAGCCAAGGGCAACCATCACACAAGAGGGGGGTGAATTGAGTGATGACAAATTTTAATACAAACTTAAGTAATTGTGCATTTTGATGCACTCAATCAATATATGCAGCGGAATAAATACATTAAACACAAATCATGCTTGGAGACAATTAAGAACATTAACCTCACATTCAAAACATTATGCTAATCACATTAAAGTTATATAACAATATTAATCATAATGTGATTAACCAAGAACAATCAATATCATTGATATAAATATTCTAGATAGCTCAAATGTAAATTGCTAGAATGTAAAGAGATTAAGGGATAAGAGAATGCAAACAATATTTCTTGGTTCAATCACTTCTTGTGATCTACATCCAGCCCCAAGATCATCCACTTGAGGTTTCCACTATTCTTCAAGCTTGTAACTTAGGTGCTTGAGAAACCTTTACAAAAACAGAGCACTCTTCACACTTTGGGATCCTCCACCCTTATGCTTGAGCCTCTTTCTTTTCTCTTCAAGGGAAGTCTACCCTTGAACTCTCTTGAGGGATTATCCACCCTCTTACAAGTATATATGATTGATAGAAAATGATAAACTCTCTCAAAGAGTAGATAATACAACTTGAAGAACTAATTGATAGAGGAATATGAAAATGAAGAGCTCAAATGTTGATTTTGATAGAAAATGATCAAATCCTCATAATGATTTGCAAATGGGTGTTCATCAACTTGTTAATGCTTCAATCTTAGCATATATTAATAGCCCAAGTGATAAAATAGCCGTTGGTGGTGTTTAGGAATGATTAATTTCGAAATCTAGCCGTTTATAGCCGTTAAGGGCATTTCGCACGTTGTAGTGGCTACGGATGAATTGTAGTCGACTACGATTCCTCTCTGGAATGTAGTTTTTGAATTTTAACACTTTGTAGTCGACTACACAATCTTGTAGTCGACTACAATCCATTCCTGGAATGTAGTTTTCGAGTTTTAACACTTTGTAGTTGACTACAGATACCTTGTAGTCGACTACCATTCATCTCTGGAAAATATATTTGATTTCTGACACTTTGTAGTCGACTACAAGGTCTTGTAGTCGACTACAATCCATTTCTGGTGGTCTTGTAGTCGACTACAAGTCTTGTGTAGTCGACTACAATTCCACTCGGGAAAGTAGTCGTTTTGAAATGATCATAACTTCTTCGTTTCTTAACCAATTTGAGCAAATGACCATGCGTTGGAAAGCTCTTTGAGTGTACTTTCATATGAAACAAGTTTCAGATCAAAACTCAAAGTATTTTAAAAGTTATGATAAAAATAGTGACCATATGTCAGTTTTTCAAGGTCTTGTAGTCGACTACAAGTCTTGTGTAGTCGACTACAATTCCTATCCGGAAAGTAGTCTTCTTAAAAATGTCATAACTTCTTCGTTTCTTATCCAAATTAAGCAAATGACCATGTGTTGGAAAGCTCTTTGAGTCTACTTTCATATGAGATAAGTTTCAGATCAAAACTCAAAGTATTTTAAAAGTTATGATAAAAATAGTGACCATAGGTCAGCTTTCAAAATTCAGATTTGGCTATTTTTCATAGTTTTGAAATACCACCAAGACTAACTTCTCAAAACTTGTTTGTTGGGCATTTTACCATGTTAAAAACATTTGTCAAGATTGAATAAAGATATTTGAGCTCTCTTCATGTAAAAACCTCTATCCTTACAAAGGAGAATAGCCTATAAGAGAATATATACCCAAATGAGTCCTTAGGCTTCTTGATGCAATCCAAGCTTCCAAGAATTCTTCTCTTCAAATCTTCTAAAAGCTTGGTTCATCTCTTCATTCTCCTTCTTCTTGAGTTGAGCATAAATATGATCTTTCACTTTCTTATTCCAATGCTCACTCTTGATACTTGGACTATCCTACAAAGCATAACTCACTTGAAAACCATGGTTAGTCCAAATCCATAACTCAATAACTAAATATGCATGATTCACATGTATATAACTTTATAAAGTTCTTCATGCATATATGATTCACATATAGACACATATCCAATAATTAATTATATCACTTATCAAGTACATTGGATATATCCTATCAATGATGCTACACAAAACTTAATGCATGATTCTTATAATAGGAACAACAAGATAATATATAACCATGCATTATCCAATATAGCTCATCACGCACATATGTAGCATATTTGTAATCCTTTTTGTAATGTATTTGTCATCATCAAAACATAATACAATAAACCATTGGGGCAAACATATTTTCACAGTTTTGTCCAATTTTTCCATGGGGGACCAATTTTCCACTTCTTATGGGTCCAAGAGAAGGATGTCGCCACCAGAGGGCCCTAGAGGTATCCCAAAGATGTCATCAGGGATAGCATAAGGGGCATACCATTGAAAACTCTGGCCTTTAACTGTTGTGACCTTCTCTTTATCTTTTGCACTTAGCCCAAAAGACGATGTTTCTTGTTTGCATTCCCATACATATCTTTCCTGTAACACCTAATTCTTTAACCGCATAATCTACCAATTTACGTGCGAATACGAGAATATTATCGTTCTTTCAAAAATTTAAAGTAGAGTTTCCTCTGTTTCTCAAGCAATCTCAACAAGCCACCATAACAAAAAAAAAAACATATCAATCGCCCTGGTCATATGCAATACCAACAACCATCCACAAAGTATATATCATAAAGAGGTCTCTAACCTCGACAGAAAAGTACAATATTAGGTTCCATGCACAAAACATAAATGTTAAAAATAACAACAACCCTAACTGAGCACAATTTACAAAGAGTTACCACAATTTCTACGGCGGCATGAACAAATTACTAGTGGAACTGGGAACATCAACAATAGTTCACCAGTTCCCCTACCATGCCCCAACAAAATGAATATACGATGTTGACCTAACAAATACATCAAGGAGCTCAGCTCCCTCCAAAATAAGGCAATAAAAAAAATGCTACAACTACTACGGTAAGTTATTAGCAACCCGTACTCACCTCGTAGAGGGCCTTGGCTCAACCTGCGAGTCTAAAGGTGAGGGGAGTAAGATATAAATCTCAGTGAATATGAATACACTCATAATTAAGGTATGCATAAGAGTCAAGGGATGAGAGCATAAGATCATCAATACATCTATTTAAATTGTGAATTTAAGAATAGCTTGGAAATTTACATGGTAACTAGTGAAATTTATTATGGGGAAAACATACCAGCGATAACATAGCGTGTGGATGGTTATTAAAGTATAAAAATAGTCTTGATAGATTATAACTAAGTGTAGGACTTTCACAAGCTAGAAAAGCATGGAAAGAGGGCAATTCAGTCATCGCTCAGTGATACAAGGTATTCGCTCAACGAATTTCAACCAATTCGCTACTGACTTCCATCGCTCAGCAAGACTTATAGTCGCTTAGCGACATCTCATTTCTAGGTTTCATCGCTTAGCGAGGTCATATTGTCGCTCAGCAAAATTAACTCAATTTACTACTGACTTCCCTCGCTCATCGAGGCCTATCGTTGCTCAACAACGTCCCTTTTCTGGGTACCATCGCTTAGCGATGGCTTGGCATTGCTCAGCAACACACCATATCTGGGTACCATCGCTCAGTGATAGCTTGTCATCACTTAGCGATGACAGTTTCAGGCTCCACACGAATTGCTAATCAACACCATCAATTTTCACCCTCTATCATCATGCACCCACATTGCAACAACATAACTAGGGTTCATACTCCATCAACATACTTATCACAATGCAATAACATAACTAGGGTTCACCCTACATCAACACACATATCATAATGCAATAACATAACTAGGGCTCACCCTACATCAACTCACATGCACATTACAATGCAATACACAACCAAGGGTTGACAAGACGTTGTCGAGACCTATCAAATAATAAAAATAACCGGTTCACAAACTAATTTGTAGTATAGAGAATGAACCGAATCGTCTCTCAAGGATCCAAAAACAAAGATTTAATTAGATCAAGATAATTAGAAAATGGGGGTTTTGTTGTTGATTAACAAGATTAATAAAAGTACGAGACTTAAAGTTGTAAACAAATCTAAAGAAACAACCAATCTAAGGAAATTTATCGATCTTGAGTTTAACTCATCATTGATCACAAGGAATTCACTTAATTGCTAACCGTGTTCTTGGCTTTAGATCACATCAAGAAGCCTTAACATGATCCAAGAATTCTCTACTAGATAAGCATCTAGGATTTGATTAACCAAGGTTAGATAAAGTAAGTACCATCCAACATAGATTAACTTAAGATCCAGAATTTAACCAAGCTAAACAATCTATCAAAAAGCTTTAATATATTATTTAGTCTTTGTGATCCTCTTTGAATACATGATAATAAAGCTATTATCACATCATCATCTAAATCAAATTAAGCAATTTAATCTAGATAAAAATCAAAAAAGGAAGAAGAGAAACTTGAATAACAATTAAGCAATATGAACAAGCGAAACATGATCTCCAAATTAAACATCAAGATGGCTAATCCCTTGGATTGACTATAAGAGCCTAGCCTTCCATGGATGGGAAGGAAGAACTCAGAAATAAAAGAACAAAAACGAAATTGTAAAGAGAATGGAGAAGAAGAGAAAGAAAACTCTCACAAATACTCAAACTTTCTTCAAACTTACTTCAAATTGAATGATGTATAATACAAAGATAATGACTCTATTTATACTAATTCTAGAAGCCAATTTGTACATGTACATAATCTGAATACAAGCTGTAAAAACATGGAAATTGTCAAATATGGAAGCTTGATGCATGGTTGGTGGGTTGGTGCATGGTAGGTGGGTTGTTGTATGGTTGGTGGCTTTTAGTCAGCAACTCTTATCTGACTTCTGGCTTGATTTTCATGACCTAGACGGTGTATTTTGGCTTGGAGGTCTTCATGAAAGTTGTAACCAGTTGTCTCCTTGAAATTTTGGCTTTGGAATCATGCCATTTAGACTTTTAGAACTCTAGATATGCCAAAAACACTACACATACCTCAAGTTAGGTTGGCAGAATGTGTTTCCAAATTCAAACCAACTTGTAGCTTCATAATCATGCCTAAAATGACATCTATTGACTAAATGGTCTTCAGTGAGGTTGGACATATGGGTCTTATCTTTCCAATGGCCAAGTTTCAGCCCAAGAAGAGGCCTAGAACCCACTATATAGTCCAATATGTGCGCACTGCCTAGATTTCCGTGATAGCAAACCCACTCTGCATTGCAGGGATATTTTGGACCCTTAAAAGTCTGATCTAACTCTTGAGTTCTTCATGAAACTTGTAGAGCCTTGTCTTAGCTTTCCAAAGACACCAAGATCACCTCAAATGGATCACCGAGTCCCATGTTATGGCCTAACCAAGGAGGAAAGGTCAAAATGCATCAAAATCCAAGAATTATTCACAATTTGCATTAAATCCCAATGAAGTCCAACAACATTAAACTCATCTAAAATACTAATATTGGGCACAATAAACATCTAATAAAGCCTAATACAAAGCTAACATAAGTGTTTCAAATTGATTGATCAAATTCCCCCACACTTAAGCTTTTGCACTCCTGGGCAAAACACATAAGAACAAAACTAAATAAAAACAAGAAACATTATATTATTAAACTAAAAACATAAAAATTGATTATACCTAATCTAATCCACTTTCGTAGGAAAACACGATGGCACTTAGCATGTGCCACAAGCCTTTAAACCCCTAGGTGTCCCTAGTGGACGAGTTATAGTCTCATGAAGGTTTACCAGGATGATACCCACAAACATGTAATACTTTATTTAATCAATTCAACTAATTTTTAAATATAAGCATTATATCAAATATAAACCATAATTAATAAGTCAAGTATGCTTAACAAAAATAGTTAAATCAAACCAATTGAGAATAAAGTATAGCATAATCATGCATTAATCAGAAATAGGCATGTTCAAATTGAGTAAAATTCCTCACAAGTGACACTCAAATCACACAAGGTGTTTAGGTTAACTGTTTGCGCTTAACTCAGTCAAATTATGAAAGTATTTTACCATAGGCTTGCATATACATCAATTCTCCACTACTTAGATCAAATAAATTGCAAAAATCAAGAGGTCTTTCAAAAAAGTTGTAATGGGACTATAAGGTGAAGGAAAAAAACAATATGGATAATAGCAGGTTAAAACTAAAGAGAATGAAAGAGCATTGAGGAATAACTCAAGTAGAAAGCATAAAATTTTACCGAAAACCATAAAATGTTCATTCTTTTCACACATTCCTTCATTTTTCTATTCTTTTATTTTACAACCTTTTGGCTTTATTTTCTTTTTCTTTCTTTTTTTTTGTTTTTTTGTTTTTTGTTTTTTGTTTTTTTTTTTTGTACCAAACATTTCGCATCAGCACACCTATTCCTCCACACTTAAATCATTGCAAGCAAAAGAACTCCTCCAATAAGGAAATCAATGCTCTCATATTCCCTAAGGTAAGGTAAAACATGATTTTTCACTCAAAGCTTGTAATGAGCTAAGAACAAAGAATGGACAAGTAGGCTCATAGGGGGTTTAACAATGGGATAAATGCAAGGTAGGTTTATTTGGCCAAAGCAGCTAAGTCAAGAAAAATGCCTCTATCATTTTTATGCAACATACTAACCAATGTAATCTCAAATCGATTCAATGCAAGTTCTAGAAAATAAATTCATAATTGACATCACTCATTAAAGAAAATAAACCAAGTGTAAGTATCAAACTTGGAAAAAGCCCAAAACTCACAAAGCAGCTAAGTCAAGAAAAATGCCTCTATCATTTTTATGCAACATACTAACCAATGTAATCTCAAATCGATTCAATGCAAGTTCTAGAAAATAAATTCATAATTGACATCACTCATGAAAGAAAATAAACCAAGTGTAAGTATCAAACTTGAAAAAAGCCCAAAACTCACAAAGGTATGGAATATTCACTCAATTCAACCATGCTTTCTTCCTAATATCCACAGTCATATACACATGTATATCACGAAAATGATTCAACTATAAACTGTTTTGCATACTTTTATTATCAATTAAGCTCAGATTCAACAAATGCTTGCATCAAAATTGATTGAAAAGATCAAAATGAAATTTTTTTTTAATATGCAAGAACAAAATAATTTAAGACATACTATGAAATGCAAGTTAAGATGCGTCTCAAGAGCAAAAATACTCCTTACTCTGCCATCATACATCTAATAAGCTAGTAACAAGAAAGATTAGCTAGTTAGTTTTTTTTTTATAACTAAATTATGTACATAGTCTTGTCAACTATACCTCCCCCCAACTAATTTAAGACGTTGCCCCCAATGTCAAAATAAAGATAGGTAAAGTGTAGAATGTCTTACCAGAAAACTGCAAATCGGGCCTGAAATAAGAAAAAATTACAAAAACTAAAACCATAAGAGAAAACAAAAATTCACAAGGACAAAGTCAAATCAAGTTTTTGCTGCTGCTGCCTTGCTCCCAATTCAATGGAGTCATTGCTGGATGACGTTGTGGGACAAATTCGTGTAGTTGATCGAGCAATTGTTCAGGGGTTGCAGCGGTTACAAGAATTTGACGTGTCGCTTGTGAGATGAATCTTTGTTCCACAACATGATCAAGAAAATAAAACAAACTGTCAAAAAAACCATTAACATTTAATATACCTATTGGTTTTTGGTGAAAGTTCAGCTGTGACCAGGACGTAATTTGGAAGAGATCTTCCAAAGTTCCAAAACCATCAGGTAGGGCAATAAAGGCATCAACATTTGCTATCATAATATTCATGCGTTAGTGCATCAAAGATACCATTACTTCATCCCCTCCTGTTTTTCCAATGGGATTGCCAATAGCTAAAGGACTAGGAATGACACCAAGGACTTTGCCACATCCTAAATGTGCAGCGGTTGCTACATAACCCATTAACCCAAGACTACCTCCTCCATAAACTAAACGGATTTCTCTCTCAGCTAGCACTCGACTAAGATGATTTGTAATATTTACAAACTCTTTATCTTTCCCAGGATTAGATCCACAAAAGACACAAACACTCTTGATCCAACGAACTAAAGTGACTTCCATTTTCTTTTCTTTCTTTTTTCTCTTTGTTTTTTTTTTGTACTCTCACCTTATCAATGATCTGAAGAGAGTAAAGTGTATTATTTAAAGGAATCAAAACTCAAATGTAATAATTACACCTATAAAGGAGGGGTAAATCAGTGTGTCAGGCAAGTTTGAAAAGAAGCACATCAATGATAATAGCTATATGACAAGGATAAAAGACTAATCTATATGTGTCAGAAGAAGTTTGAAAATACATAACGCATATTTCAAAAAAATACGGCTAAAATTTTTTTTAAAATTTTTTTAATAAACAAGAAGAAAAAGAAAAAAAAGAAAAAAACAATAATACTTACAGGATGTGTGGTTGTGGCTCACATTTTCCTCTGATTTTATGTCCAGTAACGACTTGAATGCTCTCTATAGGCCGATGGTCGATTGCCCATCTAATTTTCTTAAAAATTGGCAAACAGAGTCTTTTTGAGTCAGATTCCCGAGACTATAACGCTCATGTTCATCTTGGAATATTGGCCATAAATCGAGAAGTACTCTCTGCACATCTCCACTAGGATGCTTCTCAAGAGTCAATAGAATGTTATCTAAAGACTCCTTACTCATGCCATCCTTAATGAAGTGAATTTTATCAAGTCGATTTATGGACGTCATTCCAATTGATCTGCATTTTGTGTTACAGGTCCATCTTGCACATTTAAAGCAGACTCGTAACCTTTTTGCTCTTCTTTTCTTTGCATATGAACTTTTGCCTAACCCTGGCATATATGAAACAAGAGTCAGAAAATTCCCCTGTGATTCGGACCTTTGCTTCGATCAACCAGCGTATATCTGCAGGGATGCCTTTGTGCATAAGCATCCTTAATCTCTCAAACCTTGCACAATAAATGTTAGTTAAAGCATTTTGAGAGAGAGAAAGGAATCACTTGCGGAGGTTAATAAGCTGATTATCCATTTTGAAAGAAAGAAGAAAGAGAGAGAAAAAAATTGAGTAAAATTATATACAAATTTCAGTGTTTGTGGGTAACTGAAGGGACCGAAAAAGATTTTACGGAGTACCGTTATCCGCCATTTAACCGGTGAAAAATCATCTGTCAAAAAAAACAAACAAAATTAAGACAGAAAAATCAAACTTTGATAGATTTTCTCACTTGGCCTCGATTTTCTGTCTCGATTCCTGTGATAGCAAATAAGTCAAAGTTTGAAAAAAGAAAGAGTTAGAAAACTTGGGTTGCCTCCCAAGAAGCGCTACTTTTAATGTCATCAGCCAGCGTGATTGAAGATTTTGCACGATCGATGGGTCCTCCCTAATAATGATTCAATTTCTGGACATTGACCTTAAACGTGGCTTAATTTTTTTTTTCAACAAAGTAGTGATCAATCATGGTAGAGCGCCTCCTGTAGTTGAACTTCCTCCACGAGGTTCTCTTGAGCTCCTTCATAAAAATTCTTGAGGTGATGACCATTAACTTTGAACACTTTGTTGGTGGCTTCACTCTTAATTTCTACTGCACCATGAGAAAAAACATTAATAACAATGAAAGGACCAAGCCACCTAGAACAAAGCTTACCAGGCATAAGTTTGAGGTGATAGTTGTAGAGAAGGACTTTTTGACCAATGGTGAACTCTTTTCGTACCAACATCTTATCATGAAGGAGTTTGGTCTTCTCCTTGTAGATTCGGGAGTTCTCATACACCTCTAATTGAAGCTCCTCAAGTTCCTGAAGTTGGAGCTTCCTTTGAGATCCGGCTTGACTCTAGTCAAGGTTACACTGTTTCACTGCCCAATAGGATTTATGCTCAATTTCCACCGGAAGGTGGCACGCCTTCCAAAAGACAATCCGGTACAGGGACATCCCTATCAGTGTCTTGTAGGCAGTTCGGTAAGCCCACAGAGTATCCTCAAGTCTCAAGCTCCAATCCTTCCTATTAGGTTGGACTGTCTTCTCAAGTATGTGCTTGATCTCTCGGTTTGAGACCTCGGCTTGCCCGTTTTTCTGGGGGTGATAAGGTGTAAAAACCTTGTGCAGGACGCTGTACTTTCTCATCAAAACCTCTATTCTCCGGTTACAAAAGTGTGAACCCTGATCACCGATAATGGCCCTCGGGATTCCAAACCTGCAGAAAATCTGTGATCTAACAAAGTCCACAACAACTTTGGAATCATCATTCCGAGTGGCTTTTGCCTCCACCCATTTAGATACATAATCAACAGCCAACAAAATATAAATAAAATCAAAGGAAACCGGGAAATGGCCCATGAAATCAATACCCCAAACATCAAAGATCTCACAAGACAGCATAGGCTGCTAAGGCATCTCATTCCTGTGTGAAATTGTCCCTATTCTCTGGCACTGTTCACAAGACTTACAAAACAGATATGCATCATGAAATAGGGTAGGGCCAATACAATCCAGAGTCCAAAACCTTCCTAGCTGTACGTTGGGAGCCAAAGTGCCCACCACATGCAAATGTATTTCAAAAGCTAAGAATAGAATGAAACTCATGATCAGAGACACATCTTCTAATAATCTGGTCACTACAAAGCTTCCACAGATAAGGATCATCCCATACATAGTACTTAGACTCACTTTTCAATTTATTAGATTGAGCTCTAGTAAAATATGCAGGAAGAACACCAGCAACCAAAAAATTAACCATATATGCAAACCAAGGGGAGGTGTTCTTACCTTGCAGCTGCAGAAGCTACTCATCTGGGAAGGAGTCCTGTACAGGGAAGGGATCTGAAACCCTTTCAATGCAGCTCAAGTGATCTGCCACTAGATTTTCTGCTCCACTCTTGTCACGGATCTCTATATGAAACTCTTGGAGCAGTAGTATCCACCTTATTAGTCGGGGCTTTGCCTCTGGCTTCTTCAAAAGAAACTTAAGAGCTGCATGATCAGTAAACACAACAACCTTAGAGCCAAGCAAATATGATCTAAACTTATCCAAAGCAAAAACAATGGCTAAAAGCTCTTTTTCGGTTGTGGTATAGTTGGCCTGAGCAGCATCTAGAATTCTGGAAGCATAGTATATCACATGAGAAGCTTTCCCCATTCTCTGTGCCAAGACTGCTCCTACTGCATAGTTAGAAGCATCACACATTAACTTAAATGGCAATGTCCAGTCAGGTGGCTGGATGATGGGGGTACTGGTCAAGGCCTGCTTCAAGTGGTTGAAAGCTGCCTTGCACTTGTCATCAAAATTAAACTTTACATCTTTCTGTAGTAAGTGGGAAAGTGGAAGGGCGATCTTGCTGAAGTCGGCAATGAAGCGCCTATAGAAACCTGCATAACCAAGAAAAGAACGTACTTCCTGCAAGCATGTGGGGTAAGATAAACAAGTAATTACATCAATCTTGACAGGATCTACCTCGATGCCCTTCCTGGATACTACATGGCCTAAAACTATACCCTATTCTACAATAAATTGGCATTTCTCAAAATTTAGCACAAGGTTAGTCTCAATGCATCTTTGCAGCACTCTAGATAGGCTAGCTAAACATGAATCAAAAGAAGAACCATAGACAGTGAAGTCATCCATAAATACCTCCATGCACTCCTCTAAGAAATCAGAAAATATGCTCACCATGCATCGTTGGAAGGTACCAGGGGCATTGCAGAGGCCAAAGGGCATCCGTCTGTAAGCAAAGGTGCCTAAGGGACAGGTAAATGTGGTCTTCTCCTGATCCTCTGGTGCAATGTGGATCTGGAAGTATCCAGTGTAGCCATCCAAAAAGCAGTAATGGGACTTACCAGCCAACCGTTCCAGCATCTGATCAAAGAATGGAAGGGGGTAATGATCCTTCCGAGTGGCTTGGTTGAGGCGTCTATAGTCAATACAAACTCTCCAGCTATTCTGCACTCAGGTTGGAATGAGCTCATTCTTCTGGCTGGCCACGACAATCACTCCTGATTTCTTTGGAACCACTTGCACCGGGCTCACCCACTTGCTGTCAAAGATGGGATAGATAATGCCAGCCTGCAGTAGCTTGGTCACCTCTTTCTTCACCACATCTAGAATGAGAGGATTCAATCTCCTTTGGGGTTGTCTCACTGGTTTAGTTTCCTCCTCAAGTAATATCCTGTGCATGCATGTGGAGGGATTAATACCAGGAATGTCTGCAAGTGTTCAACCAATTGCCTTTTTGTGTTGCTTCAAGACTTCATAATTTGGTTTCTTGCTCAGGTTGGAGGTGTTTGGCCACTATTACCGGGAGCTTCTCATCCTCCTCCAAGAATGCATACTTCAAATGCTCGAGCAGGGGCTTAAGTTCAGTGGAGGGTGGTTGCTGGACTGACGGTACTAGTTTTGGAACCGAAACTAAATCTGCCAATTTCTCAACAGTTGCACTTGCTGCACCTGTACTTGCAAGCTGTGCACAATCTTGCAAAACAACGTCATCATATCTTATGGAATCAAAAGAATCACACTTAGCAGCAGGATAAATGACAACATCATTAATAACATCATCATTGCCATTAATAACAGAAACTGAATCATCAATGTCAGCAGAATTAACAACAGTACATGATAAGGATGTAGAAATCTCAGCACAGGCTGCACACATTGTAGTGGGTTTACAACCAGAAAGTCTGAAGCAGGCAGAACAAGTATCGCAAGCTATGCTATCAGTGTATCCTACAATTTCAGGAAACTCTGCCAACATATTAGCATGCATATCATCAACCAGTAAATCAATAACATCAAAATGAAAAACAGAATGATCATCTAAAGGATATTTCATGGCATAAAAAATGTTAAACCGAATGATATCATCACCAAATTCCATGGAAAGGGTACCAGCAAGCACATCAATATTAGTTTTAGCAGTTTTCAAAAATGGCATACCTAAGATCAATGGGGGTGGGGAAGAGGCAGATTCATCTTCCACATTCAACACATAAAAATCAGCTGGGAATATTAAATTATTTACCCGAACCAGAACGTCCTCCAATACTCCTGCAGGTTAAGCAGTGCTTCGGTTTGCTAACTGAATGACAATGCCGGTGGACTTTAGCTCTCCCATATGCAAGGAAGTGTAAACTGACTTTGGCATTACATTGATGGAGGCTCCCAAGTCTAGCAAGGCATGAGTGAACTGTTAGTGCACTATGGTGCAAGGGATGGTAAAAGTGCCTAGGTCTTTGCATTTGGGAGACAGGTTGGGCTAAATTAAAGTAGAGACATTTCTCCCCATACTCACTTTTTCAGTGCCCTTTAGCTTCCTCTTATGGTTGCACATCTCTTTCAAAAACTTGGCATACTTGGGGATTTGTTTAATTGCCTCCAAGAGAGGTATATTCACCTCAACCTTCTAAAAAGTCTCCATAATTTCCTTATCCAAGTCAGTCTCAACCATATGCCTCGTTTGTATCATTCGGTTGGGAAAAGGAAGAGGAATGTTGGAAGCTGACTTTTGTGAATGTTCACTTTTCTGCTGTACTGAATATTCTATCAACTGCTGGTTTGATCTGGTTTTCTGCTTGGCTGTTGTAGGATCATTTGCTATTGAATCTGCTACAGCATCTGAATTTGCTGCAGAACTTGAATTTGTTGCAGAATCTTGTTTTTCTAGGTCAATGGTAGAATTTGGAATTATCTGCTGCACTGGTCCATTGATTTGCTTACCACTGCGTAAAGCTATAGCACTAACATTGCCTCTAGGGTTTGAAGTGGTTTGATAGGGTAATTGGCTAGAACCCTGTGACTTAAATTTATGAATAGATGTGGCAAGTTGACCAATTTGAGTCTCCAAGTTCTGAATGGTGGTTTCAGTTCTCTGTTGAAACTGGATGTTATTGGTGGCCAACTGTTTCACCAAATCCTCCAATGAAGGCTCAGATTTCGTGGCTATAGGACCTTATTGCTAGAATGGTGGCCTACTGATCAATCAATTTGAGACACTTATGTTAGCTTTGTATTAGGCTTTATTAGATGTTTATTGTGCCCAATATTAGTATTTTAGATGAGTTTAATATTATTGGGCTTCATTGGGCTTTAATGCAAATATTGAATAATTTTCGGATTTTGATGCATTTTGACCTTTCTTCCTTGGTTAGGCCATAACTTGGGACTCAGTGATCCAATTATGGTGATCTTGGTGTCTTTGGAAAGCTAAGACAATGCTCTACAAGTTTCATGAAGAACTCAAGAGCTGGATCGGACTTCTAAGGGTCCAAAATATCCCTGCAATGCAGAGTGGGTTTGCTGTCAGGAAAATCTGGGCAGTATGGACATATTGGACTACATAGTGAGCTATAGGCCTCCTCTTGGGCTGAAACTTGGCCATTGGAAAGATAAGACCCATATCTCCAACTTCACTGAAGACCATTTAGTCAATAGATGTCGTTTTAAGCATGATAATGAAGCTACAAGTTGGTTTGAATTTGGAAACATGTTCTACCAACCTAACATGAGGTAGGTTCAGTGTTTTTGGCATATCTGGAGTTCTAAACGACCAAATGTCATGATTCCAATTGCAAAATTTCAAGGAGACAACTGGCTACATTTTTCATGAGACTTCTAAGCCAAAATGCACCGTCTAGGTGATGAAAATGAAGCCAGAAGTCAGATAAGAGTTGTTGACTAAAAGCCACCAACCATACACCAACCCACCTACCATGCACCAACCCACCAACCATGCATCAAGCTTCCATATTTGACAATTTTCATGTTTTTATAGCTTGTATTCAGATTATGTACATGTACAAATTGGCTTCTAGGATTAGTATAAATAGAGCCAACCTTTTTGTATTAGAGGAATTCAATTTTGAAGTAAGTTTGAAGAAAGTTTTAGTATTTGTGAGAGTTTTTTTTCTCTTCTTCTCCATTCTCTTTGCAATTTCATTTTTGTTCTTTAATTTCTGAGTTCTTCCATCCCATCCATGGAAGGCTAGGCTCTCATAATCAATCCAAGGGATTAGCCATCTTGATGTTTAATTTGGAGATCTTGTTTTACTTGTTCATATTGCTTAATTGTTATTCAAGTTTCTCTTCTTCCTCTTTTAATTTTGATCTAGATTGAATTACTTAATATGATTTGGATGTTTATGTGATAATAGCTTTATTATCATGTGTTCAAGAGGATCACAAAGAAAAAGCAATTTATTAAAGCTTTTTGATGGATTGTTTAGCTTGGTTAAATTCTGGATCTGAAGTTAATCTTTGTTTGGAGGTGCTTACTTTATCTAACCTTGGTTAATTAAATCCTAGATGCTTATCTAGTAGAGGGTTCTTGGATCATGTTGAGGCGTCTTGATGTGATCTAAGGCCAAGAACATGGTTAGCGATTAAGTGAATTCCTTGTGATCAATGATGAGTTAAACTCAAGATCGGTAAATTTCCTTGGATTGGTTGTTTCTTTAGATTTGTTTTCAACTTTGAGTCTTGTATATTTATCAATATTGTTAATCAACAACAAAACCCCCCATTTTAATTATCTTGATCTGATTAAATATTTGTTCTTTTTGGATCCTTGAGAGACGATTCGGTTCATGCTCTATACTACAAATTATTTTGTGAACCGGTAATTTTTATTATTTGACGGGGTCTCAACAACCTCTTGTCAAATTTGGTGCCGTTGCCAGGGATCCAAAGGCAACTATTTGATCATTTCATCTAACTCTAACAATTGTGTTTGTTTTGTTTTTTAAGCATTTTCAAGTGGAATTCGGCTGAAATTGGGTAAAGGGCATTGTGTCAAGAATTTCGGTTCGGTAAAGTATCTTTGATTGACCTGAATTTTGGTATACTAATGGAAGACGTTATTTTGAGAAAGGCTCACTATTTTTAGTGAGGTCAACCTTATTTTAGCTAAATTCCATCTTTTAGACCACTTTTTCAATTTTTTAAGATTTTTTATTACTCTGTTAGATAGAATTTTTGTGTAGATTTCACTCTGTGGTAGTCCCATAATTTTTAAAAATCTATAGATATGTTTTCTGTAATTATTTTGTGTGTATATTTAGACTTGTTTTTGTGATTTTTGTGTTTGGTCACTAATCTGATGGAACATAGACTTGATGAGTTGGCTTATCTGGTGGGGCAACTGGCAGTGGAACAGCATCATTTACATGTGCAAGAACTTGCAGGATTTTGTAGTATATGCTGTAGTTCTTATCATCCAACATATGCATGCCCCACATTGCAAGATGATGGTTCTGTATTTCATGACCATTCCGTTGATGCAACAGGTGTATTTCTTGGTGAACCACAATATCAACAGCCTAGATATGATCCTTATTCTACCACATATAACCATGATTGGGGAGATCATCCTTGGTTCGAACCTTATGTTGAACCAATCAGTCTATACCAGCAGCAAGCCCCAATAGGCATGGAATCTGAGCCTACATTAGAGGATTTGGTGAAACAATTTACTTAGAACAACATCCAATTTCAGCAGAGAACAGAAGCCATAGTACAGAACTTGGAGACCCAAGTTGATCAACTTACATCTTCATTGAGTCAGTTGAGCAAGCAACAGATACAGAAATCTGATTCTGCAAAACATGAGATCATTGATGAGAAAAAACCAATTGATGATTTGTGTGATGAATTTGCTAGTTTTACTGATTTTGATGATTCTGTTTGTTGTACTGGTTGTGATGGTGATATATTGTGTAATGCATGTGCTGAGATTGCTGCCTTTTTGAGACATGATGAATCTTTTTCAGCAGATTATGTAGCAATTCAATCTACAAAAATAGTGAAGCCACCAAAATTGGAGTTCATTGTGGCTAAGAACCTCCTTACTGATGAGGAGGAGAGGTTGCTGCAGATTTTAAAGGAGAATCAAAGAGCCACCATACTTGCAGACATTCCTAGCATTAGCCCTTACATATGCATGCATAAGATTTTACTTGAAGATGGAGTTAAGCCAATAAAGCAACCCCAAAGGAGACTAAACAATCTCATTCTTAATGTGATGACCCATTACACTGGCTATGGTGTGGCTGCTGAAATTTTGCTTCTTCTGCTATCCATAGGGAGTTTTCTTTCTACACTATTATTTCATTTTTCTGGTTGTTGTTTTCTTTTTGTTTTTACTGTTTTGCTACTGTTTTCAATCCTATTTTTGCTTTTATTTTATTGTTACTATTTAGTCTTTTCTGTTGCTGTCATTTTTACTGTTTGTTGTCTTTGTTTTGATTCTGTTTGCTATCTTTCATTTCTGTTTTCTGTTTTCTATTTTATTTGTTGTTTCTGTTTTATGTTTTCTATTTAAATTTCTGTTTTGAAAAAAAAAGTGTGTGATTTTTGTGTGTTTAGGTCTCTTCCAATGGTGTTTTAAGAATTGTGAAAGTCATGAGTTTGCATTAATTAAAGTTTAAGTTTCTTAACATAAGTGAATGAATTATCTTTCCTCTTGAATTTTACATGCTTGGTGTTGGATTTTGGATTAGTGGATTAAGTTTGGTAGATGCATCCATACCTTGTGAGATTTTGAGCCTATTGAATTATGGATGATGCATTTATATCATTCTCTTCTTTTTTATGTGAGTTTCACTCATGGATTTTGTCACACTAGAACTTGCTTTAATTCTTTTTGAGGCTACATTTTCATATGCATGCATGAACTTGATTGAAACACTTTTCTTGACTTAGCTACTTTGGCCAAATAAGCCTACCTTACATTTATCCCATTGTTAACCCCCTTTGAGCCTAATTGTCCATTCGTTGTTCTTAGCTCACTACAAGCCTTGAGTAAAAAAATCATGTTTTACCTTATCTTAGCGAATAGGAGAGCATTGGTTTTCTTATTGGAGGAACTCTTTTTGCTTGAGGACAAGCTATGGTTTAAGTGTGGGGGGGTACTTATGCAAAATGTTTGGTGCAAAAGAAAGAAAAAGAAAAAGTGGCTAATTTTGATTTAAAAAAAAAGAAAGTGGAAAAAGAAACGAAAAGAATAAAGCCAAAAGGTTGTAAAAGAAAAGAATAGAAAAAGGAAGGAATGTGTTAAGAGAATGTGTATTTTATGGTTTGGGGTAAACTTCTGTGCTTGTTACTTAAGTTCCTCCCCATTACTCTTTTATTCTCTTTGGTTTTAACTTGTTATATCCATATTGTTCCATTCCCTTACCTTGGCCCAATTACAACCTTGAATAAAGTCCTCTTGATTTGTGTATGCATGTGTTTTGAGTAGTGGAGAAGTAGAAGATAAGCAAGCTTATGGCAGTGCAATTTTTCATGAGTTGATTTGAGTGTAAACACAAACCTAAAACACTTGAGAGATTGAGAGTGTATCTTGTAAAATTCTATCATGCTTGATCCATGATTCTACTTGAATTCACCTTGCATGTTAATTCATAATGTAAAGGCATATCATTTCATGAATGTTTGGAATATTTGAAACTATGGTTATTCTTAATTCGCTTGTATTTAAAAATTAGTTGAATTGATTAAATAAAGTATTACATGTTTGTGGGTATCATCCTGGTAAACCCTCACGAGACTATAAGGGTATGTTTGGATGGAGGAGTTTGGAGGAGAAGGGAGGGGGGTGTTAATTTTTTATTTTAAGTAAATATTCTCTTTATTGGAGAATTTTTTTAAAATGAGAGGAAAAAATGAGAGATTATTATGTAATTTTCTAATCATCACTTATTCATTTGTATAAATATTTTATGATTCTCTTAATTTAGAAATGAAAAATTATCCTCTCCCTTCCTTCCCCTCCAAACTCCTCCATCCCACACATACGCTAACTCGTCCACTAGGGACACCTAGGGGTTTAAAGGCTTGTGGCACATGCTAAGTGCCATCGTGTTTTCCTACGAAAGTGGATTAGATTAGGTATAATCAGTTTTTATGCTTTTAGTTTAATAATATGATGTTTCTTGTTTTTCTTTAGTTTTGTTCTTATGTGTTTTGCCCAGGAGTGCAAAAGCTTAAGTGTGGGGGAATTTGATCAATCAATTTGAGACACTTATGTTAGCTTTGTATTAGGCTTTATTAGATGTTTATTGTGCCCAATATTAGTATTTTAGATGAGTTTAATGTTATTGGGCTTCATTGGGCTTTAATGCAAATATTGAATAATTTTCGGATTTTGATGCATTTTGACCTTTCTTCCTTGGTTAGGCCATAACTTGGGACTCGGTGATCCAATTAAGGTGCTCTTAATGTCTTTGGAAAGCTAAGACAATGATCTACAAGTTTTATGAAGAACTCAAGAGCTGGATCGGAATTCTAAGGGTCCCAAATATCCCTCCAATGCAGAGTGGGTTTGCTGTCAGGAAAATCTGGGTAGTATGCACATGTTAGACTACATAGTGAGCTATAGGCCTCCTCTTGGGCTGAAACTTGGCCATTGGAAAGATAAGACCCATATCTCCAACTTCACTGAAGACCATTTAGTCAATAGATGTCGTTTTAGGCATGATAATGAAGGTACAAGTTGGTTTGAATTTGGAAACACGTTCTACCAACCTAACATGAGGTAGGTTCAGTGTTTTTGGCATATCTGGAGTTCTAAACGTCCAAATGGCATGATTCCAATTGCAAAATTTCAAGGAGACAACTGGCTACATTTTTCATGAGACCTCCAAGCCAAAATGCACCGTCTAGGTGATGAAAATGAAGCCAGAATTCGGATAAGAGTTGTTGACTAAAAGCCACCAACCATACACCAACCCACCTACCATGCACCAACCCACCAACCATGCATCAAGCTTCCATATTTGACAATTTTCATGTTTTTATAGCTTGTATTCAGATTATGTACATGTACAAATTGGCTTCTAGGATTAGTATAAATAGAGCCAACCTTTTTGTATTAGAGGAATTCAATTTTGAAGTAAGTTTGAAGAAAGTTTTAGTATTTGTGAGAGTTTTCTTTCTCTTCTTCTCCATTCTCTTTGCAATTTCGTTTTTGTTCTTTAATTTCTAAGTTCTTCCTTCCCATCCATGGTAGGCTAGGCTCTCATAATCAATCCAAGGGATTAGCCATCTTGATGTTTAATTTGGAGATATTCTTTTACTTGTTTATATTGCTTAATTGTTATTCAAGTTTCTCTTCTTCCTCTTTTAATTTTGATCTAGATTGAATTGCTTAATTTGATTTGGATGTTTATGTGATAATAGCTTTATTATCATGTGTTCAAGAGGATCACAAAGAATAAACAATTTATTAAAGCTTTTTGATGGATTGTTTAGCTTGGTTAAATTCTGGATCTTAAGTTAATCTTTGTTTGGATGGTGCTTACTTTATCTAACCTTGGTTAATTAAATCCTAGATGCTTATCTAGTAGAGGGTTCTTGGATCATGTTGAGGCGTCTTGATGTGATCTAAGGCCAAGAACATGGTTAGCGATTAAGTGAATTCCTTGTGATCAATGATGAGTTAAACTCAAGATCGGTAAATTTCCTTGGATTGGTGGTTTCTTTAGATTTGTTTTCAACTTTGAGTCTTGTATATTTATCAATATTGTTAATCAACAATAAAACCCCCCATTTTAATTATCTTGATCTGATTAAATATTTGTTCTTTTTGGATCCTTGAGAGACGATTCGGTTCATGCTCTATACTACAAATTATTTTGTGAACCGGTAATTTTTATTATTTGACGGGGTCTCGACAACCTCTTGTCATCTACTTGGTCCAACATGTGGCTGAAATTGATTTGTCCTTGCTTACTGCTAGAATGGTGGTCTATACTGGTTTGGTGGCTGCTGATTTGATGCATTCCCATATCTCAGATTAGGATGGTCCCTCCAGCCAGGGTTGTAAGCATTGGAGAATGGATCATATTTTTGTTGTTGCTGCTGATGGAACTGTGGCTTCCTAGGAAATATACCAGCTGCAACCACAGATTGGTCTTGAAACTCAGAATCATCTTGCAATGTGGGGCACGAATCTGTAGGATGAGAGGAACTAAAACATATGCTACAAACTCTTGCAGGGGTTTGCACAGGTGGTTCGTGTTGTCCCATTGTCATCTGTCTGACCAAAGAAGTGAGCTCATCCAATCTATGTTCCACCCTTTGTTGATCAGCATGTGAAGAGGTATTAACTTCATTGACTACTCTGGTTGCAGCACCCATTCGAGTACCAAATTGCTGAGAATTTGCTGCCATGTTTGCAAGTAAGTTTCTGGCAGCAGCTGGAGTTTTATCTACCAATGCTCCACCACTTACAGCATCAATCATACTCCTTTCCATTGGCATTAACCCTTCATAGAAGTATTGGATTAGGAGTTGATCACTAATTTGATGGTGTGGGCAGCTCGAGCCCAATTTCTTGAATCTCTCCCAATACTCATGGAGAGTTTCACCACTTATTTGCCTTATGCCACAAATATATTTCCTTATTGCAGCAGTTCTTGATGCAGGAAAGAACTTCTCCAGAAACAGTCTTTTCGTGTCATTCCAAGAAGTGATGGTAGCAGGCAACCAATCCTTAGCAGCACAATCCAAGGAGAAAGGAAAGACCCTTAGCTTGATGTGATCTTCAGCTATTGTAACATCCCTAAATTTCATATGTTATGATTTAGCCAAATTCTTTGAATAAGTTGTATGTTCTGTTACAGAAAAGGTAATAGATTGAGTTAGAATGATTGATTTGAGATTCTGGCTATACCGATAAACTCGGTAGAACCTAAGGAAGAAATAGGTGAAATCTAAACTCTTAGATTTACTCTGGTTAAGTTAGGACCTACTGGTAAATTTAATTTTCTTCAGGACCTATTGGGAATTCTTAGAGATCACAAGGGGTATTTTAGTCTTTTAACACCTCAGTGGCAAATTAGTGATTCTTCCTTTAAGTGAGGGGCAAAATGGACATTTCACACTCCCCTCCCTCTTGAAATGGGGAACCGGCCAGCCTAAGGAGCCAAAGGGCTCATCTTCTCCAAATCTCTAAGTTCTCCATAGCCAAAGCTAGCTCCAAGGTTCAAGGGCCCAAAGTAAGTATTTTTATACACCTTATGGCTTAGGTTATTTGATAGTTATTGATCACTATGATCTCTTCTTCAACCCTATGGTATTAGTTTCTTTAGAAACTCATTTTCATCCCTAAGAATCAAGAACACCCATGTATAAAAGTTGGTTGTTTTGCTTGAGTGTTTTGAAGGAAGTTGAAGGGAAGGTTGCCTTGACTACCAATCCCATCTTGGAATCAAGTTAGGAGCACTTCAAGGTGAGTGTGGATTTACTTGTGCTATTGTATGATGTTCTTAGAGTGAAAGTGTATGATGTAGGATTAAGCTTGAATCTAGGGTTTTCACCTATGCTTGAGGTTGGATGTGTTTTTATTACATGTTTTCAAGGATTAGGGTTTAGGAAAAATGAGTGTTATGGTTGGTATACTTGATGGATTTGAGGACATGAATTCTAAGGGGAAAACTTGGGTTTTAGAGATGTGTTGGGCGTGGCACTATTCCTGCCCAGAAGGCCAACCACGGGCGTGGTCCCCACCACGGCCGTAGTGGTCCTCTCGGATAGGAAATGTTGGTGTCTCGTGCCCAACCACGGAAGTGGTCCCACCACGGTTTGGCCGAGTGTTGGCTACGGAAAGAAAAATGTTGTATCTTGAAATCCGACCACGGGTGTGGTGGCCACCGGTGGCCGTGGTCAGGACCACGGGCGTGGTGCCAACCAGGGTGACCAGTGGTTGTCTGCATTTTCAATTTGTTGAGTTTTGTTCTGCGAACCGGTAGCGTGGTTACCACCACGGGCTGGCCGTGGTTGATTCTGTTTGTGATATTGTGACGCTTATGCCTAGGGTCTTGATACCATATGCTAGGTTTAGGATGAAGAATGACTTAACATTAGAATGAGATGTGTAGCTAAGTAAGAATGCTTGATAGAAATGACTTAGCACTAATGTAACTAAGTAAGAATGCTTGATAGAGTTGAGTATGATGGTTATGTGTTGTATATGCTTGAATTGATTACATGTAATGTTATTATGATGATATTATGAATGAGCATGATATGAGTATGAGAACATTGCATTGCATAGCGAGATGGCCTAACTTAGGAAGGGGTTAGTGTACAAAGCAGGAGGGTGCCTAGGTGATGAGCTAGATGGAAATGAAATAGCATACCTAATTGCATTGCATTGCGAGGTGGCCTAACCGAGAAAGGGTTAGTGTACAAAGCAGGAGGGTGCCTAAGCTTATTAGCTAGAAGGAAACGGAGATTGGCATAATACATTCATATGCATATTGCGAGGCCTAACCGAGAAAGGGGTTAGTGCACAACAAGAAGTGGAGAAAGAAAAAGTGTGAATAAAAGGTGTGAACATCATGTGCATTCATTCATTGCATTGGTTGGTAGGTGTTACTTGACATACTGTGAATTGTGTTATACTTGCTCTTTACTTACATTTATACTTTATCTGCAAGTTATTCATATTCACTGGGAAGTTGTTCTCACCACCTCTTTCTCAGATTCGCAGGAACACCCCGGACCCTCTACGGGTTAAGTACGGAGGATTCTGTAAATTTATTTTGAGATTCATATTTTGGTGGAGTTAAGCTCCGTGATGTAACTATGACAGGATGTGTATTATTCTGATGTAGATGTTACAGGGA
Source organism: Styphnolobium japonicum (assembly GCA_023212625.1). Lineage (NCBI taxonomy): Eukaryota > Viridiplantae > Streptophyta > Magnoliopsida > Fabales > Fabaceae > Styphnolobium > Styphnolobium japonicum. Next base: position 4,347,077 of record JALBWW010000010.1, read on the forward strand.
ACTGAATACTACTTTTGATGTACTCGGTTCTGTATATGTTTAGTGTGCTCAGTCAGGATAGTGTTTAGAATACACTTGTATAACGTTGCATACTCTGATAATGTATTGGTTGAGATCTGAGATCTCTTTTTGATATATGTGTATGTGTATGTGTATATATATAATATATGTACTCTGGTTGGTTTGAAGTGATTGTTGGAAATCCGCTGCTTATGTTACATCATTGAGGTAATGTTTAAGAAACAAAGGAAACGCTGCCGAATTTTCTATATTTATGTATTCCACGTAAGGCTTATGGTTGGTAAATAACATAGTAATTAATAGGTCTTACAGCTATTCCATGAGGTTTCATGGTAGAGCAGACAACATGGGACTCCTTCAAATGCTTATGTGGATCTTCACCTGCAAGACCATGAAACTTGGGCAGCAAGTGTATCAATCCAGATTTCAACTCAAAATCAAATTAAGTTCAGGATATTGAATGCATAAAGGTTGATAATTCAGATCAGGTGCAACTAATTCCTTAAGGGTCCTATTGTTATAGTCAGCGATAGTAAAATCAGCAGACTCAGTATCAAACACTGAAGTACTAACAAAAGCAGACTCAACAGGATTAAAAGAGTCAACAAGATTAGGTGCAATGTCAAGTTCAAGCCCAATTCCAGAAGTAATTCTATTAGCTCTATGAATGCTACTACCAGTCCTATCAATTCTATGAAGTGTATGAAATGTTCTATCAATTTCAGGATCAAATGAATGCAAGGTACCAAGATCAGACCTAGTCATACAGCATGCAATTCATAAGAAGGTATTAAAAAAGCAATAACAACTAAAACACTAAAAATTCTTAAAACAAATACTCCAAAAATTAAACAAAAATAAAAATAGTATCAAATGAATTTTAAAAAATATGGAACCACCACAGGATAAAATCTACACAAAAATGCTATCCAACAAAATAATAAAAAATCTTAAAAAATTGAAAAAGTGGTCTAAACGATGGAATTTGGCTAAAATAAGGGTGACCTCACAATGAATAGTGAGCCTTTCTCAAAATAACATTTTCCATTGGTTTACCAAAATTCAAGTTAATCAGAGATACTTTACTGCACCGAAATTCTTGACACAATGTCCTTTACCCAATTTCAGCCGAATTCCATTTGAAAAAGCTTAAAAAAACAAAACAAACATAATTGTTAGAGTTAGATGGGGTCTTCAAAAGATCAAATAGTTGCCTTGGATCTCCAGCAACGACGCCAAATTTGACAAGAGGTTGTCGAGACCTATCAAATAATAAAAATAACCGGTTTACAAACTAATTTGTAGTATAGAGAATGAACCGAATCGTCTCTCAAGGATCCATAAACAAAGATTTAATTAAATCAATAGGATTAGAAAATGGGGGTTTTGTTGTTGATTAACAAGATTAATAAAAGTACGAGACTTAAAGTTGTAAACAAATCTAAAGAAACAACCAATCCAAGGAAATTTACCGATCTTGAGTTTAACTCATCTTTGATCACAAGGAATTCACTTAATTGCTAACCATGTTCTTGGCCTTAGATTACATCAAGAAGCCTTAACATGATCCAAGAATTCTCTACTAGATAAGCATCTAGGATTTGATTAACCAAGGTTAGATAAAGTAAGCACCATCCAACATAGATTAACTTAAGATCTAGAATTTAACCAAGCTAAACAATCCATCAGAAAACTTTAATATATTGTTTAGTCTTTGTGATCCTCTTTGAATACATGATAATAAAGCTATTATCACATCATCATCTAAATCAAATTAAGCAATTTAATCTAGATAAAAATCAAAAGAGGAAGAAGAGAAACTTGAATAACAATTAAGCAATATGAACAAGCGAAACATGATCTCCAAATTAAACATCAAGATGGCTAATCCCTTGGATTGATTATAAGGGCCTAGCCTTCCATGGATGGGAAGGAAGAACTCAGAAATAAAAGAACAAAAACAAAATTGTAAAGAGAATGGAGAAGAAGAGAAAGAAAACTCTCACAAATACTCAAACTTTCTTCAAACTTACTTCAAATTGAATGATGTATAATACAAAGAGATTGGCTCTATTTATACTAATCCTAGAAGCCAATTTGTACATGTACATAATCTGAATACAAGCTGTAAAAACATGAAAATTGTCAAATATGGAAGCTTGATGCATGGTTGGTGGGTTGGTGCATGGTAGGTGGGTTGGTGTATGGTTGGTGGCTTTTAGTCAGCAACTCTTATCTGACTTCTGGCTTGAGTTTTATGACCTAGACGGTGCATTTTGGCTTGGAGGTCTCATGAAAGTTGTAGCCAGTTGTCTCCTTGAAATTTTGGCTTTGGAATCATGCCATTTGGACTTTTAGAACTCTAGAAATGCCAAAAACACTGCACCTACCTCAAGTTAGGTTGGCAGAACGTGTTTCCAAATTCAAACCAACTTGTAGCTTCATAATCATGCATAAAATGACATCTATTGACTAAATGGTCTCAGTGAAGTTGGAGATATGGGTCTTATCTTTCCAATGGCCAAGTTTCAGCCCAAGAGGAGGCTTATAACCCACTATATAGTCCAATATGTGCACACTGCCCAGATTTCCGTGACAGCAAACCCACTCTGCATTGCAAGGATATTTTGGACCCTTAAAAGTCTGATCCAGCTCTTGAGTTCTTCATGAAACTTGTAGAGCCTTGTCTTAGCTTTCCAAAGACACCAAGATCACCTCAAATGGATCACCGAGTCCCATGTTATGGCCTAACCAAGGAGGAAATGTCAAAATGCATCAAAATCCAAGAATTATTAACAATTTGCATTAAAGCCCAATGAAGCCCAACAACATTAAACTCATCTAAAATACTAATATTGGGCACAATAAACATCTAATAAAGCCTAATACAAAGCTAACATAAGTGTCTCAAATTGATTGATCAAGGGTCAATCCCCATCATCATACACCACAATGTCTAACGACTCTCAAGGTCCAGCTTTCCCTCATATGTGCCAAGGACTACATCATGGTCCGACTTTTTCTCATTTTTTCCAAGGACTACTCACGGTCTGGCTTTTCCTCATTTTGCCAAGGACTACTCACGGTCCGGCTTTTCCTCATTTTGCAAATGACTATTCACAGCCTAGCTCTTTCTCATTTGTGCACCCAACACTCATATATCAAAGTCACAATCACACATCATCATCATTCATCTCAGCACCACAATCAAAACATTAATGCATGAACCACCATTTCCTCATCATAATCACTAAATTCAACAATCATGCATCAACATCATTTATATCAAAATTGCAATCAAAATAATAATGCACAAGTCACCATTTTAGGTAAGGCATGCCTCAACTTCCCATAACTAGGTCATAGACCAATTCTCAAGACTAAGCAATCATCCATATTTTGATACATGCTCTCAACCCATCCATTCTACAATACTAACCACATTCTTACATCATTAACAAGACTAAACAAGCATCAAACACTTATTAAAGTCATAATTATTAGATTTTCCCCTTCAATCCTCAAAACCCTAACTTTCACCATACCAAGTTACAAGTAATTCACACTCACCTAAGGTGATTTGGGGCACCCAAGCCACTATCTTTAAGCCTTCCAAGAGCACACCGACGGCCCCCCCAAGTTGCACTCTTGCTCCTCGAATTTCATGCTCCAAATGCTTCCAAATGTTAGTAGTAGGCTCAAAAGGCACACCCCAACATTTCTTCTCAAAGGACCCAAGCCATCCAAGCAACTTTAGGCAATGGGTATTTTTCGATTTTAGGGAGAAAAATAGAGGTTTCAAGATTTTGAAACCATAGGAGTGTAGAGGAAGGTGAGAGAAGTAATTTTTGTGAAGGATGCTAGGTGAATGGAGGTGAAGAAGAGGTTGTTTTGGAAGCTTCAAAGAGGAGCATCCATGGAGGAGAGGGGAAGGGAGGAAGAAGAAGATGATATTTTGGGGTCTTCTCCCCTCCACCAGCAGGTCCCCACCTAGAGAAGGGGAAGAAAATTCCTTGCTTCTCAATGTGCCCCCCAACCATTCCCAACTAGGATCAACTTGCCCCTCAACTGAGTGATATTCTCAAAACTGCAATTAATGAGTGTAATGGACAAGAGTGTCCCTAATAATTTTGCATTGGTTCCTAAAATGTCCTCATTCACTATTATTTTTACTAGTTTGCCATCAGGTGTGGCCCTCTACTGAAATGCCCCCTCGGTCTGTGGTGTGCCTAAGTCAGAGAAGTTGTAGTCAAGTATGTTTTGACCGACTGTGGTATGGTCCGAGCAGCGGTGTCGTCCCAGGGTATAGCAAATTAAGAGAAAAAGAAAGTTGATCGATGGTCGAGTCTGAGTGGGTGTCGAGTGATATGGTCCGAGTGTGGGTGGTGTGATATGGTCTGTAACACCCTCGGTAGGATGTCACATTTAACCAAATATTAAATTAAGTTTAAAAATACTTTTATAATATCTGTATATAAAATATGAGTTCCAAAATTTCTTTTTGCGGATATAACATTAATCAAACATAATAGTAATAATATACATATCGAGACATGAATAATACACATACTTTATATTACTTACTGTTAAGTTTATTGGTAATACATAATACAAATCATAAGTACTGACAATAAGATAAATAAACGTACAATACTAATATATTATTACCTATCTGGCCATCAAAGTCTACCTACGGAGAAGGGTCCTCCTCGGGATCTTCCTCCAATAAAGGCCTTTCAGGTGCAAGCCATTTGAAGTTAGTAGGCCTCCTTACAGAAATTTTAGCAGTTCTACGCCCAGGAGCTCTAGCGGAAGAAACTTCAGAGTCTTCTTGGGAAGTATACTCAATGCCAAAACCCCACAAATCCCTAATAGGCATAAATAGTTCTACAAAGCATGTAATAGTAAATGAACTAATAGGATTCCCATGATGGTTCCTACGAAGTGTGAGAGATATGTCTCCAACATACTCTACGCATTCCGTTTCTAAATGTACGCGCCACGCCTGCAGACCTCCATGGAATTGGACTTGGATGAATCCCAAGAATTAACGCCTGTCGCCCATCTTGGTCTTCATAACCAGATCACAAATATAATAATATATTAGAACGGGTGAGATTCTAATATCATCATAAACCAATCAAGCAGTATAGAAAGGATAGTACAACCAATCTACACAAAATAACTATTTAACAGTTATACATATTATCACATCAATGAGTAATCAAGTTTGACATAGACCAAGATAAAGTAAGAGTATAACAACTGACTATGCACATACTCAATGATTGACCCCTACTTCATGGAGCTATACACAACAGTCAGAGAGAGTGATTGGGAGTACATGTTTCGTATCTCATTAGCCCCAAATGTACAATATAACCTCAATTACACAACTTAGCTCACGAGAACATTCTCCACCAATCAGGAATAGGATAGTGTCTGGTCAGGATCGTTTGATGTGTTGCAATCATATTACTACGGCACAGTGGTGCTTCCAACTGGCCCCCTGTGGAGTTTCCACACCCCGACGTCCCCAAGATCATTTATAAATCTTTACCACACAATTCGCACCCGTACTAAGGTGTAACTCAATCTCCTCGGCATTAAAGCCTTGACCACAAGTCTTTACAGATTTTTCTTAATGCAACACAAAAAAATGTAATTTATTCATAAACAGAATAAAACAATCCCCTTGGGATTTAAAAAATCACGTAACACTACAATTACGATTTTTTTCAAACATATAACCCTCCGGTTACAGTTTTTCTGTTGCGTAACACTTCTGTTACGTTTTTATAAATCGCGTAACATTTCTGTTATATTTTTCAATCGCGTAAAACTATTTTTCTGTTTTTCAATTCGTGTAACTCAAAATTTATATTTTTCAATCACGTAAGACAGAATAACCATTTTTCAATCGCGTAAAGCTTTTTCTGTAAATTCCTAATAGCGTAAGAAAGAAATATCATATTTTAATCGCTTTAGGCTTAAAGATTCTCTTTTTAACTGCGAAAGGGTTTTCTGTAAACACCAAATCGGGTGAAGTGTTTTCTGTTCATTTTAATACATAAGGCATAAATAAATCATTTTTTAACCGCGAAAGGGTTTTCTGTAAACACCAAATCGAGTAAAGTGTTTTCTATCCATTTTAATCGCATAGAGCTTTAAAAATCACTTTTCAACCACGAAAGGGTTTTCTGTAAACTCCAAATCGTGTGAAAGTGTTTTTCATAAAAATGAAGCTATTTTGAGCTTATTTAATTATTATTGCTAAAGATCAATTAAAACAGCATAAGTATAAATTTAAGCATTATTTCGGCTTTGTTTAATAATTCTGCTCTTTTTCTATTTATTTACAGAAATCATTAACTTATTTAAATATCCCCTAATTAATTAAGTTAAACAATTAATAAAATAAATTCCTTTGTAATTATAGAGTGATTAAAATGTTCAAAGATCTTTGAACCAAAATCCATCATTTTCCCACCATGATTTTTTTGTAAAATCAACCAACCATATGTATGCTTAAGAAATATTATGTTTCTAATATTACCATATATGCAATATCCCAAAGTCATACAAACACATAGGTTAAATAAAGCATATAAACACAAAGCACAAATCATAAATCAAGAAACATAAAGCATAAACAATTTAAATATCAATTATAACTACTCACACGAAATTTTAAGAACATGAACCATAAATCCTATTTTCCTACCACAAGATTGGTTGATAAAGAAAACTCTCCCTTACCTTGGTTTAAAAATTCCTCACGAGAACTTTGTGAAAGTTCTTTGTTCCTCCACCAACAAATATCCTTTTGATTCTTCAACTTTGGGATTTTCTCAAGAAAAATGTTTTGAGAATGATTTCTTCTCTAGAAACTTTCTACACAAGATCTTCCTAAATGATGTTTGGGTTCTAAAACTATGGATGGAACTTGGATCACAAATTTGAGAGAAAAGCTCAAGGGCTTGGCCGTGAGTTTAGAGAGAGAAAGGAGAGGAAATTGGTGAGTTTTCAAATGGTGCTTGAATGTTTATTTATAGGCAAAGTGTAGGATAATTTGGTAATTAAAAAGTTTATAGGAAAAGACATTTTTATCCCTCCCCACTTGTTTGGCCACCCACCTTGAAGCTTGTAGAAGTTTGGAGAAGCTTGGAGAAGAATGTGTATTCTACGTATAAATACTAGTATGTATCGTCAAATGAAAATAAAATACACCTAAATTTTGTTTCATAATAAAATCCCTTAAAATGGAAAATTTCTAAATCTGTTCCCGGATTTGAGTTTCGTAAACTCTCCTATTCCTAATAAATAGTCAAAGCATTTATGGGTCAAAATTTTAAAATTATTATTTTATTATTCGAAATAACCCCGGTTTAACACATAAAGTCAATAGAAATTAGAAATTCCCAATAATGGAAAACTTAAGAATCTGGTCTTAGAATCAAGTTTCTTAACTTTCCCCGACCCTAATAAATAGTCAAGGTATTTACAGACCGATAAAATAAGTTATTTATTTTTATTTTCTGAAATTGGCCCGAATCGACACATAGCGTTTCAAGAAAAATACACTAATTTTAAATGAAGTTCAGAAAAATTCCCAAAAGTCATCATAAATCACAAAAATTGAGAAAATCAATATTTCAATTAAAAACAGAAATTTCGGGGTGTTACATGGTCCATATGTATAGGAAAACCAAAAAAAAAAAAGGAAATGTGAGCTATGCTAAGGCCGAGCGATGTAGTCTGAGCATTTCTTGGTCGTGGCTGAGGGTGGTGTGTTACCAACGTATGGGAAATTTAGTAAAAAAAAAAAAAACAAAAGAAAATCTAAGCGGTGGCCAAAGCCGATAGTGTCAAACCGATGTTGTCTGAGCATGTTGTGCCTAAGTCAAAGAAGTTACGATCAAGCATGTTTTGGTCGACCTTGGTGTCGTCCGTGCAGTGGTGTCATCCCAGGGTATAAGAAATTAAGAAAAAAGAGAAAAAGAAAGTTGATTAGTGGTCGAGTCCGAGTGGGTGTTGAACAATTTGGTCGGAGCGTGTAATGGCTAGAAGTTTTGACTGTGGTGTGGTCCACGTATACAGGAAATGCAAAAGGAAAAAGAAAAAATGTGAGAGATGCCGAGGTTGAGCGATGTGATCTGGGCATGTCCTGATCATGATCGAGGTCAATCGTGGTCGAATGATGTTGTTGGAACCAAAGACGAATTTGAATATCTAATATTGGAACCAAAATTGTTCAATGAAATTGAACCCCTCATAGTTTTGAAGATAACAATAAATATTAAATTAAAGAGAACAAATAAGTTTTGAATAAACTTATATCTTTTACGAAGTTATGTCTTTTTGAATAAATGACAAATACTTTTACACCAAAGACAAGCCTTGATAAAAATCTCTCTTTACAACATGCATCCAATACAACTATTTTATATTATTTTATTGGATCATCCATTGTTAGACTTTGTTGTTTGTTTCTCTAAAGCTTCTGTCCAAGGATATTCAAAGACATGCAAAACAAAGTGCATTAATTGCTGATGGGATCTCTAACACAAATGTGACTTTCAAAGGATCAACTTTGTACGTTGGAGCTGACACTTCTAACAACTACAAGGACCATCAAATAAGGAACTTTCTACGTGTTTAGAAGAGTAAGAACTCAGATATCAAATTCCTAGCAAACGTTTGATAACAAAAGCCATTTTTCAAAAGGAGATCAACACGTTATCAGTTTAATGCTATTCAGAACGGTAATAAGTATTGCCATTAGACGAAGAAGTTATGAAGACCATAACAAGCTCTCAAGCTATAAATACCAAAGTCTTCAAAGATTCAAGTAAGATTCAAGAGAGAGATTTACATCAAGAGACAAGAAGAAAATACTCAAACTATATCAGACTTGCTTCCTCCACTGATTACTAGCATGATTTGTCTAAAATCACCACCCAAGACAATGACTTTGCCACCAAATGGTTGATGAGTTCTATTTGGATACGCAAATCGAAGAACATCTTTTAGAGTACGGTCAAGTGCTTCTAAATAATGTCTATGAACCATTACAACCTCATCCCAAATGATCAACTTTGATTTAGTTATTAATTGTGCTAACTAACTGCCTTGTTCTATCCTACAAGTTGAGTGTTCAGTTATGGGTATAGGAATGCCAAATCTAGAGTGAGCAATCCTGCCACCAGGCAATAGTATAGATGTTATGCCACTGGTTGCAACCGTCAAGACAATATGGCCCTTAGAGATCCAGAAGTTAATGTTTTCCATACATGTGTCTTGGTTGTACCCCCATGTCCATAGAGAAAGAATGGCCCTCTAGAATCTATTGTAACAACATCCATTATAGTGTCATATACAACTTTTTGCTCTAAAGTCAGTGTTCTCATAAGTTTCTCATATTCGACCGAGAGTTGTTCCTTATTATAATTCAACTCTGATTGAATTAGAATGTTCTGAAACTTAGAATGTGGAAAGTTTTCTGGAAATGGCATTGGTGGATAATCACATATACTTCTTCTATTTAACTTCATAACCTTATTTATTTCAATAAGGGCAAGAGTCTTTAATTGTTGATCATCCAATTGTATCCTTAATGATCAATAACAAAATTTATTGAAAGAGTTCAAGTAGTTGCGTAGAGTATATTATTTTAAAACTCATAGCATAGAATAACATAAAATTATCATCTAAGAAAAAAGAATAAAGATAAATATGAATGTATGGTATAAGTGTTTAGTACATATTGGGGAGATTATTAATTATTCTTTGCTGGTGCAATATGTCTTCTGCGAGTAATTGCCATGTTTTCTCCCACACGACTTCAAGTCCTGACATACTATTTGAGATAAGAATTGTGACAAACAATGATCTAAGATACTTGCCTATAGATGATTTAGCATCTTCTGTGATTGCATGAATGTATTCATTGTATCATTGAGTAAATCAAGAATCGAGCAAGCTTTTTTAAAAATCAGGTAAACAACTCCATTGACAGTGGAAATGTCCTCATATGATTTCCCCTTTGATGTGCAACAACATCAATCTCATATAAAATAACTCTCCTCTTGAGGGAGGAACAAATTCCAATCTTCCAATAACATAGCCTTGCTTTCTTGGAAACCATCTAGTTTTTTTGTCATTTCAAACAATTTTTTGTGGAAATTCTGCGTAGCTTAAATTTCCAGCTTCCGAATATATTTTGTTGGCCTCCATCCAAGCTTGAAATTTTGACAACCGCAGCCCAGATTTATGAAGAACATCATCAAGTGTTTCATTATCATTAAAAATAATGCTTTATTGATCTGGAAGGTGCAAAGGAAGTCTTTCTATTGTTGATTCCCATCCATGATTTCATACCCAAAAATTCTCCACGCAACTTTACTGGAAGAGACATATCTACAATCGAGATATTTTTTAATCTCATCAATATTTAATTTGTTTTATGAACAGCAGTAATGACTCTATCTTATCCCTTGTGAATGTACTTGAATAAATATTTGATAGACCGTCCTTGGTTACACCATTCAACATTAATATGAGCACGATATCTCTTCAAGAGGAATGCATTATAAGGAACAACAAAGTTATCATCAAGTAAGATACCATTCTTTTAAGCAATTAATTATTCTGCTATCATTTCTTCTTCTATATACAGGAAAGCCATCTGCATCAACTGTGGTAGATCTTGCAAATCCTCTAGGGAAAAACTTTGAGCACCTGCCACTTTTCATGCATGGGGATTGATAATTTGCTGCTCCACATGGTCCATGCATCATGAACTCACCCACAACTTCTTCATGTAGTTCAAGGTCTACATATTTGTCTGGGATTTTAGCACTAATAATTTTGTCTATATATGTTGGTGTTGGGTACTTGTGATCGGGAAGTAAAAAAAGTAATATATGGGCATGAGGTAAGCCTTTCTTTTGAAATTTAATTATATATACCATTGCACAAATTAAAACGATACAATATTTTGAAAATAAATACAACAATTTAATGATACATGAATAACAGCATAACAAAAACTAATGGAACCCATTAAAGACAAAGTGATGAAAGATATGGTAGTTTAGAAATTTACCACCAATAACTTTTTCAAAAATTTGTTTATTCTTTATATCATCAAGTATTTGATTCATTTTCCTCTTAAAAACTCTGCAAATGACATCAGGACGATCATATGGTTGTAATCCAAGACTTGAGACATATATTTTGATCTCAACCCAATTTGGATTGCAACTGAAAGTTATACATAAGTCTCCATAATGAGCAAATCGGCAAATAGCCAGAGCATCCTCATAATATTGCTCCATATATCTTTTTCCACCAACAAAAGTAGAAGGCAAAACTATTCATATGCCTTTAGATGAAGGTTGAGTTTCTCCATTATTCATTGCTTGAAATATGTCTGATATGAACCTGCTCTCAAGTCATCTTGATGAAATCTAAGGTAAGACAATCTCTGTGCTTCAATCATTGTATAACCATTGACAATGAATTGTTGCAGAAGTCTTCCAAACATCATAACGGTGGAGGCCCCATTGTCTCTATAATGCAATCGAAAAGCAATGAATTCTTTCATAGTGACCTTATTGTGTTTGGAATTTTGAGTAATATGCTATTGGCTATGCAAAAACATCATCTCTAAATCCATCTTCTCCATATGGAAAAAGCAAGGGATATTGGAGTGGAAGATAAAGAGGATGAAGCTCACTAATACGTTGGAGTCCACATTTGGACTAAACAAGTATGTCCCTATTTGGTACATCCACAGCACCAATATCTCCAACAATGAAAGCAGCAACTTCAGAAGTAGAAGGTTAATTGTAGGTTCTACCATCACTTGTTCTGTTACGGATTAACCTAAGACTTATCTGAATATTTGGATCACTCTTAAAAGCATCATGGGTCACTCGCCATGATTGAAACATAACATTATTTTCATCTAACATGCACTTCAAAGCCTCTACTAATTTAGGATCCAAACCACAATAAGCATCACGTGAAGAGCCATCTCTGATGAAAAATATAAGATCGTCATCAAAATATGTATAATAAAGTTAGTAATAAAGTTTTAATGTAGAATATTAAATCATACCTAAGGATATTTAATCGATTTGCTATTTCATTGTATGTATCATATATATATATATATATATATATATATATTATTGAGCAAATTTTGGGGATTGTCCATCAAGTGGAAGTAGGCTTCCAACACGGTGATAGTTCTAGCCATGGACCGTGTATGAAAAAGGGCTAGGAGCATTATTGAAAGTTTTGTTTGCTTTCGCTGCAAGTGATGAGAATATGGAGTTGAAGAGCCGAATGTTTTCCTTATAATGCTTGCTTTCCCTTGAATGTTTATCAAGAAGAAGATGTTGCAATAATGGTGGTGGATCTTTAAGTAATGGAAGCTGCACTTTTCCATTAGAACAACAGGTTCCAAAATCAAGATTACGGCAATAAGTATTTCTTTTTATTCTCTCATCATACCACTTTTTCGTTGCACAATTTTTACTTGTCCATATTGGATTGCCCAAATCAGCATAGGAAGCTGAGAATATGAATACACTGCATAGTTAGTAATGTCTATTAAGCAATTAAAATCTAAGTTAGTAAGACCTAAATAACAAAATATTAACAACAATTCTATGATTACTTGGTGTTGTCTGAAGTCTACTTCTAATTTGAACTGGTTGTGCTCTAAAATTAGTATGCTTATCTCTTACATTCAAGTTAGGTGAATCGGTGGCAACTTCCTTTACTTAAGAAGGATTATCCAAGTGAGAAGAACATATCCTTTGTCTAGAACTTGAAGTAATGAGTTGAACGTGAGCTTTCGTTCTCTTGTGTTCTCTGAGAAGACTCCATAACAACAAAATGTTTACTTTGAAGCACATATCTTCCTGGTGGAACAGATGGAGTCCTTTTTGCAACAGATGGAGTAGTATTAACAGGACTTCCTAAACCATTTAAGATGCTTGAGGTAATATGAACCATTGAATTCTTATCATCATTTTCAGAGAGTTTTCTCTTCATTCTTCAGTAAATCCTTTCATGAACCCAAAACATTCATAAATCTAAATTCCCCAAATCATATCCCAAATAGGATAATATGAAGATATATATAGATGCAAAGTTAAGGAACATTCACTCAAAAAAATTAAAATCAACAAAACATTAACATTTGAAACAAATGAACAAACAACTCAAGAACAATCAAAAGGACAAATATTGACTAACCATTTCCCCAAAATCATACATCAAAATAAATTAGAAGTGAAGATGGAAACTGAACTACTGCTTGTCCTCAAGCAATGAAAAGGATTTGTAAATAAGAAACAAGAGGTAAGATCCAATAAAATAATGAGAAAGTACTAATCCAGATTCCAAAGATAACTTCAAGAGGAACAACACGACAATAACTCAATCAAGCAATAAAAGGTTGCACAATTATGAAATGCATTCAAGTTTAACAAAGGTCACCAATCAAACTAAGCACACCAACATAGACCAAACTCAAGAATCTAAATCCTTCTGGATGAGTTTATACATACCAAGCAATCCCAAACACCTCTATGAATTCATTGAACTCCCAATCCCATAGGCAACTTCACTATGTAGTGCATACATTCAAGAGATCAAAAGGTCTTTGTTAAGGATGTAATGGGGGTAAATGGTTAAGGTTAATGAACAATGAAAGGATAGGATAAAGCAAAGGTGAGAAAAATCAAAATGTGAAAACTTGAATCACAAATAGGATAAACAATTGATGATATGGGAAGATTCTTCGTTCAAACTAGCAATTTTTTTTCATTAGATACCACAACTTTTGTCATGATTTTTCTTTTCTTTCTTTCTCTTTGATCACTTTTCTTTCTTTTCTTACTTCACCCCCACACTCATTCCTTTTTATGAACTTGGGGTGAAGTCTTTTTCAAACTTCTCATGCTAGTGTTTCTTTATATTTTTCTTCCCTTCTTTAAGTGTAATTCATCCTCATGCAATTTTCAGTTTCACAATCAATTATTCTCACATAGGGTAAGGCCAAGTGTTTAGACTAAATGGGTAGGTGATGTAGGTTAAATGAAAGAAAATAGGTCAATGTAAATAGGTTTCAAAGGGTTACTAGGGAAAACATGTGAAAATGGTAGGAAAATAGGCTAATGGCTAAACAAAGAAGTGCCTTAATCATCTCTCTCAGAATCCAAACACTAGGATTTTGCTTTGAAAGATTTAGCAAAGTTGTTCTAGGATCGGTGAAGTAATTTGAAAACACTTAAATACACATAAACTTTCTCCAAAAATCACAAGAAAACAAGAGGAGGATCTATGAAAAACATGCTTCAAAAAACAAAATGACCTAGGCCAAACAAGAATGACGATAATGAATGACTTCCAAATCATTTTTTATATTAATTTACCATCTCATCTTTTAATCCCTTAGGTTTAACATTTATTAATAAGGTTTTGTTCTAGTTTGAACTTATGTGTTTTAATATTAACCTTCTTGTTATTTCACTTTATTTATCTTGAATTCTTAGTTCCTAAACCCTTCTAAAAATTTCTCTTGGTAATTCAATTATTAGAGTGTTACATGTGTGTGTTTTTGTGTTTGATCTCTAATCTAATGGAGCATAAACTTGATGAGCTGGCTTATCTGGTGGGGCAGTTGGCAGTGGAACAACATCAGTTACATGTGCAAGAACCTGCAGGATTCTGTAGTATATGTTGTAGTTCTTATCATCCCACATATGCATGTACCACATTACAAGATGATGGTTCTGTATTTCATGACCATTATGTTAATGCAACAGGTGTATTTCTTGGTGAACCACAATACCAACAGTTTGGATATGATCCTTATTCTACCACATATAACCATGATTGGGGAGATCATCCTTGGTTCGAACCTTATGTTGAACCAATCAGTCTATACCAGCAGCCTATGCAGCAGCAGCAAGCCCCAATAGGCTAGGAATCTGAGCCTACATTAGAGGATTTGGTGAAACAATTGGCTCAGAACAACATCCAATTCCAACAGAGAACAGAAGCCATAGTACAGAACTTGGAGACCCCAAGTTGGTCAACTTACATCTTCATTGAGTCAGTTGAGCATGCAACAGATGCAGAAATTTGATTCTACAGAACATGAGACCATTGATGTGCAAAAACCAATTGATGATTTGTGTGCTGAATTTGCTAGTTTTACTGATTTTGATGATTCTGTTTGTTGTGATGGTGATATATTGTGTAATGCATGTGCTGAGATTGCTGCCTTTTTGAGATATGATGAATCTTTTTCAGCAGATTATGCAGCAACTCAATCTGCAAAAGTAGTGAAGCCAACAAAATTGGAGTTCATTGTGGCTAAAAGCCTCCTTACTGATGAGGAGGAGAGGTTGCTACCCATTTTGAGGGAGAATTTGAGAGCATGCACACTTGCTAACATTCCAAGCATTAGCCCTTCCATTTGCATGCGTAGGATTTTACTTGAAGATGGAGCTGAACCAGTACAGCAACCCCGGAAGATACTGAACCCTTTGATTTTGGATGTGGTGATCCATTACACTGGCTATGGTGTGGCTGCTGGAACTTTAATTCTTCTGCTATCCATAGGGAGTTTTCTTTCCGCACTTTTATTTCATTTTTCTAGTTGTTGTTTTCTTTTTGTTTTTACTGTTTTGCTATTGTTTTTAATATTGTTTATGTTTTTATTTGACTGTTACAATTTACTCTTTTCTGTAGCTGTTGTTTCTGCTGTTTGTGTTGTCTGTTTCTATTTCTGCTTCTGTTTTGCTGTACTGTTGATGTTTGTCTTTTATTACTTTTTTTTCTGTTTCTGTTTTTATTTTTTTGTTTTGTCTGCTGTTTTTATTTTCTGTTTTCTATATTTGAAAAAAAAAAGCCACGTTTAATGTCAATGGCCAGAAATTGAATCATTATTGGGGAGGACCCATCGATCGTGAAAAATCTTCAATCACGCTGGCTGAAGACGTTAAAAGTAGCGCTTTTTGGGCGGCATCCAAAGTTTTCTAACTTTTTCTTTTTTTTCAAACTTTGACTTATTTGCTATCACAGAAATCGAGACAAAAAAAACAGTGCCAAGTGAGAAAATCAATCAAAGTTTGATTTTTCTGTCTTTATTTTGTTTGTTTTTCTTTGACAGATGATTTTTCAACGGTTAAATGGCGGATAATGGTACTCCGTGAAAATCTTTTTCGGTCCCTTCAGTTACCCACAAACACTGAAATCTGTATATAATTTTACTCAATTTTTATTCTCTCTTTCTTCTTTCTTTCGAAATGGATAATCAGCTTTTTAACCTCCGCAAGCGATTCCCTTCTCTCCCTCAAAATGCTTTAACTAACATTTATTGTGCAAGGTTTAAGAGATTAAGGATGCTTATGCACAAAGGCATCCCTGCAGATATACGCTGGTTGATCGAAGCAAAGGTCCGACTCAGAGGTGAATTTTCTAACGCTCTTGTTTCATATATGCCAGGGCTAGGTAAAAGTTTATATGCCAAGAAAAGAAGTGCAAAAAGGTTACGAGTCTGCTTTAAATGTGCAAGATGGACCTGTGACACAAAATGCAGATCAATTGGAATGATGACCATAAATCGACTTGATAAAATTCACTTCATTAAGGATGGCATGAGTAAGGAGTCTTTAGATAACATTCTATTGACTCTTGAGACGCATCCTAGTGGAGATGTGCAAAGGGCACTTCTCGATTTATGGCCTATATTCCAATATGAACATGAGCGTTATAGTCTTGGAAATCTGACTCAAAAAGACCCTGTTTGCCAATTTTTAAGAAAATTGGATGGGAAGCCGACCATCGGCCCATAGAGAGCATTCAAGTCGTTACTAGACGTAAAACCAGAGGAAAATGTGAGCCACAATCACACCTCCTGTAAGTATTTTTTTATTTTTTCTTTTTCTTTTTTTTCTTCTTGTTTATTAAAAAAAATCAAAAAAAATCAAAACAAAAATCAAAAAAATTAAAAAAAAAGAAAAAAAATCAAATCAAAAGTAGCCGTATTCTTTTGAAATATGCGTTGCATATTTTCAAACTTCTTCTGACACATATAGATTAGTCTTTTATCATTGTCATATAGCTATTATCATTGTTGTGCTTATTTTCAAACTTACCTGACACACAAATCTACCCCTCCTTTATAGGTATAATTATTATCTTTGAGTTTTGATGCCTTTAAATATTGCACTTTGCTCTCTTCAGATCATTGATAAGGTGAGAGTACAAAAAAAAAAACAAAGAGAAAAAAGAAAAAAGAAAATGGAAGTCACTTCAGTTCGTCGGATCAAGAGTGTTTGTGTCTTTTGTGGATCTAATCCTGGGAAAGATAAAGAGTTTGTAAATATTGCAAACCATCTTGGTCGAGTGCTAGCTGAGAGAGAAATTCATTTAGTTTACGGAGGAGGTAGTCTTGGGTTATGGGTTGTGTAGCAACTGCTGCACATTTAGGAGGTGGCAAAGTTCTTGGTGTCATTCCCAGTCCTTTATCTATCAGCAAGCCCATTAGAAAAATATTAGGGGATGAAGTAATGGTATTTTGCATGCACCAACGCATGAACATTATGATAGCAAATGCTGATGCCTTTATTGCCCTACCTGGTGGTTTTGGAACTTTAGAAGAGCTCTTCCAAATTACATCCTGGTCACAGCAGAACTTTCACCAAAAACCCATAGGTATATTAAATGTTAATAGTTTTTATGACAATTTGTTTTGTTTTCTTGATCATGTTGTAGAAAAAAGGTTCATCTCACACGCGACACGTCAAAGTCTTGTAACTGGTGCAACTCCTGAACAATTGCTCAATCAACTAAACGAATTTGTACCACAACGTGATCTAGCAATGGCTCCACTGAATTGGGAACAAGGCAGCAGCAGCAAAAAGCAAAACCTTGATTTGACTTTGTCTTTGTGAATTTTTGTTTTCTGTTATGGTTTTAGTTTTTTGTAATTTTTTTTATTTCAGGCTTGATTTGCAGTATTCTGGTAAGATCTTCTACACTCTACCTATCTTTATTTTGAGATTGGGGACAATGTCTTAAATTAGTTGGGGGGAGGTATAGTTGACAATACCATGTACATAGTTTCGTTAAAAAAAAAAAAAAACTAACCAGCTAATCTTTATTGTTACTAGCTTATCAGATGTATGATGGCAGAGTAAGGAGTAGTTTTGCTCTTGAGACGCATCTTAACTTGCATTTCATAATATGTCTTAAATTATTTTGTTCTTGCATATTAAAAAAAATTAAAAAATAAAAATAAAAAATTTCATTTTGATCTTTTCAATTAATTTTGATGCAAGCATGTGCTGAATCTGAGCTTAATTGATAATAAAAGGATGCAAAACAGTTTATAGTTGAATCATTTTCATGATATACATGTGTATATGATTGTGGATATTAGGAAAAAGGCATGGATGAATTGAGTGAATGTTCCATACCTTTGTGAGTTTTGGGCTTTTCCAAGTTTGATACTTACACTTGGTTTATTTTCTTTCATGAGTGATGTCAATTATGAATTTATTTTCTAGACCTTGCATTGAATCGATTTGAGATTACATTGGTCTATATGTTGCATGAAAATGACAGATGCATTTTTTTCTTGACTTAGCTGCTTTGGCCAAATAAACCTACCTTGCATTTATCTAATTATTAACTCCCTATGAGCCTATTTGCCTATTCTTTGTTCTTAGCTCATTACAAGCTTTGAGTGAAAAACCATGTTTTACCTTACCTTAGGGAATGGGAGAGCATTGATTTTCTTATTCGAGGAGTTCTTTTGCTTGTAATGATTTAAGTGTGGGGGAATTGGTGTGCTGATACGAAATGCATGGTACAAAAAAAAACAAAAAACAAAAAAAACAAAGAAAAAAAAAGAAAGAAAAGTAAAAGAATAGAAAAAGGAAGGAATGTGTGAAGAGAATGAGCATTTTATGGTTTTGGGTAAAAATTTTATTCTTTCTACTTGAGTTACTCCTCAATGCTCTTTTATTCTCTTTGGTTTTAACCTGCTATTATCCATATTGTTTCCTTCCTTCACCTTATAAGTTCCATTACAACCTTTTTGAAAGACCTCTTGATTTTTGCAATTTATTTGATCTAAGTAGTGGAGAATTGATGTATATGCAAGCCTATAATAAAATACTTTCATAGTTTGACTGAGTTGAGCGTAAACAGTTAACCTAAACACCTTGTGTGATTTGAGTGTTACTTGTGAGGAATTTTACTCAATTTGAACATGCATATTTCTGATTAAAGTATGATTATGCTATACTTTATTCTCAAATGGTTTGATTCAACTATTTTTTGTTAAGCATACTTAACTTATTAATTATAGTTTATATTTGATACAATGCTTGTATTTAAAAATTAGTTGAATTGATTAAATAAAGTATTACATGTTTGTGGGTATCATCCTGGTAAACCATCACGAGACTATAACTCGTCCACTAGGGACACCTAGGGGTTTAAAGGCTTGTGGCACATGCTAAGTGTCATCGTGCTTTCCTACGAAAGTGGATTAGATTAGGTATAATTAGTTTTTATGCTTTTAGTTTAATAATATGATGTTTCTTGTTTTTCTTTAGTTCTGTTCTTATGTGTTTTGCCCAGGAGTGCAAAAGCTTAAGTGTGGGGGAATTTGATCAATCAATTTGAGACACTTATGTTAGCTTTGTATTAGGCTTTATTAAATGTTTATTGTACCCAATATTAGTATTTTAGATGAGTTTAATGTTGTTGGGCTTCATTGGGCTTTAATGCAAATATTGAATAATTTTTGGATTTTGATGCATTTTGACCTTTCTTCCTTGGTTAGGCCATAACTTGGGACTCGTGATCCATTTGAGGTGATCTTGGTGTCTTTGGAAAGCTAAGACAATGCTCTACAAGTTTCATGAAGAACTCAAGAGCTGGATCGGACTTCTAAGGGTCCAAAATATCCCTGCAATGCAAAGTGGGTTTGCTGTCACGAAAATCTGGGCATTATGCACATATTGGACTACATAGTGAGCTATAGGCCTCCTCTTGGGCTGAAACTTGGCCATTGGAAAGATAAGACCCATATCTCCAACTTCACTGAAGACTATTTAGTCAATAGATGTCGTTTTAGGTATGATAATGAAGCTACAATTTGGTTTGAATTTGGAAACACGTTCTACCAACCTAACTTGAGGTAGGTTCAGTGTTTTTGGCATTTCTGGAGTTCTAAAAGTCCAAATGGCATGATTCCAAAATTTTAAGGAGACAACTGGCTACAACTTTCATGAAGACCTCCAAGCCAAAATGCACCGTCTAGGTGATGAAAATGAAGCCAAAAGTCGGATAAGAGTTGTTGACTAAAAGCCACCAACCATACACCAACCCACCTACCATGCACCAACCCACTAACCATGCATCAAGCTTCCATATTTGACAATTTCCATGTTTTTATAGCTTGTATTCAGATTATGTACATGTACAAATTGGCTTCTAGGATTAGTATAAATAGAGCCAATCTCTTTGTATTAGATGAAACAATTTTAAGTAAGTTTGAAGAAAGTTTGAGTATTTGTGAGAGTTTTCTTTCTCTTCTTCTTCATTCTCTTTAGAATTTCGTTTTTGTTCTTTTATTTCTGAGTTCTTCCTTCCCATCCATGGAAGGCTAGGTTCACATAATCAATCCAAGGGATTAGCCATCTTGATGTTTAATTTGGAGATCTTGTTTCGCTTGTTCATATTACTTAATTGTTATTCAAGTTTCTCTTCTTCCTCTTTTGATTTTTATCTAGATTAAATTGCTTAATTTGATTTAGATGATGATGTGATAGTAGCTTTATTATCATGTATTCAAAGAGGATCACAAAGACTAAACAATATATCAAAGCTTTTTGATGGATTGTTTAGCTTGGTTAAATCCCCGATCTTAAGTTAATCTATGTTTGGATGGTGCTTACTTTATCTAACATTGGTTAATTAAATCCTAGATGCTTATCTAGTAGATGATTCTTGGATCATGTTGAGGCGTCTTTGATGTGATCTAAGGCCAAAAACACGGTTAGCAATTAAGTGAATTCCTTGTGATCAATGATGAGTTAAACTCAAGATCGGTAAATTTCCTTGGATTGGTTGCTTCTTTATATTTGTTTACAACTTTAAATCTTGTACATTTTTTTAATCTTATTAATCAATAACAAAACCCCCTTTTAATTATCTTGATCTGATTAAATCTTTGTTCTTTTTGGATCCTTGAGAGACGATTCGGTTCATGCTCTATACTACAAATTAGTTTGCGAACCGGTAATTTTTATTATTTGACGAGGTCTCGACAACTTCTTGTCAGTCGGTTGATGAAGGGAGAGAAGGAGTTCAAACTTCATCTTCTTCCTCCATTTCCTCTCCTTCATGGATGCTCCTCTTTGAAAATCCCAAAACACCATCTTCTCCACCTCCATTCACCTAGCATCCTTCACAAAAATTACTCCCCTCACCTTCCTCTACTCTCCCATGATTTCAAAATCTTGAAACTTCTATTTCCCTCCCCAAACTCAAAAATACCCATTGCCTAAAGTTGCTTGGATGGCTTGGGTCCTTAAGAAGAAGTGTTGGGGAGTACTTCTTGAGTCTACCACCAAAATTTGGAAGCATTTGGAGCACAAAAATCGGGGAGCAAGAGTTGCAACTTGGGGGCCTGTTGGTGTGTTCTTGGAAGGCTCAAAGGTGGTGGTTTGGGTGCCCCAAATCACCTTAGGTGAGTGTGAGTTTACTTGAAGCTTTAGTATGGAAAAAGTTAGGGTTTTGAGGGTTGATGAGGGAAATCCAAAAATTATGATTTTAATATGAGTTTGATGCTTGTTTAGTCTTATTAATGATGCGAGAATGTGGTTAGAATTGTTAGATTGGAATGATTGAGAGCATGTATCAAAATGAGGGTAATTGCTTAATCTTGAGAATTAGTGCATTACCTAGTTTATAGGAAGTTGAGGCATGCCTTATCTAAAATGGTGAATTGTGCATTATTGTCTTGATTGTGAATTTGAGATGAATGATGATATTGCATGATTGATGAATGTAGTGATGATGTTGAGGAAATGGTGAATTATGCATTATTGTCTTGATTGTGATGTTGACATATATGAATGTTGGATGCACAAATGAGGATAAGTGGGACCATGATGTAGTCCTTGGCAAATTGAGGAAAAGTCGAACCTTGAGTCAGTCCTTGGCAAGAATGAAGGAGAGGCAGACCATAAGGTAGTCCTGGCCAAAAATGAGAAAAAGTCGAACCATGATGTAGTCCTTGGCACACATGAGGAAAAGCTGGACCTTGAGAGTCATTGGGCATTGTGGTGTGTGTTGATGGGGGGTGACACTTAGTTAGGTTATTACATTGTAGTGTGTATGTTGATAGAGGGTGAAACCCAATCATGTTGTTGCATTGCGGGGTGCATGATGAGGGAAGGTGAAACTTAGTTATGATGATTAGTAATTCGTGTGATGTATGAGAATTGTCATCGTTGAGTGATGGTAACCAGAATTGGGATGTCGCTGAGCGATGATAAGCCTCGCTAAGCAATGGTACCCAGAATTAGGGGGTCACTGAGCGATATAAGTCTCATTGAGTGATGGAAGTTAGTAGCAAATTGTTTTAAATTCGTTGAGCGAACCGACAAGGGGTTGTCAAGACCCGTCAAATAAATAAAATTTAACGGTTCACAAACTAATTTGTAGTATAGAGAATGAACCGAATCGTCTCTCAAGGATCCAAAAACAAAGATTTAATTATATCAAGATAATTAAGAAGGGGGTTTTGTTGATTTGTAAAGAAAATACACTGGTTGAATTGAAGAAACGTAATTAACAAATTATCCAATCCAAGG
The DNA here is from genome assembly GCA_023212625.1 of Styphnolobium japonicum. NCBI lineage: Eukaryota > Viridiplantae > Streptophyta > Magnoliopsida > Fabales > Fabaceae > Styphnolobium > Styphnolobium japonicum. The sequence continues at coordinate 4,370,023 of JALBWW010000010.1, forward strand.
AAATTTATCGATCTTAAGTTTAATCCATCATTGATCACAAGGAATTCACTTAATTGCTAACCATGTTCTTGGCCTTAGATCACATAAAGAAGCCTCAACATGATCCAAGAATCCTCAACTAGATAAGCATCTAGGATTTAGTGAACCAAGGTTAGATAAAGTAAGCACCATCCAAACATAAATTAACTTAAGATCGAGGATTTAACCAAGCTAAACAATCCATCAAAAAGCTTTGATATATTGTTTAGTCTTTATAATCCCCTTTGAATACATGATAATAAAGCTATTATCACATCAACATCTAAATCATATTAAGCAATTCAATCTAGATAAAAATCATAAGAGGAAGAAGAGAAACTTGAATAACAATTAAGCAATATGAACAATCGAAACAAGATCTCCAAATTAAACATCAAGATGGTTAATCCCTTGGATTGATTATAAGAGCCTAGCCTTCCATGGATGGGAAGGAAGAACTCATAAAATAAAGAATAAAAACGAAATTCTAAAGAAAATGGAGAAGAAGAGAAAGAAAACTCTCACAAATACTCAAACTTACTTCAAATTGAATGATGTATTATACAAAGAGATTGGCTCTATTTATACTAATCCTAGAAGCCAATTTGTAATTGAAAATAATATGAATGTAAGCTGTAAAAACATGAAAATTATCAAATATGATAGCTTGATGCACGGTTGGTGGGTTAGTGCATGGTTGGTGGGTTGGTGTATGGTTGGTGGTTTCTTGTCAGCAACTCTACTCTGACTTACAGCCTGCTTTTCATGCCTTAAATGATGTATTTTGGCTTGGAGGTCTTCATGAAAGTTGTATACAATTGTCTCCTTGAACTTTTGGCGTTGGTTTCATGCCATTTGGACTTTTACAACTCCAGATATTCTAAAAACACTGTACCTACCTCAAGTCAGGCTGGCAGAACAAGTTTCCAAATTCAAACCAACTTGTAGCTTTATAATCATGCCTAAAACAGCATCTATTGACTAAATGGTCTTCATTGAAGTTGGAGATATGGGTCTTATCTTTCCAATGGCCTAGTTTCAGGTCAAAAGAAGGCCTATAGCCCACGATATGATCCAATATGTGCACACTGCTCAGATTCCAGTAACAGCAGACCCACTCTAAATTGCAGGGCTATTTTGACCCTTAGAAGTCCGATTCAGCTCTTGAGTTCTTCATGAAACTTGTAGAGCCTTGTCTTAGCTTTCCAAAGACACCAAGATCACCTCAAATGGATCACCGAGTCCCAAGTTATGGCCTAACCAAGGAGGAAATGTCAAAATGCATCAAAATCCAAGAATTATTCACAATTTGTATTAAAGCCCAACAACATTAAACTAAGCTAAAATACTAATATTGGGCACAATAAACATCTAATAAAGCCTAGAACAAAGCTAACATAAAAGTCTCAAATTGATTAATCACGAACGCCTTGTATCGCTGAGCGATGGTTCTGATTGCCCTTATTCCATGCTTCTCTGGCTTGTAAAAGTTCCTACACTTAGTTAAAATCTATCAAGACTATTTTTATACTTTAACAATCATCCACACACTATGTTATTGCAGATATGTTTCCACCCCTAACCAATTTCACTAGTTACCATGTAATTTCCCAAGCTATTTTATAAAGTCACAGTTGAAGTAGATACATTGGTGACCTTATGCTCTCATGTGTTGACTCTCATGCATACTTTAATTACGAGTATATTCATATTCATTGGGGTTTATATCTCATTCCCGTCACCTTTAGACTCGCAGGTTGAGCCAGGGTCCTCTACGGGGTGAGTATGGGGTTGCTGATAATTGGATGTCGTAGTTGTAGCATTCGTTTCATGTCTTATTTTGGATGGAGTTGAGCTCCTTGATGTATTTATTGGGACAACATTGTATATTTAATTGTTGGGGTATGGTAGGGGAACTGGTGAACTACTATTAATGTTTCTAGTTCCACTAGTATTTTGTTCATGCCACCGTAGAAAATTGTGATAACACTATTTTAAATTGTGCTCAGTTAGGGTTGTTGTTAATATTAACATTTATGTTTTGTGCATGGAACATGATATTGTACATTTCTGTCGAGGTCAGAGACCTCTATATGATATCTATTTTGTGGATGTTTGTTGGTATTACATATGACCAGGCTGACTAGTACTTCTGTTATGTTTGCTTGTTTGAGAATGCTTGAGAAATAGAGGAAACTCTACCGTATTTTTGAAATATTAAGAAAATTTTCATAAGCGCGCGTAAATTGGTAAATTATGTGGTTAAAGAGTTAGGTGTTATAGCCAAATCAACAAGATTTGCCTTTCAAGTTTGTAATCCAAGTTCCATCTATAGTTTTAGAATCCAAATATCATTTTAAGAAGATCTTGTGTAGAAAGTTTCTTAAGAAGAAATCATTCTCAAACCATTTTCTTGAGAAATTCCAAAGTTGAAGAATCAAAAGGCGAAACTTCTTTATTGTCACTTTTTAAAGTTCTATTTCAAAGTTTTAGATCATTGGATTGATCCATGGTGATCCTATTTCATGTTTTAGAGCTTAAATATTATGATCTTGATTTTATTTAAGGATATTTATTAGTGGTAGAACAAAGAACTTTCACAAAGTTCTCTTGAGGAATTTTCTAAAAATCCAAGGTAAAGGGGAGTTTCTTTATCAACCAATTTTGTGGCATGAAAATAGGATTTATGGTTTATTTGCTTAAAATTTTCATGTGAATAATTATAGTTTATATTTAATTTGTGTATGCTTTATGTTTCATGCTTTATGATTTGTGCTTTGTGATGATATGCTTTATTTAGCCTATGTGTTTTTATGGCTTTGGAATATTGCATAAAATGGTAATATTAGAAGCATGATATTTCTTGAAAATGCATATGTTTGGTTGGTGTTACGGAAATCATTGTAGAAAAATGATGGATTTTGGTCCAAAGGCCTATGAGTATTTCAGTCACTATATAGATAAAAAGGAATTTCTGTTATTAATTGTTTAACTTAAATTAATTAGGTGATATTTAATTGAGTTAATGATTTTTGGTAAATAAATAGGAAAAGAATAAAAATGTTTAAATAAAGGAGAAATAATGTTTTAATTTATACTCATGCTATTTTAATTGATCTTTAGATAATATACTTGGAAATAATTAAATGAGCTCAAAATAGCTTCGTTTTTATGAAAAACACTTTTACGCGATTAAGAGTTACATAAAACCCTTTCGCGGTTGAAAAGTGATTTTTAAAGTCTTATAGGATTAAAAATTTACAGAAAACACTTTACCCGATCGAGAGTTTACAGAAAACCCTTTCGCGGTTAAAAAGTGATTTTTTTATACCTTATGTAATTAAAAATTTATAGAAAACGTTTTACGCGATTGAGAGTTTTAGAAAAACCCTTTCGTAGTTGAAAAGTGAATTTTTAAGTCTAATGCGATTGAAAAATGATTTTTCTGTCTTACGCGATTGAAAAATATTAATTGTTAAGTTACGCAACTTGAAAAACAGAAAAATAATTTTACGCGATTGAAAAATGTAACAAAAATGTTACGCGATTTATAAAACGTAACAGAAGTGTTACGTGAGTGAAAAACTGTAACCGAGGGTTGTACGTTTAAAAATCATAACCGTAGCGTTACATATTTTGAATCTTGTGGGGATTGTTTTACCTTGCTTATGAATAAGTTGCATTTTTTATGTTGCATTGAGAAGTCTGATGAGACTTATGGTCAAGGCTTTAATGCCGAGGAGATTGAGTCACACCTTAGTACGGGTGCGAATTGCGTAGTAAAGATCATGGAGTTGATCTTGGAGTTGTCAGGGTGCGGAAATCCCACAAGAGGCCAGTTGGTGTTATGACGTGGTAATATGAATTCAACACACCGACGATTTCAACTATAACATTATTCCTATTCCCGATTTGGTGGAGAGTGTTCGCGTATAGCCGTATTTTGAGATCCACAGCACTTGGGCTAATGTGAGACGGAACATGTACTCCTAAACCACTCTTTCCGATTGTTGTGTTTAGCTCTATGGAGTAGGGGTCAATCATTGAGTATGTGCATAGTCAGTTATCATGTTGTTGCATTATCATGGTATATGTCAAGATTGGTTTACTCGTTGTGTGATAATATGTTATATCTGTTGATTAATTATTAAGTTGTGTAGATTGGTTGTACTGTCTTTTCTATACTACTTTATTGGTTTATGATGATATTAGAATCTCACCCCCTTCTGTTATATTGTTGTATTTGTTATCTGGTTATGAAGACCAAGATGGGCGGCAGACGTGAGTTTTTGGGATTCATTCGAGTCCAATTTCACAGAGGTTTGGAAGCATGGCGCGTACGTTTAGAAACGGATTGTGTAGAGTATGTTGGAGACATATCTCTTATACTCCATAGGACCCGTAATGGTGATCTTATTAGTTCATTTACTATTACTTGCTTTGTAGAATTCTATGCCAATTAGGGATTTGTGGGGCTTCAGGCCCCAATACACTCCCTAGGAAGACTCTGAAATTTCTTCTGCTAGAGCTCTTGGGCGTAGAGCTGCTAAAACTCCTGTAAGGAGGTGTACCTAGTTCGGAGGGCCTGTACCCTGAAGGCCCATATCTGAGGAAGATCCCGAAGAAGATCCGGATGAGGACTCTTCTCCTTGGGTAGAGTTTTATGGCCAGATAAGTAAATAGTACATTTGTTTATTTTCTAGTCAGCATTTATGATTTGTATTATGTACTATATACGGGTTTAACAATAAGTAATATAAAGGATGCATATTATTCATATCTTGGTGTTAAGTATAAATATTACTATTCTATTTGTTTTATATTATATCTGCGAAAAGAAATTTTTGAAGTCATATTTTGTATACAGAAATTATAAAAGTATTTTGAAACTTAACTTGATATTCCGTTAAATGTGGCATCTGAAATAACCAAGTGAAACACAAGAAGGAGGTTGAATTGTGTTTCTTAACCTTTTTGGAAAACTTTTCTTTAACCAACAGATTAATCAAGACTATGGTCAAAACGATAACAGGCAATAGACGAATAAAAAACTTCTCAATCCTATTGGATGCTAAAAAGGTTTTGTAAGATTTTTCATTGTGTGCAGTTAAAAAGTTCTAAGTTTTAACTTAAAAACCTTTGTTAAGAAAACAATGGCAATCCCCAGATGTTAGTGAATAAATAAAACACGAGGAATGAAGAGAAACTTACACCAAATGTTTATCCTGGTTCACTCTCACAAACCGAGAGCTACATCCAGTCCCTTCAACTAGAAGGATTTTTCACTAATTTTTACATAGATTACAAGTATTATCCACCCCTTCAGGTACACTAGTATTCTCAATCTCTTCAGGTTCATAAGTATTCTTAACCTCTTCAGGTTCTAACACACAAGTATTCTTTTATACCCAGCCTCTTCAGGCTTAAACAACTATGTTGAATATGAGAAGATGTACACAGTGCTTGAGTGTTTAACTCACTACAAGTGAGGATATAATGATAAAACTCAAGACTGAAACTCTATGTAAGAGTAAAAAGAACTAGAAGAATGAGAGCTTTGATTCTTTTTCATTTTTGATCACTCTAATGCTGCTTTCTTCTTTCTTCTTCGAAAACATTTGTATTTATAGATAAGAGCACTTGGAGCAGTCTTCATAAGTTTCATCGTCCAACGGAAACATTTATTACCGTTCTGAGTAGCATTAAATGCATAAGCTGATATCGTGTTGAATTTCTTCTGAAAAATGACTTTGATTATCAGGAATACCCAAGAATGTGATAGTTGAGTCCTAATTTATCTGAGCGTGCAAAAGTTCTTTATTTGTTGGTCTTTGTAGTTGTTAGCAGTGTCAGCTAAGCGACTCAGTTGACTTCTTCTGTCATGTACTTTGTCACAATTCTTCTCAGCATTTCATGATGAACAGTTCTTCATATTTGAATTTGAGCTTTGGACGAATGTTTTAATTTGAGCTAAGTAAGGAAATGTTTGGACAATCCAATATGATATATATGAAAAACAATTTAAAGATTATTAGACGAATACTAAGTTTCCTTTTTTAGTAAGACAAATTGGACGCACGTACAAATAACAGTTTGTTTACACCGTGTTGTATTGTTATAGAATTACTAACATAACTTTAAGCTTAAAAACATTAACAGAACAATTTATACACGAATTACGTGAGTCTTTTACTGGTTCATTCTAATTTAAACCTTTTGTTATCTTCAAAACTTTGAGGGATTTAATTCTTTAAACAACTTTGGTTCCGAGACTAATTTCTCAAAAGTTCTTTGGTTCCAACAACATCCAATTGAGGGTGTTACAAAATTCAAGAATGTTAACTCCATATACAAAGCATTATGCTAATCACATTAAAGATATAAAACAATATCAATCATAATATGATTAACTAAGAACCAATCAATATCATTGATACAAATATACTAGATAGATGAAATACAACTTGGATGAGTGTAGACATCAAATAAATAATCCAAAAAACAATTTCAAGAATCAAAACAACAAGCTCGTAAGATTACGCAACAATTTAACAATTATATTTGCAGAACAAATATAGACAGCAAGAATATCAAATGTAAATGTTGTAATGTAAAGAGAGTAAGGGATAAGAGAGAGTGAAAACAATAGTTACTGGTTCGATCACTTCTTGTGATCTACTTCTAGCCATAAGATCATCCACTTAAGGTTTCTACTATTCTTCAAGCTTGTAACTTAGGTGCTTGAGAAAACTTTACAAAGTTGAGCACTCTTCATACCTTTGGGATCCTCACCCTTGTGCAAGAGCCTCTAACTCTTCAAGCTTCACCGGTGCTTGAAAAACCTTTATAAGAACAGAGCACTCCTTACACTTTAGGATCCTCCACCCTTGTGCTTGAGTCTCTTTCTTTTTTCTCCAAGGGAAATCTAACCTTGAACTATCTTGAGGGATTCTTCACCCTCTTACAAGTGTTTACAATTTGATAGAATGGATAAACTCTCTCAAAAAGTAGATAATACAACTTGAAACACTAATGGATAGAGAGATTTTGGCAATAAAGAGCTCAAAATATGGCTTTTGATGAAGAAGTGATTAAATCTGCATATTGATATGAAATTATAGGTTCATCACATTTAAATGCTTCAATCTTAGCTTATATATATAGCCCAAGTGATCAAATGGTCGTTGGTGGTGTTTAGGAAAGATTTCCTTCGAAAACTAGTTGTGTATAGCCGTTATTTTTTTACTTTTACGCAAGCAATATCTGGATATTTGAACCTGGTATTCGGATATCCTGATTTCTGGGCTTTAACAAGAACAGGATATCCTGATATCCTATCTTGTATCCTGATATTTAGAAAAGACCACTTCTCACTTAAAACGAAATATCCTAATATCTGATTCTGCATCCTGATATTTGAAATAGCTTTTGGCTATTGGAATGACATATCCTAATATTTGAAATGTGTATCCTGATATTTGAAAATTTATTTAGCTAATGGAACGAGATATCCGAATATTTCAAAGTTGTATCTGGATATTCAATGTGAGATTGCTCTCTGGAGTCAAATATCCAGATACAGGATGTCTGTATTCAGATACAACATTCCATGATATAAAATCAAATTTTCAAAGTCCATAATTTCTTTGTTTCTTAACGGAATTAAGCAAATGACCATGCATTGGAAATATCTTTGAGTCTACTTTCATATAAAATAATTTTAAGATCAAAACTCAAAGTATTTTGAAAGTTATTAACAAAATAGTGATCAAATGTTAGTTTTCCAAAACTCAAACTTGGCTATTTCTCATAGTTTTGACATACCACAATGACTAACTGTTCAAAACATTTTTGTTGAGCATATTAGCAAGTTTAAAAACATTTCTTATGATTTAAAATATATTTGAGCTCTCTTCTTGTAAAATCTGTGTCCTTACAAAGGAGAATAGTCTATAAGAGAATATATACCATTTTGAGTCCTTACGCTTCTTGATGCAATCCAAGCTTATAAAAGTTCTTTTCAAATCTTCCAAATGCTTAGAATATCTCTTCATTCTCCATCTTCTTGAGTTGAGCATAATTAAGGTCTTTCACTTTCTTGTTCCATTACATCCTCTTTATACTTGGACTATCCTACAAAGCATAACTCACTTGAAAAACATAGTTAGTCCAAATTCATAACTCAATAAATCAATATGCATGATTCACATGTATATAACTCTATAAAGTTCTTCATACATATATGATTTACATATAGACATATATCCAATAATTAATTAAATCATTTATCAAGTACATTGGATATATTCTATAAATGATGCTACACATAACTAAATGCATGATTCTTATAACAAGAATAGCAAGATAATATATAACCATGCATTATCCAATATAGTTCATCAAAAACATATGTAGCATATACTTAATCCTTTTTGTAATGTATTTGTCATCATCAAAACATAATACAATAAAGCATTGGGGCAAACATATTTCCACATAATTACTTGAACTAATTTGGTTCTAATATCAATTACTCAATTTTGTCTTTGGTTCCAACAATATTGACTAACCAATACTCCAGAATCAAAACACCAAAATCAGTTAGAGGTAAAGATGGAAGGAACAAAACCTAGAGGAGGACTTTGCTTCAAACAAAGTTCAACACATGACAATTTCTTAAATGAAGAAATGTCCTAAAATGTGTTTTATATCCCTATTATAACAAAAGACACAGAAGCTTAGGCTAAGCTCTATTTCATGTGTTCCACTTAAGAAATGCTTCTATTTGGTAATTTAAAAAAATATTATATATGTAATCAAGCAACCTAGTTGATTTAAGAGACTTGAGTGTAGATGTATATATTGTCAATTGATGAGACCATGATGGAAAAGTACCACAACACTCTCAATCATTTGAGCTTTGCCTGTCCATGTTAAAAATTATTCATCTTCCATTTTTCTAGGACAGGAGCCAACTGTCATTTTAAGGTTTTTTGGCTTTGTATTTAGCTTTGTAGTCAAAATATATGGTAGGTATGAAACAAAATTACAAAATTTTATAGACCACTGTTTCATTCTACCAAGTTAGCATAAACTAAAAATTAGCATAAATTAAAAACGAATGACAATTGCCATAGAGAAATTACAGCAAGTTTACTTACTCGAAACTAAGCTATTAGCAAATTAAGTGATAGGTCAATATAGACCACTCAAAGGTACTATAAAAATGTTCCACCGAAAGCATCTCCACCGAAAAAAGCATAGAGAAACTATAGATGAAGCTGAATGCCAAGCACCAAAAATGTCTTCCCTTTCGACTTTTAGAAACAGGCCAAAACAAAGAAATTGAATAGAGAAAAAGAGGGTTTTTTAACGAACTTGGTATATAAATGGGTTGTAGGTACATCAGATCCACTAACTCAGTCACACCACGCTCGGACAACAACCATCGATCGGAAACCCAGTGACCGATTAGACATCACTCCTTTGACCATAACAACACCTCGGATCAACTAGACATTACTCCTATGACTAACTGTTCATTTTGCCCCTCTTTCAAAAATATTTTTTAACACAACTTTCATTTCTCAAAAATTGAACCAAATGGAAACTAAAACAAGTTAACGTCATAATGGGTTGTCTATAAACAATAAATACCTCATTTAATAAAGAGAGAGAGAGCTTACTTGGATTATGGTGGTGTTGATTATTATTATTAAAGATTAAAAGTGACATTTATGTCAGTTACACACAAAACTATCACTTACCCAAACAATGATCTAAAAGAAGTGGGGTGATCAATTGGCCAGTAACAATCTAGGGATAATCAAATGGCCAATAAACAATCCCGCCAAAATGAATGAGAAAAGGAGATTAGGATTATTATAATAGATGATTAGATTGTAAAAATTGATTTATAAAAGATAAGAAATTAAATTGAGAAAAAAAAGTTAGCAATTAAAATAATATTTTTCCCATTATTTTTATTACTTGTTTTGCACTCCGTTTTGCCGGGCAAGCTATAGCAGTGTAGCACTAATTGGTCACATGCTCAGACATAAATAAAAGGAAATAACCATTTATGTAACACTTTTCCTTTTCCCCTTCCCTCCAAGCCTATCTATTTCAAAATTCTCTCCTTCCCTCTACATTTTCAATTCTTTCAAATCCAAAACTCAAAAGCAAGGTCACCCCTCCCAATTCCCCCTATATATATATTCCAACCATGATTCTGTCTTTCACATCTCCACGTACCTACCCAAACCAAAATTTCTCAATTCCCATTCATCATCAAATAAATGGCTTCTTTCAAGGATCGTTCTCAGTCAGCTGTTAGTGCTTCCGGCGAGGTCCATGTTATTGTGGGCCCAATGTTCGCTGGAAAAACTACTGCCCTTCTTCATCGTATCAAATCCGAGGTTGACAATGGCAGGTAATGGATTTCTAGGATCTCTCTCTTTGTGAATTCCCATTTTTTTTTTATTTGATTCTAAAATTATATATCTTGAAGACTTGAATTATGATGCGAGCGATTCGTTTTGATCTCTGAAATAAGCTTGATTCAAGTAATATAATTTTTTTATATTTATAAAAAATACCCGTTGCTCTAATTCAAATAAAAATATGATCTTTTCTTTCCCAAAAAAAAAAAGGTGATTTGAAGAAAATGTTATACTTGGCTCATATATATATTGTTTATTTATTTATTTATAATTTCTTTTTATGTTCTGAAGAAATGTGGCGATGTTAAAATCCAGCAAGGATACAAGATATGCAATTGACTCGGTTGTGACACATGATGGGATTAAATTTCCTTGCTGGGCATTGCCAGATCTGTTGTCGTTCAGAGAAAAATATGGCGATGATGCTTATAAAAAGGTAATATCAGTTTTCAAGCAGTTATATATATATTGTTTTTTCTTTTATTTTTACATGTATTTGTTGTTTGGTTATGTGAATAATGTTCCCCTGCAATTGTCTTGTTGCCATTCTTCTTGTAATGTGAAAGGATGATTTTTATTTGATATTGGTTAATTACATGTGATAAATGGTATATCTTTGTTTTTGGTCTAATCATTTCAAAAATGAATTTTAGTGATTAAAATTATGGAGGCAACAAATTAAAATTAATTCATGTAGCCTTTTATATCAAAGGGAGAAAGCTCATAGAAGTCTTGAACCTATAGAAAAGGATGCAAAGAATGTAACTTTTGTGTGTTTTATGGCTGCATTTTCAGAATAATCATGCACCTTTTAAGGTGAAATGGTAAAATGAAAAAAGTTCAGTTAAAAGTTGTAGTGAAACACTGCTTGTCCTTGCTATCTGCTGATATGTAAGACAAATAGCATTGACTCTAATTAAGGTTTGGTGCAACTTAAGGGCCATATTTATAATTTATTTTTCTTGAAAAGGGATATATAGAATGATTAAAAGTAGCATCCAACTTGTTGAAGGTGTATTGTGAATAAAGTTTGGTGCTTTAACTTTGTAGTTTATAAAGTAATGCAGTAATGTACCTTTTTTTATATAGCAGTGGTAGTTTTTATTCATATAATGTTTTCTGAATGGCCTCTAGTGTTTTGGATTGGATGCAGTTGAATGTGATTGGTATAGATGAGGCTCAATTTTTTGAGGACCTTTATGATTTTTGCTGCAAGGCTGCTGATGATGATGGCAAAACTGTCATTGTTGCAGGCCTGGATGGTGATTACTTGAGGTACTGTTCAGAGACGATCTCTTGTTTTATGCTGTATCTAACTATGTCAGTTTAGGTCTGATTTATTAACTATGCTGATAAACCATTGTGGCTTTTAGCATTTTGTTCTTCTCAAATGCTTATTTTACATTTTTTCTCTCTAATGGTGGGTGTTTTACTCTTCAGGAGAAGCTTTGGCTCAGTGCTTCACATAATACCGCTTGCTGATACTGTAACTAAGCTGACAGCTCGTTGTGAACTATGTGGCAAACGTGCCTTCTTTACTTTGAGGAAGACAGAAGAGACACAGACTGAACTGATTGGTGGGGCTGATGTCTACATGCCAGTCTGCCGCCATCACTATGTGAATAGCCAAGTTGTCGTGTAAGCTGCAAGGATTGTCCTGGAATCTCATAACTTAACAGTGATTCCCTTCTTGAGGCAGCTCCAGTTGTTTAGTGATGATTAGGAATTGGCTTGTATTAGACCTAGCATGTTTACATGGGCTTATTGTATAATTCAACCAGTTTGTTAAACAAACCCTGGTGAATTGGATCTCACATGATTTAGATGTTATATCACTCTTCTGATTATGTATATATAATGGAGTTTCTTCATGGTCCTTTTTCTTTGTTCTATTATGATACTCTAGTTAAATTAAGAAAGTATTGACCCACGTTATGACAAGTTGAATCCCTCTTAAATCTTACCATTTTGTCAATTTTTTGACGTTTAGTATACATTGTTCTATACATATTTTGATGGGCACACATAATGAGAGTGAAGAAAGTATGTTAATCTCATCAACTGCCGATTAGCATGTTCATTGTTTAGTTCTTTTGTATCTTAGCCCGGTTATTTTCAAAGTTGTTTGAAAATACAAATGAGAATTGAGTCCTCTATTGTTCTATTTTTATTGATATTCATAAATCTTAGTGGTGAAGCTCATATGCCACATTGACTTGGGCCATTGTCTGGGAGATCTTGGCTTCCTCTTTGGTTTCCCACTTTCAAACCAGGTGAGGCAAAAGACCATCAGCCGGCTGGCATACTTAATTGTGATTTGTGAAGCAAAATCTAAAAAACTTATGCAAATGGTTGCTTGTCAAATTGGGTTCCTTCTTTTCTTAGTGAACTACGTTCTAAGCCATACGATTTAATCTTCTATTTTCTTTTGATCAAGTTTGTTCTGTTTTGTTACTATGTTTTGCAATTGAAGATTTCTTTTCAATGACATGACTTCTTGTTCAAGATTTTGAATTCTGAACCTTATGGGCTCATATTCCATCTTTGAGAACTTGAATTTCTGCATTATCATGTCTAATCTTTCTGCAGCAAGAAGCTCAAGCGCCTGTTATCCAGCTCAGGTCCATCAGTGTATGGGCTCTCTTAAGATTATGACTTACTTAAAATGGACATCTAGAGCTTGATAGGCTTCCTGACAACTCTCCACAATGTGGATACCTAAATGAATCGGAACATTCTTTGAAGGCGTATTGTGTTCTTGAACAAAGAGTGCTTGGACAATTAGACGTAGCGGCATAAGTTCATTTTTTAACAGCTTCAATGCATGCCTCTTGTGATAATATTATGCTGTTATTGTGCCATCTATATACTAGCCGTCTGCCTTTACTGGGCGTTTGATTCGCGGATTATTTTTTCATTCTTGGGAATCTTTACAAGGGAATATTGGATTCCCATGTTTGGTACAAGTTTTGAAAAAAACATTCTCATCCAAGAATGATTCCTGGAAATGATTTTTGCTTACCATTTCCATACTTTCATTCCCATCGCATGGGAATATTTTTGCCATGTGAAATGTCCAAAATATCTATCCTTTTATCATCATGCCATCAACCAATCATCTTCACGTCATTGTTGGTGATCGTCATCCACCACCATTGACCACTGTCCGCGGTGGCCAGTCACCAGAATTCAGCCACCCCCTTCGCCGCCATTAGTTGACGGTGTCGGCGACTTCAACCACCACACCAGTCACCGGAATTTGGCCACCCTTGTCGTTGCTAATGATTGACAGTGACCTCAACCATCGCGTCAAACACTGGAATCCGACAGCCTATGCCACTGCTTGCGGTTGACAACTAGTCATTGGAATCTGACTACCCCCGTCGGACAATGGCCGTCCACTTTGGCCTGTCGCCAACCACAGGAATCCGACCACCCACCATTGTCGGCAATTGACAGTTATTGACTTGGTTCACCAGACTCACCACTAGCCCGGTAGCAATTAGAGTCATTCCTGAGAATGTTTATGGTCAACCAAACATAATAATCATCATTCTTAGGAATATCGTTCCTAGGAATGTTTTTTCAAAGCTTGAATCAAACCCCCTCTTAGAGTTTCAATATGTAGCATTTTACTAATAGGCTTTACTCAAAAGTGCATCTTGTGTCATTAAGATTGAATATTACGAGCTAGCACCACATACGACTGGGTTCTCCTGATATGTAATTTGCTTTCTGTAAACAGGTTTCCTTTTGGAAGAAGCAAAATTTAGAACAGGTAAAAGATAGACAAAAGGAGATATAAAGTTACAAAATCATTTTTGGCTAAGATGAAGAGTCAATGGACCTAATGAACCAGAAAAGATAAAAGATATTTACTTCGTCTCAGTAATACATGACTAGACTTGTTACACAGAAGAAGATATTCCCTCCTAATCTAAATCTGCATATCTACTCCAAGGGACAAAATTTGTAACTAGAGACAAAATGATAAAAACAATTAAAAGTTCCAAAGATAAACACACGAGATGTCAAGGACAACAAATGCTGGAATTCAGAGTATATGCAGCTGCAATGATGACCTGCTGCTTGTAATCAGAAATACCCTCCTGCAATTATGGAAGGCTGCCTGCCAACAACAATAACAAAGCTCAGGGTGTTCCTGGTATGGCTCACGATGCATACAACTAAGGGTCTTCTTGGCAAGGGCCTATTCTTTTTTCTAGAAGAAGAAAAACACTCTCCAAGCAACTCAATTGCTCCCAAATGGATAGTAGCCTGTTCAAACATGAAAGAAACTTCAACGTGACACCTTCACCTCGGAATCTGCTACAGCAGAACTTGCAGGAATCCTGAGTCAACAACAACAGGAAGGCTGAGATCATATTTCAAAGTAGGGAAAAAGCACTTGTTACGCCCACAACGTTAATTTAATACTCACGACAACAAATCATAAAAATAAATAAATAAATAAGACAAAGGACAAAATAAGGAATAATTATGATGCATGTTTTTTGTAGACGAAAGCAAAGTAGACATCATGTTGATCATTGAAACAGATTAATTGAAAAAATATAGAGCATGTTAGAAACACAATAAATAGGGTTGATTTATGGGAAGATTTACAAAATTACTGTACCCAACCCAAAAAATGGTATGAACTACAACCTTCACCAGAAAATGGGACTTGTGTATTGCTGCTTTGTTGAGTTTTATTGGTATTTGCTCGAGTTTAAAGGAAAAGCGCTAAACTTTTAGAATGTGAGGAGATTAATATAATTAATAATATGTAGTTATATCTTAATGAATAGGTGAAACTTAAATATATCAGAAATATATAACAGATATAATATAAGACAAAATTCACTTTCAAACATAATTTCTAAATTGTGTCACTTTCAATCACGTTTTTTAGTAATATCTTCGATGAGTCGTGAAAGCTTACAGCAACTCATGTTCAAGTTTAAAGTGAGCTATCATAGGTTATGACAACTAAACAATATATTCTTTTACCAAGGGAACCAAAACCATAGAAACAAATTGGCTTTGAAACTTGGATCATTTCCTTATATATATATATATATATATATATATATATATATATATATATATATATATATATAATTTGTTATAATTAATGGTTTTAAGTGACAAGAGTCACAAGACATATATATGGCTTAATAGTCATTACGGTAGTGTAAATGATGAAAATCACAGATACATTCCCATTCTAGTTGTATGAATGTACTTGAAGTGCAACTACTTAGTTTGATCAGTATTTTCTCAGTAAAATACATTCCTTCTTTTACCAACACTAAAGCATCAGATATCTCATCGCAAACCAAGCAGATGAACTAACGACACAAGAATTTATGTCCCCCCTACTCATAGTCATAGGGCAATCTGACATTGACAACAATAAGAATTAGGAACTGAACTGAATTGAACATCCTTGCCAGCTAACCTATTCAACAACAGCAGCATAGGAAAACAAAGTTACAGTTTAAAATTGTCATTGATCCAACATTAAGAAAAGCATCCAGCCAGACAAGGAACAACATGCAAGTATCTGTAAGATACAAGAGAATTGGAAATTGAACGCAATGATAGATGCCCACAAAAATTATCATACTTCACCAATTTTACGTTAATAAAGTAAGCATGCCTTAAATATTAAACTGTATTTGCATTTCATACATAAAATTTTGTCTTTTCAGCTTCAAGTAAAACTGAGTGCTAGTTGCATGAATAGATGCTCATTATGTCAATACATACTACGAACTTAGATTAGCACATCTAATAGTATTAGCTCGAAATAAAAGAACGTGGTCAAGTAATTGGATAATCACGAATTACTAAGTGCAGTACAATATTATAATATTATATACATATATACGTCTGAAAGTATCTTATGCTGCAGGATGTGTTGAAAATTCAAGAAACCACAGAACAGAGGCCAAGAAGTAGCTAAGAATCTGCCATCTGAACAGTGTTAGAAAAAATAGACCTGCCCTCAAACTAATTAGAGCTCACCCTGGATCCCTTCAATCCTCCTTTCAAAGAATGCAGGATCTTGTCTCCGCATGGAAGCAATCCAATACTAAAAGCAAAATCTCTAAGTTCGTTCCATTAATCACCCTCAAATTGAGTATCACAAGGCCCTCTAATTGCAAATTGCCATTCAAATATATTTTCCTGAAAACAAACATGATATTGAAATTGCTCAGCAAGGACTTACAAGACACCAAAAACAAAGGTATACAAGTTATAGATTGATGCAGACAATGCGGAAAAATATAAATAAATAGTGATAGAGGCTTCAGAATTCTGATGTGTAAAAGTTTATACCATAATTTCAGTGGGATGAGCTGAAAATTTCCCATTTTTATGTGTTGATTAAATTCCCATTTTTTTTACTTGCTGGCTGCTAAGGAGCACTTTCATGATGCATTATCAAAAGTTATTCTGAAGAAAACTCACTGCAGGTCTAATATTAATAAACTTAGTTGATTAGTAAATTTTGTCTGCACTAGAAACACGATGAATAACTGACTGCTCAGGGCAATTGATCTCTGCTTTTCCATTCTCCATCTTCTTTGCTTCGGTTGCATCAGTAATAGGCCAAGTTTCTCAAGAACTGGCGCCTTCAGTAGGGACTAGGCACTATAAACCACCACACATGATTACTACAAATTATTTGTCATCATTTAATTGGCGAAGTCTGGGTGCAAATGCAAAAAGTTACAATAGATGAGGAACTGAACTAAAGCTGACAATCCATCCATGTCAAATGACAGCCTAATACAAAGCTTCTTATCTATTTGGACAGCTAAACAAACTGGAATATATGAACCCCGAAATCAATCATTTACTTAAGACTTTGAACCTAATTGTACTGAGTCTCATCTTCACAATTTTTTATTGTAATGCACTCCTTAGTCCAGGTATTTGCTGCATTTTTCTTAGATTTTCAATCAAATTAGTGCTCCCGTTAATTTCTAATCAAGACAGCAAGAACTTCAGTGTCCGTCTGTGCAAACCAGATCAGACTATTCATCAGCAATTTCAGTAGATAAGACAAAGAATTAAGCCCATTTACTCCAATCCAAATAACTTGTATCTTATACCAACACATGCAATGCAAGACATTTGAGAAGAAGTTTCAAATAAAGGTAGTCTCTTGCTCTTTGAGTAAATCCGGTTTATGTTAACGCATTTATTTCTCGGACCCTGATACCTCGGAAGAGAAAGCTAGAATATAGATATTTCCTTAATATGCAAAGCGGCATACTAATAAACTAAAACAGCTACCAGCTTTTAAAAATTTAATCTGCCTTGTCTTCCTTCCATGTACCTTCCCAACATATTGGTTTGCAGTAAATTTATTTACTTAAAAATCTTATTAACCTCTCTACACAAACCTCCATCATACACTGAAAATAAATAAAAGTGCTTTCCAGTGCACGAAGCTCCCACCATTTTGGGGTATGAATATGATATAGACAAAAAATAAATTAATTTAAAGAAAAGACTAACCAAGCCAGAGATAAATAACACATTTACCACAAAAGGGAATTTTTTCCCCTATAAGACCATACAAACAGCACAGTTATGGAGAATAACCATATCAGACAGTTTGACACTTGTGATTTTACTGCTCATGTTATTTTGTGACACCTAATATCGTTTTATTTAGTTTCTCACTCTGGACAGCTGATATTACCTTCCATTAAAGGGTATGCAATCTTATCTTAATTATCATATAAAAAAAAAGAAAAAACAATTCTAAAATTCTGGCAATAAGACTGATTAAGAATCCCAGAGAGAAACCGGTGCTGACTAAGGTGTAAATTAGAAGGGGAAAACCAAGTGCAGGGGATTTGGGCCCTAAAAGTGAGAAAACAAACAAGGCCTTAGGTGTAACTAATTGATGAGTTGGCAGAGAGAGAGTGAGGTGAGGATTCTGTCGAGAGTGTGGGGGGTATATCTGTGGGTTGGTTAGTATACGTAAGGTAGGAAAGTTTTGGCATGGAATTGGGAGGGCCTAGACACCCTATACCTGTCTAGCATTTCCTTTCTTCTTGTAATCTGTTCTTTCCATTTCTGAAATACATATCAGAGCTAGATACCATACTGATATCTGCTCATTATCCAGTATATTTGCATTTCTTCAATTCTGAGTTTTCTGGGTTCTATCAAAGACTCTCAATTCTCCCTACCCTCTTCTTTGTAAGCCACTGAAGATAAAAGAAAAATAGAAAAGCTAACTCATGAACCCAAACAGCAGATCAAATAATAAAGATGCAACTTGAGTGACACACAACACAAAGATTGATCCAACACAACACTGACCTGAATGGTGAGAAAGGGTTTTGAACTGTGAAGGAGGAAACACAACTCAACTAGTAGTAGTTTCTCACTTTGTCCTGCGGTACTTCGTGTAAGGGCGTGGGCACTTTTTTTTCCGGTAATTAGAGAGACCCCTACTAGGATCTAAGAAAATATGGGAAAATGGAACTCAAAATGATTACCGATTAGAATATACCAGTTGGATATACCAGTTGGAAAAAATGGGAAAATGGAACTCAAAATGATCAAAGTATCATGATTTGGATATACCAGTTGCCCCTCTTAACAAGTTACTGCCTGTGATCCTATGATAGTCTGATTCACTTAACTCGCTTAACTTCCCATAACTTTTCTCATAATTATCTGAAAGCTCAAACCTATAAAAGAAAAGGAAAACAAAAGTCAATCAATTCATGTGAAACATTCAGATTGCCAAAAATGAATTGCAGTCCATACTAAAATGGAAATTAAGATTATAAAATACCAATATGTGATACACTGGAATGGTGCATATTTCTCGTAAATTTCTTCAACATCTTTCTTAATTGTTTCATTTTTGTAACTTGACCTTCCATGTACCTAAAAGAAATAGGGTAAGAACCTAAATCAAACTGCACATTTAAGATATTAAAATATCTCCCTATTTAATATTATGAATTGTTGCTTATAGAATTTTTTTATTCTTTACAATTGTTGAGGTGGATGTACGTAACATTACTTAAATGCAATCATATCCACATTTGTGCACAATGTCTTATATATATGGTGCATAACATCTAGAAACAAACCTGTTTTAAATGTCTTATGGTTTCTGTATCAGTTGGAACCTTTTGATAGCACCCCAAGCACATTAGGATGTTTGCAAGTGTAAATGTACCAAACCCTTTCAACGTACTCAGTTTATGTTGAACTCCCTCATATGAGTACAAATCACATTCTTCTTCAAGTTGATTTAGTAAACGTGTCCTTTTCTCTACCTTTTGAGCAAATTCGATGATATAACGTGCTCGAAGTCCAAGTTTGCAATGCTTTTGGAGATCGATTTTATTAAAATTGAGAAGTTCATTTGAGTTAGGAAAGTTTCCCATTCCTCGATCTTTGCTCCTATTGTCATGAACTTCAGTACTTATTAACTTGTTCTTTCCTCGTTTTCTTTTGGTTGTACCTTGCTTTTTTCCATTTGATTGAGGCTTGCTGCTTAGTTGTAATTGAAGCTCACAAAGAGATTTAGCCATGAATAACGTCCTACGCCACCTATTCACAACAAACATACATTAAAATTCAATCAATATCAAGTAACAAATTACAAATATTTTTCTTTTATGAAAAAATTACTATAAGTTTACTTGCTTTGATGTATCATCTTCCGGAAAATGTTACTCACACAAATCATCTAGAATGGAAATCAATTCATTATCTTTTTCAACTTTAAAATTACTAAGAACTCTTCTTAATTGAGATTGCTAACTCACCCATTTTATTCTTACTTAAACACAAGGCAACTTCATGTTTAACAAATATTTTTCATTAACAAGATTGCATTTTGTAATACATATTTAAAGCTACAACCAATTGATAATTCATAGCAAATCATTTACTACAACTTACGAGCAGTAGCAAAGGAGTAAAGACTTAACAGCATCCTCAAAAAGAGAAGGAGAACGAAAAATTCGACCAAACCCCTCTTTCTTCGCTTGTGGATGAAGTTCTTGGAACTCATTCATTGCCTTTTCATCTTTGTCGCTTATCCTTAGCATTCGTGCCACTTGTCCCTGGTAAATCAATCCCTGGTAAATCAAAAATTTCACAAAGAAATCTACAAGTACGTGTACAAAAAAGTGCTTAAAAACATAATACCCTTAACCTCTCAAATCAGTTGATGCTTATTTGTCCCCTTATCACTTTTTTTTGGATATTTGATAGATCTATTTTTTTTTACTTTACAAGGATGCAGTGTAAAATTTTACACAATCAAAACTAAGAACATTCTAGCAAGAACAAAGTTTAACTGACTTTTAAAGTCTAATATGTATTAAGTAAAGGTAGGAGACAAATATAAATTTTGCTTAGACATAAATGGATTGAAAGTATGCTTTAACATGATATACATAAGTAATATGTTAAATATAAAGTGTTAAAGCCAAAAGAGCCAAAGAATAGTGTCATTTACCAATATTGCATGCTGGTTTGCTAACGAGAGAGTTTCTACGTCGTGGACATAAATATGGATATTGACATCCCCAACAGGTCGGGAGATGGAGACAATAACACTGGTACTTTGGTCTGCAAGTCGTAGGGGGCGTTGCAGGGTTTTAGTTGATGGAATCCACTTGTTTGGAGCCATCATAAAGAAGCCATGGTTGCAAACTGCCTTTTCCAGATTGAAGCTTGACTTGCAATTCCCGAGAGGCAAATATAACAAGCAGCTTGGCCTTGGAAAGCTCTCCTCCATTGTGTAATCTTTAATAACAGATCTACGACAAAACTGAAGACGTATGTGATTGTTATGAATTAAGAATAAATGAAAACGCAGGCCAAGCTCCATTACAAATGTATAATACAATTAAAACATACAATAAGAGGTTTCTTACAATGTAAGAGGTTCTAGAGTAGAGTTATAAAGGAAAATATTAACTATAGGAATGCTTCATAAGATTCCATCATTTTTAGATACAATAAAATTCATTAGAAATAGGAGAGAATAAATACCAAGGGAGGAGGATAATATAGTCTCTTAAACGGATAAACTAAAAGTACGTATAAATAGGCACCCAAAAAGGCTAAACATGCAGCAGAATTGTCCAGTTTTGTGCATACAAGACAAGTAAACCTCCTAGAACAGACCATTTGCAGGACACAGAAGACAAAGTATATATAAAATCTATTTCGCAAAAAATATAAGGGAAAATATGCTCCAAATACAACATAGAATTGCAAACAAATGCCAACGGGGTTGCTTCACTGAGATAACCTCCCACACATGACAATGCATGACTTCTGTTCGAATCCAATGGTTCTGTAACCGATCTGTAACTCTGATGGGCCTCTAACCCATGTATACCAGAGAGGAGCAAGGAAGCAGGGAGTTGGGCTGCAGGATTATGGGCCCAAAGCAGGGACCCTAAAGGTTTATGAGAGAAGGAAGAGAGCGAAGCTCAAGGGCAGAAATGGGAATAAGCTAGAAAAGGTGGTGGAGGATTCTGTTTGGCAGATAGTAGAAGGGTCTAACCAAATGGACACTTGGCAGCAGCAGAATGGTGTGGGAGACACTGAAATTCTAGAGGGGAACGTGAATATGGAGGGAATCGGATCCTCTCCTGTGGTACGCCAATCTCTTCTACACTTATCTTAGTCGTCTAATTAATCCAACAGTTGAGAAATTAAAAAAGCAAAAAAATGAAAAAGGCTCTCACCCAATTCGAAGTTAGCGCAAAACGTTGTTTCCAATAAGAAAAACCCACGTGGCATAAGCTAGGATCACACGGGTTCTGTGCTAACACGAAACCTTATTTCCAATTATGTTGAAAAGAGACTAAAGTTCCGCATTAGTGCAAAACGTTATTTGGGGCTGAGAGCATTTTTTTCATTTTTTTTCTCTTTTAATTTCTCAGTCGTTAAATTAATCAGATGGCTAAGATAAATGCAGGAGAGATTGCCATAGAGAAGAATGCAAGAGAGGATCCGTATTCGAATATGGAGAGGGTAGAGGGTAGTGAGGGGTCTATTCGGTTATTTGGGCAGTGTGGGGTGGCTTAGGCCTTTGGGCAGATAGCAACTTGCTTCTCTGATTATTTCCTTCTGTTTTCCTATTCTAAACCTGTTCTGCATATCTTGTTCTATCACTGTAATTGGGTTTGAGCACTGGATGACCTACTATTTTTTCCATTAACAATACCAGGGTTTATCAGTATCCCACTATAATGCATAGATCCCCCATTGGCAGCCGATCTTAAATCCTATTCCTTTTATAAGTAGTAATAATGTAGTAGTAATTCCTTTTATATAGTTGTAACTTGTAATAGATAATAGATAATAGATTGATAGATTTCTTTTGGTAAAAAAAAATATAATTGTAAGCATAAGTTACTCTAATAGTCAAGGCTACTTGACATACTTAATACCTCAGAAGTACTGATATAGGCTCACCTAAAGAATAATAGATATAGTCAACTTTTAGAAATGTCACGAATTTTTTATTGTATAAGTTCCGTCTCAAATGCCTATTTAATTTTACATGAATTTTAGAATGATATAAAATCAGTTTTAAATTTTTAGGCATATAAAATTTCAGCTAAAATAAATGTTAACTTCAAGATGAATAATTTATATAAAATTAACTTTTAGTTATATATAAAATTAATTTTTTACATAACATACATCTTAACTTTAAGACAGATTATAGAAGAAAACTTAAATGGATTTCAGGCAGAATAATTTATTTTAAATCATTTTTAATTATACAGTTTTTTTAAAAAAAATCCGTTTGAAAATTTCACAAATTTTAGACAAAATAATTGGTATAAAATAAAATTTTAATTATAAAAACTTTCATCGAAATTCGTTTGAATTTTCAGATTAAATAATTTTTATAAAATGGACTTTTAACATTCATAATATTCCTTCGAAGCAACAAAAATAAAATAAATAGCAGGATTTTTGTTGGGTTGTTGCTAACCTTTCCACTCCTCAATCCTCACAAGCCTTATAGCAACCTCCACTGTAACAATAGCAGGAGCTTAGTTTTTAGAGAGGGGGAGTGTTTTTTTAAAGTATGTTTAGAATACAATAGCAGGTGCTTAGTTTTTAGAGAGGGGGAGTGTTTTTTTAAAGTATGTTTAGAATAGACAAGTTTAGAACAAAAGAAAAGAAGGAGTAATTTTTTATTTTTAAATTAAAATAATTATAAAATATTTTTAAAAATAAATAAAGAAAAATTAAAAAATCACATGATAATTCTCATTTTATTTTTTATATTTTAAAAAATAAAGAAAATGTTTATTTACAATAAAAATTTATCTCTCACTTTTCTTCCCTTCATGTTTGAGAGAGATAAAAGGGAGGGAAAGGATGGAGAGGAATTCTCTTCCTTCTGTTTAAATGTTTAAATAAAATAAAAAAAGAGCAAGTCTTATCTCTATTTAAGAGTTAAAATAAAAGTAGTAAAAAGAGATAAATTTTAAAATTAAATTTTTAAAATAATCTTTATATCTTTAACCTTCTAACACAAATATAAAATATATATATATATATAATTTAATACATATTTAATTAAAAATAAATGATTTATTCCCATCGCCCTGCTTACCCATCCAATCTATACAGGATGCTTAGCTTCAAGGGCTTTAGGAGCGGATGGATGTGCATATGCGAGCAACCCTATCCTCCGTCACATGCAAGGCTCTGCGTCATGTGCGATTCCGATAACCACTCTCGCCACGAGTAGGTCACCGTCAGGGGACTTGCCCTGAAGAACAGGGTTAATCAAACCATCACTGATTGCCACAGCTACATCAATGAATGTTTATGTTACTGTTATAGGTGAAGTTCTTCCCATCTTTGCTGGTGGAATTTATTGATTAACCTGGACCGTGTAAATTTTTTTGGTGAGCTTTGGGCGAAGACTGAGGAAGAAAAAAGCTGAAATGGGTTTGAGAGTTGAAGTCTAAAAGTAAAAGATGACCGTTGGGAGGGATAACAATGTAAAATAAATATTCTGAATAATCAACGCTGATTCATTGCAGCGAAAAGCTCTGGGCATCTACTTCGGATGGAATGGATCCCCTTCAACGCTAACGTGCGTTTTACCAACTCATAATATAACCAAACACTGAATGAAAAATGAAAACCACGTTTCCCGTGGTCTAAACGCCCGTTTGACACTGTGTAAACCAAACAGGCACTAGACCATTTGCAGAACACTGAACACATACCATATTCAAACATAAAAAATATATACGGGCAAACAAGATGCTCATGAAAAAAAAATTAAAGAGAGAACCTGAAAAACAGGAACACAGTAACAGAATGGCGATGCAGAATCTTCAAAGTCTGAAACGCTTGAACGGCAACCAAGTAGAAGTGGAACACTAGTTTTGGAGGGAGACGGGGGAGACTTAACACTCAAGAGTCTGTCATTTTAAGCGGGAAAACAATTCCCACGTGTGGTCCTTTTAGTACCTTTTTTTTTTTTTTAAGTAGAATCAATAGTGATTGATAGAGATTGGCATTTATCTGTCAGGTACCTCGGCCTAACATCCCAGAAGAACAAATACTTGATAGAGGTTCGCCAATAATAGATATAGATATAATCCAGTTTTAGAAATTTCACTAATTTTTTATTATATAAGTTTCGTCTCAAATGCATATTAAATTTTACATGAAATTTAGAATGAATAATTTATAAAAACAATTAGTTTTAAATTTTTAGGTATATAAAATTTGGTTAAAATAAATCTTAATTTTAAGATGAAATTTAAACGAAGTACTAATTTATATAAATTAATTTAAATAAAATTAAATTTTAATTATATATATAATTAAATTTTTATATAAAATAATCTTAACTTTAAGATAGATTTTAGAATAAATTTTAAACGGATTTTAGGCAGAATAATTTATATAAAATCATTTTTCATTATATAAAACTTTTTAGACAAAATAATTTGTATAAAATTAATTTTTAAATATATAAAATAAAATTTTAATATTCATAATATTCCTTCTAAGCAACCAAAAAAAATTCTATCTGAAAAATATTTAAAATAATATTTCGTTACAAATCTGTTGGGAAATCTGCTGAAAATATTTAAGTATCAATTTGGTGCAAAAATTGTAACAAATTTTGAACTGATTTTAGATATAATAGAGAAAGTATTAACACGTCTGTTATAAGAACTATTATGTATTTAATTTATAGTTATTTGTTAAATTAATTAGATTGGACCTTTATATAAAAAAAATAACATTTTTGTTATTATTTTTTTTATTTTTTTATGTCCCATTTTATCATACATATTATCAAAATGATAAATATTTAAGATAAATTGTTGGTGGCTAAATAACTATTGTTGTAGAACAAATTATAAGTCCACAAATTGTCAGGTGTTTAAATAACTATTGTTTAACGAATGAAATGGGTTTTGAAAATAAATTTCACAAGGAAAAAGCATTATTTAACAAGGTATATGTTTGGAGTGGTTTTCACAAAAGGATCTTTTTGTTTAATGAGCAGTCGGTTAAAAATTTCAATCACCAATATCATAAAGTATAGGTTACGTGCATTTGTTCACACTCATTTTAATTTTATCAGTTGTAAAAATTTTATTTATTTATTTGTATAGATTAGACTATGCCAGCATGTAAAATTTAATATAAATGTATTAAAAATATTATAAAAAGCTTAATTGATCATCTTTTCTCAAGTTTTCATCATCAATCATTTTTAAAAGTTTTAATCCTTATGTGAGGACTAAAATAATTTTAAATAAATCAAAGCATTTGTGAATGATATGATAAAATAAACACAAGAAGACAAGACAAATAAAAAAATGCAACAAATTAATATTGGAATGAGATTTTTTTTATTAAAAATTATTTATAACCCTATTAACACTTTAAAAAAAAACTATAAAAAAAGATTCTTTCTCATTTAAGAAAAATCAAAATGTTGTTGTAATTGCAATTAATCTTAATTATTCTATCGTTAAAATCTCAAATCATAATTAAAATCTTATAATGATAAATCAAGCAATATGAAAAATAAAATGAATGAAATTAAAGTTAAGTATAAAATAAATCAAGAAAAAATGAACAATGTTTTCAAAAGAATTACAGGAATAAAAGAACCCAATAGCATAAGAATAAACTAAATAACGTTAAGAAAAATAATAATAAATAACGAAAGTGGACAAAAGTAAGTTAACCATGTTGGCACGACTCCCTAGTCTTTTTAGTTTTTTTTTAAAAAATTAAGCAAGTAGAGGAATGTGTAAATATAAGAAAAACTCCGCTTCTTAACCAAAGCTAACACGAGGAAATGTCCACTTTGACACCTATATTTTCCACATGTTTATAAAAAAACAAGCATTGCAAGTAAAATAAAAGTTGTCCTAATGGGTCCAATTATAAATGTTAGTAGTCAAGAGACAAAACCAGAGAGCCAAATTAAATCAAGCAAATAACATAAAACAATCCTTTACCCATAGTAATTCACAAGTTGATTTTGCCAAGCACTAGGATAAAATATTAGGCAATAAGAACACCTAACATATTAAGGAAATTCATATATTAATGGTATTATACAGAATGCCTTGATTAAGGTAGATGTTAATCAGAACTAGCACCCCCATTAACCATTACAAAAGTTTCACGTCACCCACAGTTTTATAACCCCATCCAAAATACCAAAACATACTTCCCCAACTATCATACTTCAATATTTTCATCAAATATCAATAAACTCATGTGCAGAACATCAAAATCTTATTTATTTCTCATAGCACAGTTTAAATTCACGAGATCTTGACACCTTTCATCTCACATTCAAGCAGGAACATTTATGTAGTATTATGGATATATGTCAAGCCCCATGAAGACTAATGATGTGCATTAGACAACAACACATGAGAATAAAACAGATTAATCAAGAGTCTCAAATTTTCATCATTCGCTGCATTATCACCTCTTCAACTAATTGCCCAATGCCTATGCAACCATAAAAGGTGAATAAAAACAATCCCCCACTATCAAGCAGGAATCCCACAAATTTTGAAACTCACATATAGGTATCAATAATTTTCTCATGGGCATAGACCTATAATGTCACATTCTTATTTTACAATACAATGTTTTATTTTTTTTATGTGAATAATATGATAATTTATATTTTCTTGAATGAATTAAGGGAATTTTTAGCATTTTATGTGTTTCTTTTAATTTTTAGGAGAAAAAGAAAATTTATAAAAATTATTCTAAACATAACTAATTGGAATGAAATTAGATTCTTTTGATGTTAAAATATATTTTAATTAGATTCTTTTGACACTAAACTAGATTATTTTAGACTAGATTCCTTTAAATTAGATTCCTTTCACACTAAACTATATTCTTCAAGCAATTGCTAACATCAAAATAAAGAGAAACCTAGAGACTCGCACATAAGATGATAAATACATGATGACGGTAAAAAACTTCCTAACTTGGGCTACTAAAATATCAATTAACCTCTATGTTTCATGAGATAAAAACAAGTTACAAAGCATGCGGTTTATTAAGCAAGTAATAATGTTGATTTGCACATCATAAAACCAATGATAAACTCACAATCATTTTGAGTTTAAACCCACATGACCCCATTTGAAATTCTTTGAATAATCATAAATCACAAAATCAAGAGAGTAAATAGAATATAATCTCTATTCCAAGCTCAAATGCTCAAAGCAAACATCCAAAAGTGATCAAACATGTGACAAGCAATTGAGAAGGAAGTCAGAAATAAAAAAATTAAAACACATAGAGACGTATACCCAGACTTTGAAATTGATTTATCACAATCATAACAACAGTAGCTGCACCAACGCTCTCACCAATCCACAAAGGATTCAAATACTAAACCAGGATCTCCTTGATTATATCACCATAATCAAAATGAGTCTTATTCCATTCAAAATCAAAAGTAAAGCTAATTGAATCAAGATTAAGTCAAACAAAGAAACCATGACATTCATTATAGACTCAAAAGAATTTAAGCTAGAACATAATAAAGGCTCGTCACGTCCTCAAAACTTTAGCAAGAACCCATGCTTTTCTGTTCACAATTTATTTTCCATATGATGGCTAGTGCCTATAGTGACATTTCCACCACGCATTCCTATAAGTACCATCTCTCTCCCATCTATCATCAATTTCATCACCAGCTCATAAAAATTCGAAGATATATCTTCGAGTATTTGCAATCATTCAATGTCCAAAACTACTTCATAATCCTCTAATGACAATAAGAAAAAATCAATAGATAATTCCAAGTTCTGCATGGTTAGTCGCATTTTAGAATATTTATTTTGACGAGTTAAAATTCCCCCATCAACTACTTTAACCTCAAATTTGTCACATCATTCCATTAAATAAGCAAGGTGTTTAGCAATTTTTATATCCATAAAATTATTAGAGCTGCCAAAGTTGATTAAAATAGTAACAGACTGACATTTCAAAGAACCAGTAATTTGCATAGTCTGAGGATTAGAATAACTAGCAAGAGCACAAACAGATGGTGTAATAGCAATATATATAATTTCATTTTCCATACCTTCTTGTTCCATGTCGATGCTAGGAATATCATATGCTGCCTCTTCTTCAATTATAGGCTCAATGACAAAGAACTTCTGATGTTTACAGTGATGATTCTTGTGCCACTTTTTCTAACGGGCAAGAAGAAAATAGGGGGAGGGATATATTAGGTATAAAATTTCTTTTAAGGGCATTTTAGTATTTCACTCTTAAGCTTATAAAATAAAAAGAAATTTCATGATTAAAACGTTGTCAGGCAGCGTGAGAAGCCAAATTTGCTTCCTTTGAAACACCAGAGGAGCAAAATGTTCCATAGAAAAACAACCTCAGCTCAAATACCTTCACTTCCCTCCATTATGCCATCAAACCCACTTGCACCCACTTGATTTTAGAGTTTGAGGTGAGTTTTTAATTCTTTGGGGCTTATTTTTTTTTTGTATATTTTAGTCATAAGAACTCTAAAATATAGTAGGTAGCTCTATTTTGTAGAAACGATAACAAAAATAAGGGTTGAGGATAATTTATAAGGAGTGGTTAGAGACTTTAGAGTTAGATTTTTTATAGAAACTATATGTTTCTTAAAAGAATTTAGAAATCTTATAGCCCCTACTTAAGTTATATTAGAAAAAAAAAGTTATCTTTTATAGTTGTGACTTTGTGTAGGTCCTTATTGGCCTATCTATATTTATTAAAGTATTTTTACTTGTGAACAGATTCACATGATTCTACTTCACTTGACTCCACAGGATCTGTTAGAGACAGTTGAGACTAGTTCTTTATTTCTATGAGTGAATAATTTACTTAGTGGCATCCTTACCATTTTATTTAGGGAGACAAACCTTCCAAAAATATTTGAATTTTATTCAAATGAATTTTTATTATAAAAAAAGATTATTAAGTTATATTTATTTCTACTTTATGATTGGAAATATTAATTATTGTGATGGTTATATTTTAATTATATCTTTATTGATTTTATGAGTTATTTGAGTTACCATTTATAATTATTGAAGTGAAAGTTTGGTTGGATATTTATATAGGATTCTAGATTTTATTATTAAAAATGTTTAGTTTTATTGGATAATATTTGTATATTATGTTTTTAATATCCACTATGGGTTACGTGCTAGAACACTGTTTTCCGTTAGCGAAGAGATGTAATGGTCTATGTGCACATAATAGATACAAAGATATAGATAGATCTGTCGAGGCCAATTGATTCAGCTTGGTTATTGGGTGATATGACCCTTAGCCCTTTACATGGTTGTAGGGTGAGTGGACCTTAGCCACGAGATTTGTACTGGGTGAGGCAAGGCCCCCTGGCTTGAGATGAGCATGAGAATTTACAAGTTGGGTAGAGTTAACTCCCCAACTGTTGGTGTGTGCCCTAGATGACAGTTATATATTAACTTTATGATTTACATTGTATTATGACACTTGTTTAATATATGAGGCATTTCATTTATTGTGTTATTTATTTATATTAAATGAACATAATAGAGCTCTTAGAATGAAAGTTCTATGCCATGGAATATCAAGTACATGACTTGATAGTGAGATACCATTGGATATATTAGAACGTTATTCTTAAATGTCCCTAGTTAAGTATTACTGTCATTAGGACGACAATGATGCGTTGAGACTAATATGTGCGTAGACTGATGACCGTATCTCACAGGTTATGGATATGAGATATTGTAAGACCTATTATTACTACATCGTTTACCAGCTCATAAGTCTTACGTGGAATAATTTTTTTTTCATTATATATAAAATCCGGCAGAGTTTCTTTTGATTCTCGGATGTTACCAAATGACATAAAATAAACAGCGGATTCCAATCAATCATTTCAAACCAATCAGAATATATATATATATACACACATAGGAGATCTCCGATCTTATTCAAAATAATATCAGAGTACGTAAATTATACAAGTGTATATTAAACACTATCCTGACTAAGCACACTTAAATATTAACAAAATTGAGAACATCAATAGTAGTTCATCAGTTTCATTGTCACATCTACATCAGAGTAATATATAATACACAACATATTATAAATACATCACGGAGCTCAACTCCATCAAAATACAAGTATCATAATACAACAAAATCCTCCGTACTTAACCCGTAGAGGGTCCGGGGTTATCCTGCAAATCCAAGAAAGAGGGAGTGAGAACAACTTCCAGTGAATGTGAATATAACTTGCAAATAAAGTATGCATGTATTTAAAATGCAAGAATAAACACAATTCAATATATCAATTGATACCACACCAACATATGCAATGAGTTTATGAATGCATATGATGTTCACACATTTTCTTTCCATCTAACCCCTTCCGGTTAGACGAACCACTCCTCTTGTTGTGCACTGTTACCCTTTCGGTTAGGCCCTCGCAATATGCATATGCAATGTTTTATGTCACACATTTTTCATCTAACTTTGTTCGGCTAGGTAATCTCTCACATATTGTACATTAACCCCTTCCGGTTAGGCCGTCTCACTATGCAATGCACTTAATTATGCTATACTTATTCTTTCATCTAACCACGTTCGGTTAGGTAACCACTCACATATTGTACACTAACCCCTTCCGGTTAGGTCATCTCACTATGCAATGCAATGCATCCATATCATGCTCAAAATGACAATATCACAATAACATAATATTTAAACCAATTCAAGATTTAAAATCACACAAAAATTATGCTTAATTCTTCCCAAACACTTTCACTTAGTTACACATCCCAACATTGTACTAAGTCATCATTTTAAGCTTCTGTGAATCTATTCAATGAATCTCTCAGTGAATTTATTTATATAATATTGTGAATCTATTCACAGTGCTATTCATGAGTCTATGAATCTATTCACACAATATTGTGAATCTATTCACAGTGCTATTCACGAGTCTGTGAATCTATTCGCACAATATTGTGAATTGATTCAAAGTGGTATTTACGAGTATGTGAATCTATTCATGAGTCTGTGAATCGATTCACAGTGCTATTCACAAGTCTGTGAATCTATTCACAATGCTATTCACAGTCATAAAAATCAGTTTTTGATCAT
Organism: Styphnolobium japonicum; assembly: GCA_023212625.1. NCBI lineage: Eukaryota > Viridiplantae > Streptophyta > Magnoliopsida > Fabales > Fabaceae > Styphnolobium > Styphnolobium japonicum. The sequence continues at coordinate 4,402,196 of JALBWW010000010.1, forward strand.
ATACCTCAAGAACATTCATTCATTCATTCATTCATTTATGTTATTGAATAACAAGTAGCAAATCCAATCATTCTCATACATCCATATCATTGAATACAAGTAACAATCCAAACATTCAAAAACAACATTAACACATAGAAGTTCTTATCTTCAAGACTTAAACTTACACCCTAAATAACACCATATCATATCACAAATCAACCTACACTCACCTAGAAATAAGATATATCAAGAATTAGGTTTGTGGAGAGATCAAACCAACCAAAATCCTTATGAGCACTTTCTCTTCAACTTCCTTCAAAACAACCAAATCGTATAAGAACTTTAGAATTTGTGTTCTTGATTCTCAAAGATTAACATGAGTTCTCCAATAAACTAAAAGCACAAGATTGAAGAAGAGATGAAGATGATCAATAACCATTAAATAACCTAAGCTAAAAGATGAGTAAAAATACTTACTTTGGACCTTGAAAGCTTGAAAAACCTTGGCTATGGAGAAAGCTAGAGTTTTTAGAGAAGATAACCATTTGATCATCCGACATGCACGACTCCAACATTAAAAAGCATGGTGAAGTTGAATTGTCAACTTTGCCCTCCACTTGGACGAGAAATCACAAAATTGCCACTGAGGGTATAAAATGACCAAAATACCCTTTGTGGTTTCTAAAAATTTCCAATTTATCCCAATTCTAAAAAATTACACTAGGACTTCCATATGATTTAGTTAAGCTAGAAATAAGATTAGAATCAAAATTTAGGGATGTTACAGATATCAAATCTACACATAGGTACATATTAGAGTAATTATGTACTGTACCACCATAAGAACACTACATGAATCGTTACGTGAGTGTCATAAGCGGTTCTCATAATAACAATGGTGTATGTGATCCTTTGACTTGAGGTCACTGCGGTTCCCTATATGAGAAGTTATATGTTTTAATATCGTCAAATGTCACCTGTAACAAGGTGATCATAAAGTCGACTATTGGACATGTCACAAGTCATGCAGAGGGATGTGAGTGACGTAGATAGGATTTGTCCCTCCCACTAACAGGAGTGATATCTTCGGGCCCCTTGATGAGTGAGACTTGAGAAATGCATAGCCGTACTCAAATGAGTCAATATGGGATATTGATCTCATTTGTCTTTATTAGTCTACTCGGCAATCAAGAAACCAATGATTGAACTGTACAAGGGTGACCCGTTCCAGGCCTTGTGTTCAATTAATATATCAGGACAAAGGGATTAGACTACATGGTAACATTAGTCACGGTTAGGTTATGTCAAATCACTGACATTCCTATTACTTGAGTATCAGTGATGTATTGCTAGATATCGCTCACCGTTTGAAATATTAAATAGGATTTAATATTATTGTCAAGGTAATAGGATCCTATAGGGTCACACACATAGAATGGATTGAATGGAGTAAAATGGGGCTAGTTGGACCATTAGTAAGATTAGATGGGTTAACCCAATCGAAATAGGCCCACACATGAGTCTGACTTAGGTTAGATATGTGTAGGGACCTATATATACATATCTTAGTCTCTTGTGCTGCAACACGATACACGCACAACTGAGATTCAGAAATAGTTTTCGAGTAAGAGAGAGACTGATAGAAACTCCCCCCTTCGTGGCTAGTATTGTGCCAAAGAGGGAGACATTCTCATTTGTTTGTGTGGATACAGTAAAGACGCTACAACAACGTTCGTTGTAGCGTTCGTGATTTACTGTCCATTATGAAATCAGTTTCATCAATAAGGTAATCATCTTAACACAGGTTATGACCATCGCATGGATCCATGGAGGGTTTCGTATTTAGTTTTTTCTGCTGCCTTATCTTGTTGCGAAACCCAACCCCAACTTGCATTATAGTTCTTTCAGTATTAGCCATATGGATTACTCTATTAATGATTAGAATTTTTTGGAGAACTTTATGTATAGTTTGGAGAAAATAGAGTATTTGATATAACAGTTTCATTTATAAATTTTATTTCATCAGTTAGTATATTCAGAGGTTGTTTGACAGATTAAATATTCGTACGATTATTTGTTTCCCTTCCACTTAAACTAATTTATTATTCTCTTATTGAGTATGTGTGACTCACTCCATTTAATTTATTTTTAATCTAGATTCTCAGAGAGTTGAGTAGTTGGTTCATAGGATTTGTTGTTCTCTCCAAGCCTTATCTTTTGGTAGATTTCCATTTTTGACAATACTTGAAGATGTATTTTTGACTCCAATATTTTGCAGCTATAGAGCACAGTGTTATAAGTTCTATTGAGTTGTATATAGTATGGTTATCCTAGTTGTGTAATATTCTACCAAGCTGATTTAGATTGTATGTACATATATATATATATATATATATATATATATATATATAGCTGGTGCATGAGAGAAACTCATGCTTGTTGAAATTTTTGAAATTTGTACTATTTTTCAGATGAATTTAAATTTGGTTTATTCACTTTTTAGGAAAGACTACCACATTTTAAAGCCCCTTTCTAAGTTTTTTTAAAGTGATTTTTCAGCATTCTTAGTTAAGATTGCTAGGCTAGGTAAGTGTTGAGTTGACTTAGCTTGTGCGCCGGTCATGGCCTGAGATTGAGTCATGACACTTTTCATCACAATGCCAACATAATCCCTTTGCAGATCTTTCCATCAATTCTTCTTGGGTGAGATGCTTAGTAGGGTCGTTAGATGTAGAGGAGGTAAGGTTGGAACATTATTATTATGTGTAGAGTAGGCTAGTGTACGATTACTACTTTGCTTACCTATTCCCTTATGACGACGTTTCACATTTAACTTTTCCTCTTATAATTGAGCAAAGGAAATTGCAGCAGACATGGTGTGGGTTTTGCATGCTTATACCTCCCCCTGAATGTCAAATCAAAGCTCTTCTATAAAGGTACCCATTAGTTATTTTTCACTTCAATCTCTGGCACAATTTAATAGTCTTTCAAACTGACTCTGGTATTCTAAAATAATGGTAGTTTGGTGTATCTTAGTATGCTCTCTATCAATATTCTCACATTTCGACAGTCCAAATCAGGTGAGAAGGCCATCAACAAATTCGTCATAAGTAGGCACATCGTAGCAAGATTCACACCATTAGATGGCTTCCCCATCAAGACTAAGGCTTTGTTTGGTATTACGGAAGGAAAGGAAAAGAAGGGAACACAAAAGAAAAGAAATGAAAATAAAAGAAGGGGAAAGTAAAAGAGTTATCACTCACTTTGTTTGGTATCATTCAAGGGAAAATAAGTGATGCTTCTCTTCATTTGTTTGGTTTCATTAAAGAAGAGAATGGAAATGTATTAAATAATGTTAAATTACTTTATTACCCTTCATCTAATATTACTTAATTTCAATTTAAGAAAAAATTTATTTATTTAATTAATTAAAAGAAAATGGTTATTAGATTTTAAAAATATTATTTGATTTAAATAATTTAATTAATTTGTTAATATTTACACACTATATAGTATCAGATGAAAATCATTTACTCACACTCAAACTACCTCAAAACCAATATCCTTAACCATAATAGTCAATCTATCCCAAAACCAATATCCTTAAGCATGATAGTCAATTTATACACTGATGGATACCAAAGAAAAAGACAAAAAGGTGGGAAATAATCACTTTCCCTCACAATCTGTTGATAAATGGAGGGATAGAAAATGTGTGGGGTCCACAAAAGTTTCATCCTTCCAAATCTCTTCTTTTCTCTTGTAAATATGATACCAAACAATGGATGAAGTCATTCCTTCACCATCTTTCTTTTCCTTTCCGCTATAAATTGCGTACCAAACAAACCGTAATGGATGCGATTTCAAACTTTGAGGCCTCCGGTGTTTGATGGAAGTGAATTTTTTTCAGCTCTAGAAATCCATCCAGTGGGGTATCTTCCTTCTCAATGAGGGAATTCCACCTTCATGCGAGGAGCAATGTCATACTCTCGCTCCTCCAATTTACTCCAACGGTTGGAACCAGATCCAATAGTATGACTATAGTGACTATCACCGCGTGAAAGAGATAACTTAATCTCTTCCCAGTTGTTGACACCCAAATTTGTCCTGAAATTCTAATTTTCACTAATGGGCATTGTACCAATAAATTTGGATCTGATCCATTCACCAAGCCCAAACCCATTGCTTTAAAATGATTGATAAATAAAAAAAGAAAAATAATTTTTGGTCTGGCATGCAGAAGTGGAAAAAATCTCCACTGATCCAGTAAAATTTTAAAATAAGGAAAAATCTGATCAGTCATAAAATTAAATAGAAAACAAAAATAAAAAATAATTTCAGGAAATAAATTTGAATTCATAAATATATTTAATCCCTTATTAATGGTAATTTAGGGTTTAAATAATTAATTGATTTTGATTGATTCTGATCGCATAAATTGATCTTGATTGATAGGAGAAATTTATTCTAATTTACCATAATTAATTGAGCTAATTGAGGTGATGAGAATAATTATTTGGGCTATAAATAACTAATGGTAGAAAAACCCTAGGGGAGCCCTAGAAGGGAGAGGAGCCTTAACACAAAAAAGAAAGAGAGAAAAAAGTACAGAGAGAGGGAGAGCTACAACATTCAAAATGAGATAATACACACAAAGAAAGAGAGAAAAAATGAGAAGATGAAAGAAACATCTCCTCATAACCCTTCCATCTGGGAATTTGACTCAAGGTATGACCTTAATCTTTTTCTATTCTTTACTTCTTGCATAAAATAGTGGAGATCTTTTGTATCAATGGCTGAAATTTCAAGACAGCCACCATGAGCCCTCCTCTTCTACTAATAGAAACAAGCCATCATAAACCCTTGCTTCCACTAACATATTGATATTTATTCATGCTTTTTTTATTAAAAAAAATAATAATAATGAATTAAGATTTCCGACGATGGAATAATCAAAATTAGCCGAAGTGACGACGACATTTTGACTTTCCTGAGGTGAGGAGTTTCTCTTTAGTTTTGCCAGAAGTGCTGGCGGGGCTTTAGGCGATCTCCAATATAAATATCTCTCTTCATACATTAATCTCTTCTTATGATTACATGTTTGTCACTTCAGTCAAATATTAAAGTAATCCTTAAACTTTGCCGACAATGGAAAATTTGGGAGAGGATCGAAGAGACGATCAACTAAAATCTTCCCAATATTCTTGAGGCTATTAATATTAGATTTTGCTAGGAGCGTTGGCGGGGTCTAATTTTTACAATTAATTAAATAAAATATTTTAAAATAAAAAATAAATGCGAACAAATAAATATAGCCTTAACTTTGTGGTGGTGGTAAATTAAAATTTCATTTAATCACACATTCTAAAAAATTTCATTTTTTTAAAATCATTTCACAAATCACTTTTTCTAAAAATTTCCTTTTATAACAATCATTTAAAAATCTCATATTTTATTTAGAAATATTTTCTTAAAAATATGATTTTTTAATTTACCACCTTCACGTAATGTGTTATGGGCTTACATTTGTTTCATACAATAATGGCTATTTAGCCACCCATTCTCTGTCTTAGTCATTTATCATTTTTGATAATATGCCGACAAAATGGGACATGTCAAAATAAAATAAATAACATTTTTTTATATAATAAAAGACCAATTTAATTAATTTGACAAGATAACAATAGATTAAATAGGTAACCATTTTTAGAATGGACGGTGTAGGGTGCTAACACCTTCCCTACCCGTAATCAACCCCCGAACCTAAACTCTTAAACGCAGACCATTTTTTTAATGTGTCCAATCACACCATTCCATTTTTAATGGAAGAACCGGTTGGTGGCGACTCCCAAACAATTAATTCTTAGTTGCCTTCTCCCATCGCGACGCCCTTCGAGACGGTTGCAACACCAGTTTCTTGAGTTTTTCTTCTAGCCTTGCCTCAACATGAAACATAAGCGATTCTTTTGAAGCCATTGCATACAAGTGCAAATCAATAATTCTCGGACTTTGTTTTGCTTATCGAGTTAAGGGCATTCGTAGGATTAGATAGCTCTGGTTACCAAATGATAAGACCCTTGTGGGTTTTATGGAAACAAATGAGAAATAAGAAGAAGAAGGATAGATGACCACTTCAAGGGGGTCATGACCTTCAAATTAGAACATTGTTTACCGTTAGCAAAGAGATATAACGGTCTATTAGCACATAATAGATACAGAGATATAGATAGATGTGGCAATGCCAGGTGATTTAGTTCAGTTATTGGATGAGAGGACTCGTAGCTCATTTACATGGTTGGAGGGTGAGCAGATTTTAGCCATGAAATCTGTGCCGGGTGAGGCAAAGCCCCTGACTTTGGGATGAACATGAGATTTGACTTATTAGGTGAAGATAATTCCCCAACTTTTATTATGATTCTTTCATGGATTGCTCTATTGGTGAGTAGAACTTTTAAATAGTTTTATGTTTATGTATAGTTTGGATAAAAGAAAACATTTGACATAATAGTTTCATTTATAAATTTTATTTTTATTGGTCAACATATTTTGATGTTACTTGAAAGTTTAAATATTATTGTTATTATTTATTTTTCTTTCCAATTCACTTTGTTTATGATATCCTCATTGAGTAAATATGACCAATTTCATTTATTTTTAATTTAGATTTACAGACAACTGGGTAGTCGGTTCTTGAGATATGCTATTCTTTACAAGCATATAGTTTTTTGATAGGGTTCCATATTTGTTGGTGGTTAGTATTGTATTTTTTTACTCTAATATTTTGCAGCTATAGGAGAAGTTCATGCTTGTTGTAATTTATAAGATTGATACTATTTTTTAAATTGAATAGAAAATTTGTGTTTATTCAGTTTTTAAATGAGATTGTCGATTTTTTAGTAGCCCATTTCTATTTTTATTTTATTTTAAGTGATTTATTAGCATTTTTTTTTATTAAACTTGCTAAACTAAATAAATGTTAAGTTAACTTAACTTATGCATCGATCATAACTTATGATCGGTTATGATCGGGTCATGACATAATATAAATTTAAAGTAAATGACTAATTAACTATTGGGATGGTCAATAAACTATTTTGAATTTATATTATTAAGGATCCTTAAAATTAATAATCCTTTTCCTTTTGCCTTACTTTTCTACACAAAGAACTCTTCACTTTCTTTCTTTCTATATTCTCTCGTCATCCAACCATTTGAAATATTAAATAGGATTTAATATTATTGTCAACTTAATAGGATCCTATAGGGTCACACACATAGAATGGATTGGAATGGAGTAAAATGGGGCTAGTTGGACCATTAGTAAGATTAGATGGGCCAACCCAATCGAAATAGGCCCACACATGAGTCTGACTTAGGTTAGATATGTGTAGGGACCTATATATACACCTCTTAGTCTCTTGTACTGCAACACGATACACGCACAACTGAGATTCGAAAACAGTTTTCGAGTAAGAGAGAGACTAATAGAAACTCCCCCCTTCGTGGCTAGCATTGTGCCAAAGAGGGAGACATTCTCATCCGTTTGCGTGGATACAGTAAAGACGCTACAACAACGTTCGTTGTAACGTTCGTGATTTACTGTCCATTATGAAATCAGTTTCATCAATAAGGTAATCATCTTAACACGAGTTATGACCATCGCATGGATCCTTGGAGGGTTTCGTATTTAGTTTTTTCCGCTGCCTTATCTTGTTGCGAAACTCAACCCCAACTTGCGTTATAGTTCTTTCAGTATTAGCCATATGGATTACTCTATTAATGATTAGAATTTTTTAGAGAACTTTATGTATAGTTTGGAGAAAATAGAGTATTTGATATAACAGTTTCATTTATAAATTTATTTCATCAGTTAGTATATTCAGAGGTTGTTTGACAGATTAAATATTCGTATGATTATTTGTTTCCCTTCTACTTCACTAATTTATTATTCTCTTATTGAGTCTGTGTGACTCACTCCATTTAATTTATTTTTAATCTAGATTCTCAGATAGTTGAGTAGCTAGTTCCTGGGATTTGTTGTTCTCCCTAAGCCTTATCTTTTGGTATATTTCCATTTTTGACAATACTTGAAGATGTATTTTTGACTCCAGTATTTTGCAGCTATAGGGCACAGTGTTATAAATTCTATTGAGTTGTATATAGTATGGTTATCCTAGTTGTGTAATATTCTACAAAGCTGATTTAGATTGTATGTACATATATATATATATATATATAGCTGGTGCATGAGAGAAACTCATGCTTGTTGAAATTTTTGAAATTTGTACTATTTTTCAGGTGAATTTAAATTTGGTTTATTCACTTTTTAGGAAAGACTACCACATTTTAAAGCCCCTTTCTATGTTTTTTTAAAGTGGTTTTTCAGCATTCTTAGTTAAGATTGCCAGACTAGGTAAGTGTTGAGTTGACTTAGCCTGTGCGCCGGTCATGGACTGAGATTGAGTCATGACACTTTTCATCACAATGCCAGCATAATCCCTTTGCAGATCTTTCCATCAATTCTTCTTGGGTGAGATGCTTAGTAGGGCCGTTAGATGTAGAAGAGGTAAGGTTGGAACATTATTATTACGTGTAGAGTAGGCTAGTGTACGATTACTACTTTGCTTACCTATTCCCTTATGACGACGTTTCACATTTAACTTTTCCTCTTATAATTGAGCAAAGGAAATTGCAGCAGACATGGTGTGGGTTTTGCATGCTTATACCTCCCCTTGAATGTCAAATCAAAGCTCTTATATAAAGGTACCCATTAGTTATTTTTCACTTCAATCTCTCGCACAATTTAATAGTCTTTCAAATTGACTCTGGTATTCTAAAATAATGGTAGTTTGGTGTATCTTAGTGTGCTCTCTATCAATATTCTCATATTTCGACGGTCCAAATCAGGTGAGAAGGCCATCAACAAATTCGTCACAAGTAGGCACATCGTAGCAAGATTCACACCATTAGATGGCTTCCCCATCAAGACTAAGACTTTGTTTGGTATTACAGAAGGAAATGAAAAGAAGGGAACACAAAAGAAAAAAAATGAAAATAAAAGAAGGGGAAAGTAAAAGAGTTATCACTCACTTTGTTTGGTATCATTCAAGGGAAAAGAAGTGATTCTTCTCTTCATTTGTTTGGTTTCATTAAAGAAAAGAATGGAAATGTATTAAATAATGTTAAATTACTTTATTACCCTTCATCTAATATTACTTAATTTCAATTTAAGAAAAAATTTATTTATTTAATTAATTAAAAGAAAATGGTTATTAGATTTTAAAAATATTATTTGATTTAAATAATTTAATTAATTTGGTAATATTGGCACATTATATAATATCAGATGAAAATCATTTACTCACACTCAAACTACCCCAAAACCAATATCCTTAACCATAATAGTCAATCTATCCCAAAACCAATATCCTTAAGCATGATAGTCAATTTATAGACTGATGGATACCAAAGAAAAAGACAAAAAGGTGGGAAATATATCACTTTCCCTCACAATCTGTTGATAAATGGAGGGATAGAAAATGTGTGGGGTCCACAAAAATTTCATCCTTTCAAATCTCTTCTTTTCTCTTGTAAATATGATACCAAACGATGGATGAAGTCATTCCTTCACCATCTTTCTTTTCCTTTTCGCTGTAAATTGCATACCAAACAAACCGTAATATATGCGATTTCAAACTTTGAGGCCTCCGGTGTTTGATGGAAGTGAATTTTTTTCAGCTCTAGAAATCCATCCAGTGGGGTATCTTCCTTCCCAATGAGGGAATTCCACCTTCATGCGAGGAGCAATGTCATACTCTCGCTCCTCCAATTTACTCCAACGGTTGGAACCAGATCCAATGGTATGACTATAGTGACTATCGCCGCGTGAAAGAGATAACTTAATCTCTTCTAGTTTCTTGAGTTTTTCTTCTAGCCTTGCCTCAACATGAAACATAAGCGATTCTTTTAAAGCCATTGCATACAAGTGCAAATCAATAATTCTCGGACTCTGTTTTGCTTATCGAGTTAAGGGCATTCGTAGGATTAGATAGCTCTGGTTACCAAATGATAAGACCCTTGTGGGTTTTATGGAAACAAATGAGAAATAAGAAGAAGAAGGATAGATGACCACTTCAAGGGGGTCTTGACCTTCAAATTAGAACATTGTTTACCGTTAGCAAAGATATATAACGGTCTATTAGCACATAATAGATACAGAGATATAAATAGATGTGGCGATGCCAGGTGATTTAGTTCAGCTATTGGGTGAGAGGACCCGTAGCTCATTTACATGGCTGGAGGGTGAGCAGATCTTAGCCATGAGATTTGTGCCGGGTGAGGCAAAGCCCCTGACTTTGGGATGAACATGAGATTTGACTTGTTAGGTAGAGATAATTCCCCAACTTTTATTATGATTCTTTCATGGATTGCTCTATTGGTGAGTAGAACTTTTAAATAGTTTTATGTTTATGTATAGTTTGGATAAAAGAAAACATTTGACATAATAGTTTCATTTATAAATTTTATTTTTATTGGTCAACATATTTTGATGTTACTTGAAAGTTTAAATATTATTGTTATTATTTATTTTTCCTTCTAATTCACTTTGTTTATGATGTCCTCATGGGGTAAATATGACCAATTTCATTTATTTTTAATTTAGATTTACAGACAACTGGGTAGTCGGTTCTTGAGATATGCTATTCTTTACAAACATATAGTTTTTTGATAGGGTTCCATATTTGTTGATGGCTAGTATTGTATTTTTTGACTCTAATATTTTACAGCTATATGAGAAGTTCATGCTTGTTGTAATTTCTAAGATTGATACTATTTTTTAAATTGAATTGAAAATTTGTGTTTATTTAGTTTTTAAAAGAGATTGTCAATTTTTTAGTAGCCTATTTCTATTTTTATTTTATTTTAAGTGATTTATTAGCATTTTTTATTAAACTTGCTAAACTAAATAAATGTTAAGTTAACTTAACTTATGCATCAATCATAACTTATGATCGGGTCATGACATAACATAAATTTAAAGTAAATGACTAATTAACTATTGAGATGGTCAATAAACTATTTTAAATTTATGTTATTAAGGATCCTTAAAATTAATAATCCTTCCTTACTTTTCTACACAAAGAAAATATAGGGAGAATATAACTTTTCTCTTCACTTTCTTTCTTTCTTTCTATATTCTCTCGTCATCCAACCAAACAAAGGGCGAGTGTGCTTTATTTTTTTTGTGGTAAAAATTATACTTCCCACTTCCCGGTTCCCTCTCAGCTTAGAAAATGAAAGCTAACCAAAAAGCCTTTCCCGCCTTCCTGAAATAAAAGTGAGCTAAAAAAAAATTCCCAATTTCTTTGGCCACAAATGTGAAGGACAACAGAGACGAGAAGATCGAAGACGAAGACGAACACGACACAGTGAAGAAAAAGCCCCATCTATTCTAATCTAATTATAATGTCGTCATGGCAGATACTCTCCGACGGCGAAAACAATTTCCAGTGGGAAATTTCTCAATTCAAACCAAACGATTGGGCCAAATGCACTAGTCCCAATGCTATCTCTTCTCTCCCTTCCATGGCCGATCTTGTTCTCCAACTCCAAGGTATCTTATCATCCATACTTTCACTCATCAGTTTCACGTTGCAATATAAATATAAATAATAAATATATAATATAAGAATGTGTTCTCACGCGCACAGCACATGAGATGATATGAGACTAATATGTTTGGTACGGTACAGGTTGTTCAAATCGCAACGAAGGCACTCCCATGTTTCGAACTGGACTGGGAAAATCCGTTCGAGTGAGTCAATCTTCTGTCGCAAAAGCTTTATCTGTCCTTGGCGAGGATGCTGCTGATGTTGATTTTGGTGCAGGTATATGGTTCTCTTCACTGTTTAAACAATTCAATTAATTGACTAATATATGTGATTTGTGATCTGGAATCCTGACTCGTAAACTGCAGGAGAAGAGCATACAATAGATAATAGTTGCAGCAGCTTCTCAAATTCTCTTTTTAAGACAGGTTCTGGAAAAAGGGTTGATATATCTTCGAATGGTCTGGCTAGAGCAAAGACATTACTGGGATTGAAAGAAGAAGATACTGTTGGTTGTAATATCCAAAGCCCTCAGCATACAACAAACAGATTGCTTGCTATTAGTGAAACATCACCTCATTTACAGCTACATAATAAAAGTGTCAACAATTATAGCAGGATGACGATGCATAATAATAATGCTTTGTCATGTCAAAATGAACCTTCAGTTGGTAGTAGTCGAAGTCAAATATTAAAGAACGGCTTTGAAAGAAAAGTTGTTGTTCAACCAGAAACATATAGTTCTGGTTCTCCTGTTGAAAAAGCTCCAATTAAATTCCACACTGCAGGTGGAAGATCTATATCTGTTTCTAATGATGCACTGCAACGTGCCAGGAGCCTTCTTGGTGACCCGGACCTGGGAGATTTCTTCGATGAGAGACAAATCAAAACTAGTTCATCTTGTGAGAGAAGTAATTATTGTAATACTCCTGAGAGCAATCATCATATGAGAAAAAGTGTAAGTGTTACATACCCCTTGGGGTCTTCTAGACAAATGGAATTTTCAACGAAGTTTCGTGGTGAAGGTATTGGGAGTAACTTAATCATGAAATTTGATGATGCTGTTGGGAATGAAAGCGATTATAGCCTGAAAAGTAGCACTTCTTGTGGGCATGGCAGGAACAAAGTGCCAGACTCAACAGCATATCACTCTTCATTGAATGGTTTTTTTTCAAAAATAGATCCACTCGCAATGTCATCAGGCAGGCCATTGGTTGATATTTCCAATACCATGAACACAGTGCATACAAACAATAAACAACAACCTGTTAGTGGGAAAAGGAGACTAGGATCACGTGTAACTGTTTCTCCCTTCAAAAGGCCTCGTAGTTCCAATGTTTCTGTCCCTTATGACCAGGATGTTGGAGTTTTTCCTAATGGTAAGCACAACTTAAAGAAATTTTTATATATTTCTTTCTTTTTCTTAGTTGCAAAGCAAAACCTATTATACTCATTTTAAGGTATGTGATCATCAGGTTTGTCTCAATTATCCTCTGGTGCATCTGGATGCAAAAGAAAGGTTTCCACCCGATATCCATTTCGATATCCAAGGATGCACATCATGGAATTTTTTGCAGTGCCTCCATTAGAGCAGAAAGGGGTGAGTATAATCTACATATGATGGATCAATGATGATTATTATCTTCTCCTAGGACCTCATTATCCTGGCACTGACAACACATTGTGCACCAAAATGAATTTAGTTGGAGCATTTTCCAAACCAGGTCAGACAGGTGACATCAGGTAATGCTGAGAAGTACATGTTCCATGACGAGTCTGGTGTACATGGTATGGGAGCAGAAGCCTTTGTCCATCTATTGACTCAGCATGGAGCTTCCACACATTTTGCTTCTAAAGAGTAAATTGCTTCTGTCCTCAACTTTTGCTTCCATTATCTGTGGAAACTGTTAAAGAGTAACTTTGCAATGTGTTTTTTTTTTTTTATCTATTCAAAGTTAGGTCAGTTAGCTAGATGAAGTGTGTCAGAAAGATATTTGCAACTTAATATATTCAATTGCTATCTGGTTGACATCTAGATATAAGTTGTTGAGTTTAAGAGCTCCTCCTCTGTGGTTAAATTTAATAATTTAGCAGGGTTTGGTACTTACAGTGCTCTTTGGTGTTTTTCATATGTATTATGCATTACACTTTACTTAAACAATGTTCTTTTGCCTAGTCTTATTTGGTATAGTTTTACATTTTCATTGCATATCTTTTTAGGTGGGTCATGAATCATTATAAGTGGATTGTCTGGAAACTAGCATGCTACCAGAGATGCTATCCAGCCAGGTCTGCTGGAAAATTTTTGACTGTATCAAATGTGCTTGAGGAATTGAAGTACAGGTATGTAACTGCCACAGTACATCATATTTTTGGGTCTATACATCCAATGACAACATTTGGTGCATAGATATGAAAGAGAAGTGAATCATGGCCACCGGTCTACCATCAAGAAAATTCTGGAAGGGGATGCATTGCCTTCTTCAATGATGACTCTCTGCATTTCTAGCATTCACTCTGATCGTGGACTGGAAAGTGGGACTTTTTTCGAGACACGAACTGGGGCTCAGACCAGTGAGGCAGTAAAAGTTGAACTAACTGATGGATGGTAAGAAATCCAACTTACATGCTGTCTGGTTGCAAAATATGAGGTCAGAAAGATTTTTCCTTGCAGGTATTCTATGAATGCCATTTTAGATGTTCCATTGTCAAAACAACGAGCTGCTGGAAGATTGTTTGTGGGACAGAAACTTCGGGTCATACGTTGGTCTTTGTTATTTATCTTACCTTCCTTGATTATGGCACAGGGATAATATTGAATTCTGTTTACACGTCTTATGCAGATCTGGGGAGCAGGATTATGCGGCTGGATTGGGCCAGTATCACCCCTTGAGGTTGAGTGAAGTATATATATATATATATATAGCTATTTTCCATCAGATGGTTTCCTCAGATTCTGTTCTAATTTCAGGTGCCATCAACAGCTAGTTTATTGCTGCACATAAATGGAACATATAGAGCTCATTGGGCAGAACGATTAGGATTTTGTAAGCATCTTTTAGTTTGTGGATGTCATTCTTTTCAGTTTTACAGAAATGTAGCATCTTGGTCTTTGAGCTTATCTTCTTATGCATGTTAAATCTAAATCTATAGGTAAGGATGCTGGTCCACCTTTGGCTTTCAGATGCATAAAAAGTAATGGCGGTCTAATCCCTCAAACTTTGGCTGGAATTACCCGCATATATCCTATTCTTTACAAGGAAAGGTAACTATTAACTGAGTATGTCCTATAGTTTCACGTGAAATACATACGATAAATTATTTTTCAGAAATATTTTCTAATTATGCAGTCAAGGAAGTTAACAACTTTTTTCCTCATTAGATTAAGCAGTGGAAAGTCTGTTATCATATCAGAGAGAATGGAGAATAAAATGATGCAACTGTACAATCAGAGGTGACTTGTTCTCATAGCAAGCTAGTTACCCTTGTTTCTATCTCTTGTTATTCATAAGAAGAAATCATGGTGGCCTACTATCTTAATGTTTCCCCATCTATCTCCTCCATCTTCTTAGTCTGATCTGAATATTTCCTGTTAATCATGAACTTTTGAGCTTGCATTTTAATTCCGTGTTTTTTTATCACACTAGATTGCATTTTGATTTCATGTTCCTTTTCCTTTTTACCGTCTTTTATATATATCCTTCCTATTTTAATGTTCATCTCATGAGGATAATTGTAAGAACAAGATAGCTTGAGATGGATGAGTGGCATGCCTAGGAAGGCTAGATTGATGAGTAAGAAGAGCAAGAGGTAATATTTGGTAACAGCTTGAACAAGAAACATAAAATACTAAAATAGAGTAAGTTATATAGCAACAAATGTGAGCAAAGGAAAAAGGAGGAACAGATTTACATGTAGTCTATAATTCTATATAAATATTGTGAAAGTAAGGAGAAAAACAGAAGCAATAACAGTTCAAAAATAGATTAAATTCTAAAACAACTCAACAGTTTTTTTTTTATTAATATATTCTAGAATAGGAAAGTTTGAGAAAGACATCAATAAAATGGTCTATTGAATCCTATTGATTATTTCTGCAATCCGCTTTTCTTTTAATGTCTGATTTCTATCTAATGTGAACATCTAGTTGGTCATCTCTGGTGAACATAATTTTGCAATAGAAATTCTTTGCCTTTAGATAGAAAGCATTTTGGTATACAATTAGGATGATTGCACGTGGTTTCTTGAAGGTTTATGGTCATGTAATAATCCAAGTTGATGAATATAGGACTAATGGATTTCATCTAAAATATGCTTAATCTAATAGGAGTTAAGAATACAAGAAAAAGACTGATAGCAACTGGACCAGATCACAGAAAATAAACTGCATGTATAGTATGTATTTCCTCTCCTGCTACTGATATCAGTGAGATTTCAGTATCAGTGGTCTGGTCTCTACCACCCAATTCCACACTCAATTCTTGCTTACCCACTGCTCACTTCTCTTCTCTCTTCTGATTCTGCCCCCTGCCCCGCCTGCCACATAAGCAGGTTGTTACAATGCAAACCCACAACATGCTGATCACACACCTTTCCCACATGCCCACATTGGTCTCCAATCCTCTGTTGCTATTCCCTTTTCTCCTAATGTATACCTTAGTTAGGGGAGGGTGCCAGTGCCTATCAAGGACCTCGTTAATTTTGGTATTAAAACTGTTCATTTACACTTCTTGATAATTGATAAATGCTAAACCTGGATTATAATATAACTTCATGGCTATAAATGGCATTAAGTGGGCAGACCCAAGTCACCCAACTCTACTGTCTTAACTGTTCTAAGAAATGTAATTTCTGTTGCCACCGTAAATTTAAATTTGTTTAGCTGCATAATGGGGTACATAAGAGGAAACAAAGAAGAATTGTAATGTATAAATATGTAACTGGTGTGTATATAGGAAAGCCAGAAAAAATAATTAGGTACTTACCATGTGGGTGTGATTGTTTTTCGTATGGCCCATTAATGTGAATTTTGTTTCTTTGTTCTGTGACTGATCACCTATACGGCCATAGGCACTCTGCTGTTGTAGAAGGCATCATTTCGGAGTCTCCAAAGGAAAGAAAAGGTTCACATATTTGTGATGACAGTGATAGTGAAGGGGCTAAGATTTATAACATGCTGGAGACAGCTGCAGAACCTGAATTCCTAATGGCAGATATGAGTCCAGAGCAGCTTAGTTCTTTTGCTGCTTTTAAGGCCAAATTAGATGTGAGGTTATATTCCTACCTTAATAGAAGTCTATATGCGGAAAGATATTTATGATTTCACATCCATCTTCAGGCAATCAGACAGTCAGAAATGGAAAAATCAATTGAGAAAGCTTTGAAAGATGCTGGCTTGAGACATAGAGAAGTCACACCACTTATGAGGTTGCGAGTAGTTGGATTAACTAATAAAACGAGACAAGACAGGCCTAAAGAAGGATTAGTAACAATCTGGAACCCAACGGAGAAGCTGGTGAGCCAATTGCAAATATTAGTCTCATTGCCTTGTGTTCATAATTTTCAGTACTTCCGTGGTTGTAGTTTTGTATGCAAGTAGTTTCCTTGTGCATGCCTGGCTTATCATTGTGCGCTTCCTTTCCTTTCTCACAATTTTTTTATTTTGTGCCACCAATATGACAGCGACGGGAGTTGGTAGAGGGAGAAGCATATGCAATTGCAGGACTCATGCCATCAGGTTCTGATTTAGACATCCTTCACTTGCGGACTACAGGATCTTCTACCAAGTGGTTGTCTTTATCTTCCAACGCAAGGGAACAGTTTAAGTAGGTATCTAACAATCAAAATAGGATGGGGAAAAAATGAATTGCTAGTGGGCTTTATTCTGGTTATGTCAAATTCTAAATCCAGCTTATTGTTGTCCTTTGTAGGCCATTTTTCAGTGGTCGAAAATCTATCCCTCTGTCAAGTTTGAGTGATATCCCTCTTTCCAAGTATTTTGACACCCTAGTCCTCCTTTATATGTATCTTTCTGCTATCAGTTAAAGAGTCGCCAGAAAATATTTGACATTGCCTTCCTCATTCTTATACAGTGAGTTCGACATTGCTGCATATGTTGTGCATGTGGGGGAGGTTTATACATCGGGTCAGCAGAAAAAACAATGGGTTTTCGTGACTGATGGATCCATCATGTCTGGTTTACAATCAGAAAAGTTAATCAATTCTTTGCTTGCCATCTGCTTTTGCTCTCCATCAATTGATTATGATTCATTTCCACCGATCAACTATAACCTAGCTGGATCTACGGTAATTACAATGTATTATCTTTTTTGTTACTGCTGTTTTTAACTTCTATATCGATTATGGATTATGATTCATTTCCACCAATTAATTGTAAACTTGTTACAATTGTCATTTTTCATTTATCAAAAGTATTTACAGCTTGATCCTTCGTACTTTCCATACAAAATAAAAATGTCATCTCTCATAATTAAGGGCATAGGGTTGCAGGCTAGCATTTATTGTTAGATATTTCAGATAAAGTTTCAATGAAACAATTATTACTACAAATAAAATGTCAGCGTTAGGTGTTTTGGCTGCCTTTGTGAAAGGCTAGCATATATTGGTAGACATTTCTGATTCAGTTTCAATGAAACTATTATTAATACAAATAACATGTCAGCGTTAGGTTTTTAGGACTTTAGGCTGTCTAGTTTGTGAAACATGTCTAAAGTTGCATTACTTCAGAAGTTGGATGAATCCTGCATCTTCATTATATGCAGGTTGGTTTCTGTAATCTTATAAAAAAGGCAAAGGACCATATAAACCATATATGGGTTGCTGATGCTACTGAAAATTCAACCTATTATTTGAGTTTTGATTCCCCGCACTGTTCTCACCTCAGAAACGCTGCCAGCTCTATCAAAAGATGGGCAAACAACTCAAGCTTGGTATGCATCATGGAACTCTTAACATATCAAAACTTGTGCTGCATGATGCAATTTCTTATAATGACGTTTTGTTTTTACTTTTCTGCAGACAATAGAGAAGCTCAAGGAAAAGGTGTTGTCTGTGGTTGGTCATTGATTGTAAAGGCTAGAAGGAGAAAGAAGCTGAACTGAAGATGTACCTAACTTAATTTGCTCTATTGTCTTTGTAATATTACTGAGTTTTCTGAAATCTATTTACATCTGTTAAAAGTTACCGGTCTTTTAACTTGTCAGCTTCATAATCGTAACTTACTGGAAAACCCCACGTAAACAAGCAGCTATTGATTGAATATCCTAATGACAATAAATTCGTAATACATACTAATATGATACATATCAATAGCCCTAAATCCTAATATTTTCCCCCATATCTAATTATCCTTATTTCATAGAGTTTAATTTTAATTCATTGTTAGTATAAAGAACTTATAAAATAATCTATTGACAGATTATTAAAAGAGTTAGACATTTTATGTAGTTGTGATAGTTAAATTTTTTTAATAATTTATTAAAACATGATTGGATGACAGTATAAATGTGTAAAAAAAAATTTATACTATACTGAATTGGATGAAAATTAAATTCTTACATAATCCTCCCTTTTATTTTTTTAAAAACAATGTACATTATATGGTGTAATTGACTCATTATAAAAGGACAGTGGAGGAACTTTCCTGAATCTAATAGGAATTGATGGTTGCATAGTGTTGGTATTTATTGGTGACAATGCCGCTGATTGCCTAAAAATGTAGTCAATCAACAAATTTTGCCACTTTTTTCTAGATTTCAGAAAGATACTTCTTCAATTCCTTAGCATGAAAATTGTTAGAGGTTGAGACATACATGCGGAATTTAGAACGCATACAAAGTATGTATTGGAAGATAGATACACGATAATAGAACACCAACTTGATATACCATTGCCTACTTGAAGACATTTTGACTTGGTTATGAATCCATTTGAATTAAACACACTAAAGGATTGTACACACTTGTGTACTTCAGGAGGATCTTCGTCTCCTTTCTCCACAATTTAACAATGTTACTTGATGGGATAGTAAAATAAGAAAGTCACCAACATGTGTAAGTGAGACACACACACATATATGGGAGAGGAGAGGAGATCTTCCCTGTCATAAAAGGTTGTCTTGGTTCCATTCATCATGGATCCAAACAATTTACACATGATCCAGCACACTAAACATGTTGGGATCAGAGCCAAAAAATTCAATACACAAGATTTTTCAACCTATTTTAATGACAATATAGTAATATGGATTTCAGGAAGTGTCATGTTACCATTCAACTAGTTTTGACTTTTGGAAACAAAAGAACCAAATCAATTGAAGCCCAAATATAAAAAGTTCTAACAGTATGTGCCTCTTTTCATAATTGTTTTTATTAGTATAAGTTGTTGACTCAAAGGGCCTTCTCCAACCTTGTAATATCCATGATTTTTTATTTATTTATTTTCATTGTTTTAAAGTTTGAGAACTTTTTAGAATGTTTGACATTTTTTTTGTGTGTTTAAAGTTATCAAACATTTTAAATAAATTAATAAGTTAGGGACAAACAATATTTTAAATATAATTAATCTTTAAAAAATTTAATCACTTATAAACTACTTAGTTAATGTAAATTATTTTTATTCCACTAATTAAGATGCAAGGATATTATTTGGGTAGGCAATGTATTGATTTTCATTTATTGTTTTTTTAAAAAGGAAAGAAGAATATGAAGAATAGATGATAGTGACATTTTTGTAATTTTAATTTTGGCCAAGGAAGGGAGATTTGTTTGTATTTCATCCTTTCTTCTCCCCTTCCCCAGCTTATTAATTGTTTGGTTGGAGGGGAATAGAGGGAATGGGATGGGATAGGATGGGAGGGGAGAGATTTTTTTAAATCTTTCTTGTTTTGTTCAATTTTTTAGAGGAGATGAGAGGGGAATGGAGGAGAGCAAAATCCCTCCTGAGTCCATTTTGACTCCCCTCCAATATTTGGGGGGATTTGGAAGGGATGGGAAGGGGGTTTAAAATATTTTAAGTAATTAGACTAAAATATCCTTCACAATTTTTTGAAATCCAGAATTGCCCCTGTTGCATTTTAGGTTATATCTGCTTTGCATTTTTTACCAGAATTACCTAGAAGCCGCAGCTACCATTGTAAGACCTATTAGTTACTATGTGATTTACCAACCATAAGTCTTACGTGGGATATATAAATATAGAAAATTCGGCAGCGTTTCCTTTGTTTCTCGAACATTACCACAAATTATAACATAAGCAGCGGATTTCCAACAACCATTTCAAACCAACTAGAGTACATATATTATACATATACACATACACATACATCAACAAGAGATCTCAGATCTCAACCAAAATATTATCAAAGTACGTAATGTTATACAAGTGTATTCTAAATACTATCCTGACTGAGCACACTAAACATATACAGAACTGAGTACATTAATAGTAGTATTCAGTTTCCCGTCATATCTACATCAGAATAATACACATCCTGTTACAGTTACATCACGGAGCTTAACTCCACCAAAATACAAATCTAAAAAATAAAGCAACAGAATCCTCCGTACTTAACCCGTAGAGGGTTCGGGGTGTTCCTGCGAATATGAGAAAGAGGTGGTGAGAACAACTTCCCAGTGAATATGAATAACTTGCAGATAAAGTATGCATGTAAGTAGATAGCAAGTATAACACAATTCACAATATACAAGTAACACCAACCAACCAATGCAATGAATGAATGCATATGATGTTCACACCTTTTATTCACACTTTTTCTTTCTCCACTTCTCTTGTTGTGCACTAACCCCTCTCGGTTAGACCCTCGCAATATGCATATGTAATGTGTTATGCCAATTCCGTTTCCTTCTAGCTCATAAGCTAGGCACCCCTCATTCTTGTACACTAACCCCTTTCGGTTAGGCCACCTCGCAATGCAATGCAAATAAGTATGCCATTTCATTTCCATCTAGCTCATCAGCTAGGCACCCCTCATTCTTGTACACTAACCCCTTCCGGTTAAGCCATCTCGCTATGCAATGCAATATTCTCATATTCATATCATGCTCATTCATAATATCATAATAACATCACATATAACCAATTCAAGCATATACAACACATAACCATTATGCTCAATTCTATCAAGCATTCGTACTTAGCTACACATCACATTATAGTGCTAAGTCATCTTTAATTCTAACCATAGCATATGGTATCAAGACCCTAGACATATGCACCACAACAACACAAACAGAGTCAACCACGGCCAGGGTGTGGTGGTAACCACGGCCATGGTTCAGAAAACAGAAACTCAACAAATTGGAAATAGAGACAACCACGGTTAGGGTGTAGTATAGGCCACGCCCGTGGTGGGTATTTCCAGAGCCAACCACGGCCAGCCCGTGGTGTGGTATTTATACACAAAACCAATCTTCCAAAGACAACCACGGCCAGACCGTGGTGGAGGCCACGGCCGTGGTTGGCCACGAGACACCAAACTTCCATTTCCAGAGAGAACCACGGTCAGGCCGTGGTGGTGACCACGCCCGTAGTTTGGAATCTGGGCAGGAATAGTGCCACACCCAACTTCAAACCAAAACCCTAATTTCCCTATGGGATCATGTCCTCAAATCCATCAAAATACACTAACCATATCATTCACTTTCATATACCTAAATCCTTAAAAACATGTAACAAAACACATCAACCTTAAGCATAGGTGAAAACCCTAGATTCAAGCTTAATCCTATATCATACACTTTCACTCTAAGAACATCATACAATAGCACAAGTAAATTCACACTCACCTTGAAGTACTCCAAACTTGATTCCAAGATGTGATTGGTAGTCAAAGCAACCTTCCCTTCAACTTCCTTCAAAACACTCAATCAAAACAACCAACTTTTAGACATGGGTGTTCTTGATTCTTAGAGATGAAAATTAGTTTCTCAAGAAACTAATACCATAGGATTGAAGAAGAGATCATAGTGATCAATAATCATCAAATAACCTAAGCCAAAAGATGTATAAAAATACTTACTTTTGGACCTTGAACCCTTGAAACAAGCTTGGCTATGGAGACTTAGCAAGATTTTGGAGAAGATGAGCCCTTTGGCTCTCCTATGCTGGCCGGCCCTCTTAAACACAAGGGGGTGAAGTTGCTTTGTCAACTTTGCCCCCCACTTATGTGGAAAAATACCAAATTGCCACTGAAGACGTAAAAGACTAAAATACCCTTGTGATTCATAAGAATTCCCAATAGGTCCTGAAGAAAATTTAATTTACCAGTAGGTCCTAACTTAGCCAGAGTAAATATAAGAGTTTAGATTTCACCTATTTCTTCCTTAGGTTTTACCAAGTTCACCAGTATAGTCAGAATCTCAAATTAATTATTCTAACTCAATCTATTATCATTTCTGTAACAGAACATACAACTCATCCAAAGAATTTAGCTAAGTCATAACATATGAAATTTAGGAATGTTACAACCATAGCCTCCCGACGTCTCTCTGCCGGTGTTTGCCGCTAACGCCGATAGTTGCTACATATAATATGTCTAAAAAAATTACAAATAAAAAAGTGTAGATTTTAATTTTGATATAATATAAAATGGTATAAAAGTAATTTAATTTTAAAATCCCTCCCCTCCTCTTGTGAACCAAACAAGGAGAGAGTTATTTTCCCTCCCCTCCCCTCTCATTCTCTAACCAAACAGAATATATAATTAAAATCTCTCCCCTCTCTTCCCCTAAACAAACCGTTACAGAACGTGACCCCTCCCAACACACAAAACCCACCAACATTTCGTTTCCCCGTCTCCATTTTACACGGACAACCCCTTCCCCTTCCTTTTATTCCATTTTCTTCCTCATTTCTCCATTTCTCTCATACCCAATTAACCTAAACCTCATCATCTTTCAACTTTATCTATTATAAATCTCTCTATTTTTCATCCCTCTCATAAACTAAAATCCCACTTTATTTTTCCAAGCCATGGTGATTGTAAGAACTTACTAACAAGTGAATTTCATGAAACCTTAGCCTAGAGTAATTTTCTCTCTCTAGGTTTTCTATTTCCTTATGTTTACATTTTTTTCTTCTTCTTCATGTTATTTGATTATAAAAATTTGTTTTTTAGCTTGCTCTAGGTAGTATAATAATTTTTAGAGAAGATACAATAATTGTTTATACTTGTTATTAGTGAGATAAAATTGTTTATTGAGTATTATAGCATTTGATATGAATGTTCATGTTGGCAAAACACTTTGATAGTGTTTGAAAATTTTTGGAGTAAAGATAAGAGAAATCTTGCTTTTTGGGTGAAATATTCACTTTTGTGAGACTTTAAACATGATTTAGGAGTAGATAAAATTTTTCTTTGATGTATTTAAATTATTTAAGAGTTTTAGAATTCTTTTAATGGCGCATAATAATTTTATTTTGGATAGAGTTGTCAGTTACTCTTCCAAACACAACTACATGAGCTTGAGTTGTTGGTGGGAGCTAATTGTGACTATCAGTCAATTTGTAAGTGGATAATAATTGTATTATTGACATATTTTAAGCTATTCAAAAATACCATTTTTATTTATATATTCTCTTTATTTCCTTTTCAACACATTTAAATTATGTTTGTTATCATATCCTAATATCTAGTATATTTAACTTAGAGCATTATAATCTTTATCACTATTTTATTTTTATTTGAGCAGCTATATCATTTATTTATTTATTATTGTGTATTTACTTTTAATAGTTTAAAGAAAAGATAGTGAGGAAATAATAATGGATTTTGTGATTTTGGAAGCGAATATCAAATAACATGAAGAAGAAAAAATAATGTAAACATGAGGAAAGAGAAAATCTAGAGAGAAAATTACTCTAGGCTAGGGTCTCATGAAACTCACTTGTTAGTAAGCTCTTACAATCACCATGGCTTGGAAAAATAAAGTGGGATTTTAGTTTTCGGCTTATAGGCGTCAAGTGTTCTGCAACTATAGGATGAGATGTTTTGTAGACATTATGTTATTGTGTATTATATTTTGGATTTAAATGTTCTGAACTGATTGAGGATGGATTTGAACATTAGCTGTATTAAAGGATGTCCATATTTTAGGGGAGTCTTTGTTGAATTTTCGGTACCACTGGACGTGTTTAAGCAATTTAATTATGTGTGTTGTCTTTTGAATTATGTTTTAATAGGTTTGCTAGACTGTGACCTTAGTTTATGCGCTGGTTACGACTTAGAATTTTGGGTCATGACAGACCTATTATCGAAGCAATTGGAAATAGTTATGTTATCCAAGATAGTGCTTTCACCACAAATGCAAGGAGGAAGTTGTAGAAGTATCATGTTATGTACTAATGTAGTAGGCGGTTCAAGTACAAGGTAAAATCAGATTGTTGGATTGATGTGATTTGGGTAGAGAGATCCAAGATCCAAAGTCAAGTAGTTGAGGAGTATATGAAATCGATTCCAACGAGAGAGAGAGAGAGAGAGAGAGGTTTAACATTGGGTCTATAACGTTTCAAGAAACTAATGGTTTGAGTTGGAGAGACAAATATAGAGGCATGAATAGAGAGATAATGAGAGAGTGAATCAGAATCCTTTACCTGATGGGTGAAGATACCTACTTAGAGTGTGTTTGGGAAATCTGAAAAAAATAAATTATACTGATAATCGATTATTTGTATAATCGATTATAATCAGAATCTGCTTTTGTTTGGGTATGTTTGCTGAAAAGTGATTTTAAGATAATCTATTTCGTTTGTATGGTATAAAAAATAATCACTTTTTCATAATAAATTACGAAAAAGGGTTTGAAGTTATTTGTTTATATTAATATTTGATGCTTTTTTAACATTAGAACTTATTTATTTTTTGTTATGTGTTATCATCAAATTTTTTTCTATTATAAGAAATTGAATAAAATTTGTAACATTTTTTATGACTGTGAAAAACATGAGAAAATATATTATTTTTTAGAATAGTTAAATAAAAACAATATATATTTTTGAATAATATAGGGAATTTTAAGATAAAAAATTATATTTTTCAAAGCAATATCACAACATGCACTAGTTTTTAAAGAATTTGAGTGGTAAATTCTAAATTAAAAAAATTGATAGTGATAGACAACATAAATTTCAATAATAAATGATATAGTGATAAACAACATAAATATTAATAATAACAGATAAAGAACTAAAAAATAAAAGCTGAAAATATAAAAATAATCTAACCATCATAAGTTAGAGATGTTAGTAAAACAACTTTGTTAAAAAAATAAAAGCTTTTCTAAAAATTTAAGTCATTTCCCAAATACTCTAAATTATTTACAAAATAGCTTTTTAGGCCAAAAAAAAGTTAAAAGATAGAAAATCTATATTTCCCAAACACACACTTATAGGCGTCAAGTGTTATAGGCTATAGCTGATTAAGGTAACCTGTTGTACTGGGTTGTTCACTTATCAAAATGTGGGCCGTGTGGAAACAATGTTGGAAGCCCAATAACGAGTTTTGGTCTAATTGGATATGTCTTGTACACTTCTCTTGTATATCGGTACTTGATTAGTTGATAGCTCTCTTACATTCAAGATTGGGTTGACATTTTTTGTCAAATGTCAAGTTGAGTGTTCACATTGCTACGTATGAGATGACCATAGTGCATACTCGATCGTATCCTTTGAGACTAACTTGGCTCTCACATTGGGCTACGAGTTCGTATGTGTGAGGAAATTGCCCAACGTTGTTAGGTTACCACGTGTTGGCTTCTGGTCTTGCGACAATTGACAACCACAATGGTTTTCTTGGATTTATTTTGCACGTGGCATGTTATGTTGGGATCTTGACCATCTTTTTGTCACATTCTTACTTTTGCTTTGGTATGTTTTATTTTCCTTTTAATATGATTGATATGATGAGTTTTATTTGCTTAAATGAACTAGAAAAATGTATACGAGCTTGAACATAGAAAGATGAAGTTCAATGGAGCATAATAGGTCAAAGTATGAATAGAAGCCCAGAAGTATAATGAGCCCTAGTGTTAGTAAAGGAACAAAGTATGGATTCTTTTATTTACTTTCTCATCTAAGCTATTTTTACTTCCATTATCGTCTAAGCTTCTTTTACTCTTTACTAATCATGGATGATGCTAAGTTATGTTATGTTAAAGGTTATGATATAAGTATGATTCTACAAGTTAAGATTAAAAGACTTAAGCACCATAATTTAATTCCCTATGCTTGGATGATGGACCTTTGATGACTATTCCCTATGCTTGGATGACTTGAAAACTTGAATTGAAGGTAGAAAATACTCATATGCCCTAGGAAGGATGAGAGCTAAAGTTCACTCTCAAAAGGAAGCCTTTGCTATGGGCTGTTACTTATATGTCCAAGAATGACAAAGAATGAAATGTTATGATAGGGATCCCTAAACAAAGAGAAAGTTTTCGAACCATGACCAAGAAGACATATAAGGCTAACATGTAATCACTAAATAATAAGACTTAATATAAAGATTGCTAACCGAAATCTTATTGTTGTCTTGCTTTACTACTTGAATCTTAGTTATATTTTGATATACTATGTTTTGTAGTTTATACAATTGAATTAACCAAGTGTTTTACTTATATGTTATTCTTTCTACTAAGAATTATTTCTCACCCTTTAGTTGAGTGTTTTTAGAGGAAGATGAGTTGTCTCAGTATATGGATTGAAATATACTATGTTTGGGTGGAATCCTCACTACATATGGGATTTGTTATATTGATCGCAGGCATCAGACTCTATTATGATTATGATACTCTCGGATCAAATACTCCTGGATCATACCCTCTTGTGTTGTAGCAACATTTAGTCCTTTGTTAGGAACAATCTAATGTCCTCACATATTCTAAGACCCTTTTGTTTTGTATACCTATGTATAGTAAATCAAGGCTCTATTTGATGTATAAGATATCAACTTTTGAGAAGTGAAGCTTTCAATAAAAAGTTGGTGTGTATTTTAATATCAAGTAGCTATTTATTTCAGTTTTGGTTCATTAGTATTTTTGGTTCATATACTTGGGTGTGGCACTACACTTTTTGGCACCCAAAGCTGTAGTTTTTCAAAGTTTGTAATTAATATGGGCAATGGAAAGGGTATGTCCCATTGGATCCATATCCTCCATTGCGAACCGTGGATGTCAATTCCCCTTTAAATTTGAGGTTTTTTTTTCTTTTCTTCCATTTTGCTTATTGTACTTATCTTTTGGTCTATTGGGGTTTCTTTTTATGCTCTCATGCTTTACGTTTATCTTGCATTGGGGATTTTGGTGAATGGTGGAACAACATTCACTCTTGCATTCATGATACGTAATATAAATTTTTTTCCTTTGATTTTTGCAAAATGGAAGGTAGTCTCTCCCATCCCTTTCCTTTGGCCATTTTGTTTTCACATTTGATGTTATATTGGTTGTTTTCGATTGGGACTGCATGAGGTGCTCCCATACAGTTTTGGGCTTTTGTGACTTTTTTGTATGGCGGTTGCATGTTGATTTCTTGGGGTGGTACATTTCCTTTTTAAATGTTGCTTATCATGTTTTTATTGAATCTTATTGGTGTGTTGTGAATATATCCAGGCAACTAAGTCAAAATTTGATAATTTCTATAAGGAGTCATCAAATTAAGCCTTGCAAATTATGATGTAATAGAGTAGTGAGCAAAGGCATCTCTCACAGGGGATTAGGTCTCACTAGGAAGTTAACAAAAAATAAAATAATAAATTAAGAAAACAATAAAGTGAAAGGGGGTTTCGGAAAAACAATGGAATTAAATAAACTAAAAGGTAAAGAATGAAAGTATTGAGATTGCAAGAGAAATGGGATAGATACAAATGAGAAGCAACAATAGTTAAGACTTGCTTATGAGATTTTTCTCCACCACTAGACTTTAGACAATGATAATTGAATTGGATATTACTCCTAATTACTAAGGAAATTACTAACTATAGATAGTAACAAGTTATGATACATTGATGTTTCCTTAATTTGTCGTTAATTAGAACAAGTTCTCTAATTAATCTCTACCGATTAACCAACCTAGAACAAGTTCTCTAGATTTAACCTGACATATTCTTTAAGTTGAGAAAGATAGGTTGATCTAGGCAATATCTATGCAAGCCCGAGTTATTTAACCTATATTGTGTTCTTCATCACATTTTATAAAAATCTAGGTCTAATTACCAATTGCAAATTGCTACTAGTGAATAGGAAAGTCATACAATTACGAATCAAGCTGTCTAATTCTAACTTTAGGTAATTATCAAATTCTATCTAGTTGTTCACTTATATGACTCAAGACAACAATCTTAGGTAATTGTCAAATTCTATTTAGTTTTAATGGAAGAATCACAATCAACTTCAATTAGAAACGAAAAGAGAGTAATGTTGTAGATTCAACTACAAATTCATGTCTTTGGCTTTGAATTCAATCTTAACTAAACAAAAATCCTAGCTTAACATGGTCTTGAGAAACAATAATGAATTAAAGAAACTCATAATGAATTCAAGAGTATGAAGGAAAAGAGAGATAAAACTGTATTAATTCTATGAATCCCTGTTGCAAATCCTCTTCAACAGGCCCTCCCTTGTATTCATCAATGTTGATCTTTTTTGCTCTTATCCCTTGATGACTCTCTAAGTGTGTAACCTTCTCTATTGGTTGTTCTCTTTTTTTGATATCCTCTAACTTCTCTATTTATGTCTAAGGTTCCCAAGGAGTGTTGAAGAGGCCTAAGCCCAAAAAGATGTTTAAAACACTTTAAAAATGATGATCACGCGACCTAGGCCATGCCTTTGGGTTAGTATCGCATGGTCATGGCCATGTCTTGCTTCCATCGTTGATTCACACGGCCTAGGCCGTGTTTCTTGAGTAAATTGTACGACCATGGCCATGTGATGGATTTTTACTACCTAAACGAGCAAATTAGATGTTATGATCAATATAAAAGTTTTAACCTTGTGTCTTAGCTTTCCAATGCATTTAGAATCATTTCATTTAGACTTTTAGCTCAAGATATTGCTATTTTACTGAATAAAGGTCTAGCATGATTGACATCAATTAGCATATTTCTATGTCATCACTTGATCTTCCATGAACTTGATTCAAAACCTCTAACAATGACATGAAATACATAAAAAAGGAAAAAATGTGTAAAGACAAGGAGAAATTAACAAATATAGCAAGAAATACATGGAATCACTCTTAAAGCAATCCAAATCAATCCAAAACAAGCACAAATTGCATGTAGAATAACAACTCATCACTTTTATGCTTTTGTGTTTTGTCGCTATCTTTCCCAAGTTCTTCTCATTATTTCATGTTATTTATTTATTTATTAATGTCTCTTCTTCTAATTTGTTCTCTCTTCTTTTTTCTTCAGATCAAATTCTATAAGATATGATTTTTGAGATGGTTTTTTGACCTGAGAGGTTTTATTGGTGGAGTGAAGTGGGCGACAAGGCCTTTTATGGCTACAAGACGATCTTCACCCAACTTGATATTCAATTGCCCTTTTCGTTGTTTTAATGTAGAACGAACCAATAAAGAAACAAGAATCCTTAATATTCTATCATGATTGTTTTATTACATTGTTTTCAAAGTAAAAAATAATTTTAATTCAATAAGCACATATTCAACCATGTGGATGGCCAAGATTGTGCCACACGGTTAAAAATCACATCTCAATCACATGATTATTTATTATCGTTAACCATTTAACAACATATGTGGATGAAAGGATATATTGAAACAATCACTTTAATTTAGGTACTTAATGTTGGAATCAAAGAACTGTTGAGAAATTAGGTTCGGAACCAAAAGAAGTTTAAAGAATTAAACCCCTCAGAGTTTTGAAGATAATAAAATGTTTACATTAGAATGAATCAGTAAAAGATTCACGTAATTCGTTTATAAATTGTTTTATCAATCCAATAATGTTTTCTAGCTTAGAAGTATGTTGATAAACTTATAACAAGGAAACAATGTGTTAACAATCTGTTACTTGTGCGTGAGTCCAATCTTTTTTTGTTTTGTCTTTTCATTAAATGAAATTAAGTATTCATCCAATAATCACTAAAATTTGTTTTTGAGTATATTGTATTTGGATCGTCCAACGTTTCCTTACTTAGCTCAGATTCAAAGTATTCGTTCAAAGCTCAAATTCAAATATGAAGAACTGTTCATCATTAAATGTTGAGAAGAACTCTAACAAAGTACATGACAAAAGAAGTCAACGAAGCCGCTTAGCTACAACTACAAAGACCAACAAATAAGGAACTTTCTGCACACTCAGATAAATCAGTATTCAGCTACCACATTCTCGGATATTCCTGATAATCAATGTCACTTTTTCAGAAGTAGTTCAACACGATATCAGCTTATGTATTTAATGCTGCTCATAACGGTAATAAATGTTTCTGTTGGACGAAGAAGCTTATGAAGGCTGTTCCAAGTGCTCTTACCTATAAATACAAATGTCTTCAAAGAAGAAAAAAAGATGCAGCAATAGAGTGATCAAAAGTGAAAAAGAATCAAAGCTCTCTTTCTTCTAATTCTTTATACTCTTATATAGAGTTCCAGTCTTGAGTTTTATCATCCATCCTCACTTGTAGTGAGTTAAACACTCAAGCACCTTTTACATTTCCTTTTTCAACTTAGTTGTTTAAGCCTGAAGAGGCTGGGTATAAAAGAATACTTATGCGTTAGAACTTGAAGAGGTTAAGAATACTTGTGAACTTGAAGAGGTGGATAATACTTGTAATCTGTGTAAAGATTAGTAAAAAAATCCTTCTTGCTGAAGGAATTGGACATAACTCTCGATTTATGAGAGTGAACCAGGATAAACATCTGGTATAAGCTTATCTTCCCGGCTTTTTTTTTTATATAAATATACCTAAAAAAAATTATATACCATTTTACCACACTTCTAAAATTATATACCAAAATACTCCTTTTTTTTTCTATGTTGAGAAGTCGGTTTGACTCAAACCGACTTCCCAACAAACCGACTTCTCAACGTGCCTTTTTTTTTAATTAAAAACCTGTTGACAAGTTGGTTTCTCAACAGGTTTTTAATTCCCAACGTTAAAATTCAATTTTTTTTAATATCCTGTTGAGAAGTTGGTTTCTCCCAAACCGACTTCTCAACAGGTTTTAAAGTTAAAAAAAAAAGCATGTTGGAAAGTCGTTTTGAGCCAAACCGACTTCTCAGCATGAAAAAAAAGAGAGTATTTTGGTATATAATTTTGAAAGTGTGGTAAAATGATAAATAAAATTTTTTTTAGGTATATTGATATAGAAAAGCCTATCTTCCCTCTGTTGAAACCAAATTTTTTATAAAAAAGGTTTAAGTACTAAATTCTTAAAAGCTGTAGCTTTCCCTGGTTAAGTTTTGAGGATAACAAAAATATTTATTTAGTTTGAACAAGTAAGTGTTTCGACAATGATATTTACAAATCACTACTTGTATGTGCGTCTATTCTGCTCGATGCTTAAAGATAACTCTTCGTGCGTCCAATATGCTATAACTCTTTGTAGGTCCAATAAATGTATTATATACTTTTACTATTGGTGCGTCCAATACTTGTATGCATATACTGTTACTTTTTATTAGTTCGTTCAATACGATCTGTCTGCCAAAGCTCGGACTCAACTCACTCTTTCAAAGTTCAAGTTCAAGCTCTCGTCCAAGTGAAATTTCAAAAATGAAGAACTGTTCCTCATTAAATGCTAGAAAAGAACTCTGACAGCTCACGGCGACAGAAGAAGTCAACTAAGCCACTTTTGCTGACATTGTCTAACAACTACAAAGATCTGCAAATAAAAAATCGTCTGCAATCTTAGACAAATCAGGACTTCGTTTTCATTGATTGGAAATCTCAGAGAATAAAAGTCACCATCAGAAGAAGTTCAGCACTTTTCCAGTAGATGTATTTAATGCTACTCAGAACGGTAATAAATGTTTCCGTTGGACGATCTAGCCCATGAAGTCTGCTCAATTTGTTCTTACTTATAAAGAGAAGAAGCAGCACTTGAAGAAATAGAGTGATCTTTGCCGAAGCATCCTACAAAGTCTAAAAAGCTTTATTTCTTCTTGGATTTCCATATACGTGTAAAAAGAAAAAGCCTTGAGATCTTGATTGTCTATTCTCATTTTGTCAGTGAGTTTTTAAACTCAAGCTTTCATCTGCTTTCAATTATTCATCTTAAGCCTTGTAAGCCTGAAGAGGCTGTGTGTAAAAGAATACTTGTGAGATAGAACCTGAAGAGGTTGAAAATACTTGTTACCTGAAGAGGTGCATAATACTTGTAATTGTGAAAAAAATTAGTTGGAAAATCCTTCTGGTTGAAGGGACTGGACGTAACTCTTGGTTGATAAGAGTGAATCAGGATAAATCTCGTGTGTAAGCTTCTCTTCTCTTCTAGTGTGCTTTATTATTTTCACTAACCTCTGGGGTTTACCATTGTGTTTATTAACAAAGATTTTTTTTATTTGGTTTTAGAACGTGTTAACCATTTTATTAAAAGTCTTTTCAAAATCCTTAGAGTCCAATAGGACTAAGTGGTGTTGGTCCTAAGCTCTTTGCTTGTTAAATTTTATCCTTCGCTGTGTTCTATTTTCTATTGAAAAGGAAAATCCTTTTATTAATCAAAAAAGGGTTAAGAAACACAATTCAACCCCCCTTCTTGTGTTTCACTTGGTTATTTCACCCTCCTCTTGTGTTTTATTTATTCACTAACATTTGGGGATTGCTATTGTTTTCTTATCAAAGGTTTTTTAAGTTAAATCTTAGAACTTTTTAGCTGCGTCCAAAGAAAAATCTTACAAAACCTTTCTATCATCCAATAGGACTGAGAAGCCTTTTATTCATCCATTGCCTGTTATCGTTTTAACCATCGTCTTGATTAATCTGTTAGTTAAAGAAAAGTTTTTCAACAAAGGTTAAGAAACACAATTCAACCCCTCTTCTTGTGTTTCACTTGATTATTTCACTTAATAAAGAAAATTGATAGTTCATGTTGACTCTTTGCCGATGCCTCAAAGTTAGGGGTGTGTGGATGCATTTTTCTCTTAATAATAATATTCATTCTAGGAGTCAATCAAGATTCAGGTTAGTGAAATATACTAGATGCACTTTTACGTGATGTTTGGTTCGCGGATTGTCTTTTCATTCCTAAGAATCTTGACATGGGAATGATTGACTTCTATGTTTAGTACAAGATTTCAAAAAACATTTTCATCCAAAAATGATTCTCGAGAATGATTTTTGTCCAACATTCCCATACTTTCATTCCTATGTGGGGAGGTGGGTTTGCAACATTTCCATGACATGAGAATATTTTTGCCATGTGAAATATCCAAAATACCTACCCTTTTATCACTATGTCATCAACTAACCATCGTTGCATTATTGTCTGCGACCACCGTTCACAGCAGCCAATCACTGGCATCCAATCATCCCATAGGCGACAACGATTAAAGGTTGCTGGTGACTTCGGCCATCTCATTAGTAGAGGTATCAAAATGGACCGAGCCCATGGGTCGGCCCAAATAGCCTGACAAAAAGCGTGGGTTGGGCTGAGAAAATCTCAGGTTGAACCAATTATGGGCCGGCCCAGCCCAGCCCGAGAATAGGCTGGCCCGATGCGGGCCGACCCGCTGGCCTGACTATGTGAAATGTCATTTTTTTGTTATATATTTAATTTTGTTATTTTTTATTCATATCTTTACTTGAATAGCTTTATTTGGATTTAAAAAAAAAAGAATCAAATTTAGTGAATACATCTAAGTATTTCTTTTTTCTCTACTTGAAATATGATGTTAATTTGTGCTAGTTCCTTGAATTGATTAATTTATGATTCAAGCAATGCTTCATGAATATATTGTAAATCATTTATGTAAAAAACAATATAGTAAATCTTCACTATTTATGTTAATGACACTTAATATAATCTGTTATATGTATATCTAATTTAGGTACATTATTTTTGTGGGCTTTGATTGATGTAGAAGTTTAATTTATTAATAACTTATTATTATAGATATAAAAAAAAGTAAAGAAAAAAAATTGAGCCCATGGGTCGACCCAGCTTAGCCCAGCCCGCAATCCGCATGGGCTGGGCTAGGTTGGCTATTTGTTAGCCCGCACCTATTGTGCGCCGGCCCGACCTGAATTGACACATCTACTTGTTGGTCATCAGAATCCAGCCACGCCTATTGTCACCTGTAACTTCAACCATTATGCTAGTCATCAGAATCTGGCGATGGTTGACTTTAGTGTGGGACTCCAGCCCCCGTGCTGTTCAAAGGAATCCGGCCACCTTTCGCTGCCACTGGTCGTTGACAGTAGCCGACGACTTTGATCATTGCGCCAGTCACTGGAATCCGACTACCCACCGACAGCAACAACAATTGATAATGATTGACAACTTCAACCACCACCAGCTGTTGAAGTAATACCCATGAATATTTTTAGTCAACTAAACGTAGTAATCATCATTCATAGGAATACCATTATTAGGTATGCTGTTCCTAGGAATATGTTTTCAAAACTTCAACCAAACTCCCGTTTTAATTCTTTGTTTTAGGCTTTTGATAATCTTTTATGTAATACTTTTGTCATATGGTATCCCATTTCATAATTTTAATTCTTCTGTATATTATCTTCTGTTTTCACTTTGCTGCAAAATCCTTTTTAGATTTATTGCCAATTCTAATTCTTTTTACATTATTAGGTAATAAAATTGTTTTTAAATTTATATTGTTAGATTATATATATATATATATATTAATTTCATTTATGTATAAATATAATTAATTTTTTAAAATATATTTATATTATTTACTATGAATATCTTATACACATTATGTTTTTTTAAAATATTTTTATCTATCATTTTATTTATATATAATGTAAAATCCTTTTTACAGTTATTTCCAATTCTAATTATTTTTACACTATTAGGTAATAAAATTGTTTTTAATTTTATATTGTTAGATTATATCTATATATATTTATATATATTATATTATAATGTCATTTATGTATAAAGATAATTAATTTTTTTAAATATGTTTGTACTATTTACTATGAATATCTTATACACATTATGTTTTTTTTAATATTTTTATTTATCATTTTATTTATATATAATGTTATATATTTTACATATTAGTATATATTTATATAATGTATAGATATATAGAAAAACTCTAGTTTGATCTAGTTGAACATTAAATTTTTGAACATATTTTTTTCTTGGTTATATTGGAAGTGCATGCATATAAGGGAGAGAGAAATATGATTTGGGGAAGGGATTAAACATCTAAAATTAATGTCACACTCAAATTTTAAGAAATTGAGCTGATTTCAATTGAGCTACAAACTTGTTGGTTAAACCTTTTTTGTTTGGTTACATTAAAAATATAAGTACCTAAGTAAATTATTAATATCATATTCAAGCCTTAAAAACTTTGACTGTGCCACTTAAGCTAGATGCTGGTTGGCAAATACAAATCCTTTGTGAAGACATTTTTTTTTGTTATTATGTAAGCACTTTTGGAGAGAAATTTTTAAAAGCCCCGTTTGGATAGGTTTATATACTTATTTAGATTTATTTATTATAATAAGCACTTATAAAGTATTTTTATTTTATTTGAATGAACTTATTAAAATAGCTTATAAAACCCTTATAAGTTATTTTGAGCTTATTTTCATAAGATAAAAATTTAAACTTATAAAAATAAACTTTTGTAAAAGTTAAAAGTACCTTAGGTACTGGTTGTTTTTATAATAATTTTTGATAAAATTAACCTTATGAGATTGACATAATTCATAGTATATTCTTCAAATACTCGATATTTATTCTAGAGAATTTATGAAAAACGCTTTTTAAAATATTTATTTAAATATTATTTAATTTATTTTAAATAATACTTATAATTATAGAATTTGTTAAATAAATTTTACTCTAATAAATAGATATTTATGCAAATGAAAACAAAGTATACACTTGTCTACGTAATCACTATATGTATAGGTGTAGTCTTTATAGACATATCAGACATGTGCCAATATCATATCTAATCCTTCAAACCTTTGACCGAAACTTTGACCGAAAAAAGAAAGTGGTTTTATATTTCTCCCATGTAAACTCTGCCTCAAGTCACCGAGTCTTCTTATCGCCTTCCTTGCCCTAGCCCTTATTGTTTCTTTCAAATGACTTATTGGCGGTAAGTTACTTGCTCCTCTACGGTACATCTAAGCCGTTTCATTGTTTTGTTCATTTGTTTCTTACTTTTTATTTGTTCATTTCCTTTGGCAATTGATTTTACTGGGGTGAATCGTACGTATAGGTCGATAAAACTCTGAAAGATGAAAATACTATGGTGAGCTTGTTGACATTGAACGACTGAGCTCTCTTGGGTCCTGGTGGGTATAATATAAGCCTTTACTTAACCTTCTTTTCTCTGGTTCGATATTCTTTTTAAAAGATAAAAGCATATTTATCATATTATATTATTATTATTACCAGGGTGGGTATCTTTGGGAGAATGGAGTATCCATGCATTTTATCATTGTCTACCCTGAAAGAAGAAAATGGGATTGGCAAAGTGAAGTCCAAGAAAAAGAGGGGATATAATGTCGAAGCTCAGGATTGTGGAAACTTGGTTCAAGATGATTTGCAAAGGAGTGGCACCGAAATTGGAACTGGAAAGACTAAACCCAATGGGAAGAAAAAATCCAAGAATCAGAAAATTGCTGAGGAGCATGCCGAGGTTCGAAAGGTTTCTCCTTACTTTCGGAATGATGATGAGAAGAAGACAGTTAAATTTGAAGCATTGGATCAGGGAAGTGACTTTGAGTCTGTTGCTTTAAAGGGTAGTAGTGGAAACATCATACAGAACAAGGGGGAAGAGAATGGAGATGAAATTGCAATTGAAAAGATCAAATCCAAAAGGAAGAGAACATCTAAGAAGCATGAGCCTGTGGTGCATGCTCAAATTCGAAAGGTTTCTCCTTTCTTTCAAAGTGACAATGAGAAGAAGGTTGATGCTGAATCACGAGTTTATGGCAGTGAGATTGGATCCATTGCTTTACTGGGTACTGGTGGAAGCTTCCTTGAAGATAAGCTGCAGGAGAATGGAAATGAAAATGTAACTGGAAAGATTAAATCCAAGTTGAAGAAGAAGGAAGACATTGAAGAAAAGAATGGAGGTGAAATTGCAATTGAAAAGATCAAATCCAAAAGGAAGAGAACATCTAAGAAGCATGCTCAAATTCGAATGGTTTCTCCTTTCTTTCAAAGTGACAATGAGAAGAAGGTTGGTGCTGAATCACGAGGTGATGACAGTGATATTGGATCCATTGCTTTACCGCGTACTGGTGGAAGTTTCATTGAAGATAGGCTGCAGGAGAATGGAAATGAAATTGTAACTGGAAAGATTAGATCCAAGATGAAGAAGAAGAAAGACATTGAGGAAAAGAATGGAGGTGAAATTGCAATTGAAAAGATCAAATCCAAAAGGAAGAGAACATCTAAGAAGCATGCTCAAAATCGAAAGGTTTCTCCTTTCTTTCAAAGTGACAATGAGAAGAAGGTTGGTGCTGAATCACGAGGTTATGACAATGATATTGGGTCCATTGCTTTACCGCGTACTGGTGGAAGTTTCATTGAAGATAGGCTGCAGGAGAATGGAAATGAAATTGTAACTGGAAAGATTAAATCCAAGATGATGAAGAAGAAAGACATTGAGGAAAAGAATGGAGGTGAAATTGCAATTGAAAAGGTCAAATCCAAAAGGAAGAGAACATCTAAGAAACATGCTCAAAATCGAAAGATTTCTCCTTTCTTTCAAAGTGACAATGAGAAGAAGGTTGATGCTGAATCACAAGGTTATGACAGTGAGATTGGATCGATTGCTTTATCGGGTACTGGTGGAAGCTTCCTTGAAGATAGGTTGCAGGAGAATG
Source organism: Styphnolobium japonicum (assembly GCA_023212625.1). Lineage (NCBI taxonomy): Eukaryota > Viridiplantae > Streptophyta > Magnoliopsida > Fabales > Fabaceae > Styphnolobium > Styphnolobium japonicum. The sequence continues at coordinate 4,440,825 of JALBWW010000010.1, forward strand.
GAAATGAAATTGTAGCTGGAAAGATTAAATCCAAGAAGAAGAAGAAAAACTTTGAGGATAAGCTGAAAAAGAATGGAAATGACGCAGAAACTAGTAATCTCAAACTCAAGAAGAGAAAACCTAAGGTTCAGAAAAATATATCCCATGTTGCTGTTAGATATGTTTCTCCTTACTTTCATAATGATTGTGGAAAGAAGGTTAATGTCAAACCATTGGATAATGAAAGCAAGTCTGAATTCATTGCTTTACCTACATGTGGAATCTTAATGGAGGATAAACTGCTGGGAAATGATAGTGGGAAGAAGATTAAACAACAGGGACATGAAAGTCATGTTGATTCTGTTGCTTTAACTGCTTCTGGAGACTTCTTTGAGGAAGAACAACAGGAAAATGGAAATAAAATTGAAACCGTTAAAATTATATCCAAGAAGAAGAGGAAAACTGAGAATAAAAAAACTGTGGAACATGTTGAAGTTAGAAAGGTTTCCCCTTACTTCCAGTGCTTAACAGGCTGTGAACAAGTTGTAAAGGCCAAGATTGAGCGGAAAAACTTGAAAGTTAAAGATTCAAGGTCGTGTGTAAACACTTCTTCTTTGAAGGTCTCTCCATACTTCCAGAAGGTGCCTAAAGTAGAAGAAAACAAAGACTTATGCTTGTTGGAAAATAAATCTAGTTGTCATGAAAACTTTGTGATGATTAAAAAAACTCTTTCAGCTTCTGAGAAGCGGGATGAGGCTTACAAAAGAAGAACTCCTGATAATACATGGAAGCCTCCACGTTCTGAGTTTTGTCTCCTTCAAGAGGATCATGTTCATGACCCTTGGAGGGTTTTGGTTATATGTATGCTTCTCAACCGGACTACTGGTTTGCAGGTATATTCATGACCATGTATTCCCTTACTGATTTAGTAGAATCTGGAGGCTTTGATTCTTTGCATGATTTATTTCCCACTTTAGCCCCTTTTCTAGGCCAATGTTTTACTATTGGCCTTGGCCTTCATATACCATGCTACTTTATCTTTCTATTTGAAAGAGTACTTTTTGGAGGCATGTATGTTTCTCACTCTGATATTCATAGCTGTTATACATGAGCAGTGCCCTTCATCTGTTGATGTGCTTTTAGAAGTCCGCATAAGTTGCTGCCATAGTTCTTGTTTTTGACTTTCTAAACTGTTTACTATGTGAGTTACTCTGTTATTTCTTGAGAAAGCAATGCTGTTTTGTCATTTTTTAAACAAGAGCTCTACGGTTAATATTTTACTCTTGTTGGGTCATAGTTAGAGAATTATGATTAATCTTGTGCTAAGTGGCAGAATTGTTGCTTCTAACTAAAGCTTGTAGATGACTTAATTTACTTACATATTGATGTTTTCTTTTCAAACTAGTCTACAGTTCTCAGAAATGCTGATGTCATTAAAAATGTTTCATTATTTCTCTTTTTTTATTAGTGGTATGCTTGATTTGCACCAGTTTTTGAATCTTATACCTATCACATGAAAGAAAGATAAAGATTATTAGTGGTATGCATATAGTATTGTAGACAAATGAAATTTATGACGTGTCTTTGGTATGTTATCAAAGTTGGTAAACATTTCATATTAATAATCTGAGTTAAGAGTTTAAAGACACTGTTTAGTCAATGTCCTCAATTCCCTGCTATATTTAATTTTCTTGGCAACTTCAGTGAATAATTTTCAAGTTATGAAATCTCCGAATAATCTCGCTTACTAAAGCCTCAACAGCTACAATGATATGTGATAGGAGCTAGTTATTGACAAGGTAAATTTCAGATACTGGTACTGATTTTGTAATGGATCCCAGTAGGGTATCCTTGATTACAGAGATGGAAAACAGAATATTAAAGGAAATAGCAAATAGAGAAACTGATAGACCCCCAACACTGTCTAAGGTGTATATTAGGAAGAGAATTAGGAGACTGTTAGGAAGCTACCTATTACTAAGGTGCATAAAAGAAAAATAAGGGAGAACATAGGGGATTATTGCTGGCTGGAAGGGATGAAAGGTGTGAGAGGCTGATAAGCATCTAAGCAACTTGGGGAACCCTCCCTTAAAAGCTAGCTATTAAGGGGGAAGAACCAAGCCACTTAAATACCCCACTAGGCAGCCCATACTACCCAATGTGGGACTTTTTGGCATCCCATACTACCAAGTCCCTATCTGAGGCTCACTAGGAGAGAGAGAAATGTTGAGAGCAATTGCCTAACAGCTGGCAGCTCATGGTTGGGGAAGAATATTTTGGTATCATACCAGAATTGGGAGGAGCACGAGATAAAAGGGAGGGAAGGATCATGGGAGGGGCATCCAGAAATTGATTGAGGATTTGGGGCCATTTGGCAGGGAGGAGCAAACCCTCGAAGTTCTGCAGGAGTGTTCTTTTTTGTTATGTTTTTTAATTGCAGAGGTCTACTTCTGCTTGTAAGGAGCTAGCCTCCATATTTTCCTCTCAATAAAACTAGGTTCCTAACAATTGGTATCAAACTCCCGATCTTGGGGAGCCCTGGATAGTACATACTAGAATGCAAAAGGCAGAGGTTCCATATTTCTTTGGTGAAGATCCTAATGGCTGGATCTACATAGTTGAGACATACTGTCGCATCAACCAAGTCCCAGAATTTGAGAAGGTATCTGTAACAACCTTTAGCTTGGAGGGAAAGGCCCTCAATTGGTTTTATTGGTGGGGATTTAGAACATCGTAGATCTTGTGGGACAATTTTCATGTGGTGCTTCTTCAACGATTCCAGCTGGAGTTCAGTTTGGATTTATCGGTCATCGTCCAAAATGAGGAACCAGCTCCTTTGGCATCTGGAAATGGGAGCGAAGATGAAGCTACGAAGGATGTTTGTGAAGTAGAGACCATCATTAATGCTCTCGACATCGTTGCTAAAGAAACATAAATGCCTTTTGATCTTGCACCTAAGAAGCTGGAGTTCGAGGTCAGTGGGAATTTCATGAGAATAGCTGAGGAATTTCCAGAACATTCTTCTCCACTCACCTTCTGCTAGCTGGTTGGTTGGTTAGTTCCTACGGTTATTGATGGTCTAACACCAGCTTTAAGATATTAACCAAGTCGATATGGTTTGGTTGTTTAAAAAAATCTTGTTTAGGTCTTGACGTCTTGTTCATATTGGTTATTAAATTTAGATACTTATGTCTGATAGGTCCTCCGATAGTTAAGTGGGGTATCGAAAGAAAAAGAAAGATAGCAGAGAAAAAGTATCAAAGAAAACCCAATGGGTCTCACTTTGCCAAGGGACGAATTCCCCCTTCAAACTGAGAAATAGTTTGTACAATCTTATTGTCTAAAAAGATGACTTTTCCTTATTACATTTCGTATATATCTCCTTACTTCTGTTACAATTCATCCTCCTAACTAACTCTTCTAACTAATTGCTTAACCTCCCGTGACCTCACTTTCTTCTAGAATACACTTATAGTTTTGGAACCTTTGGGTTCCTAACAGTATTTCCCCTCTTCTGTTGAACCTTGTCCTCAAGGTTGAATTGAGGGAACTGCTCCTGTATGAATTGAGCATCCTCCCAAGTAGCCTCCTTTGGAGGTCGATTTTGCCACTTGATCAGGAGCTGGACCACCTGGTTGTTATCCCTCATAATTAGACGTCTGTCTAACAATTGCTCTGGAAGAAACTCTTCTGCTCTTATATGTAATTCGGGGGGTAAGGTTGGTTCCACTGGTTGTTGTCCTACCCAAGGTTGTCAAACTCGCGAGTTTACGTAAACTCGTGGACTCGTAAACTCGTACGAGTTTACCTACTTTGAACATAATATTAAAAATATATATTATAGTACCAAAATATAATAAAATAGCTTAATAACATATCTATAATCAACATTCAACATCCCAACTCCATAATAAAGCAAACAAATGTAACAAAGTATGATAATACAAATTAAATCCATACATAAATGAGCAAATCATAAGTTCATAATGCTAAATCTTAAAACAACTCAAAGTCAAGAATTGAAGAATTTCAAAATTCAAGTCCTCCAACAATGTCACCACCATCATCCTCAATTTCATCACCATCATCATCATCATCATCAAGCTCTTCCTCCTCGGATGGACAAGATTCTTCATCAATTGCATTAGGGATGATATTATCAAGTTCATCTATATTAGGGTTGTTTGAACTTTCAGCATGTTCAACATTGCCCACCACATCATCAATCTCTTGGCTAGGCCTAGGAATAAGAATATGCCCAAGAAGTTGAACAACCTCTTCTTCATTAGAATCAATCCCTATTTCAGTTATCCATTCATCATCAGAATGGATTTCATCAAAGGAAATAATAGGATTTCTTCTTAGTTGTTTGCTTTTCAACTTCAAGTTGTACATGACATAAACCAAGTCATTCATCTTTTTCTGGTGCAAGTGATTTCTTCTCTTTGTATGAACCTAAACCAAATAAAAAGTCCAATATTTCATGATAATCTTATACTACTAATTATTAACAAAGTGAATTAGAAATAAGAAAGATAAGTTACTCAATTACCATTTCAAATGCACTCCAATTACGCTCACACCCAGAAGAGCTACAAGTCAAGCTAAGAACATGGATGGCAAATCTCTTTAATTTTGGACAACTATCACCATAGAAGTCCCACCATTCTGCAGGAGCCATAGTTTGCCTATTATCTCTAGCAGTATCAAGACCAAAAAGGCCTCTAACATAATGAAATTCAGCAAGCTGCACACTAATCTTGTTTCTCTCTGTCAAATCAGCCACCAATCTTCCCAAACAATTATACAGGCCTTGTTTAACCTCAGCATCATCTCTAAAATTAGGGCCATAGTGGTAGTGAGGATTGAGGTAATAAGCAGCTGCATGTAAGGGCCTATGAAGTTGTCCTTCCCACCTCTCATCAATAATTTGCCATATAGGCTCATAGCTACAAATACCAAATAAAAATTATCAAGGCCTATTACTTTATTAGAAACAAAAAAGATACATTGTAATTAACTAGTGCAAATGAACTTTACCTTTTCTTAACATTATTGAAGTTGCTTTTTATCTTTTCCTTGGCACAATCCATCCCTTCATATATGAAACCCATGGCTGGCTTTTCATCTGAATCAACCATGCGAAGAACTGTAACGAGAGGAATAGCAACCTTGAGACATATGACTATGTTCTTCCATAGACGACTATCCAAAACCATGTTTTGCACTTTTTTTCCATCATTTGTAGGAGCAAACCTACTTGATTTCCAATCATCAGAGCTAAACATGCTCATCAATCCTGCTTTGTTATCGAGAAGACAAGATAAAGTTAAATATGCAGTAGCAAATCTAGTCACAGCTGGCCTAATCAAGTCCTTCCCTTTAGTAAAATTCTTCAACATGCTAATGAGCATTGTTCTTGAGTAGATGTAGGTGGTGATCTTTCTTCCTTTCTTTATGGTTACTTGATGCACCTTCATCTTTTTTTCAAAGTCCTCCAATATCAAATCAATACAATGGGCAGCACATGGAGTCCAATACAAGTTCTTTCGTGTCTGCATCAACATCTCTCCAGCTGCTTTGTAGTTTGCAGCATTGTCAGTAACTACTTGGACAACATTTTCCTCTCCTACATAAGCAACAACATCATCCAACATCTTAAAAACTTTTTCGGTTGTTTTCGAGATGTCAGAAGTGTCCAATGAGTAGAGAAAAACAGTTCCCTTGGGACTATTGACCAAAAAGTTACAAATTGAACGCCTTTTCTTATCTGTCCATCCATCAGACATAATTGAACAACCAGTTCTCTTCCATTCCTCCCTAAACTCTTGAAGCATTGCATCAACACGAGCCATTGATTGTTTCAAATGTTTTTCTCTAATCTCATGATAAGAAGGTGGTTTGTAACCAATCCCATATCTCCCAATCATCTCACACATCTTTGTAAACTCCAAATTTTTAACACAATTAAAAGGAATGACACTTGTATAAAAGAATTGTGCAACTTGTTGATCAACTTGTTCCTTATACTCCTCCTTCATCATTGGTTAATTGTGGATTGAGTAGTGCTTCCAACCCCACTACTACCTTTTCCTTTTGTAACAAAACTCATAATACCCTTCCCTGTTCCCCGACTAGTAGCAACATTTCTTTTGTGTGACTCATCCTCTTCATCCTCAACCTCAAGATCAACACTTTTTTTTTTCTTTTGTGATGCTATTTTAGCCCCAGCAACAATTTTCAGCATTAGAGCCATAACTTCTTCAGGTACACTAACACAAGGCTCTGAATCTTCTCTACTACCAGCTAAATGATGCTTGAATCTAGAAATTCCTCCACTAATAATTTTTGCACAATATTTACATTTAACTTTTCTAGCATTTCCCTGAATATCTACCCCATGCTTCCACCCAATATCAGTCCTGTTTCCAGGAGCATTTTTTCTAGTTTTAGAAGTAACAACTTGATTGGTAGGACCTGAACCAGCAGTGTCAGACATACTGGAATGAAAAAAATAAATTATTCAGCAACATAGAAAACGAATACACAAGGCCATAACACCCACACGGCCAAAACAGAGAGACACCCACAGGCCACAACACCCACACGGCCAAAACAGAGACACACCCACACACCCACACACCCACAACACAAGGCCAAACCAGAGACACACCCACAAAAGCAGAAATGCACGCACCCACACACCCACAACAACAGAAACCCACGCACCCACAAACAGAGAAGCATAATGGAAATAGAGATGCACAGCACACACAGACTCACCTGACCAAGACGCACAACAGTGGTGAGACGTGCAGCACACCGGCGACCAAGCTGAGCTCCGACGAGGTTGTGTGGCAGCGCAACAGAGGTTGAGAACAGGTTGGGTAGGAGTGTAGCAGAGGATGATCGGGTGAGATGAGAAAAGGTTGGGTGGGAGATTCAACCTAGGTGACAAAACGGTTAGTTTTGTAAAAAAAGGGGCAAAACGACACCGTTTTGGGCTTCTCCAACCCAAATCAGAGGAGTTGTCTGAACTCAGTAGAATTGGTCCTGAACTCGTGAGTTCACCCGAGTTCACCGATTTCACCCGAGCCCATCACGGTTCGAGTTGGAGAGCGAGTTGGCATGTTTTGGCCAGTAAACTCGTAAACTCGGACAAGTTTACGTGTTGGCTCGCGAGTTTAACAACCATGTCCTACCGCCTTCTTGAGCTGGGAAACATGAAACACGGGCGCCCGAGCTTGCTCAGGGAGTTGTAGTTGGAACGCAGCAGTACCTATCTGTTTGAGCACTTCAAAAGGTCCATATTATCGGGCAGCCAACTTAGGGTGTAAGCGATGTCCAATGGTTCCTTGCCTGTGTGGGCGAACCTTGAGATAAACCCAATCTCCCACATGGACTTTAGAGGGTCGCCTATGTCTGTTTGCAAATTCCTTCATGTGATTCTGTGCCCGAGAGAGATGGTATTTGAGCTGCCTCAATGCTTCATCTCGATCCCTTAAGTCTTGGCCCACCGCTTCCACAATCACTTCACCGGGAATAAATCTAGTGAATGAAGGGGGAGCCCTCCCATAGACTAGCTCGTATGGTTTACATTTAGCCGAGGCTTGGAAACTGGTGTTAAACCAAAATTCAGCCCAATGTATGAAATCTGCCCACGATTTAGGTTGCTCAGCTGAGAAGCACCTCAAGTCTCTAGGGTCCTATTAGTGACTTCAGTTAGACCATCCGATTCGGGACGATAGGCTGTGCTCATCCGCAACTGAGTTCCCTGCTGTTTAAAGATTTCTTGCTAGAAATTACTCATGAATGCAGGGTCTCTATCACTCACAAAGGACGCCGGAATCCCGTGCAGACGCACTACTTCCTTTGCAAAGATTTCCGCCAAGGAGCGAGCTGTGTAAGGGTGTTTGATGAGGATAAAGTGAGCATATTTGCTCAATCGGTCCGCAATTACCCATATAGTATCAAACCCCTTAGATTTAGGCAGCCTTGTAATGAAATCCATACTGATGTCTTCCCACACAGCATTGGGAATAGGCAATGGTTGGAGTAAGCCCTCCGGTGAAGCTGCCTGGTACTTGCTGCGCTGGCAGACATGGCAGCTAGCCACATATTGAGTAACACTGCCCTTCATTCCCTTCCAATACAATGACTGAGCCATTCTCCGGTAAGTTCTGTAGATACCCGAATGTCCCCCCGTAGTAGTAGCATGAAATTCAGTCATGACTTTGCTCAGCTCAACATTTGCTTTTACCTCCTTATCAATTTCATCATGATCAGGCCAAAATGGCCTAGAAATAGCTAACATCTCCATGTCTTCCTCTCCTTTTCTTGAGAGTGCATCGGCCACTCTGTTTGTAGCTCCAGCCTTGTAGATAATCTCGAAGTCATACCCCATCAACTTAGCCAACCAGTTTTGCTAGTTTTGAGTGGTCACTCTTTGTTCCAGTAGGTATTTTAGGCTCCTTTGATCAGAAAATACAGTGAATTTTCTGCCAACCAGATATGGCCTCCAATGTTGAATGGCTAAACCAGTGCCATTAGCTCCTTTTCATATACTGATTTGGAGAGGGAAGTTGGTGATATTGCCTTGCTGAAATAAGCTATTGGCTGTCTTCCTTGTGATAGAACGACCCCAATACCCTTCCCTAAAGCGTCACATTCTATAGAAAAAGGTAGGTTAAAGTCAGGCAAAGCCAACACTGGGGCGGTGGTTACTGCCTCCTGTAGACTTCGAAAGGCTTCCTCAGCAGCTGAATCCCAGCAGATGGCTCCTTTCTTCAATGGTTTAGCAATCTTACCATAGTTTCTAATAAAACGACGGTAGTAGCCCGTCAATCTCAAGAAACCCCTTACTGCTTTGACATCGTTGGGGATCGGCCATTGTAAAATGCATTCAATCTTCCGTGGGTCCATGGATACCCCTTCTTGCGAGATGATATGACCCAAGTAGTCAATCCTTCTCCTCCCAAAGCTACACTTCTTTTTATTAGCATAGTATTGGGATTGCTGTAACGTTCGAAGGACCACCTCTAGGTGCTGCAAATGGGCTGCCCAAGACTTACTGTATATGAGGATATCGTAAAAAAAAAACTAGGACAAACCTACGAAGATAAGGCTGTAGGATTGAATTCATGGCGCATTGGAAGGTGGCTGGAGCGTTAGTTAGCCCGAAAGGCATAACTATGAATTCATAATGCCCTTGGTGCATCCTAAAAGCGGTTTTCGGAATGTCAGCCTCATGCATCCGAATTTGATGGTACCCTGCTCGTAAATCAATCTTGGAGAAGAAAGCTGCCCCTTGTAACTCATCCAATAACTCTTCAATAACTGGAATTGGGTATTTGTTAGGAATTGTGGCCTTATTGAGGGCCCTATAGTCCACGCAAAAACTCCAACTTCCATCCTTTTTCTTAACCAAAATAACTGGGCTAGAAAAGGGACTACAACTTGGCTGAATGATTCCTGATTCCAGCATTTCTGCCACCAACCTCTTGATTTCATTCTTCTGCACATGGGGGTAACGATAGGGTTGTACATCAACCGGGTCAGCCCCACATTTGAGAGGAATATGATGATCTACTCCTCGGTTGGGTGGTAACCCTTTTAGAGTAGAGAAGACAATAGAGAAGCTTTCCAATAGGTCTTGCAGTTGCTGTTCTGCCTCCCCATCAATTTCTCCCTTGGCCTTGTCATTCTCTTGACATATCTCCCCCAGGTTCAACAGAAAAAAATAGAGCAGTGAAGTGCACTCTACCTCAGTTAATTTGTGTAAGGCTTTCACTGAAACATTAAGATTGACCAACTGTGGATCTCCTTGGAGGCATACTGCAACATCATTCTGCATGAATGTCATACTTGAGGTACTCCAATCGGCCAACACCTTCCCTAGAGTTGCCAACCATGCCACTCCTAGAATAGCATCTATTCCCCCTAAATCAAAAACAAAAAAATCTGCCTTGACAAAGTGATCTCCTAGCATGATTTGCATACCCCGACAGCACCCTTGAGTTTGCTTTTGGAACCCATCCCAAGCCTAACTGCATGTGTGCTAGCCATGGAGACCTGCAAACCCAGATTTTGGACAATATGGGAGCCAATGAAATTATGGCTTGCCCCACTGTCAATTAAAACTGTAATCTTCGTGCCTCCCAGATCCCCCATCAATTTCATAGTTTTGGGTTGAGCGATGCCCCTAGCAAAACAAAGGAAAAGTTCCAAATTTCGACACCCCAAAACCTCGCTTTTGGTCGTTTCACGATCTTCTTCTCCACTGACTTCTAACTGCTTGTGTTCTGCCTCCACCTCCTCCCCTTCATCTTCCCCAAGGATCATTACCCGTAAATTCTTAATTGGGCAACGGTGACCCGGAGAAAACATGTCCCCACACTGAAAACATTTTCCTTCCTCCCTACGCTTGACGTATTCGTGATAAGGGAGTTGCTTAGTGCTAGAAAATCCAGAATTCCCCTTACGGGGTCCCCCATTTGATTGCGATCTCTTGTTCGGCAGGGCTCGTTGCTCCCTCACCGTTGAGCCTGCGGGCACACTAGAGCCCACCATCGACACTGAAGAGCGGACCTCATGAAGGGATCTGCACCGGGTGGAGGGCGAAAATGGGATGCTGTGATAGAAGGAGAATTACCTCGTATTCGAGTGCCCCCCAACCTTGTATCAGCCTTAAATCTTCTTCAAACCCACGAGCCAATTCGATTGCCTTCGAAAGCTCTGTAGGGTCATGAATGCGCACCTTGCTACGTAACTCAGGGCGGAGACCCCCAAGAAAGTAGCCCAAGAGCTGCTCTTCTTGCATCAAGCCCATCTTGGCCATCAAAGAATCGAAACCTCTCACATATACTTTGACAGAATTATCTTGTCTCATAGTTGCTAATTTTTTGAACACACTACCTCCCATTCTATCCCCAAATCTTCTGATCAACTCCATGGTGAATGACTCCCAAGATGCACCCAAATTCTTTTGGCGCCAAAATCTAAACCAGTGTAGCGCCACCCCTTCCATACTCACGAATGCCAGTTGAAGTTTCTCTGCCGTGGGGATCTGCTGCACCTCAAAGAACTTTTCGGCTCTTGCAATCTAGCCAATTGGGTCACCCCCTTCAAAGCTGGGTAGTTCGACTCTCTTGACCCATTTGTGACTCCCGTCATTGGACTGAGTGACACTTTTCACCGCACCAGCCCCGCATCGTTTCTTCTGGCTAGATGACGCAGGATTGCCCCCCGATCCACCTTCGTCCTCTTCTTCATCGTCATCCTCCCAATCGACTCCCTGTTTCTGCATCCACTTCTTGAGCATTTTCTTGATTTCTTCTGAAGTGGCTATGGTCTCCTTTAATTCCGCAAGCTACGCGGTGTGTTGTGACGCAAGCTTCTTGATGAACTCCACTGAGGACTCCAAAGTTTCCACCCTGACCTCCATTGTCGTTGCTCACACTGGCTCTCCCTGGCAAGATCCAGCAGGTCGGACCAATTGATAGGTCCTCCAATAGTTAAGTGGGGTATCGAAAGAAAAAGAAAGATAGCAGAGAAAGAGTATCAAAGAAAACCCAATGGGTCTCACTTTGCCAAGGGACGAATTCCCCCTTCAAACTGAGAAACAGTTTGTACAATCTTATTGTCTAAAAAGATGACTTTTCCTTATTACATTTCGTATATATCCCCTTACTTCTGTTACAATTCATCCTCCTAACTAACTCTTCTAACTAATTGCTTAACCTCCCGTGACCTCACTTTCTTCTAGAATACACTTTTAGTTTTGGAACCTCTGGGTTCCTAACAATGTCCATCAATTCATTTATGATCTGCCTTGAGTAATGTTGTTAGGTACCAGAAAAAATAGCTAGAACAGAGATGAAAATTCACTTTATTATTGCAGATTTCAGGCTTGTATCAAGGTGATAACAGTGCCTGGATCTGGAGAATGAAAAAGACAGAATACAAAGCAAGAAAGAAAGATAGCCTAGGCAGATAGAGAGTGCCCAGTCTCTCCCAAACGTCCCAGCCAATACCAGCCTGCCTCATGCAATCATCACTCCTTAGCCTTATACCCATTACAACCGAATCACTCTCTCACTACCCTCTCTACTGCCAACTCAGCAGTTAGTTACATAGTGGATAACCTTCCATTTTCTCTCTCTTGGTCACGATCCCCTACATTGCAACCCCTCTTCCTCCTCACGTACACTTTAGTTATTTTAAGGATCCTATCAACATTCCCCCCCGTCAAGGCACACCTTGTCCTCAAGCTGGAAGTCAGGAAACTAATCCATGAGTGTAGACAAAGTCTCCTAGGAGTTTTCAAAGTCTGGCAGATTTTTCCACTTAATGAGAACTTCTGTATCTCCATTTGAATTAGTTCAGATGGCAAGTGCTTCAGTTGGCTGTACTTTCAGTTCCCAATCCTCTGCTAAAAATGGAGGTAATGGTTGGTTGGTGATATCTGCAGAGATGGATTTCTTTGGCAATGAAGCATGGAAAACTGGATGCATTTGGCTGCCTGCGGGTAGCTATAGCTTATAAGCAACTGGGCTGATTTTTTCCACAATTTCATAAGGTCCTGGTACATGGGACTTAGTTTCTGATTCACCCTCTTAGCCAAAGTCTTCAATTTATATGGTTGAATCTTCAAAAGAACCCCATCTCCAACCTGATATTCTACCTCTTGTCTGTGTTTATTGGCCTGACTGCGCATTCTGTTTTGGGCTTGAACCTAATGCTCTCTCAATTCGTCCAGCATGTGATTTCTTTTTGCCATCAGCTATTGACTTCTTCTACTGAAGACTGATTCACATCACCTCGAATTAGTGCAGGGGGATCTCTCCCGTACAATGCTTTAAAAGGGGTCATTTTAGTAGCAGAGTTATAGTTGGTATTTGTCGACAATTGTTCCTTGACTTAATATTCTAAAAGATTGAATTAAATCAGGATCAAGATCAGATTATTCTGATCTGATCTGATTTAGTTATGGTTTGGGTCAGAATCAAATCATTCTGATTTGATTTGATCCCCTTTTTATTTTCTTTCCTTTTTGCATTTATTTTGTAATAAGGCAGACTGATAGGGACTTGGTAGTATGGGATGCCAAAAAGTCCCACATTGGGTAGTATGGGCTGCCTAGTGGGGTATTTAAGTGGCTTGGTTCTTCCCCCTTAATAGCTAGCTTTTAAGGGAGGGTTCCCCAAGTTGCTTAGATGCTTATCAATTGGTATCAGAGCTGGTTGTCGACGGCACGAAAAGGGCTACCTGTGGAGGGGCTGACTGGCGGAGGGGCTGATCAGAAAAGTCGAGTGAAGCAACGCCGAGTGAAGCGTCACAGAGTGCAGCCGCCGGGACGTCGGCTGTCCAGGGGCGGTGCTGTTGATAGGGACTTGGTAGTATGGGATGCCAAAAAGTCCCACATTGGGTAGTATGGGCTGCCTAGTGGGGTATTTAAGTGGCTTGGTTCTTCCCCCTTAATAGCTAGCTTTTAAGGGAGGGTTCCCCAAGTTGCTTAGATGCTTATCACAGACCTACCTATATATGTATTATTCTTACTTCTGAATCAATACAACAAAGTATTTTCCTTCTCCTTTTGTATTTTCCTCTCACACTCAGCAGCCCCTAAAATCACAGTATTTTACCAAAATTCTGCCTAACTGACATCCATTTAGGCCATTGCTTAGGTTTAATTCCAATGAGACACCTAAGCTAAGTCTCCAAACATCAATTAACCAGTTCAGTCTGCCCATCAAATTGGGGATGATAGGTGGAACTGGATTTCAGTTTGGTATGAGCAAGTTTAAATAGATCTATCCAAAAAGTATTGATGAAAACCCTGTCCTGGTCAGAAACAATGGAAGAGGGAAATCCATGGAGCCTTTGATGAAAAGTCCCACAATATCTCGAGCAGTGAAAGGATGCTCTACTGTTGTGAAGTGTGCATACTTCGTTAATCTGTCTACTTGATGCAGGAGCAGTAGAACATGAAATAATTAGTAATAGGGTTATTTTTTTTAATTTCGTAATATTTTATTTAATTTTCGCAGCTTTTGATGATGGGTAGTATTTTCGGTCAAATATGTGCTATTTAAGAGTTTAGGTGTCTTATCTGTAAGGCCCAAGGGTTTGTAATGGGTTTGGATTAGTAGTGTGTGTCAAGGATTACATTTTGGGAGTTGTTTCTTGAAAGTTGTGCCTAGGAAGTTGTAGTTAATAATCGTAATATGAAATTCCTAAGAGCTGTAAGCTGGAAGGTCCTGTTATCTGAAAGGTCTTAGCTTGCACTATAAAAGCTAAGCCTCAGCCTCTGCATAGCAACTGTTTTTGAATCATAAATCCAAAATTATAAAGAACTTCATTCTTTTCTGGTTTGTTACAGCAGAAGAACTAGCCCATTGGCTGTGTTTGACTCATTCTTCTAATCTTCTCTCAACCATTCTCTATTTCTTCATAGAACCCTATCTAGACTCTTTGTCCTACATCACTACTACTACTAGAATAGTGTCCACCCCAAAAGCCTTGGGTAATCCTCCTATAAAGTCCATAGAAAGGTCTGACCAAATGTGTGTTGGTATTGGAAGTGGTTGTAGTAGACCCATGTGACTTAAGGTCTGATATTTATTCCTCTGACAAACTTCACAACCCTTGTATTCTTTTCTTCATCCCTTCCCAGAATATCAATTCAAAAATCCTTTTGTAGGTCTTGAAAAATCCTTAGTGTCCCCCTAAAGCTGAGTCATGAAATTCCTTAAGTATTAAATCCTTTTGTAGGTCTGTAAAAATCCTGAGTGCCCCCCTAAAGCTGAGTCATGAAATTCCTTAAGTATGAGAGGAACATTGGGAGAATCCTTAGGAACCACCATTTGTCCTTTATAATATAATCTCCCCTTCTTGAATTGGAACCCTGGATGGGAGTCAGGTTGCCTCAGCAAGTCTTCAATAATCCCCCTCAATTTTTTATCAGCCTGGATTTCATCTTCCAACCCATCCCATTCATAAAACTGGACTGAAGAGAGTGCTGAATATTGTAGCTTCCTTGAAGGGGCATCGGCTACCCTGTTTTTATTCCCTGGTTTGTATTTTATCTCAAAATCAAACCCCAACAATTTCGAAACCCATTTCTGTTGTTCCTCCCCCATTATTCTTTGTTCAGCAAGAAACCTTAGGCTTTTCTGATCTGTATGCCCCACAAAATGTCTCCCAAGCAAATGATGTCTCCATTTTTGAACAGCTAGAACTATAGCCATTAACTCCCTCTGATATACAGACTTGTTCTATGCTCTGCCGGATAAGGTTTGACTCATGCAAGCAATCAGTTTCCCTTTGCATCAGTACTGCCCCTACACCCTTACCAGAAGTATCAATCTCAATCACAAAAGGTCTTTTAAAATTTGGGACTGCCAACATAGGTAAAGTAGTCATGGCTGCCTTAAGCTGATCAAAAGTACCTTGAGCCTCCCTTTCACATCCACAGGGACAAGCTAGCTAATCATATCCTTCACCCAATTCAGATCTGCAGAGACCCCTTTTTCTGAAATTAGGTGCCCCAAATACTCCAGTTGCTACTGGCTGAAACTGCACTTCTTGTTAACAAAGAGTTGATTCTTTCTCAACAACTGAAGTATTAGCTTAAGATGTTCCCTACAACTGTTTTGATCTTGTGATTGTATATTAGAATGTCATCGAAGAATACTAAAACAAACTTCCTCAAGTAAGGTTTTAGGACCTTGTTCATTAGTCCTTCCTTCATGCGAATCTAGTGATAACCAGATTTAAGATCCAATTTAGAGAATACCGCAGCCCCTAATTCATCTAGCAACTCATCAATTATAGGAATAGGGGATTTGTCAGGTATTGTCAACTTATTCAATGCCTTGTAATCTACATAGAACCTCCTTCCACCATCCTTTTTCTTTTACTAAAATAATAGGGCTGGAATAAGGACTAGTATTGGGTCTAATTAATACCCGCATGCATCATTTCACCCACTATCTTCTCAATCTCATTTTTCTGGTAATAAGGATACCTGTATGACAGGATGTTTGGGATTTGAACCCTTCCTTGAGATTGATAGCATGATCTTGTTCTCTCCTTGGGGGTAACCCATTGGGTTCCTGAAAAACATCAGCCAATTTTTCCAAAACAGGCCCTAATTTCCTCGGATAGAAGCTGCTGTCACCTCCGTTCTCCTACATAATACCCTTCTTCATCTTGTAAGGCCTTGAGCATAGTTTTCCAAGATGCTTGTGCTTTACAAAGGGAAGGATCCCCTCTTAGAGCCATCTTATTACCACCCACCTCCCAGTTAATTGTCAGATTTCTGAAATTAGCCACAATATGTCCCAAACTAGCCAACCAATCCATCCCTAAAACCACCTCTGTTCCTCCCAAATCAAACAGGAAAAAATCGTTTTAATTTCCACACCCTGCACCACAAGTACCACTTCCCTACATAACCCTCTACTCCTCACCTTTTCACCAGTTCCCACCTCCACTGTATATTCAGGAATGTCCCCAACAGAAAGGGTTAACTCCCTTACTAGTTTTCTGGAGATAAAGTTGCTGGTTGCTCCAATCCATTAGCACCAGCACTTGTCTGTGACCAATTCTTCCCCAAGTCTTCGATGATTGATTGGAAGTCAATCCAATTTTGCTGTTTAGGGATAGTTGGAGGAGGGTCTTGTCTTCCAGTTCTTGCTCCTCTCCTTCCTTCTCCATTTCCTTCTCTTCTTCCCCTATGTCCTCCATCATGAACAGCTGGTAGTGCTTGAATTTGCACACATGCTAGGCGCCCATTTTTCCCCACACTCAAAACATTAGTCCCTTTCTACTTCTTTCCCGTAGTTCAGCTTGGGAGAGTTTTCTGCCTCCATTAATTCGTTTCTCCACTTTGCCCATTTGGAGGTTTGGGTTCGAATGGGCCTTTACTCCCATAGTTGGACCTATGTATAATGGGCTGGGTCCTCCCAACTTCCCCACTGAATTGGCCTTGAAGGTAGAAGGCCCTTTTTCGTACAGCCCACCCTTGTCATTCAGTTCAAATCCCCCTTCCTCAATGCCCATTTCTTCTCTTCCAACAATAGAGCTTTATCCATGAGTTCCGATAGTGACTCCAAGTTGTACAACTTCAGTTCAACTTGCAACTCCTCTCGTAATCCATTCAAGAAAACCCCTTTGAATATCACCTTGTCTGCATTTTTCAATGGATCAGAAATCATCTCAAACTTCTCTTGATACTCCATAACCGAACCTGTTTACTTAATACTCAACATTGGCCCAAAAGTATCTTGAACCAATCCTAGTTTATAGTGTCCAATTACTGCATCCTTGAACTGTTCCCAGCTTGGAAAGGGTGTTTGTTCCTCCTCCCATCATTGATTCCAATTTAATGCTGTCTTCTAGAGCCACCAACACTGCATCTATTGCCACAGCATTTACCTTGAAATACCGCTCAACTCAGTTAATCCAACCATAGGCATCGTCCCCAGAGAAGATTGGAACCTCTAGCTTTCTTCCTCTATTTTCCCGCATCGAAGAATGGCTTCCCCTCGAAGAACTTCCTCTGCGTTTTGTTGGAGCAGAGTGAGTTTAGTAATGCGATTCAGAAATTTGAACCGAGCCCACTTTGCTATCACGCCTCTCACCCTAACTCTCCTCCTCATTGGGTCGGTTTGGAGAACGCTGATGTCGAGATCGACCTCGGGTGTAACCTCGGTTATTCCCCTTCAGCAGTTGCTTGATCTCATTCAACTGTGTTTGACTCTCGTGCCTCCATTCTTGCAAACTCTTCTCCAAGCTCCCCACTCGGGACTCCATTGCAGCTCGCTTAGTGACCATCCAAAGCTCCCAAGATCGGGAACTCTGATACCAATTGTTAGGTACCAGGAAAAATAGCTAGAACAGAGAAGAAAATTCACTGTATTATTGCAGATTTCAGGCCTGTATCAAGGTGATAACAGTGCCTGGGTTTGGAGAATGAAAAAGAGAATACAAAGCAAGAAAGAAAGATAGCCTAGGCAGTTAGAGAGTGCCTAGTCTCTCCCAAAAGTCCCAGCCTGCTTCACACAACATCACTCCTTAGCCTTATAGCCATTACAACCGAATCCCTCTCCCACTACCCTCTCTACGGCCAACTCAGCAGTTAGTTACATAGTGGACAACCTTCCATTTTCTCTCTCTTGGTCACGATCCCCTACATTGCAACCCCTCTTCCTCCTCACGTACACTTCAGTTATTTTAGGGATCCTATCAAATGTCAATGAGGTGGGTGAAAGGTTTGATTGAGAATATGTTAAATCTAAGAATCAGGACAGTTAGTCGATTGAAGTCCCATGATCTCCCACACCACCTTGTTCTCTAAGGTGAGGATTGTGCCATAGACCCAGTGGTCATTAGCAAGAGTGAAGTTTTCTGCTTTTGTTTTACGTCCTCTTTTGCATTTGAGGTTTCCTTTTAATTAAGATGAATCATAAAGGTGTGTTGTGTAAATTTCAACATGAACATTTGTTTTAATTATATGGATGTAAGTACTGTTTTGAGATAGATTATTTTGCAATGCAGGCAAGAAGGGTTATATCAGACCTTTTCAAATTATGTCCAGATGCAAAATCTTGTACTCAAGTTGCAAAAGAGGAAATTGAACAGATAATAAAGAGTCTAGGTCTTCAAAGGAAAAGGGCAATGATGTTACAGCGCTTCTCTCATGAATACTTGGATGAAAGTTGGACCCATGTAACTCAATTGCATGGTGTTGGCAAGTATGTCATATTGTGCTCTTGTGTTCACGTGTATGTGCCTTTTTTTTTTTTTTGGTTTATTTAGCTAATGCAATCTCTTATTTCCCCCCTTTTTTCCCCCTGTTGATACTGATTCTCTCAATCAGGTATGCAGCAGATGCATATGCTATATTTTGTACAGGAAAGTGGGACCGAGTGAGACCCACAGATCACATGCTAAACTATTATTGGGAATTCCTCTGTAGAATCAACCATAAATTATGAAGGACTTATATTAGTAGGAAGAGGACCTGACATTAGTTCCAAGTATGTAAGCAACAAGCGAGATAGTATGCTTTTTGGATCCACTTCGTACATTGTAAGTGGTAACTTTTACTTTAACATAGCAAGCCAATTTTTTGAGTTTTACACTTTAAGCTGACGATGTCCTTGAAAATTGTTTCAGTTTTCAAATGTTTACTTAAGTGTTATTCAGGTAAATCTTGTAACTAGTAATGTCATTAGCACCTCATAACTGTAATCATGGTTACATTTGAATTGGCTACAAATGAAATTTGTCGGTGCCCATTTATTTTGTCTTAATTTTTTAAATTTAGTTTTATTATTAATTTTTTTTTGGGTAGTGTGACAATTTCGCTTCTTTGGTTTATAGATATTTCACTTGTTCCATTTGTGAAAATTTTCTATACCGTACTGAGTGCAAGTCACTTCGTCAATAAAAAAACAATTGCACAATTGGAATGACATTCTCATGTTTTTTCTTTATTCATAATCAAACTTGAGTTATGGCGATATTTTCGTATGTAATTTGAGATTTTAAAAGGATCTTTGAATTTTGTACAATTTTAAATTTCAATTGTTTAATATTTGAATTAATATAACTTTTATATAGAAAGATAATTCTCTAAGTTGGTTTTCAATTTTGTTTTTTGTTTTTGGTGTAAATTACGATATCCATTTGCTTGAAAGGTAAAAGACTAATCCTATGGGTACTGTTAGGTGCATGAAATAGGGATTTCTCTCAACTACATTTTCTCCATACATATTGTCCCAAGGAACGAACTCAAAATAAGATGTTTAAGGTGATTGAAAGCAACGCAAGTTGGTTTCTATTTTTTTTACCTTCATAGTTCAAGTGGCAAGTTCTTTTTGGATTAGTAGATTTAGTGATCCAATCTTAACTTTAAGCTAACCATTTCTCTTTTCGCATTAGGTGACTTTCTTTGTAATAAAAAAAATTCAGATATTTTTTTTTGTCAACTACTCTAATTAACCCTTTACGTTGAGTGGTGCCCCACGGTATTTGCACATGTTAGGTTCTTTAGGTCTCCTAAAGAACTAATCCACAATCTGTAGCTTAGAGTACAAGGGTTTTTGTTGCCTATTAACTAAAGTGACTCCAACTTGGATTTGAGGAGTGAGCTGCCTATTAACTAAAGTGACTCCAACTTGGATTTGAGGAGTGAGCCTGCTTATTAGTTTGACAAACCCTCAGGTGGTAGATATTTGTTTAATTATAGGCAAATGTGCCTTAACTTTGTTTTAGATTTCATATTTGTCCCACAATTAATTTTTTTTATTTTCGTACAAAATCTTTTCAAAACGCACCAAATTCGTCTGAGTTGCTAATACTGTTAAAAATGTTAACGAAATTTGTTGGCATGACATCCTATATGAGCATAAATGCATATTTGACATTTTCTAGCTAAGATTTTTTTAAAAAAGTAATGGTTAGGGACATATTTCATGAGTTTTAAAAAGATTTGGGAAGAAAATGAAACAATATAATTGTGAGACGAAAATGAAACTTAAAGTAAAGTTAATGGATAAAAAGTAAATTTTTTTAAATGAATATTATATATAATTTTCTTTTTCAACTTCTACCTTTGAGCATTAATTAAAGGAATAATGATTTTCATATATTTTGATTATTAAAAATCACTTTAAAAATGATCTACAACAAAAAAATTGGATTTGATATTAATATTTGAATTGACTTGCATTCATAGTTATGAAAGTCAGATCATTTCTTGACTCGGGATAGGTGTTGAGTAAGTGTATCATTGGGTAAATCATTGGTCGAATCACATAAAATAAAATGAATATATGAATGTTTAATAAAAATAAGAAATACATTAAAAAATATAAAAAATATTAAGAATATAATTTAATTTCAAACTAATGAAATTTACAGCATAAGTATTTAATTTCAACAATATAGAAGTTTTAAAAGAAAGTTATGCATAAAAATTAATTGTAGGAAACTTTTTATTTTTATACCTTAACTTTACTATACGTTTCATTTTCCCACAACTATATTTTGTTTCATTTTCGTCCCAAATCTTTTAAAAACCAACATATTAGTCCTAACAGTTTCAACTAGTCAATTGGTTTAGGATTGATTTTTACATTGGTTTTTGAAAATGCAATGTGATATTCTTGGGGTAGGAGCAGAGTAGCCATTGGATCGATTCCATTACGGTCTGCTTTTAAAAACCATAGTATAAACAAGTTTTTTACTTTTAAGAAAAATTTGAAATTACTTTTAAATGTATTACAATTTTTAAGTCAATTTATTTAATGTTATATTTAATTTATAAAATCCTACATTATCATATAGTTTAGGAGGTTTCTCTAGTACCATTCCTTTCAATTAAATAGGGCATGACTATAATTGGTCACTAATTTGTATGAAATCAAGTGACAAAAATAATTGATTTAAATAAAAGTACTTCATGCCATAGAAGTTGTGCTCTTGACCCTCTTGTTAGAAGAATCAACATGAGAATTTCCCCGCGCTTCTTCGATGAACCTGCAGGAGAACCTTCACAACGATGTGATGAGGAAGCTGAATAGAAATGGTCATTCACGATTAAAGGAACATGCTCGGGGATACAATCGAGAGAAGAATATATAACTTCCTGTTAAACATTGTCTTGCAATACATGTCACTGATGTTGCCTGAAATACTTAGTTATTTGGTGTCGCCTAAAGCCCCGCCAGTGCTTTTAGCAAAACTAAAAGGATATTCCTTACCTCCAGAAAGTCAAAACTTTGCCAATACTTTTACTAATTTTGATTGTTCCTTCATTGGATATTTACACCATATTTAAAAAGAATTAAAGGAATATGACAAATTAATTTATGAGATAATATCTTTTATTGGGTATTCTCTAAAGCCCCGTCAGCGCTCTTGACGAAACTATAAAGAGATATCACTCACCTTTAGAAATTCAAAAGTGTCATTGCCATTGCAATTAACTTTGATTTTTCCTTCATCGGTGATCTTAATTCATGATTAATAATAATTAGCAAATGTGTATGAATACAACAATAATTGTTGAAGGATATGAAGAAAGTTAATCAACAGAGATGTTGAATCTTAATTTAAAATAAATAAATAAATAAGTCAAAAGCTAAGAAAAGTAAATGCTTTAATTAATAAAACCAATAATAATAGTAATAATAATAATGACCAAAAAACACACACGTGGGGCCAAGAGGGTGTCGGCCCACTTACAAGGAAATTGTCCAACACATACTAACGAGAATCATAATGAATGCATAAGATGAATACTAAAACAATTGAATATCAAAACAAAGATCAAAATTAAAAGAATAAGAGACATGATAGCATGAAGGTATCGTCACACATGGTAGAGGTGCAATATTGACAAAGGTAAACAAAAGTTCTATTTTAGATTTTCAATACAAGGGCCGGTCCGTTTGATACCTGATGACTTTGTAGACTATTTGAATGCTAGACTTGGCATGGAATAGTGTGGGGAAGTTGGCTCTGAGTCTGCTTTTGGTGCGGTTGTCTTTTTGAGCGGGCTGTGAGCTAGTGTAGGGCGTGGCTCTCATGGTGCTCTGTGTGTAAAGAGTGGGGTGCAGCTATTTGAAGTGGCTTATCAATGAATTACACAGATATTAAATGAAACAATAAGCAAGAACACACAACAACAATAAGCTCCGTCACCAAGAAATAAGAGGAAACGATAAGAAAAAGAATGAGAAAAAATCTGTGCAAAAATACCTTGTAGAGATGGTACCTTATTCTTCACTTCGTCTTTATGTCCCTCTTTTTCATCGTCTTATTTTTTCAATCACCTCTATGTTGTGTTGTGGCTCTGTCTCTAAGGTCTCCCCTTAGGGTTTTTCTACTCTTAGCTATTTATAACCTGAGCAGATGAACATCTCAATCCCCAATCAATTCAAAAATTAAATATTTTTGAATCAATTAGGATCAATTTCCATAATTTATGCACAATCATAATCAATCTCTCCATGAGAATCAGTGAATATCAAAGACAAAAGACATGGGGAACTAGAGAGTCTACCTCTTGGGACAAAAAGGAAGAGCAAATGATGGATATCAAACCTTTTATTTGAAACACCAACTCCTCCTTTCTCTCAGTTTTTTTTCTCTCAGTTTTCCTTCTCAGCCCAAAATGCCAAAGTCCCCTTTTTCTTTCTCTCCCTTGGCCTTATATCCTCTCATTGGACGTGATTAAATTTGAAACAGGGTGGTTAGGATTTTCAGATGAGCCCATCCCCTGCTTCCTCTTCCTCCGCTGCATCCTCTCCAAACTCTCACCTACTCTTCTGTTCCTTCCTCATCCCTCGGGACTCACAAGTTGATGGGGAGACGGGCTTGTGGGCTCGGCAACAAATGTGCTTAGGTGAATTGGGTGCTGGGCCGAGCCCAATAAGCAAACAATGGGTGGTGGGTTTCCTCTCCTTTTTTACTTCCTCTTATTCTAAGATATTATTATTTATTATTTATTTTTTATGCAATTAACTAAAAACAAACCCTTTTTATTTTTATTAGCTCGGACAAAATTGGGTGCTGACAGTAGCCCCTCTTTGCTTGTCCTTTCGAATAGAAAGGACACAACAAAGTAAAAAAAAGTTATCAATTTTGTTTAAGCAACCAGTCATCGTTTATTAAATCAAAATAAAAAGTCTAAGAAAATTAAGCGTTTCAAAATCCAGTAAAAGATAACCTGATTGTTCAAAAATTAGGAGCAAGTAAAAGTCAACTAGGTTATTCAAAAACACAGCATCAAACCCTAGAGTTATTCAAAAACACAAAAATCTGCAAACTAGGCTATTTAAAAGCCTATCAACCAACATTGTGTTATTAAAAAACTCAAAAAACACATACTAGGCTATTCAAAAGCCTAACAACGAACATTGGGTTATTAAAAAACCCAGAAAACACAAATTAGGCTACTCAAGAGCCTAACAACAACGATTAGGTTATTCAAAAACTCCGAAAACACAAACTAGGCTACTTAAGAGCATAACAACAAAGATTGAGTTATTCAAAAACCCAGAAACAACAAACTAGGCTATTCAAAAGCCTAACAACAAACATTGGGTTATTCAAAAACCCAACAACTAGAAATTAGGCTATTCAAAAGCCTAACAACATATATTGAGTTATTCAAAAACCCAAAAAACACAAACTAGGCTATTCAAAAGCCTAACAACAAACATTGGGTTATTCAAAAACCCAGCGACTGAAAACTAGGCTACTCAAGAGTCTAGTAATAAGTTAGATCAATGATATGCTAAGACAAAGAAAAATGCTTCTTGCAAATGCAGAGTTAATCAATGATGAATTTCAAATTTTAATTTTTTTTTAAAATTGTTGGGTAAAAAATCTCTGTTGAAATTTTCACAATTGATCTTGAAAATCTCATTTTGGATTCAACCTGAAATCCATGAAAGCTCCAATGAAATTGCATTCCCCATGAATATTTTTTTTAAAAGTGCATTCACCATTGCATCACAACACAAGTTAATCTGCTCGAGGATAACCAAGATGGCTTTAAAGCTGGAAGAAAAGGTAAGGGAATCTTGAGGAAGCAACAACGGAGATTGGGCACTTTGATACAAGCCCCCAAGTATACAATCATCACTTGATGAAAAGAAAACTCAGAACTTTTCTGTCCTCCTCAATTTGCGACGTTTCTCAGTCAGCCCCAGTTCATAACTTCAATATGCATAATGATCTATGAGATTTAAGTCCCATTTTTCTTTGCAAACGTTTGTCATTTCTTGTTTCAAACATTCAGTAAATTGTTTAAACATTCACTTCTACCAAGAAGGTACTTCAAGCATCTCATTATTCAAGGAATCTTTCTTTTTCATTACACCTTTTTTCTTCTTTTTTTTCATCATTTTTTTCAAATGGAGCAATGAGCTAAAAACTTGAAAGAAAAAGTACATATTGTCTCAAAATTGAAGTTTTTGAATATAAAAGCAATCAATTATTGATCAAAATGGACTTTATAAAGCTTGTAACGAGGCCAAGGTTATGGGTTATGAAAGAAAGGTATAAAGGCCCAAACAAGTGTTTAAGGGTTAACTGGGACCAAGGATCTTTAACTTTTCACACATCTTATGTCACATGACTTGCACTTTGTAAAACCTTATCCTAAATTACAATTAATTCCTTTATTTAATTGATCTATAATATATGGAATTTAATTTAGTTACTATGTGTACGTAGTTTTGTTCGTATTTAACATTCGTACAACATGAAATTATTTTTCGCAATTTAAATTAATAAGTAAACTTAAATGAACGTTTACTTTTACTGATAATATATGTGTTACTAATAATATAACACACCAAAATATTGTTCGTGTTCCTTACTAGAACTTATTTATATACATAGGCTTCATCTTACAAACTATTTACATAAATACATCAAAATACAAAAGGGATCTCTAACCCTATTGATGAAGCCTTTCTCCATAATGTCTCACATATATATTACAACTACATAGTTAACACACTACATAATTATACAACTACAAGAAAGTAACGAGCACAGAAACCCCTAATATCAAATATGTAGGTATCATCCTTAGGATCATGAAGTAGAGCCACATCAAAATCTATCATAATGGTGATATGATGCATCTTCTCAGGTCTCCGAGTCCTCTGGAAATATTATACATAGGAGTGAGAATTAAATTCTCAGTATGAATTCAAGCAGATAAAATAAGTGAAACAATAACTATAATATTTCTAGCTACATTAAACTGCAGAAACATTTTCATGAATAATATACTGTACAGAATACAATCAAAGAACTAGCAAGATATAACCTAAGCTTTAAGCTTTATGTCTTAATTTATCAGTACATTTAACAGCAAAATAGCTATTCTGATTCTGATTTCTTATTTTTTGTTGGGACAATTACATGTTCATGCTTATCTTTCATCTATGGGCATGACCCTATAATCTTTGCTTACATGGTCAACATAATAAAATTACTATGAAAATAGTAATAAGAGCTCTTCCTTGGCATAGGGTGTCCCCTAAACCAAATGGCCATACCACACGTTTGGGGTGGATTCTATCTGGTCCCCTGATAATTCCACTCTTCTGTTGTGGATTATCCATCTCTAGACGCATGTAAGACTTTTATGGATCACCTCCCTTACCGAGGATCACATCCAACCTTTATCTAGGAATCACCTCCCTTACGAGGATCATTTTCATCTGATTATCTGGGAATCACCTCCCTTACCGAGGATCACATCCTTGCCTTTTATATCATCTTACATATTATTATATGAGCATGTAATGTCATTCTCTAAGTTTCTAGAGTAATTGGACATTTTTTTTCTCATAAAGTCAACTTTCTTGACCTTTTTCATACATAATTACTCTTAAAAACATACTTAACTAACACTTAACCTTAGGAGCTAGGTTTTGGCCAAAACCTCAACCCTATGTGTAACACCCCGAAATTTCTATTTTTAATTGACATAATGATTTTCTCAATTTTTGTGATTTATGATGATTTTTGGGAATTTTTATGAGTTTCATTTAAATTAGGTTATTTTTCATAAATGTTATATGTCAGTTTGGGGCAGTTTCAGAAAATAAAAATACATAACTTATATTTTCGGTTTGTAAATACCTTGACTATTTATTGGGGCCGGGGAAAGTTACGAAACTCGATTCTAAGACCAGATTCTTAAGTTTTCCATTTTTGGGAATTTCTAGTTTCTGTTGACTTTATGTGTTAAATTGGGGTTATTTCGAATAATAAAATAATAATTTTAAAATTTTGACCCGTAAATGCTTTGACTATTTATTAGGAATAGGAGAGTTTACGAAACTTAAATCCGAGAACAGATTTAGAAGTTTTCCATTTTAAGGAATTTTATTATGAAACAAAATTTAGGCGTATTTTATTTTCCATTTGACGATACATACTAGTATTTATACGTAGAATACACATTCTTCTCAAAGCTTCTCCAAACTTCTACAAGCTTCAAGGTGGATGGCCAAACAAGTGGGGAGGGATAAAAATGTCTTTTCCTATAAACTTTTTAATTACCAAATTATCCTACACTTTGCCTATAAATAGACATTCAAGCATCACTTGAAAAACTCACCAATTCCTCTCCATTCTCTCTCAAATCCCAAGGCCAAACCCTTGAGTTTTCTTTTCAAAGTTTGTGATCCAAGTTCCATCCATAGTTTTAGAATCCAAACATCATTTTAGGAAGATCATGTATAGAAAGTTTCTAGGGAAGAAATCATTCTCAAAACGTTTTCTTGAGAAAATCCCAAAGTTGAAGAATTAAAAGGATATTTGTTGGTGGAAGAACAAAGAACTTTCACAAAGTTCTCTTGAGGAATTTTTAAACCAAGGTAAGGGGGAATTTTCTTTATCAACAAATCTTGTGGTAGGAAAATAGGATTTATGGTTCATGTTCTTAAAATTTCGTGTGAGTAGTTATAATTGATATTTAAATTGTTTATGCTTTATGTTTCTTGATTTATGATTTGTGCTTTGTGTTTATATGCTTTATTTTGCCTATGTGTTTTTTTATGACTTTGGAATATTGCATATATGGTAATATTAGAAGCATAATATTTCTTAAGCATACAAAGGGTTGGTTGATTTTACAAAAAAATCATGGTGGGAAAATGATGGATTTTGGTCCAAAGACCATTGAACATTTTAATCACTCAATAGTTACCAAGGAATTTATTTTATTAATTGTTTAACTTAATTAATTAGGGGATATTTAATTAAGTTAATGATTTTTTGTAAATAAATAGAAAAAGAGCAGAATTATTAAATAAAGCCAAAATAATGCTTTAATTTATACTTATGCTGTTTTAATTGATCTTTAGCAATAATAATGATAATATATCGGGAAATAATTAAATAAGCTCAAAATAGCTTTGTTTTTACGAAAAACACTTTCACGCGATTTGGAGTTTGTAGAAAACCCTTTCGTAGTTGAAAAGTGATTTTTAAAGCTCTATGCGATTAAAATGGATAGAAAACACTTTACCCGATTTGGTGTTTATAGAAAACCCTTTCGCGGTTAAAAAGTGATTTATTTATGCCTTATGTATTAAAAAATTTACAGAAAACACTTTACATGAATTGGTGTTTATAGAAAATCCTTTCGCGATTAAAAAGTAATTTATTTATGCCTTATGTATTAAAAAAATTACGGAATATGTTTTACGCGATTTGGAGTTTACAGAAAACCCTTTCGCGATTAATAAGTGAATCTTTAAGCCTAAAGCGATTTAAATATGATATTTCTATCTTACGCAATTAGGAATTTACAGAAAAAGCTTTACGCGATTGAAAAATGATTATTCTGTCTTACGCGATTGAAAAATATTAATTTTTAAATTACGCGACTTGAAAAACAGAAAAATAGTTTTACGCGATTGAAAAACGTAACAGAAATGCTACACGATTTATAAAAACATAACAGAAGTGTTACGCGACAGAAAAACTGTAGCCGGAGGGTTATATGTTTGACAAATCGTAATTGTAGTGTTACGTGATTTTTGAAATCCCGAGGGGATTGTTTTATTCTGTTTATGAATAAAATTGCATTTTTGTGTTGCATTAAGAAAAGTCTGTAAAGACTTGTGGTCAAGACTTTTAATGCCGAGAGGATTGAGTTACACCTTAGTACGGGTGCGAATTGTGTAGTGAAGATTTATGAATGATCTTGGGGACATCGGGGTGCGGCAACTCCACAGGGGGCCAGTTGGAAGCACCGCTGTGCCGTGGTAATATGATCGCAACACACCGAACGATCTTGACCAGACACTATCCTATTCCCGATTGGTGGAGAGTGTTCTCGTGAGCCAAGTTGCACAATTAAGGTTATATTGCACTTTTGGGGCTAATGAGATATGGAATATGTACTCCCAATCACTCTCTCCGACTGTTGTGTATAGCTCCATGGAGTAGGGGTCAATCATTGAGTATGTGCATAGTCAGTTGTTATACTGTTGCTTTATCTTGGTCTATGTCAAACTTGATTACTCATTGATGTGATAGTATGTATAACTGTTAAATAGTTATTATGTTGTGTAGATTGGTTGTACTATCTTTTCTATACTGCTTGATTGGTTTATGATGATATTAGAATTCACCTGTTCTATTATATTATTATATTTGTGATCTGGTTATGAAGACCAAGATGGGCGACAGGCGTGAATTCTTGGAATTCATCCAAGTCCAATTCCACGGAGGTTCGCAGGCGTGGCACGTACATTTAGAAACAGAATGTGTAGAGTATGTTGGAGACATATCTCTCACACTCCTTAGGACTCATCATGGAGATCTCATTAGTACTTTTACCATAACTTGCTTTGTAGAATTATTTATGCCAATTAGGGAGTTATGGGGTTTTGGCACCCAATACACCCCCCAAGAAGACACTGAGGTTTCTTCCGTTAGAACTCCTGGGCGTAGAACTGCTAGAATTTATGTAAGGAGGCCTACTAACTTTGGATGGCTTGCACCTGAAAGGCCTATATCGGAGGAAGATCCCGAGGAGGATGAGGAGGACCCTGAGGATGACCCTTCTCCATAGGTAGACTTTGATGGCCAGATAGGTAATAATATATTAGTATTGTACGTTTATTTAATTTCTTGTCTGTACTTATGATTTGTATTATGTATTTGTATTATGTATTACCGATAAACTTAACAGTAAGTAATATAAAGTATGTGTATTATTCATATCTTGATATGTTTATTATTACTATTCTGTTTGATTAATGTTATATCCGCGAAAAGAAATTTTGGAACTCATATTTTATATGCAGATATTATAAAAGTATTTTGAAACTTAATTTAATTTTCCGTTAAATGTGACATCCTACCGAGGGTGTTACACTATGATCTAGGTTTCTCTTAGTCATCATAAACATGTCAATTTGCTAATCTAAATTAGCCATTAAAAAGCTTAAAAATACTTCACAACTTAACCAAAAAACTATCCATTTGTTAAATTACTATTTATTTGGTCATTTTCACTATTGATTTGGTCAAGTTTTCCAATTGCTTAAACATTCATTATTTCTTAACACTTAATCATTCTTAGTCATTCTAATACTCATTTCTTTGAATCCAACTCAAATCTTAAGTTAAAAACCGTAATTTAGTTAAAATCTAACTTAAGGTTTCTTAATTTGGTTTAATACTTAACCTTCTTAATTTCCCTCATTTTCTTCCAAATCTCCACCAAGGTCATCTTTTAATCACCATAATAGAATGATTACATGTAAATTTTCAAACTTAGGCTATTTAAATCACTAGGCCGAAACCTTTCACTTGGTTTCCAAGTGATTTTTCTCAACTTCTATCACCTAACCAAGCTTGGATTTTGTCACACAATTTAATTAACCTCTAATCCATTCTCTTAACTATCAATATGAAAATTTACACACTTAAACCCTAAAGGACTAGTCTTAGCCGAAACTTACATATAACTAGGGTTTATGTATTTTTATTCCAAATTCATCAAAACTCCACCAATTCTTAATAAACCACCTAACAACTTACTAATTCACACCATAACTCTTATGTGCATGATCAAACACATTAAAACCCTAACCCCTCTAGCTTGGTCTAAACACACATAGTCAAAGTTCCTAGGGTTTTTCAATCCAAACAACTATATATCATCAAAACATAACATAAATCATTTAGGACATCATTAAAACAATCACTCAAACTAATCTTCCATGGATTTCACATCATACAAGAACCCATGATCTTCCATTTCTCAACCACAGTTTATCATCTTACAAGCATATCTAAGAGTATTCCTTGATAAAAACTCTTAAAAGACTTAAAATCAATGAAAAACTAACTAAAACTTCAAGTTTAAAAATCAAAGGATGATGGGTACTTGAACTCCTACCTCTTTCTCTTCTTTGAATACAACCTTGAGCTTGAAAACTAATGGAGAATCCTAGTTTCTTCTTTATTCTTGATAGATTCTTGGTTGGAGATTCACTTTGTAGCAATTTTCTAATTTTTTCCAATTTTTCTTTCTCTCTTTCTCTCTTCTTTCTTTCTTTTTTCTTCTTCTTTTTCTCCCTTGGCCGTGCATTCCTTTCTCTTCTATTTCTCTTCCTCTCTAACCAACCTTGTCTTGATGATTATCATCTTATTTTCTTTTTTCTTTTTTTATTATCTTGATATGATTATTTTATTAAGAGATATTTAGAAAGAAATGTTATTTTATTAAGAAATAGTATTCTATTGTTTGGCTTCTTGAAGAGGCCATAGAAATATTAATTTTTTATTCCTTATTTAGTTAAGTTCTAACTATCTAGTTAGTTTCTATCTAATTTGGTTAGTTTAGAACTAACTTAGTTAAATTATAACCAATTTAGTTAATAATTAACTACATTAGTTAGATTTTAATGAGTTTAGTTAGTTTCTAACTACGTTCCAATTTTATTTCAACTAGATGCCAACTAGATTCCATCTAGTTACACCTGTTTTGTCTTTTTCCTACTAATATTTCTAAATGACAATTTTACCCTTATGTTAATATATGATAAAATAAAAATGATAGTTATGTCTTGTTAAAAACCCTACTGTAAAGGATGTCTCTAATTATATAAGCTACACTGATTATTTTAATGGATAATCTTTGTACAAAAATAGTCTCTAAAATATTATTAACCTACAATAAGAGAAAAACTGAAAATATACTAACAATAATCTGTTCTGACCAATTACTTTTATTGATATACTAAAAATAGTAAACAACTATAATTAAATAAATAAAAATATGTCCGATGTAAATTTTTCTACCCATAAAAGGTCTGCGAAAACTAGGTGAGGTTCGGGAGTTAATTATGCACGGGGAAGGGTGGAAACTTAATCCCACAGCACTCTTGATACATTTGTCCTGAGACAGTTACCTTAAGCTAATTGTGCAAACTTTATAACCTAATTAATATCTATTTTACCCCTTTTAGCAAGTAGAGAAATTAGATAAATACACACAATTATTCCAGACAATGAGTAAACTAAATTGCGAAAATTTAAAGTTTGGCTTGACTTGCGGGCATACGTATCCCCTGCTGCAATGGGGAACTCAAAGCCACATAGTTCTTTCTAGAAAATGATTGTGGGTTGATTGATTTTAGTTAAAGAAAGAATTAATCGATTAAAAGAAAAGGAATTGATTTGATTAAAAGAGAAATGATTTGATAAAAAAAGGTTTTAGTGTGTCCTAAAGGATGAAATGCGATACTAGATTCAGTGATCTATCCCAAGAAAAATGTCTAGTGGGTACTTGACCCTTGAAGACAACTAAAACAATTTGTGGCATTGGGCCACTTATTTTGAATGATATTATTAACGTGACCTAAACGGAAAGAAATGTGGTACTAAGCTCACTGATTGATCCCAAGGAGATATTGTCTAGTGGATACTTGATCCCTGAATACAGCTAAGCGTGAACATTATGGCATTGGACCATTTATTTTATAACTCATTGTTTATGACATAAAGAGAAGTAATTATCAATGGATATTTATTAAAATCAAAATAAAGCAGCTTGCATGCAACAATAAAAACACAACAGCACAAAAAGGAGAGGACTGACCGGTCGGTCGGTAATCCGAGCAGACCAGGGAGAATCCGACAGCCCATTGGTTATACATCAAGAAACACAAACTGATCGGTCGGATGGCTGATCAGAGCTTGGGACAGGATGTACTCGATCGGGGTTAAAAACATGAGGCAACAAAAAATGATGTATCGGTCGGAAATTGTCTGGGCAGTGAGTGCTTAGTCAGTAATTGATCTTGGCAACTGTTGATTGGTCGGACAATTGGTCTGGGAAGTGGTGGTCGGTCGGAAAATTGGTATGGGAAGTGGTGGTTGGTCGGACACGAGCGCAGACTCTGTTTTTTGGTTTTTCACATATTTTGGACATGGTTTGAGGGATATTGGGGTGGGTATTGGTGCTGTGTTTAGAGGCAAAGTGTGGGATTTTTGTAAGGGCTTTGGTTGTTAATGGGTGACTTTGGATGAAAATTTTAAAAGATGCAAGCAGAGGCTTTGTTTTTGGTCTGGTGGTGGTGATTATGTTGGATGGTGATGGAGGCTTGTGCTGGTTTAAGGATTTGCAAGCTTAGGGGTGGATGTAGGTGGTCTCGGTTGATGATGGGAGGAAAAATGAGAGATAAAAACAAGAAGAGCTCCCCGAAACCCAACAGAATTAAAATTACAGCCAACATTTCAGCCAAAACACATGTAATAACGATGTTTAATGACATGAGAATCAGTGAATATAAAGACAAAAGACATGGGGAACTAGAGAATCTACCTCTTGTGATATGATCCAAGTCGGATGCATATTGTTTTTACGGATCGTCCTTGAGTTGATTTCTTATTTTAAAGAATTAAAGATGAAGATGAACACTGCATGAACAGCAACGTCACCCAATACGTGAACAGTAGCGTCAACAGTACGGAACAATGACGTGAACAGTAAACAATAAAAAAATAAACGGAAAAGATGGAAAAAGACAAGGGATGGAAGGAAGAAGACGCCACACTCTTGGGGAGTGATAAGTCAAGCGAAGATTCGCCACAAAGGTAAGGAAACCTTTGATAAGAACCAAGACGGTTCACCCAAGAACCCCAAGAGCCCCAAGAGAACAAAGCTCTCAAAAACTCACAAATGAGTGTAATTGTATTCTGAAATTCAAAGTTGACAAATGCAGCAAATACAAACCTATTTATTGGGATTGAGTTGGTGGCTAGGTCTAATTAAAAGGAGGCAGCAAGCTAATACCTTTTTAACCCTAATCCTAACACAAAAGTGGCGCAAGCCCAATTAGAAGGCAACATCTATCCCTAGATATGCTATGCACTTAGTTAAGCCCAAGCAATAGGCCCTTATTACAAAATATCCCAAAAAGAAAATAAGAAACAAAGCTAAAATGATTTAAAAGGTTCAAATACATAATTACATAAAATTTCTAAGAAGAGATCATGCCCCCACATTGGGCCTTTCATCAACTTGGTTCATTTGGACCATCTTGAGTGCTTCTTCTTCTGGAATGGGCTTGAGTGAGAGAAAATGGTTGACTTCTTTATCCAAATTCTCCTTAGCCTTCTTAGCTCTTGTCCTTGTCATTGGGCCTCCAAGTCCTTGCAGTGCATCTTTAGGCCTTGGGCCCATTAGGCTTCCTTGGTCTCCATCATAGCACATGATATGATCCAAGTCGGATGCATATTGTTTTTACGGATCGTCCTTGAGTTGATTTCTTATTTTAAAGAATTAAAGATGAAGATGAACACTGCATGAACAGCAACGTCACCCAATACGTGAACGGTAGCGTCAACAGTACGGAACAATGACGTGAACACAAAACAATAAAAAAATAAACGGAAAAGAAGGAAGAAGACAAGGGATGGAAGGAAGAAGACGCCACACTCTTGGGGAGTGATAAGTCAAGCGAGGATTCGCCACAAAGGTAAGGAAACCTTTGATAAGAACCAAGATGGTTCACCCAAGAACCCCAAGAGAACAAAGCTCTCAAAAACTCACAAAGGAGTGTAATTGTATTATGAAATTCAAAATTGACAAATGTAGCAAATACAAACCTATTTATTTGGATTGAGTTGGTGGCTAGGTCTAATTAAAAGGAGGCAGCAAGCTAACACCTTTTTAACCCTAATCCTAACACAAAAGTGGCCCAAGCCCAATTAGAAGGCAGCATCTATCCCTAGATATGCTATGCACTTAGTTAAGCCCAAGCAATAAACCCTTATAACAAAATATCCCAAAAAGAAAATAAGAAACAAAGCTAAAATGATTTATAAGGTTCAAATACATAATTAAATAAATTTTCTAAGAAGAAATCATGCCCCCACATTGGCCCCTTCATCAACTTGGTTCATTTGGACCATCTTGAGTGCTTCTTCTTCTGGAATGGGCTTGAGTGAGAGAAAATGGTTGACTTCTTTATCCAAATTCTCCTTAGCCTTCTTAGCTCTTGTCCTTGTCATTGGGCCTCCAAGTCCTTCCAGTGCATCATTGGGCCTTGGGCCCATTGGCTTCCTTGGTCTCCATCATAGCACATGATATGATCCAAGTCGGATGCATATTGTTTTTACGGATCGTCCTTGAGTTGATTTCTTATTTTAAAGAATTAAAGATGAAGATGAACACTGCATGAACAGCAACGTCACCCAATACGTGAACAGTAGCGTCAACAAGATTTTAACAATGACGTGAACAGTAAACAATAAAAAAATAAACGGAAAAGATGGAAAAACACAAGGGATGGAAGGAAGAAGACGCCACACTCTTGGGGAGTGATAAGTCAAGCAAAGATTCGCCACAAAGGTAAGGAAACCTTTGATAAGAACCAAGATGGTTCACCCAAGAACCCCAAGAGAACAAAGCTCTCAAAAACTCACAAAGGAGTGTAATTGTATTCTGAAATTCAAAGTTGACAAATGCAGCAAATACAAACCTATTTATTTGGATTGAGTTGGTGGCTAGGTCTAATTAAAAGGAGGCAGCAAGCTAACACCTTTTTAACCCTAATTCTAACACAAAAGTGGCGCAAGCCCAATTAGAAGGCAGCATCTATCCCTA
Source organism: Styphnolobium japonicum (assembly GCA_023212625.1). NCBI lineage: Eukaryota > Viridiplantae > Streptophyta > Magnoliopsida > Fabales > Fabaceae > Styphnolobium > Styphnolobium japonicum. Next base: position 4,476,484 of record JALBWW010000010.1, read on the forward strand.
GATATGCTATGCACATAGTTAGGCCCAAGCAATAGGCCTTTATTACAAAATATCCCAAAAAGAAAATAAGAAACAAAGCTAAAATGATTTATAAGGTTCAAATACATAATTAAATAAAATTTCTAAGAAGAAATCATGCCCCCACATTGGGCCCTTCATCAACTTGGTTCATTTGGACCATCTTGAGTGCTTCTTCTTCTGGAATGGGCTTGAGTGAGAGAAAATGGTTGACTTCTTTATCCAAATTCTCCTTAGCCTTCTTAGCTCTTGTCCTTGTCATTGGGCCTCCAAGTCCTTGCAGTGCATCTTTGGGCCTTGGGCCCATTGGGCTTCCTTGGTCTCCATCATAGCACATGATATGATCCAAGTCGGATGCATATTGTTTTCACGGATCGTCCTTGAGTTGATTACTTATTTTAAAGAATTAAACATGAAGATGAACACTGCATGAACAACAACGTCACCCAATACGTGAACGTTAGCGTTGACAGTACGGAACAATGACGTGAAAAGTAAACAATAAAAAAATAAACGGAAACGATGGAAAAAGACAAGGGATGGAAGGAAGAAGACGCCACACTCTTGGGGAGTGATAAGTCAAGCGAAGATTTTCCACAAAGGTAAGGAAACCTTTGATAAGAACCAAGATGGTTCACCCAAGAACCCCAAGAGAACAAAGCTCTCAAAAACTCACAAAGGAGTGTAATTGTATTCTGAAATTCAAAGTTGACAAATGCAACAAATACAAACCTATTTATTTGGATTGAGTTGGTGGCTAGGTCTAATTAAAAGGAGGCAGCAAGCTAACACCTTTTTAACCCTAATCCTAACACAAAAGTGGCCCAAGCCCAATTAGAAGGCAGCATCTCTAACGAGATATGCTATGCACATAGTTAGGCCCAAGCAATAGGACTTTATTACAAAATATCCCAACAAGAAAATAAGAAACAAAGCTAAAATGATTTATAAGGCTCAAATACATAATTAAATAAAATTTCTAAGAAGAAATCATGCCCCCACATTGGGCCCTTCATCAACTTGGTTCATTTGGACCATCTTGAGTGCTTCTTCTTCTGGAATGGGCTTGAGTGAGAGAAAATGGTTGATTTCTTTATCCAAATTCTCCTTAGCCTTCTTAGCTATTGTCCTTGTCATTGGGCCTCCAAGTCCTTGCAGTGCATCTTTGGGCCTTGGGCCCATTGGGCTTCCTTGGTCTCCATCATAGCACATGATATGATCCAAGTCGGATGCATATTGTTTTCACGGATCGTCCTTGAGTTGATTACTTATTTTAAAGAATTAAACATGAAGATGAACACTGCATGAACAACAACGTCACCCAATACGTGAACGGTAACGTTGATAGTACGGAACAATGACTTGAACAGTAAACAATAAAAAATTAAACGGAAAAGATGGAAAAAGACAAGGGATGGAAAGAAGAAGACGCCACACTCTTGGGGAGTGATAAGTCAAGCAAAGATTCGCCACAAAGGTAAGGAAACCTTTGATAAGAACCAAGATGGTTCACCCAAGAACCCCAAGAGAACAAAGCTCTCAAAAACTCACAAAGGAGTGTAATTGTATTCTGAAATTCAAAGTTGACAAATGCAGCAAATACAAACCTATTTATTTGGATTGAGTTGGTGGCTAGGTCTAATTAAAAGGAGGCAGCAAGCTAACACCTTTTTAACCCTAATCCTAACACAAAAGTGGCGCAAGCCCAATTAGAAGGCAACATCTATCCCTAGATATGCTATGCACATAGTTAGGCCCAAGCAATAGGCCTTTATTACAAAATATCCCAACAAGAAAATAAGAAACAAAGCTAAAATGATTTATAAGGTTCAAATACATAATTAAATAAAATTTCTAAGAAGAAATCATGCCCCCACATTGGGCCCTTCATCAACTTGGTTCATTTGGACCATCTTGAGTGCTTCTTCTTCTGGAATGGGCTTGAGTGAGAGAAAATGGTTGACTTCTTTATCCAAATTCTCCTTAGCCTTCTTAGCTCTTGTCCTTGTCATTGGGCCTCCAAGTCCTTGCAGTGCATCTTTGGGCCTTGGGCCCATTGGGCTTCCTTGGTCTCCATCATAGCACATGATATGATCCAAGTCGGATGCATATTGTTTTCACGGATCGTCCTTGAGTTGATTACTTATTTTAAAGAATTAAACATGAAGATGAACACTGCATGAACAACAACGTCACCCAATACGTGAACGTTAGCGTTGACAGTACGGAACAATGACGTGAACAGTAAACAATAAAAAAATAAACGGAAACGATGGAAAAAGACAAGGGATGGAAGGAAGAAGACGCCACACTCTTGGGGAGTGATAAGTCAAGCGAAGATTTTCCACAAAGGTAAGGAAACCTTTGATAAGAACCAAGATGGTTCACCCAAGAACCCCAAGAGAACAAAGCTCTCAAAAACTCACAAAGGAGTGTAATTGTATTCTGAAATTCAAAGTTGACAAATGCAACAAATACAAACCTATTTATTTGGATTGAGTTGGTGGCTAGGTCTAATTAAAAGGAGGCAGCAAGCTAACACCTTTTTAACCCTAATCCTAACACAAAAGTGGCCCAAGCCCAATTAGAAGGCAAGATCTCTAACGAGATATGCTATGCACATAGTTAGGCCCAAGCAATAGGACTTTATTACAAAATATCCCAACAAGAAAATAAGAAACAAAGCTAAAATGATTTATAAGGCTCAAATACATAATTAAATAAAATTTCTAAGAAGAAATCATGCCCCCACATTGGGCCCTTCATCAACTTGGTTCATTTGGACCATCTTGAGTGCTTCTTCTTCTGGAATGGGCTTGAGTGAGAGAAAATGGTTGATTTCTTTATCCAAATTCTCCTTAGCCTTCTTAGCTATTGTCCTTGTCATTGGGCCTCCAAGTCCTTGCAGTGCATCTTTGGGCCTTGGGCCCATTGGGCTTCCTTGGTCTCCATCATAGCACATGATATGATCCAAGTCGGATGCATATTGTTTTCACGGATCGTCCTTGAGTTGATTACTTATTTTAAAGAATTAAACATGAAGATGAACACTGCATGAACAACAACGTCACCCAATACGTGAACGGTAACGTTGATAGTACGGAACAATGACTTGAACAGTAAACAATAAAAAATTAAACGGAAAAGATGGAAAAAGACAAGGGATGGAAAGAAGAAGACGCCACACTCTTGGGGAGTGATAAGTCAAGCAAAGATTCGCCACAAAGGTAAGGAAACCTTTGATAAGAACCAAGATGGTTCACCCAAGAACCCCAAGAGAACAAAGCTCTCAAAAACTCACAAAGGAGTGTAATTGTATTCTGAAATTCAAAGTTGACAAATGCAGCAAATACAAACCTATTTATTTGGATTGAGTTGGTGGCTAGGTCTAATTAAAAGGAGGCAGCAAGCTAACACCTTTTTAACCCTAATCCTAACACAAAAGTGGCGCAAGCCCAATTAGAAGGCAACATCTATCCCTAGATATGCTATGCACATAGTTAGGCCCAAGCAATAGGCCTTTATTACAAAATATCCCAACAAGAAAATAAGAAACAAAGCTAAAATGATTTATAAGGTTCAAATACATAATTAAATAAAATTTCTAAGAAGAAATCATGCCCCCACATTGGGCCCTTCATCAACTTGGTTCATTTGGACCATCTTGAGCGCTTCTTCTTCTGGAATGGGCTTGAGTGAGAGAAAATGGTTGACTTCTTTATCCAAATTCTCCTTCGCCTTCTTAGCTCTTGTCCTTGTCATTGGGCCTCCAAGTCCTTGCAGTGCATCTTTGGGCCTTGGGCCCATTGGGCTTCCTTGGTCTCCATCATAGCACATGATATGATCCAAGTCGGATGCATATTGTTTTCACGGATCGTCCTTGAGTTGATTACTTATTTTCAAGAATTAAACATTAAGATGAACACTGCATGAACGACAACGTCACCCAATACGTGAACGGTAGCGTTGACAGTACGGAACAATGACGTGAACAGTAAACAATAAAAAAATAAACGGAAACGATGGAAAAAGACAAGGGATGGAAGGAAGAAGACGCCACACTCTTGAGGAGTGATAAGTCAAGCGAAGATTTTCCACAAAGGCAAGGAAACCTTTGATAAGAACCAAGATGGTTCACCTAAGAACCCCAAGAGAACAAAGCTCTCAAAAACTCACAAAGGAGTGTAATTGTATTCTGAAATTCAAAGTTGACAAATGCAACCAATACAAACCTATTTATTTGGATTGAGTTGGTGGCTAGGTCTAATTAAAAGGAGGCAGCAAGCTAACACCTTTTTAACCCTAATCCTAACACAAAAGTGGCCCAAGCCCAATTAGAAGGCAGCATCTGTCCCTAGATATGCTATGCACATAGTTAGGCCCAAGCAATAGGCCTTTATTACAAAATATCCCAAAAAGAAAATAAGAAACAAAGCTAAAATGATTTATAAGGTTCAAATACATAATTAAATAAAATTTCTAAGAAGAAATCATGCCCCCACATTGGGCCCTTCATCAACTTGGTTCATTTGGACCATCTTGAGTGCTTCTTCTTCTGGAATGGGCTTGAGTGAGAGAAAATGGTTGACTTCTTTATCCAAATTCTCCTTAGCCTTCTTAGCTCTTGTCCTTGTCATTGGGCCTCCAAGTCCTTGCAGTGCATCTTTGGGCCTTGGGCCCATTGGGCTTCCTTGGTCTCCATCATAGCACATGATATGATCCAAGTCGGATGCATATTGTTTTCACGGATCGTCCTTGAGTTGATTACTTATTTTTAAGAATTAAACATGAAGATGAACACTGCATGAACAACAACGTCACCCAATACGTGAACGGTAGCGTTGACAGTACGGAACAATGACGTGAACAGTAAACAATAAAAAAATAAACGGAAACGATGGAAAAAGACAAGGGATGGAAGGAAGAAGACGCCACACTCTTGGGGAGTGATAAGTCAAGCGAAGATTCGCCACAAAGGTAAGGAAACCTTTGATAAGAACCAAGATGGTTCACCCAAGAACCCCAAGAGAACAATGCTCTCAAAAACTCACAAAGGAGTGTAATTGTATTCTGAAATTCAAAGTTGACAAATGCAGCAAATACAAACCTATTTATAAGGATTGAGTTGGTGGCTAGGTCTAATTAAAAGGAGGCAGCAAGCTAACACCTTTTTAACCCTAATCCTAACACAAAAGTGGCCCAAGCCCAATTAAAAGGCAGCATCTATCCCTAGATATGCTATGCACTTAGTTAAGCCCAAGCAATAGGCCCTTATTACAAAATATCCCAAAAAGAAAATAAGAAACAAAGCTAAAATGATTTATAAGGTTCAAATACATAATTAAATAAAATTTCTAAGAAGAAATCATGCCCCCACATTGGGCCCTTCATCAACTTGGTTCATTTGGACCATCTTGAGTGCTTGTTCTTCTGGAATGGGCTTGAGTGAGAGATAATGGTTGACTTCTTTATCCAAATTCTCCTTAGCCTTCTTAGCTCTTGTCCTTGTCATTGGGCCTCCAAGTCCTTGCAGTGCATCTTTGGACCTTGGGTCCATTGGGCTTCCTTGGGTCCATTGGGCTTCCTTGGTCTCCATCATAGCACATGATATGATCCAAGTCGGATGCATATTGTTTTTACGGATCGTCCTTGAGTTGATTACTTATTTTAAAGAATTAAAGATGAAGATGAACACTGCATGAACAACAACGTCACCCAATACGTGAACGGTAGCGTTGACAGTACGGAACAATGACGTGAACAGTAAACAATAAAAAAATAAACGGAAACGATGGAAAAAGACAAGGGATGGAAGGAAGAAGACGCCACACTCTTGGGGAGTGATAAGTCAAGCGAAGATTCGCCACAAAGGTAAGGAAACCTTTGATAAGAACCAAGATGGTTCACCCAAGAACCCCAAGAGAACAATGCTCTCAAAAACTCACAAAGGAGTGTAATTGTATTCTGAAATTCAAAGTTGACAAATGCAGCAAATACAAACCTATTTATAGGGATTGAGTTGGTGGCTAGGTCTAATTAAAAGGAGGCAGCAAGCTAACACCTTTTTAACCCTAATCCTAACACAAAAGTGGCCCAAGCCCAATTAAAAGGCAGCATCTATCCCTAGATATGCTATGCACTTAGTTAAGCCCAAGCAATAGGCCCTTATTACAAAATATCCCAAAAAGAAAATAAGAAACAAAGCTAAAATGATTTATAAGGTTCAAATACATAATTAAATAAAATTTCTAAGAAGAAATCATGCCCCCACATTGGGCCCTTCATCAACTTGGTTCATTTGGACCATCTTGAGTGCTTCTTCTTCTGGAATGGGCTTGAGTGAGAGAAAATGGTTGACTTCTTTATCCAAATTCTCCTTAGCCTTCTTAGCTCTTGTCCTTGTCATTGGGCCTCCAAGTCATTGCAGTGCATCTTTGGGCCTTGGGCCCATTGGGCTTCCTTGGTCTCCATCATAGCACATGATATGGTCCAAGTCGGATGCATATTGTTTTTACGGATCGTCCTTGAGTTGATTTCTTATTTTAAAGAATTAAAGATGAAGATGAACACTGCATGAACAGCCACGTCACCCAATACGTGAACGGTAGCGTCAACAGTACGCAATGTTTTAAAGAACGGTTGAACCGGATAATCGGAGAAGAGAGCGGTTCAAGGTTTGATCGGTTTGATCGGTTGAACCGGTGGTTGAACCGGTATACTATATACTATATATATATATAACTAATCATAAAAATCATAAACCGCTTTGTAGTGTTGTCACCTATTTTGTGAAAAAGAATGATTAAAATTGTGGAAACTCCAAATCTAACTTCTAAAAATGCTAAATCCTATGTTTTTCTTAAAAAAAGAACCATTTTCTTCTTTCTTTTTTAATAAAAATTCAATTTAAAAGTTGATGACCGGTCCAACCGGTTTTTTATTTCCGGTTTTTTACCGGTTTAACCGGTTCAACCGGTTATTTTTATAATTTTTGCGGTTTAACCGCTCGGGCGGTTCTTTGGTTGAACCAGAACCGGTGGAGCTTCCGGTCCACGGTCCAACCGGTTGAACCGGTCCGGTTGGACCGGTTTTTAAAACAATGACAGTACGGAACAATGACGTGAACAGTAAACAATAAAAAAATAAATGGAAAAGATGGAAAAAGACAAGGGATGGAAGGAAGAAGACGCCACACTCTTGGGGAGTGATAAGTCAAGCAAAGATTCGCCACAAAGGTAAGGAAACCTTTGATAAGAACCAAGATGGTTCACCCAAGAACCCCAAGAGAACAAAGCTCTCAAAAACTCACAAAGGAGTGTAATTGTATTCTGAAATTCAAAGTTGACAAATGCAGCAAATACAAACCTATTTATAGGGATTGAGTTGGTGGCTAGGTCTAATTAAAAGGAGGCAGCAAGCTAACACCTTTTTATCCCTAATTGATCAATCAATTTGAGACACTTATGTTAGCTTTGTATTAGGCTTTATTAGATGTTTATTGTGCCCAATATTAGTGTTTTAGATGTGTTTAATGTTGTTGGGCTTCATTGGGTTTTAATGTAAATATTGGATAATTTTTGGATTTTGATGCATTTTGACCTTTCTTCCTTGGTTAGGCCATAACTTGGGACTCGGTGATCCAATTGAGGTGATCTTGGTGTCTTTGGAAAGCTAAGACAAGGACCTACAAGTTTTATGAAGAACTCAAGAGCTGGTTCGGACTTCTAAGGACCCAAAATAGCCTTGCAATACAGAGTGAGTTTGCTGTCACGGAACCATCTGGGCAGTATATACATATTGGACTATATAGTGGGTTATAGCATCCTCTTGGGCTGAAACTTGGTCATTTGAAAGATAAGACCCATATCTCCAACTTCACTGAAGACTATTTTGTCAATAGATGTCGTTTTAGGCATGATAATGAAGCTACAATTTGGTTTGAATTTGGAAACACGTTCTTCCAACCTAACTTGAGGTAGTGTAGTGTTTTTGGCATTTCTGGAGTTCTAAAAGTCCAAATGACATGATTCAAATTGGAGATTTTCAAGGAGACAACTGGCTACAACTTTGATGAAGACATCCAAGCCAAAATGCACCGTCTAGGTGATGAATTTGAAGCCAGAAGTCGGATAAGAGTTGTTGACTAAAAGCCACCAACCATACACCAACCCACCTACCATGCACCAACCCACCAACCATGCATCAAGCTTCCATTTTTGACAATTTTCATATTCTTATAGCTTGTATTCAGATTATGTACATGTACAAATTGGCTTCTAGGATTAGTATAAATAGACCCAACCTCTTTGTATTAGGGAGATTCAATTTGGAAGTAAGTTTCAAGAAAGTTTGAGTATTTGTTAGAGTTTTCTTTCTCTTCTTCTCCATTCTCTTTAGAATTTCGTTTTTGTTTTTTATTTCTGAGTTCTTCCTTCCCATCCATGGAAGGCTAGGCTCTCATAATCAATCCAAGGGATTAGCCATCTAGATGTTTAATTTGGAGATCTTGTTTTGCTTGTTCATATTGCTTAATTGTTATTCAAGTTTCTTTTCTTCCTCTTTTGATTTTTATCTAGATTAAATTGCTTAATTTGATTTAGATGTTGATGTGGTAATAGCTTTATTATCATGTATTCAAAGAGGATCACAAAGATTAAACAATATATTAAAGCTTTTTGATAGATTGTTTAGCTTGGTTAAATTCTAGATCTTAAGTTAATCTATGTTGGATGGTGCTTACTTTATCAAACCATGGTTAATCAAATCCTAGATGCTTATCTAGTAGAGAATTCTTGGATCATGTTAAGGCTTCTTGATGTGATCTAAGGCCAAGAACACGGTTAGCAATTAAGTGAATTCCTTGTGATCAATGATGAGTTAAACTCAAGATCGGTAAATTTCCTTGGATTGGTTGTTTCTTTAAATTTGTTAATTACTTTTCTTTAATTCAACTAGTGTATTATCTTTATAAATCATCAAAACCCCCCTTTTTATTTATCTTGATCTGATTAAATCTTTGTTTTATTGGATCCTTGAGAGACGATTCGGTTCATGTTCTATACTACAAATTAGTTTGCGAACCGGTAATTATAATTATTTGACGGGGTCTCGACAACCTCTTGTCACTAATCCTAACACAATAGTGGCCCAAGCCCAATTTGAAGGCAGCATCTATCCCTAGATATGCTATGCACTTAGTTAAGCCCAAACAATAGGCCCTTATTACAAAATATCCCAAAAAGAAAATAAGAAACAAAGCTAAAATGATTTAAAAGGTTCAAATACATAATTAAATAAAATTTCTAAGAAGAAATCATGCCCCCACATTGGGCCCTTCATCAACTTGGTTCATTTGGACCATCTTGAGTGCTTCTTCTTCTGGAATGGGCTTGAGTGAGAGAAAATGGTTGACTTCTTTATCCAAATTCTCCTTAGCCTTCTTAGCTCTTGTCCTTGTCATTGGGCCTCCAAGTCCTTGCAGTGCATCTTTGGGCCTTGGGCCCATTGGGCTTCCTTGGTCTCCATCATCTTGGGGCAAAAAGGAAGAGCAGATGATGGATATCAAACTTCTTCTTCAAAACACCAACTCCTCTCTCTTGGTTTCTTTTCTCTCAGTTTTCCTTCTCAGCCCAAAGTGCCAAAGTCCCCTTTTTCTTTCTCACCCTTGGCCTTATATCCTCTCATTGGACGTGATTGAATTTGAAAAAGGGGTGGTTGGGGATTTCAGATGAACCCATCCCCTGCGTCCTCTTCCTCCGTTGCATCCTCTCCCAACTCTCACCTACTCTTTTGTTCCTTCCTCATCCCTCGGGACCTACATGCTAATGGGGAGATGGGCTTGTGGGCTCGACAACAAATGGGCATAGGTGAATTTGTAACACCCCGAAATTTCTGTTTTTAATTGAAATATTGATTTTCTCAATTTTTATGATTTATGATGATTTTTGGGAATTTTTCTGAACTTCATTTAAAATTAGCGTATTTTCTTGAATGCTATATGTCGATTCGGGCCAACGGGCCAATTTCAGAAAATAAAAATAAAAGCTTATATTTTCGGCATGTAAATACCTTAACTATTTATTAGGGCCGGGGAAAGTCACGAAACTCGATTCTAAGACCAGATTCTTAAGTTTTATATTTTCGGGAATTTTTAGTTTTTGATGACTTTATGTGTTAAACCGGGGTTATTTCGAATAATAAAATAATAATTTTAAAATTTTGACCCATAAATGCTTTGACCATTTATTAGGAATAGGAGAGTTTATTAAACTCAAATTCGAGAACAGATTTATAAATTTTCCATTTTAAGGGATTTTATTATGAAACAAAATTTAGGCGTATTTTTTTTTTTCCATTTGACAATACATACTAGTATTTATACGTAGAATACACATTCTTCTCCAAACTTCTGCAAGCTTCAAGGTGGGTGGCAAAACAAGTGGGGAGGGATTAAAATGTCTTTTCCTATAAACTTTTTAATTACCAAATTATCCTACACTTTGCCTATAAATAGACATTCAAGCACCATTTGAAAACTCACCAATTTCCTCTCCATTCTCTCTCAAATCCCACGGCCAAACCCTTGAGTTTTCTTTTCAAAGTTTATGATCCAAGTTCCATCCATAGTTTTAAAACCCAAACATCATTTTAGGAAGATCTTGTGTAGAAAGTTTCTAGAGAAGAAATCATTCTCAAAACGTTTTCTTGAGAAAATCCCAAAGTTGAAGAATCAAAAGGATATTTGTTGGTGGAAGAACAAAGAACTTTCACAAAGTTCTCTTGAGGAATTTTTAAACGAAGGTAAGGGGGAGTTTTCTTTATCAACCAATCTTGTGGTAGGAAAATAGGATTTTATAGTTCATGTTCTTAAAATTTTCGTGTGAGTAGTTATAATTGGTATTTAAATTGTTTATGCTTTATGTTTCTTGATATATGATTTGTGTTTTGTGTTTATATGCTTTATTTAGCCTATGTGTTTTTATGGCTTTGAAATATTGCATATATGGTAATATTAGATGCATAATATTTCTTGGACATACATATGGTTGGTTGGTGTTATGGAAATCATGGTGGGAAAATGATGGATTTTGGTCCAAAGACCTGTGAATATTTCAATCACTATATAGATACAAAGAAATTTATTTTATTAATTGTTTAACTTAATTAATTAGGGGATATTTAATTAAGATAATGATTTATGTAAATAAATAGAAAAAGAGCGGAATTATTAAATAAAGCCGAAATAATGCTTTAATTTATACTTATACTGTTTTAATTGATCTTTAGCAATAATAATGATAATATACTGGGCAATAATTAAATAAGCTCAAAATAGTTTTGTTTTTACGAAAAACACTTTCACGCAATTTGGAGTTTACAGAAAACCCTTTTGTGGTTAAAAAGTGATTTATTTATGCCTTATGTATTAAAAATTTATAGAAAATACTTTACGCAATTTGGTGTTTATAGAACACCCTTTCGCAGTTAAAAAGTGATTTATTTATGCCTTATATATTAAAATTTTACAGAAAACACTTTACTCGATTTGGTATTTACAGAAAACCCCTTCGCAGCTAAAAAGAGATTTATTTATGCCTTATGTATAAAAAAATTACAAAATATGTTTTACGCGATTTGGAATTTATAGAAAACCCTTTCGCGGTTAAAAAGAGAATCTTTAAACCTAAAGCGATTAAAATATGATATTTTTGTCTTACGCGATTAGTAATTTACAGAAAAAGCTTTACACGATTGAAAAATGATTATTCTGTCTTACACGATTGAAAAATATTAATTTTTAAAGTTACGCGACTTGAAAAACAGAAAATAGTTTTACGCGATTGAAAAACGTAACAGAAATGTTACGCGATTTATAAAAAACGTAACATAAGTGTTACGCGACAGAAAAATTGTAATCGGAGGGTTATATGTTTGAAAAACCGTAACTGTAGTGTTACGTGATTTTTGAAATCCCGAGAGGATTGTTTTATTCTGTTTATCAATAAATTGCATTTTTTGTGTTGCATTAAGAAAAATCTATAAAGACTTGTGGTCAAGGCTTTAATGCCGAGGAGATTGAGTTACACCTTAGTACGGGTGCGAATTGTGTAGTGAAGATCTATGAATGATCTTGGGGACGTCGGGGTGCGGAAACTCCACAGGGGGCCAGTTGGAAGCACCGCTGTGCCATGGTAATATGATTGCAATATACCGAACGATCCCGACCAGACACTATCCTATTCCCGTTTGGTGGAGAGTGTTCTCGTGAACTAAGTTGCGCAATTGAGGTTATATTGCACTTTTAGGGCTAATGAGATACAGAACATGTACTCCCAATCACTCTCTCCGACTGTTATGTATAGCTCCATGGAGTAGGGGTCAATCATTGAGTATGTGCATAGTCAGTTGTTATACTGTTGCTTTATGAGGTCTATGTCAAACTTGATTACTCATTGATGTGATAATATGTATAACTGTTAAATAGTTATTATGTTGTGTAGATTAGTTGTATTATCTTTTCTATACTGCTTGATTGATTTATGATGATATTAGAATCTCACCCGTTATATTATTATATTTGTGATTTGGTTATGAAGACCAAGATGGGTGACAGGCATGAATTCTTAGGATTCATCCAAATCCAATTCTATGGGGGTTCGCAGGCGTGGCGCGTACATTTAGAAACGGAATGCGTAGAGTATGTTGGAGACATATCTCTCACACTCCATAGGACCCATCATGGGGATCCTATTAGTTCATTTACTATTACATGCTTTGTAGAATTGTTTATGCCCATTAGGGATTTGTGGGGTTTTGACGCTGAGTATACTCCCCAGGAAGACTCTGAAGTTTCTTCCGCTAGAGCTCCTGGAAGTAGAACTGCTAGAATTTCTATAAGGAGGCCTACTAACTTCGGATGGCTTGCACCTAAAAGGCCTATATCGGAGGAAGATCCCGAGGAGGACCCTGAGGAGGACCCTTCTCTGTAGGTAGACTTTGATGGCCAGATAAGTAATAATATATTAGTATTGTACGTTTATTTATTTTCTTGTCAGTACTTATGATTTATATTATGTATTACCAATAAACTTAACAGTAAGTAATATAAAGTATGTGAATTATTCATATCTCAATATGTATATTATTACTATTCTGTTTGATTAATATTATATCCGCGAAAAGAAATTTTGGAACTCATATTTTGTATGCAGATATTATAAAAGTATTTTTAAACTTAAATTAATATTTTGTTGAATGTTATATCCTACCGTGGGTGTTACATGTGCAATAGGGTGCACTTGCTCTTAAGTGCGATTTTAGCATAACAGACACGATAAATACTATCACTTGGAAGAACTACCCCTCGACAATACCCATTCGGCAATACACCGCTTAGTAATAACTATTGCTCGGTAATACTCACAGCTCGATAATATCTACTGCTCAACAATACTCACCACTCGATATTACCTACTGCTTGGCATTACTCACCACACAGTAATATCTACTACTCGGCAATACTTACCGCTCGGTAATATCTACTATTTGGCAATACTCACCACTCGGAACCCCTAATTCATCTTTTAGGTCACAAATCCTACATGTTATTTAATGCTAACTCAATGCTGACCCTAATCATACAAGTGGCCGAAACCTAGTCCTTGGAGATAACCTAGATTTTATTTGATTCTTTCACTAAATCTTGGTCTTAAACCTCATAAATTCATCATAAACCATATAATCAAGCTTTAAATCATCAAAACCCCAAATTGAAACCCTAGAACATTATATGGTTGAATATATGTAAAGTCTCGGTTCTATGGTTTTTGAACCAAACAAACATCATAATCATCATTTTCACCATAAACTACCTTAGAATCAAACAAATCACCATAAAATCAACATTAGAAGTTCCCCCGCGCTTCCTAGATGAGCCTTTAGGGGAACCATCATGACGATGCACCGAGGATGCCTAATAGAAAAGGGTCATTCACGATTAAAGGACCATGCTCGAGGATGCAACCGGGAGAAGAGTATATAACTTCTTGTTAAGCGTTGTCTTCCAATACATGCCACTGGCGTTGCCTGAAATACAAGTTATTTGGTGGAATTTCAAGAAGAGTTTTCTACAGGAGTGGAGACTGTGCAGGGTAATAACTCAAGGCAAATACAATGCAAAACTTAGAGATATCTAGGCTTATGGCTTTCTTGTTCCTCAGTTTATCCAGACCCAAGTAGATGTTGTTCTTTAATGTGTCATAGACTGATGCCTTATATAATTGATTGAGTACGAGGATCCTAGGATTCAGATGTTCTGCGATATGCAATATAATGGATACTTCCATTTTTTTTTGTTCTATTAAAGCATATATGATGTCTTCAAATCCACATTTGTTTGCAAAAATTTTATGGCCAAACCAAGTACCACGAATGCTTTGATAGTCCAAAAGTACTGAGAAGAGCCGTTGCGTTATGACATTTTTCAGTTGGAAGCTGGGATGAATGGAAAGTATGAAGCAAGACGTATTTGAATAAGTTAGAATCATGGTTTAGAAATCAAAGACAAAGGTGCCCATGCAGCCAAAGAAATTTAATGCTTAAAAGGGAATTAATCTTTAACACTAATATGAAGGACTAAATTGTCTGAGCAATCTTAGTTATTTGGGGCAATTTCTAAAAGAGTTTTTCTATAGGAGTGGTGGCTGTGCGGGGAATAACTCAAGGCAAATACAAAACTTAGAGATAGCCGGGATTTTGGCTTTTTAGTACCTTCTTTAATCAAGAGCCACGTTGTTTCATTTAGTTTCTAAAAACATTAAAAAAAATTATAGCTTAATCTAGTAGTATTCGAAAGATGTGTTAATGGGCCCATTCACTTATTGAACTTGAATAAAACACATCAGAGTTTGAAACTTACATAGAAAATTTAGTTAGTTAAAAATATTTTTAAAATTTAAAATATATACACATAATAACTTAACTAGCAATTTGAACTTACTAAAGAAGTCTACCCCTAATGTACCATTTTTTTTTAAGTGATGTACCTTTTTCCCATTCCCATACCACGTATCTAAACGCCCCGCATTCTAGGTAACTATGTTTTAGGGCAAAAGACTTTCACTTCAGCTAAGTTAGATAACTGATTTGTAGACTTAGTCTTCCCTTATCCCTATTCTACAAAATCCAAGTAGCTACCAATCTTGGGAATTTGTCAAATACACGTGTAGCTTCTATCTTTAGTTGCACACTCTAGTAGGCCCTATATCTCCAGGATCTAACCCGATATGGGTTCCATAACCAGGTTTGAGTATTTATGAGTTTAGCCCATCATCATGCAGTGCAAAATCTAGTCTATCAGCTAATTAGCATTAGTCCAACCTTGTCGAAATTTGAATCCATTATGCCTTGGCCCAACTCATTAATATTTTTTCGGTGTTAACAAAAGGAATCACGATGAACCAAATGAAAACAAGATTGGAATTTTATAGGAATCTTCTATCATTGAGAATTAGTGTACAAGTGACTAGACTGTAGTATACAAAGTAAAAGCATCAGCAGCTAAAAATTAAATGAAAGTAAATTTGGAAGCCAAAGCAATAGTAATATAGTAGTTTCGTAAACATGGATGGCTATCATAATTGGAACAATGATTGAGCCTAGTACTGTATTAAGTTTCTCCATCCCAAAGGTCATCAATGGACTTTGCTGGTCCGTTTTTGATGGTACGATGCTGCTTGACCTGGTTAATCTTTTTATAGTCATCTTTTGTAAGTGACCAATCAAATATTTCCAAATTTTGCTTCAATCTCTCTTTGTTGTAGCTCTTCACTGCGAAAGTCACGCCTTGCTCATACAGCCATCTAAGACTTACCTATTACACCGGAAAGGACTACATTTGTTAATTATAATATATAGATATACTTCTGTGATATAGACATAACTTTTTTTCTTTTAGTGAATGATATAGACATTCTATTAGTATTCAAAGTTAAGCTATCGTTTATCTGATTAGCTAAGGTACATGTCTAGGTTAGTGTTCATCATTTATATACTACTGTATTATAAGTATCTCATGAATAAATGAATCATATAAGTTTTTCCTTTCATTCTTTTTAGTATCACAGCTACAAATTGCTTTACAGCAAAATGCCCACTGGTTCCGCCAACAAAACTCCTCCAATGACCAAAAATAAGTTTTGCTACACTGATGGTTTTGAAATTTGAAGTTACTTGCAATTATCCTAACTACTTATTACTGACTCACTGGAGTTATTTAAGAAGTTAGCTTTACAAATAACAATAGGTATCGGTTGGAGCTTTACACGTCTTCAGTTATCAATATTTCTGACGTAAAACCAAATTACCTAACTACATCAATATGATTATTAGATTATATTTTTTCTTTTATTTTCAAAATTTCCTAATCATATTTTGTTTCGTGAAAATATTCATTTGGAGATTGAAATTTTATAGTTGTTGATATATAAAAGATATAAATTTAACGATTTGAATATGAAAGAAACTCAAAATTGTAACCTGAGCAACAGTTTTGCCATGAGCCTCTGCAATCTCCTTGAGCAGTTCATTGTCCATAACATCATTGGTACCCCAACTGGATCCCTTGGCTCCCAAAGGAGAGTATGCAGTTATGATTATACCTTTTGCATGACAGTATTCTCTTAGCTTCTTTTGTTGCCAAGCAGGATTCATCTCAACCTGTTTGGTGGTGGTATCCAGTAATCAAACGAAAGGTTAAGATTGGTTAAATTAAAAAGGTAGAAAGATGTACAAGATGAGTTTATGGGCTTACTTGGTTTACCGAAGGAGGAATGGTAGCAAAGGAGAGAAGATTTTCGAGTTTGTTGCAAGTGAAGTTGCTGACTCCAATACATTTCGTAAGGCCTCGTTTTTGGCATTCTTCCATTGCGGCCCATACACCCTTCAAGTCAAACGACGTTAGGGTCTCTTCACTAAAGGGCCATTCCCAATTTCCAGGCTTCACAGTGATGGGCCAGTGGATCAAATAAAGATCCAAGTACTCTAATTTTAGAGACCTGCATCAATTTTTGGCCCCACGCGAGGAGTTGTTTCAGTAATATTCTAATACGTATGTTCAGTTACATAGTCAAGGAAAAGTTATGCCCACAAAGAAATAATGAAAAACAAAAAATGAAAAGGGCAAGGAAGTATAGTCCGAGAGAATCAACATACAGATAGAACCACAGAAAACTCATGTCTATGGTGGAGCAAAATCAAAATTTGTCTCGAATGCTTGTGCTGCTACATTGAAACATTAAATGTACTAGTACTTTTTTTTCAACAGATTAAATGAAAGCATTTGCCTCCCATCCTCAAAGTAATTTCAATCGGAAAACATCTTGTCATTAATTTTGATTATCAAATCTTTTTCATGTAATATTCCCTTGCTGAAAATAATTGTGTATTCTAATTATCTCCTGAATGGGGATCCAAATTGAAGAACTATAATACTCATAGGTCAATAAAAATTGTAAGGGTAGCCTCAAATAAGATATAGTGGCGAAATGATCATTTGATGCTTCAAATTCCAAACTTTTATGTTATTGAAGATGATTGATTGCTGCAATATATGTGGACCAGTGGTTCTCACGAAGGTTATTTATGTTGAGAAGTATGTGCAAAAATGGCAGTTTTCCTTACTGAAGTGTTTTCTGCAGAGCTGGAACAACAAGATGAGGATGATTATCGGTGCACCAGAGCTTGGAAGTGATAAAGAGCTCATCTCTAGACCCTATGAGGCCAAGTTGAAATGCTTCAGCTATGGCTTCTCCCAGAGCCTCCTCTGACCCATATATTGAAGCAGTATCGAAGTGTCTATAACCAACTTTGATAGCCTCTATCACTGCCACTTTCGTGGCATCGCTGGTGGCAGACTCGGAAGCAGTGCCCATTCCCACCACCTGCATGTTGCGGGAGGATTGGACCTCCACATGAGGGATTTTTGAAGAAGACATGGTGTCACAACTCGTAAGGATATGTGTCTAGATCGAATATCTGCTGTTGAGAACACCGGTATGTGCATACCCCTTTTTATAGATATCGGATTAGTTTATTTAAAAACTGAAAAATAAACATGTTACGTAACGTGTCAGGATTTTAATATAAAATCTACATTATATTAATTCCTACCATAAAACTAATTCATTTAATATTATAAATCATCTTTTCGTTACACACATAAGTTTAAATTACATATTTTGGTGACCATTTCGTTCTTTAACTTAAACTTTTGTTATTAAACAATTAATAATTTGAGAGAAGTGATATATATTTTAATTATAAATGGATAATATGAACAATTCATCTCCTCCAATTAAATTCGTTTAATTACACTTTGATTTTTTCAACAGAACAGCGGCAAAAGATATTGTGTAATCGTGGGCGATGACTTTGATTTTTTTAACAGAATAGCAGTTGAAAAGGACCAAAGATATTATGCAATCGTCAGCGATGACATTAAACATTTAACTTTTTTCATGTTTACTTTTTCCACAAGATGAAGATGCGTACACATTTTGTTATCCATTGCAACTTTCTGACTTGAGTTTTCTTTCTTTCCTTTCGTGGGGGACGACATGCATGCGGTGGAGACATCAGCGGCATTTGGCCTCTTCTATAATAAAGCAGCTGATCAATGTTAAATTTGACAATATTTGTATGACCTTTTATATACATTCAATTATATACGCCTATATAAGAATCTATAATTATATTAAAAGTAAAAAAGTATTCATCCCTAATTTTATGTATATGCCAAGATGATCATTCCCAAATAAATATGATAATGAATTAACAAAATTTGACTATAACATAATCAGAGCAAAATAATACACACAAAAAAACCAAGAAAAGTAATTCATGATATAATGTTCCATCGGAATTCAGTTTGGGTTTAGAATTTGACCTAAATCATAATTCCTACCCCAAGTATCATATAGTACAAGAACCAGTCGGATATTGACAGGCATTGCTAAACTACATATATATGACGCCTACAATCAAACCATCTTATTCAGATTGTATAGTTGGTAAAACCCGTTAGTGACTAATGTGTTGTCTAGAGATACAATACTCTCAAAGTTACTCGTTAAGGGTATGTTTAGATTGAAGAGTATGAAGAGGAAGGGAATAGAAGGACAAATTTTCATTTTAAGTAAATATTCTTTTTATTTGAGAAATTTTTAAAATGAGAGATTATGTTACCTTCCAATCATCCCATATTTATTTTTATAAGTATTTTATAATTCTCTCAATTTAGAAATAAAAAATTATCACTCTCCTCTCTTCCACTACAAACTCCTCCCATCTAAATATACCTTAAGTAGTTACTCGTTTATTTATGTTTTAGATAATATGACCCGGGTTAATTAGTGTAATCAAGCTACATTGCAATAGTTAAACTTCCAATAGAAGCTTGTATGTTGAAATATTACCTGCTGTGATTCCTGCAATAAGCAAGTTACACTACAAAAAAAAATGTGTTTTAGTGGTGGTTCAATTTTAGGTTTAGTGGTGGTTTTAACCGTCATTATTTAACTAACATTTTATATTATGCTAATCTATAATATGATGTCTTTGCCTATAAAGTGAATGGGAATAAATTTAATCATATAATATTGTCATTTAACCATTCTTTTATATTACATTAAACCAATATAATGTTAGTATATGAAGCAAACATGGTTAATTTTAACCAAACAAGAAGGTTATTAACCCATCTTTACTATAATGTTAACCACTATATGAAGTGAACAGGTATAAATTTAACTAACCAAGAAGGTCATTTAACCAATATTCTGTATAATATTAACCAGTATCATGTCTTAATTTATGAAGTGAACATGAATAAATTTAACCAAACAAGAATGTCATTTAGCTAATTTTTTTTGTATATTGTTAACCACTATCATTTATTTGTTTATCAAGTGAATATGAATAAATTTAACCAAACAAGAAGGTCATTTAACCAGTATTTATCATAATGTCAACCAATATCATGTCTTAGTTTATAAAGTGAACATGGATAAATTTAATCAAACAATAATATCATTTAACCAATAGTTTGTATATTGTTAACCAATATTATGTTTTTGTCTATCAAGTAAACATGAATAAATTTAACCAAACAAGAAGGTCATTTAACCAATCTTTTGCATAATGTTAACTAATATAATGTCTTACTCTGCCAAGCAAAGAGGGATAAATTTAATCAAACAATGATGTCATTTAACCTATCTATTATATATATTAACCAATATTTCAAATTAGTCTATGAAGTGAAGTGTGATAAATTTAACTAAAGAAGAATGTCATTTAACCATCATTTTATATTATGCTAACCTATAATATGTTATCTTAGTATGAGGTGAATGAATATAAATTTAACTACACAATATTGTCATTTAACCATTTACTTACATTATGTTAACCAATATAATATCTTACTCTATAAAGTGAATAAGGATGAATTTAACTAAAAAGAAAAGATCATTTAACCAATCTTTTGTATAATGTTAGTCATTCTTATGTCTTAGTTTATTTAGTGAACATGGATACCTTTAACCAATATTTTGTATATTGTTAACTAATATCATGTCTTAGTCTATCAAATGAATATTCATAAATTTAACCAAACAAGTGAAATAACCAAGTGAAACACAAGAAGGGGGGTTGAATTGTGTTTCTTAACCTTTTTGTTGTTTAATAAAAGATTTTCCTTTTTAATAGAAAATAGAACACAGCGAAGGATAAAGTTTAACAAGCAAAGAGCTTAGGACCAACACAACTTAGTCATATTGGACTCTAAGGATTTCGAAAAGACTTTTAATCAAATGGTTAACACGTTCTAAAACCAAATAAAAAGATCTTTGTTAATAAACACAATGGTAAACCCCAGAGGTTAGTGAATATAATAAAGCACACTAGAAGAGAGGAGAAGCTTACACACGAGATTTATCCTGGTTCACTCTTATCAACCAAGAGCTACGTCCAGTCCCTTCAACCAGAAGGATTTTCCAACTAATCTTTTTCACGATTACAAGTATTATGCACCTCTTCAGGTAACAAGTATTTTCAACCTCTTCAGGTTCTATCTCACAAGTATTCTTTTACACACAGACCTCTTCAGCTTACAAGGCTTAATATGAATAAGTGAAAGTAGATGAAAGCTTGAGTTTGAAACTCACTGACAAATGAGAATAGACAATAGAAATCTCAAGGCTTTTTCTTTTTACACGAATATGGAAATCCAAAAGGAAATAAAGCTTTTTAGACTTTGTAGGATGCTTGGGCAAAGATCTCTTCTCTTCTTCAAGTGCTGCTTCTTCTCTTTATAAGTAAGAACAAACTGAGCAGACTTTATGGGCTAGATCGTCCAACGGAAATATTTATTACCGTTCTGAGTAGCATTAAATGCATCTACTGGAAAAGTGCTGAACTTCTTCTGACGGTGACTTTTATTCTCTGAGATTTCCAATCAATGAAAACAAAAGTCCTGATTTGTCTAAGATTGCAGACGGTTTTTTTATTTGCAGATCTTTGTAGTTGTTAGACAATGTCAGCAAAAGTGGCTTAGTTGACTTCTTCTGTCGCCGTGAGCTGTCAGAGTTCTTTTCTAGCATTTAATGAGGAACAGTTCTTCATTTTTGAAATTTTCACTTGGACGAGAGCTTGAGCTTGAACTTTGAAAGAGTGAGTTGAGTCCGAGCTTTGGCAGACAGATCGTATTGGACGAACTAATAGAAAGTAACAGTATATGCATACAAGTATTGGACGCACGAAGAGTTATCTTTAAGCATCGAGCAGAATGGACGCACAACAAGTAGCGATTTGTTAAAACTATTGTCGAAACACTTACTTGTTCAAACTAAATAAATATTTTTGTTATCCTCAAAACTTAACAGGGAAAGCTTATAGCTTTTAAGAATTTAGTACTTAAACCTTTTTATAAGAATTTGGTTTCAACAACAAGAAGGTCATTTAACCAATCTTTTATATAATGTCGACCAATATCAACTCAGTCTACGAAGTGAATAGAGATAAATTTAACCAAACTAGAAAATTTATAAACCAATGTTTTGTATAATGGCAACCAATATCCTGTCTTAGACTATGAAGTAAATATGTATAAATTTAACCAAATAAGAAGGTCATTTAACCAATCATTTATATAATGTTAACCAGTATCATGTTTTAGGCAGATGTTTGATACCATAATGACTTATGATGGCCACTGTTCCAAACCATAGACTTTTTGCAATAGAATGAGACCATTTGACAATGTGGCTCTTTGAATGACCATACTTATAACGTGATAGCCATATTCTTTAAACTGGATAGCCATAAGCATTTTGTTTTTTTCCCTTCCTATTTATCTCTACTATTTTGGCCTTGGAGGCATGGATCATTGACAAGAGGTTGTCGAGACCTATCAAATAAAATAACCGGTTCACAAACTAATTTGTAGTATAGAGAATGAACCGAATCGTCTCTCAAGGATCCAAAAACAAAGATTTAATTAGATCAAGATAATTAGAAATGGGGGGGTTTTGTTGTTGATTAACAAGATTAATAAAAGTAGGAGATTCAAAGTTGTAAACAAATCTAAAGAAACAACCAATCCAAGGAAATTTACCGATCTTGAGTTTAACTCATCATTGATCACAAGGAATTCACTTAATTGCTAACCATGTTCTTGGCCTTAGATCACATCAAGAAGCCTTAACATGATCCAAGAATTCTTTACTAGATAAGCATCTAGGATTTGATTAACCAAGGTTAGATAAAGTAAGCACCATCCAACATAGATTAACTTAAGATCTAGAATTTAACCAAGCTAAACAATCTATCAAAAAGCTTTAATATATTGTTTAATCTTTATGATCCTCTTTGAATACATGATAATAAAGCTATTACCACATCAACATCTAAATCAAATTAAGCAATTTAATCTAGATAAAAATCAAAAGAGGAAGAAGAGAAACTTGAATAACAATTAAGCAATATGAACAAGCAAAACAAGATCTCTAAATTAAACAACAAGAAGGCTAATCCCTTGGATTGATTATGAGAGCCTAGCCTTCCATTGATGGGAAGGAAGAACTCAGAATTTAAAGAACAAAAACGAAATTGCAAAGAGAATGGAGAAGAAGAGAAAGAAAACTCTCACAAATACTTAAACTTTCTTGAAACTTACTTCCTAATTGAATGCTTCTAATACAAAGAGGTTGGGTCTATTTATACTAATCCTAGAAGCCAATTTGTACATGTACATAATCTGAATACAAGCTATAAGAATATGAAAATTGTCAAAAATGGAAGCTTGATGCATGGTTGGTGGATTGGAGCATGGTAGGTGGGTTGGTGTATGGTTGGTGGCTTTTAGTCAACAACTCTTATCCGACTTCTGGCTTCAAATTCATCACCTAGATGGTGCATTTTGGCTTGGATGTCTCATCAAAGTTGTAGCCAGTTGTCTCCTTGAAAATCTCCAATTTGAATCATGTCATTTGGACTTTTAGAACTCCAGAAATGCCAAAAACACTGTACCTACCTCAAGTTAGGTTGGAAGAACGTGTTTTCAAATTCAGACCAACTTGTAGCTTCATTATCATGCCTAAAACGACATCTATTGACAAAATGGTCTTCAGTGAAGTTGGAGATATGGGTCTTATCTTTCAAATGACCAAGTTTCAGCCCAAGAGGAGGTCTATAACCCACTATATAGTCCAATATGTGCATACTGCCCAGATGGTTCCGTGACAGCAAACTCACTCTGTATTGCAAGGCTATTTTGGGCCCTTAGAAGTCTGATCCAGCTCTTGAGTTCTTCATGAAACTTGTAGAGCCTTGTCTTAGCTTTCCAAAGACACCAAGATCACCTCAATTGGATCACCGAGTCCCAAGTTATGGCCTAACCAAGGAAGAAAGGTCAAAATGCATCAAAATCCGAAAATTATCCAACATTTATATTAAAACCCAATGAAGCCCAACAACATTAAACTCATCTAAAATACTAATATTGGGTATAATAAACATCTAATGAAGCCTAATACAAAGCTAATATAAGTGTCTCAAATTGATTGATCAATCATGGATAACTAAATATATGTATAGTCTCTGCATGACCAACTATGATATTTATGCTTTACCAATTAAGTATGCTTATACACGAGATGATGTAATATTTGCAAATCTTATGTTAGTTCATCACATGAGTGGAATCTATAACCTTTTAGGAATGTGCATGGCCTTCTCTATGTGTCAATTAAAGTGTTCACATTTATATTAAAAAAATTGTTATAGGACAATCACATTTCAGTTTGTATATTAATTAACAAAATATCAAACTAATTTAACCAATAATCTAGTTATAGTAAACGAAGTATCTTCTTACATTATGATACTTGGTTAACTATAGGTAGATTAGTGGTTAAATTATTTTGATACTTGGTTAATCAATATACAAACTAAAATAAAACACTTGTGAGCTGAACAAGTAGGTTCATTTTCCTTTCCCTACAATGATATTTGCACATCAAATTTTCCCACTATTTTTACACTTGGCTAACGATGAACAAATTTTTAGTTAATACAATATCTTATTTAGTTAATGAGTTTTGGTAACCAATCACTTACAAGCTGGTAATTTATTAACCAAACGATATACTAAATTAACTAAGAATTTGTTCATTATTAACTAAGTCTGTAAGTAATCACTTACCGAAGCTCATTAACCAAAAATTTACTCATTGTTAATCAAGTGTAAAAAAAGTGTAAAAAAAGGTGTGCAAGTATCATTTTCCTTTACCAACACATTTGCCTTGAAGGACTATTAAACTCATTTAACTACTTATACAACTACAGTTAACCACACATTCCTTGCCACAGTCACTTTGTGGTTAAATTTAGTTGTATAATTGGTTTAGAAGGTTTTACATGTTGCTAATTAACAAGTGACACAATCATTTTACATTCATCCATTTAGTTTATAAATACATTAACGCCAGTAGTAATTTTATTCATATAGGATGGTAAATACGTTAAATGTAGGTGGTAATTCATTCAAACTGTTTTGCAATGAACTTGGTAAAATAATAATAATAATCTATTTCTATGTAAAATTAACTACTTAATCATGAACCGCGATAACCATGAAGGTTATGCTAGAATGATTTGTGGCTAATTAAGTTTCATAATTACACCACCAACTTATGGTCCACTATAAGTACTTTTATTTTAGAAAAAGATAAATGTACACTAGTTTTTTACACTATTTTTACACGTGGTTAATGATGAGTAAATTTTTTGTTAATACAGTAGATCATTTGAATAATAGGTTCTGATAACCAATCACTTACAAGCCGGTAACCTATTAGCCAAACGATATGCATCACTAACTAATAATTTGCTCATCGTTAACAAAGTCCATAAGTAATCGATTATCAAAACTCAATAACCAAATGATATACTGTATTAACTAAAAAATTTACTCATTGTTAACCAAGTGTAAAAATGGTGTAAACAAATGGTGTGCAAATATCAATGTTGTTTATTTTTGTACTTTGATTTGGGTAACTACTAGATTAACCAATTATTCAACTTATTTAATCACTTATACAACTACAATTAACTACACATAATCACTTGTGGTTAAATTTATTTATATAATTGGTTTAAAAGGTTTTACATGTGGTCAATTAACTAGTAACACAATTCTTTTACATTCATCCATTTAGTTTGTAAATACATTAAAACCAGTCGTAATTTTATTCAGATACGATGGTAAATACGTTAAATGTAGGTAGTAACCCATTCAAACCATTTTGCAATGAACTTGATCCAAAAGACAATAATAATCTACTTCTATGAAAAGTTAACACTTAACCACGTATCGTTAACCACAAAGGTCATGGCATAATGAATTGTGGTTAATTAAGTTTCATAATAACTCTACTAACTTATGGTCATTTGTCAGTACTTTTATGTTCGTAGTTCCATTGGGGTCACTAGTAAAATAACGAAAGATTACAATCAATTAACCACTTAATGAATCACACTTAACCACACAGTTCCTGTTAGAATCAAATGTTGTGTGATTTTAAACTTCCATTCATTTTATTGCATGGGAGTGCTCACCTGCTACCAACCCAAATGTTAGTTGAGATTTATATGTGAGTCAAGTAGTAACATACTTTTCTCATTTCTCTCTTCTTGTCCCATTTTTGCCATTATCAACTTGGATTATTAAATGCAATTTCATAATACAACAAAAAGGAGTTAATATCATTAGGAATTAAGCCATAAGGCATAACAAACTCATAACATAACATGTAAATGTCAAGGTTCACAATGAAGTCATCAAACTAGAAGTCTAAAGAAGCACATCCTATAATGAAGTATAAAGAAGCACATATTTGGATCTTCCTTAAGCTAGCTAGTAGCCCGATGATAGCTTACATTAGAAATATCTCAACAGATGTTTTTCTGTCAACCCAAATAAACTTCATTGAACCAAAACTCCATTGACTCTTGTATAAACTTTGTACTATCACTGTGATATATTATTGTGGTAGTGTAAAATTGTGAAGATAA
Organism: Styphnolobium japonicum; assembly: GCA_023212625.1. Lineage (NCBI taxonomy): Eukaryota > Viridiplantae > Streptophyta > Magnoliopsida > Fabales > Fabaceae > Styphnolobium > Styphnolobium japonicum. Next base: position 4,503,133 of record JALBWW010000010.1, read on the forward strand.
GACCAAGATTTGTAGTATATAGCTGCAGGCTTTGACATTAGAGGTTGTAATCATTGTTAAACAAGCTCTTAATATTGTCACAAGAAGAGGACATGCCCAAGTGACTCCCCTACATATCGCTAGGTATTAAGGCTAGGTAGTTCTTAAGGCTAGGTATTAGTCAAGTAGGTTTCTAAGAGTAATTAGGTGATAAAAAGGTCAAGAAAGTTGACTTTATAAGATAAGTGTTTAATTACTCTATAAACATAGAAAATAACATTACATTGTCATTTGATGATATGGAAAATGAGATAAAAGATAGGGATTTGATCCTCAGTAAAGGAGGTGATTCCCAGATAATCAGAAGAAAATGATCCTTGTAAGGGAGGTAATTCTCAGATAATTATTAGATATGATCCTTGATAATCCATGAAAGTCTTACATGTGTCTAGAGATGAATAATCCACAATAGAAGTGTGAAATGATCTAAGGACCTTATGGAATCCACTCTAGACGTGTGATATGGTTATTTGGTTTAAGGGATACCCTATGCTAAGGAAGAGCTCTTATTATTATTTTTATAATAATTTTATTGTGCTGACCATGTAAGCACAAATTATGGAGCTATGCCCATAAATAAAAGAATTATCCAAGCATATAATAGAAGATTAGATTCTTAATAGTTAATTTTGCTGTTAAATATTTTAAGAAATGAGAAATGAAATGTAATGTTTAGAATATAAACATAAATAATTAAATGAGCAGTGTAGTTAGTTAGACTACAAATACAAGATCTAAGAAACATTATAGACTAGTAAAAATAATTATTCTTCACATTTGATAAAGAATTAAGACAACATATTACATTGACAAGACCATAACCTTAATTTAAAACCTTGGTGGTGTTTTTTAAGCAGTTGGCTTTAAATATTTCTAAAGAAAAACCAAATTATCTAACTACATCAACATAACTATTATATTGATTTTTCTTTTATTTTTTTAACTTTCCTAAGTAAGTAGATTTTGTTTCATCAAAATGTGAATTAAATACTCATTTGGAGATTGAATGTTTATAAATGTTGATAGAAAAAGATAAATTCAACTATTTAAATTTGAAAGAAACTCAAAATTTGTAACCTGAGCAGCCTCTGCAATCTCCTTGAGTATTTCATTGTCCATAACTTCATTGGTACCCCAACTGGCCCCTTTGGCTCCCGGAGGAGAGAATGCAGTTATGATTATCTCCTTTGCTGACATAGTATTCTCTTAGATTCTTTTGATGCCAAGCACGATTCATCTCCACCTGTTTGGTGGCGTATCCAGTAATCAAATATATAGTCAAGATTGGTGAAATAAAAAGTAGAAAGATGTCCAAGATGAGCTCATGGGCTTACTTGATTGACCAAATGAGGAATGGTAGCAAAGGATAGTAGATTTTCAAGTTTCTTGCAAGTGAAGTTGCTGACTCCAATTGATTTTGTAAGGCCTAGTTTCTGGCATTCTTCCATTGCTGTCCACACGCCCTTTAAGTCAAATGTAGTTATTAACTCATCACCATACGACAATTCCCAATTTCCAGGCTTCACACTGACGGGCAGTGGACCAAATAAAGATCGAAATATTCTAATTTCAGGGTCATCATTGCATCAATTTAAGGCCTCGTGCCTGAAGTGGTTTAATATTTAAATACATATATTCAGTTACTCACATGAAGGGGTGAACTAGCAATTTGGTCTTTGAAAATAACTTACACTTGTTGATGGAGGCCAAGGAAGCTCAAGTGGAAGCCCAACGGGCCCAAGGCCTAAAGATGCACTACAAGGACTTAGAGGCCTGATGACAAGGTCAAGAGCTAAGAAGGCTAAGAAGGATTTGGATAAAGAAGTCAATTACTTTTCTCACTCAAACCCATTCCAGAAGAAGAAACACCCAAGATGGTCCAAATGAACCAAGTTGATGAAAGGCCCAATGTGGGGGCATGATTTCTTCTTAGTAATTTTATTTAATTATGTATTTGAACCTTTTAATCTTTTCAATTTTGTTTCTTATTTTCCTTTTGAGATATTTGTAATAAGGGCCTATTGTTTGGGCTTAACTAAGTGCATAGCATAGCTAGGGATAGATGTTGCCTTCTAATTGGGCTTGGGCCACTTTTGTGCTAGGATTAGGGTTAAAAAGGTGCTAGCTTGCTGCCTCCTTTTAGCTAGACCTAGCCGCCAACTCAATCCCAATAAATAGGCTTGTATTTGTTGCTTTTGTCACTTTGAATTTGAGAATACAATCATACTCCTTTGTGAGTTTTTGAGAGCTCAGTTCTCTTAGGGTTCTTGGGTAAACCATCTTGGTTCTTATCAAAGGTTTCCTTACCTTTGTGGCAAATCTTCGTTTGACTTATCACTCCCCCAAGAGTGTGGCGTCTTCTTCCTACCATCCCTTATCTTTTTCCTATTTTTACTGTTCACACAACTATACCGCATCACTGTCCACGGCACTGTTCCGAGACACTGTTCACGCTACATTCCTGCACTGTTAAATGTCACATGACAGACTACTCTATATGCCTAACCCTTTTAACTACATCGTTTATGTGAGAAATATGAAACCCGATCCCCTCTGCATATCACTTAGATCTCCTAACCAGCCGAGCAGACCTTATCCCTAACCCATTACCCTTCAGCTCACCAACCGACTGATTCCCTTAACAGTTTCCCTATCAACTTAACTAACTGAGCTTACCCTTAACTTATCAGTTATTACCGATCACCACGTTTTTCCATCCTCACCAACTAAATAAATCAGTTCTGATCGATCAGACCCTTGTCCCATTTGGAACAACAACTAATCGATCGTCCTTAATCAATCCGACTACCATTCCCTTTGATCTTGACAATTACCAATCAGCCTACCCGACCGATCTTATCACTTGCCGACCATCACCTACTTGATATATGGCATTTAATAGTACATGTAAGCACTTAACATGCCACATCACATAGTATCGTTTAATTTGGGAAGGAAAGATAACAGAAGGACTAACTTGCTGTGTGTTTTAAAATTTTAAGGACTAACTTATATGTAAAAATAAATTTAAAGGCTAAATTGCGAGTGTAAACTATTTTCAGGGACCAAATTGCTAATTTACTCCATAAAGAAGAAACTATTTTGACACAAATAAATAAGACAAAGAAATGAATAATGCAAGAGATTCCACAGGAAGTTAAAACAAGCTATGAGAGAGAAGACTAGACAAAACTCCTGTACCATGATCTGTCTTAAAATGCTTGTGCGTCTACAATAAAGCACTAAATTGTACATGTAGCTGTTGTTTTCAAGGGAGCGAAAGAAACACATTGCCCATTCCTATTCAAAGTAATTTCACAGTGAACGTATACCACTGTCAATTTCGATTATAAGTGAAAATTGTTGTTTCTTAAGTGCAATGTTTCCATTTTCCAACTAAAAATAGAGATGCAACCATTGTGGAGGATCACTGGTTTTTAGTGAAGGCAATTTATGTTTACAAGTTGTTGACCAATATAAAGCATATTGATAAGGATAAACTTTTCTAAAAGCATTAGATAGAAGATCAATAATATTTTTGTATCTCTAATATCTCACTTTATGCAAGAATTTTTTGGGTTTAAAACATAAATAATGCATAGACCACTTTACTCAATATTGAAATTTAATTTATTAATAAAGAATGAACATTGAATGTTTTGTATATCATCCAAGACATACAATTAACCACAGAGGAATATCTTTCTGAAATGATTTTATAAAATGTGAAAAGCGTGGAGTTGTGCTTAGTGAAGTGATTTCTGTAGAGCAGGGAGAACAAGATGAGGAAAATTATCGGTCAACCAGAGTTTGGAGGTGATAAAGAGCTCATCTCTAGATCCTATGAGACCAAGTTGAAGAGATTCAGCTATGGCTTTGTTAGTCCCACATCGGACAATCCTTTGAATGGATTGTCCTTTGAGGGTTATATAAAGAAGCTTAAGGGGAAATGTTTAAACATCCCAAAATCTCCTCTTCCTCTTTTATATATTTTCTTGTATTTTGTGAGGTTGTTCTCTCCTAATATTTAGAGAGAGGTGTTGTAATTTTTCTCCTATGGTGAAATTCTTCTAGCCTTGGCTCGTGGTTTTTCCCTTTATTCGTTGAGGGTTTTGTACGTTAAATATTGTGTGTTCAATTCCTCTTTTCTCATCTCTTATTTTAGTTGTGAGGCACTATTCCGTCACTCTGGTATCTAACAAGGGTATCAGAGCCATTGGTTCGTGATCCTTATTCTGCTGCAGTAAGTTGAGAAAGTGTTGGTTCTTATTATGCTCTGTAGTTGTAGTATTGTCTGATCTTCCACATCAGAAAATAATTATTCTTGTTGCTGGAAATAAAGTGTGGTAGTGTGAAAGTGTCTAGGAAAGTTCTGGCCAAGAAAGACTTGCTATTTAAGTGTGTCTATTAGTGACCCCATCTCTCTTTCCTAGGAACTTACCTGGTGCACTATTTACAGACTATGGTCACTGTTCCAGTATACGGTAGTATTCAGTTGTACGAACTATTCACAGATACAGTTACTATTCATACGTGTGGTTCTATACTTTTGCAGTGATTGTTAACGTATACTGGATTTGTTCTAGTATCTGAAACAGTATCGTGAACAGTGCAAAATAGTAAAAAATGGAAAAGATGGAAAGAAGAAGAGGGGTGGAAGGAAGAAGACGCCACACTCTCGGGGAGTGATAAGTCAAGTGAAGATTCGCCACAAAGGTAAGGAAACCTTTGATAAGAACCAAGATGGTTCACTCAAGAACCCAAGAGAACTAAGCTCTCAAAAACTCACAAAGGAGTGTAATTGTATTCTGAAATTCAAAAGTGATAAATATTGCAAATACAAGCCTATTTATAGGGATTGAGTTGGTGGCTAGGTCTAACTTAAAGGAGGCAGCAAGCTAGCACAATTTTAACCCTAATCCTAGCACAAAAGTTGCCCAAGCCCAATTAGAAGGTAGCTTCTATCCCTAGCTATGTTATGCCTTAGTTAAGCCCAAACAATAGGCCCTTATTACAAAAATATCCTAAAAAGAAAATAAGAATCAAAACTGAAAATATTAAAAGGTTCAAATACATAATTAAATAAAAATGACTAAGAAGAAATCATGCTCCCACATTGGGCCCTTCATCAACTTGGTTCATTTGGACCATCTTAAGTGCTTCTTCTTCTGGAATGGGCTTGAGTGAGAAAAAGTAGTTGACTTCTTTATGCAAATCCTTCTTAGGTCTTGACCTTGTCATTGGGCTTCTAAGTCCTTGTAGTGCATCTTTGGGCCTTGGGCCCATTGGACTTCCACTTGAGCTTCCTTGGTCTCCATCAAAGGAGTTCAAAGCACAAGTAGAGTTTGAAACTGGGAAAAGAATCAAGTGCTTGAGGACAAATAATGGAGGAGAATATGTAGATGACAATTTTCTGGCATTTTGCAAATAAGAGGGTATTACAAGACAATTCATAGTTGCACATATGCCTTAGCAGAATGGTGTAGCAGAGCGGATGAACAGAACTCTCTTAGATAGAACAAGAGCCATGCTGAGAACAGCAGGATTGGCCAAATCTTTTAGGGCAGAAGCAGTCAAAACCGCCTGTTATGTGATAAATCAATCACCATCAATGGCGATTGGTTTGAAGGCACCTATGGAGATGTGGAAAGGAAAGCCAACCGATTATTCTTCTCTACATGTGTTCGGATGTCCTGTGTACGTGATGTACAACTCCCAAGAAAGAACAAAGCTGGATCCAAAATCCAAGAAATGTATATTCTTGGGTTATGCTGATGATGTTAAGGGGTATCACTTGTGGGATCCCACTGCCTGCAAGGTTGTTGTCAGCAGAGATGTAATCTTTGCAGAAAATGAACTGCAAAGTGAGCAGAAAAATGATAGCACTTCAAAAGAGACTATTGCAGTGCAGATGGAGAGAAATTCTTGAGAAGATGATTCTTCTAAAGCTGAACCAAAGCATAAGGTACCAGAACCAGTTGAGTCCAAGGCTATAGAAGTTTGACGGTCAACTCGTGAGAGAAGGTCACCAAATTGGCACACGGAGTATGTTACGGAGAGCAATGTTGCATACTGGCTTTTTACAAAGGATGGAGAGCCATCAACTTTTCATGAAGCTACCAGTAGCCTAGATGCTTCTTTGTGGATGATAGCAATGCAAGAAGAAATTAAAGCTCTTCACAAAAACAAGACATGGGAACTGGTAAAATTACCACATGTCAGAAAAGCCATTGGTAACAAATGGGTCTACAAGATCAAGCGAGATAACAATGATTAAGTAGAACGGTACCATGCTAGATTGGTGGTCAAAGGATATGCTCAGAAAGAAGGTATTGACTTTAACGAGATATTTTCTCCAGTCGTCAGACTTACTACTATCAGAGTAGTGTTAGCAATGTGTGCTGCATTTGATTTACATCTTGAGCAGCTAGATGTAAAGACGACTTTCCTTCATGGAGAGCTTGAAGAAGAAATTTATATGCTCCAACCAGAAGGTTTTATTGAAACAGGCAAAGAGAACTTGGTTTGCAGGTTAACCAAATCTTTGTACGATTTAAAGCAGGCGCCTAGATATATTGGTACAAGAGATTTGATTCCTTCATAATTAGCTTTGAATACAACAGACTGAGTTTAGACCATTGTACGCACTACAAGAGGTATGATGATAATGATTTCATCATTTTGTTGTTGTATGTGGATGACACGTTGGTGGTAGGCCCCAACAAAGATTAAATCCAAGAATTGAAGGCACAGTTTGCTAGGGAGTTCGATATGAAGGACTTGGGACCCACAAACAAGATTTTAGGGATGCAAATTAACCGAGACAGAAAAGATATGAAGATTTGGCTTTCTCAAAAGAATTATCTAAGGAAGGTCTTGCGACGCTTCAACATGCAAGACTGTAAGCCAATATCTACCCCACTTCCTGTCAATTGTAAATTATCCTCAGGTATGAGTCCTAGCAATGAAACAGAGAGGATGGAAATGTCTCAAGTACTGTATGTATCAGCGATGGGAAGCCTAATGTATGCTATTATATGTACAAGACCAGACATTGCACAAGCAGTGGGAGCGGTTAGTCGGTTTATGACAGATCCTAGTAGAGAGCATTGGAATGTTGTTAAGAGGATCCTACGATACATTAAAGGAACCTCAGATGTTGCATTATGTTTTGGAGGATCAGAATTTGTTGTCAAGGGTTATGTTGATTCAAATTTTGCAGGTGATCTTGATAAAAGAAAATCTACTACTGGCTATGTGTTTACACTTGCAGGAGGAGCGGTAAGCTAGTTATCTAAGTTACAAACTGTTGTAGCTTTGTCTACTACAGAAACTGAGTACATGGCAGCTACCCAAGCTTTCAAGGAAGCTATATGGATACAAAGGTTAATGGAAGAACTCGAACACAAGCAGGAGAGAACTACTGTGTATTGTGACAATCAGAGTCCCTTGCACATTACAAGGAATCCAGTCTTTCATTCAAGGACAAAGCACATAGGTATCCAGTATCACTTCGTTCGAGAAGTAGTAGAAGAAGGAAGTATGGATATGCAGAAGATTCACATCAAAGACAACATAGCAGATGTTATGACAAAGTCAATCAATACTGACAAGTTTATTTGGTGTCGATCCTCCTATGACCTATTAAAAACGTAAGCAACATTGAATTACAAGACTAAAAGAGTGGTGTGAAGATATGATTAGTTTAATCAAATCTTCAAGTGGGAGAATTGTTAGTCCCACATCGGACAATCCTTTGAATGGATTGTCCTTTGAGGGTTATATAAAGGAACTTAAGGGGAAGTGTTTAAACATCCAAAAATCTTCTCTTCCTCTCTATATATATTTTTTTGTATTCTTTGTGAGGTTGTTCTCCCCTAGTATTTAGAGAGTGGTGTTGTAATTTTTCTCCTATAGTAAAATTCTTCTAGTCTTGTCCTGTAGTTTTTTCTTTTATTCGTTGAGGGTTTTTCACGTTAAATATTATGTGTTCAGTTCCTCTTTTCTCATATCTTATTTTAGTTGTGAGATACTATTCCGTCACTCTAATACTTAAGAGGCTTCGCCCATAGCCTCCTCGGACCCATAATGTGATGCAGTATCGAAATGTCTGTAACCCAGTTTGATAGCCTCTATTACTGCCACTTTGGTAATTTCTCCAGTACCGTTAGTGTCAGCTGCAATACCAAATGCTATCACTGGCATGCTGCTTTGGTTGGAGGAGGATTTGAGCACAACTTGAGGGATTTTGGCAGCTGACACGGTGTTAAACTCACAGCTCTTTACACTTCATGCTTTACCAGTTTACCTTAGGTTGAATATATGCCGTGGAGGATAGGGGCATTTTTGCATCTCTTTATATAGAGCCTTCTTCTAAATGTCATTCATTTCGTTGCAAATATCAATTTAAATTACTCATTTCCATGATTATGTCTGCCACTTACTTCTTTAAAATTTAACTGTCAAACTTAAGAAAAAATATATTAAAGAAAACAAATGTAATTTTATAATGATATTTTTAGGGGAAGACAAGGACATTTACTTCTTCCTTTGTTCCGATAAATTTTTATCTATTATGAGAGACTTTTTCATTAAAACCATAATACGTGACACTGGATTATTAAACATCTCATTGAATTAAATCTAAAATATTATATATTAAAATTTAACGGTTGAAAATTTTCTAATAATACTATCCTCATAATAACTAAGTATTTTTCCTTTTTCCTAACATCTTAAAATTTTGTTGTTAGAATTTGTGATTAAGTTAGTGTGTTTGATGAATTAATAGTCTCTATCACTTTATTTTATTTAATAAAACCCTTTTACATCTTATTAAATTCTATTAAAATTTTAATTAATTTTTTCATACAGTGTAATATTACTCAATAAAAAAGAAGAAGAGCGAGCCACTCCTTTAACCGCCGCCTGTCCCACATCCTTTAAGAGCCACTCAATAAATGAAGCATGAATCTGTAACCATAGCAGCCAAGTGCATTGTATCATATTACCAATCCAGAAAATTCAAAAATCGCGAGGTGTGGATTACTCAATAAGAAAGAAGAGGGAGCCACCCCTTTAAAAGCCGCTTGTCCCACATCCGAATAAATGAAGTACGAACGGCCAGGTGGATTGTATTACCAATCCAAAAAATTCGAAAATGGTAATTATTTAATTTTAATTTATTGTTATTGTAAATTTTTTTACATTGTTATTTAATTATGTGTATAATTAAAAGAGTTAGATTTTCTAAGTAATTATTGTGATAGTTAAACTTTTTTAATGATTTGACAACACATGATTGAATGACAATGTAAAAAATTTTTATACTGATAATAAATCAAAATTAAACTCAAATAATAAAGTGTGATTCAATTCTCAAATTAAGTTTTATAAGATGTAAAACTTTTTTTGCAATGTAGTATTCAAATCCTATTAGAAGTATCTAATATTTAATGCAAAGTTGATATATAGTAGAAATTTATCTCACTTAAAAGTGTGAGGATACCTCGTCGTGTTAAAAAAATACTACCAATCAGAAGACTTGGATAATGTTATTTAAAAAAAATTTAAGATTTTGGTAATGTTATATTAATAATTCTTAAAAAATATAGAATATAATGAATCTATGAAAAGATCGCAAATGTTAGTAAAGTAATACTTTTTAAAGTTATAGGTGAATATATCAACAGCTCATCACCCACCAATTTACACTGATGAAAAACGTATAGTTACCATTTAAATCTTAGTAATATTTATATAAATAACGTTTTGTATGTGTATATATATATATATACATGTATAACACCGGTGTATATATATACATGTATATATATATATGTATGTATATATGTATATATATAGGGGTATATATTGCGGAGAAAACAATTAATACTGGTGTAAGATTTGATCATTTTTATAACACTCAATAATTTTTTAATTAGATAATTTTTTCAATAGTTAGATTGAAAGTTTTCATTATCATATTTACAAAATTTTACATTAATTCAAAATTATTTTATGACTCATTGATATACACATTAAAATTAACATAATATATAATAAAATAATTTTATTTATCTATTTTGTTTTCTCTTTATTTTCAATTTTTTTGAGACAGGAACCGAAAAAGACTACGTCAACAATCACATTCGAGATACATTGGGCGCACGATATCCATCATGGAGAGATGATCTATACAAGACAAGAACAAAATAGTGTTCTTCTCCAAAAAAATATAAATAGAAAATTATATTAATAAATACTAAGCATATAATTCTTTTTATAATATCCATCATTCTTAGCCAACCTGCAGCTTGTAGCTTATTAGCGCCAATGCAGTTTTTTAAGAAATGGGTATTTTGAGGACCTAGATGTAACGTTGATGTCAGAAGATCTAATCCTCCACCAATTCACTTTTTCTCCATTACTCAGTGATAACTCTATGGAAATAGAGTTATCTACTCTTAATTTGTCCTTAAAAGTTGTGAAATCCTTGAGTTATTTCCTGCTTTAGTTAGTTTTCGCCGTGTTGCTTGTAGTTGCTTCAGTTAATGTTTTAATGGTTTATATTAGAATTAATAATAAATTTTAGCTTGACTAGCTCAAAAGCATGCCTAACAGTATTCTCACTTGTGGCTTGACTTGTGTTTTGAACATGACAGCCTGCAAAGGCTTTTTGTTGAAGAGAATAAGCTAGATGGACACAATTCTGGATCTTGCTGCGGTTGATGGAGCATAACTCCCATTACAGTCCTCACTTAAGAGAAAATGCTACAACTTTGTTGAAGGCCTCAAAGACCAATTTCATCATATGGAGGGTGAAAATCAACGTTAAATTCAGAACAGGGAATTTGGCCATTGCAGCACCCGTGTTTCGGGCGTTGGGGCTCCTTGTGCACATGACAAAAGGTTGTCGAGACCCGTCAAATAAATAAAAAATTTCGGTTCACAAACTAATTTGTAGTATAAAGAATAAACCGAACTGTCTCTCAAGGATCCAGAAACAAAAATTCAATTAGATCAAGATAATTCAAAAGGGGGGATTTTGTTGACTTGAAAAGAAAATACATTGGTTGAATTAAAGAAACGTAATTAACAAATTAACCAATCCAAGGAAATTTACTGATCTTGAGTTTAATCCATCATTGATCACAAGAAATTCACTTAATTGCTAACCATATTCTTGGCCTTAGATCACACCAAGAAGTCTCAACATGATCCAAGAATCCTCTACTAGATAAGCATCTAGGATTTAGTTAACTAATGTTAGATAAAGTAAGCACCATCCAAACATAAATTAACTTAAGATCAGGGATTTAACCAAGCTAAACAATCCATCAAAAAGTTTTGATATATTGTTTAGTCTCTGTGATCCTTTTTGAATACATGATAATAAAGCTATTATCACATCAACATCTAAATCAAATTAAGCAATTCAATCTAGATAAAAATCAAAAGAGGAAGAAGAGAAACTTGAATAACAATTAAGTAATATGAACAATCGAAACAAGATCTCCAAATTAAACATCAAGATGGTTAATCCCTCAGATTGATTATAAGAGCCTAGCCTTCCATGGATGGGAAGGAAGAACTCATAAAATAAAGAACAAAAACGATATTATAAAGAGAATGGAGAAGAAGAGAAAGAAAACTCTCACAAATACTCAAACTTTCTTCAAACAAATACTCAAACTTACTTCAAATTGAATGATGTATAATACAAAGAGATTGACTCTATTTATACCAATCCTAAAAGCTAATTTGTAATTCAAAATAATATGAATGCAAGTTGTAAAAACATATAAATTGTTAAATATGGTAGCTTGATGCATGGTTGGTGGGTTTGTGTATGGTTGGTGGCTTCAAGTCAGCAACTCTACTTCGTCTTCCAGCCTACTTTTCATGCCCTAAACGATGTATTTTGGCTTGGAGGTCATCATAACAGTTGTAGACAATTGTATCCTTGAATGTTTGGTGTTAGTTTCATGTCATTTAGACTTTTACAACTCCAGATATTCCAAAAACACTGCACCTACCTCAAGTTAGGTTGGCAGAACATGTTTCCAAATTCAAACCAATTTGTAGCTTCATTATCATGCGTAAAAGGACATCTATTGACTAAATGGTCTTCAGTGAAGTTGGAGATATGAGTTTTATCTTTCTAATGCACCAGTTTCAGCTCAAAAGGAGGCCTACAGCCCACGATATAGTCCAATATGTGCACACTGCTCAGATTCCAGTGACAGCAAACCCACTCTAAATTGCAGGGCTATTTTGGACCCTTAGAAATTTGATCCAGCTCTTGAGTTCATGAAACTTGTAGAACCTTGTCTTAGCTTTCCAAAGACACCAAGATCACCTCAAATGGATCACCGAGTCCCAAGTTATGGCCTAACCAAGGAGGAAAGGTCAAAATGCATCAAAATCCAAGAATTATTCACAATTTGCATTAAAACCCAATGAGGCCCAATAACATTAAACTCAACTAAAATACTAATATTGGGCACAATAAACATCTAATAAAGCCTAGTACAAAGCTAACATAAGTGTTTCAAATTGATTGATCAGCGCACACAACAACAAAATCCATGCTCTTTGGGCACTGCAAGGCCTAAAGTCTTGGCGCAGGGGCACCGCGCGCGGAAGAAAACCTTAATTTGATATCTTTTATGCCAAGTTTGTCCTTTAGCTCGAAGAAAAACCTCGTGGGACCTAATTAGGGGATTATTTTGAGTTTTAATCAAGCTTAGAGGAGAGGAGAGAAGCTATCAACATATTGGAGGGTTGGAGATCAAGATTTGGAAGATTGAAGACATTGGAACCTCCTAGTACCCTTTTCTTTTCTTTGTCTTTTTGATTCCTTGCATTGTCATGATGGTGGAACTCCTTGAAACCCTATTTGTGTTTTTAATTTCAGTTATGAACTAATTTAATTTTATAGGATTGTAATCAAACTCCCATGTAGTTTGAATCTTCTTTACCTCTTTACTTGTTTCTACGCGAATTGAATTATTTATTCATCCCAAGTCATAAAGCTTCTAATTGTTTGGCCTTCAATTAGATTGATTAGGTAATTCTAATTTGAACTTGGAAAAGGGAATTTAGGGTTAAGACCTAGGGTGATTAACATGTGTTCAATTTCATTTAATTGACTAGATGAATTGATTCGCTCATAGGATAGGAATATGCCTATGAGTCATATGTAACCATAATTAGGGCTTGTTCTTAATGCTTCCTTCTTTGATTTTAATCTCATAGGAATATAAAGAATAGGTTGAGAGGGGTAGTTTTGTATGACCATTGGAATAGGCATATAAAAGAATTAGAACCCTAGGTTCATAACTCATGATCATTGAACAAAATAAAGGGGAATTGAAGTAATTCAAATGAAGTATGGAGGGAGATTGCAATCCTAGGCTTGTTTTTATTGATTAATTACACCCTTTCAAATTGTTACCTTGCGTTTATTTCAATTTTATTTGCTTATTTGGATAATAATAAGAATTATGCATATTAGTATTTAGCATAAATCAGTAACAAATCTTTGTGGGATTGATCTTTACTCATTCTTTATTATTTGTTTGATACATGCACTTGCGTGGTGTGAAAGCTGTCAACACTCAGTTGCTTGCATCTTTAATATGATCCAAGAATCCTCTAATAGATAAGCATTTAGGATTTAATTAACCAATATTAGATAAAGTAAGCACATCCAAAATTTACCCAAGCTAAACAATCCATAAAAAAGCTTTGATATATTGTTTAGTTTTTGTGATCCTCTTTAAATACATGATAATAAATCCATTTTCATATCAAAATCTAAATCAAATTAAGCAATTCAATCTAGATAAAAATCAAAAGAGGAAGAAGAGAAACTTGAATAATAATTAAGTAATATAAACAATCGAAACAAGATCTCTAAATTAAACATCAAGATGGTTAATCCCTTAGATTTATTATAAGAGCCTAGCCTTCCATGGATGGGAAGGAAGAATAGAGAAATAAAAGAACAAAAAAGAAATTCTAAAGAGAATGGAGAAAAAGGGAAAGAAAACTCTCACAAATACTCAAACTTTCTTCAAATAAATATCCAAACTTACTTCAAATTGAATGATGTATAATATAAAGAAATTGGCTATTTATACTAATCCTAGAAGCAAATTTGTAATTGAAAATAATATGAATGCAAGCTGTAAAAACATGGAAATTGTCAAATATGGTAGCTTGATGCATGGTTGGTGGGTTGGTGTATGGTTAGTAGCTTTTAGACAGCAACTCTTCTTTGACTTCCATCTTGATTTTCATACCCAAAACAATGTATTTTGGCTTGGAGGTCATCATGACAGTTGTAGACAATTGTCTCCTTGAACTTTTGGCGTTAGTTTCATGCCAATTGGACTTTTACAACTCCAGATATTCCAAAAACACTGTACCTACCTCAAGTTAGGTTGGCAGAACATGTTTCCAAATTCAAACCAATTTGTAGCTTCATTATCATGCGTAAAAGGACATCTATTGACTAAATGGTCTTCAGTGAAGTTGGAGATATGAGTTTTATCTTTCTAATGCACCAGTTTCAGCTCAAAAGGAGGCCTACAGCCCACGATATGGTCCAATATGTGCACACTGCTCAGATTCCAGTGACAGCAAACCCACTCTGACTTGCAGGGCTATTTTGGACCGTTAGAAGTCTAATCTAGCTCTTGAGTTCTTCATAAAAATTGTAGAGTCTTGTCTTTGCTTTCCACAAACACTAAGATCACCTCAAATGGATCACCGAGTCCCAAGTTATGGCTTGACCAAGGAGGAAAGGTTAAAATCCAAGAATTATTCACAATTTGCATTAAAGCCCAATGAGGCCCAACAACATTAAACCCAGATAAAATACTAATATTGGGTACAATAAACATCTAATAAAACCTAGTACAAAGCTAACATAAGTGTTTCAAATTGATTGATCAAGCATCTAAGGGATTAGGGTTCTTAGTTGAGACCAAAGGGATTATTTGCCAAGAAATTGGGGATAATCTGAATTTGTGAATTTGAATGTCAATAGCTTGAGTTTAAATTGAATTCAAGATATAATTAGAACAGGTGAGGAGAGCTAAGAGGATTTCATATCCTAACTGACTTTTACTCTAAAATCTCAATTCGTTTGTGCGATTTGATTCTAGGATAATTCATTTCAGTCTTAGTACAATTTATAGATCATCATTAGTTTTTCGTATTTCAATTTCAAATTCTACTGTAACTCTTGACTCAAAAACATGTTATTAGTTGGTCCAATTAGCAATTTCTTAGTTTACGTTGATAATTGACACACAATCATCGTGGATTCGACAACTTTATTCACTATTTACTACTTGTACGATTTGGTATACTTGCCAAAGTCAATTAACAAGTTTTTGGCTTGTTGCCAGGCCTTGTATTTTAATATCAACAAGACTATAGGAATTCTAAATTGGACAATTGTTTGTATCATTTTTTGTTTATATTTTTTCTAAAATTGCTGTAGAAATTCTTACATTTTTTTGTGTTGTTGTGTATGTGTGGGAAAACGTCGGGTGACCTGTTATAAGATCCCGAGATAGAAAAGACGGCAAGAAAACAAAAGAAAGAAAACAACAAAGGGACAATTTAGAAAAAGGAAAATCATCAACATCACAAGTCCAATTAGAGGAAGTCCTGGCTGGCAACGGAAATGGAGAACTGAGAACTTTGGGAGATTATACTACTACTACAGTAAATAGAAATCTATCAAGCATTGTTAGACCATTGGAGGCAGCCAACAATTTTGAGATCAAGCCGGCTCTTTTGCAAATTGTAGCACAAAATCAGTTTTGGCGGAGCTAAGGTAGAAGATGTATGTTGTACTAATAATATAACACACCAGAACATTGTTCGTGTTCATTACTAGAACTTATTTATATACATAGGCTTCATCTTACAAACTATTTACGTAAAAACATCAAAAGACAAAAAAAAAGGATCTCTACCCCTGTTGATGAAGCATTTCTCCATAATGTGTCACATATATATTACAACTACATAATTATACAACTACAAGAAAGTAAAGGGCATGGAAATCCCTAATATCTAATATGTAGGTATCATCCCCAGGATCATGAAGTTGACCTACATCAAAATCTATCATAATGGTGATGTGATACATCTTTTTAGGTCTCCGTGTCCTTTGGAAATATTATACTTAGCGGTGAGAATTAAATTCTCAGTAGGAATTCAAGCAGATAAAATAAATAAAACAATAACTATAATATTTCTAGCTGCATTAAATTGTAGAAATATTTTCATGAATAAAATTAAGTACAAAATATAATTAACTAAGCTAGCAGTACATATTCTAAGCTTTACACTTTATGTCTTAATTTATCAGAACATTTAACAGCAAAATAGCTATTAGAAATCTGATTTCTTATTTTCTGTTGGGACAATTACATACTCATGCTTATCTTTCATCTGTGTCCATAGCCCTATAATCTATGCTTACATGGCCAATATAATAAAATTACTATGAAAATAGTAATGAGATATCTTCCTTGGCATAGGGCGTCCCCTAAACCAAATGGCCATACGACACGTCTAGGGTGAATTCCATCTGGTCCTCTGATAATTCCACTCTTCTATAGTGGATTATCCTTCTTTAGATACATGTAAGACTTTCATGGATGACCTCCTTTACAGAGGATCATTTTCTAGGATCACATCCTTGTCTTTTATATCATCTTACATATCATTTTATGAGCATGTGATGTCATTTTTTAAGTTTCTAGAGCAATTGAGCATTTTTCTCATAAAGTCTACTTTCTGGACTTATTTCATACCTAATTACTCTTAGAAACACACTTGCTTAACGCTTAACCTTAGGAGCTAGGTTTTGGCCGAAACTTCAACCCTATGATCTAGGTTTCTCTTAGTCATCATAAACATGTCAACTTGCTAATCTAAATTAGCCATTAAGAATCTTAAAAATGCCTCACAAACTTAGCCAAATTACTATTCATTTGGTCATTTTCACTATTCATTTGGTCAAGTTTTCCAATTGCTTGAACATTCATTATTTCTTAACACTTAATCATTCTTAGTCATTCTAATACTCATTTCTTTGAATCCAAATCAAATCTTAAGTTGAAAACCCTAATTTAGTTGAAATCTAATTTAGGGTTTCTTAATTTAGTTTAACATTTAACCTTGTTAATTTCTCTCATTTTCTTCCAAATCTCCATGAAGGTCATCTTTTAAGCACCATAATAGAATGATTACATGTAAATTTTCCAACCTAGGCTATTTAAATCACTAGGCCGAAACCTTCCACTTGGTTTCCAAGTGATTTTTCTCAACTTCTATCACCTACCTAAGCTTGGACTTTGTCACACAATTTAATTAACCCCTAATTCATTCTCTTAACTATTAATATGACAACTTACACATATAAACCCGAAAGGACTTGTCTTGGCCGAAACATATATATAATTAAGGTTTATATATTTTTATTCCAAATTCATCAAAACTCCACCAATTCTTGATAAACCACCTAACAACTTACTAATCTACATCATAACCCTTATGTGCATGATCAATCACATTGGAACCCTAATTTCTCCAGCTTGGCCAAAACACACATGGTCAAGGTTCTTGGAGTTTTTCAATCCAAACAACCATATTTCATCAAAACATAGCATAAATCACTTAATATATCAACAAAACCATCATTCAATCACCGCAAGCCCATGGATTTCGAAATTCTCATGAAGCTAAAGTCTCCAACCATCATCCATATTCAAGCATATCTAAGTGTATTCTTTGATGAATAATCATGAAAACTCAAAATCCATGAAAATCTAGCTAAAACACCAAGTTTAGAATCAAAAGGGTTATGGGTACTTGAACTCCTACCTCTTCATCTTCTTTGAATACAACTTTGAGCTTGAAAACCAATGGAGAATCCTAGTTTCTTCTTGGCTTTTGGTAGCTTCTTGGATAAAGATTCACTTGGAAGCAATTTCCTATTTTTTTGGACTCTTTTCCCTATTTTTTTCTCTCTTCTTTTTTCCTTTCTTTTCTTTCTCTTCTTCCTCCTTTGGCCTTGCCTTCCTCTCCTATTTCTCTTCCTCACTAACCGATCTTGTCTTGATAATTATCATCTTATGTTTTTATGTTTTTTTTATCATGATATGATTATTTTATTAAGAGATATTTAGAAAGAATTGTTATTTTATTAAGAAATAATATTTTATTGTTTGACTTCTTTAAGAAGCCATGTAAAAATTAAATTTTTTATTCTTTATTTAGTTAGATTCTAACTATTTAGTTAGTTTCTAACTAATTTAGTTTAATTCTAACCAATTTAGTTACTAATTAACTAACTTAGTTAGATTTTAATGAATTTAGTTAGTTTCTAACTAGATTCTAATTTTATTCCAATTAGATGCCTATTTTGTCTTTTTCCTACTAATATTTCTAAATGACAAATTTACCCTTATGTTAATATATGATTAAATAAAAATGACACTCATGTCTCTTTTTTTATTATATAAGCTACACTGATTATTTTAATGGATACTCTTTGTACAAAAATAGTTTCTAAAATATTATTGCTCTGATATCAGAGAAAAACAGAAAATATACTAACAATAATCTGTTCCGGCCAATTATTTTTATTGATATACTAAAAATAGTAAACGACTGTAATTAAATAAATAAAAATATGTCCTAAGTAAATTTGTCTACCCTCTAATTTATAGTTAAGAAAAATCAGAGTTCTAAGGCATAACAATGGAGAAATAAAATTATAAAGAAATAAATATTACACATAATTAAATATTAATTAAAAATAATAATATTTAATTAATGAAATTTAAAGGAGGATGTTACATTTCTTCCCTTCTTTTAAAAATTTTGTCCTAAAAAATTAGTTACCTATTTGAACATTTCTGGATACTTTCTTCTCATCTCTTCTTCTAGCTCCCAAGTAGCTTCTTTTGATGTTAATCCTTCCCATAACACTTTAACTAAAGGAATAGTTTTCCCTCGTAATTGTTTAAGACTAGTGTCCAAAATTTGAACAAGCTTTACAAAAAAATGCCAAGTCATCTCTTATCTGCACTGACTCATCTTCTATGATGTGTGAAGGGTCATGATAATATTTTCTAAGCTAAGATACATGAAAAACATCATGAAGATTTGAAAGGTTTGGAGGAAGAGCAATTTGGTATGCAACTGGTCCTACTCCTTTTAGAATTTGAAAAGGACCAATGAATCGAGGACTTAACTTTTTGGATTTTAAAGTTGCCTTTCCCCTGAACACTTAACCTGAAATGCTTGAACAGGAGATGAAGGAGGTTGATTTCCCGGCTCAGCATCAGAAGGCACAGGAAAAAAGCATGTAAGTTGGAGACAAAGTCTTTTGACCCAGCCTTGTGTAGTATCACCTTGTTGAGCAGTTGGTGAAGCACTTGGGTTTTGTCATGCATCAGAGATGCAACAATCTTCTTGATTGCAATTGTTGGATCCTTGAGAAGGATGTCCAACACACCATTAGTTCCCCCTATTTGATCAGTCCATTTCTTCGAGTACTTGGCCCTTTCTAGCCAGCACTGGGTTACGTCAGAGATGGTGACTTCAGAAACTATCACCTCTTTTCCCAGCACTTCTTCTCTGATCTCAGTATCAGAGACAACAACGTTTTTCCAAAAAGCACATACTAGTTCTGGATGAACTTCCACTGGTTCTTTGAAGTAGTTGATCCAACTAGCACCATCAAGATTCTCAACAATATCTATACTGCACTCTACCAGTGTTGAAGTTTGAAACAAGTATTCCACTGAGACTTCGGCTTCATCCACATTTAATCTTCTTCCTTCGGCCATTTCTCAGAAATTTTGAAGGGGATTTAAGGTGCTTGAGAGAGAGAGGAAATGGTTCGTAAAGGATTTCTCAGAAAGAGTTTTGAGGAAACTTAGTAGCATAAAAATTCAATCTTAGGAAGAGAGGGGTTTTATAAAGAGTTGTAAGATCAGGGTTTTGGAAACTGAGAGGTTTTTGCAAAGTGAGTGAACGGAAATTTCAATCGTTTTGAAAATAAGATAAAAGAAATTTGAATAGTTAACGCATAAAATGCTCATAAAAGTAATTGTCATGTTTCGCAGTAAAAAGTAACTACTGTGACCTTTCAAAAATTGACTCAGCGTGGGAAAAATTCGAATAAGTTCATGAAAGACAAAGATATTTTACAATAAATGCAAATATAATATGTCCAATGACTTACCATATTGGACGTAGATTATCAATGAACGCATAGACATCAGTTCTTCACAAAGTGCATACTTAAATGTTTTCTAATAAAAGTGAATCTATCCTTAGCGAAGGGTTTTGTAAAAATATTTGCCCATTGATGATCTGTATCCACAAATTGAATGTCAAACACACATTTTTGAATATAATATCTTATAAAGTGATGTTTGATTTCAATGTGCTTTGCCTTTGAATGTAGAATGAGATTTTTAGATAAAATTATAGCATTTGTATTATCAAAAAGCAAGGGAATCTTAGTTTCAAAAATGTTGTAATCCTCCAGTTGATGCTTGATCCATAGAAGTTGAGAGCAGCAACTAGATGCTGATATATATTCAGCTTCTACAGGTGAAAGTGCAATTGTACTTTGCCTTTTGTTGGACCATAAGACTAAGTTTCCACCAATGAAGTGACATCCTCCACTGGTGCTTTTTCTTTCAATTCTATCTCCAGCGTAGTCCGCATTGCAAAAGCCAACTAATCTGTACTCATGAGATTTCTTAAATAATAAACCCAGATTAGTAGTACCTTTCAAATATATGAATATTCTCTTAATAGTAGCTAGGTGTGACTCTCTAAGATCAGATTGAAAATGTGCACAGAGACACACTAAACATTATATTAGGTCTAAACGTAGTAAGATATAAGAGAGATCCAATCATACCTCTATATATCTTTTGGTCTACCTTTTGATCTTTATTGTTCAATTTTAGTGTGGACGATGGATGCATTAGTGTGCTCATCATTTTGCAATCGTCCATTTTGTACTTCTTTAGGAGTTCCTTTGTATATTTGGTTTGACGAATATAGATTTCGTCCAATGTTTGTTTCGCTTGCAAACCTAGAGAGAATTTCAATTATCCCATTAAGCTCATTTCAAACTCCTTTTGCATCAACTTGGAATAATCCTCATGAAGAGATTCATCAGTAGCTTCAAAAATAATATCATCTACATAAATTTGAACTATGATGAAATGTGAGCTTACGCTTCTACAAAAGAGAGGAGCATCAACTTTTCCTCTACAAAAACCATTTTCCATTAGAAAAGTACTCAACTTCTCATACCAAGCTCGAGGAGCTTGTTTCAACCCATATAGATCCTTTTTCAGTTTAAAAACATGCTTTGGATAGTTTTGATTCTCGAAACCAGGTGGTTGCATAATATAAACTTCTTCATTGATTATGCCATTTAGAAAACACTTTTTAGATCCATTGCTTAATGCGTATGGCTTCTAATCTAGCTACTGGTGCAAAAGTTTCAGTAAAATCTATACCTTCTTGTTGTGAGCAGCTTGGGCAACTAACCTTGCGTTGTTTCTCACAAACTTACCATCTTCGTCCAATTTGTTTTTGAATACCCATTTTGTGCCGATGATGAATTTGTTCTTGGGTTTTTGAACCAGCGTCCAGACATCATTTCTTGTGAACTGGTTAAGCTCTTCTTGCATTGCCAATATCCATCCTTCGTCCAAAAGAGCTTCTTCAATCTTCTTTGGTTCCAGTTCTGAAATGAAGGCAACATCTGAATATTCTTTGAAGGTTGACCTTGCTCGCACCTTATCATTTGGATTACCAATGATTTGGTTTTCTGGATGATAAGTGTTGAAGTGCCAGCTTCGTTAAACATTGTTAGTCGCATTGTCTTCATTGTCCAATGTCTTCTTGCTCTCAGTTGATGAACCTTCGTTCTTGTCGTTAAGATTTAAGTTAGCAAAAGACTCATCTAGCTCTAATAAATCTTTATTAGGCTTTTTATCGTTAAACTTAACATGGATAGATTCTTCCACTGTCAAAGAGCTAGATTTGTAAACTCTGTAAGCCTTTGAAGTTTCAGAGTATCCTAAGAAGATACCACTATCAACTCTAGCATCAAATTTATGTTGCAATTCTTTAGTATTTAAAATAAAGCATTGACAACCAAATGAATGAAAGTAAGAAATGTTGGGTTTTCGTCCCTCACACAATTCATAAGGATTATTTTTCAGAATAGGTCTGACGTATATTCTGTTTTGAATGTAGCAGGCAGTGTTAACAGCTTCAGCTCAAAAGTGTCTTGAGATTGAGTTGTCATTGAGCATTGTTCTTGCCATCTCTTGGAGAGACTAGTTTTTCCTCTCTACCACACCATTTTGCTGTGGTGTTCTTGGGGTAGAGAAGTAAAGAATTCCACTTTCTTGACAGAACCGTTGAAAGCTCTCATTCTCAAACTCTCCTCCATGATCACTTCGACTTGAGCTGATACACGTACCTTTTTCTTTATGACCCCTTTTGCAGAATATAGAAAAGACCTTAAAAGACTTATCCTTGTGAGCTAGGAACATAACCTATGTCCATCTAGAATAGTCATCCACTATAACTAATCCATATTTCTTTTCATTCAATAAGGTTGTTCTTGTTGGTCCGAACAGATCCAGATGTAGCAGCTCTAGTGGTCTAGAGGTGGAAATAATATTTTTGGATTCAAAAGAGTTTTCAACTTGTTTCCCCTTTTGGCAAGCACACGTAGAACATCCGATTTGTACACAAGATTTGGTAATCCTCTTACGAGGTTATGCTTGTTCAGCTTTGAGATTAACCTCAAGCTTGCATGACCAAGCTTCTTGTGCCGTATCCATTGTTCTTCTTTGATGGACACTAGGCATGATATATTGTGTTCTGTAAGATCACCCAAATAAATCATATAAAGATTATTTTTCCTTTTTGTAGTAAAGAGTATGGATCTATCAGGGTTGCTAACTATAAATTCTCCTTTGTTGAAGGAAACATCAAATCCACTGTCACATAATTAGCTTATGCTAAGTAGATTGTGTTTTAAACCAACACATTATCAATTGAAGGAAAATGGTGCTTACCAATCTTATCGATCCCTACAATTTTACCCTTATGGTTTCCTCCAAAGGTGACACAGCCACCTGATCTGTGTTTGAGTTCGTGGAACATAGACCTTTCTCCCGTCATATGACATGAGCAACCATTGTCCAGGTACCATGATAGGTGTTTTCTTCCTACTGCTAAGCACATCTGCAAGAGGAATTATCATATCTTTAGGTACTCAAATCTTCTTGGGTCCTTTCAGGTTAGCTTTTGAGGTTTCATTATACCTTAATTTCTTTTTTGTAAAAGCATTTGGACGTTGTATGTCCTTTCTTTTTGCAATTATTATAAAAAGGTTTGGGTTTTGCAAAAGTATAAGTGTTTTGAAAACTACTTTTCTTAGTATGTTATACCCTAGTCTAGATTTATTACGAGGATCTTAGGAGAATTTAAGCAATGTGTTTAGCTTTTTAGTGCTAGCCACAAATTAACTGAAATCCTTAGTAAGTTCGATTACTTCTGTTTGAAGTTTCTCAACTTCAACAGATGTGTTGGAGTCAGAGGATGTTTTGAGAAGAAGGTTTTTCGTTTCTAATTTATCACCAAAATTTTAAGTTCTTGTTTCTCTAAAAACATTTTTTCAAACTCCTTTGATAGTTTTGAAAATTTTCTTTTAAGAGCTTTGTATTCAATAGACAGATGGAAGAATTATTTAGCAGCTCATCGAAAGCTTCTTGAAGATTAAAGTCAGAATGAGTTACCTCATCTACTTCCTCATCAGAGGACGTGCTAGCAATGAAGCATATATTTGCTTCTTCCTCTGCTTCCTCTTCATCTTCAGTTGATGAGAAGTCAAGATTTTCCCAGGTGGCCATCAATCCTCTTTTCTTCTTTGGGAAGAATCTCTTTTTCTCCATCTCATTGTTCAGTGAAGGACATTCAACCTTGACGTGTCCTGGTTTCTTGCACTGGTAACAAATGATAGGACTTTTATCCTTCATTTTAATTTTGTCTTTTGGAGCTCTTCTTTCGAAGTGTCTTCTTCTCATTCCTCCTTTCTTCTTCCACATCAATTGAATCTTTCTGGAGATGAAAGATAATTCGTCATCTTCAGAGACATCTTCTCCAGATGATTCAGCTTTATCTGAAGATTCTTCAACTTTGAGAGCCTTGGACGCACTCCCTTTATGGGCTTTTAAAGCAATATACTTGTTTTTTCTTGAATTTTCTTCTTCTTGAAGTTCAAGCTCATGAACTTTGAGAGAACCAAGGAGTTCCTCCATAGTAAGAGAAGTGAGGTTCTTTGCTTCTTGGATGGCTATAACTTTAGGCCTCCATTGCCTAGAAAGACTTCTCAGAATCTTTCTGATATGGTCTTGATTGTTGTAAGTTCTCCCAAGAGAACGAAGACTGTTAATAATGGTTTGGAAGCGTCTAAACATTTGGTTTATCGTTTCCTGTTCTCCTATCTTAAACAATTCATACTGGTGAACCAACATGCTTATTTTTTATTCCTTTACTTGTGAGGAATCTTCAGGGGCTAGGGCAAAAGTATTCCAGATTTCTTTAGCTGTATCACAGCTATGAACTTTATCATTGACAAGAGGTTGTCGAGACCTATCAAATAATAAAAATAACCGGTTCACAAACTAATTTGTAGTATAGAGAATGAACCGAATCGTCTCTCAAGGATCCAAAAACAAAGATTTAATTAGATGAAGATAATTAGAAATGGGGGAGTTTTGATGATAATTAACAAGATTAACAAAATAATAGGATTTAAAGTTGTAAACAAATCTAAAGAAACAACCAGTCCAAGGAAATTTACCGATCTTGAGTTTAATTCATCATTGATCACAAGGAATTCACTTAATTGCTAACCATGTTCTTGGCCTTAGATCACATCAAGAAGCCTTAACATGATCCAAGAATTCTCTACTAGATAAGCATCTAGGATTTGATTAACCAAGGTTAGATAAAGTAAGCACCATCCAACATAGATTAACTTAAGATCCAGAATTTAACCAAGCTAAACAATCCATCAAAAAGCTTTAATATATTGTTTAGTCTTTCTGATCCACTTTGAATACATGATAATAAAGTTATTATCACATCAACATCTAAATCAAATTAAGCAATTTAATCTAGATAAAAATCAAAAGAGGAAGAAGAGAAACTTGAATAACAATTAAGCAATATGAACAAGCGAAATGAGAGCCTAGCCTTCCATGGATGGGAAGGAAGAACTCAGAAATAAAAGAACAAAAATGAAATTGTAAAGAGAATGGAGAAGAAGAGAAAGAAAACTCTCACAAATACTCAAACTTTCTTGAAACTTACTTAAAATTGAATGATTCTAATACAAAGAGGTTGGCTCTATTTATACTAATCCTAGAAGCCAATTTGTACATGTACATAATCTGAATACAAGCTATAAAAATATGGAAATTGTCAAATATGGAAGCTTGATGCATGGTTGGTGGGTTGGTGCATGGTAGGTGGGTTGGTGTATGGTTGGTGGCTTTTAGTCAACAACTCTTATCCGACTTTTGGCTTCATTTTCATCACCTAGACGATGCATTTTGGCTTGGAGATCTTCATGAAAGTTGTAGCCAGTTGTCTTCTTGAAATTTTGCAATTAGAATCATGCCATTTGGACGTTTAGAACTCCAGATATGCCAAAAACATTGAACCTACCTCATGTTAGGTTGGAAAAACGTGTTTCCAAATTCAAACCAACTTGTAGCTTCATTATCATGCCTAAAACGACATCTATTGACTAAATGGTCTTCAGGGAAGTTAGAGATATGAGTCTTATCTTTCCAATGGCCAAGTTTCAGTCCAAGAGGAGGCCTATAACTCACTATGTAGTCCAATATGTGCACACTGCCCAGATTTTCATGACAGCAAACCCACTCTGCATTACAGGGATTTTTTGGACCCTTAGAAGTCCGATCCAGCTCTTGAGTTCTTCATGAAACTTGTAGAGCATTTTCTTAGCTTTCCAAAGACACCAAGATCACCTCAAATGGATCACCGAGTCCCAAGTTATGGCTTAACCAAGGAAGAAAGGTCAAAATGCATCAAAATCTGAAAATTATCCAATATTTGCATTAAAACCCAATGAAGCCCAACAACATTAAACTTATCTAAAATACTAATATTGGGCACAATAAACATTTAATAAAGCCTAATACAAAGCTAACATAAGTGTTTCAAATTGATTGATCAATCATGTTCTGAACATGTGATAGCACACATCAGAAAATGTTTCGCTTTTGAGTTTAGAAGATGTCTTGAGCGTTATCCCTCCTCCCATTATGGCCGAGGGAGTTCTTGTCCTTCTACGTTGGTGGGCACTTGATAGCCATTTTGATCTAAGTCCCAAATGTCCATGTTTTATGCATAAAAAAATGCAATCATTCTTTTCTTCCAATAGTCATAGTCGTTTCCATTGAATAGAGGTGGTCTATTCACTGCCTATCCTTCATTTTCTATTTGTGGCTATGCTGGATCTTTTCCCCTGCACTGTTAGATGCTTAACCCAAGAGGCTGAGCTCTGATACCAATTGAAAAACTTGAGTGAAACACAAGAAGGGGGGTTGAATTGTGGTTCTTAACCTTTTTGGAAAACTTTTCTTAAATCAATCTTTCGAAAGAAAACATTACTAAAAAGTGTATGAAAATGGACAAAATGTAAAGTCTTCACAGTCCGTTGGACGCAAAGAGTGCTTTTCTAAAATAATTGGATGCATGTTGAAAACTTTGTCCTTGTTAAAAAGATTACTTATGAAAAAGCAATATCAATCCCTAAATGCTAGTAGATAAAAGATATAACACAGAGAAGGAAGAAAAGTTTACACCAGATATTTATATTGGTTCACTCTAACAACCCGAGAGTTACGTCCAGTCCCTTCTACTTGAAGGATTTTCCACTAAACTTCTCAAAGTTTACAAGTATTCATCTTAATGGCTCTTCAAGCTACAACAAGTATTCTGAAACCTCTTCAGGTTCTAAATAACAAGTATTCTTTTATACCCAGCCTCTTTAGGCTTATCAACAGAATGATAAAGGTGTTTTGAAAAACATTTGAGTTCAACTCACAGCAAGTGAGAATAAATAAAATATGCTCAAGTACAAGAACTCTATATAAGAGTGAATAAAACAGAATAAAGCTTTTTGAAATTTCTCTTGTCTTCTTGAAATGAATCGCTATTTTTCGTTGTTGTACATTATTCTTCTTCTAAGACCTTTGTATTTATAGGTAGTGAGCCCTTGAAATAGTCTTCATAAGCTTTAGCGTCCAACGAAAATATTTATTTCCGTTCTAAATAGCATTGAATGTACAATGCTGATAACTTGTTGATCTCCTTCTAAAAATTGACTTTGGTTATCAACAATAGGGAGGAATAAGATATCTTAGTTCTGACTCTTCTAAACATACAGAAAGTTCCTTATTTGCTAGTCTTTGTAGTTGTTAAGAGTGTCAGCTCCAGCATATAAAGTCGATTTCTTGTAAGTCACATTTGTTTGAGATCCAATCAGCAGTTAATGTACTTTGACAAACAACAATTTGCTTGCCTTTGAATATCCTGTGTAACAGCCCGTGCTCCAGGTTTGACGACTGTCCCCACACACCAACACGAGTCTTTTAGCGTGCTTATGTCCTCACTCACACGCACCCTGAGAACTTCCCAGGGGGTCACCCATCCCAGAATTGCTCTAGGCCAAGCACGCTTAACCTTGGAGTTTCTGAGTTATAGGCTCCCGAAAAGAAGATGCATCTTGTTGATATAGGTAGGTAGTACCTATCAAATCCTATATGAGCTTCCTTAATTGCACAGTCCCATACCTGTACAATCACGGAATACCCCTCTTCTTCTGGTGTGGGCTCGGTTCATTCATGTCACCCCTCCGCCTAAAAGCCTGCCAGGAGCCTCTCATTGTTCGTGCCTCCAGCACCGGCAATCACTCCCCGCCCTCTTCAGCCCCGGGTATTACATGCCCACCAGCTTCCGCTTGGTTCGTCCCCAAACCACACACCATACTAGTAGAGGGTCGGCTCTGATACCACTTGTAACAGCTCGTGCTCTAGGTTTGACGACTGTCCCGACACACTAACACGAGTCTTTCAGCGTGCTTATGTCCTCACTCACACGCACCCTGAGAACTTCCCAGGGGGTCACCCATCCCAGAATTGCTCCAGGCCAAGCACGCTTAACCTTGGAGTTTCTAAGTTATGGGCTCCCGAAAAGAAGATGCATCTTGTTGATATAGGTAGTACCTATCAAATCCTATATGAGCTTCCTTAATTGCATAGTCCCATACCTGCACAATCTCGGAATTCCCCTCTTCTTCTGGTGTGGGCTCGGTTCATTCATTTCACCCCTCCGCCTAGAAGCCTGCTAGGAGCCTCTCATTGTCCGTGCCTCCAGCACCGGCAATCACTCCCCGCCCTCTTCAGCCCTGGGTATTACATCCTGGACGGATGCTTTGTAAAAGTTAAACAAAATAGACAAACAATGGACGATCAAATAACATAATAATGTAATTCAAAAAAGTATTGAACGCATGGCTTCGAAGATAGGCTATAAAACAAGGCTTGTTCTTTTGTCCAAACGAATACAACTTCATAAAAATATAAGTTTAATTCAAAACTTATTTATTCTCTTTAATTTAATATTTGTTGTTATCTTCAACACTTTATGATTAGTCTTGGTTCTAATAGTGAAATCTGTCTTTGGTTCCAACACAAAGACCAAGGGTAGCTCATGGCCACATAGCCCAAAAAGTTAGCATCAAAGGAAAATATTTTATTAATTGTTAAACTGAATTAATTAGGTGATGATTAGTTAAGGATTGTTATGGATGAAAAGGATATGAACAAGGTTTTTAAATTGAGAGAAAGACATGTTCTCAATTAAAATTTATTTTATTAAAGGACTTTCATTTTTGAAAAATTGGGAGCAAATATTTTTAGTAGGATTTAAACTTGAAACGAATAGTTTCAAGATGAAACGATTTTAAAAATTAGTTTGGGACTTGAAAAGAAATTTCCAAAAGGTTAGTTTTAGTGAAAATAATGGAAATAAGGTTTGAAATATTTAATTTAATTAAAAATAGCTTAGTTTTCGTGAAAAATGCTTTACTCGATTGAAAATTTGTGAAAAACGTTTTACACGATAGAAATTGACAGAAAATGCTTTAAGCGATTGGAAAGTATTTTTAAAACCATACGCGATTTAAAAATATTAATTCTTGAGTTATGCGATTTGAAATTTGAGAAAAAGGTTTGACATGATTGAAAAATGCAACAAAAAATGTTACGTGATTTAGAAAAATGTAACGAAAGCGTTACACGATTTTAAAACCGTAATCGAAGTGTTACGCGAGTGAAAATAGTAATCGTAGTGTTACGTGAGTGAAAACCGTAATCGTAATGCTACGTGATTTTGAAAATATTTTAAAAACACCACATGATTGAGAAAAATAGCAGAACTGCTGTTAGGTTGACGTATTGGATCTGGACAAGTCAATAGATGTTGAGCTTAGTGGTGGCTTGAATCCAAAGGGGATTGTGTTTTGGAAAATCAATAATTATGGGTTAACCATGAATTGTTGTGTTGATCATGAGTTGTTGCACCTTGCATGAGTTAGTTGACCATGGCATTGTGAGAGTCTGTTGACACTTATTTTTAAGGCTTTGAGCCTAGGAGATGGAGTTATTGTTGGAACCAAAAAACCTTTGTGAAATTAGGTTTGGAACCAATTTGTTTAAAGAATTAATACCCCATAAAGTTTTGAAGATAACAAAAGTTTTAATTTAGAATGAATAAGTGAAAGACTCATGTAACTTGTTTCTAAACTGGTTTAACAAGAAAACAAAGTGTTAACAAACAGTTACTAGTACATGCGTCCATTCTTTGTTGAGCTAAAGGAAATTGAGTATTCGTCCAATACCTTTTGAATTATTTTTCAAAGATTATTATATTGGATCGTCCAATGTTTTCCTTACTAAAGCTCAGGTTCAATGCATTCGTCCAAAAGCCAAATGTCAAATGTGAAGAAACTGTTCATCATTAAATGCTGAGAAGGACTCTAACAACATACACTACAAAAGAAGTCAACTGAGCCGCTTAGCTGACATCGCTAACAACTACAAAGACCTGTAAATAAGCAACTTTTTGCGTGCTCAGATGGGACAGGACTAAGCTATCATATTCTTGGACATTCCTGATAATCAAAGTGTCTTTTCAGAAGAAGCTCCACATGATATCAACTTATGCATTTAATATTGCTCAGAACGATAATAAATGTTTCCGTTGGACGAAGAAGCTTATAAAGACTGCTCCAAATGCTCTCACCTATATATACAAATGTCTTCAAAGAAGAAAATAGGGAGAATCACAATCTATGTGATCAAAAGAGTAAAAGAATCAAAGCTTTCATTCTTCCTAGTACTCTTACTCTTTTAAAGAGTTCAAGTCTTGAGATTTATTTTCTATCCTCACCTGTAGTGAGTTAAAAACTCAAGCACTTCTACATCTTCTTTTATTCGACTTGGTTGTTTAGGCCTGAAGAGGCTGAGTATAAAAGAATACTTGGATCGTAGAACCTGAAGAGGTGGACAATACTTGTAATCTTCATAAAAGATTGGTGGAAAATCCTTCTATTTGAAGGGACTGAACGTAGCTATCAGTTTGTGAGAGTGAACCAGGATAAACATCTGGCGTAAGCTTCTCTTCCCTCCTCTTGTGTTTTATTTATTCACTAACATTTAGGGAATGCCATTGTTTTCTTAACAAAGGTTATAAGTTAAAACTTAGAACTCTTTCACTACGTTTAAAGTGATTTATTACAAAATCTTTTTAGCGTCCAATTGGACTAAGAAGTTTTCTTCGTCCATTACTTTTTATTGATTCAACCTTTGTCTTAACGGTTTGCTATGTGACTAAAAGTTTTCAAAAAAGGTTAAGAAACACAATTCAACCCCCCTTCTTGTGTTTCACTTGTTTACTTCAGTTACACCTTAGTGCCACTGCGAATTGCATAGTGAAGATCATGGATTTAGTTTAGGAGAAGTTAGGTTGCGGAAACCCCACAGGGGGCTAGTTGGTAGCACTGGTACGAATCCCTGAGATTGTTCCAATCTTGAAGTCTTTCTTGATGATGTACCCAAGTTTCCACCGAAACGAGTGATGTGAAAATTTAGAACGCACGTTGACAAGAGGTTGTCGAGACCCGTCAAATAATAAAAATTACCGGTTCACAAACTAATTTGTAGTATAGAAAATGAACTGAATCGTCTATCAAGGATCCAATAAAAACAAATATTCCATCATATCAAGATAATTAAAATGGGGGGTTTTGTTGTTGATTAACAAGATTAACAAAAGTACGAGATTTAAAGTTGTAAACAAATCTAAAGAAGCAACCAATCCAAGAAAATTTATCGATCTTGAGTTTAATCCATCATTGATCACAAGGAATCCACTTAATTGCTAACCATGTTCTTGGCCTTAGATCACATCAAGAATCCTTTACTAGATAAGCATATAGGATTTGATTAACCAAGGTTAGATAAAGTAAGCACCATCCAACATAGATTAACTTAAGATCTAGAATTTAACCAAGCTAAACAATCTATCAAAAAGCTTTAATATATTGTTTAGTCATTGTGATCCTCTTTGAATACATGATAATAAAGCTATTATCACATCAACATCTAAATCAAATTAAGCAATTTAATCTAGATAAAAATCAAAAGAGGAAGAAGAGAAACTTGAATAACAATTAAGCAATATGAACAAGCGAAACAAGATCTCCAAATTAAACATCAAGATGGCTAATCCCTTAGGTTGATTATAAGAGTCTAGCCTTCCATGGATGGGAAGGAAGAACTCAGAAATAAAAGAACAAAAACGAAATTGTAAAGAGAATGGAGAAGAAGAGAAAGAAAACTCTCACAAATACTCAAACTTTCTTCAAACTTACTTAAAATTGAATGATGTATAATACAAAGAGATTGGCTCTATTTATACTAATCCTAGAAGCCAATTTGTAATTGAAAATAATCTGAATACAAGTTGTAAAAACATGGAAATTGTCAAATATGAAAGCTTGATGCATGGTTTGTGGGTTGGAGCATGGTAAGTGGGTTGGTATATGGTTGGTGGCTTTTAGTCAGCAACTCTTATCCGACTTCCAGCTTGATTTTCATAATCTAGACGGTGCATTTTGCCTGGGAGTCTTCATGAAAGTTGTAGCGAGTTGTCTCCTTGAAATTTTGGGCATTGGAATTATGCCATTTGGACTTTTAGAACTCTAGATATGCTAAAAACACTGCACCTACCTCAAGTTAGGTTGGCAGAACATGTTTCCAAATTCAAACCAACTTGTAGTTTTATAATCATGCCTAAAACAACATCTATTGACTAAATGTCTTTAGTGAAGTTGGAGATATGGGTCTTATCTTTCCAATGGCCAAGTTTCAGCCCAAGAGGAGGCCGATAGCCCACTATATAGTCCAATATGTACACACTGCCTAGATTTCCGTTACAGCAAACCCACTATGCATTGCAGGGATATTTTGGACCCCTAGAAGTCCGATCCTGCTCTTGAGTTCTTCATGAAACTTGTAGAGCCTTGTCTTAGCTTTCCAAAGACACCAAGATCACCTCAAATGGATCATCGAGTCCCAATTATGGCCTAATCAAAGTGGAAAGGTCAAAATGCATCAAAATCCAAAAATTATTCATAATTTGCATTAAAGCCCAATGAGGCCCAACAACATTAAACTCATCTAAAATACTAATATTGGGCACAATAAGCATCTAATAAAGCCTAGTACAAAGCTAACATAAATGTCTCAAATACACGTT
Organism: Styphnolobium japonicum; assembly: GCA_023212625.1. NCBI lineage: Eukaryota > Viridiplantae > Streptophyta > Magnoliopsida > Fabales > Fabaceae > Styphnolobium > Styphnolobium japonicum. The sequence continues at coordinate 4,536,181 of JALBWW010000010.1, forward strand.
ATCACAAATCAAGTAATATAATAGTAAGAAAGTGTCGAATCCACAGAGATTAATTCTAAATTTAACTATCTATTAAAAATTTGCAAAACTCAATCTTATTTAAACAACTTAATAAAAGAAGATTTATGAAAGACTAAAAATTAAAGTAAACAAGAAGCAAAATTTAATGATTTTAGATTAGTCAAATTAACCAAGCCGAGGATTGCAATTATCCCCACACTTTACTTGATTTTCTCACTTCTATCTAAGATCAATTAATTATCTGAATTGTTAACTAGAAATCCTAACTTATCTATAAGCCTCTTTCGATGGTCAAATAGAATTATCCTTAATTAATGATAAATTATATGTCTATGTCTACTAATTAATCAAGAATTCATTAAGTTCCGATTTCATTAATGGTTACATATGTTATATAGGTATATGTCTATCCTATACAAACTCAAGGCTTTCACACAAAGATTATATGTTATCTTACCTAGATCTAAAACCAAAATCTCTTTGTCAAGTTGCTTAAGGCTTATCAATTCAATTTAATTAATGGTCAATTAATTAGAAGCCTTAGGAACAAGTAAGATAAACAATTCAAGATAATCAACCTACTCTTAAATAGGATAAACGAATCAAATTACATGTGAGTTCAAATTGCAATCCTAGTATAGAAGTTTAGCTACTCATTATATTAAAGGAAACAAAAGAACAAGTGAAAAGCATGATGAAAATGAATGTGGTTGATGGTATTAACTCACAATATTACAACGGGCTAGAGTTTCAAGATTTACTTTAGACAAATTGTACGATTTAACCTTGAAACCAAAGTATAAAGCTCACAATTTTTTAAAGCTTCACTCCTACCTCTAGGTAGAAACTTAATTGGACATGAAGATGAAGAAACTTCAATATCTTGTAGAAGATGAAGAATATATTATACAAATCCTAGAGCTTTGGGATTTACTTGTGACAAATTGGAAGATTTAACCTTGAAATCAAAGTATAAATATCACAATTTATGAAAGCTTCACCCTAACTCTAACTAAAAGCTTAGCTAAACCTAATTTTATTACAAAGTACGAAAGGATAGAGAATCAAAATGAGAGAGAACTCATAATATGGAATGCCTCTAAGTGTGGCAAATGCCTTCCCTTAATAGGCAAATGCTAGAACTATTCAAATACAACTTTGTCAAATTTTGCTGCACATGTGCTGAAATTTCTCCTCTGAAAATCACCAAATTCATCATTGATCACGTCATAATTTGGAAATATTCATTTCTATGAAAGTTGAAGCACATGAAGTTGTAAAGAACATATAAAAAATTTAGCTAGATCGAAGGGTTGGATCTTGAGATATGACTGTTTTGTTGAAACTGCTCAAATTACATCACTAATGACGACCATCCACTTGTTGCCTATTTTTGACCAACTTTTGTTCTAATATGGAAATATTCATTTTTATGAAAGTAGTAGAGGCTGATGTGAAGAATGACATGTCAAAATTTCAACTGCATCCAACGGTTAAATCTTGAGAAATGACCAGATATCCGAGTATAGGTTTGAGTAGGAATTTTTCGGTTTGTCCTGAATTTGATGTAGTCCAAAACTCACTAAGTTTAGGTCTTCATTTCTCTTCCGTTTGGACTATACTGATATAAACATTTAAGTTCATGATATTTTAGTTTAACAACTGCTTTGAATAGTCCTTCGGGTGTTCTGCTCAATTTGTAACAACATAACCAATATATGAGGAATTATGCAATTTTCACTTCATATATGCAATAATTTCATAAGAATAAACCAATGAGAGGTACTAAATTATGCATATAAAATGTGTTTATCAACGAGAGATAGAGTTTTCTATCAATCTTGTACCTGGATCTGGTCCTATATCCATGGCACCATACCGGATGTCACCATTAGAATTAGCTAAGCTTAAGAAGCAAATAGAGGAACTATTAGGGAATTAGTTTGTGAGACCCAGTGTGTCACCTTGGGGAGCTCTAGTGTTGTTAGTCAAGAAAAATGGCAGAACTTCTCATTTATGCGTAGACTATCGACAGTTGAACAAGATCACGATTAAGAATAAATATCCACTTCTGAGGATAGATGATTTGATGGATCAACTGAGGGGAGTCATTGTATTCTCCAAGTTTGATTTCTGATATGGTTACCACCAGATTCGTGTGAAAATGGAGGATGTGCCCAAGACCTCGTTCCAAACACATTATGGGCATTACAAGTGTTTAGTGATGTCGTTCCACGTGACAAATGCTCTTGCAATATTGATGGATTACATGAATAGAATCTTTCGTCCCTACATAGACAGATTTGTCGTTGTCTTTATTGACGAAATTCTGATCTATTCTGAAAATCAGGAGGAACATGCTGAACATCTTAGTGTGGTTCTCTAGATTTTGAAGGAGAAGGTACTATACACCAAACTGTCCAAATGCGAGTTTTGGATGGAGGAAGTTTCATTCTTGGGTCATGTAATTTCTAAGGAAGGAATTGTTGTGGATCTGTCGAAGGTCGGAGTAGTTCTTCAACAGGAGAACCAAAGACCGCAACGGAAAGTTGAAGTTTTGTAGGATTAGCCGGTTATTACTGGAGATTCATAGAAGGATTTTCCAAGATAGCAGGACCTCTCACTCAACTCCCTGACAAGAGGTTGTCGAGACCCCGTCAAATAATAATAATTACCGGTTCACAAACTAATTTGTAGTATAGAGCATGAACCAAATCGTCTCTCAAGGATCCAAAAAGAACAAAGATTTAATCAGATCAAGATAATCAAAAGGGGGGTTTTGATGATTTGAAATGATAATACACAAATTGAATTAAAGGAAAGTAATTAACAAATTAACCAATCCAAGGAAATTTTACTGATCTTGAGTTTAATCCATCATTGATCACAAGGAATTCACTTAATTGCTAACCATGTTGTTGGCCTTAGATCATATCAAGACGCCTCAACATGATCCAAGAATCCTCTACTAGATAAGCATTTAGGATTTAATTAACCAAGGTTAGATAAAGTAAGCACCATCCAAACATAGATTAACTTAAGATCAAGAATTTAACCAAGCTAAACAATCCATCAAAAAGCTTTGTGATCAATCAATTTGAGACACTTATGTTAGCTTTGTATTAGGCTTCATTAGATGTTTATTGTGCCCAATATTAGTATTTTAGATGAGTTTAATGTTGTTGGACTTCATTGGGTTTTAATGTAAATATTGGATAATTTTCGGATTTTGATGCATTTTGACCTTTCTTCCTTGGTTAGGCCATAACTTGGGACTCGGTGATCCAATTGAGGTGATCTTGGTGTCTTTGGAAAGCTAAGACAAGGATCTGCAAGTTTCATGAAGAACTTAAGAGCTGGATCGGACTTCTAAAGTCCCAAAATAGCCTTGCAATACAGAGTGAGTTTGCTGTCACGGAATCATCTGGGCAGCATGCACATATTGGACTATATAGTGGGTTATAGGTCTCCTCTTGGGCTAAAACTTGGTCATTTGAAAGATAAGACCCATATCTCCAACTTCACTGAAGACCATTTTGTCAATAGATGTCGTTTTAGGCATGCTTCTGAAGCTACAATTTGGTCTGAATTTGGAAACACGTTCTTCCAACCTAACTTGAGGTAGGTGCAGTGTTTTTGGCATTTCTGGAGTTCTAAAAGTCCAAACGACATGATTCAAATTGGAGATTTTCAAGGAGATAATTGGCTACAACTTTGATGAAGACATCCAAGCCGAGACACATCTTCTAATAATCTGGTCACTACAAAGCTTCCACAGATAAGGATCATCCCATACATAGTACTTGGACTCACTTTTCAATTTATCAGATTGAGCCCTAGTAAAATATGAAGGAAAAACACCAGCAACCAAAAAATTAACCATATCTGCAAACCAAGGGGAGGTGTTCTTACCTTGCAGCTGCAGAAGCTGCTCATCTGGGAAGGAGTCCTGTACAGGGAAGGGATCTGAAGCCCTTTCAATGCGGCTCAAGTGATCTGCCACTAGATTTTCTCGCTCCACTCTTGTCACGGATCTCTATATGAAACTCTTGGAGCAGTAGCATCCACCTTATTAGTCGAGGCTTTGCCTCCGGCTTCTTCAAAAGAAACTTAAGTCTTTGCATGATCAGTAAACACAACAACCTTAGAGCCAAGCAAATATGATCTAAACTTATCCAAAGCAAAAACAATGGCTAAAAGCTCTTTTTCAGTTGTGGTATAGTTGGCCTGAGCAGCATCCAGAGTTCTAGAAGCATAGTATATCACATGAGAAGCTCTCCCCACTCTCTGTGCCAAGACTGCTCCTACTGCATAGTTAGAAGCATCACACATTAACTCAAATGGCAATGTCTAGTCAGGTGGCTGGATGATAGGGGTACTAGTCAAGGCCTGCTTCAAGTGGTTGAAAGCTGCCTTGCACTTATCATCAAAATTGAACTCCACATCTTTCTGCGAATCGGGAAAGTGGAAGAGCAATCTTCTTTGAAGTCGGCAATGAAGCGCCTGTAGAAACCTGCATGACCAAGAAAAGAACGCACTTCCCGCACGCATGTGGGGTAAGATAGACAAGTAATTACATCAATCTTGGCAGGATCTACCTCAATGCCCTTACTGGATACTACATGGCCTAAAACTATACCCTGTTCTACCATAAAATGGCATTTCTCAAAATTTAGCACAAGGTTAGTCTCAATGCATCTATGCAGCACCCTAGATAAGCTAGCTAAACATGAATCAAAAGATGAACCATAGACAGTGAAGTCATCCATAAACACCTCCATGCACTCCTCTAAGAAATCAGAAAATATGCTCACCATGCACCGTTGGAAGGTACCAGGGGCATTGCAGAGGCCGAAGGGCATCCGTCTGTAAGCAAAGGTGCCGAAGGGACATGTAAATGTGGTCTTCTCTTGATCCTCTGGTGTAATGTGGATCTGGAAGTATCCAGTGTAGCCATCCAAAAAGCAATAATGGGACTTACCAGCTAATCGTTCCAACATTTGATCAATGAACGAAAGGGGGTAATGATCCTTCCGAGTGGCTTGGTTGAGACGTCTGTAATCAATGCAAACTCTCCAACTATTCTGCACTCGGGTTGGCCACAACAGTCACTCCGGATTTCTTTGGAACTACTTGCACCGGGCTTACCCACTTGCTGTCAGAGATGGGATAGATAATGCCAGCCTGCAGTAGCTTGGTCACCTCTCTTTTCACCACATCTAGGATGAGAGGATTCAGTCTCCTCTAGGGCTGTCTCACTGGTTTAGTTTCCTCCTCAAGTAATATCCTGTGCATGCATGTGGAGGGGTTAATACCAGGAATGTCTGCAAGCGTCCAACCAATTGCCCTTTTGTGTTGCTTCAAAACTTCCAATAATTTGGTTTCTTGCTCAGGTTGGAGGTGTTTGGCCACTATCACCGGGAGCTTCTCATCCTCCTCCAAGAATGCATACTTCAAATGCTCGGGCAGGGGCTTAAGTTCAATGGAGGGTGGTTGCTGGACTGACGGTACTAGTTTTGGAACTGAAACTAAATCGGCTAAATTCTCAGCAGTTGCACCTGTACCTGCAAGCTGTGCACAATCTTGCAAAACAACATCATCATATCCTATGGAATCAAAAGAATCACACTTAGCAGCAGGATGAATGACAACATCACTAATAACAGCATCATTGCCATTAATAACAGAAACAAAGTCATCAATGTCAACAGCACATGATAAGTATGTAGAAATCTCAGCACAGGCTGCACACATTGCATTGGGTTTACAACCAGAAAGTCTGAAACAGGCGGAACAAGTAGCGCAAGCTATGCTATCAATGTATCCTCCAATTTCAGGAAACTCTGCCAACATATCAGCATGCATATCATCAACCAGTAAATCAATGACATCAAAATGAAAAACAGAATGATCCTCTAAAGGGTATTTCATGGCATCAAAAATGTTAAACTGAATGATATCATCACCAAATTCCATGGAAAGGGTACCAGCATGCACATCAATCTTAGTTTTAGCAGTTTTCAAAAATGGCCTACCTAAGATCAATGGGGGTGGGGAAGAGTCAGATTCATCTTCCATATTCAACACATAAAAATCAGCTGGGAATATTAAATTATTTACCTGAACCAGAACGTCTTCCAACACTCCTGCAGGTTGAGCAGTGCTTCGGTTTGCTAACTGAATGACAATGCCGGTGGATTTTAGCTCTCTCATATGCAATGAAGTGTAAACTGACTTTGGCATTACATTGATGGAGGCTCCCAAGTCTAGCAAGGCATGAGTGAACTGTTGGTGCCCTATGGTGTAAGGGATGGTAAAAGTGCCTGGATCCTTGCATTTGGGAGGCAGGTTGGGCTGAATCAAAGCAGAGACATTTCTCCCCATACTCACTTTTTCAGTGCCCTTTAGCTTCCTCTTATGGGTGCACATCTCTTTCAAGAACTTAGCATACTTGGGGATTTGTTTAATTGCCTCCAAGAGAGGTATATTCACCTCAACCTTCTGAAAAGTCTCCATAATTTCCTTATCCAAGTCAGTTTCAACCATATGCCTCGACTGTATAATTCGGTTTGGAAAAGGAAGAGGAATGTTGCAAGCTGACTTTTGTGGATGTTCACTTTTACCTCGCTTGAATTTTCTGTCACAATCGCTAGTTTGATCCGACTTTACGCTTGGATGTTGCGGGATCATTTGTTCTTGAATGCCTTTCTGACATCTTGTTTTTACGGGTCAATGGTAGAATCTGGAATTATCTCATTGTCTTGGTCCATTGATTTTCTTACCACTGCGAAAAGCTATAGCACTAACATTGCCTCTAGGGTTTGGAGTGGTTTGAGAGGGTAATTGGCCAGAACCTTGTGACTTTAATTCATGAATAGATGTGGCAAGTTGGCCAATTTGAGTCTCCAAGTTCTGAATGGTGGTTTCAGTTCTCTGTTGAGCCGAATGTTATTGGTGGCCAACTATTTCACCAAATCCTCCAATAAGGGCTCGATTTTGTGGCTCCAGGACCTTCTTCTTTGGAATGGTGTCTACTTGGTCCAAAGATGTGGTCGAAACCGATTTGTCCTTGCTTCACTTTGGAATGGTGGTGCATCTTGGTTTGGTGGTCACGATTTGATGCATTCCCATATCTCAGTTGGGATGGTCCCTCCACCAGGGTTGTAAGTGTTGGAGAATGGATCATATTTCTGTTGTTCTTCTTTGATGGAATTGTGGCTTCCCAGAAATATACCAGTGCAGCCTACGCATTGGTCTTGAAACTCAGAATCATCTTGCAATGTGGGGCACGCATCTGTGGGATGAGAGGAACTAGAACATATGCTACAAACTCTTGCAGGGGTTTGCACACGTGGTTCGTGTTGTCCTATTGCCATCTGTCTAACCAAAGAAGTGAGCTCATCCAATCTATGTTCCACCCTTTGTTGATCAGCATGTGAAGAGGTATTAACTTCATTGACTACTCTGGTTGCAGCACCCATTCGAGTACCAAATTGTTGAGAATTTGCTGCCATGTTTGCAATTAAGTTTCTGGCAGCAGCTGGAGTTTTATCTACCAATGCTCCACCACTTGCAGCATCAATCATACTCCTTTCCATTGGCATCAATCCTTCATAGAAGTATTGGATCAGCAATTGATCACTAATTTGATGGTGTAGGCAGCTTGAGCACAATTTCTTGAATCTCTCCCAATACTCATGGAGAGTTTCACCACTGATTTGCCTTATGCCACAAATATCTTTCCTTATTGCAGCAGTTCTTGATGCAGGAAAGAACTTCTCCAGAAATAATCTTTTCATGTCATTCCAAGAAGTGATGGCAACAGGTTGTAAGTAATACAACCAATCCTTAGCAGCACCATCCAAAGAGGAAAGAAAGGCCCTTAGCTTGATGTGATCTTCAGCTATTCCATGAGGTTTCATGGTGGAGCAGACAACATGGAACTCCTTCAAATGCTTATGTGGATCTTCACCTGCAAGACCATGAAACTTGGGCAGCAAGTGTATCAATCCAGATTTCAACTCAAAATCAACATTAAGTTCAAGATATTGAATGCACAAAGGTTGATAATTCACATCAGGTGCAGCCAATTCCTTAAGGGTCCTATTGTTATAGTAGCCATAGTAAAATCAACAGACTCAATATCAGACACTGAAGTACTAACAGAAGTAGACTCAACAGGATTAAAAGAGTCAACAAGATTAGGTACAATGTTAAGTTCAAGTCCAATTCCAGAAGTAATTCTATTAGCTTTATGAATGCTACTGCCAGTCCTATGAATTCTATGAAGTGTATGAAATGTTCTATCAATTTCAGGATCAAATGAATGCAAGGTACCAGGATCAGATCTAGTCATACAGCATGCAGTTCATAAGAAGGTATTAGAAAAGCAATAACAACTAAAACACTAAAAATTCCTAAAACAAATACTCCAAAAAATTAAACAAAAATAAAAAACAGTATCAAATGAATTTTAAAAATTATGGAACCACCACAGGATAAAATCTACACACAAATGCTATCCAACAAAATAATAAAAAATCTTAAAAAATTGAAAAAAGTGGTCTAAACGATGGAATTTGGAAAAAATAAGGGTGACCTCACTGTAAATAATGAGCCTTTCTCAGAATAATATTTTCCATTTGTGTACCAAAATTTAGATCAATCAGAGATGCCCGAACCGAAATTCTTGACACAATGCCCTTTATCCAATTTCAGCCGAATCCCACTTGAAAAAGCTTCAAAAACAAAACAAACACATTTGTTAGAGTTAGATGGGATCTTGAAATGATCAAATAGTTGCCGTGGATCCCTGGCAATGGCGCCAAATTTGACAAGAGGTTGTCGAGACCTATCAAATAAAATAACCGGTTCACAAACTAATTTGTAGTATAGAGAATGAACCGAATCGTCTCTCAAGGATCCAAAAACAAAGATTTAATTAGATCAAGATAATTAGAAAAGGGGGGGTTTTGTTGTTGATTAACAAGATTAATAAAAGTAGGAGATTCAAAGTTGTAAACAAATCTAAAGAAACAACCAATCCAAGGAAATTTACCGATCTTGAGTTTAACTCATCATTGATCATAAGGAATTCACTTAATTGCTAACCATGTTCTTGGCCTTAGATCACATCAAGAAGCCTTAACATGATCCAAGAATTCTTTACTAGATAAGCATCTAGGATTTGATTAACCAAGGTTAGATAAAGTAAGCACCATCCAACATAGATTAACTTAAGATCTAGAATTTAACCAAGCTAAACAATCTATCAAAAAGCTTTAATATATTGTTTAATCTTTATGATCCTCTTTGAATACATGATAATAAAGCTATTACCACATCAACATCTAAATCAAATTAAGCAATTTAATCTAGATAAAAATCAAAAGAGGAAGAAGAGAAACTTGAATAACAATTAAGCAATATGAACAAGCAAAACAAGATCTCCAAATTAAACAACAAGATGGCTAATCCCTTGGATTGATTATGAGAGCCTAGCCTTCCATGGATGGGAAGGAAGAACTCAGAATTTAAAGAGAAAAAACGAAATTGCAAAGAGAATGGAGAAGAAGAGAAAGAAAACTCTCACAAATACTTAAACTTTCTTGAAACTTACTTCCAAATTGAATGCCTCTAATACAAAGAGGTTGGATCTATTTATACTAATCCTAGAAGCCAATTTGTACATGAACATAATCTGAATACAAGCTATAAGAATATGAAAATTGTCAAAATTGGAAGCTTGATGCATGGTTGGTGGGTTGGTGCATGGTAGGTGGGTTGGTGTATGGTTGGTGGCTTTTAGTCAACAACTCTTATCCGACTTCTGGCTTCAAATTCATCACCTAGACGGTGCATTTTGGCTTGGATGTCTCATCAAAGTAGTAGCCAGTTGTCTCCTTGAAAATCTCCAATTTGAATCATGTCATTTGAACTTTTAGAACTCCAGAAATTCCAAAAACACTGCACCTACCTCAAGTTAGGTTGGAAGAACGTGTTTCCAAATTCAGACCAACTTGTAGCTTCAGAAGCATGCCTAAAACGACATCTATTGACAAAATGGTCTTCAGTGAAGTTGGAGATATGGGTCTTATCTTTCAAATGACCAAGTTTCAGCCCAAGAGGAAGCCTATAACCCACTATATAGTCCAATATGTACATACTGCCCAGATGGTTCCGTGACAGCAAACTCACTCTGTATTGCAAGGCTATTTTGGGCCCTTATAAGTCCGATCCAGCTCTTGAGTTCTTCATGAAACTTGTAGATCCTTGTCTTAGCTTTCCAAAGACACCAAGATCACCTCAATTGGATCACCGAGTCCCAAGTTATGGCCTAACCAAGGAAGAAAGGTCAGAATGCATCAAAATCCGAAAATTATCCAATATTTACATTAAAACCCAATGAAGCCCAACAACATTAAACTCATCTAAAATACTAATATTGGGCACAATAAACATCTAATGAAGCCTAATACAAAGCTAACATAAGTGTCTCAAATTGATTGATCACTCATCTAACTTTGATAAATCTTTATCAGGCCTTTTATTGTTAAATTTGACATGTATGGATTCTTTCACAGTCAAAGTCCGAGATTTATAAATTCTTTATGCCTTTTATATTTCAGAGTATCCTAAAAATATACCACTTCAACCTTAGAGTAAAATTTACCTAAATAGTCTTTAGTATTCAAGATAAAACATTGACAACCAAAAGAATAGAAGTAAGGAATGTTGGGTTTTCATCCTTTCCAAAATTCATAAGGAGTCTTTTTCAAAATAGGTCTAATGTATATTCCGCTTTGAACATAACAGGCAGTATTAACAGTTTCAGCCCAAAAGTGCCTAGAGATAGATTTATCATTGAGCATGGTCCTTCCATTCCCTAAAGCAGCCGATTTTTCCTCTCTACCACACCATTTTGATGTGGTGTTCTCAGGCAGAGAAGTTGAGAAGAATACTTCATAGAACCATTGGAAGCTCTCATTCTCAAATTCTCCTCCATGATCACTTCGGATAGAGTTAATACAAGTGTCTTTTTCATTTTGAACTCTTCTACATAATATAAAAAAGACCTTAACAGACTCATCATTGTGAGCTAAGAACATAACCCATGTCCATCTAGTATAGTCATCAACTATCACTAATCCATATCTTTTTCCATTTAAGGAGGTTATCCTTGTTGAACCAAATAAATCCAGATGTAGTAGCTCTAGTGATCTAGAGGTGAATATAATATTTTTGGATTCAAAAGAGTTTGTAACTTGTTTCCCCTTTTGACATGCATCACACAGAACATCCAATTTGTACACAAGATTAGGTAGTCCTCTTACGAGGTGATGCTTGTTTAGCTTTGAGATTAATCTCTAGCTTGCACGACCAAGTTTCTTGTACCATATCCATTGTTCTCCTTTGATGGACACTAGGTATGATACATTCTAGTTTGAGAGGTCTCCCAAATCAATTTTGTATAAATTATTTTTCCTCTTAGTAGGAAAAAGAATGGACCTATCAAGATTTTTGACTATACATTCTCCTTTGTTGAAGGAAACATCAGATGCACTATCACACAATTGATTTATGCTAAGTAGATTGTGTTTTAAACCTTCAACGAGTAGCACATGATCAATAGAGGGAAAAAGATGCTTACCAATCTTACCAATCCCAACTATCTTACCCTTTTGATTGCCTCCAAAGGTGACCCATCCACCAGATTTAGGTTTTAGTTCTTGGAATATAGACCTTTCTTCCGTCATGTGACATGAGCATCCACTGTCTAGGTACCATGACTGGAGTTGTCTTATTGCTGCAAAGCACATCCGTAAGAGGAATAATCATGCTTTTAGGTACCCAAATGGTCTTGGGCCCTTTCTTGTTAGCTTTCGAGGATCTTTCATACCTCAATCTTCTTTTATGAAAACATTTGGACGTATGATGTCCATTCTTTCCACAGTTATTGCAATACAGTTTGGATTTAATGTAGGTGGGTGATTTTTGAAAACTATTTTGCTCTGTTGATACATACCCCAATCCAGATTTGTTACAAGGATTTCTGGAGTATTTTAAAATAATGTTTAATTTTTCAGTTCCACCTACGAACTTAGCTAAGTCCTCAGTGAGTTCCACTACTTCTTGTTGAATTTTCTTAACTTCAATAGATGCATTAGACTCAGGAAGAGCTCTTGGTTTATTAACTAGAAAAGCATTTTCATTTTTTAGTTTTTCATAATCTTTTTTTGTAGATTTTTGTTTTTCAAGATTTACTTTCTCAAATTCTTTGGTAAGTTTTGAAAAGTTTCATTTTAGAGTTTTATATTCGACTGAAAGAATAGAAGAATTATTTAATAAATCATCAAATGCTCCTTGAAAATTGAAGTTATGATCATTTACCTCATCTTCATCTTCATCAGAAGAGGTACTTGCCATAAGGCATAGGTTGGCTTCTCCTTCTTCTTCATCATCTGTGGAGGAAAGATCTATGTCTTCCCATGTTGCCATCAACCCTCATATTTTCTTTCTGAAACATTTCTTTTTGTCCTTGTTGAGAAATGGACATTCTACTTGTACAGGTTTTTTGTATTCATAGCAAATAATTGGACTTTTGTCCTATGACTCATTCTTGTCCTTGGGGACCTTTCTTGTGAAGTGTTTTCTTCTCATTTTGCCCTTTTTCTTCCAAATAGATTATATCTTTCTAGATATGAAAGATAACTCATCATTGAAAGCTTCTTCCCCGATGACTCAGCATCATCTGAAGATTCTTCAACTTTAAAGGCTTTTGACAAACTCCCCTTATGAGCTTTTAAGGCAATGGATTTTCCTTTTTTTGTGTCGTCTTCCTCCTGTAGTTCAAGTTCATGAACTTCAAGGGATACAAGAAGCTCCTCCATGGATAGGGAAGCAAGATTTTTGGCTTTTTGGGATAGCTGTGACCTTAGGTCTCTATTGTTTGGGAAGACTTCTTAAGATTTTTCTAATATGATCTTGATTATCATATGTTCTTCCCAGTGATCGTAGATTGTTAATGATTGTTTGGAAACGTCCAAATATTTGGTCATTGGTTTCATGCTCTCCCACCTATGGAATTTTTGCCCCCCAACACCTCCTAGATCAAAATTGATCTTCACTATGCAGTTTGCACCTGCAAAAAGCCATAACAATAAAGCCTCAACGGATTTTCACAATGCATGATCAACTAACTCATGCAAAACACAATAATTCAATAATTATTGATTTAAAAACATAATCCCTTTGGGATCAAACCACCACTAGGCTAAGCGTCCACTGACGTGTCTGGGTCCAGTATGCTGGCTCTGACAGCAGTTCCGCTATTTTTCTCAATCGCATAGCACTTTTAAAGCATTTTCAAAATCACGTAACACTACAGTTACGATTTTTAATTGCGTAACACTTTTGTTACGTTTTTTAATTGCATAAAGCTATTTTGAGAAATTTCAAATCGCGTAACACTTTTCTTACATATTTCAATTGCATAAAACTATTTTCACAAATTTTTGATCGTATAACTCAAAAATCAATATTTTTTAATCGCGTAAGGTTTTAACAATACTTTTTAATACGTGTAAAGCATTTTTTCACAAATTTTCAATCGCTTAAAGTATTTTTCACAAAATCTAAGTTATTTTTATTTAAATCAAATGTTTTAAAATTTGTTACCTTTGTTTTTACTAAAAACTAACTTTTAGAAAAATACTTTAAATTCCAAACTGATTTTCAAAAAAGTCATTTGTACTTTAAACCATTTGTTTCAAACTTAAATCATCACTAAAATATTTCTCTCTTATTGTGAAAAAGAAAATCTTTAATAAAATAAATGTTACATTGAAGTAGTTTCTTTCTCTCACTTTAAAACGATGTTCATCTTCGTTGTAACCATAAAAATCTTTAACTTAACTACTTATTAACATAATTGCCTTTGTAACCGTATATTTTCTAACTTTTTGGGCTAAATGGCCGAGAGCCATACTTGATCTTTGGACCAAAAACTTTTCATTTCCACATTGATTCATTGATTCCAATCATTCAAATGCATGTCCATAGTCATGATTTACATCCATATATGAATAATCTTATCCATATATAAGTCATACCATAACTTCAACCATAGCAGTTTCATGCAATATCTCAAAGACATACATATAGAATAAATAAGCATAAACCATAAAACCACACAATCAAGTGAATAAATCCTTAAATGGATTTTTCACCAACAAATCACAAATCCTATTTCTCACCACCAAGTTGGTTGATGAGAGTAATCTCCCTCCTACCTTGGGATGACGTTTGAAAGCTCCCTAAAGTCCTCTTGGAGTGAAATCTTTCACCACCAACAAATTCTTAAATGAAATCAAATATACAAATTCAAAAAGACTTAAAATAAGGTGATCATGGATAAAAACTATGATCTACAACTTGAAAATAGAATTTAAAAAGTGAAGATGAGAAGCTTCACCTCTAGGTCCTCAAACTTGGTCTCAAAGAAAGTAGTTGAAGATGATTTCTTTTGGAGAAACTCACAAGATCAAAGTGTCTTGAAATGATGTTTAGGTTCAAGAAGCAAGGTTGGTTTGAATTGATCAAGCTTGGAGTATGGTGAAGTGGTCTTGGCCAAAACTTCAAAGTGGAGAAAATGAGAGAATTTTGCTTCTTAAACAAAGATGAAAAGGTAACAAGTGAAAAAGTGAAATGTTTACAAGGTAATAAGTGAAAGTAGGATATTTTCTTGTCTTCCAAAGGCTCTTGGATGAATTCCCCTAGAAGATTGAAGAAGAAAATGTGTTGGCTCTTGCTTTCCAAGTGTATGCTTTCCTATTTGTCCAAAAAGATGAATCACCCCTACTTTTTACCCTTGGCATCTTCTAATTGGTCCACAACTAAAGTAAACAATGACTAGGCATATGACTCACCATGATGACTAAGTGGTTGAGTAAGCAATGATGTCATGATTTGGTGACTAGGTTAGTGACTAAGCTAGTGACATCATCATGCGGTAACTAGGCTTCTAACCAGATATTTACTACTAGATATTTTTCAATAGCTATTATTCAATTGATAAAGATTACTAATATCAAACTCAATAAATATTGTCCAATGGACAATAAATTGTACTTAGATTTCACCAGACAGATAAAATCTTAGAAAAAGAAAATTTCCAAAACTTGTTTTCGGATTCAGGTTTAGTAAGCTCCCCTAGCCCCAACTAATAGTCAAATTTTTTTCAGCCCCTAAAATAATTTTTTTCATTTCCAGTACTGTATCAAAATAACACAGAGTCAAAAAAATCAAAAATAAATTAAAAAATTCACAAAAATCATTATTTAATTAAAAGAATTTTCGAGGTGTTATAGGAAGAGGTATTCCAAAATTAGGCAGTGAGTCATAGATTCAGTGTTTCACTTGTGGTGAAAGAGGACATAGCTCTTATGAATGCCCACATAGATGAATTAACCTTGCTGAAGAGGAAGAAAGAGGAGATGTGGTGATAGAACCTATATATGATGATCAAGATAATGAGAATGGTGAAGTGGATTTTTATCCAGATGTGGGTGAGTCCCTGGTTGTTCATAGAGTGATGATAGCCACATCCTCAGATGAAGGGGAGGACTAGAGGCAATGAAAGCAAGGTTTGTAATTAATTATTGATGGAGGCAGCATGGAAAATGTTATTTCTAAGGATGTAGTGGAGGAATTAAACCTGCAAATTGAAAAACATCCCCTTCCCTATAAAATCAGGTGGCTCAAAAAAGGTAATGAAGTTCTGGTTACATCGCAATGTCTTGTCAAGTTTGTCATGGGTCATAACTTAAAAGATGAAGTTCTTTGTGACATTGTGACAATGGATGTTGACCATATTCTTTTGGGAAGACCTTGGTTATTTGATAATGATGTGGAACATCGTGCCAAGTCGAATACCTATTCATTTTATAGAGGGAACAAGAAGTATACACTACACCCCCTGAAGGAAGACTTGGTTGAAGCTTCTTGTAACACCCCGAAATTTCTGTTTTTAATTGAAATATTGATCTTCTCAATTTTTATGATTTATGATGATTTTTGGGAAATTTTCTGAACTTCATTTAAAATTAGTGTATGTTCTTGAACGCTATATGTCAATTCCAGCCAATTTCAGAAAATAAAAATAAAAGCTTATATTTTCAGCCTGTAAATACCTTAACTATTTATTAGGGCTGGGGAAAGTCACGAAACTCGATTCTAAGACCAGATTCTTAAGTTTTCTATTTTCGGAAATTTTTAGTTTTTGCTAACTTTATGTGTTAAACCAGGGTTATTTCGAATAATAAAATAATAATTTTAAAATTTTGACCCATAAATGCTTTGACCACTTATTAGGAATAGGAGAGTTTACTAAACTCAAATCCGGGAACAGATTTATAAATTTTCAATTTTAAGGGATTTTATTATGAAACAAAATTTAGGCGTATTTTATTTTTCATTTGACAATACACACTAGTATTTATACGTAGAATACACATTCTTCTCCAAGCTTCTCCAAACTTCTATAAGCTTCAAGGTGGGTGGCCAAACAAGTGGGGAGAGATAAAAATATCTTTTCCTATAAACTTTTTAATTACCAAATTATCCTACACTTTGCCTATAAATAGACATTCAAGCATCATTTGAAGACTCACCAATTTCCTCTCCATTCTCTCTCAAATCCCACTTCCAAGCCCTTGAGTTTTTCTTTTCAAAGTTTATGATCCAAGTTCCATCCATAGTTTTAGAACCCAAACATCATTTTAGGAAGATCTTGTGTAGAAAGTTTCTAGATAAGAAATCATTCTCAAAATGTTTTCTAAATCCTAAAGTTGAAGAATCAAAAGGATATTTGTTGGTGGAAGAACAAAGAACTTTCAAAGTTCTCTTGAGGAATTTTTAAACCAAGGTAAGGGGGAGTTTTCTTTATCAACCAATCTTGTGGTAGGAAAATAGGATTCATGGTTCATGTTCTTAAAATTTCGTGTGAGTAGTTATAATTGATGTTGAAACCAATTTCTTATAAAAAGGTTTGAGTTCTAAATTCTTAAAAGCTATAAGCTTTCCCTGTTAAGTTTTGAGGATAACAAAAATATTTATTTAGTTTGAACAAGTAAGTGTTTCGACAATAGTTTTAACAAACCGCTACTTGTTGTGCGTCCATTCTGCTCTATGCTTAAAGTTAACTCTTCGTGCGTCCAATATGCTATAACTCTTCATGGGTCCAATAAATGTATTATATACTTTTACTATTGGTGCGTCCAATACTCGTATGCATATACTGTTACTTTTTATTAGTTTGTCCAATTTTATCTGTCTGCCAAAGCTCGGACTCAACTCACTCTTTCAAAGTTCAAGCTCAAGTTCGCGTCCAAGTGAAATTTCAAAAATGAAGAACTGTTCCTCATTAAATGCTAGAAAAGAACTCTGACAGCTCACGGCGACAGAAGAAGTCAACTAAGCCACTTTTGCTGACATTGTCTAACAACTACAAAGATCTGCAAATAAGAAACCGTCTGCAATCTTAGACAATTCAGGACTTTTGTTTTCATTGATTGGAAATCTCAGAGAATAAAAGTCACCGTCAGAAGAAGTTCAAGACTTTTCCAAAGTAGATGCATTTAATGCTACTCGTACGGTAATAAATATTTTCGTTGGACGATCTAGCCCATGAAGTCTGCTCAATTTGTTCTTACTTATAAAGAGAAGAAGCAGCACTTGAAGAACTAGAGATCTTTTGCCGAAGCATCCTTCAATAGCCTAAAAAGCTTTATTTCCATATTCGTGTAAAAAGAAAAAGCCTTGAGATTTCTTTTGTCTATTTTCATTTGTTAGTGAGTTTCAAACTCAAGCTTTCATCTACTTTCAATTATTCATCTTAAGCCTTTTAAGCCTGAAGAGGCTGTGTGTAAAAGAATACTTGTGAGATAGAACCTGAAGAGGTTGAAAATACTTGTTACCTGAAGAGGTTGAAAATACTTGTTACCTGAAGAGGTTGAAAATACTTGTTACCTGAAGAGGTGCATAATACTTGTAATCGTGAAAAAGATTAGTTGGAAAATCCTTCTGGTTGAAGGGACTGGACGTAGCTCTTGGTTGATAAGAGTGAACCAGGATAAATCTCGTGTGTAAGCTTCTCCTCTCTTCTAGTGTGCTTTATTATATTCACTAACCTCTGGGGTTTTCCATTGTGTTTATTAACAAAGATCTTTTATTTGGTTTTAGAACGTGTTAACCTTTTTATTAAAAGTCTTTTCGAAACCCTTGGAGTCCAATAGGACTAAGTGGTGTTGGTCCTAAGCTCTTTGCTTGTTAAACTGTCTCTTTCATTTGTGTTCTATTTTCTTTTAAAAAGGAAAATCTTTCATCATTAAAAAAGGGTTAAGAAACACAATTCAACCCCCCTTCTTGTGTTTCATTTGGTTATTTCAATTGGTATCAGAGCTCAGCCTCTTGGGTTGAGCATCTAACAGTGCAGAGGAAAAAGATCCAGTACACCCTTTAATGGAGAATGAAGGACAAGCGGTGAACAGACCACCTCTATTCAATGGAAACGACTATGATTACTGGAAGAAGAGAATGATTGCCTTTTTTGATGCCCAAAATATGGACATTTGGGACCTAGTTCAAAATGGATATCAAACACCCACCAACGCAAAAGGACAGGATCTCCCTCGACCACAATGGACGGAAGGACAACGAACCAGACATCAGCTTAACTCAAAAGCCAAACATTATCTTATGTGTGCCATCACCAGATCAGAGCACGACAAAGTCCATAGTCATGGAAATGACTAAAGAGATATGGGATACTCTGGCATTAGCACATGAAGGCACATCTCAAGTCAAAGAATCAAAGATAAGCATGCTGGTTCACCAGTATGAGCTCTTCAAAATGGGAGAGCATGAAAACATTGATCAAATGTTTGGACGATTCCAAACAATAATCAATGGCTTGAGATCTCTGGGAAAGAACTATGATAATCAAGATCATATCAGAAAAATCCTAAGAAGTCTTTCCAGACAGTGGAGACCTAAGGTTACTGCCATACAGGAAGCAAAGAATCTAGCTTCTCTTACCATGGAGGAACTATTGGGTTCTCTTAAAGTTCATGAGCTGGAACTTCAAGAAGAGGAAAGCTCAAGAAAAGGGAAATCAATTGCCCTTAAAGTTCACAAAGGCAGTACGTCCAAAGCACTTAAAGCTGAAAAATCTTCAGACGAGGCCGAGTCATCTGAAGATAATATATCTGATAATGACGAGTTATCTTTCATCTCTAGAAAGATACAAGCAATGTGGAAAAAGAAAGGAGGTATGCGGAGAAAGCACTTTGGACGAAGGTCATCAAAGGACAAAACAGAAACAAAAGACAAGAGTCCAATCATATGCTACGAATGCAAGAAGCCCGGACACATTAAAGCGGAATGTCCTTCACTAAACAAGGAGAAAGAGAAAAGGAGATTCTTTCCAAAGAAGAAAAGAGGATTAATGGCCACCTGGGAAGATCTTGATCTTTCAACTACTGATGATGAAGAAGAAGCAAGCAAATCTATGTCTCATGGCTAACACCGTGTCGAGGAAGAAGAAGAAGATGAGGTAACTAACCGTGATCTTGATCTTCAGAATGCATTTGATGAGTTGTTAAATAATTCATCTATTTTAGCGGTTGAATATAAATCCTTGAAAAGAAAGTTTTCAAAATTAACTAGAGAATATGGAAAAATGTTTTCAGAAAAACAAGAACTTGAAATTTATTGTGAAAAATTAAAAACTGAAAATGCTCTTTTAAAAACATCTTCTGAGTCCAACACTTCAGATGAAGTTGATAAACTTCATAATGAAGTAAAAGAGTTAACGGAGGACCTCAGTAAATTTGTAAAAAGCACCAACAACCTAAACATTTTACTCAAATATTCCGTAGACCCTCGTGACAAATCGGGATTGGGATATCAAGATATCGATAAACAGTTTTTTCAAAAAACTACTACTCAACCTAAATTCATTAAGAATGTTTGTAAAAAGAACGTTTACTCTTCCTCAATAGATTTTTTTTATAAAAGGTCAAAATATTATGGATCTCCAAGAGCTAACCAAAAAGGACCCAAAAAGATATGGGTACCTAAGGATATGATAATTCCTCTTGCGGATGTGCTTAGCAACAAGAAAAAGACACTGTCATGGTACTGGACAGTGGTTGCTCACGGCACATGACGGGAGAAAGGTCTATGTTCCAAGACATCAAAACTAATAAAGGAGGCTCCGTCACGTTTGGAGGAAACCGTAAAGGTAAAATAGTTGGAATAGGTAAGATTGGTAAGCATCCTTTTCCCTCTATCGATAATGTTCTTCTAGTTGAAGGATTGAAACATAATCTGCTTAGCATTAGTCAATTATGTGATAGTGGATCTAATGTTTCATTCAATCAAGGAGAATGTATAGTTAAAAAATCTGACGGATCCATACTCTTCATTGCTAAAAGGCAAAACAATCTTTATAAAATTGACTTGGAAGATCTTTCAGATCAAAATGTATCATGTCTAGTTTCCATAAAAGGAGAACAGTGGATATGGCACAAGAAGCTTGGTCATGCAAGTTTGAGATTAATCTCTAAACTAAATAAGCATAACCTCGTAAGAGGACTACCAAAGCTTGTGTATAAATCAGATGTTCTTTGTGAAGCTTGTCAAAAGGGGAAACAAATCAAAAATTCTTTTGAGTCCAAAAACATCGTTTCCACCTCTAGACCACTAGAATTGTTACATCTTGATTTATTTGGTCCTACAAGAACTTCTTCACTAAATGGAAAGAAATATGGATTGGTCATAGTAGATGACTATACTAGATGGACATGGGTTATGTTTCTAGCTCACAAGGATGAGTCTTTCAAAGTCTTTTCTATTTTCTGTAAAAGAATTCAAAATGAAAAAGGAATGTGTATCAACTCAATCCGAAGTGATCATGGAGGAGAATTTGAGAATGAGAGCTTCCAATTGTTATGTGAAGAAAACGGTATTCGTCACAACTTCTACGCCCCAAGAACACCACAACAAAATGGTGTGGTAGAAAGAAAAAATAGATCTCTTCAAGAGATGGCTAGAACAATGCTCAATGACAACTCAATCTCCAAACATACGGGTCAAGAATTTGTTAACACTGCGTGTTATATTCAAAACAGAATATATATTAGACCTATTTTAAACAAGACTCCGTATGAATTGTGGAAAGGACGAAAACCCAACATCTCTTACTTTCATTCTTTTGGCTGTCAATGCTTTATTTTGAATACTAAGGATTCTTTAGGAAAGTTTGATGCTAAAGTTGACTCTGGTATCTTCTTAGGATACTCAGAAACATCTAAAGCATATAGAGTATATAACTCTCGCTCTCTAACTGTTGAAGAATCTGTTCATGTTAAATTCAATGACAAAAAGCCTGACAATGACTTGTCAGAGCTAGATGAGTCCTTTGCAGAGTTAAACTTAAAAGACAAAGGAGAAGAATCAGCAAACCAAAACAAAGAAGCATTGGACGATGAAAGAAAAGAAGAAACAAGCGATGGTCAAAGATCTTTGGCATTTCAAAACTTATCATCCAACACCAAATCATTGGTAATCCAGGATGATAAAGTACGTACAAGATCTACCTTCAGAGAATACTCAAATGTAGCCTTCATCTACGAAATGGAACCAAGAAAAATAGAAGAAGCATCGAAGGACGAAGGATGGATCTTAGCCATGCAAGAAGAGCTAAATCAATTTAAAAGAAATGATGTTTGACGCTGGTTCTAAATCATAAAGACAAGTCAATCATCGGCACAAAATGGATATTCAAAAACAAAGCGGACGAAGATGGTAAGGTTGTGAGAAACAAAGCAAGGTTGGTAGCCCAAGGTTACTCACAACAAGAAGGTATTGATTTCATCGAAACTTTTGCTCCCGTAGCTAGACTAGAAGCCATACGCATTTTACTTTCATTTGCTTGCTCATCATAGCATGAGACTATATCAAATGGACGTAAAAGTGCATTTCTAAATGGTATAATCAATGAAGAAGTTTTCGTTAAACAACCACCTGGTTTCGAGGATGAAAATTTCCTGAGCATGTTTTCAAATTAAAAAAGGCCTTGTACGGTTTAAAACAAGCTCCTCGAGCCTGGTATGAAAGGTTAAGCACCTTTTTAATAGAAAACGGTTTTTCTAGAGGAAAAGTTGACACTACTCTTTTTCGAAAAGACAAAAACTCGAAATTCATTTTAGTTCAAATTTATGTTGATGCTATTATCTTTGGAGCTACCGATGAATCTCTTTGCAAGGATTTTTCCAATCTGATGCAGAAGGAATTCGAAATGAGCTTAATGGGAGAATTAAAATTCTTTCTGGGTTTGCAAGTGAAGCAAACATTGGACGAAATCTACATTCATCAGACCAAATATACAAATGAACTTCTGAAGAAATTCAAATTGGACGATTGCAAAACAATGAGCACACCAATGCATCCATCATCCACACTAAGATTGGACGATAAGGATAAAAAGGTGGACGAAAAGGTATACAGAGGTATGATCGGATCACTCTTATATCTCACTGCGTCCAGACCTGATATAATGTTTAGTGTGTGTCTTTGTGCACGTTTTCAATCTGATCCTAGAGAGTCACACTTAGTTGCTGTAAAAAGAATATTCAGATACTTGAAAGGAACTACTAATCTGGGCTTGGTATTTAAGAAATGGCCGGAGGAAAGACCCTTGATGTTGAAAGAGCCGAGGTATCAGTTGAATACTCGTTCCAAACTTCCATTTTAGCAGAATGTGGAATAGATATCAAAGAATGTCTCGTCGGTGCTGGATGGGATAGTTACTTCAGAGAACCGGTGGAGGTTTATCCGGAATTGGTGAAAATGTTCTGGAAAACGCATCCGTGTGCAGCGGCAGGTCGAGGATGTGTTTTGGGAAAACCCGTTGTGGTTTCAGAGGTAACCATCTCCAACGCCACCCAATGTTGGTTGGAAGGAGCCACCATCACTTCTGATTGGGAAAAAGCATTTGGGGGAACTGATGCTGTTCTTGACACCTTACTAAAGGAGTCATCCACGGGGAAGATAACTGCTTCCAAGATGAATGACAAGGCAAGAGTTTTGCATCAACTTCTAAACAAGGCAATACTCCACAAAGCGGGGTCCAAAGACTCAGTCTCTACAGTTCATGCCTTACACTGTGTCATCGATCTTGTGTCAGCGAGTCAATCTCCCTTCTCTGCTTTTTAAGAACTTCAAGAGAAGTGTACAAGGAAAAGGGAAGAAGACCACCATCTCCTATGGTGTTCTCTTAACCAAGATCTTCAGAGATCAAGGTATCTTTAGTCCCCATGAGACTAAAGATGTTGAAGAGAAGAAGAAGATTTTTGGACGGATCCAAGAGCAACAAATCTTTGGACGAAGCAATCTTCTAAGGATGAAACTTCAAAGCGTCCAAGATTTTCTGGACCAGAAAGAGCCTCTTATTCTTTCAACGGCTGAGAGTCCAAAGAAGAAATCACCGTCCGTCCAAGCCCTTCCCAAGCGGAGACTCATAATGGACGATGACTCTGAAGATGACCAACCCATCGCTAAAAGGATGAAGGTTGCGTCCATTGCGAGCATCCCAAAGAAGCTACCCATCACAAGGAAACCCTCTTCCAAGCTTGCGTCCATTCCTAAGGAACCTCTTCCTACCATTCCCTCTTCCTCCATTTTACCCTCTTCTCAAACAGAACCACAAACTTCCTTCCCAACCTCTCAAATAACTTCCTCTCCCTTAAACACTGAACCTTTTTCTTCTCAAACTCACATATTACCTTCCCAATCTCCTTCACCTTCCCCCTCTCAAAAGACCTTCTACAACTCCTCCTATCTTAACCTTTTCTCTGTGGGGGTTTCCCCTCACATTATCCCTCTTTGGGAATCCAAGGACTCTTCTCTCTCACTCACAAAGAAGACGCTCCGGTCTTTGTGATGGTTACTCAACAAAAGTTCACATCTTCCCTAGTGACCTATCCTTCAAACTGTCACCTTGGAAGAAATGGGACGGTTGCGAGTCCTTATGACACCATCCTTGTCGGTGTCATTAAGGGGAGTCTTGTTGAAGAATTTGAGATTTGTACCCCCTTCATCGATCATCTCCTCTACAACCGCCATCAAGATTCAGTAGGATCGAGTTTGTCCAAGGTTGCCAATGGTGGATTTAAATAAAAACAAAGACTTGAAAAGTAGAAGCCAAGCCACCTTTCCCAAGCCTATCATCTTTAAGCCAAATTTTGGGAGCTTACGTTCCCCTGATGTTGATGTTGAATTCTTGTGGCATGTTTCGAATAAAGGAGAAGCTGTGGAGAACGAGGCTAAGACCTTCTGGGAAAAGCACATTTGGGAGTGTGAGCAACAAGCGTCTTCTTCAGGACTAAGTGATGAAGATAAGGAAGATATCATAAGCGTGCCTCGGTCGAGAGCTTCCGGTGTTTTCGTTCTATCTATATGGTAGATGATCTTTTGGAGCGCCTCTGAACTCGCCATTGCCAACAATCTTCTCTTGTCCAAGCTATGTCTCTGGACCTCCGTCGACAACATAGGCGAGGCCTTATCCACAGGATCAAATGTTTGGATACTGGGAGAACCTCTCTTCCTTGGGATGTTGACCTTCCTCTGTCTGAAGACGAAGTTGAGTCTGTTGTGCAGCAAATGGATGTGACCCCTCCTGCTTCCACCACTGAGTTAGCTATTGTGGAACCACAACCTTCTGCTGACATTCTCACCCAAGTGCCCCCAGCTTTTCAGGCCTATGTGAATAATCAAATGGACTTAATGTACAAGAGAGTTGAAGACCTCCTCAAGTCTCTTTTTCAACAAGGGCCACCTCCTCCTCCTCCACCTTCTTCCTCTTGATTTTATTTTATTTTATTTTAATTTCTTTTAGCCAAATTTTTTTTGACAGTGATGTTTTTCTTTCTTTTTGTCTGATGACAAAGGGGGAGAATAATGGGAATTTGATTTGTTTCAAACAAATTTATTTTATAATTTATACTGATTCAATGAAACTATGTTTTTCTCTCATCTGGTTGTTTCATTATCCTTGTCTCGGTTATTCTGTTGCACTGTGTTGCTGTGTAGGATCTGATCTAAATTTTAGCATGGTTTATGTCTTTTCAAAAGTATTGTCTCTGTTAAACTCTTTTCTCAAGAACTAAACTTCGATACAAAGATAATATTACTTGCTCTTGAAACTTGTTTCGTAAAAATAAATTTCATGTACCACGTCCAATCGACTCTGCGTCCAACAGACTTGGAGTCCTTCCCTTAGAAATGTTTTTCTTAGGGGGAGCAATTTTGTTTTAAAAAAAAAAAAGAAGAATCTGTGTTCAACCAAATTAATAGTTTTTGTCATCATCAAAAAGGGGGAGATTGTTGAAACCAATTTCTTATAAAAAGGTTTGAGTTCTAAATTCTTAAAAGCTATAAGCTTTCCCTGTTAAGTTTTGAGGATAACAAAAATATTTATTTAGTTTGAACAAGTAAGAGTTTCGACAATAGTTTTAACAAACCGCTACTTGTTGTGCGTCCATTCTGCTCTATGCTTAAAGTTAACTCTTCGTGCGTCCAATATGCTATAACTCTTCATGGGTCCAATAAATGTATTATATACTTTTACTATTGGTGCGTCCAATACTCGTATGCATATACTGTTACTTTTTATTAGTTCGTCCAATTTTATCTGTCTGCCAAAGCTCGGACTCAACTCACTCTTTCAAAGTTCAAGCTCAAGTTCGCGTCCAAGTGAAATTTCAAAAATGAAGAACTGTTCCTCATTAAATGCTAGAAAAGAACTACGACGACTCACGGTGACGAGAAGAAGTCAACTAAGCCACTTTGACATTGTCTAACAACTACAAAGATCCGCAAATAAGAAACCGTCTGCAATCTTAGACAATTCAGGACTTTTGTTTTCATTGATTGGAAATCTCGAGAGAATAAAAGTCACCGTCGGAAGAAGTTCAAGACTTTTCCATTAGATGCATTTAATGCTACTCGGAAACGGTAATAAATATTTCCGTTGGACGATCTAGCCCATGAAGTCTGCTCAATTTGTTCTTACTTATAAAGAGAAGAAGCGACACTTGAAGAACTAGAGATCTTTTGCGAAGCATCCTTCAATAGCCTAAAAGCTTTATTTCCATATTCGTGTAAAAGAAAAAGCCTTGAGATTTCTTTTGTCTATTTTCATTTGTTAGTGAGTTTCAAACTCAAGCTTTCATCTACTTTCAATTATTCATCTTAAGCCTTTTAAGCCTGAAGAGGCTGTGTGTAAAAGAATACTTGTGAGATAGAACCTGAAGAGGTTGAAAATACTTGTTACCTGAAGAGGTTGAAAATACTTGTTACCTGAAGAGGTTGAAAATACTTGTTACCTGAAGAGGTGCATAATACTTGTAATCGTGAAAAAGATTAGTTGGAAAATCCTACGGTTGAAGGAATTTGGACGTAGCTCTTGGTTGATAAGAGTGAACCAGGATAAATCTCGTGTGTAAGCTTCTCCTCTCTTCTAGTGTGCTTTATTATATTCACTAACCTCTGGGGTTTTCCATTGTGTTTATTAACAAAGATCTTTTTATTTGGTTTTAGAACGTATTAACCTTTTTATTAAAAGTCTTTTCGAAACCCTTGGAGTCCAATAGGACTAAGTGGTGTTGGTCCTAAGCTCTTTGCTTGTTAAACTGTCTCTTTCGCTGTGTTCTATTTTCTTTTAAAAAGGAAAATCTTTCATCATTAAAAAAGGGTTAAGAAACACAATTCAACCCCCCTTCTTGTGTTTCATTTGGTTATTTCAATTGATATTTAAATTGTTTATGCTTTATGTTTCTTGATTTATGATTTGTGCTTTGTGTTTATATGCTTTATTTAGCCAATGTGTTTTTATGGCTTTGAAATATTGCATATATGGTAATATTATATGCATAATATTTCTCGGACATACATATGGTTGGTTGGTGATTATGGAAATCATGGTGGGAAAATGATGGATTTTGGTCCAAAGACCTTTAAATTTTTCAATCACTATATAGATACAAAGGAATTTATTTTATTAATTGTTTAACTTAATTAATCCTAGGGATATTTAATTAAGTTAATGATTTCTGTAAATAAATAGAAAAAGTGCAGAATTATTAAATAAAGCCGAAATAATGCTTTAATTTATATTTATGTTGTTTTAATTGATCTTTATCAATAATAATGGTAATATATTGGGAATTAATTAAATAAGCTCAAAATAGCTTCATTTTTACGAAAAACACTTTCACGCGATTTGGAGTTTACAGAAAACCCTTTCGTGGTTGAAAAGTGATTTTTAAAACTCTACGCGATTAAAATGGATAGAAAACACTTTACCCGATTTTGTGTTTACAGAAAAACCTTTCGCGGTTAAAAATTGATTTATTTATGCCTTATGGATTAAAAATTTATAGAAAACACTTTATCCGATTTGGTGTTTACAGAAAAACCTTTCGCGGTTAAAAAGTAATTTATTCATGCCTTATGTATTAAAAAAATTACATAATATGTTTTACGTGATTTGGAGTTTACAGAAAATCCTTTCGTGGTTAAAAAGTGAATCTTTAAGCCTAAAGCGAATAAAATATGATATTTATGTCTTACGCGATTAGAAATTTACAGAAAAGTTTTATGCGATTGAAAAATGATTATTCTGTCTTACGCGATTGAAAAATACTAATTTTTAAGTTACGTGACTTGAAAAACAGAAAAATAGTTTTATGCGATTGAAGAACGTAATAGAAATGTTATGCGATTTATAAAAACGTAACAGAAGTGTTACACGACACAAAAACTGTAACTGAAGGGTTATATGTTTGAAAAACAGTGACTGTAGTGTTACGTGATTTTTTAAATCCCAAGGGGATTGTTTTATTCTGTTTATGAATAAATTGTATTTTTTTGTGTTGCATTAAGAAAAGTTTGTAAAGACTTGTGGTCAAGGCTTTAATGTCGAGGAGATTGAGTTACACCTTAGTACGGGTGCGAACTGTGTAGTGAAAATCTATGAATGATCTTGGGGATGTCGGGGTGCGGAAACTCTACAGGGGGCCAGTTGGAAGCACCGCTGTGCTGTGGTAATATGATTGCAACACACCAAACGATCCCGACCAGACACTATCCTATTCTCGATTGGTGGAGAGTGTTCTCGTGAGCTAAGTTGCGCAATTGAGTTTATATTGCACTTTTGGGGCTAATAAGATACAGAACATGTACTCCCAATCACTCTCTCTGACTATTGTGTATAGCTCCATAGAGTAGGGGTCAATCATTGAGTATGTGCATAATCAGTTGCTATACTCTTGCTTTATCTTGGTCTATGTCAAACTTGATTACTCATTGATGTGATAATATGTATAACTGTTAAATAGTTATTATGTTGTGTAGATTGATTGTACTATCTTTTCTATACTGCTTGATTGATTTATGATGATATTAGAATCTCGCCCGTTCTATTATATTATTATATTTGTGATCTGGTTATGAAGGCCAAGATGGGCGACAGGCGTGAATTCTTGGGATTCATCCAAGTCCAATTCCACGGAGGTCCGCGGCGTGGCGCGTACATTTAGAAACGGAATGCGTAGAGTATATTGGAGACATATCTCTCACACTCCGTAAGACCCATCATGGGGATCCTATTAGTTCATTTACTATTACATGCTTTATAGAATTCTTTATGCCCATTAGGGATTTGTGGGGTTTTGGCCCTGAGTATACTCCCCAGGAAGACTCTGAAGTTTCTTCCGCTAGAGCTCCTGGGTGTAGAACTGCTAGAATTTCTGTAAGGAGGCCTACTAACTTTGGATGGCTTGCACCTGAAAGGCCTATATCGGAGGAAGATCCCGAGGAGGATTCGGAGGAGGACCCTTCTCCGTAGGTAGACTTTGATGGCCAGATAGGTAATAATATATTAGTATTGTACGTTTATTTATTTTCTTTTCAGTACTTATGATTTGTATTATGTATTACCAATAAACTTAACAGTAAGTAATATAAAGTATGTGTATTATTCATATCTCGATATGTATATTATTACTATTTTGTTTGATTAATGTTATATCCGCGAAAAGAAATTTTTGAACTCATATTTTGTATGCAGATATTATAAAAGTAATTTTTTTAAAACTTAAATTAATATTTCATTAAATGTGATATCCTACCGAGGGTGTTACACTTCTCATTCATCTAAGAGTGGCAAAATGAAGGGAGTTTTCTTTTGCTGCAAAATTTGAAGAAGATAACAGGGAAATGGGAGTCTTGTATGCTTTGGTTAGCAAGGTAGTGTAGGCTGGCCATTCAAGAATTCACATGAGCATTTTCCTGAAATTCAGTAGTTGTTGAAAGAATTTGCAGAGTTGGTTAGTGATGAATTAACACAAGGATTACTGCCAGAAAGAAGCATCCAACATGCCATTGATTTGGTATCAAGAGCAAGCTTACCAAATCTTCCAGTCGCACAACAAAATGAGGTGCAAAAGCAGGTGGAGGAGTTGTTGAATCAAGGTTGGATACGTGAAAGCAAAAATCCATGTGCTTGTCTAGCTTTGCTTGCTCCAAAGAAAGAGGGCACTTGGATAATGTGTATGGACAACCGAGCCATTAATAAAATAATGATTAAATATCGTTTCCCTATTCCACAATTGGAAGAAATGCTTGATCAATTGGCTGGTGCAAAAGTGTTTTCAAAGATTGATATAAGAAGTGGTTATCACCAAATCAGATAGAGAGAGGGGGATGAATGGAAGACTGCTTTCAAAACACTGGATGGGCTCTACGAGTATGTAGTGATGTCCTTTGGCCTTTCCAATGCACCAAGCACATTCATGCGAGTCATGACGAAAGTATTGAAGCATTTTTAAAGTCATTTGTTGTGTTTACTTTGACGATATTTGGTCTATAGGAGAACCAAAGAAGAGCATTTAACTCATTTGTGTAAGGTGTTAGGGACACTTCAAAGTGAGAAGCTCTTTATAAACTCGAAGAAGTGTTCTTTCTTGAGCTATGAAGTGGTGTTTTTTGGGTTTATTGTTTTGCCCAGGGGCTTACAGCAGATCCTGGAAAAGTGTGTGCCATTAAAGAGTGGTTGGTTCCTCAAACAATCAAAGATATTCGAAGTTTCCATGGTCTAGCTTCATTTTATAGGAAATTCATCAAGAATTTTAGCTCTATTATGAGCCCAATTACTGAATGCTTGAAGAATAGTAGCTTTACTTGGACAAAGTTTGCACAAAGAGCCTTTGAACATATTAAAACTCTTATGACAGAAGCACTAGGACTTGTGCTGCCAAACTTTGAGATGTTGTTTGTTGTAGAGTGTGATGCATTATACTTGGGCATTGGAGCAGTTCTTAGTCAAGAAGGAAAACCATTGGAGTTCTTTAATGAAAAGTTGTTTGATTTTAAGTGCAGGTATTCAACTTATGACCTAGAGTTTTATGCATTAGTGCGGGCTATTCAACATTGGGAGCATTGTCTAGCTTATAGGGAGTTTGTTGTTTATTACGATCACCAAGCATTACGCTATTTGAGTTCCAAGAAGTTTAGTGAGTGTCATGCTAAGTGGAGTTCCTTTCTTGATGAGTTTAACTTCACGTTGAAATACAAAACAGGAGAATCTAATGTGGTGGCTAATACATTAAGTAGGGGTTCTCTACTCTTGACTGTCATAAGCATTCAAGTTGCAGGTTTTGAAGAACTAAAAAATCAGTACCAAACATATCTTTATTTCTGTCATATAGTGGGAGAATTGCGGGGGTCAATAGGCTTAGAAAAATTCCCTTTTTGGTTACATGATGTGTATTTATTTAAAGGCAATAAACTATGCGTTCCAGAGGGGTCTTTGCGAGAGCATATGATCAAGGAACTCTATGGGAATGGTTTAGGAGGACATTTTGGTAGGGATAAAACCATGGAAATGGTGGCAGATCACTATTATTGGCCCAAGATGTTTAAGGATGTGGATATATTAGTGAAGAGATGTTCAACTTGTAAGTTTGGCAAGGGAAGCTAACAAAATATAGGGTTGTATATCCCATTGCCTGAACCAGAAGCGCCATAGATCCATTTAAGGATGGATTTTTGTCTTAGGCCTTCCAAGACCTCAATGGGGCGTGACTCCATTTTTGTTGTAGTAGATCTATTTTCAAAGATGGCAAACTTCATTCCATGCTCTAAAATTGCCGATGCTTCTCATATCGATGAGTTGTTCTTTCACAAAGTGGTAAGACTACATGATGTTCCTACTTCTATTGTTTCTGATCAGGATGCCAAATTGGGACAGGACACTTTTGGAGATCGTTGTGGAGGAAACTTGGGAGTCACTTGAAGTATTCCAGTGCTTGCCATCCACAAATTGGTGGTCAAACTGAAGTAGTAAATCGGAGCTTGGGAAATTTGTTAAGTTGTCTTGTTGGAAATTATGTGATGTCTTGGGATTTTGTTATACCACAGGCAGGATTTGCTTACAACAATTTAGTGAATCAGGCAATTAAATAGACTCCATTTGAAGTCACATATGGTCTAAAGCCGCAACATGTGATTGATTTAATACCATTGCCTTCATAAGCTAGAGTGAGTGATGATGGCGTGGCATTTGTTGAGCATATTCAGCAAGTTCATAAGGAGGTCATGGAAGTTATAAAGACCAGCAATAAGGCCTATGCAGCTGCTACTAACTAGCACCATTGATGTAAGGAACTTAAAGAAGGAGATATGGTCCTTGTGCATTTAAGGCGGGAACATGTTCCCAATGGCTCATATCATAAGCTAAAACCCAAGAAATTTTGGCCATGTAAATTGCTAAAGAAAATCATCCCCATTACTTACCTAATAGAGTTGTTGCCTAAACTACAAATTAGCCTGCCTTTAATGTAGCAGACTTGCACACTTTTGAGGAATTTGATGGGGAAGTACTATTGTAGAGCAAGTTGGCAATTTACCCTCAGTACAACGAGATGTTATTCAGGAAGCGCTTGATGTCAAGGATGTGAAGACAAGGCATGGATCTTAGTATCGACAATTTTTAGTTAAATGGTTGGGTAAACCTACCATTGAAAGTACTTGGGTGGCAGAAGATGAATTATAGGGAATTGATCTTGAAATATTATGCTGAAGTTTCCAAGATTTTTGCATCCGACATTGGTCTCTTTTCAAGAGGGGGAGAATGATGCAGGAGCAGTTTGCTTAGTGTTATGTTTTTAAGTTCCTTATGTAAGTTTGTTTTATTTATTTATTTTAAAGTGTTTGCTTTGTAATAAGTAGTCACATGACTAGCATGTGACCTTTTAATGAGGTGTTTAGGCTTAAGGCTATTTGGGCCTTGAAAGATTGGACTAGGTTTAGTAATATGCTAATAACCCTAATATAAATAACCCTAGGGATTTGTCTTTAGTATCTTTTAATCGTAATATTATAATTTCATATTTGAGAGGCTTCTAAATCGTAGAATCCCTCTTTTATCATTATGCTTCAATCTATCCAACTTCTCTCCAATTTCTATCATTTAGTTGCTGTCTATTTTCTTTTATTGCACCAGTAATGGCCCAAATTCAGTCTTAACTTGGTCAGCATCTCACTTTTGGACACTAGTTCCCCAACCCAAGAAAATTCAAGACCCTAAATCTCAAATAAAGTAGGGTAATATTTCAATTGGAGAAGTTCAAACGAGTAAGTCAAAACGGATTGGCTCATTCCTAAATTTTGACTCGGTCTTGAATTTATGATTAATTGAGAAACCAAACAGAAATCAAAGGAAAATTTCAAGCCATATATGGACCGATTAACATAATAAAGAAACAAAGAAAGGAACACCCAGAACAAATGTGTATTAGCCAGTTCTAACCACCACAAGTGCTATTTGAGTTAGTTTTACTTCATTCTAACACCTAAGTTCTAAAGTGCATCCCAGAAGTAATCGACAATCTACGTTGCACGGGTACGGGTACGAGTATCGAATACGATACGATACGATATGCGAATACGGTAATTTTTTTTAAAAAATAGGATACGGTACGGTAATATATATTAAATAAAATATATTTATATTTATATATTTAAAAAAATTGAATATTTGTATTCATCTATAATATCACAAATCAAAATTAACAAAAATATAATCATTGTAATAAGTATAAATTTTTTTCCATTATTTGAAATTTAACATAAATGCAATAAAAAAAACCAAATTTAAATTAAACAGGTTACTCATAAGTTTACTATAATTTTAAAAAAATAAAATAAAGACATCAATTTAATGAAAAAAAAAACTTAAAAAATCCTTAAAGTTAAAAGCTTAAATAAGTAACCCACGTGAAGTCTTAATATTAAATATCAATGTTTTATTTCAAATAATATTATATGTTATATGAAGAAACATGCCTCGTGATTTTTCCTCCTAACATATTTAAATATTAGTTTATCATTTCATATAATATTACAATTGTGGACTGTCGGTGGCCTCCTTTAGGCTTTATTCTTCCTCTCTCGCTTGCATCCTGTTCATCTTCTCCGACTTCTTTCTTTTATTTGTTTTCTCTTTTTCCCAGCTCTTCCCTTCTTGCTAGTCTCAGACTTTCTTGTCACCCCCTAGTGTGATATCCCTCTCCGTTCACTTCACTCTTAAATAATGAAATCTTCATTGGAACAGAATTATCCCAAATTTATCGTAGCCGTATCTGGGGGGATTTGCAGCAAATTATTGTAACCGTATCTGATGAGATTTGGATATGGAAAAATATATATATATGTAAATATGTCAAAAATATGCAAGCAGTCATATTATACGCGTATCCATATCATATACGCATATGATACGGATACGGTGCCATGTTTTACGTATCCGTGCATCACAGTCGACAATATTGCAGCTGATTTTTCCGAATTTAGGTATTTTATACACTAATTGTTGAATATAAAGGACCAAAAAGTCAAGTTTCGTAAGAAGAAGAAGTGGAGTAAGAAATCAAAACTAGTGACTCCAATTTTATTCATAGCCAAATTTACTTAAGACTGTAGCTGGAACAAAATCCCCATGCAATCAAGTGGTACAAATCAACAACAAATCTTATGCATAAAATAGAAAAATTTTAAATGTCTAAAAACATGGGACCCGAATAAAACTCAAAGGATAAAACTCAAACTCACCTTGTTTCGTTTAGCTCTTGCCTCTTGATTAATCTTCGACCTGAGACCTTTGGACTTTAGCACAAAACATATGACTCATTGCATTATCAATCAGGGCAATGCGTGATAAAATAGAGAATAGCATTATGAACAGGGACAACGAAAGGCAGAGTAAATCCTAAACAAGGACCGATTAACAAAAACAACAACAACTTATGATTAATTGTCGAATCCCTAATTGGGATTACACAATTGACGAGTAATGTGCGAAACACAAAAAGCGCAAAAAGAAGCAAGGCCAGACACATCCAAACAGCTTGTACTTGGGGCTTGTTGGTGGTGGTGGCGGGTTGCTCCGCGACAACAAGTTCAAATACGCAGAAACCCTTTCCTGTGGATGGGTTGCTCATAAACCCTTGCTCGGTGGATTGTTTTTTGTTTCAATTTGGAGTTTTATGTTTAGCGGGAATGTGGAAATATTTAGATACGCTTCTAAAGCATTGTTTATAAAAAATTACAAGCACAACTGTTATTAAGCGTTGGCTCTTATTAGTTAAATGTATCCAATTAAAATATGAATTAGCAACGCTTATAAAGCATGCTTTATGTCTTCTATGGGCACGCTTTGCAAGTATTGCCTAAGTTTTGTTGCAAAAACTCCCTTCAAATATCACCCCTACAAAAGCATTACCTATAAAGGCTTTAGCCAACACTTTTCCAGAGTTGCCTACAAAAGCATTACCTATAAAGGCTAAAGCCAACACTTTCCCAGAGTTGCCAAAAGAAACTGTGGCCATAGGCCAAATTTGTTGTAGTGTTTTTAGGGCTCTATTTTCCTAGAATCACTAAAAAACATAATAATAATTATAATAAGAACATAATTAAATAAAATATATTCACTAATCAAGAATATGTAAATATTCTGGTATAAATATATAAAAATATAACCTGGGTGATTTTTTGTGTTTTCTTTATAAAGCTTAAACAGTAAAAAAGCAATTAGTAAATAAATAAATAGATAATTAAACAGACAGTAAATATTTTTCTGTTTATTTATACCAAGCACTAAAGACCACCCTTGGGTACCAAGAAAATAAAACGAAAGACAAGGTTGGCTACCCATATGCTAGAGCATGACCTTAGGTCATGGTTTCAAACTGATTTTGACTTAAAATATAGGAAACAATCCTTGGGAACTCAATACAGCAGAAACATAGACAAAAGTCACATTGGATAGTATCGCTGTGATTCCATATTGAAATGATAGGGTTTACATAAGAAAGGAAGGAAAGGGAGAAATGATACTATAAATAATATCAGATTGATATGAGGTTTTGTAATACACTAACCTAATGCTCCTATTGATACTAATAATTAGGCTAAGTATACAAACTAAGCCCATTAAATCAATAAAAAGTAAATATTTATTTTAGTTCTTTAAAGATATACTACACATTGGTCCTCCTTCATAGGTGACATCAAATTAGTTTCTCAATGATAATTCATACCATCAATTTCATCATCCACTGAAAGACCAATTTGATAGCAATTGAATAATCACTTTTATTAGTTTTCAAATGAAAGCACTAATACTACAAGTTTTAATATTTGTATTAAAAATTTTACGTAGATAATATGATAATATAAATTAGAACTATTATATTATCAATCTAATTTAAAAATTAAATAACCAATTTTATTTGATGAGAAGGCATATTTATCATCTTGAGGAAAATTTCAGATTGCCCACATCAGCAAATTTGAAGAATGAAGCATCAAGGAAAAATTGGCTAGATTACTTCAGTAAAAGGGCATACAATAAGGCCTGTTTGGATAGGTTTATTTGAACTTTTCTACTACAATAAGGGCTTACGAAGTATTTATATTCTATTTGAATGAACTTATTTCATAAGCTGTTTGAGCTTATTTTCATAAGCTAAAAATTTAAGTTTATGAAAATAAACTTTTTTAAAAGCTAAAAATATTTTAGGTACTAGTTTTTATAATAATTTTATAAAATTAACCTTAAGGGATTAACATAATTCATAGCATATCCCTCGTATACTTGATATTTATTTTAAATATTTTATGAAAAGTACTTTTCAAAGTGTTTATCCAAATACTATTTAACTTTTTTTAGACAATATTTATGATAGTAGAACTTATTAAATTAAACTCTACTCTAATCAATACTTATATAATATATTTAGCCTAGATATTTTTCATCGGAACGTGGACTTGTCTGAAACTGCTCCTAATAATTTGTGCAACCACTCCATATAATACGATACTACATTTTGTATTGTAGTCATTTTTTTATAGCACTTGATGATTATTCAATTGGGAAATTATGGGATAAAGGTTGTGCAGGAAGCAACGTGTCCGACAGGGTGACAATTATTGATAATGAAAAGAGCAAAATGGGTTGGATGACAACTATTCTTTAATAAAATAGATAGATAATGAAAGAGAGATAATAAATTTGACTCATTCTACTTATTTTAGCTGAATTAATTAATGAGTACTTGTTGAGAGTATAAATTTAAGTAAAGAAAGAAGACTCGGTCGCACTAGTCGAATTAAAACTGGAACTTTAATTAATGCAACATCATATAGTATCAAAACACATATTAATGGCAATTAAACTCAGCAAACTGCATTTAGATCATTTTTTAACCATATTATATCCCAAGCTATATTTAGCATCAACAGAATGATGACAATGTTGCTTTATTCCGAGTAAGCAGCAACAACCGATCGAACTTCAAATTTTCACTGTTTTTCATCCCACAGATCATCGAGAAGAGGCTTGGTTGGTCCTTTGATCAGCCTTTCTTGATAGATTTCACTTATTTTCTTGTAATCTTCCTCAGTCAATGACCAATCAAAGATCTGCAAGTTTTGCTTCATCCTCTCCTTGTCATAGCTCTTAACCACAAAAGTCAGCCCTTGCTCATATATCCATCGAAGACATATCTGTATAATATTAAGAAAGATTATCAGATATACATTAAAAAATTGCAATATTCTGAACAGCTAAATCACAACACTTGAACAAAAAGAAATGACATGTGCTGTTACTTACAACATATAGATACAGAATTACAGATCTTTATGTACCTGAGCCACAGTCTTGCCGTGGGCGTCTGCCAATTCTTTGAGAACATCATTGTCCATCACTATATTAGCACCCCTACTGGCACCTTTCCTCAGAGGTGAGAAAGCAGTTATGGTAATACCCTTTGCCTTGCAGAATTCTCTGAGTTTCTCTTGTTGCCAGCCAAGATTAATTTCCACCTTTTAGATATAAGGTTGAACCAGTCATTTAATTCAGGTTAATTGACCACCAAAACATATATTCAAGTAAATTATTTTAATTTAAAATAATTCATGAGCTTAATTACTACCTGATTTACTGCAGGAGGGATGGTAGCAAAAGATTGCAATTTTTCAAGCTTCTTGATAGAGAAGTTGCTGACTCCAATGGCTTTTGTGAGGCCAAGTTTTTGGCATTCCTCCATAGATGTCCACACACCCTTTATGTCAAATTCTACCAGCTCTGATAGTTCAATGGGATACGTAACCTTTCCTGGTTTAGTAGCGATGGGCCAGTGGATCAGAAAGAGGTCTAAGTATTCTAGTTGAAGTGTCCTGCATGGATGTCCATAGACAGTAAAGTTAACATATATGGACAAACCAGAAGAGGAAATGATGAACAACATTGGTGCACATACAATATTAAAAAATTAAAGTTTTCGTCACCTAAGTGATTTCTGCAGAGCAGGAACAATAAGTTCAGGATGATTGTCAGTGACCCACAGTTTGGAAGTAACAAAGAGCTCGTCCCTGGACGCAATCAGTCCAAGTTTAAGTGCTTCTGCTATGGCTTCCCCTACTGACTGCTCCACCCCATATGCGGCGGCAGCATCAAAATGCCTGTAACCCTGCTTGATAGCCTCAAGGACTGCATCTTTTGTGCTAACCTTACTGGCGGCTTCCGGTGCGGTGCCGAGGCCCATCACCGGCATCCTCCGCTGCCCGGAGGAGGAGGGGAGAACTACTTCAGGGACTGTAGTGGCAGCCATTTTGGCTCAGCACGCTAAAGCAATGAGATAGAAATGGTTTGTTGGCTGTAGTTGCCTTGTTGGTGTTGTGAACAAGAGGGTGGCCATAGCTTCTTTTTATAGTAGGATTTCAGCAATTAAAAAAATACTATGTGGTAGGTGGGCTTAGTAGTTAGTACCTCTTTGACTGCTATGGTGTGGTAGCTGAGATTGGTGTTGTAAGAGAAGTAGAACTACATACTTAATGGGAGATTTAAGCAGTTTGTAGAAGGTTTGGAGTTTTAATTTTTTTTGTCTAGTTATTGTCAAAAACAGAAAAGGAAAAAAAGAGTAGAAGCATTTCTTCAATAAGGCCTTTTTTTTTTTTTTTGTTCTTGTAACTAATTTTTTTACTCTATCCATGTATGATGTTTAAGACCCTTCGATATATGATTATTTTGATAGCATTTTTATTAGTTATTATTATTATCTTTTGCCTTGCAATAAGGGGTTCCTTATTATTTTAACACCTTAAGAATCAAACCCAAACATGAATTTCTTTTTTCTTTTATTGAGTGTCTAAGTAAATATTTACCATAAAGCACATTTTTAGAAGACTTTTTTATGAAATAGTGCAATTATATTAGCTAGGTATTAATAGATAGTGACAAATATGTTTACCCAGTCCAAGGTAACTTAGGTAGATGTCGATTGGATTCAACGTAATACATGTAATTAAGGATTTTTAATATTTCAAAGTTGCCGTTCGTCGGGAAAAAAAAAGTTTATTTGATTTTTTCAAGTGAGACAAACCGCCCTGCGTACACTACTCAGAGTCAGAGAAGTTTCCCTGGATACCTTGGGTTTCGATTATAAAATTTGACACCAAAATAGTATTAAATTACAATTTTGTTTTTGTCAAAGTTGAATACAAAATTAACTTCTAACTGGATTTGGCATATGCACAAATAGTGGGGTAAATGACTAATTT
This sequence comes from Styphnolobium japonicum, assembly GCA_023212625.1. Taxonomy (NCBI): domain Eukaryota; kingdom Viridiplantae; phylum Streptophyta; class Magnoliopsida; order Fabales; family Fabaceae; genus Styphnolobium; species Styphnolobium japonicum. Next base: position 4,575,448 of record JALBWW010000010.1, read on the forward strand.
GGTATAGTTAGAAATTATTTATCAAATTAATGTTATTTTAAAATTATTTATTAAGATTGGGTATTTTTTTCACGCTAGTAGATCATCTGATTTCTTTTATTTTTTTTTTCACACGTGTCACTAGAGATCGGTTAGTGAACATGAAAAAAGAATTAATCAATTGTTAAACATAAAAGACAAGTAAATCAATTGGCGGTCAGCATGAAAAAGGGATAGGTCGAACAACTGACCAACCTCTTTTTCATATTTCTTAATTGACCAAGTAATTCCTTTTTCATGTTTACTATCAACTAACAATGACACATGTAAAAAACTAAAAAATACATGTAAAAAAAATAAAAAATTGAATTGACCTATCCGCGTGACAAATCACCCTATTTTAATAAATAATTTTAAAATAATACTAATTTGGTATATAATTTCTAAACTTACACTAAACATGTTAATAGTTTTGAAAAATTCTAAATTAATTTTGTTGTGTTTAAGCATTAATTTAACTATATTAAAAATTTATAAATCAAATTGAATATGTTTTACGGTCTTTATACACAATTCTTACATTCTAATTTTGGTACAAATTTGTGTTCTATACTCAGCAGTAGATCGAGAAGCTATTTTATACTAATAAAAGTAGTGTCATATTCAAGCAATAAGCCTTTCAGGTTTTTTAATAAAAAAAGAATGAAAGGTGAGGTCATTCCAAAATTGAAATAATATTATGGTAAAATTTATCGATCACCTACTGAGAAAAAATTATAAACGAAGTGATTCAACTATTCTTAGCTGAAACTAACCACCGTTGCCAAAACCTTCTAAGTTCTATATATTTAATCACTAACCCATCTTATAACACGGGGGGCAGGTGAAAATGACCCCCAAAATTGCCTCTTGCTTAGTAGCGTTTTGTACTTCACTCAGTTCGCTGAAGCGGGCTGGATTTAAGTTTTCCAAGTGACATGTTAAGTAGATAAGAAGAGAAGCAAACCACTGAACTTATCTTGTGCCGTCAGAGCTTTCAATGCTATTTTGATATTGTTCGGGTACCTTTTATTTATAAGAGGGCAATGATATTTTTAGGGATTAGTAATTAATATTTAATTATGTATTTTATTTAATTAAAATATAAATATAAGTTATAACTAATTATTAAGAAGTACGGGTAATTTCACAAAAATAAAAAGTATTGAATTTTTTTATTAAAGAGAAAAAATACTAATATTTAACATTATCAAATCATATATAACTTTGTATAAAGTATTAATTTAATATAAAAATAAAAAAATGAATTTTTAGAAAATTTTAATTTTAATATAAAAGTATTAGTTAGATATAAAAATATTATTTAAATATTATTACGCTAAATTTTAAATTCAACCATACTAATATCTCTGATATGACACTTTTTTTTCCGAAAATCTCTGATTTGACCCTCAGTAGTTAAAGAGGGGGAGTTGTATCTTATCTCGTGAGGTTGTTGTACCCCAATAAAAAATATTTATTTTTATATTAAAATAATAATATAAAGAATATTTAAAAATTAAATAATATTATAAAAAAATACTTAATTTTTTCTTTTAAAAATATACGACACATTAATTTAATCATTTAATTATTTTTTTAACATTAAATTAATTATTTTAAAAGACTAATTTAATATCTAAAAAATTATTTTAGATGACCAATTTGATATTAAAAAATTAACATTAAAAAATTATTTTAATATCATAAATTATTAAAAGACCAAACTAATATTTCATGTATCTTTTTAGAGAACTAATTTAAATATTTATTCTATTACAAATTTATTTAGGATAGGAATTAGACGAATAATTTTCTTTCCAAGGCGGCTAGCTCGTTGGTAGAAAAAGCTAAACATGTGCCTTCAATTCTTTGAAGAAAATTATTGAATATAACTTGTGCACTGATATAAATGAAATCATATGAATTCTGAAGATAATGTTTTATATATCCACAAAAAAAAAAGATAATGTTTTATATAATAAAGTTAAACAATTACAAATTCATATTCTTTGTCGTTAAACCTATTTGAATTTATTTTTTAAGTAATTAGATTCCAATACTTTTTATATAAATTAATATATGTAAATTTTATAATTTTGCGTACTAGCTATATAATTTAACTTTAAAAAAATCTATCTCTAAATGATTTATCTACTAATATAGAGAGATAAATTTTGTTGATATTAATGTTGTTAAAATTGGATGGGACAATAAATCAAAAAAAATTTCAGTTTCGATTCAACTAGTTAAGCAGTCAGTTGGACCAGATGACACACACACACACACATATATATATATATATATGGATAGTCAAATCAAACTAAGAAAATATCGTTTATCAAGTATCAAAACACAAATTAATTTCTCATAAGTCATACACACATTACCAATAGTCTTACAATCACAAGTACAACAATTATCAAATATCAAATACAAATTCTCCTCTCACAACTCATAACTCATAACATACATTACTAATAATAAAACACAAATCACAACATAAGACTAATAAATTTCAAAGCAAGCCAAAATAATTCACATTGTCAATTAAAGTCTGATATTTGGTAGATCTTCATGCAACCAAGCATCATTGTCGACACCCACTCCAATATTATCTTGGCCACTTAAAAGGCCCAGTATAACTATCCACATCTTCTTGAGGAAAAGAATCCAAATTCAACTCAGCACCACCAATCGGCCCTATTAATCATTACCTTCAAATTAAAATAACACCAAAAATAAAAGTAGTTCATAAATAAGGTTAACAATTACTTTTCACACAATGTGATGAACTTTTGCAACAAATTGATAAACCTTTATCTTTAGTTAAATCAATTATTGGATTTACTATCTTTTCCAAATTATCATAATCAAGCAATTGAGTCGGAGTATGATCCAAAACTAAATTTTGTCCATGCTCTCATAGTTAATAGGATTTAGTGTTTTTCTTTTATTAAGGGCCCGGTAACACAACAATAAGAATATATAAGCAGTCAATCAATTAAACCTTCACGAAGCAAATTATAATGAAATTTTCATAAAACAAACATGTTTTTCAAACCCAAGTTGTAATGCATATATACCAGATCACTCAACCTTTGACGCTCCACCTTATTCCTTTTCTTAGTTTTTATTCTTTCAAACACTTCAATTTCTTTCACAACCAGAAGAAGATGCAATTTGACTCAAAAGTTGAATAGCCAATTACGATACCAATGGAGCACTAAATCCAAAACTATGCCAGGAATGATCTACCATGCAATATATTTTTAAAAAATAATCAATACTTATCATTATAAGATCACAAAATCTGCCAAATAAACTTATAAATTAAATCTTACCATGACTCATTTCTTTGGCAGATTCAATAGCTAGTTGGTTCATAAAACTTTCCAACTTGTCAAGATAAAGCTAGCTTTGTTTCCAAAAATTAGTCTTACGAGTCTTAACTTTTGCTTCCAAGACGTCAAGCCATCCTTGTACTCATTTTCTTACACGTAATTAATAAATTTATTCTATGAATTATGTGGTGATTAAAAATAAAATAAATATGGGAAAAGTATCTTATCATTGACGTGATGCTAGGGTTTCGGTTTGAACTGAAAATTTAAACGGCGCCAGACTGTATTTTAAACTTACCGGTATAGGACTATACTACTTAAAATAGGATTTTTAGAGAGAAAAATTGAAATAAATATATTTTTATTTATGAAAATATATTTTGAAATTTTGAAAATAATTTTGAGATTTTATGTGAAAAATAATATTTTTTGGATTAAAAATGATAAAATCGGTACACGAAATAAAAATCAGTGTAAAGAAAAATCTCTATTTTTATATTTTAATATTTAAAAATTACAAAAATTATATAAATAGGTAAGAAAAGTCAGCTGGCCATTTGTTTTGAATTTATTTTATTTTTATATGTTAAACTTAATTTTTGTCCACACAAAAAGTAAAAGCCAAATTTTTTACACATCTCTTAAATTTTTACCTTACAATTCTACCTAACCACTTTTACTACAAACTTTCTCACAAATTTCCCCTACATGTTCGGTCAAGTGAGACTAAGAGGGAATTCATTTTTTTTACTTAGCCAAAAACAAAAGAAAGAATAGGAGAAGAAAAGTTCAAGAGAAAGGTTTCCTAAAACCCATCTTCTTCCTTTTTCTCCCTAGGTATTTCACTACTTTCTTCTTATTTTCCACTATTCCATTTCATTTTTCTTCTTCCATTTGATTCATGGTTTCATTCTTTTGAAATTGGATTTTTGTAGTTTTTCTTCTAAGCAAATATTTTCAAGAAAACAAGATTTTTCTCTCAAGCTTAGGAGCTTCAAGAGGTAAGGGAAGATACCCTTAAACTTTAGATAGCTTAGGTAGAATTGGTTGCTTGATGGTTGTTGTTGAATAGAAAAACTCTAGCTTAGGGTTTTGTTCAAATTTAAATTGTTAATATGGCTTTATGTTTCTATATATATGTTGATTTTGTAATATGTTTAGAATTGATTCTATGATAACTTGGAATGATTGAATTTACAAGGTTGTTTATGAATATCACATAGAGAGCTTATTGGGATTTTATGTGGAATGGTTGAATTTTAATTGAATTAATGAGATTTAAATTAATTTATGTTGGAAATGGATGATGAAATAAAACTTTTAGAATTTTTGGATGAACCTAAATTGGCTAGGAAGGTTTCAACTAGCTTGATTAACTTAGGGATCAAGTTGATAAAATTTTAGAATTTATGGAATGTAGTTAGAATTTTTGTCTAAGGTTTAATTTTAGATTTGATAGGAAATTAGTGAAAATTAAGAAAATTAGATGAAATAGATTTATGAGTATTTGGATTTTAACTTAAACATTTAGATAAATAGGTTGATAATGGAGTGGGAGCCATAATTAGAATTAATTTCAAGTTGTATAATAATGGTAATTTAAGATTTAAAGTATAAGAAAATATGAATTTAGTGAATTAGGGGTATCTTAGCAAATTTTTAAAAAAATAGGGTTAATTAGAAAATACGAATTTTAATGTAAATACTAGGTCATAATAAGAAATTAGAAAAAAATATATAGTTTTGAATAAATTGTGGTTAATTTATAAATATTGAATTCTTTAGGGACTATATTACAATTATAGAACAATTAGGGTTAATTTATAAATATTAAATTCTTTAGGGACTATGTTACACATATGGAAAGTTGTGATGAATTGAGAATTTGAATTGTGTTATTTTACATTACATTCATGATCATAATCATGTGGAAAGAGTGTGAGTTATTGTGGAATCCATGCGGAGATAGAGGTGTGGATCCCTATTGTGTAAAAAGCTACCACACGGAGATAGAGGTGTGAGTAAGCTTAAGTGATGAGTAGAACTTGTATGGTAGAGATTGGTACAATCCTGAGGTTATTCGGGCGTTGATAAATCCACATGTGGCCGGGGAAGATTGGAGCCCGTGTTGTAGTAGTCTACGCGACGCACAAATAACTTGACTTACTACCTACTTGTTCGCGATCAGTACAGAAATGCCCGAATTGTGATGCTAATTTGCATACTGGATATGAGCAATGATAAGGCATGTTCTGTCTGTTCACTCAGTGTAACTCCATGGAGTAGAGTCAATGGCATATCAGAGTCACATGCATAATTCCATGGCATTGCATATTTCATTTTTAAATTATATATATATATATATATATATCTTTGGTGTATAAGATAATTATGTGTTATTTTCTTCTAATTCTGCCATGCTGTTTGGATAAAGTTTAAGTACGTGTCTTACCCTTTTTACTTGTGTATGTGATTTTCTTGTTATGTTTTGTTCTCGATACGATTACGAAGATGGCGAGACCAAACCGGCACATGGGGACTGTACATCTCCGTTTTCATGAGGATGCTGATACTGCTTGGCGAGTCGACTATGCTCGTCGACAGGTTACCTATATTGGTGACATTACTGGATGTCATTATGATAGAGAGGGAGTACCCGAGTATAGAGTTACTATAGGATTAACCTTAGAGTTTAGCTTACCATTCCATCGTATGTGGACTACCCCGCCACCTGACCCACCTGTGGATCAGATTATTCCGCAACTTGACCCTTCTGTAGATCAAATCGTCTCTTCTATTTCTAGAGGACTTGGAGTTCGGAGGAGACTTGCTTTGACTTCTCCTAGACATGGACCGAGATTTATCTACACTCCTACAGTCCGCCGTGGAGGACTACGTCGTCGTCTTTTAAGAGGATCATCTGCTATTGACGTTCCTGGACCATCAGCGAGGTCTTCTGCAGAGTCTGATCCTTCTGAGGGATCAGATGATCAGTCTCAAGTTTAGATTTTTTTATGCTTAGTAGGAGGGGATCTTTTGGGGATGACATTATTTTTGGTTGAGCTCTGAGTGAGAGTCATTTTTTTTAAAATTTGATGTATATGTTGGGTTGGGGTAGACTCACACATATGATGATGTATATATATTCCCCTTCTTGTGCTATTACGCTGTGATGACCACTGAAACTTACCTAGGAGATACAGTTTGACTTGTATATATATATCGTTATACATTATGTTGCCAAAATTGTTTTTTTTTTGTTTCGATTATATGTATTATAATTTTTGTATGTTACATAACGACTTCCTTTTAAAATAATAATAAAACTAAAAATATAACTCACATTTTTCACACAAGTTTAAATAATTTAATATATTTTTCTAATATCAATTTAATTAAAAAGGTGTTTAAAATAAAAAGTCATACAGTTTAATTAATGTAATACCGAGGGGTGTTGCAATCCTTGTTGAACATCTAGTTTGATACAAAAAGTCTCTTTGTCATAATGGAATGCTAGATTCAAAAGGTATGCGGCACAATGAATTTTTTGATGAAGCTACCTATCCCACCTTTGCTTGATAATTCTTGTATAAGGCTTATAAAAACACTTTTTGTTCATAAATATACTCTTAATAGTTTTCCTTACCCTATACATTCCATCATACACAACCAAGGGAAGGCCTCTCATTAGCATCAACAATTCTCAACAAGCGAATTAATAGAGACACAATTTGGACAACAATAGTACTATCATTCCAAAACTTATTATCCAATACAATTTCCATAAAATTCTTGGCTTTCTTATCCTTGTAGTATCTAGAATCTACAAAATCTATACTAGTAACTATCTAAAGCTTGTAAGTCATGTTTGTGCTCATGAATGCTTTTTAGTGCAATGAATGTTGTTGCAAAACGAGTTGGCCTAGGACGTATGATTTCTGTCCACCCTTGTCTCTTAAGCAAGTAAAAACACATGATTATAGAAAATTTTTGTTACTACTGATCCATTTTTAGCGAAATTGCCCACAAGCTTCATTTTGCCAATATCTCCTAAAATTAAGTTTAAACAATGTGCAGCACAAGGAGACCAAAAATAGATGGAAACTTTTCGTTCAACAATCTTCCAGCAACTTTGTAGTTAGCAACATTATTAATAACCAAGTGCACAATATTACTTGGTCTAGCAAACTCAGTCAACTCAATAAACAAATTGCAAAATGTTTGAACATCCTTAACAACATCATATGCATCAACAGATTTAACAAAACTGATTTCTTTTGGGAAATACACAAGAAATTGAATTAGTTGCCTATTCTTTTGATCTTGCCAACCATCAACCATGATAGTACAACCTGTTTCTTTCCAAGTACTCCTACAAGCTTCAACCAACAACTCAACCTCCTTTTTAATACCATACAACAATTTGCTTACAACAACATGATAACTAGGCCCTTTATAATCAGGACTAATAGCCACAATAGCATCCATCATAGACTGATAATAGATTGAATTTGTGCAATTAAATTAGATGCAACAATCATAAAAGAATCTAGCTACAACCAAATCAACCCTCTATATAGCTTCTTTACTTGCAAAAGCACTTCTAATTGAAGGTTGAGCTTTCGAAGTAGTTCTTGGAGCAAAGTAATTGCTTATGTTTCCACTTGCTTTTCTCTTTGGCATTTGTATTGGATTTGCTATTTCTTTTTCCTTCCCTTTGGCTTCATTTGGTGCTGGCGGAGTACATATTTCTTGTAAATCTAGCGTGTCTCCATGAAATTTCATAATGCTATCCCCATATGGATTCTCTATTTCTTCTTGATCTTTTCGTTGTTTTTTGGTTCTAGAAACAAGTAGCAAATTCTCTACCAATCAATATCTAATCTCATAAGGAACTTTTGTACAAACTAAGGAATCTCCTTTTCGTCTAGCAAGATGTTTTTTCATTAAATGTATTCTTCCACCTCTAAAAAATTTCCCACAACACAGATATTTTAGGGATTTCTTTCCCTCATTTTCATAACAAATTTCACAATGCTCCCATGTTGGGTCAGATTTTCCTCTAATGGATTGTGTGCTTTTAGCTACTGACTGAGTAGCACTTGCACCACTTGCGAATGATGCCATATGCTACAAAACCCACAACACATATAAAGCTATTGGTTAATTGTGATGAGAAGTTTTAGATTAAATATGCAAGTGTGATGATTCAGATTCAGATCAATCACATCAAGAGTAGTATTAATCACATCTTAATGGCATTAGAAACTTATGGTTCATGCATTCAAATTCCTTCATTTTTACTTCTTTTTTCAAATATGATTGCAACAAGTTAGCAGGGCAGAGTGCCCATCTATTTTGGTATGCCATAATATCGGTAGGTAGAAATGAAAGTATCAAACTATGAAAATTAAAACGGTGGTAGACATATGAAAGCCTAAACAAAATATTGATATAACCATGAAATGAAACAACGAAATCTAAAATGTAGAAATTCAAGTTGCATTGAAATTAAATCGTAATAAAAAATAGTAGTATTTTCAACTGCAGAAATAATATTTCCATGGACATTCAAATATAACCAAGATACAATTAAATAACCTTAACTTAACCTATTTCCATTTCACTATACTAGCTTTAATTCTTAGAATATTTAACAGCAAATAAGCTATTAATCCTTTCTTGGACAATTACATGCTCATCATCTTTATCATAGTCTGTAAACCTATGCTTATATGATCCATGAAAATTACCATAAATGGTAACTAGAGCTCTGCCTTGGCATGGAGTGTCCTCCAAAATCCTATGCCAAATGACTATCATTAAATATTGGAATATTTGTAACTCATGTAAGTTCTATGAAGATCCCTAGACTAAAAAGTGTTGGAACCAAAGACGAATCAAGAAATTGATGTTGGAACCAAAGTTGTTCAAGTAATTGAACCCCTCAAGGTTTTGAAGATAACAAAGATATTAAATTAGAATGAACAAATAAGTTTTAATCAAACTTGTTAAATTTCGTTGAAAAGAAACTGAAAGTCCAGTATTGAATCTCACTTTTAAATCTTTTATGAACGTTTTGGACTCAGACAAGTTTTTATAAAGACAACTGAATGTTTTATTACTTGTGTCCAATATTGAACTGCTTCATTATATTCATATAATTGGATTGTCTAAAGATTTCTCAATGTTCCTATGCATTCGTCCAAAGCATAATTCAAATTTAAAGAACTGTACAATGCATTAAATGCTGAAGAGACCTCTGACAAAGTACGTGGCAAAAGAAGTCAACATTGTACGTTGGCGCTAACATACCTAACCTCTAAAAGGACTAGCAAATGAGATCCTTTTGTTTACTCGGAAGATTCAGTACAACACCTCAATGAGTTTTTAACAACGTTGATAACCAAGACTACTTTTCAGAATAGGACGATCATGTTATCACTGTCAAGCATTTAGTGCTTCTCAGAATAGTAACATTTATTGTCGTTGGACGATGAACTACATGAAGACAAGTTAAAGCTCTGAAGCCTATATAAATACACGAAGTCTTCAAAGGAACTGACAAGAGAGGAACAACGAGAATATAAGCATTACAAGATCTGAGAATTTCTTATTGTACTTACACTTTCAATTACTCTTTGTATAGAGATTTTCAAAATACTCTGAGATCACTTGTTATACTCTCACATATCGTGAGTTAAGCTTAAGTGTTTTCAAAACTATCTTTATTGCTTTGTGTTAAGCCTGAAGATGCCTGTAGGAAAGAATACTTGGTGTTAGAACCTGAAGAGATTGAGAATACTTGTTTGTAGCCTGAAGAGGTGTTGAGAAGAATACTTGTAATCTGAGAAAGATTAGTGGAAAATCCTTCAAGTATAAGGGACTGGACGTAGCTCTTAGGTTATAAGAGTAAACTAGTATAAATCTTTAGTGTGATTATTGTAACACCCCATGATTTATGTTTCTAATTCAAATGTTAATTTTCCCAAATTTTAGTGATTTGTGATTTTTGAGAATCTCTGTGAGCTTTATTAAATTAAAATTTATTTGGTCTTAACTTTATGTGTTGATTTTGGGCCATTTCGAAAAATAAAAATAATAATTTTTATTTTTGACTCGGAATATCTTTGACTATTTATTAAGGGAATAGAAGTTTACAAACTCAAAATTCATCAACAGATTTGGAAGTTTTTCATTTTTAGGGATTTGATTATCAAATAAAATTTTTGGGTACATTCTATTGTCCATTGGATAATAAATATTGATATTTGTCCATTGGATAATAGTTACTGAAAAATATCTAGAAACAAATATATAGTGAAATCATTGGTAGCATTTATGTTGGAGGATGAATCACCTAGTGAGTCACTTGACCATTTATGGTGGAGAGCAAGTGTTCAAATTGAACACAAACTCTCCAAGGTGTTCCAAGGTGGTGGACGGCCATGGTGATAATGGTGAAGGTAAATATCTTGTTTTGATATTTTACCAAGTTCCATTTACTATTTACTTTTTTCTCCTATAAATAGCTACCTTACCATCACTTGAAACTCATAAAATGTTCACCTATTCTCTTCAGAAAGCTCACGACCAAAACACCCATAATTGTCTTCCAAGCTTGTAACCAAAGATCTAACCTTGTTTCTAGTATCTAAATAGCATTCTAAGAAACTTTTGTGTTGAAAGTTTCTTGAGAAGAAATTTCTCTCAACCACTTTTTGGGCATCCAAAGTTTGAAGAGTAAAAGGTAAAAATTCTTTATCTTCACTTTTAATATCAATTTCAAAGTTTTCGATCATTGGATTAGTTCATGATCATCTTGCTTCATGTTTTAGAGCTTAAATATTATAAACTTGGTTCTTCAAGGAGTTTTTTTGTTGGAAAAACAAAGAACTTACACAAAGTTCACTTGAGAGGATTTTAAACTAAGGTAAAGGGGAGTTTCTCTATCAACCAATATTGTGGTACGAAAATAGTATTTTGTTCTCTTGAATTTTGTGGGATTATGTATGGTTGGTGTTTTGTGGTTTATGTTTTATGTTTCATGGTTTGTGATTTGTGCTTGGTGCTTTTATGCTTCATTTAGCCTATGTGCTTTTACGGCTTTGGAATATTGCATGAGTTTGTGATATTAGAAGCATGAAATTTCTTGGATATGGATGGAGTGATTTATGTGTGAATGATTAAGCATGGTTAGGACATGCATATGTTTGATTTTGTTCTATGGGAATATGGTGGAAAATGATTGGATTTTGATCCAAAGATTTTGAGTGGTTCGGCCACTATGTTTTGAAAAGGTTAGTATCAAAATCATTTTTTATTTAATTACTTATTTTATTAAACAATTTTTATTTTCAAAAAATTTGGGGAAAATATTTTTGTGATGATTTGAGATAGAATTAAATGTTGTTAAATAGAAATGATTTTGAAAGATTTGTTGAAAGGTCACTATTCATATTTAAACTTAATTTTTAGTTCAAATAGTGAAAGTGGACTAGGAAATATTTTATTTAGTTCAAAATAGCTTAGTTGTTGGTGAAAACGCTTTACACGATTGAAAAATAATTTTTATACCTTACCTGATTGAAATTTTACAAAAAAAAACTTTACACGACTTGAAAATGGTTTTACATGATTGAAAAGCGTAATAGGGGTATTATGCGATTTGAAAATTGTAACTGTAGTATTACGTGTTTGGAAAATATTTTAAAAGTACCATATGTAGACTGGACCCTAGATAGGTGAGTTGACGCTATTATTAAAATGGTGACTTGAATCCCGAGGGGATTGTGTTTTGAAAAATTAATAATTATGGGTTAGTTGACCATGAATTATTGTGTTAATCATGACTGATTTAATAATTATGGGTTAGTTGACCATGAATTATTATGTTAATTATGAATGTTTGCACTTTGCATGGGTTAATTGACCATGATATTGTGGAAGTCTGATGAGACTTGTGGTCTGGGCTTTAAGCCGAGGTGATTGAGTTACACCTTAGTGCAGGTGTGAATTGAGTAGTGAAAATCATGGACTAGGGGATGTCAGGGTGCAAAAACTCCATAGAGGGCCAGTTGGTAGCACCAATGTGCCGTGGTAATATGATTACAACACACCGACCGATCTCGATCAGACATTATTCCTATTCTTGATTTGGTGGAGAGTGTTCGCGTATAACCATATTACGCATTTGAGATTGTTAGAACTTGAGGCTAGTGAGCAATGGAACATGTACTCCCAAATCACTCTCTCCGACTGTTGTGATTTTAGCTCCATGGAGTAGGGGTCGACCATTGTGCATTTGCATAGTCATTTGTCATACTATTGCATTATCATGGTGTCTATCAAGGTTGGTTAATCCATTTGTGTGATGACACGTTATATCTGTTGATTAATTGTTGATATGTGTAAGTTGGTTGTATTGTTTTCTGTACTCCTTTATTGGTTTTTGATGATGTGAGAACCTCACCTCTTTTGTTTGTATTGTTATATTTGTCTCTTGATTTGATTGTGAAGACGAAGATGGCCAATTAACGTGAGTGACAAGAGGTTGTCGAGACCTATCAAATAAAATAAAATAACCGGTTCACAAACTAATTTGTAGTATAGAGAATGAACCGAATCGTCTCTCAAGGATCAAAAAACAAAGATTTAATTAGATCAAGATAATTAGAAAAGGGGGGGTTTTGTTGTTGATTAACAAGATTAATAAAAGTAGGAGATTCAAAGTTGTAAACAAATCTAAAGAAACAACCAATCCAAGGAAATTTACCGATCTTGAGTTTAACTCATCATTGATCACAAGGAATTCACTTAATTGCTAACCATATTCTTGGCCTTAAATCACATCAAGAAGCCTTAACATGATCCAAGAATTCTTTACTAGATAAGCATCTAGGATTTGATTAACCAAGGTTAGATAAAGTAAGCACCATCCAACATAGATTAACTTAAGATCTAGAATTTAACCAAGCTAAACAATCTATCAAAAAGCTTTAATATATTGCAATTTCGTTTTTGTTCTTTAAATTCTGAGTTCTTCCTTCCCATCCATGGAAGGCTAGGCTCTCATAATCAATCCAAGGGATTAGCCATCTTGTTGTTTAATTTGGAGATCTTGTTTTGCTTGTTCATATTGCTTAATTGTTATTCAAGTTTCTTTTATTCCTCTTTTGATTTTTATTTAGATTAGACCCCGTCAAATAATAAAAATTACCGGTTCGCAAACTAATTTGTAGTATAGAGCATGAACCGAATCGTCTCTCAAGGATCCAAAAAGAACAAAGATTTAATCAGATCAAGATAATTAAAAGTGGGTTTTGATGATTGGAAAAGATAATACGCCAGTTGAATTAAAGAAATGCAATTAACAAATTAACCAATCCAAGGAAATTTACCGATCTTGAGTTTAATTCATCATTGATCACAAGTAATTCACTTAATTGCTAACCGTGTTCTTGGCCTTAGATCACATCAAGACGCCTCAATTGGATCACCGAGTCCCAAGTTATGGCCTAACCAAGGAAGAAAGGTCAAAATGCATCAAAATCCGAAAATTATCCAATATTTACATTAAAACCCAATGAAGCCCAACAACATTAAACTCATCTAAAATACTAATATTGGGCACAATAAACATCTAATAAAGCCTAATACAAAGCTAACATAAGTGTCTCAAATTTATTGATCAAATTCCCCCACACTTAAGCTTTTGCACTCCTGGGCAAAACACATAAGAACAAAACTAAAGAAAAACAAGAAACATCATACTATTAAACTAAAAACATAAAAAACTGATTATACCTAATCTAATCCATTTTCGTAGGAAAACACGATGGCACTTAGCATGTGCCACAAGCCTTTAAACCCCTAGGTGTCCCTAGTGGACGAGTTATAGTCTCGTGAGGGTTTACCAGGATGATACCCACAAACATGTAATACTTTATTTAATCAATTCAACTAATTTTTAAATACAAGCATTGTATCAAATATAAACCATAATTAATAAGTCAAGTATGCTTAACAAAGAATAGTTGAATCAAATCAATTGAGAATAAAGTATAGCATAATCATGCTTTAATCAGAAATAGGCATGTTCAGATTGAGTAAAATTTTTCACAAGTAACACTCAAATCACACAAGGTGTTTAGGTTAACTATTTACGCTCAACTCAGTCAAATTATGAAAGTATTTTACCATAGGCTTGCATATACATCAATTCTCCACTACTTAGATCAAATAAATTGCAAAAATCGAGAGGTCTTTCAAAAAGGTTGTAATGGAACTTATAAGGTGAAGGAAAGGAACAATATGTATAATAGTAGGTTAAAACCAAAGAGAATAAAAGAGCATTGAGGAGTAACTCAAGTAGAGATAATAAAATTTTTACCCAAAACCATAAAATGCTCATTCTCTTCACACATTCCTTCCTTTTTCTATTCTTTTTTTTTCTTTCTTTTTTTCTCCTTTTTTTTTGTCTTTTGTTTTTTTTTGTTTTTTTTTTGTACCAAGCATTTCGTATCAGCACACCAATTCCCCCACACTTAAATCATTGCAAGCAAAATAACTCCTCCAATAAGAAAATCAATGCTCTCCCATTCCCTAAGGTAAGTTAAAACATGGTTTTTCACTCGAAGCTTGTAATGAGCTAAGAACAAAGAATAGGCAAATAGGCTCAGAGGGAGTAAATAATTGGATAAATGCAAGGTAAGTTTATTTGGCCAAAGCAGCTAAGTCAAGAAAAAAAATGCCTCTGTCATTTTCATGCAACATACAGACCAATGTAATCTCAAATCGATTCAATGCAAGTTCTAGAAAATAAATTCATAATTGACATCACTCATGAAAGAAAATAAACCAAGTGTAAGTATCAAACTTGGAAAAGCCCAAAATTCACAAAGGTATGGAACATTCACTCAATTCAACCATGCCTTCTTCCTAATATCCACAATCATATACACATGTATATCATGAAAATGATTCAACTATAAACTGTTTTGCATACTTTTATCATCAATTAAGCTCAGATTCAGCACATGCTTGTACCAAAATCAATTGAAAAGATCAAAATTTTGTGTGTGTGTGTGTGTTTTTTTTTTAATATATATACAAGAACAAAGATGATTTAAGACCTATTATGAAATGCAAGTTAAGATGCGTCTCAAGAGCAAAACTACTCCTTACTCTGCCATCATACATCTAATAAGTTAGTAACAATAAAAATTAGCTTGTTAGTTTTTTTTTTTTTTAACTAAACTATGTACATGATAATGTCAACTATCCCTCCCCCCAACTAATTAAAGACATTGTCTCCAATGTCAAAATAAAGATACGTAGAGTGTAGAAGGTCTTACCAAAAAACTGCAAATTGGGCCTGAAATAAGAAAAATTACAAAAAACTAAAACCATAAGAGAAAACAAAAATTCACAAAGACAAAGTCAAATCAAGTTTTTGCTTTTTGCTGCTGCTGCCTTGTTCCCAATTCAGTGGAGTTATTGCTGGATCACGTTGTGGTACAAATGCATTTAGTTGATCGAGCAATTGTTCAGGAGTTGCAGCAGTTACAAGAGTTTGACGTGTCGCTTGTGAGATGAACCTTTTTTCTACAGCATGATCAAGAAAACAAAACAAACTGTCATAAAAACCATTAACATTTAATATACCTATGGGTTTTTTGTGAAAGTTCTGCTGTGACCAGGATATAATTTGAAAGAGCTCTTCCAAAGTTCCAAAACCACCAGGTAGGGCAATAAAGGCATCAGCATTTGCTATCATAATGTTCATGCGTTGGTGCATGCAAAATACCATTACTTCATCCCCTAATGTTTTTCCAATGGGCTTGCTGGTAGATAAAGGACTAGGAATGACATCAAGGACTTTGCCACCTCCTAAATGTGCAACAGTCGCTACACAACCCATTAACCCAAGACTACCTCCTCCGTAAACTAAATGGATTTCTCTCTCAGCTAGCACTCGACCAAGATGGTGTGCAATATTTACAAACTCCTTATCTTTCCCAGGATTAGATCCACAAAAGACACAAACACTCTTGATCCGACGAACTGAAGTGACTTCCATTTTCTCTTTTTTTTTCTTTGTTTTTTTTGTACTCTCACCTTATCAATGATCTGAAGAGAGCAAAGTGTAACATTTAAAGGCATCAAAACTCAAAGGTAATAATTACACCTATAAAGGAGGGATAGATCCATGTGTCAGGTAAGTTTGAAAATAAGCACAACAATGATAATAGCTATATGACAATGATAAAAGACTAATCTATATATGTCAGAAGAAGTTTGAAAATATGCAACGCATATTTCAAAAGAATACGGCTACTTTTGATTTTATTTTTTTAATTTTTTTGAATTTTTTTTAATAAACAAGAAGAAAAAAGAAAAAGAAAAAATAAAAAATAATACTTACAGGAGGTGTGATTGTGGCTCACATTTTCCTCTGGTTTTACGTCCAGTAACGGCTTGAATGCTCTCTATGGGCCGATGGTCGGCTTCCCATCCAATTTTCTTAAAAATTGGCAAACCGGGTCTTTTTGAGTCAGATTCCCGAGACTATAACCCTCATGTTCATCTTGGAATATTGGCCATAAATCGAGAAGTACTCTCTGCACATCTCCACTAGGATGCGTCTCAAGAGTCAATAGAATGTTATCTAAAGACTCCTTACTCATGCCATCCTTTATGAAGTTAATTTTATCATCTCGGTTTATAGACGTCATTCCAATTAATTTGCATTTTGTGTTACAGGTCCATCTTGCACATTTATAGCAGACCCGTAACCTTTTTGCTCTTCTCTTCTTTGCATATGAACTTTTGCCTAGCCCTGGCATATATGAAATAAGAGCGTCAGAAAATTCACCTCTGAGTCGGACCTTTGCTTCGATTAACCAGCGTATATCCGCAGGGATGCCTTTGTGCATAAGCATCCTTAATCTCTCAAACCTTGCACAATAAATGTTAGTTAAAGCATTTTGAGGGAGAGAGGGGAATTGCTTGCGGAGGTTAACAAGCTGATTATCCATTTCGAAATAAAGAAAGAAGAAGGGAAAAAAAATTAGTAAAATTTTATACAGATTTCAGTGTTTGTGGGTAACTGAAAGGACCGAAAAAAAAAATTTCACGGTGTACCGTTATCCACCATTTAACCGGTGAAAAATAATCTGTCAACAAAATTAAGACAGAAAAATCAAACTCTGATAGATTTTCTTGCTCGGCACCGATTTTCTGTCTTGATTCCTATGAATGCAAATAAGTCAAAGTTTGAAAAAATGAAAAAGTTAGAAAACTTGGGTTGCCTCCCAAGAAGCGCTACTTTTAATGTCTTTAGCCAACGTGATTGAAGATTTTGCACGATCCATGGGTCCTCCCTAATAATGATTCAATTTCTGGCCATTAACCTTAAACGTGGCTTTTTTTTTTTTCAACAAAGATTTATATAGAAAACAGAAAATAAAAAACAGCAGACAAAACAAAAAATAAAAACAGAAACAGAGAAAAGAAAAAAAAAGTAATAAAAGACAAACATCAGCAGTACAGCAAAACAGAAGCAGAAATAGAAACAGACAACACAAACAGCAGAAACAACAACAACAGAAAAGAGTAAATTGTGACAGTCAAATAAAAACAGAAACAAAATTAAAAACAATAGCAAAACAGTAAAAACAAAAAGAAAACAACAACTAGAAAAATGAAATAAAAGTGTGGAAAGAAAACTCCCTATGGATAGCAGAAGAATTAACATTCCAGCAGCCACACCATAGCCAGTATAATGGATCACCACATCCAAAATCAGATAGTTTAGTCTCCTCGGGGGCTGCTTTATTGGCTTAACTCCATCTTCAAGTAAAATCCTACGCATGCATATGGAAGGGCTAACGCTAGGAATGTCTGCAAGTATGATGGCTCTTTGATTCTCCTTAAAAATCTGCAGCAACCTCTCCTCCTCATCAGTAAGGAAGTTTTTAGCCACAATGAACTCCAATTTTGGTGGCTGCACTACTTTTGTAGATTGAATTGCTGCATTATCTGTTGAAAAAGATTCATCATGTCTCAAAAAGGCAGCAATCTCAACACATGCATTACACAACATATCACCATCACAACCAGTACAACAAACAGAATCATCAAAATCAATGAAACTAGCAAATTCAGCACACAAATCATCAATTGATTTTTTCTCATCAATGATCTCATGTTTTGCAGAATCAGATTTCTGCATCTGTTGCTTGCTCAACTGACTCAATGAAGATGTAAGTTGACCAACTTGGGTCTTCATGTTTTGTACTATAGCTTCTGTTCTCTGCTGGAATTGGATGTTGTTCTGAGCAAATTGTTTCACCAAATCCTCTAGTGTAGGCTCAGATTCCATGCTTATTGGGGCTTGCTGCTGCTGCATAGGCTGTTGGTATAAATTGATTGGTTCAACATAAGGTTTGAACCAAGGATGATCTCCCCAATCATGGTTATATGTGGTAGAATAAGGATCATATCTAGGCTGTTGGTATTGTGGTTCACCAAGAAATACACCTGTTGCATCAACAGAATAGTCATGAAATACAGAACCATCATCTTGTAATGTGGTGCAAGCATATGTGGGATGATAAGAACTACAGCATATACTACAAAATCCTGCAGGTTCTTGCACATGTAATTGATGTTGTTCCACTGCCAACTGCCCCACCAGATAAGCCAACTCATCAAGTCTATGCTCCATTAGATTAGTGATCAAACACAAAATCACAAAAACAAGTCTAAATATACACACAAAATAATTACAGAAAACATATCTATAGATTTTTAAAAATTATGGGACTACCACAGAGTGAAATCTACACAAAAATTCTATCTAACAGAATAATAAAAAATATTAAAAAATTGAAAAAGTGGTTTAAACGATGAAATTTGGCTAAAATAAGGATGACCTCATTACAAGTAGTGAGCCTTTCTCAAAATAACGTTTTCCATTAGTCTACCAAAATTCAGGTCAATCAGAGATACTTTACCGAACCAAAATCTTGACAGGATGCCTTTACCCAATTTCAGCCGAATTCCACTTGAAAATGCTTCAAAAACAAAGCAAACACAATTGTTAGAGTTAGATGAAATGATCAAATAGTTGCCTTTGGATCCCCGGCAACGGCGCCAAATTTGACAAGAGGTTGTCGAGACCCCGTCAAATAATAAAAATTACCGGTTCGCAAACTAATTTGTAGTATAGAGCATGAACCGAATCGTCTCTCAAGGATCCAAAAAGAACAAAGATTTAATCAGATTAAGATAATTAAAAGGGGGTTTTGATGATTGGAAAAGATAATACACCAGTTGAATTAAAGAAATGCAATTAACAAATTAACCAATCCAAGGAAATTTACCGATCTTGAGTTTAATTCATCATTGATCACAAGTAATTCACTTAATTGCTAACCGTGTTCTTGGCCTTAGATCACATCAAGATGCCTCAATTAGATCACCGAGTCCCAAGTTATGGCCTAACCAAGGAAGAAAGGTCAAAATGCATCAAAATCCGAAAATTATCCAATATTTACATTAAAACCCAATGAAGCCCAACAACATTAAACTCATCTAAAATACTAATATTGGGCACAATAAACATCTAATAAAGCTTAATACAAAGCTAACATAAGTGTCTCAAATTGATTGATCAGTGAGCTTCTGGGGTTTATTATAGTTCGGTTTCATGGAGGACCAGAGGCTTGGCACGTTTGATTAGAGACCGAGTGCATTGCGTACGCAAGTGACGTGACTATCTCAGTCCGTTACTTGCAATGGCAACCCCATTACTGTGTTCTTCATTACTGCTACTGTTGAGCTATACATGCCTATTAGGGAGTTATGGGATGTTGGTGCTCAGTACACCCCGCAAGAGATATCCATAGTTTCTGCTAGAACTCCTAAGCGTAGAGCTCATAGGACTTCAGTTCATCAATTTAGCTACTTTGGGCTTGTACCAGGAAGGCCGAAAGCTGATGAGGATCCAGAGGAGGACCATTCTCTGTACATAGATTACTATGGCCAAATAAGTAGTAATGTGTTTTTATTTCTTATCAGTGTTTATAGTTTTGTACTATGTATTAAATCATGTATAAAAAGTTAGTAATAAAAATAATGTAAATTACTTGTACCTTATTATAAAAATGGTATTATTATTATTATTCTACTTGTGTTATGTTAAAAAAAATATAAGAAATTTTGAAATCCGTGTTTTGGATAACAAGAAATTATGAATAGGCATTGTCATGATAGGGATTGCAACGGGATGACGGGAAAATTTATTAAAAATTGAGTCATTATCAATCTTTTATTGGGTAGGGAAAGTGATTGGCAAAATCCTTTTAAAAGGTTTAGAATAAATATAATGGTTGATCAATCATTTTGAGACACTTATGTTAGCTTTGTAGTTGGCTTTATTATATGTTTATTATGCCCAATATTAGTATATTAGTTGATTTTGTGTTGTTGGGCATCATTGGGCTTTAATGCAAATTTTGATTAACTCTTGGATTTTGATGCATTTTGACCTTTCCTCCTTGATTAGGCCATAACTTGGGCTTCGATAATCTGTTTGAGGTGTTATTGGTGTCTGTGGAAAGCTAAGACCAATATCTATAAGTTTTATGAAGAACTCAAGAGCTGGATCAGACTTCTAATGGTCCAAAATATGCCTGAAAGTCAAAGTAGGCTTGCTATCGCTGGAATCTAAGCAGTGTGCACATATTGGACCGTATCGTGGGCTGTAGGCCTTCTTTTGAGTTGAAACCATTGCCATTGGAAAGATAACTCGAAAAGCTCTAACTTTAATGAAGACCATTTAGTTAATAGATGTCGTTTTCGGCATGATTATGAAGTTATAAGTTGGTTTGAATTTGGAAACACATTTTGCCAATGTGACTTGAGGTAGGTGCAGTGCTTTTAGAATATCTGGAGTTGTAAAAGTCCAATTGACATGAAACCAGTGCCAACGTTCAAGGAGACAATTGTCTACAACTGTCATGAAGACACCTAAAGTCAATTTGGTGGAATGGTGATCAATCAATTTGAGACACTTATGTTAGCTTTGTATTAGGCTTTATTAGATGTTTATTATGCCCAATATTAGTATTTTAGATGAGTTTAATGTTGTTGGGCTTCATTGGGCTTTAATGCAAATATTGAATAATTTTTGGATTTTGATACATTTTGACCTTTCTTCCTTGGTTAGGCCATAACTTGGGACTCGGTGATCCATTTGAGGTGATCTTGGTTTCTTTGGAAAGCTAAGACAATGCTCTACAAGCTTCATGAAGAACTCAAGAGCTGGATTGGACTTCTAAGGGTCCAAAATATCCCTGCAATGTAGAGTGGGTTTGCTGTCACAAAAATCTGGGTAGTGTACACATAATGGACTACATAGTGAGTTATAGGCCTCCTCTTGGGGTGAAACTTGGCCATTGGATAGATAAGACCCATATCTCCAACTTCACTGAAGACCATTTAGTCAATAGATGTCGTTTTAGGCATGATAATGAAGCTACAAGTTGGTTTAAATTTGGAAACACGTTTTGCCAACCTAACTTGAGGTAGGTTCAATGTTTTTGGCATATCTGGAGTTCTAAACGTCCAAATGGCATGATTCCAATTGCAAAATTTCAAGGAGACAATTGGATACAACTTTCATGAGACCTTGAAGCCAAAATGCACCGTTTAGATCATGAAAATCAAGCCAGAAGTCAGATAAGAGTTGCTGACTAAAAGCCACCAACCATACACCAACCCACCTACCATCCATCAACCCACCAACCATGCATCAAGCTTCCATATTTGACAATTTCCATATTTTTATAGCTTGTATTCAGATTATGTACATGTACAAATTGGCTTCTTGGATTAGTATAAATAGAGCCAATCTCTTTGTATTATCATTCATTCAATTTTAAGTAAGTTTCAAGAAAGTTTGAGTATTTGTGAGAGTTTTCTTTCTCTTCTTCTCCATTCTCTTTACAATTTCGTTTTTGTTCTTTGATTTCTGAGTTCTTCCTTCCCATCCATGGAAGGCTAGTCTCTCATTATCAATCCAAGGGATTAGCCATCTTGATGTTTAATTTGGAGATCTTGTTTCGCTTATTCATATTGCTTAATTGTTATTCAAGTTTCTCTACTTCCTCTTTTGATTTTTATCTTGATTAAATTGCTTAATTTGATTTAGATGTTGATGTGATAATAGCTTTATTATCATGTATTCAAAGAGGATCACAAAGATTAAACAATATATTAAAGCTTTTTGATAGATTGTTTAGCTTGGTTAAATTCTAGATCTTAAGTTAATCTATGTTGGATGGTGCTTACTTTATCTAACCTTGGTTAATCAAATCCTAGATGCTTATCTAGTAGAGAATTCTTGGATCATGTTAAGGCCAAGAACATGGTTAGCAATTAAGTGAATTCCTTGTGATCAATGATGAGTTAAACTCAAGATCGGTAAATTTCCTTGGATTGGTTGTTTCTTTAGATTTGTTTACAACTTTAAGTCTCATACTTTTATTAATCTTGTTAATCAACAACAAAACCCCCCTTTCCTAATTATCTTGATCTAATTAAATCTTTGTTTTTGGATCCTTAAGAGACGATTCGGTTCATTCTCTATACTACAAATTAGTTTGTGAACTGGTTATTTTTATTATTTGATAGGTCTCGACAACCTCTTGTCAAATTTGGCGCCGTTGCTGGGGATCCAAGGCAAGTATTTGATCATTTCAAGATCCCATCTAACTCTAACAAATGTGTTTGTTTTGTTTTTGAAGCTTTTTCAAGTGGAATTCGGCTGAAATTGGATAAAGGGCATTGTGTCAAGAATTTCGGTTCGGTAAAGTATCTCTGATTGATCTGAATTTTGGTACACGAATGGAAAATATTATTTTGAGAATGGCTTACTATATAGTGAGGTCACCCTTATTTTAGCCAAATTCCATCGTTTAGACCACTTTTTCGATTGTTTAATATTTTTTATTATTCTATTGGATAGAATTTTTGTGTAGATTTCACCCTGTGGTGGTTCTATAATTTTTAAAATTCATTTGATACTATTTTTTATTTTATTATTATTTTTTGGAGTATTTGTTTTGGGAATTTTTAGTGTTTTAGTTGTTATTGCTTTTCTATACCTTCCTATGAGCTGCATGCTGTATGACTAGGTCTGATCCTGGAACCTTGCATTCTTTTGATCCTGAAATTGATAGAACCTTTCATACTCTTCATAGAATTCATAGGACTGGTAGTAGCATTCACAGAGCTAATAGAATTACTTCTGGAATTGGACTTGAACTTGACATTGCACCTAATCTTGTTGACTCTTTTAATCCTGTTGAGTCTGCTTCTGTTAGTGCTTCAGTGTCTGATACTGAGTCTGCAGATTTTACTATGGCTGATAATAATAATAGAACTTTGAAAGAACTTGCTGCACCTGATGTTGCGTATCAACCTTTGTGCATCCAATATCTTAACCATCATGTTGATTTTGAGCTCAAATCTAGATTAATACACTTATTGGCCAAGTTTCATGGTCTGGCAGGTAAGGATCCATATAAGCACTTGAAGGAATTCCATGTTGTCTGCTCAACTATGAAACCTTATGGAATAGCTAAAGATCACATCAAGTTGCGGGCATTTCCATTTTCACTGGATGGTGCAGCCAAGGACTGGTTATATTACCTTCAACTAGCCTCTATAGCATCCTGGAATGACATGAAGAGGCTGTTTCTGGAGAAATTCTTCCCTGCCTCAAGAGCTGCTGCAATCCGAAAGGACATATGTGGCATAAGGCAGATGACTGGGGAGACATTGCATGAATACTGGGAGAGGTTCAAAAAGCTTTGTGCTAGCTGTCCTCATCATCAAATCAGTGACCGATGACTGATTCAATATTACTATGAAGGCTTGTTACCTATGGACAGAAGCATGATTAATGCTGCTAGTGGAGGTGCCCTGGTTGACAAAACTCCTGCTGCTGCTAGGGATTTAATTGCCAATATGGCTGCCAACGCCCAATAGTTTGGCACTAGGGTTATTACCTCAACCAGAGGAGTCAATAAGGTTCATGTTTCCCATGCTGACCAACAGAGGATGGAGCACCGAATTGATGAGTTAACCTCCTTGGTGAGGCAATTAGCCATGGGACAGCATCAAACACCTGTAGCTGTAAGAGTTTGTAGTATATGTTCTAGTCCCTCTCATCCCACAGATGCATGCCCCACATTGCAAGATGATTCTGAGTTTCAAGACCAGTCTGTGGCTGCAGCTGGTATATTTCCTAGGAAGCCACAGTTCCATCAGTAGCAACAATAGAAATATGATCCATTCTCCAGCACTTACAACCCTAGCTAGAGGGACCATCCCAATATGAGATATGGGAATGCATCAAATTAGCAGCCACCAAACCAGTATAGACCACCATTCTAGCACCAAGCAAGGACAAATCAGTTTCAGCCACATGCTGGACCAAGTAGACCACCATTCCAGCAGCAAGGTCCTGTAGCCACAAAATCTGAGCCCTCATTGGAGGATTTGGTTAAACAGTTGGCCACCAATAACATCCAGTTTCAACAGAGAACTGAAACCACCATTCAGAACTTGGAGACTCAAATTGGTCAACTTGCCACATCTATTCATGAATTAAAGTCACAAGGTTCTAGCCAATTACCCTCTCAAACCACTCCAAACCCTAGAGGCAATGTTAGTGCTATAGCTTTGCGTAGTGGTAGGCAAATAATGGACCAGTACAACAGATAATTCCAGATTCTACCCTTGACCCAGAAACACAAGATGCTGCAACAAATTCAGATGCTGTAGCAGATTCAGCAGCAAATGATCCTATAACATCCAAGCCAAAAGCTAGATCAAACCAACAGTTGACAGAAAATTCAGTACAACAGAAAAGTGAACATCCACAAAAGTCAGCTTGCAACATTCCTCTTCCTTTTCCAAACCGAATGATACAGCCGAGGCATATGGTTGAAAATGACTTGGATAAGGAAATTATGGAGACTTTTCAGAAGGTTGAGGTGAATATACCTCTCTTTGAGGCAATTAAACAAATCCCCAAGTATGCCAAGTTCTTGAAAGAGATGTGCACCCATAAGAGGAAGCTAAAGGGCACTGAAAAAGTGAGTATGGGGAGGAATGTCTCTGCTTTGATTCAGCCTAACCTGCCTCCCAAATGCAATGACCTAAGCACTTTTACCATCCCTTGCACCATAGGGCACCAACAGTTAACTCATGCCTTGCTAGACTTGGGAGCCTCCATCAATGTAGTGCCAAAGTCAGTTTATACTTCCTTGCATATGGGAAAGCTAAAACCCACCGGCATTGTCATTCAGTTAGCAAATCGGAGTACTGCTCAACCTGCAGGAGTGTTGGAAGACGTTCTGGTTTGGGTAAATAATTTAATATTCCCAGCTGATTTTTATGTGTTGAATATAGAAGATGAATCTGCCTTTTCCCCACCCCCATTGATCTTAGGTAGGCCATTTTTGAAAACTGCTAAAACTAAGATTGATGTGCATGCTTCCCTTTCCATGGAATTTGGTGATGATATCATTTAGTTTAACATTTTTGATGCCATGAAATACCCTTTAGAGGATCATTCTATTTTTCATTTTGATGTCATTGATTTACTAGTTGATGATATGCATGCTGATATGTTGGTAGAGTTCCCAGAAATTGTAGGATACACTAATAGCATAGCTTGCGATACTTGTTCTGCATGCTTCGGACCTTTGGTTGTAAACTCACTACAATGTGTGCAGCCTATGCTGAAATTTCTACATACTTATCATGTGCTGTTGTTAATTCTGCTAACATTGATGACTCTGTTTCTGTTATTAATGACAATGATGCTGTTATTAATGATGTTGTCATTCATCCTGCTGCTAAGTGTGATTCTTTTGATTCCATAGGATATGATGATGTTGTTTTACAAGATTGTGCACAGCTTGCAGGTACAGTGCAATCACGAGAATTTAGCCGATTTAGTTTCGGGCCAAAACTAGTACCGTCAGTCCAGCAACCACCCTCCATTGAACTTAAGTCCCTGCCCGAGCATTTGAAGTATGCATTCTTGGAGGAGGATGAGAAGCTCCCGGTGATAGTGGCCAAACACCTCCAACCTGAGCAAGAAACCATATTATTGGAAGTCTTGAAGCAACACAAAAGGGCAATTGGTTGGACACTTGCAGACATCCCTGGTATCAACCCCTCCACATGCATGCACAGGATATTACTTGAGGAGGAAACTAAACCAGTGAGACAACCCTGCAGGAGATCGAATCCTCTCATCCTAGATGTGGTGAAAAAGAGGTGACCAAGCTACTGCAGGCTGGCATTATCTATCCCATCTCTGACAGCAAGTGGGTGAGCCCGGTGCAAGTAGTTCCAAAGAAATCCGGAGTGACTGTTGTGGCCAACCAGAAGAATGAGCTCATTCCAACCCAAGTGCAGAATAGTTGGAGAGTTTGCATTGACTACAGACGTCTCAACCAAGCCACTCAGAAAGATCATTACCCCCTTCCATTCATCGATCAGATGCTGGAACGGCTAGCTGGTAAGTCCCATTACTACTTTTTGGATGGCTACACTGGATACTTCCAGATCCACATTGCACCAGAGGATCAGGAGAAGACCACATTTACCTGTCCCTTTGGCACCTTTGCTTACAGACGGATGCCCTTCCGCCTCTGCAATGCCGCTGGTACCTTCCAACGGTGCATGGTGAGCATATTTTCTGATTTCTTAGAGGAGTGCATGGAGGTGCTTATGGATGACTTCACTGTCTATGGTTCTTCTTTTGATTCATGTTTAGCTAGCTTATCTAGGGTGCTGCATAGATGCATTGAGACTAACCTTGTGCTAAATTTTAAGAAATGCCATTTTATGGTAGAATGGCAAGAGGTTGTCGAGACCCCATCAAATAATAAAAATTACCGGTTCGCAAACTAATTTGTAGTATAGAGCATGAACTGAATCGTCTCTCAAGGATCCAAAAAGAACAAAGATTTAATCAGATCAAGATAATTAAAAGGAGGTTTTGATGATTTGAAAAGATAATACACAAATTGAATTAAAGGAAAGTAATTAACAAATTAACCAATCCAAGGAAATTTACCGATCTTGAGTTTAAATCATCATTAATCACCAGGAATTCACTTAATTGCTAACCATGTTCTTGGCCTTAGATCATATCAAGACGCCTCAACATGATCTAAGAATCCTCTACTAGATAAGCATATAGGATTTAATTAACCAAGGTTAGATAAAGTAAGCACCATCCAAACATAGATTAACTTAAGATCAAGAATTTAACTAAGCAAAACAATCCATCAAAAAGCTTTAATAAATTGTTTATTCTATGTGATCCTCTTTGAATACATGATAATAAAGCTATTACCACATAAACATCCAAATCAAATTAAGCAATTCAATCTAGATCAAAATTAAAAGAGGAAGAAGAGAAACTTGAATAACAATTAAGCAATATGAACAAGCGAAACAAGATCTCCAAATTAAACATCAAGATGGCTAATCCCTTGGATTGATTATGAGAGCCTAGCCTTCCATGGATGGGAAGGAAGAACTCAGAAATAAAAGAACAAAAACGAAATTGTAAAGACAATGGAGAAGAAGAGAACGAAAACTCTCACAAATACTCAAACTTTCTTGAAACTTACTTAAAATTGAATGAATCTAATACAAAGAGGTTTGCTCTATTTATACTAATCCTAGAAGCCAATTTGTACATGTACATAATCTGAATACAAGCTGTAAAAATATGGAAATTGTCAAATATGGAAGCTTGATGCATGGTTGGTGGGTTGGTGCATGGTAGGTGGGTTGGTGTATGGTTGGTGGCTTTTGGTCAACAACTCTTATCCGACTTCTGGAAATTATGCAATTGGAATCATGCCATTTGGACGTTTAGAACTCCAGATATGCCAAAAACACTGAACCTACCTCATGTTAGGTTGGTAGAACGTGTTTCCAAATTCAAACCAACTTGTAGCTTCATTATCATGCCTAAAACGACATCTATTGACAAAATGGTCTTCAGTGAAGTCGGAGATATGGGTCTTATCTTTCCAATGGCCAAGTTTCAGCCCAAGAGGAGGCCTATAACTCACAATGTAGTCGAATATGTACACACTGCCCAGATTTTCGTGACAGCAAACCCACTCTACATTGCAGGGATATTTTGGACCCTTAGAAGTCCGATCCAGCTCTTGAGTTTCATGAAACTTGTAGAGCATTGTCTTAGCTTTCCAAAGACACTAAGATCACCTCAAATGGATCACCGGGTCCCAAGTTATGGCCTAACCAAGGAAGAAAGGTCAAAATGCATCAAAATCCAAAAATTATTCAATATTTGCATTAAAGCCCAATGATGCCCAACAACATTAAACTCATCTAAAATACTAATATTGGACACAATAAACATCTAATAAAGCCTAATACAAAGCTAACATATGTGTCTCAAATTGATTGATCAAATTCCCCCATACTTAAGCTTTTGCACTCCTGGGCAAAACACATAAGAACAAAACTAAAGAAAAACAAGAAACATCATATTATTAAACTAAATACATAAAAAACTGATTATACCTAATCTAATCCATTTTCGTAGGAAAACACGATGGCACTTAGCATGTGCCACAAGCCTTTAAACCCCTAGGTGTCCCTAGTGGACGAGTTATAGTCTCGTGAGGGTTTACCAGGATGATACCCACAAACATGTAATATTTTATTTAATCAATTCATCTAATTTTTAAATACAAGCATTGTATCAAATATAAACCATAATTAATAAGTCAAGTATGCTTAACAAAGAATAGTTGAATCAAACCAATTGAGAATAAAGTATAGCATAATCATGCTTTAATCAGAAATAGGCATGTTCAAATTGAGTATAATTCCTCACAATTGATACTCAAATCACACAAGGTGTTTAGGTTAATTGTTTGCGCTCAACTCGGTCAAATTATGAAGGTATTTTACCATAGGCTTGCATATACATCAATTCTCCACTACTTAGATCAAATATATTGCAAAAATCAAGAGGTCTTTCAAAAAGGTTGTAATGGAACTTATAAGGTGAAGGAAGGAAACAATATGGATAATAGCAGGTTAAAACCAAGGAGAATAAAAGAGCATTGAGGAATAACTCAAGTAGAAAGAATAAAATTTTTACTCAAAGCCATAAAATGCTCATTCTCTTCACACATTCCTTCCTTTTTCTATTCTTTTATTTTTCTTTTTTTTTTGTTTTTTTTGGTTATTATTATTATTATATTTTTTGTACCAAACATTTCATATCAGCACACCAATTCCCCCACACTTAAATCATTGCAAGCAAAAGAACTCCTCCAATAAGAAAATCAATGCTCTCCCATCCCCTAAGGTAAGGTAAAATATGATTTTTCACTCAAAGCTTGTAATGAGCTAAGAACAAAGAATAGGCAAATAGGCTCAGAGGGAGTTAATATTTGGATAAATGCAAGGTAGGTTTATTTGGCCAAAGTACTAAGTTAAGAAAAAAAGTGCCTCTGTCATTTTCATGCAACATACAGACCAATGTAATCTCAAATCGATTCAATGCAAGTTCTAGAAAATAAATTCATAATTGACATCAATCATGAAAGAAAATAACCAAGTGTAAGTATCAAACTTGGAAAAGCCCAAAACTCACAAAGGTATGGAACATTCACTCAATTCAACCATGCCTTCTTCCTAATATCCACAATCATATACACATGTATATCATGAAAATGATTCAACTATAAACTGTTTTGGATACTTTTATCATCAATTAAGCTCAGATTCAGCACATGCTTATATCAAAATCAATTGAAAAGATCAAAATTGTGTGTGTGTGCGTTTTTTTTTAATAAATATACAAGAACAAAGATGATTTAAGACCTATTATGAAATGCAAGTTAAGATGCGTCTCAAGAGCAAAACTACTCCTTACTCTGCCATCATACATCTAATAAGTTAGTAACAATAAAGATTAGCTTGTTAGTTTTTTTTTTAACTAAACTATGTACATGGTAATGTCAACTATCCCTCCCCCCAACTAACTAAAGACATTGTCCCCAATGTCAAAATAAAGATAGGTAGAGTGTAGAAGGTCTTATTAGAAAACTGCAAATCGGGCCTGAAATAAGAAAAATTACAAAAAAAACTAAAACCATAAGAGAAAACAAAAATTCACAAGGACAAAGTCAAATCAAGTTTTTGCTTCTTGCTGCTGCTGCCTTGTTCCCAATTCAGTAGAGCCATTGCTGGATCACGTTGTGGTACAAATGCATGTAGTTGATCGAGCAATTGTTTAGGAGTTGCAGCAGTGACAAGAATTTGTCGTGTCGCTGATCAATCAATTTGAGACACTTATATTAGCTTTGTATTAGGATTCATTAGATGTTTATTGTGCCCAATATTAGTATTTTAGATGAGTTTAATGTTGTTGGGCTTCATTGGGTTTTAATGTAAATATTGGATAATTTTCGGATTTTGATGCATTTTGACCTTTCTTCCTTGGTTAGGCCATAACGTGGGACTCGGTGATCCAATTGAGGTGATCTTGGTGTCTTTGGAAAGCTAAGACAAGGATCTACAAGTTTCATGAAGAACTCAAGAGCTGGATCAGAATTATAAGGGCCCAAAATAGCCTTGCAATACAGAGTGAGTTTGCTGTCACGGAACCATCTGGACAGTATGAACATATTGGACTATATAGTGGGTTATAGGCCTCCTCTTGGGCTGAAACTTGGTCATTTGAAAGATAAGACCCATATCTCCAACTTCACTGAAGACCATTTTGTCAATAGATGTGGTTTTAGGCATGCTTCTGAAGCTACAAGTTGGTCTGAATTTGGAAACACGTTCTTCCAACCTAACTTGAGGTAGGTGCAGTGTTTTTAGCATTTCTAGAGTTCTAAAAGTCCAAATGACATGATTCAAATTGGAGATTTTCAAGGAGACAACTGCCTACAACTTTCATGAGACATCCAAACCAAAATACACCGTCTAGGTGATGAATTTGAAGCCAAAAGTCGGATAAGAGTTGTTGACTAAAAGCCACTAACCATACACCAATCCACCTACCATGCACCAACCCACCTACCATGCATCAAGCTTCCATATTTGACAATTTCCTTGTTTTTATAGCTTGTATTCAGATTATGTACATGTACAAATTGGCTTCTAGGATTAGTATAAATAGAGCCAATCTCTTTGTATTATCATGAATTCAATTTGGAAGTAAGTTTGAAGAAAGTTTAAGTATTTGTGAGAGTTTTCTTTCTCTTCTTCATTTTCTTTAGAATTTTGTTTTTGTTCTTTTATTTCTGAGTTCTTCCTTCCCATCCATGGAAGGCTAGGCTCTCATAATCAATCCAAGGGATTAGCCATCTTGATGTTTAATTTGGAGATCTTGTTTTACTTGTTCATATTGCTTAATTGTTATTCAAGTTTCTCTTCTTCCTCTTTTAATTTTGATCTAGATTGAATTGCTTAATTTGATTTGGATGTTTATGTGATAATAGCTTTATTATCATGTATTCAAGAGGATCACATAGAATGAACAATTTATTAAAGCTTTTTGATGGATTGTTTAGCTTGGTTAAATCCCCAATCTTAAGTTAATCGATGTTTAGATGGTGCTTACTTTATCTAACCTTTGTTAATTAAATCCTAGATGCTTATCTAGTAGAGAATTCTTGGATCATGTTGAGGCGTCTTGATATGATCTAAGGCCAAGAACATGGTTAGCAATTAAGTGAATTCCTTGTGATCAATGATGAGTTAAACTCAAGATCGGTAAATTTCCTTGGATTGGTTGTTTCTTTAGATTTGTTTTCAACTTTGAGTCTTGTATATTTATCAATATTGTTAATCAACAACAAAACCCCCCATTTTAATTATCTTGATCTGATTAAATATTTGTTCTTTTTGGATCCTTGAGAGACGATTCAGTTCATGCTCTATACTACAAATTATTTTGTGAACCGGTAATTTTATTATTTGACGAGGTCTCGACAACCTCTTGTAAAATTTGGCGCCGTTGCCGGGGATCCAAAGGCATCTATTTGATCATTTCATCTAACTCTAACAATTGTGTTTGTTTTATTTTTGAAGCATTTTCAAGTGGAATTCGGCTGAAATTGGGTAAAGGGCATTATATTGTGTCAAGAATTTTGGTTCGGTAAAGTATCTCTGATTGACCTGAATTTTGGTACACTAATGAAAATTGTTATTTTGAGAAAGACTCACTATTTACAGTGAGGTCACCCTTATTTTTGCCAAATTCCATCGTTTAGTCCACTTTTTCAATTGTTTAAGATTTTTTATTATTCTGTTAGATAGAATTTTTGTGTAGATTTCACTCTGTGGTAGTCCCATAATTTTTAAAAATCTGTAGATATGTTTTCTGTAATTATTTTGTGTGTATATTTAGACTTGTTTTTGTGATTTTGTGTTTGATCATTAATCTGATGGAGCATAGACTTGATGAGTTGGCTTATCTGGTGGGGCAGTTGACAGTGGAACAACATCATTTACATGTGCAAGAACCTGCAGGATTTTGTAGTATATGTTGTAGTTCTTATCATCCCACATATGCATGTACCACATTACAAGATGATGGTTCTGTATTTCATGACCATTCTGTTGATGCAACAGGTGTATTTCTTGGTGAACCACAATACCCACAGCTTGGATATGATCCTTATTCTACCACATATAACCATGATTGGGGAGATCATCCTTGGTTCGAACCTTATGTTGAACCAATCAGTCTAGACCAGCAATAAGCATGGAATCTGAGCCTACACTAGAGGATTTGGTGAAACAATTTGCTCAGAACAACATCCAATTCCAGCAGAGAACAGAAGCTATAGTGCAAAACGTGAAGACCCAAGTTGGTCAACTTACATCTTCATTGAGTTAGTTGAGCAAGCAACAGATGCAGAAATCTGATTCTGCAAAACATGAGATGATTGATGAGAAAAAAACAATTGATGATTTGTGTGATGAATTTGCTAGTTTTACTGATTTTGATGATTCTGTTTGTTGTACTGATTGTGATGGTGATATGTTGTGTAATGCATGTGCTGAGATTGCTGCCTTTTTGAGACATGATGAATCTTTTTCAGCAGATTATGCAGCAACTCAATCTGCAGAAGTAGTGAAGCCACCAAAATTTGAGTCCATTGTGGCTAAAAACCTCCTTACTGATGAGGAGGAGAGGTTGCTCTACCCATTTTGAGGGAGAATCTAAGAGCATGCACACTTGCAGACATTCCAAGCATTAGCCATTCCATTTGCATGCGTAGGATTTTACTTGAAGATGGAGCTAAACCAGTAAAGCAACCCCGGAAAATACTAAACACTTTGATTTTGGATGTGGTGATCCATTACACTGGCTATGGTGTGGCTGCTGGAACGTTAATTCTTCTGCTATCCATTGGGAGTTTTCTTTCCACACTTTTATTTCATTTTTCTAGTTGTTATTTTCTTTTTGTTTTTACTGTTTTGCTATTGTTTTTAATATTGTTTCTGTTTTTATTTGACTGTTACAATTTACTTTTTTCTATTGTTATTGTTTCTGCTGTTTGTGTTGTCTGTTTCTATTTCTGCTTCTGTTTTGCTGTACTGCTGATGTTTGTCTTTTATTACTTTTATTTTTGTTTCTGTTTTTATTTTTTGTTTTGTCTGCTGTTTTTTATTTTCTGTTTTCTATATAAATCTTTGTTGAAAAAAAAAAAGCCACGTTTAAGGTCAATGGCCAGAAATTGAATCATTATTGGGGAGGACCCATGGATCGTGCAAAATCTTCAATCACGCTGGTTAAAGACATTAAAAGTAGCGCTTCTTGGGAGGCAACCCAAGTTTTCTAACTTTTTCATTTTTTCAAACTTTGACTTATTTGCATTCACAAGAATCAAGACAGAAAATCGGTGCCAAGCAAGAAAATCTATCAGAGTTTGATTTTTCTGTCTTAATTTTGTTTGTTTTTCTTTGACAGATGATTTTTCACTGGTAAAATGGCGGATAACGGTACTCCGTGAAATTTTTTTTTTCGGTCCCTTCAGTTACCCACAAATACTGAAATCTGTATATAATTTTACTCAATTTTTTTTCTCTCTCTTTCTTCTTGCTTTCGAAATGGATAATCAGCTTGTTAACCTCCGCAAGCAATTCCCCTCTCTCCCTCAAAATGCTTTAACTAACATTTATTGTGCAAGGTTTGAGAGATTAAGGATGCTTATGCACAAAGGCATCCCTGCGGATATACGCTGGTTAATCGAAGCAAAGGTCCGACTCAGAGGTGAATTTTCTGACGCTCTTGTTTCATATATGCCAGGGCTAGGCAAAAGTTCATATGCAAAGAAGAGAAGAGCAAAAAGGTTACGGGTCTACTATAAATGTGCAAGATGGACCTGTAACACAAAATGCAAATCAATTGGAATGACGTCTATAAACCGAGATGATAAAATTAACTTCATAAAGGATGGCATGAGTAAGGAGTCTTTAGATAACATTCTATTGACTCTTGAGACGCATCCTAGTGGAGATGTCCAGAGAGTACTTCTCGATTTATGGCCAATATTCCAAGATGAACATGAGCGTTATAGTCTCGGGAATCTGACTCAAAAAGACCCGGTTTGCCAATTTTTAAGAAAATTGGATGGGAAGCCGACCATCGGCCCATAGAGAGCATTCAAGCCAAGCATCGGACGTAAAACCAGAGGAAAATGTGAGCCATAATCACACCTCCTGTAAGTATTTTTTTATTTTTTATTTTTCTTTTTTCTTCTTGTTTATTAAAAAAAATCAAAAAAAAATTTCAAAAAAAAAAAATCAAATCAAAAGTAGCCGTATTCTTTTGAAATATGCGTTGCATATTTTCAAACTTCTTCTGATACATATAGATTAGTCTTTTATCATTGTCATATAGCTATTATCATTGTTGTGCTTATTTTCAAACTTACCTGACACACGGATCTACCCCTCCTTTATAGGTGTAATTATTACCTTTGAGTTTTGATGCCTTTAAATGTTGCACTTTGCTCTCTTCAGATCATTGATAAGGTGAGAGTACAAAAAAAAGCAAAAGAGAAAAAAAAAAGAAAATGGAAGTCACTTCAGTTCGTCGGATCAAGAGTGTTTGTGTCTTTTGTGGATCTAATCCTGGTAAAGATAAAGAGTTTGTAAATATTGCACCCATCTTAGTCGAGTGCTAGCTGAGAGAGAAATCCATTTAGTTTACGGAGGAGGTAGTCTTGGGTTAATGGGTTGTGTAACAACTGCTGCACATTTAGGAGGTGGCAAAGTCCTTGGTGTCATTCCCAGTCCTTTATCTACCAGCAAGCCCATTGGAAAAACATTAGGGGATGAAGTAATGGTATTTTGCATGCACCAACGCATGAACATTATGATAGCAAATGCTGATGCCTTTATTGCCCTACCTGGTGGTTTTGGAACTTTGGAAGAGCTCTTCCAAATTACATTCTGGTCACAGCAGAACTTTCACCAAAAACCCATAGGTATATTAAATGTTAATGGTTTTTATGATAGTTTGTTTTGTTTTCTTGATCATGCTGTAGAAAAAAGGTTCATCTCACAAGCGACACGTCAAAGTCTTGTAACTGCTGCAACTCCTGAACAATTGCTCGATCAACTAAATGAATTTGTACCACAACGTGATCTAGCAATGGCTCCACTGAATTGGGAACAAGGCAGCAGCAACAAAAAGCAAAAACTTGATTTGACTTTGTCTTTGTGAATTTTTGTTTTCTCTTATGGTTTTAGTTTTTTGTAATTTTTCTTATTTCAGGCCTGATTTGCGCTTTGGGTAAGACCTTCTACACTCTACCTATCTTTATTTTGACATTGGGGACAATGTCTTTAATTAGTTGGGGGGAGGGATAGTTGACATTACCATGTACATAGTTTAGTTAAAAAAAAAAAAAACTAACAAGCTAATCTTTATTGTTACTAACTTATTAGATGTATGATGGCAGAGTAAGGAGTAGTTTTGCTCTTGAGACGCATCCTAACTTGCATTTCATAATAGGTCTTAAATCATCTTTGTTCTTGTATATATATTAAAAAAAAAACACACACACACACACACACAATTTTGATCTTTTCAATTGATTTTGATATAAGCAAGTGCTGAATCTGAGCTTAATTGATGATAAAAGTATGCAAAACAGTTTATAGTTGAATCATTTTCATGATATACATGTGTATATGATTGTGGATATTAGGAAGACGGCATGGTTGAATTGAGTGAATGTTTCATACCTTTGTGAGTTTTGGGCTTTTCCAAGTTTGATACTTATACTTGGTTATTTTCTTTCATGAGTGATGTCAATTATGAATTTATTTTCTAGAACTTGCATTGAATCGATTTGAGATTACATTGGTCTGTATGTTGCATGAAAATGATAGAGGCATTTTCTTTTTCTTGACTTAGCTGCTTTGGCTAAATAAACCTACCTTGCATTTATCCAAATATTAACTCCCTCTGAGCCTATTTGCCTATTCTTTGTTCTTAGCTCATTACAAGCTTTGAGTGAAAAACCATGTTTTACCTTACCTTAGGGAATGGGAGAGCATTGATTTTCTTATTGGAGGAGTTCTTTTGCTTGCAATGATTTAAGTGTGGGGGAATTGGTGTGCTGATACGAAATGCTTGGTACACAAAAAACAAAAACAAAAACAAAAAACAAAAAAAAAGAAAAAAACAAAAAACAAAAAAAAAAGAACAGAAAAAGGAAGGAATGTGTGAAGAGAATGAGCATTTTATGGTTTTGGGTAAAAATTTTATTCTTTCTACTTGAGTTACTCCTCAATGCTCTTTTATTCTCTTTGGTTTTAACCTGCTATTATCCATATTGTTCCCTTCCTTCACCTTATAAGTTCCATTACAACCTTTTTGAAAGACCTCTTGATTTTTGCAATTTATTTGATCTAAGTAGTGGG
The DNA here is from genome assembly GCA_023212625.1 of Styphnolobium japonicum. Classification (NCBI taxonomy): domain Eukaryota; kingdom Viridiplantae; phylum Streptophyta; class Magnoliopsida; order Fabales; family Fabaceae; genus Styphnolobium; species Styphnolobium japonicum. The sequence goes on from JALBWW010000010.1 coordinate 4,612,857, forward strand.
GAATTGATGTATATGCAAGCCTATGGTAAAATACTTTCATAATTTGACTGAGTTGAGCGTAAACAGTTAACCTAAACACCTTGTGTGATTTGAGTGTCACTTGTGAAGAATTTTACTCAATCTGAACATGCCTATTTCTGATTAAAGCATGATTATGCTATACTTTATTCTCAATTGATTTGATTCAACTATTCTTTGTTAAGCATACTTGACTTATTAATTATGGTTTATATTTGATACAATGCTTGTATTTAAAAATTAGTTGAATTGATTAAATAAAATATTACATGTTTGTGGGTATCATCCTGGTAAACCCTCACGAGACTATAACTCGTCCACTAGGGACACCTAGGGGTTTAAAGGCTTGTGGCACATGCTAAGTGCCATCGTGTTTTCCTACGAAAATGGATTAGATTAGGTACAATCAGTTTTTATGTTTTTAGTTTAATAATATAATGTTTCTTGTTTTTTCTTTAGTTTTGTTCTTATGTGTTTTGCCCAGGAGTGCAAAAGCTTAAGTGTGGGGAAATTTGATCAATCAATTTGAGACACTTATATTAGCTTTGTATTAGGATTCATTAGATGTTTATTGTGCCCAATATTAGTATTTTAGATGAGTTTAATGTTGTTGGGCTTCATTGGGTTTTAATGTAAATATTGGATAATTTTTGGATTTTGATGCATTTTGACCTTTCTTCCTTGGTTAGGCCATAACGTGGGACTCAGTGATCCAATTGAGGTGATCTTGGTGTCTTTGGAAAGCTAAGACAAGGATCTACAAGTTTCATGAAGAACTCAAGAGCTGGATCGGAATTCTATGGGCCCAAAATAGCCTTGCAATACAGAGTGAGTTTGCTGTCACCGAACCATCTGGACAGTATGCACATATTGGACTATATAGTGGGTTATAGGCCTCCTCTTGGGCTGAAACTTGGTCATTTGAAAGATAAGACCCATATCTCCAACTTCACTGAAGACCATTTTGTCAATAGATGTGGTTTTAGGCATACTTCTGAAGCTACAAGTTGGTCTGAATTTGGAAACACGTTCTTCCAACCTAACTTGAGGTAGGTGCAGTGTTTTTGGCATTTCTAGAGTTCTAAAAGTCCAAATGACATGATTCAAATTGGAGATTTTCAAGGAGACAACTGCCTACAACTTTCATGAAGACATGCAAACCAAAATGAACCGTCTAGGTGATGAATTTGAAGCCAGAACTCGGATAAGAGTTGTTGACTAAAAGCCACCAACCATACACCAATCCACCTACCATGCACCAACCCACCTACCATGCATCAAGCTTCCATATTTGACAATTTCCTTGTTTTTATAGCTTGTATTCAGATTATGTACATGTACAAATTGGCTTCTAGGATTAGTATAAATAGAGCCAATCTCTTTGTATTATCATGAATTCAATTTGGAAGTAAGTTTGAAGAAAGTTTAAGTATTTGTGAGAGTTTTCTTTCTCTTCTTCATTTTGTTTAGAATTTTGTTTTTGTTCTTTTATTTCTGAGTTCTTCCTTCCCATCCATGGAAGGCTAGGCTCTCATAATCAATCCAAGGGATTAGCCATCTTGATGTTTAATTTGGAGATCTTGTTTTACTTGTTCATATTGCTTAATTGTTATTCAAGTTTCTCTTCTTCCTCTTTTAATTTTGATCTAGATTGAATTGCTTAATTTGATTTGGATGTTTATGTGATAATAGCTTTATTATCATGTATTCAAGAGGATCACATAGAATGAACAATTTATTAAAGCTTTTTGATGGATTGTTTAGCTTGGTTAAATCCCCAATCTTAAGTTAATCTATGTTTAGATGGTGCTTACTTTATCTAACCTTGGTTAATTAAATCCTAGATGCTTATCTAGTAGAGGATTCTTGGATCATGTTGAGGCGTCTTGATATGATCTAAGGCCAAGAACATGGTTAGCAATTAAGTGAATTCCTTGTAATCAATGATGAGTTAAACTCAAGATCGGTAAATTTCTTTGAATTGGTTGTTTCTTTAGATTTGTTTTCAACTTTGAGTCTTGTATATTTATCAATATTGTTAATCAACAACAAAACCCCCCATTTTAATTATCTTGATCTGATTAAATATTTGTTCTTTTTGGATCCTTGAGAGACGATTCGGTTCATGCTCTATACTACAAATTATTTTGTGAACAGGTAATTTTATTATTTGACGAGGTCTCGACAACCTCTTGTCAGTCGCTTGTGAGATGAACCCTTGTTCCACAGCATGATCAAGAAAACAAAACAAACTGTCATAAAAACCATTAACATTTAATATTCCTATGGGTTTTTGGTGAATGTTCAGTTGTGACCAGGATGCAATTTGGAAGATCTCTTCCAAAGTTCCAAAACCACCAGGTAGGGTAATAAAGGCATTAGCATTTGCTATCATAATGTTCATGCGTTGGTGCATGCAAGATACCAATACTTCATCCCCTATTGTTTTTCCAGTGGGATTGCCAATAGCTAAAGGACTAGGAATGACACCAAGGACTTTGCCACCACCTAAATGTGCAGCAGTGGCTACACAACCCATTAACCCAAGACTACCTCCTCCATAAACTAAATGGATTTCTCTCTCAGCTAGCACTCGACCAAGATGGTTTGCAATATTTACAAACTCTTTATCCTTTCCAGGACTAGATCCACAAAAGACACAAACACTCTTGATCCGACGAACTGAAGTGACTTCCATTTTTTTTTGTACTCTCACCTTATCAATGATCTGAAGAGAGCAAAGTGCATTATTTAAAGAATCAAAACTCAAATGTAATAATTACACCTATAAAGGAGGGGTAGAAACGTGTGTCAGGTAAGTTTGAAAATAAGCACAGCAATGATAATAGCTATATGACAAGGATAAAAGACTAATCCATATGTGTCGGAAGAAGTTTGAAAATACGCAATGCATATTTCAAAAAAATACGGCAAGATTTTTTTTTTAATTTTGTTTTGTTTTGTTTTGTTTTTTTTTAATAAACAAGAAGAAAAACAAAAATAAAAATAATACTTACAGGAGGTGTGATTGTGGCTCACAATTTCCTCTGGTTTTACGTCCAGTAACGGCTTGAATGCTTTCTATGGGCCAATGGTCGGCTTCCCATCCAATTTTCTTAAAAATTGGCAAACAGGGTCTTTTTGAGTCAGATTCCTGAGACTATAACGCTTATGTTCATTTTGGAATATTGGCCATAAATCGAGAAGTACTCTCTGCACATCTCCACTAGGATGCGTCTCAAGAGTCAATAGAATGTTATCTAAAGACTCCTTACTCATGCCATCCTTTATGAAGTCAATTTTATCAAGTCGATTTATAGACGCCATTCCAATTGATCTGCATTTTGTGTTACAGGTCCATCTTGCACATTTATAGCAGACTCGTAACCTTTTTGCTCTTCTCTTCTTTGCATATGAACTTTTGCCTAGCCTTGGCATATATGAAACAAGAGCATCAGAAAATTCCCCTGTGATTCGGACCTTTGCTTCGATTATCCAGTGTATATCCGCAAGGATGCCTTTGTGCATAAGCATCCTTAACCTCTCAAACCTTGCACAATAAATGTTAGTTAAAGCATTTTGAGGGAGAGAAGGGAATCGCTTGCGGAGGTTGACAAGCTGATTATCCATTTTGAAAGAAAGAAAGAAGAAAAGCAAATTGAGTAAAATTATATACAAATTTCAGTGTTTGTGGGTAACTGAAGGGACCGAAAAAGATTTTCACGGAGTACTGTTATCCGGCATTTAACCGGTAAAAAATCATCTGTCAACAAAATTAAGACAGAAAAATCAAACTCTGATAGGTTTTCTCGCTTGGCACCGATTTTCTGTCTCGATTCTTGTGATTGCAAATAAGTCAAAGTTGAAAGATGAAAGAGTTAGAAAACTTGGGTTGCCTCCCAAGAAGCGCTATTTTTAATATCCTCAGCCAGCGTGATTGAAGATTTTGTATGAGCGATGGGTCCTCCCCAATAATGATTCAATCTCTGGCAATTGACATTAATCGTGATTTGAGGTTTTTTTTTGTTTTGTTTCAACACAGTAGTGATCAATCATGGTAGAGGGCATCCTGCAGTTGAACTTCCTCCACGAGGTTCTCTTGAGCTCCTTCATAAAAACTTTTGAGGCGATGACCATTAACTTTGAACACTTTGTTGGTGGCTTCACTCTTAATTTCTACTGCACCATGAGGAAAAACATTAATAACAATGAAGGGACCAAGCCACCTAGAACGAAGCTTACCGGGCATAAGTTAGAGGCGAGAGTTGTAGAGAAGAACTTTTTGACTAATGGTGAACTCCTTTCGTACCAACATCTTATTATGAAGGAGTTTAGTCTTCTCCTTGTAGATCCGGGAGTTCTCATATGCCTCTAATCGAAGCTCCTCAAGTTCCTGAAGTTGGAGCTTCCTTTGAGATCCGGCTTGACTCAAGTCAAGGTTACATGTTTCATCGCCCAATAGGATTTATGCTCAATTTTCACCGGAAGGTGGCACGCTTACCCAAAGACAATCCGGTACGGGGACATCCCTATCGGTGTCTTGTAGGCAGTTCAGTAAGCCCACAGAGCATCCTTAAGTCTCAGGCTCCAGTCCTTCCTATTAGGTTGGACTGTCTTCTCAAGTATGTGCTTGATCTCTCGATTTGATACCTCGGCTTGTCCGTTTTTCTGGGGGTGATAAGGTGTAGAAACTTTGTACAAGATGCTGTACTTTCTCATTAAAGCCTCTATTCTCCGGTTACAAAAGTGTGAACCCTGATCACTGATAATGGCCCTCGGGATTCCAAACTTACAGAAAATCTGTGATCTAACAAAGTCCATAACAACTTTGGAATCATCAGTCCGAGTGGCTTTTGCCTTCACCCATTTGGATACATAATCAACGGCCAACAAAATATAAATAAAACCAAAGGAAACAGTGAATGGGCCCATGAAATCAATACCCCAAACATCAAAGATCTCACAAGACAGCATAGGCTGCTGAGGCATCTCATTCCTGTGTGAAATTGTCCCTGTTCTCTGGCACTGTTCACAAGACTTACAAAACAGATATGCATCATGAAATAGGGTAGGCCAATACAATTCAGAGTCCAAAACCTTCCTAGCTGTACGTTGGGAGCCAAAGTGCCCACCACATGCAAATGTATGACAAAAGCTAAGAATAGAATGAAACTCATGATTAGAGATACATCTTCTAATAATCTGGTCACTACAAAGCTTCCACAGATAAGGATTATCCCATACATAGTACTTAGACTCACTTTTCAATTTATCAGATTGAGCTCTAGTAAAATATGCAGGAAGAACACCAGCAACCAAAAAATTAACCATATCTGCAAACCAAGGGGAGGTGTTCTTACCTTGCAGCTGCAGAAGCTGCTCATCTGGGAAAGAGTCCTGTACAGGGGAGGGATCTGAAGCCCTTTCAATGCGGCTCAAGTGATCTGCCACTAGATTTTCTGCCCCACTCTTGTCACGGATCTCTATATGAAACTCTTGGAGCAGTAGCATCCACCTTATTAGTCGAGGCTTTGCCTCTGGCTTCTTCAAAAGAAACTTAAGAGCTGCATGATCAGTAAACACAACAATGGCTAAAAGCTCTTTTTCAGTTGTGGTATAGTTGGCCTGAGAAGCATCCAGAGTTCTGGAAGCATAGTATATCACATGAGAAGCTCTCCCCACTCTTTGTGCCAAGACTGCTCCTACTGCATAGTTAGAAGCATCACACATCAACTCAAATGGTAATGTCCATTCAGGAGGCTGGATGATGGGGGTACTGGTCAAGACTGACTTCAAGTGGTTGAAAGCTGCCTTGCACATGTCATCAAAATTGAACTCCACATCTTTCTGTAGTAAGTGGGAAAGTGGAAGAGCAATCTTGCTGAAGTCGGCAATGAAGCGCCTGTAGAAACCTGCATGACCAAGAAAAGAACGCACTTCCCGCACGCATGTGGGGTAAGATAAACAAGTAATTACATCAATGTTGGCAGGATCTACCTCAATGCCCTTACTGGATACTACATGGCCTAAAACTATACCCTGTTCTACCATAAAATGGCATTTCTCAAAATTTAGCACAAGGTTAGTCTCAATGCATCTATGCAGCACCCTAGATAAGTTAGCTAAATATGAATAAAAAGAAGAACCATAGACAGTGAAGTCATCCATAAACACCTCCATGCACTCCACAAAGAAATCAGAAAATATGCTCACCATGCACCGTTGGAAAGTACCAGGGGCATTGCAGAGGCCGAAGGGCATCCGTCTGAAAGCAAAGGTGCCGAAGGGACATGTAAATGTGGTCTTCTCTTGATCCTCTGGTGCAATGTGGATCTGGAAGTATCTAGTGTAGCCATCCAAAAAGCAATAATGGGACTTACCAGCCAACCGTTCCAACATTTGATCAATGAATGGAAGGGGGTAATGATCCTTTCGAGTGGCTTGGTTGAGACGTCTGTAGCCAATGCAAACTCTCCAACTATTCTGCACTCGGGTTGGAATGAGCTCATTCTTCTGGTTTGGCCACAACAGTCACTCTGGATTTCTTTGGAACTACTTGCACCGAGCTCACCCACTTGCTGTCAGAGATGGGATAGATAATGCTTGCCTGCAGTAGCTTGGTCACCTCTTTTTTCACCACATCTAGGATGAGAGGATTCAGTCTCCTCTGGGGTTGTCTCATTGGTTTAGTTTCCTCCTTAAGTAATATCCTGTGCATGCATGTGGAGGGGTTGATACCAGGGATGTCTGCAAGTGTCCAACCAATTACCCTTTTATGTTGCTTCAAGACTTCCAATAATCTGGTTTCATGCTCAGGTTGGATGTAAGACCTATTAGTTACTATGTTATTTACCAACCATAAGCCTTATGTGGAATATATAAATATAGAAAATTCGACAGCATTTCTTTTGTTTCTTAAACATTACCACAAACTATAACATAAGCAGCGGATTTCCAACAACCATTTCAAGCCAACCAGAGTACATATATTATATATATACACATACACATATATCAAAAAGAGATCTCAGATCTCAACCAAAATATTATCAGAGTACGAAATGTTATACAAGTGTAATCTAAACACTATCCTGACTGAGCACACTAGACATATACAGAACCGAGTACATCAAAAGTAGTATTCAGTTCCCTGTAACATCTACATCAGAATAATACACATCCTGTCATAGTTACATCACGGAGATTAACTCCACCAAAATACAAATCCCAAAAATAAATCAACAGAATCCTCCGTACTTAACCCGTAGAGGGTCCGGGGTGTTCCTGCGAATCTGAGAAAGAGGTGGTGAGAACAACTTCCCAGTGAATATGAATAACTTGCAGATAAAGTATAAATGTAAGTAGAGAGCAAGTATAACACAATTCACATTATGTCAAGTAACACCAACCAACCAATGCAATGAATGAATGCACATGATGTTCACACCTTTTATTCACACTTTTTCTTTCTCCACTCCTCTTGTTGTGCACTAACCCCTTTCGGTTAGGCCCTCGCAATATGCATATGAATGTGTTATGCCAATTCCGTTTCCTTCTAGCTAATAAGCTAGGCACCCCTCTGTTTTGTACACTAACCCTTTCCGGTTAGGTCACCTCGCAATGCAATGCAAATAAGTATGCTATTTCATTTCCATCTAGCTCATCAGCCAGGCACCCCTCTGTTTTGTACACTAACCCCTTCCGGTTAGGCCATCTCGCTATGCAATGCAATGTTCTCATACTCATATCATGCTCATTCATAATATCATCATAATAACATTACATGTAAATAATTCAAGCATATACAACACATGACCATCAAGCTCAACTCTATCAAGCATTCTTACTTAGTTACAATAGTGCTAAGTCACTTCTATCAAGTATTCTTACTTAGCTACACATCTCATTCTAATGCTAAGTCATTCTTCATCCTAAACCTAGCATATGGTATCAAGACCCTAGGCATAAGCATCACAATATCACAAACAGAGTCAACCACGGCCAGCCCGTGGTGGTAACCACGGCCACGGTTCAGAAAACAAAACTCAACAAATTGGAAACAGAGACAACCACGGCCTGCCCCTGGTTGGCACCACGCCCGTGGTCTGGACCATGGCCAGCCCCTGGTGGCCACCACACCCGTGGTCAGATTTCAGCACACAACATTTTTCTTTCCAGAGCCAACCACGGCCAGCCCGTGGTGGGGACCCCGGCCGTGGTTGGGCACGAGACACCAACATTTCCTATCCAGAGAGGACCACGGCCGGGCCGTGGTGGGGACCACGCCCGTGGTTGGTCTTCTGGGCAGGAATAGTGCCACGCCCAACTTCAAATCAAAACCCTAATTTCTCTATGGGATCATGTCCTCAAATCCATCAAGTATACCAATCATTCCACTCATTTTTCCTAAACCCTAATCCTTGAAAACATGTAATAAAAACACATCCAACCTCAAGTAACCCTAGATTCAAGCTTAATCCTTTATCATACACTTTCACTCTAAGAACATCATACAATAGCACAAGTAAATCCACACTCACCTTGAAGTGCTCCTAACTTGATTCCAAGATGGGATTGGTAGTCAAGGCAATCTTCCCTTCAGCTTCCTTCAAAACACTCAAGCAAAACAACCAACTTTTAGACATGGGTGTTCTTGATTCTTAGGGATGAAAATGAGTTTCTCAAGAAACTAATACCATAGGATTGAAGAAGAGATCATAGTGATCAATAACTATCAAAGAACTTAAGCCAAAAGGTGTATAAAAATACTTACTTTGGACCCTTGAACCTTGGAGCTAGCTTTGGCTATGGAGAACTTAGAGATTTGGAGAAGATGAGCCCTTTGGCTCCCTAGGCTGGCCGGTTCTCTTATGCAAGAGGGAGGGGATGTTGAAATGTCCATCTTGCCCCTCACTTAAAGGAAGAATCACTAATTTGCCACTGAGGTGTTAAAAGACTAAAATACCCTTGTGATTTCTAAAAATTCCCAATAGGTCCTGAAGAAAATTAAATTTACCAGTAGGTCCTAACTTAACCAGAGTAATTCTAAGAGTTTAAATTCCACCTATCTCTTCCTTAGGTTCTACCGAGTTCACCGGTATAGCCAGAATCTCAAATCAATCATTCTAACTCAATCTATCACCTTTTCTGTAACAGAACATATAATCCCTTCAAAGAATTTAGCTAAATCATAACATATGAAATTTAGGGATGTTACATTGGAGGTGTTTGGCCACTATCACCGGGAGCTTCTCATCCTCCTCCAAGAATGCATACTTCAAATGCTCGGGCAAGGGCTTAAGTTCAATGGAGGGTGGTTGCTGGACTGACGGTACTAGTTTTGGAACTGAAACTAAATCGGCTAAATACTCAGCAGTTGCACCTGTACCTGCAAGCTGTGCACAATCTTGCAAAACAACATCATCATATCCTATAGAATCAAAAGAATCACACTTAGCAGCAGGATGAATGACAACATCATTAATAACAGCATCATTGCCATTAATAACAGAAACAGAGTCATCAATGTCAACAACACATGATAAGTATGTTGAAATTTCAGCACAGGCTGCACACATTGCATTGGGTTTACAACCAGAAAGTCTGAAACAGGCGGAACAAGTATCGCAAGCTATGCTATCAGTCTATCCTACAATTTCAGGAAACTCTGCCAACATAACAGCATGCATATCATCAACCAATAAATCAATGACATCAAAATGAAAAACAGAATGATCCTCTAAAGGGTATTTCATGGCATCAAAAATGTTAAACTAAATGATATCATCACCAAATTCCATGGAAAGGGTACCAGCTTGCACATCAATCTTAGTTTTAGCAGTTTTCAAAAATGGCCTACCTAAGATCAATGGGGGTGGGGAAGAGGCAGATTCATCTTCCATATTCAACACATAAAAATCAGGTGGGAATATTAAATTATTTACCTGAACCAAAACGTCTTCCAACACTCCTGCAGGCTGAGCAGTACTCCGATTAGCTAACTGAATGACAATGCCGGTGGGTTTTAGCTCTCCCATATGCAAGGAAGTGTAAACTGACTTTGGCATTACATTGATGGAGGCTCCCAAGTCTAGCAAGCCATGAGTGAACTGTTGGTGCCCTATGGTGCAAGGGATGGTAAAAGTGCCTGGGTCTTTGCATTTGGGAGGCAGGTTGGGCTGAATCAAAGCAGAGACATTCCTCCCCATACTCACTTTTTCAGTGCCCTTTAGCTTCCTCTTATGGGTGCACATCTTTTTCAAGAACTTGGCATACTAGGGGATTTGTTTAATTGCCTCCAAGAGAGGTATATTCACCTCAACCTTCTGAAAAGTCTCCATAATTTCCTTATCCAAGTCAGTTTCAACCATATGCCTCGGCTGTATCATTCGGTTTGGAAAAGGAAGAGGAATGTTGCAAGCTGACTTTTATGGATGTTCACTTTTCTGCTGTACTGAATTTTGTGCCAACTGCTGGTTTGATCTGGCTTTCTGCTTGGATGTTGTAGGATCATTTGTTGCTGAATCTGCTACAACATCTGAATTTGTTGCAACATCTTGTTTTTCTGGGTCAATGGTAGAACCTGGAATTACCTGCTATACTGGTCACTAACATTGCCTCTAGGGTTTGGAGTGGTTTGAGAGGGTAATTGGCCAGAACCTTGTGACTTCAATTCATGAATAGATGTGGCAAGTTGGCCAATTTGAGTCTCCAAGTTCTAAATGGTGGTTTCAGTTCTCTGTTGAAACTGGATGTTATTGGTGGCCAACTGTTTCACCAAATCCTCCAATGAGGGCTCAGATTTTGTGGCTACAGGACCTTGCTGCTGGAATGGTGGTCTACTTGGTCCAGCATGTGGCTGAAACTGATTTGTCCTTGCTTGCTACTGGAATGGTGGTCTATACTGGTTTGGTGGCTGCTGATTTGATGCATTCCCATATCTCAGATTGGGATGGTCCCTCCAGCCAGGGTTGTAAGTGTTGGAGAATGGATCATATTTCTGTTGTTGCTACTGATGGAATTGTGGCTTCCCAGGAAATATACCAGCTGCAGCCACAGATTGGTCTTGAAACTCAGAATCATCTTGCAGTGTGGGGCACACATCTGAGGGATGAGAGGAACTAGAACATATGCTACAAACTCTTGCAGCCACAGGTGTTTGATGTTGTCCCATGGCTAATTGCCTCACCAAAGAGGTTAACTCATCAATTCGGTGCTCCATCCTTTGTTGGTCAGCATGGGAAACATGAACCTCATTGACTCCTCTGGTTGAGGTAATGACCCTAGTGCCAAACTGTTGGGCATTGGTAGCCATATTGGCAATTAAATCCCTAGCAGCAGCAGGAGTTTTGTCAACCAGGGCACCTCCACTAGCAGCATCAATCATGCTTCTGTCCATAGGTAGCAAGCCTTCATAGTAATATTGAATTAGTAATTGGTCACTGATTTGATGATGAGGACAGCTCGCACAAAGCTTTTTGAACCTCTCCCAGTATTCATGCAATGTCTCCCCAGTCATCTGCCTTATGCCACATATGTTCTTTCGGATTGCAGCAGCTCTTGAGGCAGGGAAGAATTTCTCCAGAAACAACCTCTTCACGTCATTCCAGGATGCTATAGAGGCTGGTTGAAGGTAATATAACCAGTCCTTGGCTGCACCATCCAGTGAAAATGGAAATGCCCGCAACTTGATGTGATCTTCAGCTATTCCATGAGGTTTCATTGTTGAGCAGACAACATGGAATTCCTTCAAGTGCTTATGTGGATCCTCACCTGCCAAACCATGAAACTTGGGCAACAAGTGTATTAATCCAGATTTGAGCTCAAAATCAACATGAAGGTCAGGATATTGGATGCACAAAGGCTGATATGCAACATCAGGTGCAGCAAGTTCTTTCAAAGTTCTATTATTATTATCAGCCATAGTAAAATATGCAGACTCAGTATCAGACACTGAAGCGCTAACAGAAGCAGACTCAACAGGATTAAAAGAGTCAACAAGATTAGGTGCAATGTCAAGTTCAAGTCCAATTCCAGAAGTAATTCTATTAGCTCTGTGAATGCTACTACCAATCATATGAATTCTATGAAGAGTATGAAAGGTTCTATCAATTTCAGGATCAAAAGAATGCAAGGTTCCAGGATCAGACCTACTCATACAGCATGCAGCTCATAGGAAGGTATAGAAAAGCAATAACAACTAAAACACTAAAAATTCCTAAAACAAATACTCCAAAAAATAATAATAAAATAAAAAATAGTATCAAATGAATTTTAAAAATTATGGAACCACCACAGGGTGAAATCTACGCAAAAATTCTATCCAATAGAATAATAACAAATATTAAAAAATCGAAAAAGTGGTCTAAACGATGGAATTTGGCTAAAATAAGGGTGACCTCACTGTAAACAGTGAGCCTTTCTCAGAATAATATTTTCCATTCGTGTACCAAATTTCAGATCAATCAGAGATACTTTACCGAACCGAAATTCTTGACACAATGTCCTTTATCTAATTTCAGCCGAATTCTACTTGAAAAAGCTTCAAAAACAAAACAAACACATTTGCTAGAGTTACATGGGATCTTGAAATGATCAAATAGTTGCCTTGGATCCCCAGCAACGGCGCCAAATTTGACAAGAGGTTGTTGAGACCCCGTCAAATAATAAAAATTACTGGTTCACAAACTAATTTGTAGTATTGAGCATGAACCGAATCGTCTCTCAAGGATCCAAAAAGAACAAAGATTTAATCAGATCAAGATAATTAAAAGGGGGTTTTGATGATTTGAAAAGATAATACACTAATTGAATTAAAGGAAAGTAATTAACAAATTAACCAATCCAGGGAAATTTACCGATCTTAGTTTAAATTATCGTTGATCACAAGGAATTCACTTAATTGCTGACCATGTTCTTGGCCTTAGATCATATCAAGACGCCTCAACATGATCTAAGAATCCTCTACTAGATAAGCATCTAGGATTTAATTAACCAAGGTTAGATAAAGTAAGCACCATCCAAACATAGATTAACTTAAGATCAAGAATTTAACCAAGCTAAACAATCCATCAAAAAGCTTTAATAAATTGTTTATTCTATGTGATCCTCTTTGAATACATGATAATAAAGCTATTACCACATAAACATCCAAATCAAATTAAGCAATTCAATCTAGATCAAAATTAAAAGAGGAAGAAGAGAAACTTGAATAACAATTAAGCAATATGAACAAGCGAAACAAGATCTCCAAATTAAACATCAAGATGGCTAATCCCTTGGATAGATTATGAGAGCCTAGCCTTCCATGGATGGGAAGGAAGAACTCAGAAATAAAAGATCAAAAACGAAATTGTAAAGAGAATGGAGAAGAAGAGAACGAAAACTCTCACAAATACTCAAACTTTCTTGAAACTTACTTAAAATTGAATGAATCTAATACAAAGAGGTTGGCTCTATTTATAATAATCCTAGAAGCCAATTTGTACATGTACATAATCTGAATACAAGCTGTAAAAATATGGAAATTGTCAAATATGGAAGCTTGATGCATGGTTGGTGGGTTGGTGCATGGTAGGTGGGTTGGTGTATGGTTGGTGGCTTTTAGTCAACAACTCTTATCCGACTTCTGGCTTCATTTTCATGACCTAGACGGTGTATTTTGGCTTGGATGCATCAAATTTGTAGCCAGTTGTCTCCTTGAAAGTTTGCAATTGGAATCATGCCATTTGGACGTTTAGAACTCCAGATATGCTAAAAACACTGAACCTACCTCATGTTAGGTTGGTAGAACGTGTTTCCAAATTCAAACCAACTTGTAGCTTCATTATCATGCCTAAAACGACATCTATTGACTAAATGGTCTTCAGTGAAGTTGGAGATATGGGTCTTATCTTCCCAATGGCCAAGTTTCAGCCCAAGAGGAGGCCTATAACTCACAATGTAGTCCAATATGTGCACACTACCTAGATTTTCGTGTCAGCAAACCCACTTTGCATTGGAGGGATATTTTGGACCCTTAGAAGTCCGATCCAGCTCTTGGATTCTTCATGAAACTTGTAGAGTATTGTCTTAGCTTTCCAAAGACACCAAGATCACCTCAAATGGATCACTGAGTCCCAAGTTATGGCCTAACCAAGGAAGAAAGGTCAAAATGCAAAAATTATTCAATATTTGCATTAAAGCCCAATGAAGCCCAACAACATTAAACTCATCTAAAATACTAATATTGGGCACAATAAACATCTAATAAAGCCTAATACAAAGCTAACATAAGTGTCTCAAATTGATTGATCATAGAACAGGGTATAGTTTTAGGCCATGTAGTATCCAGTAAGGGCATTGAGGTAGATCCTGCCAAGATTGATGTAATTACTTGTTTATCTTACCCCACATACGTGCGGGAAGTGCGTTCTTTTCTTGGTCATGCAGGTTTCTACAGGCGCTTCATTGCCGACTTCAGCAAGATTGCTCTTCCACTTTCCCACTTACTGCAGAAAGATGTGGAGTTCAATTTTGATGACAAGTACAAGGCAGCTTTCAACCACTTGAAGCAGGCCTTGACCAAGACCTATCATCCAGCCACCTGTCTGGACATTGCCATTTGAGTTAATGTGTGATGCTTCTAACTATGCAGTAGGAGCAGTCTTGGCACAGAGAGTGGGGAGAGCTTCTCATGTGATATACTATGCTTCCAGAACTCTGGATGCTGCTCAAGCCAACTATACCATAACTGAAAAAGAGCTTTTAGCCATTGTTTTTGCTTTGGATAAGTTTAGATCATATTTGCTTGGCTCTAAGGTTGTTGTGTTTACTGATCATGCATCTCTTAAGTTTCTTTTGAAGAAGCCAAAGGCAAAGCCCCGTCTAATAAGGTGGATGTTACTGCTCCAAGAGTTTCATATAGAGATCCGTGACAAGAGTGGAGCAGAAAATCTAGTGGCAGATCACTTTAGCCGCATTGAAAGGGCTTCAGATCCCTTCCCTGTACAGGACTCCTTCCCAGATGAGCAGCTTCTGCAGCTGCAAGGTAAGAACACCTCCCCTTGGTTTGCAGATATGGTTAATTTTTTGGTTGCTGGTGTTCTTCCTGCATATTTTACTAGAGCTCAATCTGATAAATTGAAAAGTGAGTCTAAGAACTATGTATGGGATGATCCTTATCTGTGGAAGCTTTGTAGTGACCAGATTATTAGAAGATGTGTCTCTGATCATGAGTTTCATTCTATTCTTAGCTTTCGTCATACATTTGCATGTGGTGGGCACTTTGGCTCCCAACGTACAGCTAGGAAGGTTTTTGACTCTGGATTGTATTGGCCTACCCTATTTCATGATGCATATCTGTTTTGTAAGTCTTGTGAACAATGCCAGAGAACAGGGACAATTTCACACAGGAATGAGATGCCTCAGCAGCCTTTGCTGTCTTGTGAGATCTTTGATGTTTGGGGTATTGATTTCATGGGCCCTTTCCCTGTTTCCTTTGGTTTTATTTATATTTTGTTGGTTGTTGATTATGTATCTAAATGGGTGGAGGCAAAAGCCACTCGGACTGATGATTCCAAAGTTGTTGTGGACTTTGTTAGATCACAGATTTTCTGCAGGTTTGGAATCCCGATGGCCATTATCAGTGATCAGGGTTCACATTTTTGTAACCGGAGAATAGAGGCTTTGATGAGAAAGTATAGCGTCTTGCACAAAGTTTCTACACCTTATCACCCCCAAACAAACGGGCAAGCCGAGGTTTCAAACCGAGAGATTAAGCACATACTTGAGAAGACAGTTCAACCTAATAGGAAGGATTGGAGCTTGAGACTTGAGGATGCTCTGTGGGCTTACTGAACTGCCTATAAGACACTGATAGGGATGTCCCTGTACCGGATTGTCTTTGGGAAGGCATGCCACCTTCCAGTGGAAATTGAGCATAAATCCTATTGGGTGGTGAAACAGTGTAACCTTGACTTGAGTCAATCCGGATCTCAAAGAAAGCTCCAACTTCAGGAACTTGAGGAGCTTCGATTAGAGGCATATAAGAACTCCCGGATCTATAAGGAGAAGACCAAACTCCTTCATGATATGATGTTGGTACGAAAGGATTCACCATTAGTCAAAAAGTTCTTCTCTACAACTCTCGCCTCAAACTTATACCCGGTAAGCTTCGTTCTAGGTGGCTTGGTCCTTTCATTGTTATTAATGTTTTTCCTCATGGTGCAGTAGAAATTAAGAGTGAAGCCACCAACAAAGTGTTCAAAGTTAATGGTCATCGCCTCAAAAATTTTTATGAAGGAGTTCAAGAGAACCTCGTGGAGGAAGTTCAACTGCAAGATGGCCTATACCATGATTGATCACTACTGTGTAAAAAAAAAAAAACCTCAAGCCATGATTAATGTCAATGGCCAGAGATTGAATCATTATTGGGGAGGACTCATCTCTCGTGCAAAATCTTCAATCACGCTGGCTGAAGACATTAAAAGTAGCGCTTCTTGGGAGGCAACCCAAGTTTTCTAACTTTTTCATCTTTTAACTTTGACTTATTTGCAATCACAGGAATCGAGACAGAAAATCAGTGCCGAGCGAGAAAATCTATCAGAGTTTGATTTTTCTGTCTTAATTTTGTTTATTTTTTGTTGACAGATGATTTTTCACCAGTTAAATGGCGGATATTGGTACTCCGTGAAAATCTTTTTCGGTCCCTTCAGTTACCCATAAACACTGAAATTTGTATATAATTTTACTCAATTTGTTTTTCTTCTTTCTTTCTTTCAAAATGGATAATCAGCTTGTCAATCTCCGCAAGCGATTCCCTTCTCTCCCTCAAAATGCTTTAACTAACATTTATTGTGCAAGGTTTGAGAGGTTAAGGATGCTTATGCACAAAGGCATCCCTGCGGATATACGCTGGATAATCAAAGCAAAGGTCCGAATCACAGGGGAATTTTCTGATGCTCTTGTTTCATATATGCCAGGGCTAGGCAAAAGTTCATATGCAAAGAAGAGAAGAGCAAAAAGGTTACGAGTCTGTTATAAATGTGCAAGATGGACCTGTAACACAAAATGCAGATCAATTTGGAATGGCGTCTATAAATCGACTTGATAAAATTGACTTCATAAAGGATGCATGAGTAAGGAGTCTTTAGATAACATTCTATTGACTCTTGAGACGCATCCTAGTGGAGATGTGCAGAGAGTACTTCTCGATTTATGGCCAATATTCCAAGATGAACATAAGCATTATATTCTCGGGAATCTGACTCAAAAAGACCCTGTTTGCCAATTTTTAAGAAAATTGGATGGGAAGCCGACCATCGGCCCATAGAGAGCATTCAAGCCGTTACTGGACGTAAAACCAGAGGAAATTGTGAGCCACAATCACACCTCCTGTAAGTATTATTTTTATTTTTGTTTTTTTTTATTTTTCTTCTTGTTTATTAAAAATAAAAAATTCAAAAAAAATATTAAAAAAATGATGAAAATTTTTTTTGCCGTATTTTTTTTTTGAAATATGCATTGCATATTTTCAAACTTCTTCCGACACATATAGATTAGTCTTTTATCCTTGTCATATAGCTATTATCATTGCTGTGCTTATTTTCAAACTTACCTGACACACGGTTCTACCCCTCCTTTATAGGTGTAATTATTACATTTGAGTTTTGATTATTTAAATAATGCACTTTGCTCTCTTTAGATCATTGATAAAGTGAGAGTACAAAAAAGAAAAAAGAAAATGGAAGTCACTTCAGTTCGTCGGATCAAGAGTGTTTGTGTCTTTTGTGGATCTAGTCCTGGAAAGGATAAAGAGTTTGTAAATATTGCAAATCATCTTGGTCCAGTGCTAGTTGAGAGAGAAATCCATTTAGTTTATGGATGAGGTAGTCTTGGGTTAATGGGTTGTGTAGCCACTGCTGCGCATTTAGGTGATGGCAAAATCCTTGGTGTCATTCCTAGTCCTTTAGCTATTGGCAATCCCACTGGAAAAACTGTAGGGGATGAAGTATTGGTATCTTGCATGCACTAACGCATGAACATTATGATAGCAAATGCTGAAACCTTTATTGCCTTACCTGGTGGTTTTGGAACTCTGGAAGACATCTTCCAAATTGCATCCTAGTCACAACTGAACATTCACCAAAAACCCATAGGAATATTAAATGTTAATGGTTTTTATGACAGTTTGTTTTGTTTTCTTGATCATGCTGTGGAATAAGGGTTCATCTCACAAACGACACAACAAATTCTTGTCACTACTGCAACTCCTGAACAATTGCTCGATCAACTCCATGCATTTGTACCACAACGTGATCCAGCAATGGCTCTACTGAATTGGGAACAAGGCAGCTGCAGCAAAAACCAAAAACTTGATTTGACTTTGTCCTTGTGAATTTTTGTTTTCTCTCATGGTTTTAGTTTTTTGTATTTTTTTTTTCTTATTTCAGTCCCGATTTGCAGTTTTCTGGTAAGACCTTCTACACTCTACCTATCTTTATTTTGACATTGGGGACAATGTCTTAAATTAGTTGGGGGGAGGGATATTTGACAATACCATGTACATAGTGTTAAAAAAAGAAAAAAATAACCAGCTAATCTTTATTGTTACTAGCTTATTAGATTTATGATGGTAGAGTAAGGAGTAGTTTTACTCTTGAGACGCATCTTAACTTGCATTTCATAGTAGGTCTTAAATTATTTTTTTTTCTTGCAAAAAAAAAAAACAAACAATTTATAGTTGGATCATTTTCATGATATATATGTGTATATGACTGTGGATATCAGGAAGAAAGCATGGTTGAATTGAGTGAATGTTCCATACCTTTGTGAGTTTTGGGCTTTTCCAAGTTTGATACATACACTTGGTTTATTTTCTTTCATAAGTGATGTCAATTATGAATTTATTTTCTAGAACTTGCATTGAATTGATTTGAGATTACATTGGTCTGTATATTGTATGAAAATGACAGAGGCATTTTTTTTTCTTGACTTAGCTGCTTTGGCCAAATAAACCTACCTTACATTTATCCAATTATTAAACTCCCTCTGAGCCTATTTGCCCATTCTTTGTTCATAGCTCATTACAAGCTTTGAGTGAAAAACCATGTTTTACCTTACCTTAGGGAATGAGAGAGCATTGATTTTCTTATTGGAGGAGTTCTTTTGCTTGCAATGATTTAAGTGTAGGGGAATTGGTGTGTTGATACGAAATGCTTGGTACCACAAAAAAAAAACAAAAAACAAAAGAAAATAAAAAGGGGGAAAGAAAAAGAAAAGAATAGAAAAAGGAAGGAATGTGTGAAGAGAATGAGCATTTTATGGTTTTGGGTAAAAAAAAAATTTTTTTATGCTTTCTACTTGAGTTACTCCTCAATGCTCTTTTGTTCTCTTTGGTTTTAGCCTGCTATTATCCATATTGTTCCCTTCCTTCACCTTATAAGTTCTATTACAACCTTTTTAAAAGACCTCTTGATTTTTGCAATTTATTTGATCTAAGTAGTGGAGAATTGATGTATATGCAAGCCTATGGTAAAATACTTTCATAGTTTGATTGAGTTGAGCGTAAACAGTTAACCTAAACACCTTGTGTGATTTGAGTGTCATTTGTGAGGAATTTTACTCAATTTGAACATGCCTATTTCTGATTAAAGCATGATTATGCTATACTTTATTCTCAATTGGTTTGATTCAACTATTCTTTGTTAAGCATACTTAACTTATTAATTATGGTTTATATTTGACACAATGCTTGTATTTAAAAATTAGTTGAATTGATTAAATAAAGTATTACATGTTTATGGGTATCATCCTGGTAAACCCTCACGAGACTATAACTCGTCCACTAGGGACACTTAGGGGTTTAAAGGCTTGTGGCACATGCTAAGTGCCATCGTGTTTTCCTACGAAAATGGATTAGATTAGGTATAATCAGTTTTTATGTTTTTAGTTTAATAATATGATGTTTCTTGTTTTTCTTTAGTTTTGTTCTTATGTGTTTTGCCCAGGAGTGCAAAAGCTTAAGTGTGGGAGAATTTGATCAATCAATTTGAGACACTTATGTTAGCTTTGTATTAGGCTTTATTAGATGTTTATTGTGCCCAATATTAGTATTTTAGATGAGTTTAATGTTGTTGGGCTTCATTGGGCTTTAATGCAAATATTGAATAATTTTCGGATTTTAATGCATTTTGACCTTTCTTCCTTGGTTAGGCCATAACTTGGGACTCAGTGATCCATTTGAGGTGATATTGGTGTCTTTGGAAAGCTAAGACAATGCTCTACAAGTTTTATGAAGAACTCAAGAGCTGGATCTAACTTCTAAGGGTCCAAAATATCGCTGCAATGCAGAGTGGGTTTGCTATCACGAAAATCTGGGTAGTGTGCACATATTGGACTACATTGTGAGTTATAGGCCTCCTCTTGGGCTGAAACTTGGCCATTGGAAAGATAAGACCCATATCTCCAACTTCATTGAAGACCATTTAGTCAATAGATGTCGTTTTTGGTATGATAATGAAGCTACAAGTTGGTTTGAATTTGGAAACACGTTCTGCCAACCTAACTTGAGGTAGGTTCAATGTTTTTGGCATATCTGGAGTTCTAAACGTCCAAAAGGCATGATTTCAATTGAAAAATTTCAAGGAGACAACTGGATAAAACTTTCATGAAGACCTTGAAGCCAAAATGCACCGTTATATCATGAAAATCAAGCCAGAAGTCGGATAAGAGTTGCTGACTAAAAGCCACCAACCATACACCAACCCACCAACCATGCATCAAGCTTCCATATTTGACAATTTTCATATTTTTATAGCTTGTATTCAGATTATGTACATGTACAAATTGGCTTCTAGGATTAGTATAAATAGAGCCAATCTCTTTGTATTATCATTCATTCAATTTTAAGTAAGTTTCAAGAAAGTTTGAGTATTTGTGAGAGTTTTCTTTCTCTTCTTCTCCATTCTCTTTACTATTTCGTTTTTGTTCTTTTATTTCTGAGTTCTTCCTTCCCATCCATGGAAGGCTAGGCTCTCATAATCAATCCAAGGGATTAGCCATCTTGATGTTTAATTTGGAGATCTTGTTTCGCTTGTTCATATTGCTTAATTGTTATTCAAGTTTCTCTTTTTCCTCTTTTGATTTTTATCTAGATTAAATTGCTTAATTTGATTTAGATGTTGATGTGATAATAGCTTTATTATCATGTATTCAAAGAGGATCACAAAGATTAAACAATATATTAAAGCTTTTTGATAGATTGTTTAGCTTGGTTAAATTCTAGATCTTAAGTTAATCTATGTTGGATGGTGCTTACTTTATCTAACCTTGGTTAATCAAATCCTAGATGCTTATCTAGCAGAGAATTCTTGGATCATGTTAAGGCTTCTTGATGTGATCTAAGGCCAAGAACATGGTTAGCAATT
Organism: Styphnolobium japonicum; assembly: GCA_023212625.1. Classification (NCBI taxonomy): domain Eukaryota; kingdom Viridiplantae; phylum Streptophyta; class Magnoliopsida; order Fabales; family Fabaceae; genus Styphnolobium; species Styphnolobium japonicum. The sequence continues at coordinate 4,634,282 of JALBWW010000010.1, forward strand.
AAGTGAATTCCTTGTGATCAATGATGAGTTAAACTCAAGATCGGTAAATTTCCTTGGATTGGTTGTTTCTTTAGATTTGTTTACAACTTTAAGTCTCATACCTTTATTAATCTTGTTAATCAACAACAAAACCCCCCGTTTCTAATTATCTTGATCTAATTAAATCTTTGTTTTTGGATCCTTGAGAGACGATTCGGTTCATTCTCTATACTACAAATTAGTTTGTGAACCGATTATTTTTACTATTTGATAGGTCTCGACAACCTCTTGTCAAATGGAGGGTCATACAGATCATGGAATGAGGCACCCAAAATCTGGCAGAATATCAACTTTGCTTTTCTTTCGTAATTGTTTATTATTTGGTTGGTTAACATGGACCACTATATTTGACAATCTCCATATTTTACAACTTGCATTCATATTATCTTCAGTTACAAATTGACTTCTAAGATTAGTACAAATAGGGTCAATCTCTTTGTATTAAGCATAAATGAAATTTGAAGTAAGTTTGAGTATTTGTGAGAGTTGTCTTTCTCTTCTTCTCCATTCTCTTTAGAATTTTGTTTTTTTTTCTTTATTTTATGAGTTCTTCCTCTCCATCCATGGAAGGCTTGGCTCTTATATTCAATCCAAGGGATTAACCATCTTGATGTTTAATTTGGAGATCTTGTTTTGCTTGTTCATATTACTTAAGTGTTATTCAAGATTCTCTTCTTCATCTTTTTGATTTTGATCTAGATTGAATTGCTTAATTTGATTTAGATGTTTCTATGATAACAACTTTATTATCATGTATTTAAAGTGGATCACAAAGACTAAACAATATATCAAAGCTTTTTGATGGATTGTGCGGCTTGGTTAAATTCTGGATCTGAAGTTAATTTATGTTTGGATGGTGCTTACTTTATCTAACCTTAGTTAATTAAATCTTAGATACTTATCTAGTAGAGGATTCTTGGATCATGTTAAGGCTTCTTGATGTGATCTAAGACCAAGAACATGATTAGCAATTAAGTAGATTCCTTGTGATCAATGATGGATTAAACTCAAAATCGGTAAATTTCCTTAGATTGGTTAATTTGTTAAATTGCGTTTCTTTAATTCAACTGGTGTATTTTCTTTTCAAATCATCAAACTCCCCCTTTTTAATTAGTTTGTGAATTAGTAATTTTTATTATTTTGACGGGTCTCGACAATCTCTTGTCAAACTTGGCGCAGTTGTCGGGGATCTAAGGCAACTATTTGATCATTTCAAGACCCCATCTAACTCTAACAATTGTGTTTGTTTTGGTTTTTGAAGCTTTTTTTTTTCAAGTGGAATTCAGCTGAAATTAGGTAAAATGCATTGTGTCAAGATTTGGGTTCGGTAAAGTATCCTGATTGAGCGGAATTTTGGTAGACTAATGGAAAACATTATTTTGAGAAAGGCTCACTATTTACAATGAGGTCACCATTATTTTAGCCAAATTCCATCATTTAGATCGCTTTTTCAAATTTTTAAGATTTTTTATTATGTTGTTTGTAACACCCTCGGTAGGATATCACATTTAACGAAATATTAATTTAAGTTTAATAATAATTTTGTAATATCTGTATATAAAATATGAGTTCTAAAAATTTCCTTTTGCGGATAAAACATTAATCAAACAGAGTAGTAATAATATACATATTGAGATATGAATAATACGCACACTTTATATTACTTACTGTTTAAGTTTATCGGTAATACATAATACAAATCATAAGTACTGACAAGAAAATAAATAAACATACAATAATAATATATTAATATTATCTGGCCATCAAAGTCTACCTACGGAGAAGGGTCATCCTCAGGATCTTCCTCCGGATCCTCTTCGGGATCTTCTTCTTGATCCTCCACCGATATGGGCCTTTCGGGTGCAAGCCATCCAAAGTTAGTAGGCCTCCTTACAGAAATTCTAGCAGTTCTACGCCTAGGAGTTCTAGCGGAAGAAACTTCAGAGTCTTCCTGAGGAGTATACTCAGTGCCAAAACCCCACAGATCCCTTATTGGCATCAGCATTTCTACAAAGCAAGTAATAGTAAATGAACTAATAGGATTCCCATGACGGTTCCTACGGAGTGTGAGAGATATGTCTCCTACATACTCTACGCATTCCGTTTCTAAGTGTATGCGCCACGCCTGTGGACCTCCATGGAATTGGACTTGGATGAATCCCAAGAATTCATGCCTATCGCCCATCTTGGTCTTCATAACCAGATCACAAATATAATAATATAATAGAACGGGTGAGATTCTAATATCATCATAAACCAAACAAGCAGTATAGAAAAGATAGTACAACCAATCTACACAACATAATAACTATTTAACAGTTATACCTATTATCTCATCAATTTTGACATAGACCAAGATAAAGCAACAGTGTAACAACTGACTATGCACATACTCAATGATTGACCCCTACTCCATGGAGCTATACACAACAGTCGGAGAGAGTGATTGGGAGTACATGTTCCGTATCTCATTAGCCTCAAAAGTGCAATATAATCTCAATTGCGCAACTTGGCTCACGAGAACACTCTCCACCAATCGGGAATAGGATAGTGTCTAGTCGGGATCGTTCGGTGTGTTGCAATCATATTACCACGGCACAGCGGTGCTTCCAACTGGCCCCCTGTGGAGTTTCCGCACCCCGACGTCCCCAAGATCATTCATAGATCTTCACTACACAATTCGCACCCTTACTAAGATGTCACTCAATCTCCTCGGCATTAAAGCCTTGACCACAAATCTTTACAGACTTTTCTTAATGCAACACACAAAAATGCAATTTATTTATAAACGGAATAAAACAATCCCCTAGGAATTTCAAAATCACATAACACTATAGTTACGGTTTTTCAAACATATAACCCTCCTGTTATAGTTTTTCTGTCATGTAACATTTCTGTTACGTTTTTCACTCACGTAAAACTATTTTTCTGTTTTTTTCAAGTCGGGTAACTTCAAGTTTAATATTTTTCAATCGCGTAAGACAAAATAATTATTTTTCAATCGCATAAAGCTTTTTCTATAATTTCCTAATCGCGTAAGACATAAATATCATATTTTAATCGGTCTAGGCTTAAAGATTCACTTTTTAACCGCGGAAGGGTTTTCTGTAAACACCAAATCGGGTAAAGTGTTTTCTGTCCATTTTAATACATAAGGCATAAATAAATCACTTTTTAACCGCGAAAGGGTTTTCTGTAAACACCAAATCGGGTAAAGTGTTTTCTGTCCATTTTAATACATAAGGCATAAATAAATCACTTTTTAACTGCGAAAGGGTTTTCTGTAAACACCAAATCGGGTAAAGTGTTTTCTGTCAATTTTAATCGCGTAGAGCTTTAAAAATCACTTTTCAACTACGAAAGGGTTTTCTGTAAACTCCAAATCGCGTGAAAGTGTTTTTCGTAAAAACGAAGCTATTTTGAGCTTATTTAATTATTTCCCAATATATTATCATTATTATTGATAAAGATCAGTTAAAACAGCATAAGTATAAATTAAAGCATTATTTCGGCTTTGTTTAATAATTTCGCTCTTTTCTATTTATTTACAGAAATCATTAACTTAATTAAACATCCCCTAATTAATTTAAGTTAAACAATTAATAAAATGAACTCCTTTGTAACTATGGAGTGTTTAAAATGTTCAAAAGTCTTTGGACCAAAATCCATCATTTTTCCACCATGATTTCCATAACACCAACCAACCATATGTATGTCCAAGAATTATTATGCATCTAATATTACCATATATGCAATATTTCAAAGCCATAAAAACACATAGGCTAAATAAAGCATATAAACACTAAATAAAGCATATAAACACAAAACACAAATCATAAATCAAGAAACATAAAGCATAAACAATTTAAATATCCATTATAACTACTCACACGAAATTTTAAGAACATGAACCATAATCATATTTTCCTACCACAAGATTGGTTGATAAAGAAAACTCTCCCTTACCTTGGTTTAAAATTCCTCAAGAGAACTTTGTGAAAGTTCTTTGTTCTTGCACCAACAAATATCCTTTTGATTCTTCAACTTTGGGATTTCTCAAGAAAATGGTTTGAGGACAATTTCTTCTCAAGAAACTTTCTACACAAGATCTTCCTAAAATGATGTTTGGATTCTAAAACTATGGATGGAACTTGGATCACAAACTTTGAAAAGAAAACTCAAGGGCTTGGCCGTGGGATTTTGAGAGAGAATGGAGAGGAAATGGTGAGGTTTTCAAGTGATGCTTACATGCTTATTTATAGGCAAAGTTTAGGACAATTTGGTAATTAAAAAGTTTATAGATAATGGCATTTTCATCCCTCCCACTTGTTTGTCCACCCACCTTGAAGCTTGTAGAAGTTTGGAGAAGCTTGGAGAAGAATACGTATTCTACGTATAAATACTAGTATGTATCGTCAAATGAAAAATAAAATACGCCTAAATTTTGTTTCATGATAAAATCCCTTAAAATGGAAAATTTCTAAATCTGTTCTGATTTGAGTTTCAGAACTCTCCTACTCCTAATAAATGGTCAAAGCATTTATGGGTCAAAATTTTAAAATTATTATTTTATTATTCGAAATACCCCTGCTTAACACATAAGGTCAGCAAAAACTAAAAATTCCCAAAAATAGAAAACTTAAGAATCTGGTCTTAGAATCAAGTTTCGTGACTTTCCCCGACCCTAATAAATAGTTAAGGTATTTACAGGCCGAAAATATAAACTTTTATTTTTATTTTCTGAAATTGGCCCGAATCGACACATAGCGTTCAAGAAAATACACTAATTTTTAATGAAGTTCAGAAAATTTCCCAAAAATCATCATAAATCACAAAAATTGAGAAAATCAATATTTCAATTAAAAATAGAAATTTCGGGGTGTTACATTGTTAGATAGCATTTATGTGTAGATTTCATCTTTCCATAATTTTTAAAATTCATTTGATACTATTTCTATTTTTTTTAGATTTTTGGAGTATCTGTTTTAGGAATTTTTAGTGTTTTAGTTGTTATTGCTTTTCTATACCTTCCTATGAGCTGTATGTTGTATGACTAGGTCTGATCCTAGTACCTTGCATTCCTTTGATCCTAAAATTGATAGAACCTTTCATACACTTCACAGAATTTATAGCATTGGTAGTAGCATTCATTGAGCTAATAGAATTACTTCTGGAATTGGAATTGAATTTGACATTGTACCTGATCTTGTTGTTGACTTTGTTAATCCTGTTGAGTCTGTTTCTGTGAGTGCTTCAATGTCTAATACTAAGTCTGTAGATTTTACTATGGCTGACAATAATAATAGAACTCTGAATGAACTTGTTGTTCCTGATGTTGCATATCACCCTTTATGCATCCAATATCCTGACCTTCATGTTGATTTTGAGCTTAAATCTGGATTAATACACTTGTTGCCCAATTTTCATGGACTTTCAGGTGAGGATCCACACAAGCACTTGAAGGAATTCCATGTGGTCTGCTCAACCATGAAACCTCATGGAATAGTTGAGGATCACATCAAGTTGCGGGCATTTCCATTTTCATTGGATGGTGCAGCCAAGGACTGGTTATATTACCTTCAACCAACCTCTATAGCATCTTGGAATGACATGAAGAGGCTGTTTCTAGATAAATTCTTCCCTGCCCCAAGAGCTGCTGCAATCAGAAAGGACATATGTGGCATAAGGCAGATGACTGGGGAGACTTTGCTTGAATACTGAGAGAGGTTCAAAAAGCTTTGCGAAAGTTGTCCTCATCACCAAATCAGTGACCAATTACTGATTCAATATTACTATGAAGGCTTGCTACCTATGGATAGAAGCATGGTTGATGCTGCTAGTGGAAGTGCCTTGGTTGACAAAACTCCTGTTGTTGCTAGGGATTTAATTGCTTATATGGCCACCAATGCCCAACAATTTGGCACTAGGGTCAATACCTCAACCATAGGAGTTAATGAGGTTCATGTTTCCCATGCTGACCAACAGAGGATGGAGCACCGAATTGATGAGTTAACCTCCTTGGTGTGGCAACTAGCCATAGGATAGCATCAAACACCTGTGGCTACAAGAGTTTGTAGCATATGTTCTAGTTCCTCTCATCCTGCAGATTTGTATCCCACATTGCAAGATGATTATGAATTTCAAGACCAATCTGTGACTGCAGCTGGTATATTTCTTGGGAAGCCACAATTCCATCAATAGCAACAACAGAAATATGATCCATTCCCCAACACTTATAACCTTGGCTGGAGGGACTATCCGAATCTAAGATATAGGAATGCATCCAATCAGCAGCCACCAAACTAGTATAGACTACCATTCAAGTAGCAAGAAAGGCCAAATCAGTTTCAGCCACATGCTGAACCAAGTAGACCACCATTCCAAGAAAAACAAGATTCTGCAGCAAATTCAAGTTTTGTAGCTAATTCAGATTCAACAAATGATCCTACAGCAGCCAAGCAGCAAACAAGATCAAACCAGAAGTTGACAGAAAATTCAGTGCAGCAGAAAAGTGAACATCCATAGAAGTCAATTTCCAACATTCCTCTTCCTTTTCCCAACCGAATAACACAGCCAAGGCATATGGTTGAGACTAACTTGGATAAGGAAATTATGGAGAATTTTCAGAAGGTTGAGGTGAATATACCTCTCTTGGAGGCAATTAAACAAATCCTCAAGTATTCCAAGTTTTTGAAAGAGATATGAACCCATAAGAGGAAGCTAAAAGGGACTGAAAAAGTGAGTATGGGGTGGAATGTCTCTGCTTTGATTCAGCCTAACCTGCCTCCCAAATGCAAAGACCTAGGCACTTTTACCATCCTTTGCACCATAGGGCACCAATAATTCACTCATGCCTTGCTAGACTTGGGATCCTCCATCAATGTAATGCCAAAGTCAGTTTACACTTCCTTGCATATGGGAGAGCTAAAGCCCACCGGTATTGTCATTCAGTTAGCAACCGGAGCATGGCTCAACCTACAGGAGTGTTGGAGGACGTTCTGGTTAGGGTAAACAATTTAATATTCCTAGCTGATTTTTATGTATTGAATATGGAAGATGAATCTGTCTCTTCTCCACCCCTATAGGTCTTAGGTAGACCATTTTTGAAAACTGCTAAAACTAAGATTGATGTGCATGCTGGTACCATTTCCATGGAATTTGGTGATGATATAATTCAGTTTAACATTTTTGATACCATCAAATACCCTTTAGAGGAACATTGTGTCTTTCATTTTGATGTCATTGATTTCTTGGTTAATGATATGTGATCAATCAATTTGAGACACTTATGTTAGCTTTGTACTAGGCTTTATTAGATGTTTATTGTGCCCAATATTAATATTTTAGATGAGTTTAATATTGTTAGGCCTCATTGGGCTTTAATGCAAATTATGAATAATTCTTGGATTTTGATGCATTTTGACCTTTCCTCCTTGGTTAGGCCATAACTTGGGACTCAGTGATCCATTTGAGGTGATCTTGGTGTTTTTGGAAATCTAAGACAAGGTTCTACAAGTTTCATGAGAACTCAAGAGCTAGATCGGACTTCTAAGGGTCCAAAACTGCCTTGTAATGCAGAGTGGGTTTACTGTCACGGGGAATCTAGGCAGTGTGCACCTATTGGACTATATAGTGGGCTATACACCTCCTCTTGGGCTGAAACTTGGCCATTGGAAAGATAAGACCCATATCTCCCACTTCACTGAAGACCATTTAGTCAATAGATGTCATTTTAGGCATGATTATGAAGCTACAAGTTGGTTTGAATTTGGAAACAAGTTCTGCCAACCTACCTTGAGGTAGGTGCAGTGTTTTTGGCATATCTGGAGTTCTAAAAGTCCAAATGGCATGATTCCAACGCCAAGATTTCAAGGAGACAACTAGCTACAACTTTCATGAAGACCTCTAAGCCAAAATGCACCGTCTATGTCATGAAAATAACCTGGAAGTCGGATAAGAGTTGCTGACTAAAAGCCACCAACCATACACCAACCCACCTACCATGCACCAACCCACCAACTATGCATCAAGCTTCCATATTTGACAATTTCCATGTTTTTACAGCTTGCATTCAGACTATTTTCAATTACAAATTGGCTTCTAGGATTAGTATAAATAGGGCCAATCTCTTTGCATTATACATCATTCAATTTTAAGTAAGTTTGAAGAAAGTTTAAGTATTTGTGAGAGTTTTCTTTCTCTTCTTCTCCATTCTCTTTACAATTTCGTTTTTGTTCTTTTATTTCTGAGTTCTTCCTTCCCATCCATGGAAGGCTAGGCTCTTATAATCAATCCAAGGGATTAGCCATCTTGATGTTTAATTTGGAGATCTTATTTTGCTTGTTCATATTTCTTAATTGTTATTCAAGTTTCTCTTCTTCCTCTTTTGATTTTTATCTAGATTGAATTGATTAATTTGATTTAGATGTTGATGGGTAATAGCTTTATTATTATGTATTCAAAGAGGATCACATAGAATAAACAATTTATTAAAGTTTTTTTATGGATTGTTTAGCTTGGTTAAATTCTGGATCTTAAGTTAATCTATGTTGGATGATGCTTACTTTATCTAACCTTGGTTAATCAAATCCTAGATGCTTATCTAGTGGAGGATTCTTTGATCATGTTAAGGCTTCTTGATGTAATCTAAGGCCAAGAACATGGTTAGTAGTTAAGTGGATTCCTTGTGATCAATGATGGATTAAACTCAAGATTAGTAAATTTCCTTGGCTTGGTTGTTTCTTTAGATTTGTTTACAACTTTAAGTTCGTACTTTTATCAATCTTGTTAATCAACAACAAAACCCCCCATTTTAATTATCTTGATCTGATTGAATCTTTGTTTTAATTGGATCCTTGAAAGACGATTCGATTCATTCTCTATACTACAAATTAGTTTGTGAACAAGTAATTTTTATTATTTGACGGGTCTTGACAACCTCTTGTCAAATTTGGCGCCGTTGCCGGGGATCCAAGACAACTATTTGATCATTTCAAGACCCCATCTAACTCTAACAATTGTGTTTGTTTTGTTTTTGAAGTTTTTTCAAGTGAAATTCGACTGAAATTGGGTAAAGGGCATCATGTCAAGAATTCAGTAAAGTATCTTTGATTGACCTGAGTTTTGGCACACTAATGGAAAACGTTATTTTGAGAAAGGCTCACTATTTACAGTGATGTCACCCTTATTTTAGCCAAATTCCATCGTTTAAACCACTTTTTCAATTTTTTAAGATTTTTTATTATTCTGTTGGATAGAATTTTGGTGTAGATTTTACCCTGTGGTGGTTCCATAATTTTTAAAATTCATTTGATACTGTTTTTATTTTTGTTTAATTTTTGGAGTATTTGTTTTAGGAATTTTTAGTGTTTTAGTTGTTATTGCTTTTCTATACCTTCTTATGAATTGTATGCTGTATGACTAGGTCTGATCCTGGTACCTTGCATTTATTTGATCCTAAAATTGATAGAACATTTCATACACTTCATAGAATTCATAAGACTGGTAGTAGCATTCATAGAGCTAATAGAATTACTTCTAGAATTGGACTTGAACTTGACATTGCACCTAATCTTGTTGACTCTTTTAACTCGTTGAGTCCGTCATTAGTACTTTAGTGTCTCGAGCATCGAGTCTCACGATTTTACTATGGCTGACTATAATAATAGGACCCTTAAGGAATTGGCTGCACCTGATGTGAATTATCAACCTTTGTGCATTCAATATCCTAAACTTAATGTTGATTTTGAGTTGAAATCTGGATTGATACACTTGCTGCCCAAGTTTCATGGTCTTGCAAGTGAAGATCCACATAAGCATTTGAAAGAGTTCTATGTTGTCTGCTCTACCATGAAATCTCATGGAATAGCTGAAGATCACATCAAGCTAAGGGCCTTTCCTTTCTCCTTGGATGGTGCTGCTAAGGATTGGTTATATTACTTACAACTTGCTGCCATCACTTCTTGGAATGACATGAAAAGACTGTTTCTAGAGAAGTTATTTCCTGCATCAAGAACTGCTGCAATAGGGAAAGATATTTGTGGCATAAGGCAAATCAGTTGTGAAACTCTCCATGAGTATTGGGAGAGATTTAAGAAATTGTGCTCGAGCTGCCCACACCATCAAATTAGTGATCAACTGCTAATCCAATACTTCTATGAAGGGTTGATGTCAATGGAAAGGAGTACGATTGATGCTGCAAGTGGTGGAGCATTGGTAGATAAAACTCCAGCAGCTACTAGAAACTTAATTGCAAACATGGCAGCAAATTCTCAGCAATTTGATAATCGAATGGGTACTGCAACCAGAGTAGCCAATGAAGTTAATACCTCTTCACATGCTGATCAACAAAGGGTGGAACATAGATTGGATGAGCTCACTTCTTTGGTCAGACAGATGGCAATGGGACAACACGAACCACCTGTGCAAACCCCTGTAAGAGTTTGTAGCATATGTTCTAGTTCCTGTCATCCCACAGATTCGTGCCCCACATTGCAAGATGATTCTGAGTTTCAAGACCAATCTGTGGCTGCACCTGGTATATTTCTTGGGAAGCCACAGTTCCATCAGCAGCAACAACAAAAATATGATCCATTCTCCAATACTTACAACCCTGGCTGGAGGGACCATCCTAATCGAAGATATGGGAATGCATCAAATCAGCAGCCACCAAACCAGTATAGACCACCATTCCAGCAGTAAGCAAGGACAAATCAGTTTCAGCCGCATGCTGGACTAAGGACAAATCAGCAGCATTCTAGCAGCAAGGTCCTGTAGTCACGAAATCTGAGCCCTCATTGGATGATTTGGTGAAACAGTTGGCCACCAATAACATCCAGTTTCAACAGAAAACTAAAACCACCATTTAGAACTTGGAGACTCAAATTGGTCAACTTGCCACATCTATTCATGAATTAAAGTCATAGGGTTTTGGCCAATTATCATCTCAAACCACTCCAAACCCTAGAGGCAATGTTAGTGCTATAGCTTTGTGTAGTGGTAAGCAAATCAATGGACCAGTGCAGCAAATAATTCCAGATTCTACCCTTGACCCAGAAAAACAAGATTCCACAGCAAATTCAAGTTCTGCAGCTAATTCAGATGCTGTAGCAGATTCAGCAGCAAATGATCCCACAACAGCCAAGCAGAAAACTAGAACAAACCAGCAGTTGACTGAAAATTCAGTACAGTAGAAAAGTGAACATCCACAAAAGTCAACTTCCAACATTCCTCTTCCTTTTCCCAACCGAATGATACAGCCGAGGCATATGGTTGAGACTGACTTGGATAAGGAAATTATGGAGACTTTTCAGAAGGTTGAGGTGATTATACCTCTCTTGGAGGCAATTAAACAAATCCCCAAGTATGCCAAGTTTTTGAAAGAGATGTGCACCCATAAGAGGAAGCTAAAGGGAACTGAAAAAGTGAGTATGGGGAGGAATGTCTCTGCTTTGATTCAGCCCAACATGCCTCCCAAATGCAAAGACCCAGGCACTTTTACCATCCCTTGCACCATAAGGCACCAACAGTTCACTCATGCCTTGCTAGACTTGGGAGCCTCCATCAATGTAATGCCAAAGTCAGTTTACACTTCCTTGCATATGGAAGAGCTAAAGTCCACTGGCATTGTCATTCAATTAGCAAACCGGAGCACTGCTCAACCTGCAGGAGTATTGGAGGACGTTCTGGTTCGGGTAAATAATTTAATATTCTCAGTTGATTTTTATGTGTTGAATATGGAAGATGAATCTGCCTCTTCCCCACCCCCATTGATCTTAGGTAGGCCACTTTTGAAAACTGCTAAAACTAAGATTGATGTGCATGCTGGTACCGTTTCCATGAAATTTGGTGAGATATCATTCAATTTAACATTTTTGATGCCATGAAATACCCTTTAGAAGATCTTTCTATTTTTCATTTTGATGTCATTGATTTACTAGTTGATGATATGCATGCTGATATGTTGGTAGAGTTCCCTGAAATTGTAGGATACATTGATAGCATAGCTTGCGATACTTGTTCTGCCTGCTTCGGACTTTCTAGTTGTAAATCCATTGCAATGTGTGCAGCCTGTGCTGAGATTTCTACATACTTCTCATGTGCTATTGTTAATTCTGCTAACATTGATGATTCTATTTCTGTTATTAATGGTAATGATGTCATTAATGATGTTGTAATTCATCCTGCTGCTAAGTGTGATTCTTTTGATTCCATAAGATATGATGATGTTGCTTTGCAAGATTGTGCACAGCTTGTAGGTATAGGTGCAGCAGGTGCAACTGCTGAGAATTTAGCAGATTTAGTTTCGGTTCCAAAACTAGTACCGTCAGTCCAGCAACCACCCTTCATTGAACTTAAGCCCATACCTAAGCATTTGACGTATGCATTCTTGGAGGAGGATGAGAAGATACAGGTGATAGTGGCCAAACACCTCCAACCAAAGCAAGAAACCAAATTATTTGAAGTCTTCAAGCAACACAAAAAGGCAATTGGTTGGACACTTGCAGACATTCCGGGTATTAACCCCTCCACATGCATGCACAGGATATTACTTGCGGAGGAAACTAAACCAGTGAGACAACCCTAGAGGAGACTGAATCCTCTCATTCTAGATGTGGTGAAGAAAGAGGTGACCAAGCTACTGCAGGCTGGCATTATCTATCCCATCTCTGACAGCAAGTGGGTGAGCCCGGTGCAAGTGGTTCCAAAGAAATCCGGAGTGACTGTCGTGGCCAACCAGAAGAATGAGCTCATTCCAACCTGAGTGCAGAATAGCTGGAGAGTTTGAATTGACTATAGACGCCTCAACCAAGCCACTCGGAAGGATCACTACCCCCTTCCGTTCATTGATCAGATGCTGGAATGGTTGGCTGGTAAGTCCCATTACTGCTTTTTGGATGGCTACATTGGATACTTCCAGATCCACATTGCACCAGAGGATCAGGAGAAGACCACATTTACCTGTCCCTTCGGCACTTTTGCTTACAGACGGATGCCTTTCGGCCTCTGCAATGCCCCTTGTACCTTCCAACGGTGCATGGTGAGCATATTTTTTGATTTCTTAAAGGAGTGCATGGAGGTATTTATGGATGACTTCACTTAGTTCTTCTTTTGATTCATGTTTAGCTAGCTTATCTAGGGTGCTGCATAGATGCATTGAGACTAACCTTGTGCTAAATTTTGAGAAATGCCATTTTATGGTAGAACATGGCATAGTTTTAGGCCATGTAGTATCCAGTAAGGGCATTGAGGTAGATCCTACCAATATTGATGTAATTACTTGTTTATCTTACCCCACATGCGTGCGGGAAGTGCGTTCTTTTCTTGGTCATGCAGGTTTCTACAGGCGCTTCATTGCCGACTTCAGTAAGATTGCCTTTCCACTTTCCCACTTACTGCAGAAAGATGTAGAGTTCAATTTTGATGACAAATGCAAGGCAGCTTTCAACCACTTGAAGCAGGCCTTGACCAAGCATTCTATCATCCACCCACCGATCGACATTGCCATTTGAGTTGATGTGTGATGCTTCTAACTATGCAGTAGGAGCAGTCTTGGCACAGAGAGTAGGGAGAGCTTCTCATGTGATATACTATGCTTTCAGAACTCTGGATGCTGCTCAGGCCAACTATACCACAACCGAAAAAGAGCTTTTAGCCATTGTTTTTGTTTTGGATAAGTTTAGATCATATTTGCTTGGTTCTAAGATTGTTGTGTTTACTGATCATGCAGCTTTAAAGTTCCTTTTGAAGAAGCCAGAGGCAAAGCCCTGACTAATAAGGTGGATGCTACTGCCCCAAGAGTTTCATATAGAGATCCATGACAAGAATGGAGCAGAGAACCTACTGGCAGATCACTTGAGCCGCATTGAGAGGGCTTCAGATCCCTTCCCTATACACAACTCCTTCCCAAATGAGCAGCTTCTGCAATTGCAAGGTAAGAACACCTCCCATTGGTTTGCAGATATGGTTAATTTCTTGTTTGCTGGTGTTCTTTGTAAGACCCATTAGTTGTTATGTTGTTTAGCGACTGATAAGTCTTACGTGGAATATATAACTATAGAAAATTCGGCAGCGTTTCCCTCGTTTTTTGAACATTACCACATGACATAAACATAAGCAGCGGATTCCCAACAATCATTTCAAACCAACCAGAGTACATATATTATATATATACGCATACACATAAATCACCAAGAGATCTCAGATCTCAACCAAAATATTATCAGAGTACGCAATGTTATACAAGTGTAATCTAAACACTATCCTGACTGAGCACACTAAACATATACAGAACTGAGTACATCAATAGTAGTATTTAGTTCCCTGTCATATCTACATCAGAATAATATAATACACATCCTATTATAGTTATATCACGGAGCTTAACTCTACCAAAATACCAAATCTAAAAATAAAGCAACAGAATCCTCCGTACTTAACCCGTAGAGGGTCAAAGGTGTTCCTGCGAATCTGAGAAAGAGGTGGTGAGAACAACTTTCCAGTGAATATGAATAACTTGCAGATAAAGTATGCATGTGAGTATAGAGCAAGTATAACACAATTCACTATATACAAGTAACACCAACCAATCAATGCAATGAATGAGTGCACATGATGTTCACACCTTTTATTCACACTTTTTCTTTCTCCACTCCTCTTGTTGTGCACTAACCCCTTTCGGTTAGGCCCTCGCAATATGCATATGCAATGTGTTATGCCATTACATTTCCATCTAGCTTATAAGCTAGGCACCCCTCATTCTTGTACACTAACCCCTTCCGGTTAGGCCATCTCGCTATGCAATGCAATTAATCATGCCACTGGATTTCCATCTAGCTCCGTAAGCTAGGCACCCCTCATTTTTGTACACTAACCCCTTCCGGTTAGGCCACCTCGCTATGCAATGCAATGTTCTCATACTCATATCATGCTTATTCATAATAACATAATAACATCACACATAACGAACTCAAGCATATACAAAACATAACCATTATGCTCAATTCTATCAAGCATTCTTACTTAGCTACACATCTCATTATAGTGCTAAGTCATCCTTAATCCTAAACACAGCATATGGTATCATGACCCTAGACATATGCACCATAACAACACAAGCTGAGTCAACCACGGCCAAGGTGTGGTGGTAACCACGGCCACGGATCAGGAAAATAGAAACTCAACAAATTAGAAACAGAGACAACCACGGCCTGCCCCTGGTTGGGACCATGCCCGTGGTTTGGACCACGGCCAGGGTGTGGTGGCAACCACGCCCATGGTCTGGTATCAATACACAACATTATATTTTCCAGAGACAACCACGGCCAACCCGTGGTGGTGGCCACGGCCGTGGTTGGCCATGAGACACCATATTTCCATTTCCAGAGACAACCACGGCCAGACCGTGGTGGAGGCCAAGGCTGTGGTTTGGAATCTGGGCAGGAATAGTGCCACGCCCAACTTCAAACCAAAACCCTAAATTCCCTATGGGATCATGTCCTCAAATCCATCAAAATACACTAAACATATCATTCACTTTCATATACCTAAATCCTTGGAAACATGTAACAAAACACATCCAACCTTAAGCATAGGTGAAAACCTAGATTCAAGCCTAATCCTACATCATACACTTTCACTCTAAGAACATCATACAATAATACAAGTAAATCCATACTCACCTTAAAGTGCTCTAAACTTGATTCCAAGATGGGATTGGTGGTCAAGGCAACCTTCCCTTCAACTTCCTTCAAAACACTCAATCAAAACAACCAACTTTTAGACATGGGTGTTCTTGATTCTTAGAGATAAAAATGAGTTTCTCAAGAAACTAATACCATAGGGTTGAAGAAGAGATCATAGTGATCAATAACCATCAAAGGACCTAAGCCAAAAGATGCATAAAAATACTTACTTTTGGACCTTGAACTCTTGAAGCAAGCTTAGCTATGGAGAACTTAGAAATTTGGAGAAGATGAGCCCTTTGGCTCTCCCTAGGCTGGCCGGTCCACTTAAGCAAGAGGGAGGGGGTGTGAATTATCCATTTTGCCCCTCACTCAAATGACGAATAACAAATTTGCCATTGAGGGTGTAAAAAGACCAAAATACCCTTGTGATTTCTAAGAATTCCCAATAGGTCCTGAAGAAAATTTAATTTACCAGTAGGTCCTAACTTAGCCAGAGTAAATATAAGAGTTTAGACTTCACCTATTTCTTCCTTAGGTTCTACCGAGTTCACCGGTATAGCAGAATCTCAAATTAATTATTCTAACTCAATCTATCACCATTTCAGTAACAAAATATACAACTCATCCATAGAATTTAACTAAGTCATAACATATCAAATTTAGGGATGTTACATTCTTCCTGCATGTTTTACTAGAGCTCAATCTGATAAATTGAAAAGTGAGTATAAGTACTATGTATGGGATGATCCTTATATGTGGAAGCTTTGTAGTGACTAGATTATTAGAAGGTGTGTCTTTGATCATAAGTTTCATTCCATTCTTAGCTTTTGTCATACATTTGCATGTGGTGGGCACTTTGGCTCCGAACGTACAACTAAGAAGGTTTTGGACTCTGGGTTGTATTGGCCTACCCTATTTCATGATGTATATTTGTTTTGTAAGTCTTGTGAATAGTGCCAGAGAACAGGGACAATTTCACACAGGAATGAGATACCTTAACAGCCTGTGCTGTCTTGTGAGATCTTTGATGTTTGGGGTATTGATTTCATGGGCCCTTTCCCTATTTCCTTTGGTTTAATTTATATTTTGTTGATTGTTGATTATGTATCCAAATGGGTGGAGGCAAAAGCCACTCAGACTGATGATTCCAAAGTTGTTGTGGACTTTGTCAGATCACAGATTTTCTGCAGGTTTGGAATCCTAAGGGCCATTATTAGTGATAAGGGTTCACACTTTTGTAACCGGAGAATAGAGGCTTTGATGAGAAAGTACAACGCGTTGCACAAGGTTTCTACACCTTATCACCCCCAGACAAACGGGCAAGTTGAGGTCTCACACCGAGAGATCAAGCACATACTTGAGAAGACAGTCCAACCTAATAGGAAGGACTGGAGCCTGAGACTTGAGGATGCTATGTGAGCCTACCGAACTGCCTACAAGACACCAATAGGGATGTCCCTATACCGGATTGTCTTTGGGAAGGCGTGCCACTTTCCGGTGGAAATTGAGCATAAATCCTATTGGGTGGTAAAACAATGTAACCTTGACTTGAGTCAAGCCAAATCTCAAAGGAAGCTCCAACTTCAGGAACTTGAGGAGCTTCGATTAGAAGCGTATAAGAACTCCCAAATCTACAAGGAGAAGGCCAAACTCCTTCATGACAAGATATTGGTATGAAAGGAGTTCACCATTGGTCAAAAAGTCCTTCTCTACAACTCTCGCCTCAAACTTATGCCCGGTAAGCTTCGTTCTAGGTGGCTTGGACCTTTCATTGTTATTAATGTTTTTCCTCATAGTGCAGTAGAAATTACGAGTGAAGTCACCAACAAAGTGTTCAAAGTTAATGGTCATAGCCTCAAGAATTTTTATGAAGGAGCTCAAGAGAACCTTGTGGAGGAAGTTCAACTGCAGGAGGCCCTCTACCATGACTGATCACTACTTTGTTGAAAAAAAAAAAATTTAAGCCACGTTTAAGGTCAATGGCCAGAAATTGAATCATTATTGGGGAGGACCCATCGATCGTGCAAAATCTTCAATCACGCTGGCTAATGACATTAAAAGTAGCGCTTCTTGGGAGGCAACCCAAGTTTTCTAACTCTTTCATCTTTCAAACTTTGACTTATTTACTATCACAAGAATTGAGACAGAAAATCAGTGCCAAGCGAGAAAATCTATCAAAGTTTGATTTTTCTGTCTTAATTTGGTTTGTTTTTCTTTGACAGATGATTTTTCACTGGTTAAATGGCGGATAACGGTACTCCGTGAAAATCTTTTTTAGTCCCTTCAGTTATCCATAAACACTGAAATCTGTATATAATTTTACTCAATTTTTTTTCTTTCTTTCAAAATGGATAATCAGCTTGTTAACCTCTGCAAGCAATTCCCTTCTCTCCCTCAAAATGCTTTAACTAACATTATTGTGCAAGGTTTGAGAGATTAAGGATGCTTATGCACAAAGGCATCCCTACGGATATATGCTGGTTGTTTGAAGCAAAGATCCGAATCACAAGGGAATTTTCTGATGCTCTTGTTTCATATATGCCAGGGCTAGGCAAAAGTTCATATGCAAAGAAGAGAAGAGCAATAAGGTTACGAGTCTGCTATAAATGTGCAAGATGGATCTGTAACACAAAATGCAGATCAATTGGAATGACGTCTATAAATCGACTTGATGAAATTCACTTCATTAAGGATGACTTGAGTAAGGAGTCTTTAGATAACATTCTATTGACTCTTGAGACGCATCTTAGTGGAGATATGCAGAGAGTACTTCTCGATTTATGACCAATATTCTAAGATGAACATGAGCGTTATAGTCTAGGGAATCTGACTCAAAAAGACTCTGTTTGCCAATTTTTAAGAAAATTGGATGGGAAACTGACCATCGGCCCATAAAGAGCATTCAAGCCGTTACTGGACGTAAAACTAGAGGAAAACGTGAGCCACAATCACACCTCTTGTAAGTATTATTTTTCTTTTTCTTCTTCTTTTTTCTTCATGTTCATAAAAAAAATTTAAAAAAAAAATATTAGCCGTATTTTTTTAAAATATGCATTGCGTATTTTCAGACTTCTTCTGACACATATAGATTAGTCTTTTATCCTTGTCATATAGCTATTATCATTGATGTGCTTATTTTCAAACTTTCTTGACACACGGATCTACCCCTCCTTTATAAGTGTAATTATTACACTTTGAGTTTTAATTCCTTTAAATAATGCATTTTGCTCTCTTCAGATCATAAGGTGAGAGTACCAAAAAAAAGAAAGAAAAAAAAATAAAATGGAAGTCACATCAGTTCGTCGGATCAAGAGTGTTTGTGTCTTTTGTGGATCTAATCTTGGGAATGATAAAAAGTTTGTAAATATTGCAAACCATCTTGGTCGAGTGCTAGCTGAGAGAGAAATCCATTTGGTTTACGGAGGAGGTAGTCTTGGGTTAATGGGTTGTGTAGCCACTGCTGCACATTTAGGAGGTGGCAAAGTCCTTGGTGTCATCCTAGTCCTTTAGCTATTGGCAATCCCACTGGAAAAACAATAGGGCATGAAGTAATGGTATCTTGCATGCACCAACGCATGTACATTATGATAGCAAATGCTGATGCCTTTATTGCCCTACCTGGTGGTTTTGGAACTTTGGAAGAGCTCTTCCAAATTACATCCTGATCACAACTGAACTTTCACCAAAAACCCATAGGTATATTAAATATTAATGGTTTTTATGACAGTTTATTTTGTTTTCTTGATCATGTTGTGGAATAAAGGTTCATCTCACAAGCAACACGTCAAATTCTTGAAACTGCTGCAACCCCCGAACAATTGCTTGATCAACTACATGAATTTGTACCACAACGTTATCCAGCAATGTCTTCACTGAATTGGGAACAAGGCAGTAGCAACAAAAAGCAAAAACTTGATTTGACTTTGTCCGTGTGAATTTTTGTTTTCTCTTATGGTTTTAGTTTTTTGTAATTTTTCTTACTTCAGGCCCGATTTGCAATTTTCTTGTAAGATCATCTACACTCTGCCTATCTTTATTTTGACATTGGGGACAATGTCTTAAATTAGTTGACAATACCATGTACACAGTTTAGTTTAAAAAAAAAACTAACCAGCTAATCTTTATTGTTACTAGCTTATTAGATGTATGATGGCAGAGTAAAGAGTAGTTTTGCTCTTGAGACGCATCTTAACTTGCATTTCATAGTATGTCTTAAATTATTTTGTTCTTGCATATTAATAAAAAAATTCATTTTGATCTTTTCAATTAATTTTAATGCAAGCATGTGCTGAATTTGAGCTTAATTGATAATAAAAGTATGCAAAATAGTTTATAGCTGAATCATTTTCATGATACACATGTGTATATGACTGTGGATATTAAGAAGAAAGCATGGTTGAATTGAGTGAATGTTCCATACCTTTGTGAGTTTTAGGCTTTTCCAAGTTTGATACTTACACTTGGTTTATTTTCTTTCATGAGTGATGTCAATTATGAATTTATTTTCTAGAACTTGCATTGAATCGATTTGGGATTACATTGGTCTGTATGTTGCATGAAAATGACAGAGGCATTTTTCTTGACTTAGCTACTTTGGCCAAATAAACCTACCTTACATTTATCCCATTGTTAACCCCCTCTGAGCCTACTTGCCCATTCTTTGTTCTTAGCTCATTACAAGCCTTGAGTGAAAAACCATGTTTTACCTCACCTTAGGGAATATGAGAGCATTGATTTTCCTATTGGAGGAGTTATTTTGCTTACAATGATTTAAATGTGGGGGAATTGGTGTGTTGATGCGAAATGTTTGGTCAAAACAAAAAAAAACAAAAATAAAAAAGAAAATAAAGCCAAAAGGTTGTAAAAGAAAAAAATAGAAAAAAAAAGGAATGAATGTGAGAAGAGAATGAGCATTTTATGGTTTTGGGTAAAATTTTATGCTTTCTACTTGAGTTACTCCCCAATGCTCTTTTATTCTCTTTTGTTTTAACCTGCTATTATCCATATTGTTCCCTTCCTTCACCTTCTAGCCATTACAACCTTTTTGAAAGACCTCTTGATTTTTGCAATTTATTTGATCTAAGTAGTGGAGAATTGATGTATATGCAAGCCTATGGTAAAATTCTTTCATAATTTGACTGAGTTGAGCGCAAATAGTTAACCTAAACACCTTGTGTGATTTGAGTGTCACTTGTGAGGAATTCTACTCAATTTGAACATGCATATTTCTAATTAAAGCATGATTATGCGATACTTTATTCTCAATTAGTTTGATTCAACTATTCGTTGTTAAGCATACTTGACTTATTAGTTATGGATTAAATTTGATACAATGCTTGTATTTAAAAATTAGTTGAATTGATTAAATAAAGTATTACATGTTTGTGGATATCTTCCTGGTAAACCATCACGAGACTATAACTCATCCACTAGGGACACCTAGGGCTTTAAAGGCTTGTGGCATATTGTCACGGCCTGACTTCTTGGACACTCTTGGAGTTTAATTTTTCTCATAAAAGCTTGATGCCTAGATAATTCTAGATCTCTGGAGAAGAATCTAGAAGACTCCAGAATGTTCTAGAACCTTGAAGAACATTCTAGAATACTCTAGAACGTTCTAGAACCATGAAGAATATTCTAGAACTCTTTGGAAGACTCTAGAATCTTATGGAAGGTTCTAGAAGACTCTAGACACCAAGAGAGACCTAGAAGTCTCTAGACTCTTGGAGAAAACTCCAAGACTCTCTAGAAAGCTCTATGTAAAATATCTTAGAGTAAGGAGGTGGGAAGGTTCTAGAACCTCATCCCCACCGTACACTTGGCTTAATCTCTACCGTCCATTAAGGAGGTAGAACTACTATAAATAGGTGAAGCTTTCCTAGTGTTAGGCATAGAGATTGATAGAGAGTGATAGAGGCATAGAGTGAGAGATTGTAAGAAACTCTTGTACAAAACGTTCTTTATCAATACAAATTCTCTTTCAAGTACTTCCTGCACAATCTTGCTTCTTTAGTCACAAATTCCTACTTGGTGAGAGCGAGGCTGACTTGGTCTTTGCTCAAAAGGTTGAGAAAGTGCCAAGTGCCAGCACGGTTGCGTTGGAGTGTGTCCAAGGCCGTAACAACGTGGTATCCGAGCAAGGTTCGTGAAGGGGCGAATACTGACTCAGTAGGAAATGTCTAATGAGATTGAGGAGCACGTCAAGGTTCCGAGAGGGAGGGATACTATTATTCCTCCTAGTGGTGGCAGGAAGACACGAGGGTCTAGCAAGCTAAGGGGAGAAGACATCACACCCTTAGAAGAGAAGTTATCCTTGCTAGAGAATGCCCTTAGCGCCATAGACGTGAGGGTTCAAAAGGTTGAGCATGACAAGGAGACATTGGAGTCTCATGTCTTGGGGCAATTCGACCTTCTGAAGGAGGATGTCTTGAGTACTCAAAAGGGTGAAGAAGAGAGGGAAGAATGCCTCGACACCCTTGAGAGCAAACTCGAGATTGTCATGAAACAACTCAAAGAACTCAAGACATCTCTTGAGGAGGTAAAGGCGTGTCCTACTGGGATCGCAAGCTCAAGTGGAGTACGGGATACTCTAAGAATCGACCTTCCTAAGCCAAAGGAGTTCAAGGGCGTAAGGGACGCCAGAGAGGTGGAGAACTTCTTGTGGCAGATGGAGAGGTACTTCGAATGCCTGAAGGTTGAGGATGAGCAGATGAAGGTACGTACCGTTTCCCTCTACCTCACTGATAATGCAACTTTATGGTGGCGAAGGAAGCATGCCGATATGGAGAAAGGCCTATACACCATAGCCACATGGGATGATTTCAAGAAGGAGTTGAAGAAGCAATTCTTCCCTGAAAATGTGGTATATGAGGCAAGAAAGAAGTTGCGAGAACTTAAACACAAGACCACGATAAGTGACAATGTTAGGGAATTCACCACTCTTACACTTCAAATCCCTAACTTAGCCACTGAAGATGCTCTTTTCTTCTTCATTGATGGACTTCAGTCTTGGGCAAAGCAAGAGTTACAACGAAGAGGAGTGAAAGATGTGGATGAAGCCATTGCCGTGGCCGAGTCACTCACTGAGTATCAACGAGGTGAGTCCAAAACTAAACCCTCTTCTAAATTTAATACTAGCAAAGGAGGGGGAGAAAAAGGGAAAGGTACTTCCAAGAAGGAGAACAAGTATTCTTCAAAGAAAGAGTACGAGGAGAAAAAGAAGGCCTTTGTGCCTAGAAGTGGCTACTTTGTGTGTAAAGGGCCACATCAAATGAAGGATTGTCCCAAGTTAGGGACATTAGCATCTATTGCGGAGGAGCCAGAGTCCCAATCTCATGAGGTCGAGCATGTGGGATCTCTCCAACTTTTAAATGCCCTAAAGGCAAAAGAGCCTCCACAACCAAATAAGAGAAATGGGTTGATGTATGTTAAAGCCTTACTAAATGGGAAGCTGGTGGAAGCCATGATTGACACTCGAGCTACCCATAACTTCATCACACCCAAAGAAGTTGAGAGGATAGGGTTGAAAATTTCCAAGGGAGTAGAAAAAACAGTCAACACCAAGGGCTTACCCCTTGCCGAAGTGGCTAAAGGAGTAGAGTTTACTCTTGGCTCTTGGAAGGGAGTTGTGGATTTCTCCATTGCGAGCATGGATGACTTCAAGATAGTATTGGGCATGGATTTCCTAAGGAAAGTGAATGTGGTACCTATGCCATTCTGTGACACTGTGTGCATCATGGAGAAAGGGCCTCCGTGTATGGTTTCCACATCTTCTAAACCCAAAGAAATCCAAATTATGTCTGCCATGCAAGCCAAGAAGGGACTCAAGAAGGGTGAACTCACCTATTTGGCTACACTTAAGGAGGAGTCCATAAAGGAGGAAAAAGATCTACCAGCTATGATCGAGGAAGTCCTTAAGGAAAATGAGGACATCATGCCGCTCGAGTTACCGAGGCAACTTCCACCAAGAAGGATGGTAGATCATAAGATCGAGTTGGAGTTGGGAGCAAAAGCACCTGCCATGGCGCCTTATAGGATGGCACCGCCAAAGTTGGAAGAGTTGAGAAGACAACTTAAAGATTTACTTGATGTAGGGCACATACGACGCTCTAAAGCACCTTTTGGCGCACCAGTTTTATTTCAAAAGAAGCACGATGGATTGTTGAGGTTATGCATCGACTATCGGGCACTCAACAAGGTAACAATAAAAAACAAGTACCTCATTCCTTTGATAGCTGATCTGTTTGATAAACTTGGAAAAGCCAAGTGGTTTACAAAGTTAGACTTAAGGTCAGGTTATCACCAAGTGAGGATCGCTGATGGTGATGAACAAAAAACCACTTGTGTGACTAGATATGGGTCTTATGAATGGTTGGTGATGCCTTTCGGCCTAACCAACGCGCCAGCCACATTTTGGACCTTGATGAATGAGATCTTCCATCCTTATCTTGATCGGTTCGTAGTGGTGTACTTGGATGACATTGTCATCTATAGTAACACTCTAGAGGAACATGTGGAGCACCTTCGAACCGTATTCAAGACATTGAGGAAAAATAACTTATATGTCAAGAAGGAAAAATGCTCATTTGCCAAGAATGAGGTACACTTCTTAGGGCACATCATCAAGGATGGGACCCTAACGATGGATGAAGCAAAGGTAAAGGCTATCAAGGAGTGGGAGCCCCCAACTAAGGTCTCTGAATTGAGATCCTTTCTTGGGCTGGTGAATTACTATAGGCGGTTCATCCAAGGGTATTCTGCAAAAGCAGCACCTCTCACGGATCTTCTTAAGAAGAACCATGCATGGGAGTGGAATGAGAAGTGCCAAAAAGCCTTTGACGGGTTAAAGGTTGCAGTGGTGAAGGAACCTGTGTTGGCTCTTCCAGATCACTCAAAATTGTTCGAGGTACACACAGATGCTTCTGACTTTGCAATAGGAGGGGTCCTAATGCAAGAGGGACATCCTATAGCATATGAAAGCCGTAAGTTGAATGAGACAGAGCGACGATACACAGTGCAAGAAAAGGAGATGACAGCAGTAGTGCATTGTCTAAGGACTTGGAGTCATTACTTGTTGGGATCACACTTCGTCATCAAGACAGACAATGTGGCTACAAGTTATTTCCAAACTCAAAAGAAGTTAACCCCCAAGCAAGCAAGGTGGCAAGACTTCTTGGCGGAGTTCGACTTCAAGTTAGAGTATAAACCAGGGAAGGCGAATGTTGTAGCCAATGCGCTAAGTCGCAAAGCAGAATTGGCTGCCATCTCTGAGGTCAAGGGAGACATCATAGATCTCATAAGGAAGGGTTAGATCATGATTCCTTGGCTAACCAACTTATTGAGCTAACTAGAGAAGGTAAGACTAAGAGGTTTTGGTTAGAGGATGGCCTTCTCTATACAAAAGGGAAGAGACTTTATGTTCCTAAATGGAACAACTTGAGGAGAAGCCTCATAAGGGAGTGTCACGATACTAAGTGGGCTGGTCATCCGGGGCAACGATGCACATTGGCAATACTTGATTCAGCCTACTATTAGCCACAAATGCGAGAAGAAGTGGAAAGCTATGTGAAGACTTGTCTAGTGTGTCAACAAGACAAGGTAGAGAATAAGGCTCCAAGTAGATTGTTAGAGCCTCTACCTACACCAGAGCATCCATGGGAGAGCATCTCCATGGACTTCATCTCCGCACTCCTAAAGTCCGAGGGGTTTGGATCCATCATGGTAGTGGTGGACAGGTTCTCGAAGTATGCCGCCACCTTTATACTTACCCCCAAGGATTGCACTGCTGAAGAGGCGGCACGCTTATTCTTTAAGAACATTGTGAAGTATTAGGGGTTACCTAGAATGGTCATTAGTGATAGGGATCCCCGCTTCACTGGCCGCCTATGGACGGAGCTATTCAGGCTCCTAGGATCAGAACTACACTTCTCCACAAGCTTCCACCCACAAACTGATGGACAAACTGAAAGGGTGAATGCATTGTTGGAGTGCTACCTGAGGCACTTTGTGAGTGCTAACCAAAATGACTAGGCAAAGCTCTTAGATGTGGCACAATTCTCCTACAACTTGCAAAAGAGCGAGTCCACAGGCAAAAGTCCTTTTGAGATCGTGACCGGGCAACAACCACTTACACCACACACTCTTGCTACCTCATATACAGGAAAGAGCCCTGGGCATATCACATGCCTAAGTCTTGGAAAGAGCGAGCTAATGTAACACTTTCTTACCTAGACAAGGCCGCAAAGAGAATGAAGAAATGGGCAGACAGGAAGAGGCGACCAGCTAGCTATCAATTGGGTGATATGGTCATGGTGAAGCTTCTTCCCCAACAATTCAAGGCCTTCCGGAAAGTTCACAAAGGGTTGATTCGCAAGTATGAAGAGCCATTTGAAGTTATTGGGCAAGTAGGAAAGGTTTCCTACAAACTCAAACTTCCTCTAAGTATGAAGATCCACCCAATCTTCCATGTATCTATGCTCAAACCTTATCACGAGGACAAGGAGGATCAAACTAGAGGCGACTCAAGGCGAGCTCCACCTGTGGTTATTAAATCGTTTGACAAAGACGTGGAAGAGGTACTAGCTGATCGAGTCGTGAGAAGGAGAGGGGTACCACCAAGTACCCAATACTTGATCAAATGGAAGGGATTGCCAGATAGTGAGAAAAGCTGGGAAACACAAGAAGACCTTTGGCAATTCCAAGACCTCTTGAAGCTCTACCATGACATGAACGCGACGAGGACGTCTGCGTTATAGGTGGGGGAGAGTGTCATGACCTGACTCTTGGACACTCTTGGAGTTTAATTTTTCTCATAAAAGCTTGATGCCTAGATAATTCTAGATCTCTGGAGAAGAATCTAGAAGACTTCAGAATGTTCTAGAACCTTGAAGAACATTCTAGAATACTCTAGAACGTTCTAGAACTATGAAGAATATTCTAGAACTCTTTGGAAGACTCTAGAATCTTATGGAAGGTTCTAGAAGACTCTAGACACCAAGAGAGACCTAGAAGTCTCTAGACTCTTGGAGAAAACTCCAAGACTCTCTAGAAAGCTCTATGTAAAATATCTTAGAGTAAGGAGGTGGGAAGGTTCTAGAACCTCATCCCCACCGTACACTTGGCTTAATCTCTACCATCCATTAAGGAGGTAGAACTACTATAAATAGGTGAAGCTTTCCTAGTGTTAGGCATAGAGATTGATAGAGATTGATAGAGAGTGATAGAGGCATAGAGTGAGAGATTGTAAGAAACTCTTGTACAAAACATTCTTTATCAATACAAGTTCTCTTTCAAGTACTTCCTGCACAATCTTACTTCTTTAGTCACAAATTCCTACTTGGTGAGAGCGAGGCTGACTTGGTCTTTGCTCAAAAGGTTGAGAAAGTGCCAAGTGCCGGCACGGTTGCGTTGGAGTGTGTCCAAGGCCATGACAGTATGCTAAGTGCCATCGTGTTTTCCTACGAAAGTGGATTAGATTAGGTATAATTAGTTTTTATGCTTTTAGTTTAATGATATGATGTTTCTTGTTTTTCTTTAGTTTTATTCTTATCTGTTTTGCCTAGCAGTGCAAAAGCTTAAGTGTGGGGGAATTTAATCAATCAATTTGAGACACTTATGTTAGCTTTGTACTAGGCTTTATTAGATGTTTATTGTACCCAATATTAGTATTTTAGATGAGTTTAATGTTGTTGGGCCTCATTGGGCTTTAATGCAAATTATGAATAATTCTTGGATTTTGATGCATTTTGACCTTTCCTCCTTGGTTAGGCCATAACTTGGGACTCATAGATCTATTTGAGGTGATCTTGGTGTCTTTAGAAAGCTAAGACAAGGATCTACAAGTTTCATGAAGAATTCAAGAGCTGGATCGGAATTCTAAGGGTCCAAAATATCCCTGCAATGCAGAGTGAGTTTGCTATCACGGAAATCTAGGTAGTGTGCACATATTGGCCTATATAGTGGGCTATAGGCCTTCTCTTGGGCTGAAACTTGGCCATTGGAAAGATAAGACCCATATCGCCAACTTCACTGAAGACCATTTAGTCAATAGATGTCGTTTTAGGTATGATTATGAAGCTACAAGTTGGTTTGAATTTGGAAACACATTCTGCCAACCTATCTTGAGGTAGGTGTAGTGTTTTTGGCATATTTGGAGTTCTAAAAGTCCAAATGACATGATTCTAACTCCAAAATTTCAATAAGACAACTAGCTACAACTTTCATGAGACTGCCAAGCCAAAATGCACCGTCTAGGTCATGAAAATTAAGCTGGAATTCAGATAAGAGTTGCTGACTAAAACCCACCAAGCATACACCAACCCACCTAGCATGCATCAAGCTTCCATATTTGACAATTTCCATGTTTTTACAGCTTGCATTCAGATTTTTTTCAATTTCAAATTGGCTTCTAGGATTAGTATATATAGAGCCAATCTCTTTGTATTATACATCATTCAATTTTAAGTAAGTTTGAAGAAAGTTTGAGTATTTGTGAGAGTTTTCTTTCTCTTCTTCTCCATTCTCTTTACAATTTCATTTTTGTTCTTTTATTTCTGAGTTCTTCCTTCCCATCCATGGAAGGCTAGGCTCTTATAATCAATCCAAGGGATTAGCCATCTTGATGTTTAATTTGGAGATCTTGTTTCGCTTGTTCATATTGCTTAATTGTTATTCAAGTTTCTCTTCTTCCTCTTTTGATTGTTATCTAGATTAAATTGCTTAATTTGATTTAGATGTTGATGTGATAATAGCTTTATTATCATGTATTCAAAGAGGATCACAAAGACTAAACAATATATTAAAGCTTTTTGATGGATTGTTTAGATTGGTTAAATTTTGGATCGTAAGTTATCTATGTTGGATGGTGCTTACTTTATCTAACCTTGGTTAACCAAATCCTAGATGCTTATCTAGTAGAGGATTCATGGATCATGTTAAGGCTTCTTGATGTGATCTAAGGCCAAGAACATGGTTAGCAATTAAGTAGATTCCTTGTCATAAATGATAGATTAAACTCAAGATCGGTAAATTTCCTTGGATTGGTTGTTTCTTTAGATTTGTTTACAACTTTAAGTTTCGTACTTTTATCAATCTTGTTAATCAACAACAAAACCTCCCATTTTAATTATCTTGATCTGATTGAATCTTTGTTTTTATTGGATCCTTGAAAGACGATTCGGTTCATTCTCTATACTACAAATTAGTTTGTGAACCGGTATTTATTTGACGGGTCTCGACAACCTCTTGTCAGCTGGTAAGTCCCATTACTGCTTTTTGGATGGCTACACTGGATACTTCCAGATCCACATTGCACCAAAGGATCAGGAGAACACCACATTTACCTGTCCCTTCGGCACCTTTGCTTACAGATGGATGCCCTTTGAACTCTGCAATGCCCCTGGTACCTTCAAACGGTGCATGGTGAGCATATTTTCTGATTTATGAGAGGAGTGCATGGAGGTATTTATAGATGTCTTCACTGCCTATGGTTCTTCTTTTGATTCATGTTTAGCTAGCTTATCTAGGGTGCTGCATAGATGCATTGAGACTGACCTTGTGCTTAATTTTGAGAAATGCCATTTTATGGTAGAATATGGTATAGTTTTAGGCCATGTAGTATCCAGTAAGGGCATTGAGGTAGATCCTGCTATGATCGATGTAATTACTTGTTTATCTTACCCCACATGCGTGCAGGAAGTGCGTTATTTTCTTGGTCATGCAGGTTTCTACAGGCGCTTCATTGCAAACTTTAGCAATGAAGGTTTCCATTTTGATGACAAATGCAAGGCAACTTTCAAACACTTGAAGCAACCCTTGACCAGTACCCTTATCATCCAGCCACCTGACTGGACATTGCCATTTGAGCTGATGTGTGATGCTTCTAACTATGTAGTAGGAGCAGTCTTGGCACAGAGAGTGGGGAGAGCTTCTCATGTGATATACTATGTGTAAGACCTATTATTACTACATCATTTACCAACTCATAAGTCTTACGTGGAATTTTTTTTTATATAGAAAATTCAGCAAAGTTTCCTTTGTTTCTCGTATGTTACTAAACAACATAAAATAAACAGCAGATTCCAATCAATCATTTCAAACCAACCAGAATATATATATATATATATATATGTACACAGATCTCCTGTTGGAACCAAAGAATCTTATGAAATTAAGTTTGGAACCAATTTATTTAAAGAATTATTACCCCATAAAGTTTTGAAGATAACATAAGTTTTAATTGAATAAGTAAATAAACTCACGTAACTTGTTTTTGAACTGTTTCAAAAAGAAAACAAAGTGTTAACAAACAGTTACTTATGTGCGTTCATTCCTAGTTGAGCTAAAGGAAACTAAGTATGTGTCTAATACCTTTTAAACTGTTTTACAAGTTTTATTATATTGGATCGTCCAATGTTTTCCTTACTAAGCTCAGGTTCTAAATATTCGTCCAAAGCCAAAGTTCAAATGTGAAGAAACTGTTCATTATTAAATGCTGAGAAGAACTCTGACAGATTATGACATCAAAAGAAGTCAACTGAGCCGCTTTTTGCTGACACTACTAACAACTACAAAGACCAGCAAATAAGGAACTTTCTGCGGTCTCAGACAAATCAGGACTTAGTTATCACATGATTGGAAATCCCTGATAATCAAAGTCACATTTCAAAAGAGGCTCAAAACGATATCAGTCTATGCATTTAATACTACTCATAACGGTAATAAATGTTTCCGTTGGACGACGAAGCATATGAAGACTGCTCAAATTGCTCTCTTTTAAAAAGGGAGAAGCAGTGCTTGTTGAATGTGACGTTCAAGAAGTGTAAAAAGATCAAAAAGCTTTATCTCTTCTAAGAATTCATATACTTGTAAAAAGTTCAAGTCTTGAGATTCATTGTCTATCCTCATCTCTAGTGAGTTTCAAACTCAAGCATCTTCGTCATCTTCTTTTATTCAATTCAGTTGTGTAAGCCTGAAGAGGCTGGGTATAAAAGAATACTGGTGTGTTTGAACCTAAAGAGGTTGAGAATACTTGTGTACCTAAAGAGGTGAATAATACTTGTAATCTTGTAAAAGGGTAGTGGAAAATCCTTCTGGTTGAAGAGACTGGAAGTAGCTCTCGGTTTGTGAGAGTGAACCAGGATAAAATATCTGGTGTAAGCTTCTCTTCCCTACTTGTGTGTTTTATTTATTCACTAACCTCTGGGGATTGCCATTGTGTTTTTTTAACAAAAGTTTTTAAGTTAAATCTTAGAACTTCTTAACTGCGTCCAAAAAGAAAATTCTTACAAACCTTTTAGAGTCCAATAGGACTGAGAAGCCTTTTTATTCGTCCATTGCTTGTTATCTTGTAGCCTTCTTGTTCAAACTGTTAGTTGAAGAAAAACTTTCAAAATCATTAAAAGGGTTAAGAAACACAATTCAACCCCCCTTCTTGTGTTTCACTTAGTTATTTCAATTGGTATCAGAGCTTAGCCTCTTGGGTTGAGCATCTAACAGTGCAAAGGAAAAGATCCAGTACACCCTTAAATGGAGAACGAAGGACAAGCTGTGAACAGACCACCTCTATTCAATCGAAACGACTATGATTATTGGAAGAAGAGGATGATCGCATTTTTTTATGCACAAAATATGGACATTTGGGACCTAGTCCAAAATGGCTATCAAATACCTACCAACGCAGAAGGACAGGAACTTCCTCGACCACAATGGATGGAAGGACAATGAACCAGGCATCAGCTCAACTCAAAAGCCAAACACTATCTTATGTGCGCCATCACCAGATCAGAGCACGACAAAGTTCATAGTTGTGAAACAGCTAAAGAGATATTAGATACTCTGGCCTTAGCACATGAAGGTTCCTCTCAAGTCAAGGAATCAAAGATAAGCAAGCTGGTTCATTAGTATGAGCTTTTTAAAATGGGAGAGCATGAAAACATTGATCAAATGTTTGGACGATTCTAAACAATAATCAATGGCTTGAGATCTTTGGGAAAGACCTATGATAATCAAAATCATATCAGAAAAATTCTAAGGAGTCTTTCTAGACAGTGGAGACCCAAGGTTACTAGCTTACAAGAAGCAAAGAACTTAGCTTCTCTTACCATGGAGGAACTCCTAGGTTCCCTTAAAGTTCATGAGCTTGAATTCCAAGAAGAGGAAAGTTCAAGAAAAGGGAAATCAATTGCCCTTAAAGCTCACAAAGGAAGTGCGTCCAAAGCACTTAAAGCTGAAGAATTTTCAGATGTGGCCGAGTCATCTGGAGAAGATATCTCAGACAATGACGAGTTATCTTTCATTTCCAGAAAGATACAAGCAATGTGGAAAAAGAAAGGAGGTATACGGAGAAAGCACTTTGGACGAAGACCTCCAAAGGACAGGACTGAAACAAAAGACAAGAGTCCAATCATATGCTATGAGTGTAAGAAGCCTGGACACATTAAAGCTGAATGCCCTTCACTGAACAAGGAGAAAGAGAAAAGGAAATTCTTTCCAAAGAAGAAAAGAGGATTGATGGCCACTTGGGAAGATCTTGACCTCTCAACTACTGATGATGAAGAAGAAGCAGAAGAAGAAGCCAATCTATGCTTCATGGCAAACACAAGAAGATGAGGTAACAAACTCTGACCTTAATCTTCAAAAAGCTTTTGATGAGTTGTTAAATAATTCATCCATTTTAGCAGTTGAATATAAATCCCTAAAGAGAAAGTTTTTTAAATTAACCAAAGAATATGGAAAAATGCTTTCAAAAAAACAAGAACTTGAAATTTGTTATAAAAAATTAAAAACTGAAAATGCTCTTTTGAAAACTTCCTCTGAGTCCAATACTTCAGATGAAGTTGATAAACTTCATATTGAGGTAAAAGAGTTAACTAAGGATCTCAGCAAATTTGTGAAAAACACCAACCATCTAAACATATTACTCAGATATTCCAGAGATCCTTGTGACAAATCTGGATTGGGATACAAAATACTGAGAAAACAGTTTTTCAAAAATCACCCACTCAATCTAAATTCTTTAAAAATGATTATAAAAGGAAAGATCACTCTACTTCAAAAGATTTCTTCGATAAAAGGTCAAGACATTATGGATCTCCAAGAGCTAACCAAAGGGGACCCAAAAATATATGGGTACCTAAGGATATGATAATTCCTCTTGCAAATGTGCTTAGCAACAAGAAAAAGACACCTGTCATGGTAGCTGGATAGTGGTTGCCCATGGCACATGACAGGAGAAAGGTCTATGTTCCAAAACCTCAAAATTAATTCAGGCGGCTTTGTTACGTTTGGTGGAAACCAGAGGGGTAAAATAGTTGGAATAGGTAAGATCGGTAAGCATCCTTTACCCTCTATTGATAATGTACTTCTGGTCGAAGGATTGAAACATAATTTGCTTAGTATAAGTCAATTATGTGATAGTAGATCAAATGTTTCATTCAGTCATGAGGAATGTATTGTTAAAAACTCTGACGGATCCATACTCTTCACTGCCACCAGGCAAAACAATCTTTACAAGATTGATTTAGAAGATCTCTCAGATCAAAATGTATCATGTCTAGTATCCATAAAAGGGGAACAATGGTATGCACAAGAAGCTTGGTCATGCATGCTTGAGGTTAATCTCAAAGCTAAATAAGCATAACCTCGTAAGAGGACTACCAAAACTTGTGTACAAATCAGATGTTCTATGTGAAGCATGTCAAAAGGGGAAACAAATCAAAAACTCTTTTGAGTACAAATATATTGTTTCCACCTCTAGACCACTAGAACTGCTACACCTTAATCTATTTGGTCCAATGAGAACTGCCTCTTTAAATGGGAAGAAATATGGATTTGTCATAGTAGATGAATATACTAGATGGACATCGGTTTTGTTCCTAGCTCACAAGGATGAGTCTTTTAGAGTCTTTTCTATATTCTGTAAAAGAATTCAAAATGTAAAAGGCATGTGTATCAACTCAATCCGAAGTGATCATGGAGGAGAATTTGAGAATGAAAGCTTTCAATTGTTCTGTGAAGAAAACGGTATTCTTCACAACTTCTCTACCCCAAGAACACCACAACAAAATGGTGTGGTAGAAAGAAAAAAATAGATCTCTTCAAGAGATGGCTAGAACAATGCTCAATGACAACTCAACCTTCAAACACTTCTGAGCTGAAGCTGTTAACACTGCATGTTATATTCAAAACAGAATATATATTAGACCCTTATTAAATAAGACTCCTTATGAATTGTGGAAAGGACGAAAACCCAACATTTCTTATTTTCATTCTTTTGGATGTCAATGCTTTATTTTAAATACAAAAGATTCATTAGGAAAGTTTGATGCTAAAGTTGACTGTGGTATTTTCTTAAGATATTCTGACACTTCAAAATATAGAGTGTACAACTCTCATTCTTTGACTGTTGAAGAATCTATCCATGTTAGATTTAATGACAAACAGCCTGATAAAAATTTATCAGGGCTAGATGAGTCTTTTGCAGAATTAAACCTCAATAACAAAGGAGAAGGAACATCATCAAACAAAGAAGCTTTGAATGATGACAGAAGAGAAGAAAACACAACAAGAAATGAAGTTCAATGAAATTGGCACTTCAAAACATATCATCCGGAAGACCAAATCATTGGAAATCCAGAAGACAAAGTGCGTACAAGATCTACCTTTAAAGAATATTCTGATATAGCTTTCATCTCAGAAATGGAACCAAAGAAAATTGAAGAAGCTCTCTTGGACGAAGGATGGATATTAGCTATGCAAGAAGAGTTAAATCAATTTAAAAGAAACGACGTTTGGACGCTGGTTCAAAAGCCCAAAGACAAGTCCATCATCTGCACAAAATGGATATTCAAAAACAAATTGGACGAAGATGGTAAGGTTGTGAGAAACAAAGCAAGGTTAGTTGCCCAAGGTTACTCACAACAAGAAGGTATTGATTTCACTGAAACCTTTGCTCCTGTAGCTAGATTAGAAGCCATATGCATCTTACTTTCATTTGCAGTTCATCATAGCATGAGACTTTATCAAATGGATGTAAAGAGTGCTTTCCTAAATGGTATAATCAATGAAGAAGTTTTTGTTAAACAACCACTTGGCTTCGAGGATCAAAATCACCCAGAGCATGTTTTCAAATTGAAAAAGGCTTTGTATGGATTAAAACAAGCTCCTCGAGCATGGTATGAAAGATTAAGCACTTTCTTAATAGAAAGCGGTTTTTCTAGAGGAAAAGTTGACACTACTCTTTTTCGTAAAGACAAAAACTCAAAATTCATTATAGTTCAAATTTATGTAGATGACATTATTTTTGGAGCTACAGATAAATCTCTTTGCAAGGAATTTTCCAAACTGATGCAGAAGGAGTTCGAGATGAGCTTAATGGGAGAATTAAAGTTCTTTCTGTGTTTGCAAGTACAACAAACAATGGACGAAATCTATATTCATCAGACAAAATACGCATATGAACTCTTGAAAAAGTTCAAATTGGACGATTGCAAAACTATGAGCACACTCATGCATCCATCGTCCACACTAAGATTGGACGATAAGGATAAAAAGGTGGACGAAAAGGTATACAGAGGTATGATTGGATCACTCTTATATCTCACTGCGTCTAGACCTGATATAATGTTGTGTGTGTGTCTTTGTGCACGTTTTCAATCTGATCCTAGAGAGTCACACTTAATTGCTATAAAAAGAATTTTCAGATACTTGAAAGGAACTACTAATCTGGGTTTGCTATTTAAGAAATCTCGTTAGTACAGATTAGTTGATTTTTGTGATGCTGATTATGCTGGAGATAGAATTGAAAGAAAAAGTACGAGTGGAGGATGTCACTTCATTGGTGGAAATCTAGTATCCTTGTCCAGCAAAAGACAAAGCACAATTGGCCTCTCAACACAGAAGCCATGAGCAAGATGCTTTCACGAATCAAGCCAGTCAGATGATGTTTGAAAGGACATTGGATGTCCTTCAAGTTTCCATGGGGGTTTATGCGTCAAGCTATCTCGGTTGAGATGTTGGAAGCCACTTTTGATCCTTTTGGGTTTACCATGGATTAAATGGACTTCAAGGCCACGTGCATGATGCTTTCAAGATTCAAGCGAATCAGATGATGTATGAAAACACATAAGATGTCCTTGAAGCCCCAAAGGCAGTTTTAATTGTCAAGCTATCTCAGATTAGAAGTTGGATGCCACTTTTATTCCTTTTGGGTTTAACTTGGATTAAAAGGACTACTAGGCCACGGGCACGATGCATTCACTATTCAAGCAAGTCAGACGATGTTTGAAAGGCCATCAGATGTCCTTTAAGCTCCCAAGGCAAATTTAAGTGTCAAGCTATGTCGGTTGAGAAGTTGGATGCCGCTATTGATCCTTTTGGGTTTATCATGGATTCAAGGGTCTTCTAGGCCATGTGCACGATGCATTCACGAATCAAGCCAGTCAGATGATGCTTGAAAGGACATTGGATGTCCTTCAAGTTTCCATGGGGGTTTATGTGTCAAGCTATCTCAGTTGAGATGTTGGAAGCCACTTTTGGGTTTATCATGGAGTAATAGGACTTCTAGGCCATGTGCATAATGCTTTCAAGATTCAAGCGAATCAGATGATGTATGAAAAGACATTAGATGTCCTTCAAGCCCCCAAGGTAATTTTAATTGTCAACCTATCTCGGATTACAAGTTGGATACCACTTTTGATCCTTTTGGGTTTAACATGGATTAAAAGGACTTCCAGGCCACATGCACGATGAATTCACGATTCAAGCAACTCAGATGATGTTTGAAAGGACATTAGATGTCCTTCAAGCTCCCAATGCAGTGTTAAGTGTCAAGCTATGTCGTTTAAGAAGTTGGATGCCACTATTGATCCCTTTGGGTGTATCATGGATTCAAGGGTCTTCTAAGCCATGTGCACGATGCTTTCACGAATCAAGCCAGTCAGATGATGCTTGAAAGGACATTGGATGTCCTTCAAGTTTCCATGGGGGTTTATGTGTCAAGCTCTCTCGGTTGAGATGTTGGATGTAACATCCCTAAATTTCCTATGTTATGACTTAGCTAAATTCTTCGAATGAGTTGTATGTTCTGTTACAGAGATGGTGATAGATTGAGTTAGAATGATTAATTCGAGATTCTGGCTATACCGGTGAACTCGGTAGAACCTAAGGAAGAAATAGGTGAAATCTAAACTCTTGTATTTATTCTGGCTAAGTTAGGACCTACTGGTAAATTAAATTTTCTTCAGGGCCTATTGGGAATTCTTAGAAATCACAAGGGTATTTTAGTCTTTTTACACCCTCAGTGGCAAATTTGTGATTCTTCCTTTGAGTGAGGGACAAAATGGACAATTCACACCCCCTCCCTCTTGCTTAAGTGGACCGGCCAGCATAGGAGAGCCAAAGGCTCATCTTCTCCAAAATCTCTAAGTTCTCCATAGCCAAAGCTAGCTCCAAGGTTCAAGGTCCCAAAGTAAGTATTTTTATACACCTTTTGGCTTAGGTTATTTGATGATTATTGATCACTATGATCTCTTCTTCAACCTTATGGTATTAGTTTCTTGAGAAACTCATTTTTATCTCTAAGAATCAAGAACACCCATGTCTAAAAGTTGGTTGTTTTGATTGAGTGTTTTGAAGGAAGTTGAAGGGAAGGTTGCCTAGACTACCAATCCCATCTTGGAATCAAGATTAGAGCACTTTAAGGTGAGTGTGGATTTACTTGTGCTATTGTATGATGTTCTTAGAGTGAAAGTGTATGATGTAGGAATAAGCTTGAATCTAGGGTTCTCACCTATGCTTAAGGTTGATGTGTTTTGTTACATGTTTTTAAGGATTTAGGTATATGTAAGTGAATGATATGGTTACTGTATTTTGAGGGATTTGAGGACATGATCCCATAGGGAACTTAGGGTTTTGAATTGAAGTTGGGCGTGGCACTATTCCTGCCTAGATTCCAAACCACGGGCATGGTCACCACCACGGCTTGGCCGTGGTTCTCTCTGGAAATGGAATTTTGGTGTCTTGTGGCCAACCACGGCCGTGGCCACCACCACGGGCTGGCCGTGGTTGTCTCTGGAA
This sequence comes from Styphnolobium japonicum, assembly GCA_023212625.1. Taxonomy (NCBI): domain Eukaryota; kingdom Viridiplantae; phylum Streptophyta; class Magnoliopsida; order Fabales; family Fabaceae; genus Styphnolobium; species Styphnolobium japonicum. The sequence continues at coordinate 4,672,081 of JALBWW010000010.1, forward strand.
AAATATAATGTTGTGTGCTGAAACCAGACCATGGGCGTGGTTGCCACCACACCCTGGCTGTGGTCCAAACCACGAGTGTGGTCCCAACCAGGGGCAGGCCGTGGTTGTCTCTGTTTCTAATTGTTGAGTTTCTGTTTTCTGAACCGTGGCCATGGTCACCACCACACCCTGGCCATGGTTGACTCTGTTTGTGTTTTTGTGGTGCATTTGTCTATTGTTTTAATACCATATGCTATGTTTAGGATTAAGGATGACTTAGCACTATAATGAGATGTGTAGCTAAGTAAGAATGCTTGATAGAATTGAGCAAAATGGTTACATGTGATATTATTATGTTATTATGAATATTATGAACGAGCATGATATGAATATGAGAACATTGCATTGCATAGCGAGGTGACCTAACCGGAAGGGGTTAGTGTACAAGAATGAGGGGTGCCTAGCTTATGAGCTAGATGGAAATGAAATGGCATACTTATTTGCATTGCATTGCGAGGTGGCCTAACCGAAAGGGGTTAGTGTACAAGAACGAGGGGTGCCTAGCTTATGAGCTAGATGGAAATGTAATGGCATAACACATTGCAAATGCATATTGCGAGGGCCTAACCGAAAGGGGTTAGTGCACAACAAGAGGAGTGGAGAAAGAAAAAGTGTGAATAAAAGGTGTGAACATCATATGCATTCTTTCATTGCATTGGTTGGTTGGTATTACTTGTTATATTGTGAGTTGTGTTATACTTGCTCTCTACTTACATATATACTTTAATGCAAGTTTATTCATATTCACTGGGAAGTTGTTCTCACCACCTATTTTGATCAGATTCGCAGGAACACCCCGGACCCTCTACGGGTTAAGTACGGAGGATTCTGTTGCTTTATTTTGAGATCCATATTTTGCTGGAGTTAAACTCCGTGATGTAACTATAACAGGATGTGTATTATTTTGATGTAGATATGACAGGGAACTGAATACTACTATTGATGTACTCGGTTCTGTAGATGTTTAGTGTGCTCAGTCAGGATAGTGTTTAGAATACACTTGTATAACATTTCGTACTCTGATAATATTTTGGTTGAGATCTGAGATCTCTTGACGATATCTGTGTATGTGTATATATATAATATATGTACTCTGGTTGGTTTGGAATGATTGTTTGGAAATCCGCTGCTTATGTTTATAACGTGTGGTGATGTTAGAGAAACAAAGGGAACGTTGCCGAAATTGTCTATATTTATATATTCCACGTAAGACTTATGGGCTGGTAAATAACATAGTAATTAATAGGTCTTACATTTTTGGTATCAGAGCAGTTTCTTCCTAGAGGACTGCAACATATGGGTCTAGAGTTACACTGAGCACTTAGGATGTATGCCTATAGCTTTTCATATACTTGTGATATATTGCATGTGGGGAATTGAGACTGTTCAACCTGATATTTTCTATGCTATATTCAGAGTTATGAGTGGACTAGGGCGAACTCGTAGTGGAGGCCGAGGCCAACCCATTGCAAATATTAATGAAGGTGATGGTCTGGTGGCTGTGCTTGCACATTTGGCTCAAGCCATAGACCGTATGCCTGGACCCCAGCATGATGGCAATCCTAATGCGGGACTTGTCGTTCCTCAACAGTTGGGACTGACGGAGTTCTGCAAGAGGGATCCCCCATCTTTTCGTGGGAACTATGACCCAATGGCCGCTGAGAGGTGGGTGAAACACCTTGAAAAGATTTTCAAGGCCATGCAGTGTACTGAAGAGCAGAAAGTTATCTTTGCTGCTTATAAGTTGGAGGATGAAGCTGAACATTGGTGGGAGGCTTCTCATCCTGGATTATTCCTACGTGAGTATCCCATCACTTGGGAGACATTTAAGACGACATTTCTGCGGAAGTATTTCCCTGCAAATGTTAGAATCCAAAAGGAACAAGAGTTTATGCACTTGACACAGGGAGATCTCACAGCTGGTCAGTATGCAGCTAAGTTTGATGAATTGTCTAAATACTCTAGTTACCTGCAAAATGGACCGAATGAGATTTGGAAGTCCATGCAGTTTGAGAGGGGACTTGAGTTTGAGTTGAGAAAGGCTGTTGCTGGTTTTGAGATTAGGGAGTTTGCTTCCCTGGTTGAGAAGTGTTTGATTATGGAAGAGTGCATGAATCCTGTTGCTGAGAGCAGTCAGGGAACTGGGAAGAGAAAGGCGGAAGTTACTCAGCCTGTACGAGGTATTAAGAAAGCGAAGGTGGAATTATGTAAGACGTGTGGGAAACCGCATCAAGGTACTTGTCGGGCAAATGTATGTTTTGTTTGTGGCCAGAAGGGACACATTGCAAAATACTGCCCACAGCGAATAGTGATTTGCTTCAAGTGCCAGCAGAAGGGGCACACTTCTTGAAATTGCCCACAGCTTTTTAAGGCACCTGTTTCTACCCCTAGACCACTTACCCAGGGCGAGTGTTTACCCTCAGTGGGGCAGAGGCACAGGCGGAGGATTTGATCCAAGGTATGTGCTTACTGAATGGTCAGAACTTAATTGTACTGTTTGACTCTGGGGCAACCCATTCATTCATTTCTAATGCATGTGTGAAGTCCTTGAGTCTAACCACTACTTCCTTACCTTATACACTGTCAGTTACTACTCCTGCTAAGGATAAGATTCTCACCACCCACATTTGTTTAAACTGTAAATTTGTGTTCCAGAACCGAACCTTTGTTGTTAATTTGATTTGTTTACCTTTGAGAGGGTTAGATGTTATCTTGGGTATGGATTGGCTTGCAACCAACCAAGTGCTGTTAGATTGTTGTAATAAGATTGTCATTATGCCTCTTGTTACAAGCCATACACTGATTCCTGAAATTTCCTTGTTACCCAAAGTGTCAGAATTGAACATTGCCTGATGGATGGGAGTCAAGTATACATGGTACTATTTTCTTTAGACTTAGAGGTTCAGTTAGAATTGGTCGGAGTGCCAATAGTGAGTGAATTCATGGATGTCTTTCCTAAGGAGATTCCTATTTTACCACCTGATAGAGAGGTAGAGTTTGTTATAGACTTAGTATCGGGAGCCGGACCTATGTCTGTAGCACCTTATAGAATGTCACCATTGGAACTAGGAGAACTTAAGAAACAAGTAGAGGAACTATTGGAAAGGGGATTCATTAGACCCAGTGTGTCCCCATGGGGAGCACCTGTGTTGTTGGTAAAGAAGAAAGATAGGAGTATGAGGTTATGTGTGGACTACCGGCAGTTGAATAAGATTACTATAAAGAATAGGTACCCGTTACCTAGGATAGATGATTTACTTGACCAACTTAGAGATGCCATGGTATTCTCTAAAATTGATCTTCGTTCTGGTTATCATCAAATTAAGATAAAGCCAAATGATGTACCAAAGTCTGCTTTTAGAACTAGGTATGGACACTATGAGTACTTGGTGATGCCGTTTGGTTTAACCAATGCTCCAGCGGTGTTTATGGATTACATGAATAGAATTTTCAGACCGTACCTAGATAAGTTTGTGGTAGTGTTCATAGATGATATTCTCATATATTCGCAAACAGTGGAAGAACATGAGGAACATCTTAGAATAGTACTACAGATACTCAGAGAGAGGAAATTGTATGCTAAACCCGAGAAGTGTGAATTTTGGTTGAATGAAGTGAAGTTTTTAGGGCACACTATATCCCAGGACGGGGTAGCAGTGGACTCTAGTAAGGTTGAGGCGGTAGTACAGTGGGAGTGACCAAAGTCGGTTACTGAGATTAAAAGTTTTCTAGGGTTAGCCGGATACTACCGGAAGTTCATTCGGGGTTTTTCTCAGTTGGCACTTGACAAGAGGTTGTCGAGACCTCGTCAAATAATAAAAATTACCGGTTCGCAAACTAATTTGTAGTATAGAGCATGAACCGAATCGTCTCTCAAGGATCCAGAAAAAACAAAGATTTAATCAGATCAAGATAATTAGAAAGGGGGCTTTTGTTGTTGATTAATAAGATTGAAAAGAAGTATAAGACTTAATGTTGTAAACAAATATAAAGAAAGAACCAATCCAAGGAAATTTACCGATCTTGAGTTTAACTCATCATTGATCACAAGGAATTCACTTAATTGCTAACCGTGTTCTTGGCCTTAGATCATATCAAGACGCCTCAACATAATCCAAGAATCCTCTACTAGATAAGCATCTAGGATTTAATTAACCAAGGTTAGATAAAGTAAGCACCATCCAAACATAGATTAACTTAAGATCAAGAATTTAACCAAGCTAAACAATCCATCAAAAAGCTTTAATAAATTGTTTATTCTATGTGATCCTCTTGAATACATGATAATAAAGCTATTATCACATAAACATCCAAATCAAATTAAGCAATTCAATCTAGATCAAAATTAAAAGAGGAAGAAGAGAAACTTGAATAACAATTAAGCAATATGAACAAGCAAAACAAGATCTCCAAATTAAACATCAAGATGGCTAATCCCTTGGATTGATTATGAGAGCCTAGCCTTCCATGGATAGGAAGGAAGAACTCAAAAATTAAAGAACAAAAACGAAATTGTAAAGAGAATGGAGAAGAAGAGAAAGAAAACTCTCACAAATACTCAAACTTTCTTCAAACTTACTTCAAAATTGAATTCTACTTTACTTCAAATTGAATCCTCCTAATACAAAGAGGTTGGCTCTATTTATACTAATCCTAGAAGCCAATTTGTACATGTACATAATATGAATACAAGCTATAAAAATATGAAAATTGTCAAAAATGGAAGCTTGGTGCATGGTAGGTGGGTTGGTGTATGGTTGGTGGCTTTTAGTTAACAACTCTTATCCGACTTCTGGCTTCAAATTCATCACCTAGACGGTGCATTTTGGCTTGAATGTCTTCATGAAAGTTGTAGCCAGTTGTCTCCTTGAAAATCTCCAATTTGAATCATGTCATTTGGACTTTTAGAACTCCAGAAATGCCAAAAACACTGCACCTACCTCAAGTTAGGTTGGAAGAACGTGTTTCCAAATTCAGACCAACTTGTAGCTTCAGAAGCATGCCTAAAACGACATCTATTGACAAAATGGTCTTCAGTGAAGTTGGAGATATGGGTCTTATCTTTCAAATGACCAAGTTTCAGCCCAAGAGGAGGCCTATAACTCACTATGTAGTCCAATATGTGCATACTGCCTAGATTTTCCTGACAGCAAACCCACTCTGCATTACAGCGATATTTTGGACCCTTAGAAGTCCGATCCAGCTCTTGAGTTCTTCATGAAACTTGTAGAGCATTGTCTTAGCTTTCCACAGACACCAAGATCACCTCAATTGGATCACCAAGTCCCAAGTTATGGCCTAACCAAGGAAGAAAGGTCAGAATGCATCAAAATCCGAAAATTATCCAATATTTACATTAAAACCCAATGAAGCCCAACAACATTAAACACATCTAAAACACTAATATTGGGCACAATAAACATCTAATAAAGCCTAATACAAAGTTAACATAAGTGTCTCAAATTGATTGATCAGCACTTCCTTTAACTGAATTGACCCGGAAAGGACAAGCCATGGTATGGAGTGAAAAGTGTGAGAAGAGTTTTCAGGAACTCAAACATAGATTGACTACAGCTCCAGTATTAGTTATTGCTGACCTATCCAGAGATTTGGAGGTGTACTGTGATGCCTCTAAATTAGGCTTAGCATGTGTGTTAATGCAGGATAAGAAGGTAGTGCCTTGTGCATCTAGACAACTTAGAACTCATGAGAAGAATTATCCGACCCATGACCTAGAACTTGCAGCCATAGTTTTTGCACTTAAGATCTGGAGACATTATTTGTATGGTGTAAAGGTTGAGGTGTTCCGTGATCATAAGAGTTTGAAGTATCTATTTGATCAGAAGGAACTGAACATGAGACAAAGAAGGTGGATGGAATACCTGAAAGATTATGACTTTGAGCTGAAGTATCATCCTGGCAAGGCCAATGTTGTGGCTGATGCCCTCAGTAGGAAATCTCTGCACGTATCTCAAATGATGTTGCATGAGTTAGATTTGGTAGAACAATTTCGAGACCTTAGTATCGAGGTGGATATGAGTAGTGTGACACTGAGACTAGCTTTGTTAGAAATCTCATGTGACCTTAAGGATCAGATTAGACATGAACAAAGTTTGGATAAGGAACTACAAGATCGTAGGGTCTCAATAGCTTTTTCTTTAGAGGATGATGGAATAATTAGGTTCAGACAAAGGATTTGTGTTCCTAAAGGGGGAAACCTTAAGGAACAAATTCTGGAGGAAGCTCATAAAAGTAAGTTCTCGATACATCCTGGTGCGACTAAGATGTATCAAGATTTGAAAGAAAGATTTTGGTGGCCGGGAATGAAAAGAGATGTGGCTGAGTATGTGGCCAAATGTTTGACTTGTCAGAAAGTCAAGATTGAACACCAGAAACCCGCCGGAATACTCCAACCTTTAGAAATTCCAGAGTGGAAGTGGGACAAGATTACTATGGACTTTGTGACCAGTTTGCCTAGGGTACAGAAAGGTTATGATGCTATATGGGTCATTGTGGATAGACTGACTAAGTCTGCCCATTTTCTTCCCATTAAGATTTCTTATTCCCTAGATAAACTTGCTGAGTTATTTGTTGGGGAGATTGTCCGATTACACGGGGTACCATTAAGTATAGTGTCAGATAGAGATCCCAGATTTACCTCTAGATTTTGGAATGCCTTACATCAGTCTTTTGGGACTAAGCTCAGTTTCAGTACTGCTTATCACCCACAGTCTGATGGTCAGTCTGAGCGGACTATCCAAACGTTAGAAGATATGTTGAGAGCTTGTGTTCTTGACGATAAGGGTAGTTGGGATAGATACTTACCATTGGTAGAGTTTGCTTACAACAACAGTTTCCATTCCAGCATTGGGATGGCACCATATGAGGCACTCTATGGTAGAAAGTGTAGGTCACCTCTGTGTTGGTATGAGGTAGGTGAGCGGAACCTGTTAGGTCCAGAGTTTGTTCAAGAAACTACCGAAAAGATTAGGGTTATACAGGAGAAAATAAGAATTGCTCAGAGTCGGCAAAAGAGTTATGCTGACAAAAGAAGGCGCCCTCTAGAGTTTGAAGAGGGTGATTATGTGTTTCTTAGAGTCTCACCCATGACAGGAATTAGTAGAGCCATTCGGGCTAAGAAGTTAAATCCTCGTTTCATTGGTCCGTTTCAAATTCTAAAGCGTATTGGACTTGTAGCTTACCATATAGCTCTTCCTCCACATTTGTCCAATCTCCATCCTGTGTTTCATGTATCCCAGTTGAGAAAGTATGTTCCGGATCTTTCACACATCATTGAGGTTGAGTCGGTACAATTGAGAGCTGACCTTACATTTCAGGCTAAGCCAGCTAAGATCATTGACCGCAGTGTGAAGTCCCTGAGGAACAAGACTATTTCCCTAGTGAAGGTACTTTAGGATGGACAGTCACCTAAAGAGGCTACGTGGGAATTGGAGGAAGATTTGCGCAAGCTGCATCCCGACCTATTTTGATCAGGTATATCTTTAACTCAATTTTGTGGGAAAAATTCTTTTAAGGGGGGGAGAATGTAACATCCCTAAATTTCCTATGTTATGACATAGCTAAATTCTTTGAATGAGTTGCTCTCTACTTACATATATACTTTAATGCAAGTTTATTCAGATTCACTGGGAAGTTGTTCTCACCACCTATTTTGATCAGATTCGCAGGAACACCCCGGACCCTCTACGGGTTAAGTACGGAGGATTCTGTTGCTTTATTTTGAGATCCATATTTTGGTGGAGTTAAACTCCGTGATGTGACTATAACAGGATGTGTATTATTTTGATGTAGATATGACAGGGAACTGAATACTACTATTGATATACTCGGTTTTGTAGATGTTTAGTGTGTTCAGTCAGGATAATGTTTAGAATACACTTGTATAACATTTCGTACTCTGATAATATTTTGGTTGAGATCTGAGATCTCTTGACGATATCTGTGTATGTGTATATATATAATATATGTACTCTGGTTGATTTGGAATGATTGTTTGGAAATCCGCTGCTTATGTTTATAACGTGTGGTGATGTTAGAGAAACAAAGGGAACGCTGCCAAAATTTTCTATATTTATATATTCCACGAAAGACTTATGGGCTGGTAAATAACATAGTAATTAATAGGTCTTTCATTGGAAGCCACTTTTGATCATTTTGGGTTTATCATGGAGTAACAGCACTTCTAGGCCACGTGCATACGCTTTCAAGATTCAAGCGAATCAGATGATGTATGAAAAGACATTAGATGTCCTTCAAGCCGCCAAGACAGTTTTAATTGTCAAACTTTCTAAGATGAGAAGTTGGATGCCACTTTTGATCCTTTTTAGTTTATCATGGATTAAAAGGACTTCAAGGCCACGTGTAGGATGCATTCACGATTCACGCAAGTCAGATGATGATTAAAAGGACATTAGATGTCCTTCACGCTCCCAAGGCAGTTTTAAGTGTCAAGCTATGTCGGTTGAGAAGGTGGATGCCACTATTGATCGTTTTGGGTTTATCATGGATTCAAAGGTCAGCCAGGCCATGTGTGCGATGCTTTCATTAATCAAGCCAATCAGATGATGTTTGAAAGGAAATTGGATGTCCTTCATGAAATAACCAAGTGAAACACTAGAAGGGGGGTTGAATTGTGTTTCTTAACCCTTTTTTTAAGATTTAAAAGTTTCCTTTTAACAACTGATTGAACACAGCTAAGGATAAAGGTTAACACATAAAGAAAGTAGAAACAACACTGCTCAATCCTATTGGACTCTAAGGATTTTGAAAAGATTTTTAATGAAACAGTTAACAAGTTCAAATAACCAATTAAAAGGTCTTTGTTAATAAACACAATAGTAAACCCCAGAGGTTAATAGAAAAAATTAAAACACACTAGAAGAGAAGAGAAGCTTACACAAGAGATTTATCCTGGTTCACTCTTACCAACCAAGAGCTACGTCCAGTCCCTTCAACCAGAAGGATTTTCCAACTAATCTTTTTCGAGATTACAAGTATTATACACCTCTTTAGGTAACAAGTATTTTCAACCTCTTCAGGTTCAACCACACAAGTATTCTTTTACACACAGCCTCTTCAGGCTTACAACGCTAAGATGAATAAGTATAAGAAGATGAATGCTTGAGTTTGAAACTCACTAACAAATAAGAATAGACAATAAAAATCTCAAGGCTTTTTCTTTTTACACGTATAAGGAAATCCAAGAAGAGATAAAACTTTTTAGGCTTTGTAAAATGCTTCAGCAAAGATCTCTCTATATTCTTCTAGTGCTGCTTCTTCTCTTTATATGTAAGAACAAATTGAGCAGACTTCATGAGCTATATCGTCCAACGGAAACATTTATTACCGTTCTGAGTAGCATTAAATGCATCTACTAGAAAAGTGCTGAACTTCTTCTGACAGTGACTTTTATTCTCTGAGATTTCCAATCAGTGAGAACAAAGTCCTGAATTGTCTAAGATTGCAGAAGGTTTCTTATTTGCAAATCTTTGTAGTTGTTAGACAATGTCAGCAAAAGTGGCTTAGTTGACTTCTTCTGTCACCGTGAGCTATCAGAGTTCTTTTCTAGCATTTAATGAGGAACAGTTCTTCATTTTTGAATTTTAACTTGGACGAGAGCTTGAGCTTGAACTTTGAAAGAGTAAATTGAGTCCGAGCTTTGGCAAAAGGATCGTATTGGACGAACCAATAAAAATAGTAACATTATATGTATACAAATATTGGACGCATCAATAGTAAAAGTATAGGTAGACAGTCATTGGACGCACAAAGCAAAATAGCATATTGAACGCACAAAGAGTCATAGCATATTGGACGCACAATGAGTTTTCTTTAAGCTCATAAAGGAATGGACGCACATACAAGTAGCGTTTTGTTAATACTATTGTCGAAACACTTACTTGTTCAAACTTAATGAATATTTTTGTTATCCTCAAAACTTAAATAGGGAAAGTTACAGCTTTTAAATATTAGTGCTTAAACCTTTTTATAAGAATTTGGTTTCAACACATCAAGTTTCCATCGGGGTTTATGTGTCAAGCTATCTCGGTTGAGATGTTGGAATCCACATTTTATCCTTTTGGGTTTATCATGGATTAATAGGACTTCTAGGCCACGTGCATGAAGCTTTCAAGATTCAAAAGAATCAGATGATGTATGAAAAGACATTAGATGTTCTTCAAGCCCCAAAGGTAGTTTTAATTGACAAGCTATCTCAGATTAGAAGTTGGATGTCACTTTTGATCCTTTTGCGTTTATCATGGATTAAAAGGACTTCTAGACCACATGCACGATGCATTCACGATTCAAGCAAGTCAGATGATGTATCAAAAGACATTAGAGGTCCATCAACCCCCAAAGGCAGTTTTAATTGTCAAGCTAAGTCGGTTGAGAAGTTGGATGGCACTATTGATCCTTTTGGGTTTTTCATGGATTCAAAGGTCTTCTAGGCCATGTGCACGATGCTTTCACGATGATGTTTGAAAGGACATTGGATGTCCTTCAAGTTTCCATGGGGGTTTATGTGTCAAGCTATCTTGGTTGAGATGTTGGAAGTAACTTTTGATCCATTTGGGTTTATCATGGATTAAATGGACTTCTAGGCCATGTGCATGATGCTTTCAAGATTCAAGCCAATCAGATGATGTATGAAAAGACATTAGATGTCCTTTAAGCCCCAAAGGCAGTTTTAATTGTCAAGCTATCTCGGATTAGAAGTTGGATTCCACTTTTGATCCTTTTGGGTTTAACTTGGATTCAAAGGACTACTAGGCCACGTGCACGATGCATTCACGATTCAAGCAAGTCAGATGATGTTTGAAAGGACATTAGATGTCCTTTAAGCACCCAAGGCAGTTTTAAGTGTCAAGCCATGTCGGTTGAGAAGTTGGATGCCGCTATTGATCCTTTTGGGTTTATCATGGATTCAAGGGTCTTCAAGGCCATGTGCACGATGCATTCACGAATCAAGCTAGTAAGATGATGCTTGAAAGGACATTGGATGTCCTTCAAGTTTCCATGGGGGTTTAGGTGTCAAGCTATCTCAGTTGAGATGTTGAAAACCACTTTTGATCCTTTTGGGTTTATCATGGATTAAATGGACTTCTAGGCCACGTGCATGATGCTTTCAAGATTTAAGCGAATCAGATGATGTATGAAACGACATTAGATGCCTTTCAAGCCCCCAAGGCAATTTTAATTGTCATGCTATCTTTGATTAGAAGTTGGATGCCAGTTTTGATCCTTTTGGGTTTAACTTGGATTAAAAGGACTTCTAGGCCACGTGCACGATGCATTCACGATTCAAGCAAGTCAGATGATGTTTGAAAGGACATTAGATGTCCTTCAAGCTCCCAATGCAGTTTTAAGTGTCAAGCTATGTCGGTTGAGAAGTTGGATGCCACTATTGATCCTTTTGCGTTTATCATGGATTCTAGGGTCTTTTAAGCCAGGTGCACGATGTTTTCACGAATCAAGCCAGTCAGATGATGCTTGAAAGGACATTGGATGTCCTTCATGTTTCCATGGGGGTTTGTGTGTCAAGCTATCTCGGGTTAGATGTTGGAAACCACTTTTGATCCTTCTGGGTTGATCATGGAGTAATAGGACTTCTAGGACATCTACATGATGCTTTCAGGAATCAAGCCTATCAGATGATGTTTGAAAGGACATTAGATGTCTTTCAAGTTTCGATCGGGGTTTATGTGTCAAGCTATCTTAGTTGAGATGTTGGAAGCCACTTTTGATCCTTTTGGGTTTATCATGGATTAATAGGACTTCTAGGCCACATGCTTGATGCTTTCAAGATTCAAGCCAATCAGATGATGTATGAAAATACATAAGATGTCCTTCAAGCCCTAACTACAGTTTTAATTGTCAAGCTATCACGGATTAGAAGTTGGATGCCAGTTATGATCCTTTTGGGTTTAACAAGGATTAAAAGCACATCTAGGCCACGTGCACGATGCATTCACGATTCAAGCAAGTCAGATGATGTTTGAAAGGACATTAGATGTCCTTCAAGCTCCCAATGCAGTTTTAAGTGTCAAGATAAATCGGTTGAGAAGTTGGAAGCCACTTTCGATCCTTTTGGCTTCATCATGAATTAAAAGTACTTCTAGGTCAGGTGGATGATGCTTACACGATTCTAGCAAGTCAGATGATGTTTGAAAGGACATTAGATCTTCTCCAAGTTTCCATGGGGGTTTAAGTGTCAAGCTATATCGGTTGAGAAGTTGGAAGCCACTTTTGATCCTTTTAGGTTTATCATGAATTAAAAGTAGTTATAGGCCACGTGGATGATGCTTTCACGATTCCAGCCAGTCAGATGATGTTTGAAAGGACATTAGATGTTCTATAAGTTTCCCAGGGGGTTTAATTGTCAAGCTAAATCGGTGGAGAAGTTGGAAGCGACTTTTGATCCATTTGGGATTATCATGCATGAAAAGTACTTCTAAGCCACGTGGATGATGCTTTCACGATTCCAGCCAGTCAGATGATGTTTGAAAGGACTCTAAATGTTCTTCAAATTTCCATGGGGGTTGAAGTGTCAAGCTATCTCATTTCAGAAGTTGGAACCCACTTTTGATCCTTTTGGGTTTACCATGGATAAAAACGACTTCTAGGCCACGTGGATGATGCTTTCACGATTCCAACCAGTCAGATGATGTTTGAAAGGACATTAGATGTTCTGCAAGTTTCCAAGGGGGTTTAATTGTCAAGCTAAATCGGTTGAGAAGTTGGAAGCCACTTTCGATCCTTTTGGGTTTATCATGAATTAAAAGTACTTCTAGGTCAGGTGGATGATGCTTACACGATTCTAGCAAGTCAGATGATGTTTGAAAGGACATTAGATCTTCTCCAAGATTCCACTGGGCTTTAAGTGTCAAGCTATGTCGGTTGAGAAGTTGGAAGCCACTTTTGATCCTCTTAGGTTTATCATGCATTAAAAGTAGTTGTAGGCCAAGTGGATGATGCTTTCACGATTCCAGCCAGTCAGATGATGTTTGAAAAGACATTAGATGTTCTCCAAGTTTCCATGGGGGTTTAAGTGTTAAGCTATATCAGTTGAGAACTTGGAAGCGAGTTTTAATCCTTTTGGGTTTATCATGCATTAAAAGTACTTCTAGGCCTCGTCGATGATGCGTTCACGATTCCAGCCCGTCAGATGATGTTTGAAAGGACATTAGATGTTCTACAAGTTTCCATGGGGGTTTAAGAGTCAGGTTATCTTATGTCAAAAGTTGGAACCACTTTTGATCCTTTTGGGTTTACCATGGATTAAAAGGACTTCTAGGCCACGTGGATGATGCTTTCACGATTCCAGCCAGTCAGATGATGTTTGAATGAACATTTGATGTTCTCCAAGTTTATATGGGGGTTTAAGTGTCAAGCTATATCGGTTGACAAGTTGGAAGCGGCTTTTGATCCATTTGTGTTTATCATGCATTAAAAGTACTTCTAGGCCACGTGGATAATGCTTTCACGATTCCAGCCGGTCAGATAATGTCTGAGAAGACATTAGATGTTCTCCAAGTTTTTATGGAGGTTTAAATGTCAATCTATGTCGGTTGAGAAGTTGGAAGCCACTTTTGATCCTTTTAGGTTTATCATGTATTAAAAGTAGTTATAGGCCACGTGGATGATGCTTTCACGATTCCAGCCAGTCAGATGATGTTTGAAAGGACATTAGATGTTCTGCAAGTTTCCATGGGGGTTTAAGTGTCAAGCTATGTCCGGTGAGAAGTTGGAAGCCACTTTTGAACCTTTTGGGTTTATCGGGCATTAAAAGTACTGCTAGGCCATGTGGATGATGCTTCCACGATTCCAGCCAGTCGGATGATGGTTGAGAAGACATTACATGTTCTCCAAGTTTCTATGGGGGTTTAAGTGTCAAGCTATATCGGTTGAGAAGTTAGAAGCGACTTTTGAACCATTTGCGTTTATCATGCATTAAAAGTACTTCTAGGCCACGTGGATGATGCTTTCATGATTCCAGCCAGTCAGATGATGATTGGAAGGACATTAGATGTTCTCCAAGTTTCCATGGGGGTTTAATTGTCAAGCTATCTCATTTCAGAAGTTGGAAGCCGCTTTTGATCCGTTTGAGTTTAACATTCATTAAAAGTACTTCCAGGCCGCGTGGATGATGCTTTCACGATTCCAGCCAGTCAGAAGATGTTTGAGAAGACATTACATGTTGTCCAAGTTTCTATGGGGGTTTAAGTGTCAAGCTTTATCGGTTGAGAACTTGGAAGCGAGTTTTAATCCTTTTGGGTTTATCATGCATCAAAAGTACTTCTAGGCCACGTGGATGATGCTTTCACGATTCCAGCCAGTCAGATGATGTTTGGATGGACATTAGATGTTCTCCAAGTTTCCATGGGGGTTGAAGTGTCAAGCTATCTCATTTCAGAAGTTGGAACCCACTTTTGATCCTTTTGGGTTTACCATGGATAAAAACGACTTCTAGACCACGTGAATGACGCTTTCACGATTCCAGCCAGTCAGATGATGTTTGAAAGGACATTAGATGTTCTCCAAGTTTCCAAGGGGGTTTAAGTGTCAAGCTAAATCGGTGGAGAAGTTGGAAGCGACTTTTGATCCATTTGGGATTATCATGCATGAAAAGTACTTCTAAGCCACGTGGATGATGCTTTCACGATTCCAGCCAGTCAGATGATGTTTGAAAGGACACTAAATGTTCTTCAAATTTCAATCGGGGTTGAAGTGTCATGCTATCTCATTTCAGAAGTTGGAACCCACTTTTGATCCTTTTGGGTTTACCATGGATAAAAACGACTTCTAGGCCATGTGGATGATGCTTTCACGATTCCAGCCAGTCACATGATGTTTGAAAGGACATTAGATGTTCTGCAAGTTTCCACGGGGGTTTAATTGTCAAGCTAAATCGGTTGAGAAGTTGGAAGCCACTTTGATCCTTTTGGGTTTATCATGAATTAAAAGTACTTCTAGGTCAGGTGGATGATGCTTACACGATTCTAGCAAGTCAGATAATGTTTGAAGCGACATTAGATTTTCTCCAAGTTTCCATGAGGGTTTAAGTGTCAAGCTATGTCGGTTGAGAAGTTGGAAGCCACTTTTGATACTTTAAGGTTTATCATGTATTAAAAGTAGTTATAGGCCACGTGGATGATGCTTTCACGATTCCAGCCAGTCAGATGATGTTTGAAAGGACATTTGATGTTCTGCAAGTTTCCATGCGGGTTTAAGTGTCAAGCTATGTCGGTTGAGAAGTTGGAAGCCACTTTTGATCCTTTTAGGTTTATCATGCATTAAAAGTAGTTGTAGGCCAAGTGGATGATGATTTCATGATTCCAGCTAGTCAGATCATGTTTGAAAAGACATTAGATGTTCTCCAAGTTTTCATGGGGGTTTAAGTGTCAAGCTATATCGGTTGAGAAGTTGGAAGCGACTTTTGATCCATTTGGGTTTATCATGCATTAAAAGTACTTCTATGCCATGTCGATGATGCATTCACGATTCCAGCCAGTCAGATGATGCTTGAAAGGACATTAGATGTTCTCCAAGTTTCCATGGGGGTTTAAGTGTCAAGCTATATCGGTTGAGAACTTGGAAGCTAGTTTTAATCCTTTTGGGTTTATCATGCATTAAAAGTACTTCTAGGCCACGTGGATGATGCTTTCACGATTCCAGCCAGTCAGATGATGTTTAGAAGGACATTAGATGTTCTCCAAGTTTCCATGGGGGTTTAAGTGTCAAGCTATATGGGTTGAGAACTTGGAAGCTAGTTTTAATCCTTTTGGGTTTATCATGCATTAAAAGTACTTCTAGGCCACGTGGATGATGCTTTCACGATTCCAGCCAGTCAGATGATGTTTAGAAGGACATTAGATGTTCTCCAAGTTTCCATGGGAGTTTAAGTGTCAAGCTATATGGGTTGAGAACTTGGAAGCTAGTTTTAATCCTTTTGGGTTTATCATGCATTAAAAGTACTTCTAGGCCACGTGGATGATGCTTTCACTATTCCAGCCAGTCAGATGATGTTTAGAAGGACATTAGATGTTCTCCAAGTTTCCATGGGGGTTTAAGTGTCAAGCTATATGGGTTGAGAACTTGGAAGCTAGTTTTAATCCTTTTGGGTTTATCATGCATTAAAAGTACTTCTAGGCCACGTGGATGATGCTTTCACGATTCCAGCCATTCAGATGATGTTTGGAAGGACATTGGATGTTCTCCAAGTTTCCATGGGGGTTTAAGTGTCAAGCTATCTCATTTCAGAAGTTGGAAGCAACTCTTGATCCTTTTGGGTTTATCGGGCATTAACAGTACTTCTACGCCACGTGGATGATGCTTTCACGATTCCAGCCAGTCAGATGATGATTTAGAAGACATTACATGTTCTCCAAGTTTCATTGGGGGTTTAAGTGTCAAGCTATATCGGTTGAGAAGTTAGAAGCGACTTTTGATCCTTTTGGGTTAATCATGCATCAAAAGTACTTCTAGGCCACGTGGATAATGCTTTCACGATTCTAGCCAGTCAGCTGATGTTTAAAAGGGCATTAGATGTTCTCCATGTTTCCATGGGGGTTTAAGTGTCAAGCTATATCGGTTGAGAACTTGGAAGCGACTTTTAATCCTTTTGGGTTTATCATGCATTAAAAGTACTTCTAGGCCACGTGGATGATGCTTTCACGATTCCAGCCAGTCAGATGTTGTTTGGAAGGACATTAGATGTTCTCCAAGTTTCCATGGGGGTTTAAGAGTCAAGCTATATCGTTTGAGAAGTTGGAAGTAACTTTTCATCCTCTTGGGTTTATCATGCATTAAAAGTACTTCTAGGCCGTGTGGATGATGCTTTCACGATTCCAGCCAGTCAAATGATGATTGGAAGGACATTAGATGTTCTCCAAGTTTCCATGGGGGATTAAGTGTCAAGCTATCTCATTTCAGAAGTTGGAATCCACTTTTGATCCTTTTGGGTTTATTGGGCATGAAAAGTACTTCTAGGCCACGTGGATGATGCTTTCACGATTCCAGCCAGTCAGATGATGGTTGTGTAGACATTACATGCTCTCCAAGTTTCTATGGGGGTTTAAGTGTCAAGCTATATCGGTTGAGAACTTGGAAGCTAGTTTTAATCCTTTTGGGGTTATCATGCATTAAAAGTACTTCTAGGCCACGTGGATGATGCTTTCACGATTCCAGCCATTCAGATGATGTTTGGAAGGACATTTGATGTTCTCCAAGTTTCCATGGGGGTTTGAGTGTCAAGCAATCTCATTTCAGAAGTAGGAAGCCACTTTTGATCCTTTTGGGTTTATCGGGCATTAAAAGTACTTCTAGGCCACGTGGATGATGCTTTCATGATTCCAGCCAGTCAGATGATGATTGAGAAGACATTACATGTTCTCAAAGTTTCATTGGGGTTTAAGTGTCAAGCTATATCGGTTGAGAAGTTAGAAGCGACTTTTGATCCTTTTGGGTTAATCATGCATCAAAAGTACTTCTAGGCCACGTGGATAATGCTTTCACGATTCAAGCCAGTCAGCTGATGTTTAAAAGGGCATTAGATGTTCTCCATGTTTCCATGGGGGTTTAAGTGTCAAGCTATATCGGTTGAGAACTTGGAAGCGACTTTTAATCCTTTTGGGTTTATCATGCATTAAAAGTACTTCTAGGCCACGTGGATGATGATTGAGAAGACATTACATGTTCTCAAAGTTTCATTGGGGGTTTAAGTGTCAAGCTATATCGGTTGAGAAGTTAGAAGTGACTTTTGATCCTTTTGGGTTAATCATGCATCAAAAGTACTTCTAGGCCACGTGGATAAAGGTTTTACGATTCAAGCCAGTCAGCTGATGTTTAAAAGGGCATTAGATGTTCTCCATGTTTCCATGGGGGTTTAAGTGTCAAGCTATATCGGTTGAGAACTTGGAAGCGACTTTTAATCCTTTTGGGTTTATCATGCATTAAAAGTACTTCTAGGCCACGTGGATGATGCTTTCACGATTCCAGCCAGTCAGATGTTGTTTGGAAGGATATTAGATTTTCTTCAAGTTTCCATGAGGGTTTAAGTGTCAAGCTATGTCGGTTGAGAAGTTGGAAGCCACTTTTGATACTTTAAGGTTTATCATGTATTAAAAGTAGTTATAGGCCACGTGGATGATGCTTTCACGATTCCAGCCAGTCAGATGATGTTTGAAAGGACTCTAAATGTTTTTCAAATTTCCATGGGGGTTAAAGTGTCAAGCTATCTCATTTCAGAAGTTGGAACCCACTTTTGATCCTTTTGGGTTTACCATGGATAAAAACGAATTCTAGGCCACGTGGATGATGCTTTCCCGATTCCAGCCTGTCAGATGATGATTGAAAGGACATTTGATGTTCTCTAAGTTTCCAAGGGGGTTTAAGTGTCAAGCTAAATCGGTTGAGAATTTGGAAGCGACATTCGATCCATTCGGGATTATCATGCATTAAAAGTACTTCTATGCCGCGTGGATGATGCTTTCATGATTCCAGCCAGGCATATGATGTTTGAAAGGACACTAAATGTTCTTCAAATTTCAATGGGGGTTGAAGTGTCAAGCTATCTCATTTCAGAAGTTGGAACCCACTTTTGATCCTTTTGGGTTTACCATGGATAAAAACGACTTCTAGGCCACGTGGATGATGCTTTCACGATTCCAGCCAGTCAGATGATGTTTGAAAGGACTCTAAATGTTTTTCAAATTTCCATGGGGGTTCAAGTGTCAAGCTATCTCATTTCAGAAGTTGGAACCCACTTTTGATCCTTTTGGGTTTGCCATGGATAAAAACGATTTCTAGGCCACGTGGATGATGCTTTCACGATTCCAGCCAGTCAGATGATGTTTGAAAGGTCACTAAATGTTCTTCAAATTCCAATGGGAGTTGAAGTGTCATGCTATCTCATTTCAGAATTTGGAACCCACTTTTGATCCTTTTTGATTTCCCATGGATAAAAACGACGTCTAGGCCACGTGGATGATGCATTCATGATTCCAACCAGTCAGATGATGTTTGAAAGGACAATAGATGATCTCTAAGTTTCCAAGGGGGTTTAAGTGTCAAGCTAAATCGGTTGAGAAGTTGGAAGCGACATTCGATCCATTTGGGATTATCATGCATTAAAAGTAATTCTAGGCCCATGTGGATGATGCTTTCACGATTCCAGCCAGTCAGATGATGTTTGAAAGGACACTAAATGTTCTTCAAATATCAATGGGGGTTGAAGTGTCATGCTATGTCATTTCAGAAGTTGGAAGCCACTTTTGATCCTTTTGCGTTTACCATGGATAAAAACGACTTCTAGGCCACGTGGATGATGCTTTCATGATTCCAGCCAGACAGATGATGTTTGAAAGGGCACTATATTTTCATCAAATTTCAATGAGGGTTGAAGTGTCATGCTATCTCATTTCAGAAGTTGGAACCCACTTTTGATCCTTTTGGGTTTACCATGGATAAAAACGACTTCTAGGCCACGTGGATGATGCTTTCACGATTCCAGCCAGTCAGATGATGTTTGAAAGGACACTAAATGTTCTTCAAATTCCAATGGGAGTTGAAGTGTCATGCTATCTCATTTCAGAAGTTGGAACCCACTTTTGATCCTTTTGGGTTTCCCATGGATAAAAACGACGTCTAGGCCACGTGGATGATGCTTTCACGATTCCAGCCAGTCAGATGATGTTTGAAAGGACATTAGATGTTCTGCAAGTTTCCAAGGGGGTTTAAATGTCAAGCTAAATCGGTTGAAAATCTGGAAGCCAATTTTGATCCTTTTGGGTTTACCATGAATTAAAACGACTTCTAGGCCACGTGGATGATGCTTTCACGATTCCAGCCAGTCAGATAATGTTTGAAAGGACACTAAATTTTCTTCAAATTTCAATGGGGGTTGAAGTGTCATGGTACCTCATTCCAGAAGTTGGAACCCACTTTTGATCCTTTTGGGTTTCCCATGGGTAAAAATCACTACTAGGCCACGTGGATGATGCTTTCACGATTCCAGCCAGTCAGATGATGTTTGAAAGGACATTAGATGTTCTGCAAGTTTCCAAGGGGTTTTAATTGTCAAGCTAAATCGGTTGAGAAGTTGGAAGCCACTTTCGATCCTTTTGGGTTTACCATGTTTTAAAACGACTTCTAGGCCACGTGGATGATGCTTTCACGATTCCAGCCAGTCAGATGATGTTTGAAAGGACACTAAATGTTCTTCAAATTTCAATGGGGGTTGAAGTGTCATGCTATCTCATTTCAGAAGTTGGAACCCACTGTTGATCCTTTTGGGTTTACCATGGATAAAAACGACTTCTAGGCCACGTCGATGATGCTTTCACGATTCCAGTCGGTTACATGATGTTAGAAAGCACATTAGATGTTCTGCAAGTTTCCAACGGGGTTTAATTGTCAAGCTAAATCAGCTGAGAAGTTGGAAGCCAATTTCGATCCTTTTGGGTTTACCATGTTTTAAAACGACTTCTAGGCCACGTGGATGATGCTTTCACGATTCCAGCCAGTCAGATGATGTTTGAAAGGACTCTAAATGTTCTTCAAATTTCCATGGGGGTTGAAGTGTCAGGCTATCTCATTTCAGAAGTTGGAACCCACTTTTGATCCTTTTGGGTTTACCATGGATAAAAATGACTTCTAGGCCACGTGGATGATGCTTTCACGATTCCAGCCAGTGAGATGATGTTTGAAAGGACACTGACAAGAGGTTGTCGAGACCTATCAAATAAAATAACCGGTTCACAAACTAATTTGTAGTATAGAGAATGAACCGAATCGTCTCTCAAGGATCCAAAAACAAAGATTTAATTAGATCAAGATAATTAAAAAAGGGGGGGTTTTGTTGTTGATTAACAAGATTAATAAAAGTAGGAGATTCAAAGTTGTAAACAAATCTAAAGAAACAACCAATCCAAGGAAATTTACCGATCTTGAGTTTAACTCATCATTGATCACAAGGAATTCACTTAATTGCTAACCAAGTTCTTGGCCTTAGATCACATCAAGAAGCCTTAACATGATCCAAGAATTCTCTACTAGATAAGCATCTAGGATTTGATTAACCAAGGTTAGATAAAGTAAGCACCATCCAACATAGATTAACTTAAGATCTAGAATTTAACCAAGTTAAACAATCTATCAAAAAGCTTTAATATATTGTTTAATCTTTGTGATCCTCTTTGAATACATGATAATAAAGCTACTACCACATCAACATCTAAATCAAATTAAGCAATTTAATCTAGATAAGAATCAAAAGAGGAAGAAGAGAAACTTGAATAACAATTAAGCAATATGAACAAGCAAAACAAGATCTCCAAATTAAACAACAAGATGGCTAATCCCTTGGATTGATTATGAGAGCCTAGCCTTCCATGGATGGGAAGGAAGAACTCAGAATTTAAAGAACAAAAACGAAATTGCAAAGAGAATGAAGAAGAAGAGAAAGAAAACTCTCACAAATACTTAAACTTTCTTGAAACTTACTTCTAAATTGAATGCCTCTAATACAAAGAGGTTGGGTCTATTTATACTAATCCTAGAAGCCAATTTGTACATGTACATAATCTGAATACAAGCTATAAGAATCTGAAATTTGTCAAAAATGGAAGCTTGATGCATGGTTGGTGGGTTGGTGCATGGTAGGTGGGTTGGTGTATGGTTGGTGGCTTTTAGTCAACAACTCTTATCCGACTTCTGGCTTCAAATTCATCACCTAGACGGTGTATTTTGGCTTGGATGTCTTCATCAAAGTTGTAGCCAGTTGTCTCCTTGAAAATCTCCAATTTGAATCATGTCATTTGGACTTTTAGAACTCCAGAAATGCCAAAAACACTTCACCTACCTCAAGTTAGGTTGGAAGAACGTGTTTCCAACTTCAGACCAACTTGTAGCTTCTGAAGCATGCCTAAAACGACATCTATTGACAAAATGGTCTTCATTGAAGTTGGAGATATGGGTCTTATCTTTCAAGTGACCAAGTTTCAGCCCAAGAGGAGGCCTATAACCCACTATATAGTCCAATATGTACATACTGCCCAGATGGTTCCGTGACAGCAAACCCACTCTGCATTGCAGGGAAATTTTGGACCCTTAGCATTCCGATCCAGCTCTTGAGTTCTTCATGAAACTTGTAGAGCATTGTCTTAGCTTTCCAAAGACACCAAGATCACCTCAATTGGATCACCGAGTCCCAAGTTATGACCTAACCAAGGAAGAAAGGTCAAAATGCATCAAAATCCGAAAATTATTCAATATTTGCATTAAAGCCCAATGAAGCCCAACAACATTAAACTCATCTAAAGTACTAATATTGGGCACAATAAACATCTAATAATGCCTAATACAAAGCTAACATAAGTGTCTCAAATTGATTGATCAAATTCCCCACACTTAAACTTTTGTACTCCTGGGCAAAACACATAAGAACAAAACTAAAGAAAAACAAGAAACATAATATTATTAAACTAAAAACATAAAAACTGATTGTACCTAATCTAATCCATTTTCGTAGGAAAACACGATGGCACTTAGCCTGTGCCACAAGCCTTTAAACCCCTAGGTGTCCCTAGTGGACGAGTTGTAGTCTCGTGAGGGTTTACCAGGATGATACCCACAAACATGTAATATTTTATTTAATCAATTCAACTAATTTTTAAATACAAGCATTGTATTAAATATAAACCATAATTAATAAGTAAAGTATGCTTAACAAAGAATAGTTGAATCAAATCAATTGAGAATAAAGTATAGCATAATCATGCTTTAATCAGAAATAGGCATGTTGATTGAGTAAAATTCTTCACAAGTGTCACTCAAATCACACAAGGTGTTTAGGTTAACTGTTTACGCTCAACTCAGTCAAATTATGAAAGTATTTTACCATAGGCTTGCATATACATCAATTCTCCACTACTTAGATCAAATAAATTGCAAAAATCAAGAGGCCTTTCAAAAAGGTTGTAATGGAACTTATAAGGTGAAGGAAGGGAACAATATAGATAATAGCGAGTTAAAACCAAAGAGAATAAAAGAGTATTGAGGAGTAACTCAAGTAGAAAGAATAAAATTTTTACCCAAAACCTTAAAATGCCCATTCTCTTCACACATTCGTTCCTTTTTCTATTCTTTTTTTTTGTTTTTTTTTGTTTTTTTGTTTTTTTGTTTTTTTTTGTACCAAGCATTTCGTATCAACACACTAATTCCCCTACACTTAAATCATTGCAAGCAAAAGAACTCCTCCAATAAGAAAATCAATGCTCTCCCATTCCCTAAGGTAAGGTAAAACATGGTTTTTCACTCAAAGCTTGTAATGAGCTAAGAACAAAGAATAGGCAAATAGGTTTAGAGGGAGTTAATAATTGGATAAATGCAAGGTAGGTTTATTTGGCCAAAGCAGCTAAGTCAAGAAAAAATGCCTCTGTCATTTTCATGCAACATACAGACCAATGTAATCTCAAATCGATTCAATGCAAGTTCTAGAAAATAAATTCATAATTGACATCACTCATGAAAGAAAATAACCAAGTGTAAGTATCAAACTTGGAAAAGCCCAAAACTCACAAAGGTATGGAACATTCACTCAATTCAACCATGCCTTCTTCCTAATATCCACAATCATATACACATGTATATCATGAAAATGATTCAACTATAAACTGTTTTGCATACTTTTATCATCAATTAAGCTCAGATTCAGCACATGCTTGTATCAAAATCAATTGAAAAGATCAAAATTGTGTGTGTGTGTGTGTGTGTTTTTTTTTTTTAATATATATACAAGAACAAAGATGATTTAAGACCTATTATGAAATGCAAGTTAAGATGCGTCTCAAGAGCAAAATTACTCCTTACTCTGCCATCATACATCTAAAAAGTTAGTAACAATAAAGATTAGTTTTTTTTTTTTAACTAAACTATGTACATGGTAATGTCAACTATCCCTCCCCCCAACTAATTAAAGACATTGTCCCCAATGTCAAAATAAAGATAGGAAGAGTGTAGAAGGTCTTACCAGAAAACTGCAAATCGGGCCTGAAATAAGAAAAATTACAAAAAACTAAAACCATAAGAGAAAACAAAATTCACAAAGACAAAGTCAAATCAAGTTTTTGCTTTTCTTCCGCTGCCTTGTTCCCAATTCCGTGGAGCCATTCTTTGGATCACGTTGTGGTACAAATGCATTGAGTTGATCGAGCAATTGTTCAGAGTTGTAGCGCTTACAAGACTTTGACGTGTCGCTTGTGAGATGAACCTTTTTCTACAAAGATGATCAAGAAAACAAAACAAACTGTCATAAAAACCATTAACATTTAATATACCTATGGGTTTTGGTGAAAGTTCTCTTGTGACTGTGATGTAATTTGAAAGAGTTCTTCCAAAGTTTCAAAACCACCAGGTAGGGCAATAAAGGCATCGGCATTGGCGATCATAATGTTCATGCGTTGGTGCATGCAAAATACTATTACTTCATCCCCTAATGTTTTTCCAATGGGCTTCTTTGGTCGATAAAGGACTGGAATGACACCAAGGACTTTGCCACCTCCTAAATGTGCAGCAGTTGCTACACAACCCATTAACCCAAGACTACCTCCTCCATAAACTAAACGGATTTCTCTCTCAGCTAGCACTCGACCAAGATGGTGTGCAATATTTACAAACTCTTTATCTTTCCCAGGATTAGATCCACAAAAGACACAAACACTCTTGATCCGACGAACTGAAGTGACTTCCATTTTTTTCTCTTTGTTTTTTTTTTTTCGTACTCTCACCTTATCAATGATCTGAAGAGAGCAAAGTGCATTATTTAAAGGCATCAAAACTCAAAGGTAATAATTACACCTATAAAGGAGGGGTAGATCCGTGTGTCAGGTAAGTTTGAAAATAAGCACAACAATGATAATAGCTATATGACAATAATAAAAGACTAATCTATATGTGTCAGAAGAAGTTTGAAAATATGCAACGCATATTTCAAAAAAATACGGCTATTTTTTTTTTTTTTGAATTTTTTTGAATTTTTTTTTTTTGAATTTTTTTTTTTTGAATTTTTGATTTTTTTTTGATTTTTTTTTGATTTTGAATTTTTTTTTTTGAATTTTTTTTTTAATAAACAGGAAAAAAATAAAATAAAATAAAAAATAAAAAAAATACTTACAGGAGGTGTGATTGTGGCTCACATTTTCCTCTGGTTTTACGTCCAGTAACGTCTTGAAGCTCTCTATGGGCCGATGGTCGGCTTTCCATCCAATTTTCTTAAAAATTGGCAAACAGGGTCTTTTTGAGTCAGATTCCCGAGACTATAACGCTTATGTTCATCTTGGAATATTGGCCATAAATCGAGAAGTACTCTGCACATCTCCACTAGGATGCGTCTCAAGAGTCAATAGAATGTTATCTAAAGACTCCTTACTCATGCCATCCTTTATGAAGTTAATTTTATCATCTCGGTTTATAGACGTCATTCCAATTGATTTGCATTTTGTGTTACAGTCCATCTTGCACATTTATAGCGAGACCCGTAACCTTTTTGCTCTTCTCTTCTTTGCATATGAACTTTTTCCTAGCCCTGGCATATATGAAACAAGAGCGTCAGAAAATTCACCTCTGAGTCGGACCTTTGCTTCGATCAACCAGCGTATATCCGCAGGGATGCCTTTGTGCATAAGCATCCTTAATCTCTCAAACCTTGCACAATAAATGTTAGTTAAAGCATTTTGAGGGAGAGAAGGGAATTGCTTGCGGAGATTAAAAAGCTGATTATCCATTTCGAAAGAAAGAAGAAAGAGAGAGAAAAAAAATTGAGTAAAATTATGTACAGATTTCAGTGTTTGTGGGTAACTGAAGGGACCGAAAAAGATTTTCACGGAGTACCGTTATCCGCCATTTAACCGGTGAAAAATCATCTGTCAAAGAAAAACAAACAAAATAAAGACAGAAAAATCAAACTTTGATAGATTTTCTCACTTGGCACCGTTTTTTCTGTCTCGATTCCTGTGACAACAAATAAGTCAAAGTTAGAAAGAGGAAAGAGTTAGAAAACTTGGGATGCCGCCCAAGAAGCGCTACTTTTAATGTCCTTAGCCAGCGTGATTGAAGATTTTGCATGAGCGATGGGTCCTCCCCAATAATGATTCAATCTCTGGCAATTGACATTAATCGTGGCTTTTTCTTTTCTATTTTTTTTTTCTTCTTTTTTTTTTTTTTTTTTTCAACACAGTAGTGATCAATCATGGTAGAGGGTATCCTGCAGTTGAACTTCCTCCACGAGGTTCTCTTGAGCTCCTTCATAAAAATTTTTGAGGCGGTGACCATTAACTTTGAACACTTTGTTGGTGGCTTCACTCTTAATTTCCACTGCACCATGAGGAAAAATGTTAGTGACAACAAACGGACCGTCCCACCTAGACCTTAATTTACCAGGCATCAACTTAAGGCGAGAATTAAACAAGAGAACTTTTAGCCCAATCGAAAACTCCTTCCGAAGAATAAACTTATCATGGAAGGCTTTGGTCTTTTCTTTGTAGAGTCGGGAGCTCTCATAGGCATCTAGGCGGATCTCTTCCAATTCAGAATCGCAACTTCCGCTCTATGCCAGCTCCGGCCAAATTCATGTTGCATTGCTTCACAGCCCAATATGCTTTGTGCTCAATTTCTACTGGCAAGTGGCATGCCTTACCATAGACTATCCGATATGGAGACATCCCGATTGGAGTTTTGTAAGCGGTCCGGTAAGCCCAAAGAGCATCCTCAAGCCTCATGCTCCAATCCTTCCGATTAGGTTGGACTGTTTTTTCAAGTATGCGCTTGATCTCTCTATTGGAGACCTCGGCTTGACCATTAGTCTGGGGATGGTAAGGTGTAGAAACTTTATGCAACACGCCATATTTTCTCATCAATCCCTCCATGCTCGATTCTGAGAAATGGGTGCCTTGATCGCTGATGATAGCTCTCGGGATTCCAAAACTGCAGAAAATCTGTGATCTAACAAAATCCACAACAACTTTGGAATCATCAGTCCGAGTGGCTTTAGCCTCCACCCATTTTGATACATAATCAACAGCTAGCAAAATGTAAACATAACCAAAGGAAACAGGAAAAGGTCCCATGAAATCAATACCCCATACGTCAAAGATTTCACAATACGAGAGGTTCTTTGGGGCATCTCATTCTGCGAGAAATGTTCCCTCGTTCTCGACACTGATCACAAGACTTACAGAACAAATAAGAATCATGAAAAAAGCTAGGCCAATATAAACCAGAGTCTAAAACTTTCCTAGCTATACGTTGAGGCCCAAAATGTCCACCACATGCAAATGCATGACAAAAGCTAAGAACAGAATGAAACTCTTGATTAGGCACACATCGCCTAATAATTTGGTCACTACAAAATCGCCACAGATATGGATCATCCCACACATAATATTTTGATTCACTCTTAAGTTTATAAATTTGTGCACGAGTGAAATGTGAGGGAAAAACTGTAGCAACCAAGAAATTCACCATATCAGCAAACCAAGGGAAGGTGTTCTTACCTTGCAGCTGCATAAGCTGCTCATCTGGGAAGGAGTCCCGTACAGGGAAGGGATCTGAAGCCCTTTCAATGCGGCTCAAATGATCTGCCACTAGGTTCTCTGCTCCACTCTTGTCACGGATCTCTATGTGAAACTCTTGGAGCAATAGCATCCATCTTATTAGTCGGGGCTTTGCATACGGCTTCTTCAAAAGGAACTTCGTGAGTTTGTATGATCGCAAACACAACAACCTTAGAACCAAGCAAATATGATCTAAATTTATCCAAAGCAAAAACAATGGCTAAAAGTTCTTTTGGTTGTGGTATAGTTGGCCTGAGCAGCATCTAGAGTTCTGGAAGCATAGTATATCACATGAGAAGCTTTCCCCACTCTCTGTGCCAAGACTGCTCCTACTGCATAGTTAGAAGCATCACACATTAACTCAAATGGCAATGTCCAGTCAGGTGGCTGGATGATAGGGGTACTAGTCAAGGCTTGCTTCAAGTGGTTGAAAGCTGCCTTGCACTTGTCATCAAAATTGAACTCCACATCTTTCTCATAAAGAATCGGGAAAGTGGAAGAGCAATCTTGCTGAAGTCGGCAATGAAGCGCCTGTAGAAACCTGCATGACCAAGAAAAGAACGCACTTCCCGCACGCATGTGGGGTATGATAGACAAGTAATTACATCAATCTTGGCAGGATCTACCTCAATGCCCTTACTGGATACTACATGGCCTAAAACTATACCCTGTTCTACCATAAAATGGCATTTCTCAAAATTTAGTACAAGGTTAGTCTCAATGCATCTTTGCAGTACTCTAGATAGGCTGGCTAAACATGAATCAAAAGAAGAACCATAGACAGTGAAGTCATCCATAAACACCTCCATGCACTCCTCTAAGAAATCAGAAAATATGCTCACCATGCACCGCTGGAAGGTACCAGGGGCATTGCAGAGGCCGAAGGGCATCCGTCTGTAAGCAAAGGTGCCGAAGGGACAAGTAAATGTGGTCTTCTCCTGATCCTCCTGCAATGTGGATTTGGAAGTATCCAGTGTAGCCATCTAAAAAGCAGTAATGGGACTTACCAGCCAACCGTTCCAGCATCTGATCAATGAACGGAAGGGGGTAATGATCTTTCCGAGTGGCTTGGTTGAGACGTCTGTAGTCAATGCAGACTCTCCAGCTATTCTGCACTCGGGTTGGAATGAGCTCATTCTTCTGGTTGGCCACAACAGTCACCCCGGATTTCTTTGGAACTACTTGCACCGGGCTCACCCACTTGCTGTCAGAGATGGGATAGATAATGCCAGCCTGCAGTAGCTTGGTCACTTCTTTTTTCACCACATCTAGAATGAGAGGATTCAGTCTCCTGCGGGGTTGTCTCACCGGTTTAGTTTCCTCCTCAAGTAATATCCTGTGCATGCATGTGGAGGGGTTAATACCAGGAATGTCCGCAAGTGTCCAACCAATTGCCCTTTTGTGTTGCTTCAAGACTTCCAATAACTGCGGTTTCTTGCTCGGGTTGGAGGTGTTTGGCCATTATCACCGGGAGCTTCTCATCTTCTTCCAAGAATGCATACTTCAAATGCTCGGGCAAGGGCTTAAGTTCAATGGAGGGTGGTTCTTTGGGTGACGGTACTAGTTTTGGAACCGAAACTAAATCGCTAAATTCTCGTGATTGCACTGTACTGCAAGCCGTGCACAATCTTGCAAAACAACATCGTCATATCCTATGGAATCAAAAGAATCACACTTAGCGGCAGGATGAATGACAACATCATTAATAAGACATCATTGCCATTAATAATGTAATCATCAATGTCACAGAATTAACAACAAAGACATGACAAGTATGTAGAAATCTCAAAGACAGTCGCACACATTGCATTGGGTTTACAACCAAAAAGTCCGAAGCGAGCGGAACAAGTATCACAAGCTATGCTATCAAGTGTATCCTACAATTTCGTGAAACTACGCCAACATATCAAGATGCATATCATCAACCATAAATCAATGACATCAAAATGAAAACAGAATGATCCTCTAAAGGGTATTTCATGGCATCAAAAATGTTAAACTGAATGATATCATCACCAAATTCCATGGAAAGGGTACTAAAGATGCACATCAATCTTAGTTTTAGCGCTTTTCAAAAATGGCCTACCTAAGATCAATGGGGGTGGGGAAGAGGCAGATTCATCTTCCATATTCAACACATAAAAATCAGCTGGGAATATTAAATTATGTACCCGAACCATAACGTCCTCCAACACTCCTGCAGGTTGTGCAGTGCTCCGGTTTGCTAATTGAATGACAATGCCGGTAGGCTTTAGCTCTCCCATATGCAAGGAAGTGTAAACTGACTTTGGCATTACATTGATGGAGGCTCCCAAGTCTAGCAAGGCATGAGTGAACTGTTGGTGCCCTATGGTGCAAGGGATGGTAAAAGTGCCTCGGATCCTTGCATTTGGGAGGCGAGGTTGGGCTGAATCAAAGCAGAGACATTTCTCCCCATACTCACTTTTTCAGTGCCCTTTAGCTTCCTCTTATGGGTGCACATCTCTTTCAAGAACTTGGCATACTTGGGGATTTGTTTAATTGCCTCCAAGAGAGGTATATTCACCTCAACCTTACGAAAAGTCTCCATAATTTCCTTATCCAAGTCGGTTTCAACCATATGCCTCATTTGTATCATTCGGTTGGGAAAAGGAAGAGGAATGTTGGAACCCGACTTTTTGGATGCTCACTTTTCTCTTGCATCAATTTTCTGTCAACAATCACGATTTGATCCAATTTTCTGCTTGGCATTTGTAGGATCATTTGTTCTTGAATCTGCTAAAGATTCGAATTAGGCTGAGAACTTGAAGTTGCTTTGTAGAATCTTGTTTCTCTCGGGCCAAGGGTAGAATCGGAAGTATCTCGCTGCCTTTGGTCCATTGATTTGCTTACCATCGCGTAAAGCTATAGCACTAACATTGCCTCTAGGATTTGGAGTGGTTTGAGAGGGTAATTGGCCGTAACCCTGTGACTTTAATTCATGAATTGATGTGGCAAGTTGACCAATTTGAGTCTCCAAGTTCTGAATGGTGGTTTCAGTTCTCTGTTGAACCTGGATGTTATTGTTGGCCAACTGTTTCACCAAATCCTCCAATGATGGCTCAGATTTTGTGGCTACAGGACCTTCTTCTTTGGAATGGTGGTCTACTTGGTCCAAAGATGTGGTCGAAACCGATTTGTCCTTGCTTGCCTGGAATGGTGGTCTATCTTGGTTTTGTGGTCAGCGATTTGATGCATTCCCATATCTCAGTTGGGATGGTCCCTCCACCAGGGTTGTAAGTGTTGGAGAATGGATCATATTTACGTTGTTCTCGCTGATGGAATTGTGGCTTCCCAGGAAATATACCATGCGACCCACAGATTGGTCTTGAAACTTCGAGAATCATCTTGCAATGTGGGGCATGAATCAGTAGGATGAGAGGAACTAGAACATATGCTACAAACTCTTGCGTGGGTTTGCACACGTGGTTCGTGTTGTCCTATTGCCATTTGTCTAACCAAAGAAGTGAGCTCATCCAATCTATGTTCCACCCTTTGTTGATCGCATGTGAAGAGGTATTAACTTCATTGACTATTGCAGTTGCGGCACCCATTCGAGTACCAAATTGCCGAGAATTTCTTGCCATGTTTGCAATTAAGTTTCTCGGCGTGGCTGGAGTTTTATCTACCAATGCTCCACCACTTGCGCATCAATCATACTCCTTTCCATTGGCATCAATCCTTCATAGAAGTATTGGATCAGTGAGTTGATCACTAATTTGATGGTGTGGGCAGCTTGAGCACAATTTCTTGAATCTCTCCCAATACTCATGGAGAGTTTCACCACCGATTTGCCTTATGCCACAAATATCTTTCCTTATTGCGTGAGCTTCTTGATGCAGGAAAGAACTTCTCCGTAAATAATCTTTTCATGTCATTCCAAGAAGTGATGGCGCAGGTTGTAAGTAATACAACCAATCCTTAGCACACCATCCAAAGAGAAAGGAAAGGCCCTTAGCTTGATGTGATCTTCACTATTCCATGAGGTTTCATGGTGGAGCGAGACAACATGGAACTCCTTCAAATGCTTATGTGGATCTTCACCGCAAGACCATGAAACTTGGGCGACAAGTGTATCAATCCGCATTTCAACTCAAAATCAACATTAAGTTCGTGGATATTGAATGCACAAAGGTTGATAATTCACATCAAAAAGTGCGACCAATTCCTTAAGAGTCCTATTATTATAGTCACCATAGTAAAATCAACAGACTCGAAGATCGAGACACGTAAGTACTAATGACGGACTCAACAGATTAAAAGAGTCAACAAGATTAGGTGCAATGTCAAGTTCAAGTCCAATTCCGTAGTAATTCTATTAGCTCTATGAATGCTACTACCAAGTCCTATGAATTCTATGAAGTGTATGAAATGTTCTATCAATTTCGGGATCAAATGAATGCAAGGTACCGAGGATCGAGATCTAGTCATACAAAGATGCAGTTCATAAGAAGGTATTAGAAAAGCAATAACAACTAAAACACTAAAAATTCCAAAAACAAATACTCCAAAAATTAAACAAAAATAAAAACAGTATCAAATGAATTTTAAAAATTATGGAACTACCACAGGATAAAATCTACACAAAAATGCTATCCAACAAAATAATAAAAATCTTAAAAAATTGAAAAAGTGGTCTAAACGATGGAATTTGGCAAAAATAAGGGTGACCTCACTGTATACAGTGAGCCTTTCTCAGAATAATATTTTCCATTTGTGTACCAAAATTCAGATCAATCTGAGATGCCCGAACCAAAATTCTTGACACAACGCCCTTTATCCAAATTCTCGAATCCCACTTGAAAAAGCTTCAAAAACAAAACAAATACATTTGTTAGAGTTAGATGGGATCTTGAAATGATCAAATAGTTGCCTTGGATCCCTGCAACGGCGCCAAATTTGACAAGAGGTTGTCGAGACCTATCAAATAAAATAACCGGTTCACAAACTAATTTGTAGTATAGAGAATGAACCGAATCGTCTCTCAAGGATCCAAAACAAAGATTTAATTAGATCAAGATAATTAAAAAAGGGGGTTTTGTTGTTGATTAACAAGATTAATAAAAGTAGGAGATTCAAAGTTGTAAACAAATCTAAAGAAACAACCAATCCAAGGAAATTTACCGATCTTGAGTTTAACTCATCATTGATCACAAGGAATTCACTTAATTGCTAACCAAGTTCTTGGCCTTAGATCACATCAAGAAGCCTTAACATGATCCAAGAATTCTCTACTAGATAAGCATCTAGGATTTGATTAACCAAGGTTAGATAAAGTAAGCACCATCCAACATAGATTAACTTAAGATCTAGAATTTAACCAAGTTAAACAATCTATCAAAAAGCTTTAATATATTGTTTAATCTTTGTGATCCTCTTTGAATACATGATAATAAAGCTACTACCACATCAACATCTAAATCAAATTAAGCAATTTAATCTAGATAAGAATCAAAAGAGGAAGAAGAGAAACTTGAATAACAATTAAGCAATATGAACAAGCAAAACAAGATCTCCAAATTAAACAACAAGATGGCTAATCCCTTGGATTGATTATGAGAGCCTAGCCTTCCATGGATGGGAAGGAAGAACTCAGAATTTAAAGAACAAAAACGAAATTGCAAAGAGAATGAAGAAGAAGAGAAAGAAAACTCTCACAAATACTTAAACTTTCTTGAAACTTACTTCTAAATTGAATGCCTCTAATACAAAGAGGTTGGGTCTATTTATACTAATCCTAGAAGCCAATTTGTACATGTACATAATCTGAATACAAGCTATAAGAATCTGAAATTTGTCAAAAATGGAAGCTTGATGCATGGTTGGTGGGTTGGTGCATGGTAGGTGGGTTGGTGTATGGTTGGTGGCTTTTAGTCAACAACTCTTATCCGACTTCTGGCTTCAAATTCATCACCTAGACGGTGTATTTTGGCTTGGATGTCTTCATCAAAGTTGTAGCCAGTTGTCTCCTTGAAAATCTCCAATTTGAATCATGTCATTTGGACTTTTAGAACTCCAGAAATGCCAAAAACACTTCACCTACCTCAAGTTAGGTTGGAAGAACGTGTTTCCAACTTCAGACCAACTTGTAGCTTCTGAAGCATGCCTAAAACGACATCTATTGACAAAATGGTCTTCATTGAAGTTGGAGATATGGGTCTTATCTTTCAAGTGACCAAGTTTCAGCCCAAGAGGAGGCCTATAACCCACTATATAGTCCAATATGTACATACTGCCCAGATGGTTCCGTGACAGCAAACCCACTCTGCATTGCAGGGAAATTTTGGACCCTTAGCATTCCGATCCAGCTCTTGAGTTCTTCATGAAACTTGTAGAGCATTGTCTTAGCTTTCCAAAGACACCAAGATCACCTCAATTGGATCACCGAGTCCCAAGTTATGACCTAACCAAGGAAGAAAGGTCAAAATGCATCAAAATCCGAAAATTATTCAATATTTGCATTAAAGCCCAATGAAGCCCAACAACATTAAACTCATCTAAAGTACTAATATTGGGCACAATAAACATCTAATAATGCCTAATACAAAGCTAACATAAGTGTCTCAAATTGATTGATCAGACACTAAATGTTCTTCAAATATCAATGGGGGTTGAAGTGTCATGATATGTCATTTCAGAAGTTGGAACCCACTTTTGATCCTTTTGGGTTTACCATGGATAAAAACGACTTCTAGGCCACGTGGATGATGCTTTGACGATTCCAGCCAGTCAGATGATGATTGAAAGGGCACTAAATTTTCATCAAATTTCAATGAGGGTTGAAGTGTCATGCTATCTCATTTCATACGTTGGAACCCACTTTTGATCCTTTTGGGTTTACCATGGATAAAAACGACTTCTAGGCCACGTGGATGATGCTTTCACGATTCCAGCCAGTCAGATGATGTTTGAAAGGACACTAAATGTTCTTCAAATTCCAATGGGAGTTGAAGTGTCATGCTATCTCATTTCAGAAGTTGGAACCCACTTTTGATCCTTTTGGGTTTACCATGTTTTAAAACGACTTCTAGGCCACG
The DNA here is from genome assembly GCA_023212625.1 of Styphnolobium japonicum. Taxonomy (NCBI): domain Eukaryota; kingdom Viridiplantae; phylum Streptophyta; class Magnoliopsida; order Fabales; family Fabaceae; genus Styphnolobium; species Styphnolobium japonicum. The sequence goes on from JALBWW010000010.1 coordinate 4,706,804, forward strand.
TGGATGATGCTTTCACGATTCCAGCCAGTCAGATGATGTTTGAAAGGACTCTAAATGTTCTTCAAATTTCCCTGGGGGTGGAAGTGTCAAGCGATCTCATTTCAGAAGTTGGAACCCATTTTTGATCCTTTTGGGTTTACCATGTTTTAAAACGACTTCTAGGCCACGTGGATGATGCTTTCACGATTCCAGCCAGTCAGATGATGTTTGAAAGGACTCTAAATGTTCTTCAAATTTCCCTGGGGGTGGAAGTGTCATGCTATCTCATTTCAGAAGTTGGAACCCACTTTTGATCCTTTTGGGTTTACCATGTTTTAAAACGACTTCAAGGCCACGTGGATGATGCTTTCACGATTCCAGCCAGTCAGATGATGTTTGAAAGGACACTAAATGTTCTTCAAATTTCAATGGGGGTTGAAGTGTCATGCTATCTCATTTCAAAAGTTGGAACCCACTGTTGATCCTTTTGGGTTTACCATGGATAAAAACGACTTCTAGACGTGGATGATGCTTTCACGATTCCAGTCGGTTACATGATGTTTGAAAGCACATTAGATGTTCTGCAAGTTTCCAAGGGGGTTTAATTGTCAAGCTAAATCAGCTGAGAAGTTGGAAGCCACTTTCGATCCTTTTGGGTTTACCATGTTTTAAAACGACTTCTAGGCCACGTGGATGATGCTTTCACGATTCCAGCCAGTCAGATGATGTTTGAAAGGACATTAGATGTTCTGCAAGTTTCCAAGGGGTTTAATTGTCAAGCTAAATCGGTTGAAAATCTAGAACCCACTTTTGATCCTTTTGGGTTTACCATGGATAAAAACGACTTCTAGGCCACGTGGATGATGCTTTCACGATTCCAGCCAGTCAGATGATGTTTGAAAGGACTCTAAATGTTCTTCAAATTTCCATGGGGGTTGAAGTGTCAAGCTATCTCATTTCGGAAGTTGGAACCCACTTTTGATCCTTTTGGGTTTACCATGGATAAAAACGACTTCTAGGCCACGTGGATGATGCTTTCACGATTCCAGCCTGTCAGATGATGTTTGAAAGGACAATAGATGATCTCTAAGTTTCCAAGGGCGTTTAAGTGTCAAGCTAAATCGGTTGAGAATTTGGAAGCGACATTCGATCCATTCGGGATTATCATGCATTAAAAGTACTTCTATGCCGCGTGGATGATGCTTTCATGATTCCCGCCAGTCAGATGATGTTTGAATGGACTCTAAATGTTTTTCAAATTTCCATGGGGGTGGAAGTGTCAAGGGATCTCATTTCAGAAGTTGGAACCCACTTTTGATCCTTTTGCGTTTACCATGGATAAAAACGACTTCTAGGCCACGTGGATGATGCTTTCACGATTCCAGCCAGTCAGATGATGTTTGAAAGGACACTAAATGTTCTTCAAATTTCAATGGGGGTTGAAGTGTCATGCTATCTCATTTCAGAAGTTGGAACCCACTTTTGATCCTTTTGGGTTTACCATGGATAAAAACGACTTCTAGGCCACGTGGATGATGCTTTCACGATTCCAGCCAGTCAGATGATGTTTGAAAGGACTCTAAATGTTCTTCAAATTTCCCTGGGGGTGGAAGTGTCAAGCGATCTCATTTCAGAAGTTGGAACCCATTTTTGATCCTTTTGGGTTTACCATGTTTTAAAACGACTTCTAGGCCACGTGGATGATGCTTTCACGATTCCAGCCAGTCAGATGATGTTTGAAAGGACATTAGATGTTCTCTAAGTTTCCAAGGGGGTTTAAGTGTCAAGCTAAATCGGTTGAGAAGTTGGAAGCCACTTTTGATCCTTTTGGGTTTATCGGGCATTAAAAGTACTTCTAGGCCACGTGGATGATGCTTTCACGATTCCAGCCGGTCAGATGATGTTTGAAAGGACCCTAAATGTTCTTCAAATTTCAATGGGGGTTAAAGTGTCATGCTATGTCATTTCAGAAGTTGGAACCCACTTTTGATCCTTTTACGCTTACCATGGATAAAAACGACTTCTAAGCCACATGGATGATCCTTTCACGATTCCAGCCAGTCAAATGATGTTTGAAAGGTGATGTGTTTCGTATCGCAAGTGCACGATTTCGTCAAGTAGTAAAAATATCGATCCACAGGGACTTGGATTATGATTAACAATTATCCTTAATTGTGATTAACTAGGTGAAACCAATGTTATAAAATTGTGATGATAGAACAAGAACATAGAAACTAAAATCTGGAAATAAATAAGAATCTCAATGTTTAGAATGAATGCAGAAAATCAGTGTAGACAAATCTGGTTTTTAAGGGATCTAGGATATGGGTTCACCACGATGGTAATTAACAAGTCTGTAATCTTATCACCTCTTCTCAACTAAGTTACACTTGAAGACGAATCATCCTAAAGAATTATTGTTTCCTTTCAGAATACAATAACGTATTCAATCTAACTCAACTTCTATTTTCATGATAATCAAATTAGAAAGAATCCATTAAGAGCAAATGATTCATAGAAAGCCTCAAGAGTTTTAATCTACTTTCGTGATTTAAAAGCTCAAGTTCAGTTTATGGAGTTCAATTATCAAGAGTCACCTTTCAGTTTTTCCCTTAATAACTAAGATTATGCAAACAATGTGGCCAGCATTTTCACAAACACTTGGTGTGCCAAAAACTGAATCAAGATAAACTTAGCATTGAAGAGATAGCAAATTCATACATCAAGCATTGTTAATACACCATCGAGTTACTACCAATTCCTAGAACAAAAGAACTACTTAAACATGTTTATCGAAATACAATCCATAAGAACGAAGAACAACATTCAGAAAATGAAATAGAAAAGTAAGAAGAGATGAGAAGAAAAACTCTGCAGAAATCTTGTGGCTGCTCTTGTGAAGTTCCTCCAAGACCAAGCTCCCTTTCAACCCTAATGGCCTGCCCTTTATACACCACACACTCTCCTCCCTCAACCCTAATTCTTTTTAGGTCAGAAAAACAAAGAATGGGCTGACTCCAGGGCCTCAAAATCGCAAGTATGAAGTGTCAGGCTGCCAACCACGGCCGTGGTGGCCACCACGGCCAGGCCGTGGTTGGCTCTGCCTCAGAAATTCTGAAGGTGCGAGTTTCTCACACCATGGCCGTGGTTTCAACCACGGCCAGGCCGTGGTTGCCTCTGTCCATCAAGCATCTTGGGGAATTTGCCAAAGTGTCTAACATCAAACTTATAGCCTTGTGTCTTAGCTTTCCATAGCAACTGGAATCACCTCAAAATGACCTCTGTAGCTCAAGTTATGCTCAAATTACTCCTCAGGGGTCCAGCTGATTTTTGAGATCTCAGTATCTCTTCATGGTAGTTCCGTTTTGGCTCTTCCAAGCTTCAATATTGCATCATTCCTGCGATTAAACATAAACACACCGCAGTTATCCGAACTAAAACAAAAACGGAAGATTAAATGAATAAATGTACTAAAAAGATAATGAAATGTATGCAAACTAAACTCAAAATGACATGAAGAATCACACACATCAAATTACCCCAAGCTTAAGGTTTTGCTTGTCCTCAAGCAATTACTAAAGCCAAATAGAGATCTGAATATTCAAAATATGATTGTGAATTAGGAACCCAAAGAACAACAGATCCAAGTAATAGGCATATTCAATGAACATAGAGATGATCAATGTAAAGTCCGATTAGAGGCTTAGGTTCCCTAATTTCATACTTCTCATCAATTTGGGGTCACTCACCTAACCACTCTCAAAGTGTCTAAGGGTGAAGAAATATCACTCAAGATCCTCTTAAGAAAAAGCACTTCCATAAGCTTGATAAGAAACCAAATTTCCACATTTTAAATTGCATGCATGCAAGAATCAAAAGGGCTTTGTATGGGTTTTAACTTGGCAAAGGGAATATTGTTAGGTAGGACAAAGAAAGGATGGTATGCACAAAGGGTTGGCAAAATTTTCAATGAAACAAGAGAACCCAATAGAACCAAATTGGAGAATGATTATATCATAAAAGCACATTGCTAAGCTTCTTGCTAAGCCCTTTCTTTACTTCTTTTTTTTTTTTTTTATATCCCCAAATATTTTTCTATTTCTTTTCTTTTTGATTTCTCTTAAGAGAAAATTTCAACACATAATTCCCTTTCAACTTTCAAACCAAAAATTTTGCTCCATTTAGTTTCTAAAGGGTAACCAATAATATGTCATCATAGGTACCAAGAAATTGCAATAGGCTCAAAATGGGCAACTAATGGTAGTGATATATCAATATACTCAGAAGGCCTGAAAAGATACCTAAAATGCCTTAATCACTTTCAAGCATGCAAACAAAAACTTCGCCTCAAAATGGTTTCAAATCAAGTTCTAGAGCACAGAATCCAAGAGGAACCAACTTCACTCAAACAAAGAGGAGGGGTTAATATAAAGCACATACCCCTTTTTGGCACAAATCTCACTTTTAGAAGTAAAATCAATGAGAAACACAAAAACAGAGAACCTTATGCTAATCATCAACTATCAAAAAGATCAATTCTTGTAATCAGCCTATCACATGATAACAATTTTAGGTTCCAAATTCATTATGTCTTTCATATTGGCAAAAAATTCAACAAGAGGATGCAAACTTATCAAGGGGCAACAAGATGGTGTGATCATGCAGAATGAATGCAATATGCAATAAAAAAAAATCATGAAACTAAGGTAAATATGAAACTAACTATGAAAGCATGAAAGTAAATACCCCACCCCAAGCTTAAAGACTTACATTGTCCCCAATGTAAATGATTAAGTTAGAGAGGAGAAAAGAACAAGAAAAGGAAAGGACTCAACTGCGGTGGAAAGTGGTCTTTGGCTCACATGCCCGATCATACATGGCACGGATCATGCTCTCCATGCCGTGACCTTGTTGTTGGAGCTGCTCCAATATCAATCTTTGTTGAGCTTGCTCGGCATGGATAAGCCCTTGATCTTGACGAATGAGTGCACCTTTCGGCTGAATAGCATCCAGAGAGGAATGGATCCGAGCAAAGGCATCGTCAGAAGTACCTGCAGAAGAAGAAGTAGGCCTAGATGGCCTAGTTTGGGGTGGTGGCCGAAGAGGCTGCTGAACATTAATTGGTTCGGGCTCATGTTTGTTGGCACGCCCTTGATTGGGTACAGGTTTCTTGGGGAGATGGCAGTAGGGTTAGGAAGGGGTAGGGGGTGCTGGCGGTTAGGAATCACTAAACAGTATGAATCTTCTTCCCTAACAATCATCTTCATTGCTATACATGCTGTAAGATCAATCCTAGTCCGCCCATCGGCTTCGGCGAAGCCTTCAAGGTCATAATCAAAATGGTGGGCTATTGCAGTGATAAGCCCACCGATGACTATAGAGCCATCCCCCTTTTTGGCAACTTTCAATAAGTGCCTTACCATATGAGACCCTGTGTCAAGGTGGACTCCATGTAACATAGCCCAAAGAAAAAGGAGTTCGTCCTGGCGGACTGATCCATCACTATCCCCACGGCCAAACAAGGTATTAGCCATTACTCGATGGAGATAGCGAAAGCAGGGGTTTACTAAGGCCGAGGCCTTAGCTTTTGGAGAGTCGTAGGCACCTGCACCTATTGCACTAATCTCATTCCAGAATGACCCGGCTCTAAACTCTATGGGCAGACGTCTATCCCCACCAACAGGCAAAGAGAAGATGGAGTTAAACTCCTCAAGATTTAGCACATGATCATTATTGAATAGCCGGAAAGTTATCCGGCCTTCTTCACACCCTTCCCCTTGCAAAATGTCAGCATTAAGGGAGCTCAAGAATTCCAATGTGGGTCCAATAAGTGTTGGATAACGGGTGTGAGCAAAAGTGCTCCACCCTACATTGTCCAGCATCCAAGTAATGTCATCAGCTAACCCTAGGGTTTCAAGAACTTGGTCATCTAGGTATTTTGTATTTACAATTTTTCTTTTAACAAGCACATTATACCTATCCCTTTGTTCTCTATCCTTAAACTCAATGCCATAAGGGTTAGAGGTAGAAGAATTACCTCTTGAAGAAGTACCACGTGCTCTTGAAGATGAGGATTGATCCATTCTTTGTCTCTTGCTAGCCATTGGTACTTCCAAATGCAATGTAGACCAAAAATTCAGTAAGAACCCCCTTGTATTTGTGAAATTTCGAATTTGGGGCTTAGGGTTCTAAAATTTGGGGGTTTTGGAATCAAGGCCAAATTGGAGGATTTGATGGATGGGTTTGGTTAAGAATGGTTGGGAAATGTGAGAAAGTGAAGAAAATGAGTGGTTGTGGTGGAAGAAATATGGCAATGGAGGGGAGGTAGGAGAAATTTGAGGTTTGGCTATGGTGGAATGAGGGATGAGAAAGAAGAAGAAGAAGGATGAAGGAGTGAAAAATGGGGGTGGTTTAGTGTTTTTGATGGAGGGATGTAAAGGTTGATGGTGGTTTTGTGAGGGAATGAGGGAGTTATGGAGGTTGGGAGGTGTGGGTATGGAGGATGGGGAAGAAAGGAAGAAGAAGAAGAAGAAGGAGGGGAATGAGGGTGTGGTTCGTGGGGTTTAATTTACCCCAGGCCACGAACCACGGCCGTGGTCTACACCACGGCCAGGCCGTGGTTCTCTCGGCCCCCCCTTTTTTTTTTGTTTCCTGCAGCCACCACGGCCTGGCCGTGGTTGGCTCGGGAATTCAAATATTTTTTTTTTTTAAAGGTAAATTTCCTCCACCATGGCCGTGGTCCATACCACGGCCTAGCCGTGGTTCCCACTGGACTTGAATTTTCACATGTTCAGTCCACCATTAGTTCCAACCTACACAAAAAACAGTTACCACTCTTCAGAAAGTGATTATTGCTCTACAATGATTAAAGTTTTAAATAAGTAATAAACACAAAAACACAAGGAAATGAAATTGCAATAAAAGAAAACTTGGGTTGCCTCCCAAGAAGCGCTTATTTATGGTCGTTAGCTAGACCCCTGTAATTCTTAATGTGGAGCACTTGGGTTGAGAAGGAGGTGCTGCATTCCCTTCTCTACTGGTTCATCACAAAGGTAATGTTTCAATCTTTGCCCATTCACTTTGAAGGTTCCCGTTGTCTCGCTCCACACTTCAACGGCTCCATAGGGAAATACTTTGCGAACTTGAAATGGCCCAGGCCACCTTGACCAGAGCTTTCCTGGAAACAGTTTCAATCTTGAGTTGAAGAGTAACACAAGATTTCCTTCACGGAACTCTCTGCGAAGGATGTGCTTGTCATGCCAACGCTTGGTTCGTTCTTTGTAAGATTTGGCATGTTCATATGCATCAAGCCTCAGTTCATCCAACTCTTGAAGTTGAAGCTTCCTTTTCTCCCCAGCAGTTTTCATATCAAAATTGAGAAGCTTGATGGCCCAGAAAGCTTTATGTTCCAATTCAACTGGAAGATGACATGGCTTACCATAAATCAATCGGAACGGAGTCATCCCAATAGGAGTTTTGTAAGCAGTGCGATATGCCCAAAGAGCATCGTCCAGGTTCAAGGACCAATCCTTCCTTGATCTAGATACGCTTTTCTCTAGAATGCTCTTGATCTCTCTATTAGACACTTCCACTTGGCCACTAGTTTGAGGATGGTAAGGTGTAGCAACTTTATGAGTGACCCCATATTTCTTCAGTAGGGTTTCAAATTGTCGCTCAATGAAGTGTGAACCTCCATCACTAATCACAGCCCTAGGAACTCCAAACCTCGGAAATATAATCTTCTTAAATAGCTTGATTACGGTCTTTGCATCACTTGTTGGGGATGGAATGGCTTCCACCCATTTAGATACGTAATCAACTGCTACAAGAATGAATTTGTTGTTACAGGAGGATGGAAAAGGTCCCATGTAGTCGACTCCCCAAACATAAAAAATTTCAACTTCCAGAATGTTGTTCAAGGGCATCTCATGCCTCTTGGATATATTTCCAGTTCTTTGACAGTTATCACAAGAAATTACAAAATTTCTAGCATCTCTGAAGATATGAGGCCAAAAGAAACCAGATTGAAGAACTTTGGATGCTGTCTTTGAGGCACTAGCATGTCCTCCATAAGACGAAGAATGACAGCAATTCAATATATTCTGTACTTCATCCTCTGAGACACACCTCCGATAGATACCATCAGCACATCTCCGGAAGATATATGGTTCATCCCACACAAAATGCTTTAGATCAGAGAAAAATTTCTTTTTCTGTTGATAATTGATTTCTGGTGGTAGGACTCCGCAAGCTAAGTAGTTCACAAAGTCAGCATACCAAGGAGCATTCTCCTCTGAAATGACTAGCAGTTGTTCATCAGGGAATGAATCGTCAATAGGCAAGTTATTCTGCTCATTCACCGGTGGTTCAAGACGGGATAGGTGATGCAACTAAGTTTTCAATCCCTTTTTTGTCTAGAATCTCCATGTCGAATTCTTGTAAGAGAAGTATCCAACGGATAAGTCTAGGCTTTGCTTCCTTTTTACTCATGAGATACTTAAGTGCAGAATGATCGGTGTACACAATCACCTTTGAACCCACAAGGTATGATCTAAACTTCTCAAAAGCAAAGACCACTGCGAGCAATTCCTTTTCAGTAGTTGCATAATTTGTTTGGGCTGCATCAAGCTTTCTGCTTGCATAATATATGGCATGCACCTTCTTGTCTTTTCTTTGCCCCAAAACAGCACCTATGGCATAGTCACTGGCATCACACATAATCTCAAATGGTAGACTCGATCGGTGCACGCAAAATGGGAGCGGAAATCAAAGCTTCCTTCAATTTACAAAAGGCATTTAAGCAATCATTGTCAAAATTAAATGGAACATCTTTTACTAAGAGATTTGACAATGGTTTAGCAATTTTTGAAAAATCTTTAATAAATCTCCAGTAGAAACCGGCATGCCCCAAGAAACTCCGCACTCCTTTCATGTTCATTGGTGGAGGCAATTTTTCAATCACTTCAATTTTTGCTTTATCCACCTCAATTCCTTTTCCAGAAATCAAGTGTCCAAGCACTATGCCCTCTTGCACCATAAAATGGCATTTTTCCCAATTCAAGACCAGGTTTACCTCTTCACAGCGCTGCAAAATCTTTGATAAATTTGACAAATAATCATCAAAGTTAGTACCATATACAGAGAAATCATCCATAAAAACTTCCATGATGTTTTCAATAAATTCAGAGAAAATTGCAGTCATACATCTTTGGAAAGTAGCAGGAGCATTACATAGACCAAATGGCATTCTCCTATAAGCAAAAGTGCCATAGGGACAAGTAAATGTGGTCTTTTCCTGGTCACTAGGATGAATGGGAATTTGGTGAAATCCTGAATACCCATCCAAGTAACAAAAATATGTATGCTCAGCTAATCTTTCAAGCATTTGGTCAATGAAAGGGAGCGGAAAGTGGTCTTTCCTAGTAGCTTTATTCAATTTCCTGTAATCGATGCACATTCTCCACCCTGTGACAGTTCTGGTGGGGATTAGTTCATTTTTCTCATTTTTAGTTCTGATTATCCCCCTTTTTTAGGAACTACATGCCAGGACTAACCCATTATTTGTCCGAGATTGGGTAAATTACCCCAGCATCTAACAACTTAAGAATTTCTTTTTTAACCACCTCTTTCATATTAGGATTCAACCTTCGTTGATGATCAATAGATGGTTTATGGTCAACTTCCATCAAGATTCTGTGCATGCAAAAGGAAGGGTTTATGCCTTTAATGTCATCAATTGTATACCCTATGACCTTCCTATGCATCCGAAGTGCTCGAAGCAATTTCCTTGTTTCTAACTCATTCAGATCAGCACTTACAATGACAGGATAAGAAGAGTTGGGACCAAGAAATTCATACCTGAGAGTGGAAGGAAGGGGTTTGAGTTCTACCTTTGGAGCTTTTTCCTCTTTCCAATCTTCAGATTTGAGTTTAAACTCAAGCTTTTCAAATTTGGCATTTTTAGGTAGAATTTCTGGGTTAGCTTCCAACAAACGGGCATACTCCGCTGCTTTGCATTCAAATTCGGACGAGTCTCCACCAACTAGACACGCTTCCAATGGATCTTCAAAGTGCATTTTGGTGGTTTCTTCTTTCACTACTTGATGCAATAAATCAATCCTGCAACAAGAGTCCTCAAAAGAAGGTTGCTTAATAGATTTAGATATATCAAATTCAACCTTATCATCACCAACAGTCAAGGACAACTTACCATTTTTGACATCAATAATAGCACCTGCAGTAGCTAAGAAAGGCCTACCAAGAATTATGGGGATTTGAGAATCCTCCTCCATTTCAAGTACAACAAAATCAGCAGGAATGAAAAACTTACCCACTCTAATAGGGACATCCTCCAAGATCCCTACTGGGTATTTGACGGAACGATCCGCCAATTGCAGTGAGACAGTTGTAGGTTTCAATTCACCTACCTCTAGCTTTTTACACACAGAAAGGGGCATAAGACTAACACTAGCCCCCAAATCACACAAAGCTTTATCAAAATTTGTATTCCCAATCAAGCAGGGAATAGAGAAACTACCTGGATCTTTGAGCTTTGGAGGTAATTTATTCTGGATTAAAGCACTGCACTCCTCAGTCAAAGCCACAGTTTCATATTCTTCCAATTTTCTTTTATTGGACAAAATGTCCTTAAGAAACTTTGCATAAGTAGGCATTTGTTTCAATGCCTCGGTGAATGGTACATTGATGTACAATTTCTTAAGAACCTCTAGAAACTTCCCGAATTGCTTATCAAGCTTGGCTTTGGCCAATCTTTGAGGGAAGGGTTACAGGGTTGGTAAGGTTTTGGGGGAACATATTTAGACACTTGCTCATTTGTTTCCTCTGTTTCTAAGGTTTGTGTCTCAGTTGTTCCTTTTTCTTTTTCTTCACCCCCCTTATCTTCATCATACTCTTTTTTTTCTTTGGAATCTTCTAGTTTCTTTCCACTTCGTAAACTTACAGCCTTACAATGTTCATTAGGATTTATTTCAGGCTGTCCTGGAAATTTACCAAGTTGTCTTTGTGAAGAACCAGCTTGTTGGGCTATTTGAGTTTCTAACATCTTGTTATGAATAACTAAATTATCTACCTTAGATGTCAATTCCTTAATAGCCTCACTCACAACTCTACCTTGGTGCCTAAACTCTTCATTTTGTTTAGACTGACTCTCAACAAAATTCTCAAGAAGAGACTCGAGTTTAGATTTTTGTACCTGTTGGAATCTAGAAGAAGGTTTAGCACCACTTGGCCCAACTTGGTTTTGATTATTCCGGTAAGAGAAGTTGGGATGTGACCTCCAAAAGGTGTTGTAAGTTTGAGAATATGGATAATTTCTCCCCTTTTGGTTGAAATCTTGAAAATTATGGCATGATTCCATTTGCTCCCACTAGGTGTGCTTAGTGTGAGGAACCAAGTCCAACTTGGCATTCAGCACTCATATGTCCCTGTGCTCCACAAATCTCACAAAAATTGTTAGAAGTAACTATGGCATTGGCATTAGCTTTTTCAAGTTTGTCAAAACGTTTATTCAAAGAATCAAATTTTGACATAATCAAATCAACACCGTCTACCTCAAACTTACCTCCCGAGAGTTTTCTCGGGTTGTTACCTCTTTCATTTGCCCATTGGTGATGGTTTGTGGCTACACTCTCTATGACCTCATAGGCTTACGTTAACCTTCTTGTTCATCAAAGCTCCACCAGCTGCGGAGTCTAGAGATACCTTCGAAGGATATTCAAGACCATTGTAGAAGGTATGGACGATTAACCATTTCTCTAGCCCATGATGTGGGCATGCTTCCAACAAGGCCTTATATCTATCCCAAGCTTCTGACAATGACTCTCCATCTCTTTGAATGAAGCTTGTTATTTGGGTCCTAAGATGAGCAGTCTTGGAAGGTGGAAAGAATTTGTCCAAGAAAACTTGCTCTAATTGGTCCCAAGTAGTGATTGTTTCAGCTGGTACAGATTTTAACCAAGATTTAGCTCTATCCCTCAGTGATAAAGGGAACAAGCGGAGACGGATAGCATCTACAGAGGCACCTTCAATTCTGAGGGTCTCACAGAGTTCCAAGAACATATCTACGTGGTCATTCGGGTCCTCTGACGGCAATCCTCCAAACTGGTTTTTCCTTATCATAGAGAGCAAAGCTGGTGGTATGGTGAAGTGTCCAGCTTCAATGGTTGGCCGAGCAATCCCAGATCGCAAACCCCGAGCATTAGGGGCTGCATAGTCCTTCAGTGGCCTATTTTCATCACGTGCTGCCATTATGGGAATAGGTTGTTGTGGCTCTCTTGCACTTTGCAGCTGTTCTCTTCTCCTCCGATGCAAAGTCCTTTCAATTTCAGGATCTGCTTCAAAGAGAGTTCCAAAACGTCGAGTACTTCGCATAAATAAGAGAAGCTACCTGCAGAGAGCAAAAGAAAAGAATAAAAGAATAACTAGAAAATCAAATTAAGAATTAGATTGATAATCAGAAAACCGCAAGTCCCCGGCAACGGCGCCAAAAACTTGATGTGTTTCGTATCGCAAGTGCACGATTTCGTCAAGTAGTAAAAATATCGATCCACAGGGACTTGGATTATGATTAACAATTATCCTTAATTGTGATTAACTAGGTGAAACCAATGTTATAAAATTGTGATGATAGAACAAGAACATAGAAACTAAAATCTGGAAATAAATAAGAATCTCAATGTTTAGAATGAATGCAGAAAATCAGTGTAGACAAATCTGGTTTTTAAGGGATCTAGGATATGGGTTCACCACGATGGTAATTAACAAGTCTGTAATCTTATCACCTCTTCTCAACTAAGTTACACTTGAAGACGAATCATCCTAAAGAATTATTGTTTCCTTTCAGAATACAATAACGTATTCAATCTAACTCAACTTCTATTTTCATGATAATCAAATTAGAAAGAATCCATTAAGAGCAAATGATTCATAGAAAGCCTCAAGAGTTTTAATCTACTTTCGTGATTTAAAAGCTCAAGTTCAGTTTATGGAGTTCAATTATCAAGAGTCACCTTTCAGTTTTTCCCTTAATAACTAAGATTATGCAAACAATGTGGCCAGCATTTTCACAAACACTTGGTGTGCCAAAAACTGAATCAAGATAAACTTAGCATTGAAGAGATAGCAAATTCATACATCAAGCATTGTTAATACACCATCGAGTTACTACCAATTCCTAGAACAAAAGAACTACTCAAACATGTTTATCAAAATACAATCCATAAGAATGAAGAACAACATTCAGAAAATGAAATAGAAAAGTAAGAAGAGATGAGAAGAAAAACTCTGCAGAAATCTTGTGGCTGCTCTTGTGAAGTTCCTCCAAGACCAAGCTCCCTTTCAACCCTAATGGCCTGCCCATTATACACCACACACTCTCCTCCCTCAACCCTAATTCTTTTTAGGTCAGAAAAACAAAGAATGGGCTGACTCCAGGGCCTCAAAATCGCAAGTATGAAGTGTCAGGCTGCCAACCACGGCCGTGGTGGCCACCACGGCCAGGCCATCAAGCATATTGGGGAATTTGCCAAAGTGTCCAACATCAAACTTGTAGCCTTGTGTCTTAGCTTTCCATATCAACCGGAATCACCTCAAAATGACCTCTGTAGCTCAAGTTATGCTCAAATTACTCCTCAGGGGTCCAGCTGATTTTTGAGATCTCAGTATCTCTTCATGGTAGTTCCGTTTTGGCTCTTCCAAGCTTCAATATTGCATCATTCCTGCGATTCAAAATAAACACACCGCAGTTATCCGAACTAAAACAAAAACGGAAGCTTAAATGAATAAATGTACTAAAAAGAAAATGAAATGTATGCAAACTAAACTCAAAATGACATGAAGAATCAAACACATCAAAAGGGCACTAAATTTTCATCAAATTTCAATGAGGGTTGAAGTGTCATGCTATCTCATTTCAGAAGTTGGAACCCACTTTTGATCCTTTTGGGTTTACCATGGATAAAAACGACTTCTAGGCCACGTGGATGATGCTTTCACGATTCCAACCAGTCAGATGATGTTTGAAAGGACATTAGATGTTCTGCAAGTTTTCAGGGGGGTTTAATTGTCAAGCTAAATCGGTTGAGAAGTTGGAAGCCACTTTCGATCCTTTTGGGTTTACCATGTTTTAAAACGACTTCTAGGCCACGTGGATGATGCTTTCACGATTCCAGCCAGTCAGATGATGTTTGAAAGGACTCTAAATGTTCTTCAAATTTCCATGGGGGTTGAAGTGTCAAGCTATCTCATTTCAGAAGTTGGAACCCACTTTTGATCCTTTTGGGTTTACCATGGATAAAAACGACTTCTAGGCCACGTGGATGATGCTTTCACGATTCCAGCCAGTCAGATGATGTTTGAAAGGACACTAAATGTTCTTCAAATTTCAATGGGGGTTGAAGTGTCATGCTATCTCATTTCAGAAGTTGGAACCCACTTTTGATCCTTTTGGGTTTACCATGGATAAAAACGACTTCTAGGCCACGTGGATGATGCTTTCACGATTCCAGCCAGTCAGATGATGTTTGAAAGGACATTAAATGTTCTCCAAGTTTCCAAGCGGGTTTAAGTGTCAAGCTAAATCGGTTGAGAAGTTGGAAGCCACTTTTGATCCTTTTGGGTTTATCGGGCATTAAAAGTACTTCTAGGCCATGTGGATGATGCTTTCACGATTCCAGCCAGTCAGATGATGTTTGAAAGGACACTAAATGTTCTTCAAATTTCAATGGGGGTTGAAGTGTCATGCTATCTCATTTCAGAAGTTGGAACCCACTTTTGATCCTTTTGGGTTTACCATGGATAAAAACGACTTCTAGGCCACGTGGATGATGCTTTCACGATTCCAGCCAGTCAGATGATGTTTGAAAGGACACTAAATGTTCTTCAAATTTCAATGGGGGTTGAAGTGTCATGCTATCTCATTTCAGAAGTTGGAACCCACTTTTGATCCTTTTGGGTTTACCATGGATAAAAACGACTTCTAGGCCACGTGGATGATGCTTTCACGATTCCAGCCAGTCAGATGATGTTTGAAAGGACACTAAATGTTCTTCAAATTCCAATGGGAGTTGAAGTGTCATGCTATCTCATTTCAGAAGTTGGAACCCACTTTTGATCCTTTTGGGTTTCCCATGGATAAAAACGACGTCTAGGCCACGTGGATGATGCTTTCACGATTCCAGCCAGTCAGATGATGTTTGAAAGAACATTAGATGTTCTGCAAGTTTCCAAGGGGTTTTAATTGTCAAGCTAAATCGGTTGAATAGCTGGAAGCCACTTTTGATCCTTTTGGGTTTACCATGTATTAAAACGACTTCTAGGCCACGTGGATGATGCTTTCACGATTCCAGCCAGTCAGATGATGTTTGAAAGGACTCTTAATGTTCTTCAAATTTCCATGGGGGTTGAAGTGTCATGCTATCTCATCTCAGAAGTTGGAAGCCACTTTTGATCCTTTTGGGTTTCCCATGGATAAAAACGACTTTTAGGCCACGTGGATGATGCTATCACGATTCCAGCCAGTCAGATGATGTTTGAAAGGACTCTTAATGTTCTTCAAATTTCCATGGGGGTTGAAGTGTCATGCTATCTCATCTTTGAAGTTGGAAGCCACTTTTGATCCTTTTGGGTTTACCATGGATAAAAACGACTTCTAGGCCACGTGGATGATGCTTTTACGATTCCAGCCAGTCAGATGATGTTTGAAAGGACTCTAAATGTTCTTCAAATTTCCATGGGGGTTGAAGTGTCAAGCTATCTCATTGAGAAGTTGGAACCCACTTTTGATCCTTTTGGGTTTACCATGGATAAAAACGACTTCTAGGCCACGTGGATGGTGCTTTCACGATTCGGCCCAATCGAGATGATGTTTGAAAGGACACTAAATCGTCTTCAAATTTCAATGGGGGTTGGAGTGTCATGCTACCTCATTTCAGAAGTTGGAACCCACTTTTGATCCTTTTGGGTTTACCATGCATTAAAAGTACTTCTAGGCCACGTGGATGATGCTTTCACGATTCCAGCAAGTCAGATGATGTTTGATAGGACACTAAATGTTCTTCAAATTTCAATGGGGGTTGAAGTGTCATGCTATCTCATTTCAGAAGTTGGAACCCACTTTTGATCCTTTTGGGTTTACCATGGATAAAAACGACTTCTAGGCCACGTGGATGATGCTTTCACGATTCCAGCCAGTCAGATGATGTTTGAAAGGACACTAAATGTTCTTCAAATTTCCATGGGGGTTGAAGTGTCATGCTATCTCATCTCAGAAGTTGGAACCCACTTTTGATCCTTTTGGGTTTCCCATGGATAAAAACGACTTTTAGGCCACGTGGATGATGCTATCACGATTCCAGCCAGTCAGATGATGTTTGAAAGGACTCTTAATGTTCTTCAAATTTCCATGGGGGTTGAAGTGTCAAGCTATCTCATTTCAGAAGTTGGAACCCACTTTTGATCCTTTTGGGTTTACCATGGATAAAAACGACTTCTAGGCCACGTGGATGATGCTTTCACGATTCCAGCCAGTCAGATGATGTTTGAAAGGACACTAAATGTTCTTCAAATTTCAATGGGGGTTGAAGTGTCATGCTACCTCATTTCAGAAGTTGGAACCACTTTTGATCCTTTTGGGTTTACCATGCATTAAAAGTACTTCTAGGCCACGTGGATGATGCTTTCACGATTCCAGCCAGTCAGATGATGTTTGATAGGACACTAAATGTTCTTCAAATTTCAATGGGGGTTGAAGTGTCATGCTATCTCATTTCAGAAGTTGGAACCCACTTTTGATCCTTTTGGGTTTACCATGGATAAAAACGACTTCTAGGCCACGTGGATGATGCTTTCACGATTCCAGCCAGTCAGATGATGTTTGAAAGGACATTAAATGTTCTTCAAATTTCCATGGGGGTTGAAGTGTCATGCTATCTCATTTCAGAAGTTGGAACCCACTTTTGATCCTTTTGGGTTTACCATGGATAAAAACGACTTCTAGGCCACGTGGATGATGCTTTCACGATTCCAGCCAGTCAGATGATGTTTGAAAGGACACTAAATGTTCTTCAAATTTCCATGGGGGTTGAAGTGTCATGCTATCTCATTTCAGAAGTTGGAACCCACTTTTGATCCTTTTGGGTTTCCCATGGATAAAAACGACTTCTAGGCCACGTGGATGATGCTTTCACGATTCCAGCCAGTCAGATGATGTTTGAAAGGACTCTTAATGTTCTTCAAATTTCCATGGGGGTTGAAGTGTCAAGCTATCTCATTTCAGAAGTTGGAACCCACTTTTGATCCTTTTGGGTTTACCATGGATAAAAACGACTTCTAGGCCACGTGGATGATGCTTTCACGATTCCAGCCAGTCTGATGATGTTTGATAGGACACTAAATGTTCATCAAATTCCAATGGGAGTTGAAGTGTCATGCTATCTCATTTCAGAAGTTGGAACCACTTTTGATCCTTTTGGGTTTACCATGCATTAAAAGTACTTCTAGGCCACGTGGATGATGCTTTCACGATTCCAACCAGTCAGATGATGTTTGAAAGGACACTAAATGTTCTTCAAATTTCAATGGGGGTTGAAGTGTCATGCTATCTCATTTCAGAAGTTGGAACCCACTTTTGATCCTTTTGGGTTTCCCATGGATAAAAACGTCTTCTAGGCCACGTGGATGATGCTTTCACGATTCCAGCCAATCAGATGATGTTTGAAAGGACTCTAAATGTTCTTCAAATTTCCATGGGGGTTGAAGTGTCAAGCTATCTCATTTCAGAAGTTGGAACCCACTTTTGATCCTTTTGGGTTTACCATGGATAAAAACGACTTCTAGGCCACGTGGATGATGCTTTCACGATTCCAGCCAGTCAGATGATGTTTGAAAGGACACTAAATGTTCTTCAAATTCCAATGGGAGTTGAAGTGTCATGCTATCTCATCTTTGAAGTTGGAACCCACTTTTGATCCTTTTGGGTTTACCATGTATTAAAATGACTTCTAGGCCACGTGGATGGTGCTTTCACGATTCGGCCAATCGAGATGATGTTTGAAAGGACACTAAATGTTCTTCAAATTCCAATGGGGTTGAAGTGTCATGCTATCTCATTTGAAGTTGGAACCCACTTTTGATCCTTTTGGGTTTACCATGGATAAAAACGACTTCTAGGCCACGTGGATGGTGCTTTCACGATTCCAGCCAGTCAGATGATGTTTGAAAGGACACTAAGTGTTCTTTAAATTTCAATGTGGGTTGAAGTGTCATGCTATCTCATTTTAGAAGTTGGAACCCACTTTTGATCCTTTTGGGTTTACCATGGATAAAAACGACTTCTAGGCCACGTGGATGATGCTATCACGATTCCAGCCAGTCAGATGATGTTTGAAAGGACTCTTAATGTTCTTCAAATTTCCATGGGGGTTGAAGTGTCAAGCTATCTCATTTCAGAAGTTGGAACCCACTTTTGATCCTTTTGGGTTTACCATGGATAAAAACGACTTCTAGGCCACGTGGATGATGCTTTCACGATTCCAGCCAGTCAGATGATGTTTGAAAGAACATTAGATGTTCTGCAAGTTTCCAAGGGGTTTTAATTGTCAAGCTAAATCGGTTGAAAAGCTTGAAGCCACTTTTGATCCTTTTGGGTTTACCATGTATTAAAACGACTTCTAGGCCACGTGGATGATGCTTTCACGATTCCAGCCAGTCAGATGATGTTTGAAAGGACACTAAATGTTCTTCAAATTCCAATGGGAGTTGAAGTGTCATGCTATCTCATTTCAGAAGTTGGAACCCACTTTTGATCCTTTTGGGTTTCCCATGGATAAAAACGACTTCTAGGCCACGTGGATGATGCTTTCACGATTCCAGCCAGTCAGATGATGTTTGAAAGGACACTAAATGTTCTTCAAATTTCAATGGGGGTTGAAGTGTCATGCTATCTCATTTCAGAAGTTGGAACCCACTTTTGATCCTTTTGGGTTTACCATGGATAAAAACGACTTCTAGGCCACGTGGATGATGCTTTCACGATTCCAGCCAGTCAGATGATGTTTGAAAGGACACTAAATGTTCTTCAAATTTCAATGGGGGTTGAAGTGTCATGCTATCTCATCTTTGAAGTTGGAAGCCACTTTCGATCCTTCTGGGTTTACCATGTTTTAAAACGACTTCTAGGCCACGTGGATGATGCTTTCACGATTCCAGCCATTCAGATGATGTTTGAAAGGAATCTAAAAGTTCTAAAAATTTTCATGGGGCTTAAAGTGTCAAGCTATCTCATTTCCGAAGTTGGAACCCACTTTTGATCCTTTTGGGTTTATCATGGATAAAAACGACTTCTAGGCCACGTAGATGATGCTTTCACGATTCCAGCCAATCAGATGTTGTTTGAAAGGACACTAAATGTTCTTCAAATTTCAATGGGGGTTGAAGTGTCATGCTATCTCATTTCAGAAGTTGGAACCCACTTTTGATCCTTTTGGGTTTACCATGGATTAAAACGACTTCTAGGCCACGTGGATGATGCTTTCACGATTCCAGCCAGTCAGATGATGTTTGAAAGGACACTAAATGTTCTTCAAATTTCAATGGGGGTTGAAGTGTCATGCTATCTCATTTCAGAAGTTGGAACCCACTTTTGATCCTTTTGGGTTTACCATGGATAAAAACGACTTCTAGGCCACGTGGATGATGCTTTCACGATTCCAGCAAATCAGATGTTGTTTGAAAGGACACTAAATGTTCTTCAAATTTAAATGGGGTTGAAGTGTCATGCTATCTCATCTCAGAAGTTGGAACCCACTTTTGATCCTTTTGGGTTTCCCATGGATAAAAACGACTTTTAGGCCACGTGGATGATGCTATCACGATTCCAGCCAGTCAGATGATGTTTGAAAGGACTCTTAATGTTCTTCAAATTTCCATGGGGGTTGAAGTGTCATGCTATCTCATCTTTGAAGTTGGAAGCCACTTTTGATCCTTTTGGGTTTACCATGTATTAAAACGACTTCTAAGCCACGTGGATGATGCTTTCACGATTCCAGCCAGTCAGATGATGTTTTAAAGGACTCTTAATGTTCTTCAAATTTCCATGGGGTTGAAGTGTCATGCTATCTCATTTCGAAGTTGGAACCCACTTTTGATCCTTTTGGGTTTACCATGGATAAAAACGACTTCTAGGCCACGTGTATGATGCTTTCACGATTCCGGCCGATCGAGATGATGTTTGAAAGGACACTAAATGTTCTTCAAATTTCAATGGGGTTGAAGTGTCATGCTATCTCATTTCAGAAGTTGGAACCCACTTTTGATCCTTTTGGGTTTACCATGGATAAAAACGACTTCTAGGCCACGTGGATGATGCTTTCACGATTCCAGCCAGTCAGATGATGTTTGAAAGGGCACCAAATTTTCATCAAATTTCAATGAGGTTTGAAGTGTCATGCTATCTCATTTTAGAAGTTGGAACCCACTTTTGATCCTTTTGGGTTTACCATGGATAAAAACGACTTCTAGGCCACGTGGATGATGCTTTCACGATTCCAGCCAGTCAGATGATGTTTCAAAGGACACTAAATGTTCTTCATATTCCAATGGGGGTCGAAGTGTCATGCTATCTCATTTCAGAAGTTGGAACCCACTTTTGATCCTTTTGGGTTTCCCATGGATAAAAACGACCTCTAGGCCACGTGGATGATCATTTCACGATTCCAGCCAGTCAGATGATGTTTGAAAGGACTCTTAATGTTCTTCAAATTTCCATGGGGGTTGAAGTGTCATGCTATCTCATTTCAGAAGTTGGAACCCACTTTTGATCCTTTTGGGTTTCCCATGGATAAAAACGACCTCTAGGCCACGTGGATGATGCTTTCACGATTCCAGCCAGTCAGATGATGTTTGAAAGGACATTAGATGTTCTGCAAGTTTCCAAGGGGGTTTAATTGTCAAGCTAAATCGGTTGAAAAGCTGGAAGCCACTTATGATCCTTTTGGGTTTACCATGTATTAAAACGACTTCTAGGCCACGTGGATGATGCTTTCACGATTCCAGCCAGTCAGATGATGTTTGAAAGGACACTAAATGTTCTTCAAATTTCAATGGGGGTTGAAGTGTCATGCTATCTCATTTCAGAAGTTGGAACCCACTTTTGATCCTTTTGGGTTTACCATGGATAAAAACGACTTCTAGGCCACGTGGATGATGCTTTCACGATTCCAGCCAGTCAGATGATGTTTGAAAGGACTCTAAATGTTCTTCAAATTTCCATGGGGGTTGAAGTGTCAAGCTATCTCATTTCAGAAGTGGGAACCCACTTTTGATCCTTTTGGGTTTACCATGGATAAAAACGACTTCTAGGCCACGTGGATGATGCTTTCACGATTCCAGCCGGTTAGATGATGTTTGAAAGGACACTAAATGTTCTTTAAATTTCAATGGGGGTTGAAGTGTCATGCTATCTCATTTCAGAAGTTGGAACCCACTTTTGATCCTTTTGGGTTTACCATGGATAAAAACGACTTCTAGGCCACGTGGATGATGCTTTCACGATTCCAGCCAATCAGATGTTGTTTGAAAGGACACTAAATGTTCTTCAAATTTCCATGGGGGTTGAAGTGTCAAGCTATCTCATTTCAGAAGTTGGAACCCACTTTTGATCCTTTTGGGTTTACCATGGATAAAAACGACTTCTAGGCCACGTGGATGATGCTTTCACGATTCCAGCCAGTCAGATGATGTTTGAAAGGACACTAAATGTTCTTCAAATTTCAATGGGGGTTGAAGTGTCATGCTATCTCATTTCAGAAGTTGGAAGCCACTTTTGATCCTTTTGGGTTTATCGGGCATTAAAAGTACTTCTAGGCCATGTGGATGATGCTTTCACGATTCCAGCCAGTCAGATGATGTTTGAAAGGACACTAAATGTTCTTCAAATTTCAATGGGGGTTGAAGTGTCATGCTATCTCATTTCAGAAGTTGGAACCCACTTTTGATCCTTTTGGGTTTACCATGGATAAAAACGACTTCTAGGCCACGTGGATGATGCTTTCACGATTCCAGCCAGTCAGATGATGTTTGAAAGGACTCTAAATGTTCTTCAAATTTCCATGGGGGTTGAAGTGTCAAGCTATCTCATTTCAGAAGTTGGAACCCACTTTTGATCCTTTTGGGTTTACCATGGATAAAAACGACTTCTAGGCCACGTGGATGATGCTTTCACGATTCCAGCCAGTCAGATGATGTTTGAAAGGACATTAAATGTTCTTCAAATTTCAATGGGGTTGAAGTGTCATGCTACCTCATTTCAGAAGTTGGAACCCACTTTTGATCCTTTTGGGTTTACCATGCATTAAAAGTACTTCTAGGCCACGTGGATGATGCTTTCACGATTCCAGCCAGTCAGATGATGTTTGAAAGGACACTAAATGTTCTTCAAATTTCAATGGGGGTTGAAGTGTCATGCTATCTCATTTCAGAAGTTGGAACCCACTTTTGATCCTTTTGGGTTTACCATGGATAAAAACGACTTCTAGGCCACGTGGATGATGCTTTCACGATTCCAGCCAGTCAGATGATGTTTGAAAGGACACTAAATGTTCTTCAAATTCCAATGGGAGTTGAAGTGTCATGCTATCTCATTTCAGAAGTTGGAACCCACTTTTGATCCTTTTGGGTTTCCCATGGATAAAAACGACGTCTAGGCCACGTGGATGATGCTTTCACGATTCCAGCCAGTCAGATGATGTTTGAAAGGACACTAAATGTTCTTCAAATTTCCATGGGGGTTGAAGTGTCAAGCTATCTCATTTCAGAAGTTGGAACCCACTTTTGATCCTTTTGGGTTTACCATGGATAAAAACGACTTCTAGGCCACGTGGATGATGCTTTCACGATTCCAGCCAGTCAGATGATGTTTGAAAGGACACTAAATGTTCTTCAAATTTCCATGGGGGTTGAAGTGTCATGCTATCTCATTTCAGAAGTTGGAACCCACTTTTGATCCTTTTGGGTTTCCCATGGATAAAAACGACTTCTAGGCCACGTGGATGATGCTTTCACGATTCCAGCCAGTCAGATGATGTTTGAAAGGACACTAAATGTTCTTCAAATTTCCATGGGGGTTGAAGTGTCAAGCTATCTCATTTCAGAAGTTGGAACCCACTTTTGATCCTTTTGGGTTTACCATGGATAAAAACGACTTCTAGGCCACGTGGATGATGCTTTCACGATTCCAGCCAGTCAGATGATGTTTGAAAGGACACTAAATGTTCTTCAAATTTCAATGGGGGTTGAAGTGTCATGCTATCTCATTTCAGAAGTTGGAACCCACTTTTGATCCTTTTGGGTTTACCATGTATTAAAACGACTTCTAGGCCACGTGGATGATGCTTTCACGATTCCAGCCAATCAGATGTTGTTTGAAAGGACACTAAATGTTCTTCAAATTTCAATAGGGGCTGAAGTGTCATGCTATCTCATTTCAGAAGTTGGAACCCACTGTTGATCCTTTTGGGTTTACCATGGATAAAGACGACTTCTAGGCCACGTGGATGGTGCTTTCACGATTCCAGCCCATCAGATGATGTTTGAAAGGACACTAAGTGTTCTTTAAATTTCAATGTGGGTTGAAGTGTCATGCTATCTCATTTTAGAAGTTGGAACCCACTTTTCATCCTTTTGGGTTTACCATGGATAAAAACGACATCTAGGCCACATGGATGATACTTTCACGATTCCAGCCAGTCAGATGATGTTTGAAAGGACACTAAATTTTCTTCAAATTTCAATGGGGGTTGAAGTGTCATGCTATCTCATTTCAGAAGTTGGAACCCACTTTTGATCCTTTTGGGTTTACCATGCATTAAAAGTACTTCTAGGCCACGTGGATGATGCTTTCACGATTCCAGCCAGTCAGATGATGTTTGAAAGGACACTAAATGTTCTTCAAATTTCAATGGGGGTTGAAGTGTCATGCTATCTCATTTCAGAAGTTGGAACCCACTTTTGATCCTTTTGGGTTTACCATGGATAAAAACGACTTCTAGGCCACGTGGATGATGCTTTCACGATTCCAGCCAGTCAGATGATGTTTGAAAGGACTCTTAATGTTCTTCAAATTTCCATGGGGGTTGAAGTGTCAAGCTATCTCATTTCAGAAGTTGGAACCCACTTTTGATCCTTTTGGGTTTACCATGGATAAAAACGACTTCTAGGCCACGTGGATGATGCTTTCACGATTCCAGCCAATCAGATGTTGTTTGAAAGGACACTAAATGTTCTTCAAATTTCAATGGGGGTTGAAGTGTCATGCTATCTCATTTCAGAAGTTGGAACCCACTTTTGATCCTTTTGGGTTTACCATGGATAAAAACGACTTCTAGGCCACGTGGATGATGCTTTCACGATTCCAGCCAGTCAGATGATGTTTGAAAGGACACTAAATGTTCTTCAAATTCCAATGGGAGTTGAAGTGTCATGCTATCTCATTTCAGAAGTTGGAACCCACTTTTGATCCTTTTGGGTTTACCATGGATAAAAACGACTTCTAGGCCACGTGGATGATGCTTTCACGATTCCAGCAAATCAGATGATGTTTGAAAGGACACTAAATTTTCTTCAAATTTCAATGGGGGTTGAAGTGTCATGCTATCTCATTTCAGAAGTTGGAACCCACTTTTGATCCTTTTGGGTTTCCCATGGATAAAAACGACTTCTAGGCCACGTGGATGATGCTTTCACGATTCCAGCCAGTCAGATGATGTTTGAAAGGACACTAAATGTTCTTCAAATTTCCATGGGGTTGAAGTGTCAAGCTATCTCATTTCAGAAGTTGGAAGCCACTTTTGATCCTTTTGGGTTTTCCATGGATAAAAACAACTTCTAGGCCACGTGGATGAAGCTTTCACGATTCCAGCCAGTCTGATGATGTTTGATAGGACACTAAATGTTCATCAAATTCCCATGGGAGTTGAAGTGTCATGCTATCTCATCTCAGAAGTTGGAACCCACTTTTGATCCTTTTGGGTTTCCCATGGATAAAAACGACTTCTAGGCCACGTGGATGATGCTTTCACGATTCCAGCCAGTCAGATGATGTTTGAAAGGACTCTAAATGTTCTTGAAATTTCCATGGGGGTTGAAGTGTCAAGCTATCTCATTTCAGAAGTTGGAACCCACTTTTGATCCTTTTGGGTTTACCATGGATAAAAACGACTTCTAGGCCACGTGGATGATGCTTTCACGATTCCAGCCAGTCAGATGATGTTTGAAAGGACACTAAATGTTCTTCAAATTTCAATGGGGGTTGAAGTGTCATGCTATCTCATTTCAGAAGTTGGAACCCACTTTTGATCCTTTTGGGTTTACCATGGATAAAAACGACTTCTAGGCCACGTGGATGATGCTTTCACGATTCCAGCCAATCAGATGATGTTTGAAAGGACACTAAGTGTTCTTTAAATTTCAATGTGGGTTGAAGTGTCATGCTATCTCATTTTAGAAGTTGGAACCCACTTTTGATCCTTTTGGGTTTACCATGGATAAAAACGACTTCTAGGCCACGTGGATGATGCTTTCACGATTCCAGCCAGTCAGATGATGTTTGAAAGGGCACTAAATTTTCATCAAATTTCAATGAGGGTTGAAGTGTCATGCTATCTCATTTCAGAAGTTGGAACCCACTTTTGATCCTTTTGGGTTTACCATGGATATAAACGACTTCTAGGCCACGTGGATGATGCTTTCACGATTCCAGCCAGTCAGATGATGTTTGAAAGGACACTAAATTTTCTTCAAATTTCAATGGGGGTTGAAGTGTCATGCTATCTCATTTCAGAAGTTGGAACCCACTTTTGATCCTTTTGGGTTTCCCATGGATAAAAACGACTTCTAGGCCACGTGGATGATGCTTTCACGATTCCAGCCAGTCAGATGATGTTTGAAAGGACTCTAAATGTTCTTCAAATTTCCATGGGGGTTGAAGTGTCAAGCTATCTCATTTCAGAAGTTGGAACCCACTTTTGATCCTTTTGGGTTTACCATGGATAAAAACGACTTCTAGGCCACGTGGATGATGCTTTCACGATTCCAGCCAGTCAGATGATGTTTGAAAGGACATTAGATGTTCTGCAAGTTTCCAAGGGGTTTTAATTGTCAAGCTAAATCGGTTGAGAAGTTGGAAGCCAC
Organism: Styphnolobium japonicum; assembly: GCA_023212625.1. Lineage (NCBI taxonomy): Eukaryota > Viridiplantae > Streptophyta > Magnoliopsida > Fabales > Fabaceae > Styphnolobium > Styphnolobium japonicum. The sequence continues at coordinate 4,732,985 of JALBWW010000010.1, forward strand.
TTTCGATCCTTTTGGGTTTACCATGTATTAAAACGACTTCTAGGCCACGTGGATGATGCTTTCACGATTCCAGCCAGTCAGATGATGTTTGAAAGGACACTAAATGTTCTTCAAATTTCAATGGGGGTTGAAGTGTCATGCTATCTCATTTCAGAAGTTGGAACCCACTTTTGATCCTTTTGGGTTTACCATGGATAAAAACGACTTCTAGGCCACGTGGATGATGCTTTCACGATTCCAGCCAGTCAGATGATGTTTGAAAGGGCACTAAATTTTCATCAAATTTCAATGAGGGTTGAAGTGTCATGCTATCTCATTTCAGAAGTTGGAACCCACTTTTGATCCTTTTGGGTTTACCATGGATAAAAACGACTTCTAGGCCACGTGGATGATGCTTTCACGATTCCAGCCAGTCAGATGATGTTTGAAAGGACACTAAATGTTCTTCAAATTTCAATGGGGGTTGAAGTGTCATGCTACCTCATTTCAGAAGTTGGAACCCACTTTTGATCCTTTTGGGTTTACCATGCATTAAAAGTACTTCTAGGCCACGTGGATGATGCTTTCACGATTCCAGCAAGTCAGATGATGTTTGATAGGACACTAAATGTTCTTCAAATTTCAATGGGGGTTGAAGTGTCATGCTATCTCATTTCAGAAGTTGGAACCCACTTTTGATCCTTTTGGGTTTACCATGGATAAAAACGACTTCTAGGCCACGTGGATGATGCTATCACGATTCCAGCCAGTCAGATGATGTTTGAAAGGACTCTTAATGTTCTTCAAATTTCCATGGGGGTTGAAGTGTCAAGCTATCTCATTTCAGAAGTTGGAACCCACTTTTGATCCTTTTGGGTTTACCATGGATAAAAACGACTTCTAGGCCACGTGGATGATGCTTTCACGATTCCAGCCAGTCAGATGATGTTTGAAAGGACACTAAATGTTCTTCAAATTTCAATGGGGGTTGAAGTGTCATGCTACCTCATTTCAGAAGTTGGAACCCACTTTTGATCCTTTTGGGTTTACCATGCATTAAAAGTACTTCTAGGCCACGTGGATGATGCTTTCACGATTCCAGCCAGTCAGATGATGTTTGAAAGGACACTAAATGTTCTTCAAATTCCAATGGGAGTTGAAGTGTCATGCTATCTCATTTCAGAAGTTGGAACCCACTTTTGATCCTTTTGGGTTTCCCATGGATAAAAACGACTTCTAGGCCACGTGGATGATGCTTTCACGATTCCAGCCAGTCAGATGATGTTTGAAAGGACACTAAATGTTCTTCAAATTCCAATGGGAGTTGAAGTGTCATGCTACCTCATCTTTGAAGTTGGAAGCCACTTTTGATCCTTTTGGGTTTCCCATGGATAAAAACGACTTCTAGGCCACGTGGATGATGCTTTCACGATTCCAGCCAGTCAGATGATGTTTGAAAGGACTCTTAATGTTCTTCAAATTTCCATGGGGGTTGAAGTGTCAAGCTATCTCATTTCAGAAGTTGGAACCCACTTTTGATCCTTTTGGGTTTACCATGGATAAAAACGACTTCTAGGCCACGTGGATGATGCTTTCACGATTCCAGCCAGTCAGATGATGTTTGAAAGGACTCTAAATGTTCTTCAAATTTCCATGGGGGTTGAAGTGTCATGCTATCTCATCTCAGAAGTTGGAACCCACTTTTGATCCTTTTGGGTTTCCCATGGATAAAAACGACTTCTAGGCCACGTGGATGATGCTTTCACGATTCCAGCCAGTCAGATGATGTTTGAAAGGACTCTAAATGTTCTTCAAATTTCAATGGGGGTTGAAGTGTCATGCTATCTCATTTCAGAAGTTGGAACCCACTTTTGATTCTTTTGGGTTTACCATGGATAAAAAAGACTTCTAGGCCACGTGGATGATGCTTTCACGATTCCAGCCAGTCAGATGATGTTTGAAAGAACATTAGATGTTCTGCAAGTTTCCAAGGGTTTTAATTGTCAAGCTAAATCGGTTGAAAAGCTTGAAGCAACTTTTGATCCTTTTGGGTTTACCATGTATTAAAACGACTTCTAGGCCACGTGGATGATGCTTTCACGATTCCAGCCAATCAGATGTTGTTTGAAAGGACACTAAATGTTCTTCAAATTTCAATGGGGGTTGAAGTGTCATGCTATCTCATCTCAGAAGTTGGAACCCACTTTTGATCCTTTTGGGTTTCCCATGGATAAAAACGACTTCTAGGCCACGTGGATGATGCTTTCACGATTCCAGCCAGTCAGATGATGTTTGAAAGGACTCTAAATGTTCTTCAAATTTCCATGGGGGTTGAAGTGTCAAGCTATCTCATTTCGGAAGTTGGAACCCACTTTTGATCCTTTTGGGTTTACCATGGATAAAAACGACTTCTAGGCCACGTGGATGATGCTTTCACGATTCCAACCAGTCAGATGATGTTTGAAAGGACATTAGATGTTCTGCAAGTTTCCAGGGGGGTTGAAGTGTCATGCTATCTCATTTCAGAAGTTGGAACCCACTTTTGATCCTTTTGGGTTTACCATGGATAAAAACGACTTCTAGGCCACGTGGATGATGCTTTCACGATTCCAGCCAGTCAGATGATGTTTGAAAGGACTCTAAATGTTCTTCAAATTTCCATGGGGGTTGAAGTGTCAAGCTATCTCATTTCAGAAGTTGGAACCCACTGTTGATCCTTTTGGGTTTACCATGGATAAAAACGACTTCTAGGCCACGTGGATGGTGCTTTCACGATTCCAGCCGGTTAGATGATGTTTGAAAGGACACTAAATGTTCTTTAAATTTCAATGGGGGTTGAAGTGTCATGCTATCTCATTTCAGAAGTTGGAACCCACTTTTGATCCTTTTGGGTTTACCATGGATTAAAAGTACTTCTAGGCCACGTGGATGATGCTTTCACGATTCCGGCCGATCGAGATGATGTTTGAAAGGACACTAAATGTTCTTCAGATTTAAATGGGGTTGAAGTGTCATGCTATCTCATTTCAGAAGTTGGAACCCACTGTTGATCCTTTTGGGTTTACCATGGATAAAAACGACTTCTAGGCCACGTGGATGATGCTTTCACGATTCCAGCCAGTCAGATGATGTTTGAAAGGGCACTAAATTTTCATCAAATTTCAATGAGGGTTGAAGTGTCGTGCTATCTCATTTTAGAAGTTGGAACCCACTTTTGATCCTTTTGGGATTACCATGGATATAAACGACTTCTAGGCCACGTGGATGATGCTTTCACGATTCCAGCCAGTCAGATGATGTTTGAAAGGACACTAAATGTTCTTCATATTCCAATGGGGGTTGAAGTGTCATGCTATCTCATTTCAGAAGTTGGAACCCACTTTTGATCCTTTTGGGTTTACCATGGATAAAAACGACTTCTAGGCCACGTGGATGATGCTTTCACGATTCCAGCCAGTCAGATGATGTTTGAAAGGACTCTAAATGTTCTTCAAATTTCCATGGGGGTTGAAGTGTCAAGCTATCTCATTTCAGAAGTTGGAACCCACTGTTGATCCTTTTGGGTTTACCATGGATAAAAACGACTTCTAGGCCACGTGGATGGTGCTTTCACGATTCCAGCCAATCAGATGATGTTTGAAAGGACACTAAATGTTCTTCAAATTTCCATGGGGGTTGAAGTGTCATGCTATCTCATTTCAGAAGTTGGAACCCACTTTTGATCCTTTTGGGTTTACCATGGATAAAAACGACTTCTAGGCCACGTGGATGATGCTTTCACGATTCCAACCAGTCAGATGATGTTTGAAAGGACACTAAATTTTCTTCAAATTTCAATGGGGGTTGAAGTGTCATGCTATCTCATTTCAGAAGTTGGAAGCCACTTTTGATCCTTTTGGGTTTACCATGTATTAAAACGACTTCTAGGCCACGTGGATGATGCTTTCACGATTCCAGCCAGTCAGATGATGTTTGAAAGGACTCTAAATGTTCTTCAAATTTCCATGGGGGTTGAAGTGTCAAGCTATCTCATTTCAGAAGTTGGAACCCACTTTTGATCCTTTTGGGTTTACCATGGATAAAAACGACTTCTAGGCCACGTGGATGATGCTTTCACGATTCCGGCCAGTCAGATGATGTTTGAAAGGACACTAAATGTTCTTCAAATTTCAATGGGGGTTGAAGTGTCATGCTATCTCATTTCAGAAGTTGGAACCCACTTTTGATCCTTTTGGGTTTACCATGGATAAAAACGACTTCTAGGCCACGTGGATGATGCTTTCACGATTCCAGCCAGTCAGATGATGTTTGAAAGGACACTAAATGTTCTTCAAATTCCAATGGGAGTTGAAGTGTCATGCTATCTCATTTCAGAAGTTGGAACCCACTTTTGATCCTTTTGGGTTTACCATGGATAAAAACGACTTCTAGGCCACGTGGATGATGCTTTCACGATTCCAGCCAGTCAGATGATGTTTGAAAGGACTCTAAATGTTCTTCAAATTTCCATGGGGGTTGAAGTGTCAAGCTATCTCATTTCAGAAGTTGGAACCCACTTTTGATCCTTTTGGGTTTACCATGGATAAAAACGACTTCTAGGCCACGTGGATGATGCTTTCACGATTCCAGCCAGTCAGATGATGTTTGAAAGGACACTAGATGTTCTGCAAGTTTCCAAGCGGGTTGAAGTGTCATGCTATGTCATTTCAGAAGTTGGAACCCACTTATGGTCCTTTTGGGTTTACCATGTATTAAAACGACTTCTAGGCCATGTGGATGATGCTTTCACGATTCCAGCCAATCAGATGTTGTTTGAAAGGACACTAAATGTTCTTCAGATTTAAATGGGGTTGAAGTGTCATGCTATCTCATTTCAGAAGTTGGAACCCACTTTTGATCCTTTTGGGTTTACCATGGATAAAAACGACTTCTAGGCCACGTGGATGGTGCTTTCACGATTCCAGCCAGTCAGATGATGTTTGAAAGGACACTAAATGTTCTTCAAATTTCAATGGGGGTTGAAGTGTCATGCTATCTCATTTCAGAAGTTGGAACCCACTTTTGATCCTTTTGGGTTTACCATGGATATAAACGACTTCTAGGCCACGTGGATGATGCTTTCACGATTCCAGCCAGTCAGATGATGTTTGAAAGGACACTAAATGTTCTTCAAATTCCAATGGGGTTGAAGTGTCATGCTATCTCATTTCAGAAGTTGGAACCCACTTTTGATCCTTTTGGGTTTCCCATGGATAAAAACGACTTCTAGGCCACGTGGATGATGCTTTCACGATTCCAGCCAGTCAGATGATGTTTGAAAGGACTCTTAATGTTCTTCAAATTTCCATGGGGGTTGAAGTGTCAAGCTATCTCATTTCAGAAGTTGGAACCCACTTTTGATCCTTTTGGGTTTACCATGGATAAAAACGACTTCTAGGCCACGTGGATGATGCTTTCACGATTCCAGCCAGTCAGATGATGTTTGAAAGGACATTAGATGTTCTGCAAGTTTCCAAGGGGTTTTAATTGTCAAGCTAAATCGGTTGAAAAGCTGGAAGCCACTTTTGATCCTTTTGGGTTTACCATGTATTAAAACGACTTCTAGGCCACGTGGATGATGCTTTCACGATTCCAGCCAGTCAGATGATGTTTGAAAGGACACTAAATGTTCTTCAAATTTCAATGGGGGTTGAAGTGTCATGCTATCTCATTTCAGAAGTTGGAACCCACTTTTGATCCTTTTGGGTTTACCATGGATAAAAACGACTTCTAGGCCACGTGGATGATGCTATCACGATTCCAGCCAGTCAGATGATGTTTGAAAGGACTCTTAATGTTCTTCAAATTTCCATGGGGGTTGAAGTGTCAAGCTATCTCATTTCAGAAGTTGGAACCCACTTTTGATCCTTTTGGGTTTACCATGGATAAAAACGACTTCTAGGCCACGTGGATGATGCTTTGACGATTCCAGCCAGTCAGATGATGTTTGAAAGGACACTAAATTGTCTTCAAATTTCAATGGGTGTTGAAGTGTCATGCTATCTCATTTCAGAAGTTGGAACCCACTTTTGATCCTTTTGGGTTTACCATGGATAAAAACGACTTCTAGGCCACGTGGATGATGCTTTGACGATTCCAGCCAGTCAGATGATGATTGAAAGGGCACTAAATTTTCATCAAATTTCAATGAGGGTTGAAGTGTCATGCTATCTCATTTCATACGTTGGAACCCACTTTTGATCCTTTTGGGTTTACCATGGATATAAACGACTTCTAGGCCACGTGGATGATGCTTTCACGATTCCAACCAGTCAGATGATGTTTGAAAGGACACTAAATGTTCTTCATATTCCAATGGGGGTCGAAGTGTCATGCTACCTCATTTTAGAAGTTGGAACCCACTTTTGATCCTTTTGGGTTTCCCATAGATAAAAACGACTTTTAGGCCACGTGGATGATGCTATCACGATTCGGCCGGTCGAGATGATGTTTGTAAGTACTCTAAATGTTCTTCAAATTTCCATGGGGGTTGAAGTGTCAAGCTATCTCATTTCAGAAGTTGGAACCCACTTTTGATCCTTTTGGGTTTACCATGGATAAAAACGACTTCTAGGCCACGTGGATCATGCTTTCACGATTCCAGCCAGTCGGATGATGTTTGAAAGGGCACCAAATTTTCATCCAATTTCAATGAGGTTTGAAGTGTCATGCTATCTCATTTCAGAAGTTGGAACCCACTTTTGATCCTTTTGGGTTTACCATGGATAAAAACGACTTCTAGGCCTCGTGGACGATGCTTTCTCGATTCAAGCCAGTCAGATGATGTTTGAAAGGACACTAAATGTTCTTCAAATTTCCATGGAGGTTGAAGTGTCAAGCTATCTCATTTCAGAAGTTGGAACCCACTTTTGATCCTTTTGGGTTTACCATGGATAAAAACGACTTCTAGGCCACGTGGATGATGCTTTCACGATTCCAGCCAGTCAGATGATGTTTGAAAGGACATTAAATGTTCTCCAAGTTTCCAAGCGGGTTTAAGTGTCAAGCTAAATCGGTTGAAAAGCTGGAAGCCACTTATGATCCTTTTGGGTTTACCATGTATTAAAACGACTTCTAGGCCATGTGGATGATGCTTTCACGATTCCAGCCATTCAGATGATGTTTGAAAGGACATTAAATGTTCTCCAAGTTTCCAAGCGGGTTTAAGTGTCAAGCTAAATCGGTTGAGAAGTTGGAAGCCACTTTCGATCCTTTTGGGTTTACCATGTTTTAAAACGACTTCTAGGCCACGTGGATGATGCTTTCACGATTCCAGCCAGTCAGATGATGTTTGAAAGGACTCTAAATGTTCTTCAAATTTCCATGGGGGTTGAAGTGTCAAGCTATCTCATTTCAGAAGTGGGAACCCACTTTTGATCCTTTTGGGTTTACCATGGATAAAAACGACTTCTAGGCCACGTGGATGATGCTTTCACGATTCCAGCCAGTCAGATGATGTTTGAAAGGACACTAAATGTTCTTCAAATTTCAATGGGGGTTGAAGTGTCAAGCTATCTCATTTCAGAAGTTGGAACCACTTTTGATCCTTTTGGGTTTACCATGCATTAAAAGTACTTCTAGGCCACGTGGATGATGCTTTCACGATTCCAGCCAATCAGATGTTGTTTGAAAGGACACTAAATGTTCTTCAAATTTCAATGGGGGTTGAAGTGTCATGCTATCTCATTTCAGAAGTTGGAACCCACTTTTGATCCTTTTGGGTTTACCATGGATAAAAACGACTTCTAGGCCACGTGGATGATACTTTCACGATTCCAGCCAGTCAGATGAAGTTTGAAAGGGCACTAAATTTTCATCAAATTTCAATGAGGGTTGAAGTGTCATGCTATTTCATTTCAGAAGTTGGATCCCACTTTTGATCCTTTTGGGTTAACCATGTCTGAAAACAACTTCTAGGCCACGTGGATGATGCTTTCACGATTCCAGCCAGTCAGATGATGTTTGAAAGGACACTAAATGTTCTTCATATTCCAATGGGGGTCGAAGTGTCATGCTACCTCATTTCAGAAGTTGGAACCCACTTTTGATCCTTTTGGGTTTACCATGGATAAAAACGACTTCTAGGCCACGTGGATGATGCTTTCACGATTCCAGCCAATCAGATGATGTTTGAAAGGACACTAAATGTTCTTCAAATTTCCATGGGGGTTGAAGTGTCAAGCTATCTCATTTCAGAAGTTGGAACCCACTTTTGATCCTTTTGGGTTTACCATGGATAAAAACGACTTCTAGGCCACGTGGATGATGCTTTCACGATTCCAGCCAGTCAGATGATGTTTGAAAGGACATTAGATGTTCTCTAAGTTTCCAAGGGGGTTTAAGTGTCAAGCTAAATCGGTTGAGAAGTTGGAAGCCACTTTCGATCCTTTTGGGTTTACCATGTTTTAAAACGACTTCTAGGCCACGTGGATGATGCTTTCACGATTCCAGCCAGTCAGATGATGTTTGAAAGGACACTAAATGTTCTTCAAATTTCAATGGGGGTTGAAGTGTCATGCTATCTCATTTCAGAAGTTGGAACCCACTTTTGATCCTTTTGGGTTTACCATGGATAAAAACGACTTCTAGGCCACGTGGATGATGCTTTCACGATTCCAGCCAGTCAGATGATGTTTGAAAGGACTCTAAATGTTCTTCAAATTTCCATGGGGGTTGAAGTGTCATGCTATCTCATTTCAGAAGTTGGAACCCACTTTTGATCCTTTTGGGTTTACCATGGATAAAAACGACTTCTAGGCCACGTGGATGATGCTTTCACGATTCCAGCCAGTCAGATGATGTTTGAAAGGACACTAAATGTTCTTCAAATTTCAATGGGGGTTGAAGTGTCATGCTATCTCAATTCAGAAGTTGGAACCCACTTTTTATCCTTTTGGGTTTACCATGGATAAAAACGACTTCTAGGCCACGTGGAGGATGCTTTCACGATTCCAGCCATTCAGATGATGTTTGAAAGGAATCTGAATGTTCTTCAAATTTTCATTGGGGTTGAAGTGTCATGCTATCTCATTTCCGAAGTTGGAACCCACTTTTGATCCTTTTGGGTTTACCATGGATAAAAACGACTTCTAGGCCACGTGGATGATGCTTTCACGATTCCAGCCAATCAGATGTTGTTTGAAAGGACACTAAATGTTCTTCAAATTTCAATGGGGATTAAGTGTCAAGCTAAATCAGTTGAGAAGTTGGAAGCCACTTTTGATCCTTTTGGGTTTATCGGGCATTAAAAGTACTTCTAGGCCATGTGGATGATGCTTTCACGATTCCAGCCAGTCAGATGATGTTTGAAAGGACACTAAATGTTCTTCAAATTTCAATGGGGGTTGAAGTGTCATGCTATCTCATTTCAGAAGTTGGAACCCACTTTTGATCCTTTTGGGTTTACCATGGATAAAAACGACTTCTAGGCCACGTGGATGATGCTTTCACGATTCCAGCCAGTCAGATGATGTTTGAAAGGACACTAAATGTTCTTCAAATTTCCATGGGGGTTGAAGTGTCAAGCTATCTCATTTCAGAAGTTGGAACCCACTTTTGATCCTTTTGGGTTTACCATGGATAAAAACGACTTCTAGGCCACGTGGATGATGCTTTCACGATTCCAGCCAGTCAGATGATGTTTGAAAGGACACTAAATGTTCTTCAAATTTCAATGGGGGTTGAAGTGTCATGCTATCTCATTTCAGAAGTTGGAACCCACTTTTGATCCTTTTGGGTTTACCATGGATAAAAACGACTTCTAGGCCACGTGGATGATGCTTTCACGATTCCAGCTAGTCAGATGATGTTTGAAAGGACTCTTAATGTTCTTCAAATTTCCATGGGGGTTGAAGTGTCATGCTATCTCATTTCAGAAGTTGGAACCCACTTTTGATCCTTTTGGGTTTACCATGGATAAAAACGACTTCTAGGCCACGTGGATGATGCTTTCACGATTCCAGCCAGTCAGATGATGTTTGAAAGGACACTAAATGTTCTTCAAATTTCAATGGGGATTAAGTGTCAAGCTAAATCAGTTGAGAAGTTGGAAGCCACTTTTGATCCTTTTGGGTTTATCGGGCATTAAAAGTACTTCTTGGCCATGTGGATGATGCTTTCACGATTCGGCCGGTCGAGATGATGTTTGAAAGGACACTAAATGTTCTTCAAATTTCAATGGGGTTGAAGTGTCATGCTATCTCATTTCGAAGTTGGAACCCACTTTTGATCCTTTTAGGTTTACCATGGATAAAAACGACTTCTAGGCCACGTGGATGATGCTTTCACGATTCCAGCCAGTCAGATGATGTTTGAAAGGGCACTAAATGTTCTTCAAATTTCAATGGGGGTTGAAGTGTCATGCTATCTCATTTTAGAAGTTGGAACCCACTTTTGATCCTTTTGGGTTTACCATGGATAAAAACGACTTCTAGGCCACGTGGATGATGCTTTCACGATTCCAGCCAGTCAGATGATGTTTGAAAGGACACTAAATGTTCTTCAAATTCCAATGGGGGTTGAAGTGTCATGCTATCTCATTTCAGAAGTTGGAACCCACTTTTGATCCTTTTGGGTTTCCCATGGATAAAAACGACGTCTAGGCCACGTGGATGATGCTTTCACGATTCCAGCCAGTCAGATGATGTTTGAAAGGACTCTTAATGTTCTTCAAATTTCCATGGGGGTTGAAGTGTCATGCTATCTCATCTTTGAAGTTGGAACCCACTTTTGATCCTTTTGGGTTTACCATGGATAAAAACGACTTCTAGGCCACGTGGATGATGCTTTCACGATTCCAGCCAGTCAGATGATGTTTGAAAGGACACTAAATGTTCTTCAAATTTCAATGGGGGTTGAAGTGTCATGCTATCTCATTTCAGAAGTTGGAACCCACTTTTGATCCTTTTGGGTTTACCATGGATAAAAACGACTTCTAGGCCACGTGGATGATGCTTTCACGATTCCAGCCAGTCAGATGATGTTTGAAAGGACATTAGATGTTCTGCAAGTTTCCAAGGGGGTTTAATTGTCAAGCTAAATCGGTTGAAAAGCTGGAAGCCACTTATGATCCTTTTGGGTTTACCATGTATTAAAACGACTTCTAGGCCACGTGGATGATGCTTTCACGATTCCAGCCAATCAGATGTTGTTTGAAAGGACACTAAATGTTCTTCAGATTTCAATGGGGGTTGAAGTGTCATGCTATCTCATTTCAGAAGTTGGAACCCACTTTTGATCCTTTTGGGTTTACCATGGATAAAAACGACTTCTAGGCCACGTGGATGATGCTTTCACGATTCCAGCCAGTCAGATGATGTTTGAAAGGACTCTTAATGTTCTTCAAATTTCCATGGGGGTTGAAGTGTCATGCTATCTCATTTCAGAAGTTGGAACCCACTTTTGATCCTTTTGGGTTTACCATGGATAAAAACGACTTCTAGGCCACGTGGATGATGCTTTCACGATTCCAAATGTCGAGATGATGTTTGAAAGGACACTAAATGTTCTTCAAATTTCCATGGGGGTTGAAGTGTCATGCTATCTCATTTCAGAAGTTGGAACCCACTTTTGATCCTTTTGGGTTTACCATGGATAAAAACGACTTCTAGGCCACGTGGATGATGCTATCACGATTCCAGCCAGTCAGATGATGTTTGAAAGGACTCTTAATGTTCTTCAAATTTCCATGGGGGTTGAAGTGTCATGCTATCTCATTTCAGAAGTTGGAACCCACTTTTGATCCTTTTGGGTTTACCATGGATAAAAACGACTTCTAGGCCACGTGGATGATGCTTTCACGATTCCAGCCAATCAGATGTTGTTTGAAAGGACACTAAATGTTCTTCAAATTTCAATGGGGGTTGAAGTGTCATGGTATCTCATCTCAGAAGTTGGAAGCCACTTTTGATCCTTTTGGGTTTACCATGCATTAAAAGTACTTCTAGGCCACGTGGATGATGCTTTCACGATTCCAGCCAGTCAGATGATGTTTGAAAGGACACTAAATGTTCTTCAAATTTCAATGGGGGTTGAAGTGTCATGCTATCTCATTTCAGAAGTTGGAACCCACTTTTGATCCTTTTGGGTTTACCATGGATAAAAACGACTTCTAGGCCACGTGGATGATGCTTTCACGATTCCAGCCAGTCAGATGATGTTTGAAAGGACTCTAAATGTTCTTCAAATTTCCATGGGGGTTGAAGTGTCAAGCTATCTCATTTCAGAAGTTGGAACCCACTTTTGATCCTTTTGGGTTTACCATGGATAAAAACGACTTCTAGGCCACGTGGATGATGCTTTCACGATTCCAGCCAGTCAGATGATGTTTGAAAGGACACTAAATGTTCTTCAAATTTCAATGGGGGTTGAAGTGTCATGCTATCTCATTTCAGAAGTTGGAACCCACTTTTGATCCTTTTGGGTTTACCATGGATAAAAACGACTTCTAGGCCACGTGGATGATGCTTTCACGATTCCAGCTAGTCAGATGATGTTTGAAAGGACACTAAATGTTCTTTAAATTTCAATGAGGGTTGAAGTGTCATGCTATCTCATTTCAGAAGTTGGAACCCACTTTTGATCCTTTTGGGTTTACCATGGATAAAAACGACTTCTAGGCCACGTGGATGATGCTTTCACGATTCCAACCAGTCAGATGATGTTTGAAAGGACACTAAATGTTCTTCATATTCCATTGGGGGTCGAAGTGTCATGCTACCTCATTTTAGAAGTTGGAACCCACTTTTGATCCTTTTGGGTTTACCATGGATTAAAAGTACTTCTAGGCCACGTGGATGATGCTTTCACGATTCCGGCATCGAGATGATGTTTGAAAGGACACTAAATGTTCTTCAAATTTCAATGAGGGTTGAAGTGTCAAGCTATCTCATTTCAGAAGTTGGAACCCACTTTTGATCCTTTTGGGTTTACCATGGATAAAAACGACTTCTAGGCCACGTGGATGATGCTTTGACGATTCCAGCCAGTCAGATGATGATTGAAAGGGCACTAAATTTTCATCAAATTTCAATGAGGGTTGAAGTGTCATGCTATCTCATTTCAGAAGTTGGAACCCACTTTTGATCCTTTTGGGTTTACCATGGATAAAAACGACTTCTAGGCCACGTGGATGATGCTTTCACGATTCCAGCCAGTCAGATGATGTTTGAAAGGACACTAAATGTTCTTCAAATTCCAATGGGCGTTGAAGTGTCATGCTACCTCATTTCAGAAGTTGGAACCCACCTTTGATCCTTTTGGGTTTCCCATGGATAAAAACGACTTTTAGGCCACGTGGATGGTGCTTTCACGATTCGGCCGATCGAGATGATGTTTGAAAGGACTCTAAATGTTCTTCAAATTTCCATGGGGGTTGAAGTGTCAAGCTATCTCATTTCAGAAGTTGGAACCCACTTTTGATCCTTTTGGGTTTACCATGGATAAAAACGACTTCTAGGCCACGTGGATGATGCTTTCACGATTCCAGCCAGTCAGATGATGTTTGAAAGGACACTAAATGTTCTTAAAATTTCAATGGGGGTTGAAGTGTCATGCTATCTCATTTCAGAAGTTGGAACCCACTTTTGATCCTTTTGGGTTTACCATGGATAAAAACGACTTCTAGGCCACGTGGATGATGCTTTCACGATTCCAGCCAGTCAGATGATGTTTGAAAGGACATTAGATGTTCTGCAAGTTTCCAAGGGGGTTTAATTGTCAAGCAAAATCGGTTGAAAAGCTGGAAGCCACTTATGATCCTTTTGGGTTTACCATGTATTAAAACGACTTCTAGGCCATGTGGATGATGCTTTCACGATTCCAGCCAATCAGATGTTGTTTGAAAGGACACTAAATGTTCTTGAAATTCCAATGGGGGTTGAAGTGTCATGCTATCATATTTCAGAAGTTGGAACCCACCTTTGATCCTTTTGGGTTTCCCATGGATAAAAACGACGTCTAGGCCACGTGGATGATGCTTTCACGATTCCAGCCAGTCATATGATGTTTGAAAGGACTCTAAATGTTCTTCAAATTTCTATGGGGGTTGAAGTGTCAAGCTATCTCATTCCTGAAGTTGGAACCCACTTTTGATCCTTTTGGGTTTACCATGGATAAAAACGACTTCTAGGCCACGTGGATGATGCTTTCACGATTCCAGCCAGTCAGATGATGTTTGAAAGGACACTAAATGTTCTTCAAATTTCCATGGGGGTTGAAGTGTCATGCTATCTCATTTCAGAAGTTGGAACCCACTGTTGATCCTTTTGGGTTTACCATGGATAAAAACGACTTCTAGGCCACGTGGATGATGCTTTCACGATTCCAGCCAGTCAGATGATGTTTGAAAGGACTCTAAATGTTCTTCAAATTTCCATGGGGGTTGAAGTGTCAAGCTATCTCATTTCAGAAGTTGGAACCCACTTTTGATCCTTTTGGGTTTACCATGGATAAAAACGACTTCTAGGCCACGTGGATGATGCTTTCACGATTCCAGCCAGTCAGATGATGTTTGAAAGGACACTAAATGTTCTTCAAATTTCAATGGGGGTTGAAGTGTCATGCTATCTCATTTCAGAAGTTGGAACCCACTTTTGATCCTTTTGGGTTTACCATGGATAAAAACGACTTCTAGGCCACGTGGATGATGCTTTCACGATTCCAAGATCAGATGATGTTTGAAAGGACACTAAATGTTCTTCAAATTTCAATGGGGGTTGAAGTGTCATGCTACCTCATTTCAGAAGTTGGAACCCACTTTTGATCCTTTTGGTTTTACCATGCATTAAAAGTACTTCTAGGCCACGTGGATGATGCTTTCACGATTCCAGCCAGTCAGATGATGTTTGATAGGACACTAAATGTTCTTCAAATTTCAATGGGGGTTGAAGTGTCATGCTATCTCATTTCAGAAGTTGGAACCCACTGTTGATCCTTTTGGGTTTACCATGGATAAAAACGACTTCTAGGCCACGTGGATGATGCTTTCACGATTCCAGCCAGTCAGATGATGTTTGAAAGGGCACTAAATTTTCATCAAATTTCAATGAGGGTTGAAGTGTCATGCTATCTCATTTTAGAAGTTGGAACCCACTTTTGATCCTTTTGGGTTTACCATGGATATAAACGACTTCTAGGCCACGTGGATGATGCTTTCACGATTCCAGCCAGTCAGATGATGTTTGAAAGGACACTAAATGTTCTTCTTATTCCAATGGGAGTTGAAGTGTCATGCTATCTCATTTTCGAAGTTGGAACCGACTTTTGTTCCTTTTGGGTTTACCATGGATAAAAACAACTTCTAGGCCACGTGGATGATGCTTTCAGGATTCCAGCCAGTCAGATGATGTTTGAAAGGACTCTTAATGTTCTTCAAATTTCCATGGGGTTGAAGTGTCAAGCTATCTCATTTCAGAAGTTGGAACCCACTTTTGATCCTTTTGGGTTTACCATGGATAAAAACAACTTCTAGGCCACGTGGATGATGCTATCACGATTCCAGCCAGTCAGATGATGTTTCAATGGACTCTTAATGTTCTTCAAATTTCCATGGGGGTTGAAGTGTCATGCTATCTCATTTCAGAAGTTGGAACCCACTTTTGATCCGTTTGGGTTTACCATGGATAAAAACGACTTCTGGGCCACGTGGATGGTGCTTTCACAATTCCAGCCAATCAGATGATGTTTGAAAGGACACTAAATGTTCTGCAAGTTTCCAAGGGGGTTTAATTGTCAAGCTAAATCGGTTGAAAAGCTGGAAGCCACTTTTGATCCTTTTGGGTTTACCATGTATTAAAACGACTTCTAGGCCACGTGGATGATGCTTTCACGATTCCGGCCAATCGAGATGATGTTTGAAAGGACACTAAATGTTCTTCAAATTCCAATGGGGTTGAAGTGTCAAGCTATCTCATTTCAGAAGTTGGAACCCACTTTTGATCCTTTTGGGTTTACCATGGATAAAAACGACTTCTAGGCCACGTGGATGATGCTTTCACGATTCCAGCCAGTCAGATGATGTTTGAAAGGACTCTAAATGTTCTTCAAATTTCCATGGGGGTTGAAGTGTCAAGCTATCTCATTTCAGAAGTTGGAACCCACTGTTGATCCTTTTGGGTTTACCATCGAAAAAAACGACTTCTAGGCCACGTGGATGGTGCTTTCACGATTCCAGCCAATCAGATGATGTTTGAAAGGACACTAAATGTTCTTCAAATTTCAATGGGGGTTGAAGTGTCATGCTATCTCATTTCAGAAGTTGGAACCCACTTTTGATCCTTTTGGGTTTACCATGGATAAAGACGACTTCTAGGCCACGTGGATGATGCTTTCACGATTCCAGCCAGTCAGATGATGTTTGAAAGGACATTAAATGTTCTTCAAATTTCAAAGGGGGTTCAAGTGTCAAGCTATCTCATTTCAGAAGTTGGAACCCACTTTTGATCCTTTTGGGTTTACCATGGATAAAAACGACTTCTAGGCCACGTGGATGATGCTTTCACGATTCCAGCCAGTCAGATGATGTTTGAAAGGACACTAAATGTTCTTCAAATTTCAATGGGGGTTGAAGTGTCATGCTATCTCATTTCAGAAGTTGGAACCCACTTTTGATCCTTTTGGGTTTACCATGGATAAAAACGACTTCTAGGCCACGTGGATGATGCTTTCACGATTCCAGCCAGTCAGATGATGTTTGAAAGGACATTAGATGTTCTGCAAGTTTCCAAGGGTTTTAATTGTCAAGCTAAATCGGTTGAAAAGCTGGAAGCCACTTTTGATCCTTTTGGGTTTACCATGTATTAAAACGACTTCTAGGCCACGTGGATGATGCTTTCACGATTCCAGCCAGTCAGATGATGTTTGAAAGGACACTAAATGTTCTTCAAATTTCAATGGGGGTTGAAGTGTCATGCTATCTCATTTCAGAAGTTGGAACCCACTTTTGATCCTTTTGGGTTTACCATGGATAAAAACGACTTCTAGGCCACGTGGATGATGCTTTCACGATTCCAGCCAGTCAGATGATGTTTGAAAGGACTCTAAATGTTCTTCAAATTTCCATGGGGGTTGAAGTGTCAAGCTATCTCATTTCAGAAGTTGGAACCCACTTTTGATCCTTTTGGGTTTACCATGGATAAAAACGACTTCTAGGCCACGTGGATGATGCTTTCACGATTCCAGCCAGTCAGATGATGTTTGAAAGGACACTAAATGTTCTTCAAATTTCAATGGGGGTTGAAGTGTCATGCTATCTCATTTCAGAAGTTGGAACCCACTTTTGATCCTTTTGGGTTTACCATGGATAAAAACGACTTCTAGGCCACGTGGATGATGCTATCACGATTCCAGCCAGTCAGATGATGTTTGAAAGGACTCTTAATGTTCTTCAAATTTCCATGGGGGTTGAAGTGTCAAGCTATCTCATTTCAGAAGTTGGAACCCACTTTTGATCCTTTTGGGTTTACCATGGATAAAAACGACTTCTAGGCCACGTGGATGATGCTTTCACGATTCCAGCCAGTCAGATGATGTTTGAAAGGACACTAAATGTTCTTCAAATTCCAATGGGAGTTGAAGTGTCATGCTATCTCATTTCAGAAGTTGGAACCCACTTTTCATCCTTTTGGGTTTATCGGGCATTAAAAGTACTTCTAGGCCACGTGGATGATGCTTTGACGATTCCAGCCAGTCAGATGATGATTGAAAGGAAACTAAATGTTCTACAAATTTCAATGGCGGTTGAAGTGTCATGCTATCTCATTTCAGAAGTTGGAACCCACTTTTGATCCTTTTGGGTTTACCATGGATAAAAACGACTTCTAGGCCACGTGGATGATGCTTTCACGATTCCAAGTAAGATGATGTTTGAAAGGACTCTTAATGTTCTTCAAATTTCCATGGGGGTTGAAGTGTCATGCTATCTCATCTTTGAAGTTGGAAGCCACTTTTGATCCTTTTGGGTTTCCCATGGATAAAAACGACTTTTAGGCCACGTGGATGATGCTATCACGATTCCAGCCTGTCAGATGATGTTTGAAAGGACTCTAAATGTTCTTCAAATTTCCATGGGGGTTGAAGTGTCAAGCTATCTAATTTCAGATGTGGGAACCCACTTTTGATCCATTTGGGTTTACCATGGATAAAAGCGACTTCTAGGCCACGTGGATGATGCTTTCACGATTCGGCCAGTCAGATGATATTTGAAAGGACACTAAATGTTCTTCAAATTTCAATGGGGGTTGAAGTGTCATGCTATCTCATTTCAGAAGTTGGAACCCACTTTTGATCCTTTTGGGTTTACCATGGATAAAAACGACTTCTAGGCCACGTGGATGGTGCTTTCACGA
This sequence comes from Styphnolobium japonicum, assembly GCA_023212625.1. Classification (NCBI taxonomy): domain Eukaryota; kingdom Viridiplantae; phylum Streptophyta; class Magnoliopsida; order Fabales; family Fabaceae; genus Styphnolobium; species Styphnolobium japonicum. The sequence goes on from JALBWW010000010.1 coordinate 4,751,347, forward strand.
TTCCAGCCGGTTAGATGATGTTTGAAAGGACACTAAATGTTCTTTAAATTTCCATGGGGGTTGAAGTGTCATGCTATCTCATTTCAGAAGTTGGAACCCACTTTTGATCCTTTTGGGTTTACCATGGATAAAAACGACTTCTAGGCCACGTGGATGATGCTTTCACGATTCCAGCCAGTCAGATGATGTTTGAAAGGACTCTAAATGTTCTTCAAATTTCCATGGGGGTTGAAGTGTCAAGCTATCTCATTTCAGAAGTTGGAACCCACTTTTGATCCTTTTGGGTTTACCATGGATAAAAACGACTTCTAGGCCACGTGGATGATGCTTTCACGATTCCAGCTAGTCAGATGATGTTTGAAAGGACACTAAATGTTCTTTAAATTTCAATGGGGGTTGAAGTGTCATGCTATCTCATTTGAGAAGTTGGAAGCCACTTTTGAACATTTTCTGTTTACCGTGGATTAAAAGTACTTCTAGTCCACGTGGATGATGCTTTCACGATTCGGCCGGTCGAGATGATGTTTGAAAGGACACTAAATGTTCTTCAAATTTCAATGGGGGTTGAAGTGTCATGCTATCTCATTTCAGAAGTTGGAACCCACTTTTGATCCTTTTGGGTTTACCATGGATAAAAACGACTTCTAGGCCACGTGGATGATGCTTTCACGATTCCAGCCAGTCAGATGATGTTTGAAAGGGCACCAAATTTTCATCAAATTTCAATGAGGTTTGAAGTGTCATGCTATCTCATTTCAGAAGTTGGAACCCACTTTTGATCCTTTTGGGTTTACCATGGATAAAAACGACTTCTAGGCCACGTGGATGATGCTTTCACGATTCCAGCCAGTCAGATGATGTTTGAAAGGACACTAAATGTTCTTCATATTCCAATGGGGGTTGAAGTGTCATGCTATCTCATTTCAGAAGTTGGAACCCACTTTTGATCCTTTTGGGTTTACCATGGATATAAACGACTTCTAGGCCACGTGGATGATGCTTTCACGATTCGGCCGGTCGAGATGATGTTTGAAAGGACTCTAAATGTTCTTCAAATTTCCATGGGGGTTGAAGTGTCAAGCTATCTAATTTCAGATGTGGGAACCCACTTTTGATCCTTTTGGGTTAACCATGGATAAAAACGACTTCTAGGCCACGTGGATGATGCTTTCACGATTCAAGCCAGTCAGATGATGTTTGAAAGGACACTAAATGTTCTTCAAATTTCAATGGGGGTTGAAGTGTCATGCTATCTAATTTCCGAAGTTGGAACCCACTGTTGATCCGTTTGGGTTTACCATGGATAAAAACGACTTCTGGGCCACGTGGATGGTGCTTTCACAATTCCAGCCAATCAGATGATGTTTGAAAGGACACTAAATGTTCTGCAAGTTTCCAAGGGGGTTTAATTGTCAAGCTAAATCGGTTGAAAAGCTGGAAGCCACTTTTGATCCTTTTGGGTTTACCATGTATTAAAACGACTTCTAGGCCACGTGGATGATGCTTTCACGATTCCAGCCAGTCAGATGATGTTTGAAAGGACACTAAATGTTCTTCAGATTCCAATGGGGGTTGAAGTGTCATGCTATCTCATTTCAGAAGTTGGAACCCACTTTTGATCCTTTTGGGTTTACCATGGATAAAAACGACTTCTAGGCCACGTGGATGATGCTTTCACGATTCCAGCCAGTCAGATGATGTTTGAAAGGACTCTAAATGTTCTTCAAATTTCCATGGGGGTTGAAGTGTCAAGCTATCTAATTTCAGAAGTGGGAACCCACTTTTGATCCATTTGGGTTTACCATGGATAAAAGCGACTTCTAGGCCACGTGGATGATGCTTTCACGATTCCAGCCATTGTGATGATGTTTGAAAGGACACTAAGTGTTCTTCAAATTTCTTTGGGGGTTGAAGTGTCTTGCTATCTCATTTCAGAAGTTGGAACCCACTTTTGATCCTTTTGGGTTTACCATGGATAAAAACGACTTCTAGGCCACGTGGATGATGCTTTCACGATTCGGCCAATCGATGATGTTTGAAAGGACTCTAAATGTTCTTCAAATTTCCATGGGGGTTGAAGTGTCAAGCTATCTCATTTCAGAAGTTGGAACCCACTTTTGATCCTTTTGGGTTTACCATGGATAAAAACGACTTCTAGGCCACGTGGATGATGCTTTCACGATTCAGCCAGTCAGATGATGTTTGAAAGGACACTAAATGTTCTTCAAATTTCAATGGGGGTTGAAGTGTCATGCTATCTCATTTCAGAAGTTGGAACCCACTTTTGATCCTTTTGGGTTTACCATGCATTAAAAGTACTTCTAGGCCACGTGGATGATGCATTCACGTGATGTTTGAAAGGACACTAAATGTTCTTTAAATTTCAATGGGGGTTGAAGTGTCATGCTATCTCATTTCAGAAGTTGGAACCCACTTTTGATCCTTTTGGGTTTACCATGGATAAAAACGACTTCTAGGCCACGTGGATGATGCTTTCACGATTCCAGCCAGTCAGATGATGTTTGAAAGGACACTTAATGTTCATCAAATTTCCATGGGGGTTGAAGTGTCATGCTATCTCATCTTTGAAGTTGGAAGCCACTTTTGATCCTTTTGGGTTTACCATGGATAAAAACGACTTCTAGGCCACGTGGATGATGCTATCACGATTCCAGCCAGTCAGATGATGTTTGAAAGGACTCTTAATGTTCTTCAAATTTCCATGGGGGTTGAAGTGTCAAGCTATCTCATTTCAGAAGTTGGAACCCACTTTTGATCCTTTTGGGTTTACCATGGATAAAAACGACTTCTAGGCCACGTGGATGATGCTTTCACGATTCCAGCCAGTCAGATGATGTTTGAAAGGACACTAAATGTTCTTCAAATTTCAATGGGGGTTGAAGTGTCATGCTATCTAATTTCCGAAGTTGGAACCCACTGTTGATCCGTTTGGGTTTACCATGGATAAAAACGACTTCTGGGCCACGTGGATGATGCTTTCACGATTCCAGCCAGTCAGATGATGTTTGAAAGAACATTAGATGTTCTGCAAGTTTCCAAGGGGTTTTAATTGTCAAGCTAAATCGGTTGAATAGCTGGAAGCCACTTTTGATCCTTTTGGGTTTACCATGTATTAAAACGACTTCTAGGCCACGTGGATGATGCTTTCACGATTCCAGCCAGTCAGATGATGTTTGAAAGGACTCTTAATGTTCTTCAAATTTCCATGGGGGTTGAAGTGTCATGCTATCTCATCTTTGAAGTTGGAAGCCACTTTTGATCCTTTTGGGTTTCCCATGGATAAAAACGACTTTTAGGCCACGTGGATGATGCTATCACGATTCCAGCCAGTCAGATGATGTTTGAAAGGACTCTTAATGTTCTTCAAATTTCCATGGGGGTTGAAGTGTCATGCTATCTCATTTCAGAAGTTGGAACCCACTTTTGATCCTTTTGGGTTTACCATGGATAAAAACGACTTCTAGGCCACGTGGATGATGCTTTCACGATTCCAGCCAGTCAGATGATGTTTGAAAGGACACTAAATGTTCTTCAAATTCCAATGGGAGTTGAAGTGTCATGCTATCTCATTTGAAGTTGGAACCCACTGTTGATCCTTTTGGGTTTACCATGCATTAAAAGTACTTCTAGGCCACGTGGATGATGCGATCACGATTCCAGCCAGTCAGATGATGTTTGAAAGGACTCTTAATGTTCTTCAAATTTCCATGGGGGTTGAAGTGTCAAGCTATCTCGTTTCAGAAGTTGGAAGCCACTTTTGATCCTTTTGGGTTTACCATGGATAAAAACGACTTCTAGGCCACGTGGATGGTGCTTTCACGATTCGGCCAATCGAGATGATGTTTGAAAGGACACTAAATGTTCTTCAAATTTCAATGGGGGTTGAAGTGTCATGCTATCTCATTTGAGAAGTTGGAACCCACTTTTGATCCTTTTGGGTTTACCATGGATTAAAAGACTTCTAGGCCACGTGGATGATGCTTTCACGATTCCCAATCGAGATGATGTTTGAAAGGACACTAAATTGTCTTCAAATTTCAATGGGGGTTGAAGTGTCATGCTATCTCATTTCAGAAGTTGGAACCCACTTTTGATCCTTTTGGGTTTACCATGCATTAAAAGTACTTCTAGGCCACGTGGATGATGCTTTCACGATTCCAGCCAGTCAGATGATGTTTGAAAGGACTCTAAATGTTCTTCAAATTTCCATGGGGGTTGAAGTGTCAAGCTATCTCATTTCGGAAGTTGGAACCCACTTTTGATCCTTTTGGGTTTACCATGGATATAAACGACTTCTAGGCCACGTGGATGATGCTTTCACGATTCCAACCAGTCAGATGATGTTTGAAAGGACACTAAATGTTCTTCATATTCCATTGGGGGTCGAAGTGTCATGCTACCTCATTTTAGAAGTTGGAACCCACTTTTGATCCTTTTGGGTTTCCTATGGATAAAAACGACTTTTAGGCCACGTGCATGATGCTATCACGATTCCAGCCAGTCAGATGATGTTTGAAAGGACTCTTAATGTTCTTCAAATTTCCATGGGGTTGAAGTGTCAAGCTATCTCATTTCAGAAGTTGGAACCCACTTTTGATCCTTTTGGGTTTACCATGGATAAAAACAACTTCTAGGCCACGTGGATGAAGCTTTCACGATTCCAGCCAGTCTGATGATGTTTGATAGGACACTAAATGTTCATCAAATTTCAATGGGAGTTGAAGTGTCATGCTATCTCATTTCAGATGTGGGAACCCACTTTTCATCCTTTTGGGTTTACCATGGATAAAAACGACTTCTAGGCCACGTGGATGATGCTTTCACGATTCCAGCCAGTCAGATGAAGTTTGAAAGGGCACTAAATTTTCATCACATTTCAATGAGGGTTGAAGTGTCATGCTATATCATTTCAGAAGGTGGATCCCACTTTTGATCCTTTTGGGTTAACCATGGATAAAAGCGACTTCTAGGCCACGTGGATGATGCTTTCACGATTCGGCCAATCGAGATGATGTTTGAAAGGACACTAAATGTTCTTCAAATTCCAATGGGAGTTGAAGTGTCATGCTATCTCATTTCAGAAGTTGGAACCCACTTTTGATCCTTTTGGGTTTCCCATGGATAAAAACGACTTCTAGGCCACGTGGATGATGCTTTCACGATTCCAGCCAGTCAGATGATGTTTGAAAGAACATTAGATGTTCTGTAAGTCTCCAAGGGGTTTTAATTGTCAAGCTAAATCGGTTGAAAAGCTGGAAGCCACTTTCGATCCATTTGGGTTTACCATGTATTAAAATGACTTCTAGGCCACGTGTGTAACATCCCTAAATTTCATATGTTATGACTTAGTTAAATTAATTAGATGATTTATATGTGCTGTTATAGAAATGGTAATAGATTGAGTTAGAATGATTGATTTGATATTCTGGCTATATCGGTGAACTCGGTAGAACCTAAGGAAGAAATAGGTGAAATCTAAACTCTTATATTTACTCTGGCTAAGTTAGGACCTACTGGTAAATTTAATTTCCTTCAGGACCTATTGGGAATTCTTAGAAATCACAAGGGTGTTTTAGTCTTTTAACACCTCAGTGGCAAATTAGTGATTCTTCCTTTAAGTGAGGGGCAAAATGGACATTTCACATCCCCTCCCTCTTGCTTAAGTGAACCGGTCCTATAGGGAGAGCCAAAGGGCTCATCTTCTCCAAATTTGCTAAGTTTCCATAGCCAAAGCTTGCTCCAAGTTCAAGGGTCCAAAGTAAGTGTTTTTATGCACCTTTTGGCTTAAGTCCTTTGATGGTTATTGATCACTATGACCTCTTCTTCAATCCTATGGTATTAGTTTCTTGAGAAACTCATTTTCATCCCCAAGAATCAAGAACACCCATGTCTAAAAGTTGGTTGTTTTGGTTGAATGTTTTGAAGGAAGTTGAAGGGAAGGTTGCCTTGACTACCAATCCCATCTTGGAATCAAGATAGGAGCACTTCAAGGTGAGTGTGGATTTACTTGTGCTATTGTATGATGTTCTTAGAGTGAAAGTGTATGATAAAGGATTAAGCTTGAATCTAGGGTTTTCACCTATGCTTGAGGTTGGATGTGTTCTTATTACATGTTTTCAAGGATTAGGGTTTAGGAAAAATGAGTGGAATGATTGGTATACTTGATGGATTTGAGGACATGATCCCATAGAGAAATTAGGGTTTTGATTTGAAGTTGGGCGTGGCACTATTCCTGCCCAGAAGACCAACCACGGGCGTGGTCCCCACCACGGCCCGGCCGTGGTCCTCTCTGGATAGGAAATGTTGGTGTCTCGTGCCCAACCACGGGCTGGCCGTGGTTGGCTCTGGAAAGAAAATGTTGTGTGCTGAAATCTGACCACGGGTATGGTGGCCACCAGGGGCTGGCCGTGGTCCAGACCACGGGCGTGGTGCCAACCAGGGGCAGGCCGTGGTTGTCTCTGTTTCCAATTTGTTGAGTTTTGTTTTCTGAACCGTGGCCGTGGTTACCACCACGGGCTGGCCGTGGTTGACTCTGTTTGTGATATTGTGATGCTTATGCCTAGGGTCTTGATACCATATGCTAGGTTTAGGATGAAGAATGACTTAGCATTAGAATGAGATGTGTAGCTAAGTAAGAATGCTTGATAGAAGTGACTTAGCACTAATGTAACTAAGTAAGAATGCTTGATAGAGTTGAGTATGATGGTTATGTGTTGTATATGCTTGAATTGATTACATGTAATGTTATTATGATGATATTATGAATGAGCATGATATGAGTATGAGAACATTGCATTGCATAGCGAGATGGCCTAACCGGAAGGGGTTAGTGTACAAAACAGAGGGGTGCCTAGCTGATGAGCTAGATGGAAATGAAATAGCATACCTAATTGCATTGCATTGCGAGGTGGCCTAACCGGAAAGGGTTAGTGTACAAGAATGAGGGGTGCCTAGCTTATTAGCTAGAAGGAAACGGAATTGGCATAATACATTCATATGCATATTGCGAGGGCCTAACCGAAAGGGGTTAGTGCACAACAAGAGGAGTGGAGAAAGAAAAAGTGTGAATAAAAGGTGTGAACATCATGTGCATTCATCCATTGCATTGGTTGGTAGGTGTTACTTGACATATTGTGAATTGTGTTATACTTGCTCTTTACTTACATTTATACTTTATCTGCAAGTTATTCATATTCACTGGGAAGTTGTTCTCACCACCTCTTTCTCAGATTCGCAGGAACACCCCGGACCCTCTACGGGTTAAGTACGGAGGATTCTGTTGGTTATTTTGGGATTTATTTTTTTGGTGGAGTTAAGCTCCGTGATGTAACTATAACAGGATGTGTATTATTTTGATGTAGATGTTACAGGGAACTGAATACTACTTTTGATGTACACGGTTCTGTATATGTTTAGTGTGCTCAGTCAGGATAGTGTTTAGATTACACTTGTATAACGTTGCACACTCTGATAATGTATTGGTTGAGATCTGAGATCTCTTTTTGATATATGTGTATGTGTATATATATAATATATGTACTCTGGTTGGTTTAAAATGGTTGTTGGAAATCCGCTGCTTATGTTATATTTTGTGGTAATGTTCAAGAAACAAATGAAACGCTGCCGAATTTTCTATATTTATATATTCCACGTAAGGCTTATGGTTGGTAAATGACATAGTAACTAATAGGTCTTACAACGTGGATGATGCTTTCACGATTCCAGCAAATCAGATGTTGTTTGAAAGGACACTAAATGTTCTACAAATTTCAATGGGGGTTGAAGTGTCATGCTATCTCATCTCAGAAGTTGGAACCCACTTTTGAACCTTATGGGTTTCCCATGGATAAAAACGACTTTTAGGCCACGTGGATGATGCTATCACGATTCCAGCCAGTCAGATGATGTTTGAAAGGACTCTTAATGTTCTTCAAATTTCCATGGGGGTTGAAGTGTCAAGCTATCTCATTTCAGAAGTTGGAACCCAATTTTGATCCTTTTGGGTTTACCATGGATAAAAACGACTTCTAGGCCACGTGGATGATGCTTTCACGATTCCAGCCAGTCAGATGATGTTTGAAAGGACACTAAATGATCTTCAAATTCCAATGGGAGTTGAAGTGTCATGCTATCTCATTTCAGAAGTTGGAACCCACTTTTGATCCTTTTGGGTTTCTCATGGATAAAAACGACGTCTAGGCCACGTGGATGATGCTTTCACGATTCCAGCCAGTCAGATGATGTTTGAAAGAACATTAGATGTTCTGCAAGTTTCCAAGGGGTTTTAATTGTCAAGCTAAATCGGTTGAAAAGCTTGAAGCCACTTTTGATCCTTTTGGGTTTACCATGTATTAAAACGACTTCTAGGCCACGTGGATGAAGCTTTCACGATTCCAGCCAGTCAGATGATGTATGAAAGGACTCTTAATGTTCTTCAAATTTCCATGGGGGTTGAAGAGTCAAGCTATCTCATTTCAGAAGTTGGAACCCACTTTTGATCCTTTTGGGTTTCCCATGGATAAAAACGACTTCTAGGCCACGTGGATGATGCTTTCACGATTCCAGCCAGTCAGATGATGTTTGAAAGGGCACTAAATGTTCTTCAAATTCCAATGGGAGTTGAAGTGTCATGCTATCTCATTTCAGAAGTTGGAAGCCACTTTTGATCCTTTTGGGTTTACCATGCATTAAAAGTACTTCTAGGCCACGTGGATGATGCTTTCACGATTCAAGCCAGTCAGATGATGTTTGAAAGAACATTAGATGTTCTGCAAGTTTCCAAGGGGTTTTAATTGTCAAGCTAAATCGGTTGAAAAGCTTGAAGCCACTTTTGATCCTTTTGGGTTTACCATGTATTAAAACGACTTCTAGGCCACGTGGATGATGCTTTCACGATTCCAGCCAGTCAGATGATGTTTGAAAGGACTCTTAATGTTCTTCAAATTTCCATGGGGGTTGAAGTGTCATGCTATCTCATCTCAGAAGTTGGAAGCCACTTTTGATCCTTTTGGGTTTCCCATGGATAAAAACGACTTTTAGGCCACGTGGATGATGCTATCACGATTCCAGCCAGTCAGATGATGTTTGAAAGGACTCTTAATGTTCTTCAAATTTCCATGGGGGTTGAAGTGTCATGCTATCTCATTTCAGAAGTTGGAACCCACTTTTGATCCTTTTGGGTTTACCATGGATAAAAACGACTTCTAGGCCTCGTGGATGGTGCTTTCACGATTCCAGCCAGTCAGATGATGTTTGAAAGGACACTAAATTGTCTTCAAATTTCAATGGGGGTTGAAGTGTCATGCTACCTCATTTCAGAAGTTGGAACTCACTGTTGATCCTTTTGGGTTTACCATGCATTAAAAGTACTTCTAGGCCACGTGGATGATGCTTTCACGATTCCAGCCAGTCAGATGATGTTTGAAAGGACACTAAATGTTCTTCAAATTCCAATGGGAGTTGAAGTGTCATGCTATCTCATTTCAGAAGTTGGAACCCACTTTTGATCCTTTTGGGTTTCCCATGGATAAAAACGACGTCTAGGCCACGTGGATGATGCTTTCACGATTCCAGCCAGTCAGATGATGTTTGAAAGAACATTAGATGTTCTGCAAGTCTCCAAGGGGTTTTAATTGTCAAGCTAAATGGGTTGAAAAGCTGGAAGCCACTTTTGATCCTTTTGGGTTTCCCATGGATAAAAACGACTTCTAGGCCACGTGGATGATGCTTTCACGATTCCAGCCAGTCAGATGATGTTTGAAAGGACACTAAATGTTCTTCAAATTCCAATGGGAGTTGAAGTGTCATGCTATCTCATTTCAGAAGTTGGAACCCACTTTTGATCCTTTTGGGTTTCCCATGGATAAAAACGACGTCTAGGCCACGTGGATGATGCTTTCACGATTCCAGCCAGTCAGATGATGTTTGAAAGAACATTAGATGTTCTGCAAGTTTCCAAGGGGTTTTAATTGTCAAGCTAAATCGGTTGAAAAGCTGGAAGCCACTTTTGATCCTTTTGGGTTTACCATGTATTAAAACGACTTCTAGGCCACGTGGATGATGCTTTCACGATTCCAGCCAGTCAGATGATGTTTGAAAGGACTCTTAATGTTCTTCAAATTTCCATGGGGGTTGAAGTGTCAAGCTATCTCATTTCAGAAGTTGGAACCCACTTTTGATCCTTTTGGGTTTACCATGGATAAAAACGACTTCTAGGCCACGTGGATGATACTTTCTCGATTCCAGCCAGTCTGATGATGTTTGATAGGACACTAAATGTTCTTCAAATTCCAATGGGAGTTGAAGTGTCACGCTATCTCATTTCAGAAGTTGGAACCCACTTTTGATCCTTTTGGGTTTCCCATGGATAAAAACGACTTTTAGGCCACGTGGATGATGCTATCACGATTCGGCCGATCGATGATGATGTTTGAAAGGACTCTTAATGTTCTTCAAATTTCCATGGGGGTTGAAGAGTCAAGCTATCTCATTTCAGAAGTTGGAACCCACTTTTGATCCTTTTGGGTTTCCCATGGATAAAAACGACTTCTAGGCCACGTGGATGATGCTATCACGATTCCAGCCAGTCAGATGATGTTTGAAAGGACTCTTAATGTTCTTCAAATTTCCATGGGGGTTGAAGTGTCATGCTATCTCATCTCAGAAGTTGGAACCCACTTTTGATCCTTTTGGGTTTCCCATGGATAAAAACGACTTCTAGGCCTCGTGGATGGTGCTTTCACGATTCGGCCGGTCGAGATGATGTTTGAAAGGGCACTAATTTTTCTTCATATTTCAATGGGGGTTGGAGTGTCATGCTACCTCATTTAAGAAGTTTGTACCCACTTTTGATCCTTTTGGGTTTACCATGTATTAAAACGACTTCTAGGCCACGTGAATGATGCTTTCACGATTCCAGCCAGACAGATGATGTTTGAAAGGACACTAAATGTTCTTCAAATTCCAATGGGAGTTGAAGTGTCATGCTATCTCATTTCAGAAGTTGGAACCCACTTTTGATCCTTTTGGGTTTCCCATGGATAAAAACGACGTCTAGGCCACGTGGATGATGCTTTCACGATTCCAGCCAGTCAGATGATGTTTGAAAGAAAATTAGATGTTCTGCAAGTCTCCAAGGGGTTTTAATTGTCAAGCTAAATGGGTTGAAAAGCTGGAAGCCACTTTCGATCCTTTTGGGTTTCCCATGGATAAAAACGACTTCTAGTCCACGTGGATGATGCTTTCACGATTCCAGCCAGTCAGATGATGTTTGAAAGGACACTAAATGTTCTTCAAATTCCAATGGGAGTTGAAGTGTCATGCTATCTCATTTCAGAAGTTGGAACCCACTTTTGATCCTTTTGGGTTTCCCATGGATAAAAACGACGTCTAGGCCACGTGGATGATGCTTTCACGATTCCAGCCAGTCAGATGATGTTTGAAAGAACATTAGATGTTCTGCAAGTTTCCAAGGGGTTTTAATTGTCAAGCTAAATCGGTTGAAAAGCTTGAAGCCACTTTTGATCCTTTTGGGTTTACCATGTATTAAAACGACTTCTAGGCCACGTGGATGATGCTTTCACGATTCCAGCCAGACAGATGATGTTTGAAAGGACTCTTAATGTTCTTCAAATTTCCATGGGGGTTGAAGTGTCAAGCTATCTCATTTCAGAAGTTGGAACCCACTTTTGATCCTTTTGGGTTTACCATGGATAAAAACGACTTCTAGGCCACGTGGATGATACTTTCTCGATTCCAGCCAGTCTGATGATGTTTGATAGGACACTAAATGTTCTTCAAATTCCAATGGGAGTTGAAGTGTCACGCTATCTCATTTCAGAAGTTGGAACCCACTTTTGATCCTTTTGGGTTTCCCATGGATAAAAACGACTTTTAGGCCACGCGGATGATGCTATCACGATTCGGCCGGTCGAGATGATGTTTGAAAGGACTCTTAATGTTCTTCAAATTTCCATGGGGGTTGAAGAGTCAAGCTATCTCATTTCAGAAGTTGGAACCCACTTTTGATCCTTTTGGGTTTCCCATGGATAAAAACGACTTCTAGGCCACGTGGATGATGCTATCACGATTCCAGCCAGTCAGATGATGTTTGAAAGGACTCTTAATGTTCTTCAAATTTCCATGGGGGTTGAAGTGTCATGCTATCTCATCTCAGAAGTTGGAACCCACTTTTGATCCTTTTGGGTTTACCATGGATAAAAACGACTTCTAGGCCTCGTGGATGGTGCTTTCACGATTCCAGCCAGTCAGATGATGTTTGAAAGGACACTAAATTGTCTTCAAATTTCAATGGGGGTTGGAGTGTCATGCTACCTCATTTCAGAAGTTGGAACCCACTTTTGATCCTTTTGGGTTTACCATGCATTAAAAGTACTTCTAGGCCACGTGGATGATGCTTTCACGATTCCAGCCAGTCAGATGATGTTTGAAAGGACACTAAATGTTCTTCAAATTCCAATGGGAGTTGAAGTGTCATGCTATCTCATTTCAGAAGTTGGAACCCACTTTTGATCCTTTTGGGTTTCCCATGGATAAAAACGACGTCTAGGCCACGTGGATGATGCTTTCACGATTCCAGCCAGTCAGATGATGTTTGAAAGAAAATTAGATGTTCTGCAAGTCTCCAAGGGGTTTTAATTGTCAAGCTAAATGGGTTGAAAAGCTGGAAGCCACTTTCGATCCTTTTGGGTTTCCCATGGATAAAAACGACTTCTAGGCCACGTGGATGATGCTTTCACGATTCCAGCCAGTCAGATGATGTTTGAAAGGACACTAAATGTTCTTCAAATTCCAATGGGAGTTGAAGTGTCATGCTATCTCATTTCAGAAGTTGGAACCCACTTTTGATCCTTTTGGGTTTCCCATGGATAAAAACGACGTCTAGGCCACGTGGATGATGCTTTCACGATTCAAGCCAGTCAGATGATGTTTGAAAGAACATTAGATGTTCTGCAAGTTTCCAAGGGGTTTTAATTGTCAAGCTAAATCGGTTGAAAAGCTTGAAGCCACTTTTGATCCTTTTGGGTTTACCATGTATTAAAACGACTTCTAGGCCACGTGGATGATGCTTTCACGATTTCAGCCAGACAGATGATGTTTGAAAGGATTCTTAATGTTCTTCAAATTTCCATGGGGGTTGAAGTGTCAAGCTATCTCATTTCAGAAGTTGGAACCCACTTTTGATCCTTTTGGGTTTACCATGGATAAAAACGACTTCTAGGCCACGTGGATGATACTTTCTCGATTCCAGCCAGTCTGATGATGTTTGATAGGACACTAAATGTTCTTCAAATTCCAATGGGAGTTGAAGTGTCACGCTATCTCATTTCAGAAGTTGGAACCCACTTTTGATCCTTTTGGGTTTCCCATGGATAAAAACGACTTTTAGGCCACGTGGATGATGCTATCACGATTCCAGCCAGTCAGATGATGTTTGAAAGGACTCTTAATGTTCTTCAAATTTCCATGGGGGTTGAAGAGTCAAGCTATCTCATTTCAGAAGTTGGAACCCACTTTTGATCCTTTTGGGTTTCCCATGGATAAAAACGACTTCTAGGCCACGTGGATGATGCTTTCACGATTCCAGCCAGTCAGATGATGTTTGAAAGGACACTAAATGTTCTTCAAATTCCAATGGGAGTTGAAGTGTCATGCTATCTCATTTCAGAAGTTGGAACCCACTTTTGATCCTTTTGGGTTTCCCATGGATAAAAACGACGTCTAGGCCACGTGGATGATGCTTTCACGATTCCAGCCAGTCAGATGATGTTTGAAAGAACATTAGATGTTCTGTGATAAACATATTTTATATGCATAGTTTAGCACCTCTCATTGATCTATTTTTTTGAAATTATTGCATATATGAAGTGAAAATTGCACAATTCCTCATATATTGGTTATGTTGTTACAAATTGAGCAGAACACCCGAAGGACTATTCAAAGCAGTTGTTGAACCAAAATATCATGAACTTGGATGTTGATATCAAGTATAGCTCAAACAGAAGAGAAATGAAGACCTAAACTCGATGAATTTTGGGTTACATCAAATTCTGGACAAATCAGAAAATTTCTGCTCAAACCTATACTCGGTTATTTGGTGATTTCTCAAGATCTAACCGTTGGATGTAGCTGGAATTTGGATATGTCATGCATGACATAATTCTCTATGACTTTCCTAGAAATGAAGATTTCCAGATTAGCACCGGAATTGGGTCAAAATTAGGCAACAAGTTGGTGGCTGTCATTTTTGATATAATTTGAGTAGTTTCGGCAAAATGGTCAGATCTCAAGATCCAACCGTTAGATCTGGCTGAATTTTTGACATGTTCTTCACGACTGCATGTGCTACAACTTTCATGAAGAGAAGATTTCCAAATTATGACGGGAGCAATGACGAATTTGATAATCTTCGGAGCTGAAATTTCAACCCATGTGCAAAGAGATTTGACAAAATTGTAATTGAATAGTTCTAGCCTTTGCCTATAAAAGGAAGGCATTTGCCACACTTAAGGGCATCCCATTTCTGAATTCTCTCATTGTAGTTTGAGTTAGGGGTGATACTTTGATAAATTGTGAGATTTATACTTTGATTTCAAGGTTAGATCTTCCAATTTGTTTAAAGGAAATGCCAAAGCTCTTGTAGTTTGTATAATATAATCTTCATCTTATTCAAGTTTCTTCATCTTGATGTCTAGTTAAGGTTCTTCCTAGAGTTAGGGGTGAAGCTTTCATAAATTGTGAGATTTATACTTTGATTTCAAGGTTAGATCTTTCAATTTGTTTAAAGTAAATCCCGAAACTCTAGCCCGTTGTGTTCTTGTCAATACCAAACTACCACTTTCATTTCTATCATGCTTTTCACTTATTCTTTTGTTTCCTTTAATATAATGAGTAGCTAAATTTCTATACTAGGATTGCAATTTGAACTCACACGTAATTTGATTCGTTTATCATATCCGAGAGTAGGTTGATTATCTTGAATTGTTTATCTTACTTGTTCTTAATGCTTTTAATTAATTGGCCATTAATTAAATTGAATTGATAAACCTTAAGCAACTTGACAAAGGGATTTTGGTTTTAGATCTAAGTAAGATAACATATGATCTTTGTGCGAAAGCCTTGAGTTCATATAGGATAGACATATACCTATATGACATATGTAACTATTAATGAAATCGGAACTTAATGAATTCTTGATTATTTGATAGACATAGACATATAGTTTATCATTAATTAAGGATATTTCTATTTGACCATCGAAAGAGGCTTATAGATAAGTTAAGGATTTCTAGTTAACAATTCAGATAATTAATTGATCTTAGATAGAAGTAAATGAATCAAGTAAAGTGTGAGGAATAATTGCAATCCTAGGCTTGGTTAATTTGATCATTAAATTCTTCTTGTTGTATACTTTAATTTTTAATTTTTCATAACACTTCCTTTTATTAAGTTGTTTAAATAAGATTGAGTTTTGTAAACTTTTAATAGATAGTTAAATTTAGAATTAATCCCTGTGGGTTCGACACTTTCTTACAACTATATTACTTGATTTGCGATAACGTATACTTGCGTTCTGATTTACCACATCAAGTTTTTGGCGCCGTTGCTGGGGATTAATCATTTATTTTACTACTATTAATGCTAGCATACTTGATCTTAATTTAAACTTGTTCTTTTATTTCTTTTTAATTTTTCGAACTGTTTTATGCGCGTTTCGAGACAAGGAGTTAATTCCTCTTAATCTTGAGATTGAGCGAACTTGCCGCAGAAACAGAAAAGAACGTCGTCAAGAGTTATTGCAACAAAGAAGAATGGCTGACGATAACAGAAATCAAGAACTTGAGCTAGCTAATCAACAACCAAGAACTCTTAGGGATTATATAATTCCTACTGCTGATGGAGTTCATTCAAGTATTGTCAGACCTCCAATACAAGCTAACAACTTTGAGATTAAGCTAGGAGTGATTCGAGATCTTTGCAAAATAATCAATTTGGAGGTTTGCCTCATGAAGACCCAAATGCTCATATAGCAAATTTTCTGGAGATCTGTGACACTTTCAAGCACAATGGATGTTCTGCAGATGCTATTCGGTTAAGAATTTTTCCCTTTTCACTAAGAGACAAGGCCAAAAGTTGGTTGAATTCTCTACCTGACAGCTCTATCACTACTTGGGATATGTTGGCACAAAAATTCTTAGCTAAGTATTTCCCTCCTGCAAAAAGTGCGAAGTTGAGGAATGAAATTACCTCTTTTCAGCAATATGATTCAGAATCATTGTATGAGGCATGGGAGAGATTCAAGGATCTACTTAGAAGATGCCCTCATCATGGGGTACAAAAGTGGCTTCAAGTTCAAACTTTCTATAATGGCTTGACTAACTCTCTGAGGTCAACCATTGATGCTGCTGCTGGTGGTGCATTGATGAACAAAACTGTTGATGAAGGTTATGATTTATTGGAAGAGATGGCTTCCAATAACTATGAATGGCCTACTGAAAGAGCATCACAAAGGAGAGTGGCTGGAATTTATGAAGTAGATACTTTATCCGCTTTATTCGCACAAGTAGGCATTGACCAAGAAGCTAGACTCAATTGGGAGTCAATCCAATCAACGATCAATCCATGCTATTCAGAGCCCTTTCATGATCTGTGAGTATTGCTCTGGACCCCATTACGTTGATCAATGCTCTTTTAATTAAGCGCTAATTATGTGGGTAACTTCAATCGGCAACAACATAACCCAAATTCAAATTTTTACAATCCCGGTTGGAGGAATCACCCAAATTTTTCTTGGAGAAATAACCAAGAAACTTCATCATCAGCTAGACTGATGGGACCACCTGGGTTCCAACAACAAGCTCCACAACAAGAGAAGAAATCTGTAATGGAAGAAGCCATCTTACAATTGACTAAGAGTACTCAACAATGTATGAATCAACTTCAAAGTCAAGGAGCTTCTATCCGGAATCTTGAGGTTCAAATAGGGCAATTATCTGGTTTTATGAATAATCGCCCTCAAGGTAGTTTGCCGAGCAACACGGAGACCAATCCTAAGGGAGGTAATAATGAACAATGCAAGGTCAATTTGTTACCTCGGGAGTGGCAAAGAAGCTGGATGAGCCTATTCAAAAACTGAAGAAAATGAAGATGAGAAGATTCATGAACAATCAAAGAGCAATTTTGAAGAGCCTTTTCCATTGAAGAAATATGAGAAGGAAGAACCCCCTCCACCTCCATTCCCACAACGACTTCAAAAGCAAAAGATGGACAAGCAATTCAACAAGTTTCTAGAGGTATTCAAGAAACTTCATATCAATATTCCTTTTGCTGAAGCTTTGGAACAGATGCCGAGCTATGTCAAGTTTATGAAGGAAATCTTGTCCAAAAAGAGAAGACTTGGAGATTTTGAAACTGTTGCACTTACTGAAGAGTGCAGTGCCATATTACAGAAAAAGCTTCCGCCAAAGCTAAAAGATCCAGGGAGTTTTACAATTCCTTGTACTATTGGAAACAAATTTTTGGTAAAGCTTTATGTGATTTAGGAGCTAGTATAAATGCGATGCCTCTTTCACGTTTCTGAGCAACTTGGATTGATGGAGGTGAAACAGACCAATCTAACTCTACAATTAGCAGACAGATCTCTCACCTACCCAAAAGGAGTGGTGGAAGATGTTTTAGTGAAAGTTGATAAATTCATATTTCCTGCTGATTTTGTAGTATTAGACATGGAGGAGGATCGAGAGGTTCCAATCATTCTTGGGAGACCTTTCCTAGCTACTGGTAGAACCCTCATAGATGTACAAAAAGGTGAGCTGACTATGAGGGTACAAGATCAAGAGGTAACATTCAATGTCTTTAAAGCTATGAAATATCCTCAAGAATCTGATGAATGCCTCATGATTAATGTTATTGATGATAGCAAATTCGAATCAAGTACTAATGGTTTTAGTACTGATCCTTTAGAAGATGCTATTATTAATCTACCTTGTGAGGATAGGCAGGAATCCTTTGAGTTTGTGCAATGGCTTAATGCATCACCATCTTACAATCATGGCGGAAAACAATTTGAGGATTTGGAGTTGTCCATGAAAGATGGGACTACAATGAAATCCTCAGTTGAAGAACCACCAGAGTTGGAGCTAAAGCAACTTCCTGATCATTTGAGTGTGCAGGAAGAGAAATTGCTAGGATTGTTGCGAGAATATAAGAAAGCCTTGGGATGGACCATAGCAGATATCAAAGGAATAAGCCCATCTATTTGCATGCATAAGATTCTGCTAGAGGAAGGATCAAAACCCACCATTGAACATCAAAGGAGGTTGAATCCAATAATGAAGGAAGTAGTGAAGAAGGAGATTATTAAATGGTTGGATGCTGGAATCATTTACCCCATCTCTGATAGTTCGTGGGTCAGCCCAGTACAATGTGTACCTAAAAAGGGAGGTATGACTGTAATTACCAATGATAACAATGAACTAATCCCCACTAGAACTGTTACAGGTTGGCGAGTCTGTATGGACTACAGAAAGTTGAACAAAGCAACACGGAAAGACCATTTTCCTCTCCCTTTCATTGATCAAATGTTAGACAGGACTTCTTTGGTCGAACCTATTATTGCTTTACGGATGGATATTCGGGTACAACCAAATTGCCATAGCTCACGAAGATCAAGAAAAGACAACTTTCACATGTCCTTATGGGACATTTGCTTTTCGAAGGATGCCATTTGGATTGTGCAATGCACTGCAACTTTTCAACGATGCATGATGTCAATCTTCTCGAGATATGGTGGAAGCGATCAATTGAGGTATTTATGGATGACTTCTCCGTATTTGGTGATTCTTTTGATCTTTGCCTTAATAATCTTGCTTTAGTGCTTAAAAGATGTGTAGAGACTAATCCGGTACTAAATTGGGAGAAGTGCCATTTTATGGTTCAAGAAGGAATAGTCCTTGGCCATAAAGTTTCTGCTAAAGGAATTGAAGTAGACAAAGCAAAGATTGAGACAATTGAAAAATTACCTCCACCTACTTCAGTGAAAGGCATTCGCAGTTTCTTAGGGCATGACGAGGCTTCTACAGAACCCGATTCATTAAGGATTTTTCTAAGATCTCTAAACCTTTGTGTAATTTACTTGAGAAAGATATTCCTTTTGAATTTGATGAATCTTGCCTTGAAGCTTACAGGATTTTGAAAGAAAAGTTGATTCTGACACCAATCATTGTTGCACCAGATTGGAATATCCCATTTGAACTCATGTGTGATGCTAGTGATTTTGCAGTGGGGGCAGTTCTTGGTCAAAGAAAGAACAAAAAGATGCATGCCATATACTATGCGAGCAAGACCTTGAATGATGCTCAACTCAACTATACTACCACAGAAAAGGAACTTCTTCTTTGTGGTATTTGCTTTGATAAATTTCGATCTTATTTAATTGGAACAAGAGTAATTGTCTATACGAGATCATTCAGAATCAAGTATTTGATTTCCAAGAAAGATGCTAAGCCGAGGTTGATCAGATGGATACTCTTGTTACAAGAATTTGATCTTGAGATTCAGGACAGAAAAGGAACAGAAAATCAAGTGGCCGACCACTTATCTAGATTGGAAAGTGACAATAATGAAGGAGGTAAAGTGCAAATTAATGAATGTTTTCCCGATGAACAACTCTTTACCCTTCAAGGTAATATACCATGGTATCTTGATTTTGTTAATTATCTTGTAAGTGGTATTTTACCTCTGAGCTTAGCGGCAACAAAGAAAGAAATTTTTGCATGATGTAAAATACTATGTTTGGGATGAACCTTTCTTGTTTAAGCAATGTGCAGATCGAATTTTAAAAAGGTGTATCCCCAGTGAAGAAGTTGATAACATCTTGCATCAATGCCATTCATCGATTATGGAGGACACTTTGGAGGAGAAAAGGCAGTGCTAAGGTGTTACGATGCAGTTTTTATTGGCCATCATTATTTAAGGATGCTTACTCCTTTGTTGTAAAATGTGACAGTGCCAACGAATTTGGAAATATCTCTAGAAGACATGAGATGCCCCTCAATAACATCTTAGAAGTGGAGATCTTTGACGTATGGGGTATTGATTTCATGGGTCCTTTCATCTCATCTTTTAATAACCTCTATATTCTTGTTCTTGTTGATTATGTTTCTAAATGGGTTGAAGCATTTGCTTTACCCACTAATGATTCTAAAGTGGTGTTGAATTTTTTGAAGAGAAACATATTCACTAGGTTTGGAACTCCAAGAGCAATAATAAGTGATGAAGGGAGTCATTTTTGCAACAAATACTTTGGAGCCCTTCTTGCTAAATATGGAGTGACTCATAGGGTGGCAGCGCATACCATCCATGAGACTAGTGGCCAAGTTGAGGTTTCTAACGAGAGAAATCAAGAGGATCTTAGAGAAAGCTGTGAATCCCACAAGAAAGGATTGGTCCAAGAGATTGGATGATGCATTATGGGCTTAAACGGCATACAAAACTCCGATTGGAATGTCACCATACTGGAATTGGTGTTTGGCAAAGCATGTCACCTTCGGTGGAGTGGAACATAATGCGTATTGGGCTATCAAAAGCTCAATTTTGATATGAAGCAAGGCTGGAGAAAAGCGTTTCCTCCAACTCAATGAGATGGATGAGTTCGATCTTGATCTTATGAAAATGCCAAATTGTACAAGGAGCAAACAAAAAGTTGGCATGATAATAAGATTGTCAAGAGAGAATTCAGCGGGGCAAAAGTCTTACTTTTCAACTCGAGGTTGAAATTATTTCTGGAAAACTTAGATCAAGATGGTCGGGACCGTTCGTGATAGTCAAGGTGTCCCCATTTGGAGCAATTGAAATCAAAGATGAGAAAACTCAAGCCACGTTTAAGGTCAATGGTCAAAGATTGAAGCATTATTGGGGAGGACCCATCGATCGTGAAAAATCTTCAATCATTTGGTGACAATGAATGATCTTTGACTGATTACTTTTCACCGGTTAATTGGCGGATAACGATACTCGTGAACTTTGTTCGGTCCACTTGATTACCCACAAAATGCGAAATACGTATATAATTTTACTCATTTCTTTTTCCTTCTTTCTTCCCAAATGGATACTTGAGTTTGTTAACTTACGCAAGCAATTCCATTCTCTTCCTCAAAATGCTTTAACTAACATTTATTACGCCAGGTTTGAAAGATTAAGGATGCTTATGCACAAAGGCATCCTGGCGATATCTGTTGGTTAATTGAAGCAAAGGTCCGATTAGCGGTGAATTTTACGACGCTCTTATTTCATATATGCCAGTCTAGGTAAAAGTCTATATGCAAAGAAAAGAAGAGCAAAAAGGTTACGAGTTACTGCTATAAATGTGCAAGATGGACTGTAACACAAAATGCAGATCACTTGGAATGGTGTCTGTAAATCGAGATGACAAAATTAACTTCATTAAGGATGGCATGAGTAAGGAGTCTTTAGATAACATTCTATTGACTCTTGAGACGCATCCTAGTGGAGATGTGCAAGGAGTACTTCTTGATTTATGGCCAATATTCCAAGCTGAACATGAGCGTTATAGTCTTGGGAATCTGACTCAAAAAGACCCTGTTTGCCAATTTTTAAGAAAATTGGAAGAGAAGCCGACCATCGGCCCATAGAGAGCATTGAAGCCGTTACTGGACGTAAAACCAGAGGAAAGTGTGAGCCACAATCACACCAACTGTAAGTATTGTTATTTTGTTTCTTCCTATTCAAAAAAAAAAAAAAAAAAACAAAAACAAAAACAAAAACAAAAAAAAACAAAAAAACAAAAAAACAAAAAAAAACAAAAAATAAAAAAAATAAAAAAAATAAAAAAAATAAAAAAATAAAAAAATAAAAAATTTTATAGTCGTAGCTTTTTGAAAAATGCTTTGTATATTTTCAAACTTCTCCTGACACATATAGATTAGCCTTTTATCCTAGTTGTATAGCTATTATCATTTCTGTGTTTATTTTCAAACTTTCCTGACATGTAAATCTACCCCTCCTTTATAGATGTAATTATTAGATTTGAGTTTTGATTCCTTTAAATATTGCTCTTTGCTCTCTTCAGATCATTGATAAGGTGAGAGTACAAAAAAAAAAAAAAGAGATGGAAGTAACTTCAGTTCGTCGAATCAAAAGTGTTTGTGTCTTTTGTGGATCTAATCCTGGAAAGGATAAAGATTTTGTAAATATGGCAAACCATCTTGGTCGAGTGCTAGCTGAGAGAGAAATCCATTTAGTTTACGGAGGAGGTAGTCTTGGGTTAATGGGTTGTGTAGCAACTGCTGCACATTTAGGAGGTGGTAAAGTCCTTGGTGTCATTCCCAGTCCTTTAGCCATAGGCAATCCCGCTGGAAAAACCGTAGGGGATGAAGTAATGGTATCATGCATGCACCAACGCATGAACATTATGATAGCAAATGCTGATGCCTTTATTGCTCTACCTGGTGGTTTTGGAACTTTGGAAGAGATCTTTCAAATTGCATCACAGTTCTGGTGAACTTTCACCAAAAACCCATTGGTATATTAAATGTTAATGGTTTTTATGACAGTTTGTTTTGTTTTCTTGATCATGCCATGGAACAAAAGTTCATCTCACAAGGGACACGTCAAATTCTTGTAACTGCTGCGACTCCTGAACAATTGCTCGATCAACTACACGAATTTGTCCCACAACGTGATCCAGCAATGGCTCTACTGAATTGGGAACAAGGCAGCAACAGAAAAAAGCGAAAACTTAATTTGACTTTGTCCTTATAAATTTTTGTTCTCTGTTATGGTTTTAGTTTTTTTTGTAAATTTTCTTATTTCAGGCTCGATTTGCAGTTGTCTGGTAAGATCTTCTACACTCCACTTATCTTTATTTTGACATTGGGGACAATGTCTTAAATTAGTTGGGGGGAGGATAGTTAACATTGCCATGCCATGTACATAGTTTGTAAAAAAAAAAAAAAAAAAAAAAACACTAACAAGCTAATTTTTATCGATACTAACCTATTAGATGTATGATGGCAGAGTAAGGAGTAATTTTACTCTTGAGACGCATCTTAACTTGCATTTCATAGTAGGTCTAAAAACAGTTTGTTCTTGTATATAGATATATATAAAAACAAAAAAACAAAAAAAAAAAAAAAAGGATTCATTTTGATATTTTTGATTAATTTTGATGCAAGCATGTGCTGAATTGTAGCTTAGTTGATGATAAAAGTATGCAAAACAGTTTATAGTTGAATTATTTTTCAAAATTCGTGATATACATGTATATATGACTGTGGATATTAGGAAGAAGGCATGTTTGAATTGAGTAAATGTTTCATACCTTTGTGAGTTTTGGGCTTGTCCAAGTTTGATACTTATGCTTGGTTTATTATCTTTCATGAGTGATGTCAATTATGGATTTATTTTCTAGAACTTGCACTGAATCAATTTGAGATTACATTGGTTTGTATGTTACACAAAAATGATAGAGGCAATTTTCTTGACTTAGCTACTTTGGCCAAATAAGCCGACCTTACATTTATCCCATTGTTAACCCCCTTTGAGCCTACTTGCCCTTTTTGTTGTTCTTGGCCTTTACAAGCCTTCAGTGAAAAACCATGTTTTACTTCACCTTAGGGAATAAGAGAGCATTGGTTTTCCTAATTTGAGGAGTTCTTTTGGTTGCAATGATTTAAGTGTGGGGGAATTGGTATGCTGATGCAAAATGTTTGGTAAAAAAAAAAAAAAAAAAAAAGAACAAAAGAAAAAAAAAAGGGGAGCTAAATAAAATAAAAAAAAAAAAGAAGAAGAAGAAAAAGAGAAAATAAAAGGTTGTTAAAAAAAAAAATGGAAGGAATGTGTGAAGAGAATGTGCATTTTAGGGTTTTTGGTAAAAGTGTATGATTTCTACTTGAGTTACTCCGCAATGCTTTTTATTCTCTTTGGTTTTTAACTTGTTATTATCCATATTGTTCCCTTCCTTCATCTTATAACCTCATTACAACCTTTTTGAAAGACCTCTTGATTTGTGAAATTTATTTGATCTAAGTAGTGGAGAATTGATGTATGTGCAAGCATATGGTAAAATACTTTCATAATTTGACCAAGTTGAGTGCAAACAGTTAACCTAAACACTTTGTGTGATTTAAGTGTCACTTGTGAGGAATTTTACTCGATTTGAATATGCCTATTTCTAATTAAAGCATGATTATGTTATGTATATTTTACTCTCAATTGCTTTGATTCAACTATACTCTGTTATGCATATTTGAATTTGATACAATGCTTGTATTTAAAAAAATTGATTGAATTGATTAAATGAAGTATTACATGTTTGTGGGTATCATCCTGGTAAACCCTCACGAGACTATAACTCGTCCACTAGGGACACCTAGGGGTTTAAAGGCTTGTGGCACATGCTAAGTGCCATCGTGTTTTCCTACGAAAGTGGATTAGATTAGGTATAATCAGTTTTTATTCTTTTAGTTTAATATTAGGTTGTTTCTTGTTTGAGGACAAACAACAAGTCAAGTGTGGGGGGATTTGATAAACATATTTTATATGCATAATTTAGCACCTCTCATTGATCTATTTTTATGAAATTATTGCATATATGAAGTGAAAATTGCACAATTCCTCATATATTGGTTATGTTGTTACAAATTGAGCAGAACACCCGAAGGACTATTCAAAGCAGTTGTTGAACCAAAATATCATGAACTTGGATGTTGATATCAGTATAGCTCAAACAAGAAGAGAAATGAAGACCTAAACTCAGTGAATTTTGGGTTACATCAAATTCAGGACAAATCAGAAAATTTCTGCTCAAACCTATACTCGGTTATTTGGTGATTTCTCAAGATCTAACCGTTGGATGTAGCTGGAATTTGGATATGTCATGCATGACATAATTCTCTATGACTTTCCTAGAAATGAAGATTTCCAGATTAGCACCGGAATTGGGTCAAAATTAGGCAACAAGTTGGTGGCTGTCATTTTTGATATAATTTGAGTAGTTTCGGCAAAATGGTCAGATCTCAAGATCCAACCGTTAGATCTGGCTGAATTTTTGACATGTTCTTCACGACTGCATGTGCTACAACTTTCATGAAGAGAAGATTTCCAAATTATGACGGGAGCAATGACGAATTTGATAATCTTCGGAGCTGAAATTTCAACCCATGTGCAAAGAGATTTGACAAAATTGTAATTGAATAGTTCTAGCCTTTGCCTATAAAAGGAAGGCATTTGCCACACTTAAGGGCATCCCATTTCTGAATTCTCTCATTGTAGTTTGAGTTAGGGTGATACTTTGATAAATTGTGAGATTTATACTTTGATTTCAAGGTTAGATCTTCCAATTTGTTTAAAGGAAATCCCAAAGCTCTTGTAGTTTGTATAATATAATCTTCATCTTATTCAAGTTTCTTCATCTTGATGTCTAGTTAAGGTTCTTCCTAGAGTTAGGGGTGAAGCTTTCATAAATTGTGAGATTTATACTTTGATTTCAAGGTTAGATCTTTCAATTTGTTTAAAGTAAATCCGAAACTCTAGCCCGTTGTGTTCTTGTCAATACCAAACTACCACTTTCATTTCTATCATGCTTTTTCACTTATTCTTTTGTTTCCTTTAATATAATGAGTAGCTAAATTTCTATACTAGGATTGCAATTTGAACTCACACGTAATTTGATTCGTTTATCATATCCGAGAGTAGGTTGATTATCTTGAATTGTTTATCTTACTTGTTCTTAATGCTTTTAATTAATTGGCCATTAATTAAATTGAATTGATAAACCTTAAGCAACTTGACAAAGGGATTTTGGTTTTAGATCTAAGTAAGATAACATATGATCTTTGTGCGAAAGCCTTGAGTTCATATAGGATAGACATATACCTATATGACATATGTAACTATTAATGAAATCGGAACTTAATGAATTCTTGATTATTTGATAGACATAGACATATAGTTTATCATTAATTAAGGATATTTCTATTTGACCATCGAAAGAGGCTTATAGATAAGTTAAGGATTTCTAGTTAACAATTCAGATAATTAATTGATCTTAGATAGAAGTAAATGAATCAAGTAAAGTGTGAGGAATAATTGCAATCCTAGGCTTGGTTAATTTGATCATTAAATTCTTCTTGTTGTATACTTTAATTTTTAATTTTTCATAACACTTCCTTTTATTAAGTTGTTTAAATAAGATTGAGTTTTGTAAACTTTTAATAGATAGTTAAATTTAGAATTAATCCCTGTGGGTTCGACACTTTCTTACAACTATATTACTTGATTTGCGATAACGTATACTTGCGTTCTGATTTACCACATCATTCTGCAAGTTTCCAAGGGGTTTTAATTGTCAAGCTAAATCGGTTGAAAAGCTTGAAGCCACTTTTGATCCTTTTGGGTTTACCATGTATTAAAACGACTTCTAGGCCACGTGGATGATGCTTTCACGATTCCAGCCAGACAGATGATGTTTGAAAGGACTCTTAATGTTCTTCAAATTTCCATGGGGTTGAAGAGTCAAGCTATCTCATTTCAGAAGTTGGAACCCACTATTGATCCTTTTGGGTTTCCCATGGATAAAAACGACTTCGAGGCCACGTGGATGATGCTTTCACGATTCCAGCTAGTCAGATGATGTTTGAAAGGACACTAAATGTTCTTCATATTCCATGGGGGGTCGAAGTGTCATGCTACCTCATTTTAGAAGTTGGAACCCACTTTTGATCCTTTTGGGTTTCCCATGGATAAAAACGACTTTTAGGCCACGTGGATGATGCTATCACGATTCCAGCCAGTCAGATGATGTTTGAAAGGACTCTTAATGTTCTTCAAATTTCCATGGGGGTTGAAGTGTCATGCTATCTCATCTCAGAAGTTGGAACCCACTTTTGATCCTTTTGGGTTTCCCATGGATAAAAACGACTTTTAGGCCACGTGGATGATGCTATCACGATTCCAGCCAGTCAGATGATGTTTGAAAGGACTCTTAATGTTCTTCAAATTTCCATGGGGGTTGAAGAGTCAAGCTATCTCATCTTTGAAGTTGGAAGCCACTTTTGATCCTTTTGGGTTTCCCATGGATAAAAACGACTTTTAGGCCACGTGGATGATGCTATCACGATTCCAGCCAGTCAGATGATGTTTGAAAGGACTCTTAATGTTCTTCAAATTTCCATGGGGGTTGAAGTGTCATGCTATCTCATTTCAGAAGTTGGAACCCACTTTTGATCCTTTTGGGTTTACCATGGATAAAAACGACTTCTAGGCCTCGTGGATGGTGCTTTCACGATTCCAGCCAGTCAGATGATGTTTGAAAGGACACTAAATTGTCTTCAAATTTCAATGGGGGTTGAAGTGTCATGCTACCTCATTTCAGAAGTTGGAACTCACTGTTGATCCTTTTGGGTTTACCATGCATTAAAAGTACTTCTAGGCCACGTGGATGATGCTATCACGATTCCAGCCAGTCAGATGATGTTTGAAAGGACACTAAATGTTCTTCAAATTCCAATGGGAGTTGAAGTGTCATGCTATCTCATTTCAGAAGTTGGAACCCACTTTTGATCCTTTTGGGTTTCCCATGGATAAAAACGACGTCTAGGCCACGTGGATGATGCTTTCACGATTCCAGCCAGTCAGATGATGTTTGAAAGAAAATTAGATGTTCTGCAAGTCTCCAAGGGGTTTTAATTGTCAAGCTAAATGGGTTGAAAAGCTGGAAGCCACTTTCGATCCTTTTGGGTTTCCCATGGATAAAAACGACTTCTAGTCCACGTGGATGATGCTTTCACGATTCCAGCCAGTCAGATGATGTTTGAAAGGACACTAAATGTTCTTCAAATTCCAATGGGAGTTGAAGTGTCATGCTATCTCATTTCAGAAGTTGGAACCCACTTTTGATCCTTTTGGGTTTCCCATGGATAAAAACGACGTCTAGGCCACGTGGATGATGCTTTCACGATTCCAGCCAGTTAGATGATGTTTGAAAGAACATTAGATGTTCTGCAAGTTTCCAAGGGGTTTTAATTGTCAAGCTAAATCGGTTGAAAAGCTTGAAGCCACTTTGGATCCTTTTGGGTTTACCATGTATTAAAACGACTTCTAGGGCACGTGGATGATGCTTTCACGATTTCAGCCAGACAGATGATGTTTGAAAGGATTCTTAATGTTCTTCAAATTTCCATGGGGGTTGAAGTGTCAAGCTATCTCATTTCAGAAGTTGGAACCCACTTTTGATCCTTTTGGGTTTACCATGGATAAAAACGACTTCTAGGCCACGTGGATGATACTTTCTCGATTCGGCCCGGTCGATGATGTTTGATAGGACACTAAATGTTCTTCAAATTCCAATGGGAGTTGAAGTGTCACGCTATCTCATTTCAGAAGTTGGAACCCACTTTTGATCCTTTTGGGTTTCCCATGGATAAAAACGACTTTTAGGCCACGCGGATGATGCTATCACGATTCCAGCCAGTCAGATGATGTTTGAAAGGACTCTTAATGTTCTTCAAATTTCCATGGGGGTTGAAGTGTCAAGCTATCTCATTTCAGAAGTTGGAACCCACTTTTGATCCTTTTGGGTTTCCCAGGGATAAAAACGACTTCTAGGCCACGTGGATGATGCTTTCACGATTCCAGCCAGTCAGATGATGTTTGAAAGGACACTAAATGTTCTTCAAATTCCAATGGGAGTTGAAGTGTCATGCTATCTCATTTCAGAAGTTGGAACCCACTTTTGATCCTTTTGGGTTTCCCATGGATAAAAACGACGTCTAGGCCACGTGGATGATGCTTTCACGATTCCAGCCAGTCAGATGATGTTTGAAAGAACATTAGATGTTCTGTGATAAACATATTTTATATGCATAGTTTAGCACCTCTCATTGATCTATTTTTTTGAAATTATTGCATATATGAAGTGAAAATTGCACAATTCCTCATATATTGGTTATGTTGTTACAAATTGAGCAGAACACCCGAAGGACTATTCAAAGCAGTTGTTGAACCAAAATATCATGAACTTGGATGTTGATATCAGTATAGCTCAAACAGAAGAGAAATGAAGACCTAAACTCAGTGAATTTTGGGTTACATCAAATTCTGGACAAATCAGAAAATTTCTGCTCAAACCTATACTCGGTTATTTGGTGATTTCTCAAGATCTAACCGTTGGATGTAGCTGGAATTTGGATATGTCATGCATGACATAATTCTCTATGACTTTCCTAGAAATGAAGATTTCCAGATTAGCACCGGAATTGGGTCAAAATTAGGCAACAAGTTGGTGGCTGTCATTTTTGATATAATTTGAGTAGTTTCGGCAAAATGGTCAGATCTCAAGATCCAACCGTTAGATCTGGCTGAATTTTTGACATGTTCTTCACGACTGCATGTGCTACAACTTTCATGAAGAGAAGATTTCCAAATTATGACGGGAGCAATGACGAATTTGATAATCTTCGGAGCTGAAATTTCAACCCATGTGCAAAGAGATTTGACAAAATTGTAATTGAATAGTTCTAGCCTTTGCCTATAAAAGGAAGGCATTTGCCACACTTAAGGGCATCCCATTTCTGAATTCTCTCATTGTAGTTTGAGTTAGGGGTGATACTTTGATAAATTGTGAGATTTATACTTTGATTTCAAGGTTAGATCTTCCAATTTGTTTAAAGGAAATCCCAAAGCTCTTGTAGTTTGTATAATATAATCTTCATCTTATTCAAGTTTCTTCATCTTGATGTCTAGTTAAGGTTCTTCCTAGAGTTAGGGGTGAAGCTTTCATAAATTGTGAGATTTATACTTTGATTTCAAGGTTAGATCTTTCAATTTGTTTAAAGTAAATCGAGAAACTATAGCCCGTTTTGTTCTTGTCTTTACCAAAATACCACTTTCATTTCTATCTTGCTTTTCAATTATTCTTTTGTTTCCTTTAATATAATGAGTAGCTAAATTTCTATACTAGGATTGCAATTTGAACTCACACGTAATTTGGATTCGTTTATCATATCCGAGAGTAGGTTGATTATCTTGAATTGTTTATCTTACTTGTTCTTAATGCTTTTAATTAATTGGCCATTAATTAAATTGAATTGATAAACCTTAAGCAACTTGACAAAGGGATTTTGGTTTTAGATCTAAGTAAGATAACATATGATCTTTGTGCGAAAGCCTTGAGTTCATATAGGATAGACATATACCTATATGACATATGTAACTATTAATGAAATCGGAACTTAATGAATTCTTGATTATTTGATAGACATAGACATATAGTTTATCATTAATTAAGGATATTTCTATTTGACCATCGAAAGAGGCTTATAGATAAGTTAAGGATTTCTAGTTAACAATTCAGATAATTAATTGATCTTAGATAGAAGTAAATGAATCAAGTAAAGTGTGAGGAATAATTGCAATCCTAGGCTTGGTTAATTTGATCATTAAATTCTTCTTGTTGTATACTTTAATTTTTAATTTTTCATAACACTTCCTTTTATTAAGTTGTTTAAATAAGATTGAGTTTTGTAAACTTTTAATAGATAGTTAAATTTAGAATTAATCCCTGTGGGTTCGACACTTTCTTACAACTATATTACTTGATTTGCGATAACGTATACTTGCGTTCTGATTTACCACATCATTCTGCAAGTTTCCAAGGGGTTTTAATTGTCAAGCTAAATCGGTTGAAAAGCTTGAAGCCACTTTTGATCCTTTTGGGTTTACCATGTATTAAAACGACTTCTAGGCCACGTGGATGATGCTTTCACGATTCCAGCCAGACAGATGCTGTTTGAAAGGACTCTTAATGTTCTTCAAATTTCCATGGGGGTTGAAGAGTCAAGCTATCTCATTTCAGAAGTTGGAACCCACTATTGATCCTTTTGGGTTTCCCATGGATAAAAACGACTTCTAGGCCACGTGGATGATGCTTTCACGATTCCAACCAGTCAGATGATGTTTGAAAGGACACTAAATGTTCTTCATATTCCATTGGGGGTCGAAGTGTCATGCTACCTCATTTTAGAAGTTGGAACCCACTTTTGATCCTTTTGGGTTTCCCATGGATAAAAACGACTTTTAGGCCACGTGGATGATGCTATCACGATTCCAGCCAGTCAGATGATGTTTGAAAGGACTCTTAATGTTCTTCAAATTTCCATGGGGGTTGAAGTGTCAAGCTATCTCATTTCAGAAGTTGGAACCCACTTTTGATCCTTTTGGGTTTACCATGGATAAAAACGACTTCTAGGCCACGTGGATGATGCTTTCACGATTCCAGCCAGACAGATGATATTTGAAAGGACTCTTAATGTTCTTCAAATTTCCATGGGGGTTGAAGAGTCAAGCTATCTCATTTCAGAAGTTGGAACCCACTATTGATCCTTTTGGGTTTCCCATGGATAAAAACGACTTCTAGGTCACGTGGATGATGCTTTCACGATTCCAGCCAGTCAGATGATGTTTGAAAGGACACTAAATGTTCTTCAAATTCCAATGGGAGTTGAAGTGTCATGCTATCTCATTTCAGAAGTTGGAACCCACTTTTGATCCTTTTGGGTTTCCCATGGATAAAAACGACGTCTAGGCCACGTGGATGATGCTTTCACGATTCCAGCCAGTCAGATGATGTTTGAAAGAACATTAGATGTTCTGCAAGTCTCCAAGGGGTTTTAATTGTCAAGCTAAATCGGTTGAAAAGCTGGAAGCCACTTTCGATCCATTTGGGTTTACCATGTATTAAAGCGACTTCTAGGCCACGTGGATGATGCTTTCACGATTCCAGCAAATCAGATGTTGTTTGAAAGGACACTAAATGTTCTACAAATTTCAATGGGGGTTGAAGTGTCATGCTATCTCATCTCAGAAGTTGGAACCCACTTTTGATCCTTTTGGGTTTCCCATGGATAAAAACGACTTTTAGGCCACGTGGATGATGCTATCACGATTCCAGCCAGTCAGATGATGTTTGAAAGGACTCTTAATGTTCTTCAAATTTCCATGGGGGTTGAAGAGTCAAGCTATCTCATTTCAGAAGTTGGAACCCACTTTTGATCCTTTTGGGTTTACCATGGATATAAACGACTTCTAGGCCACGTGGATGATGCTTTCACGATTCCAACCAGTCAGATGATGTTTGAAAGGACACTAAATGTTCTTCATATTCCATTGGGGGTCGAAGTGTCATGCTACCTCATTTTAGAAGTTGGAACCCACTTTTGATCCTTTTGGGTTTCCCATGGATAAAAACGACTTTTAGGCCACGTGGATGATGCTATCACGATTCCAGCCAGTCAGATGATGTTTGAAAGGACTCTTAATGTTCTTCAAATTTCCATGGGGGTTGAAGTGTCAAGCTATCTCATTTCAGAAGTTGGAACCCACTTTTGATCCTTTTGGGTTTACCATGGATAAAAACGACTTCTAGGCCACGTGGATGATGCTTTCACGATTCCAGCCAGTCAGATGATGTTTGAAAGGACTCTTAATGTTCTTCAAATTTCCATGGGGGTTGAAGAGTCAAGCTATCTCATTTCAGAAGTTGGAACCCACTATTGATCCTTTTGGGTTTCCCATGGATAAAAACGACTTCTAGGTCACGTGGATGATGCTTTCACGATTCCAGCCAGTCAGATGATGTTTGAAAGGACACTAAATGTTCTTCAAATTCCTATGGGAGTTGAAGTGTCATGCTATCTCATTTCAGAAGTTGGAACCCACTTTTGATCCTTTTGGGTTTCCCATGGATAAAAACGACGTCTAGGCCACGTGGATGATGCTTTCACGATTCCAGCCAGTCAGATGATGTTTGAAAGAACATTAGATGTTCTGCAAGTCTCCAAGGGGTTTTAATTGTCAAGCTAAATCGGTTGAAAAGCTGGAAGCCACTTTCGATCCATTTGGGTTTACCATGTATTAAAACGACTTCTAGGCCACGTGGATGATGCTTTCACGATTCCAGCAAATCAGATGTTGTTTGAAAGGACACTAAATGTTCTACAAATTTCAATGGGGGTTGAAGTGTCATGCTATCTCATCTCAGAAGTTGGAACCCACTTTTGATCCTTTTGGGTTTCCCATGGATAAAAACGACTTTTAGGCCACGTGGATGATGCTATCACGATTCCAGCTAGTCAGATGATGTTTGAAAGGACTCTTAATGTTCTTCAAATTTCCATGGGGGTTGAAGTGTCAAGCTATCTCATTTCAGAAGTTGGAACCCACTTTTGATCCTTTTGGGTTTCCCATGGATAAAAACGACTTCTAGGCCACGTGGATGATGCTTTCACGATTCCAGCCAGTCAGATGATGTTTGAAAGGACACTAAATGTTCTTCAAATTCCAATGGGAGTTGAAGTGTCATGCTATCTCATTTCAGAAGTTGGAACCCACTTTTGATCCTTTTGGGTTTCCCATGGATAAAAACGACGTCTAGGCCACGTGGATGATGCTTTCACGATTCCAGCCAGTCAGATGATGTTTGAAAGAACATTAGATGTTCTGCAAGTTTCCAAGGGGTTTTAATTGTCAAGCTAAATCGGTTGAAAAGCTTGAAGCCACTTTTGATCCTTTTGGGTTTACCATGTATTAAAACGACTTCTAGGCCACGTGGATGATGCTTTCACGATTCCAGCCAGACAGATGATGTTTGAAAGGACTCTTAATGTTCTTCAAATTTCCATGGGGGTTGAAGTGTCATGCTATCTCATCTTTGAAGTTGGAAGCCACTTTTGATCCTTTTGGGTTTCCCATGGATAAAAACGACTTTTAGGCCACGTGGATGATGCTATCACGATTCCAGCCAGTCAGATGATGTTTGAAAGGACTCTTAATGTTCTTCAAATTTCCATGGGGGTTGAAGTGTCATGCTATCTCATTTCAGAAGTTGGAACCCACTTTTGATCCTTTTGGGTTTCCCATGGATAAAAACGCCGTCTAGGCCACGTCGATGATGCATTCACGATTCCAATCGAGATGATGTTTGAAAGGACACTAAATGTTCTTCAAATTTCCAATGGGTGTTGAAGTGTCATGCTATCTCATTTGAAGTTGGAACCCACTTTTGATCCTTTTGGGTTTCCCATGGATAAAAGTACTTCTAGGCCACGTGGATGATGCTTTCACGATTCGACCCGATCGAGATGATGTTTGAAATAACATTAGATGTTCTGCAAGTTTCCAATTGTTTTTAATTGTCAAGCTAAATCGGTTGAGAAGTTGGAAGCCACTTTTGATCCTTTTGGGTTTACCATGCATTAAAAGTAGTTCTAGGCCACGTGGATGATGCTTTCACGATTCCAGCCAGTCAGATGATGTTTGAAAGGACTCTTAATGTTCTTCAAATTTCCATGGGGGTTGAAGTGTCATGCTATCTCATCTTTGAAGTTGGAAGCCACTTTTGATCCTTTTGGGTTTCCCATGGATAAAAACGACTTTTAGGCCACGTGGATGATGCTATCACGATTCCAGCCAGTCAGATGATGTTTGAAAGGACTCTTAATGTTCTTCAAATTTCCATGGGGGTTGAAGTGTCATGCTATCTCATTTCAGAAGTTCGAACCCACTTTTGATCCTTTTGGGTTTACCATGGATAAAAACGACTTCTAGGCCTCGTGGATGGTGCTTTCACGATTCCAGCCAGTCAGATGATGTTTGAAAGGACACT
Organism: Styphnolobium japonicum; assembly: GCA_023212625.1. NCBI lineage: Eukaryota > Viridiplantae > Streptophyta > Magnoliopsida > Fabales > Fabaceae > Styphnolobium > Styphnolobium japonicum. Next base: position 4,786,067 of record JALBWW010000010.1, read on the forward strand.
AAATTGTCTTCAAATTTCAATGGGGGTTGAAGTGTCATGCTACCTCATTTCAGAAGTTGGAACTCACTGTTGATCCTTTTGGGTTTACCATGCATTAAAAGTACTTCTAGGCCACGTGGATGATGCTATCACGATTCCAGCCAGTCAGATGATGTTTGAAAGGACTCTTAATGTTCTTCAAATTTCCATGGGGGTTGAAGTGTCAAGCTATCTCATTTCAGAAGTTGGAACCCACTTTTGATCCTTTTGGGTTTACCATGGATAAAAACGACTTCTAGGCCACGTGGATGATGCTTTCACGATTCCAGCCAGTCAGATGATGTTTGAAAGGACACTAAATGTTCTTCAAATTCCAATGGGAGTTGAAGTGTCATGCTATCTCATTTCAGAAGTTCGAACCCACTTTTGATCCTTTTGGGTTTACCATGGATAAAAACGACTTCTAGGCCTCGTGGATGGTGCTTTCACGATTCCAGCCAGTCAGATGATGTTTGAAAGGACACTAAATTGTCTTCAAATTTCAATGGGGGTTGAAGTGTCATGCTACCTCATTTCAGAAGTTGGAACTCACTGTTGATCCTTTTGGGTTTACCATGCATTAAAAGTACTTCTAGGCCACGTGGATGATGCTATCACGATTCCAGCCAGTCAGATGATGTTTGAAAGGACTCTTAATGTTCTTCAAATTTCCATGGGGGTTGAAGTGTCAAGCTATCTCATTTCAGAAGTTGGAACCCACTTTTGATCCTTTTGGGTTTACCATGGATAAAAACGACTTCTAGGCCACGTGGATGATGCTTTCACGATTCCAGCCAGACAGATGATGTTTGAAAGGACACTAAATGTTCTTCAAATTCCAATGGGAGTTGAAGTGTCATGCTATCTCATTTCAGAAGTTGGAACCCACTTTTGATCCTTTTGGGTTTACCATGCATTAAAAGTACTTCTAGGCCACGTGGATGATGCTTTCACGATTCCAGCCAGTCTGATGATGTTTGATAGGACACTAAATGTTCTTCAAATTCCAATGGGAGTTGAAGTGTCATGCTATCTCATTTCAGAAGTTGGAACCCACTTTTGATCCTTTTGGGTTTCCCATGGATTAAAAGGACTTCTAGGCCACGTGGATGATGCTTTCACGATTCCAGCCAGTCAGATGATGTTTGAAAGGACACTAAATGTTCTTCAAATTCCAATGGGAGTTGAAGTGTCATGCTATCTCATTTCAGAAGTTGGAACCCACTTTTGATCCTGTTGGGTTTATCATGCTTTAATAGTACATCTAGGCCACGTGGATGATGCTTTCACGATTCCAGCCAGTCAGATGATGTTTGAAACGACATTAGATGTTCTGCAAGTTTCCATGGGGGTTTAATTGTCAAGCTAAATCAGTTGAAAAGCTGGAAGCCACTTTTGATCCTTTTGGGTTTGCCATGTATTAAAACGACATCTAGGCCACGAGGATGATGCTTTCACGATTCCAACTAATCAGATGTTGTTTGAAAGGACACTAAATGTTCTACAAATTTCAATGGGGGTTGAAGTGTCATGCTATCTCATTTCAGAAGTTGGAACCCACTTTTGATCCTTTTGGGTTTATCATGCTTTAATAGTACTTCTAGGCCACGTGGATGATGCTTTCACGATTCCGGCCGGTGAGATGATGTTTGAAAGGACATTAGATGTTCTTCAAATTTCCATGGGGTTTAAGTGTCAAGCTATCTCATTTGAGAAGTTGGAAGCCACTTTTGATCCTTTTGGGTTTATCATGGATTAAAAGCGACTTCTAGGCCACGTGGATGATGCTTTCACGATTCCGGCCGATCGAGATGATGTTTGAAAGGACATTAGATGTTCTTCAAATTTCCATGGGGGTTTAAGTGTCAAGCTATCTCATTTGAGAAGTGAGAACCCACTTTTGATCCTTTTGGGTTACCCATGTATATTAACGTCTTTTAGGGCACGTGGATGATGCTTTCACGATTCCAGCTAGTCAGATCATGTTTGAAAAGACACTAAATGTTCTCCAAATTTCCATGGGGGTTGAAGTGTCAAATTATCTCATTTTAGAAGTTGGAAGCCACTATTGATCCTTTTGGGTTTACCATGCATTAAAAGTACTTCTAGGCCACGTGGATGACGCTTTCACGATTCAAGCCAGGCAGATGATGTTTGAAAGGACATTAGATGTCTTCAAATTTCCATGGGGGTTGAAGTGTCATGCTACCTCATTTGAGAAGTTGGAAGCCGCTTTTGATCCTTTTGGGTTTACCATTTTTTAATAGGACTTCTAGGCCACGTGGATGATGCTTTCACGATTCCGGCCCGGTCGAGATGATGTTTGAAAGGACTCTTAGATGTTCTCCAAATTTCCATGGGGGTTGAAGTGTCAAGCTATCTCATTTTAGAAGTTGGAAGCCACTTTTGATCCTTTTAAGTTTATCATGGATTAAAAGTAGTTATAGGAAACGTGGATGAGGATTTCACGATTCCAGCCAATCAGATGATGTTTGAAAGGACATTAAATGTTCTTCAAATTTCAAAGGGGGTTGAAGTGTCAAGCTATCTCATTTCAGAAGTTGGAACCCACTTTTGATCCTTTTGGGTTTATCATGCTTTAATAGTACATCTAGGCCACGTGGATGGTGCTTTCACGATTGCGGCCGATCGAGATGATGTTTGAAAGGACATTAAATGTTCTTCAAATTTCCATGGGGGTTGAAGTGTCATGCTATCTCATTAGGAAGTTGGAAGCCACTTTTGATCCTTTTGTGTTTCCCATGGATTAAAAGTACTTCTAGGCCACGTGGATGATGCTTTCACGATTCCAGCCAATCAGATGATGTTTGAAATGACATTAAATGTTCTTCAAATTTCCATGGGGGTTTAACTGTCATGCTACCTCATTTGAGAAGTCGAAGCAACTTTTGATCCTTTTGGGTTTACCATGCATTAAAAGTACTTCTAGGCCACGTGGATGATGCTTTCACGATTCCGGCCACTCGAGATGATGTTTGAAAGGACATTAGATGTTCTTCAAATTTCCATGGGGGTTGAAGTGTCAAGCTACCTCATTTCGAAGTTGGAAGCCACTTTTGATCCTTTTGGGTTTACCATGGATTAAAAGTACTTTTAGGCCACGTGGATGATGCTTTCACGATTCTAGCCAGACGGATGATGTTTGAAAGGACATTAAATGTTCTTCAAATTCCATGGGGGTTTAAGTGTTAAGCTATATCGGTTGAGAAGTTGGAAGAGACTTTTGATCCTTCTAGGTTTATCATGCATTAAAACTACTTCAAGGCCACGTGAATGATGCTTTCATGGTTCCAGCCAGTCAAATGAAGTTTGAAAGGTCATTAGTTGTTTTCCAAGTTTCAATGGGTGTTTAAGTGTCAGGCTATCTCATTTGAGAAGTTGGAAGCGACTTTTGATCCTTTTGGGTTTATCATGCACAAAAAGTACTTCTAGGCCACGTGGATGATGCTTTCACGATTCCAGCCAGTCAGATGATGTTACAAAGAACATTAAATGTTCTTCAAATTTCAAAGGGGTTGAAGTGTCAAGCTAAATCGTTTGAGAAGTTGGAAGCCACTTTTGATCCTTTTGGGTTTAACATGCATTAAAAGTACTTCTACGCCACGTGGATGATGCTTTCACGATTCCATCCAGTCAGATGATGTTTGAAAGGACATTAGTTGTTCTCCAAGTTTCCATGGAGGTTTAAGTGTTAAGCTATCTCATTTGAGAAGTTGGAAGCCACTTTTGATCCTTTTGGGTTTATCATGTATTAAAAGTACTTCTAGGCCACATGGATGATGCTTTCACGATTCTAGCCATCGAGATGATGTTTGAAAGGACATTAGATGTTCTTCAAGTTTCCATGGGGGTTTAAGTGTCAAGCTATATCGGTTGAGAAGTTGGAAGCCACTTTTGATCCTTTAGGTTTTATCATACATTAAAAGTACTTCTCGGATACGTGGATGATGCATTCACGATTCCAGCCAGTCAAATGATATTTGAAAGGACATTAGATGTTCTCCAAATTTCCATGGGGGTTGAAGTGTTATGCTACATCATTTGAGAAGTTGGAAGCCACTTTTGATCCTTTTGGGTTTATCATACATTAAAAGTACTTCTAGGCCACGTGGATGATGCATTCACGATTCCGAACTCAGATGATGTTTGAAAGGGCATTAGATGTTCTTCAAGTTTCCATGGGAGTTGAAGTGTCAAGCTATCTCATTTGAGAAGTTGGAAGCCACTTTTGATACTTTTGGGTTTATTATGCATTAAAAGTACTTCTAGGCCACGTGGATGATGCTTTCACGATTCCACCGGTGAGATGATGTTTGAAAGGACATTAGATGTTCTTCAAGATTCCAATGGGGGTTTAAGTGTTAAGCTACATCATTTGAGAAGTTGGAACCCGCTTTTGATCCTTTTGTGTTTATCATGCATAAAAAGTACTTCTAGGCCACGTCGATGATGCTTTCACGATTCCAAATCGAGATGATGTTTGAAAGGACATTAGATGTTCTCCAAGTTTCCATGGGGTTTAATTGTCAAGCTATATCATTTGAGATGTGAGAAGCAACTTTTGATCCTTTTGGGTTTATGATGTATAAAGTACTTCTAGGCCACGTGGATGATGCTTTCACGATTCGGACCACTCAAATGATGTTTGAAAGGTCATTAGATGTTCTCCAAGTTTCCATTGGTGATTAAGTTTCAAGCTCTATTAGTTGAGAAGTTGGAAGCCACTTTTGATCCTTTTGGGTTTATTATGCATTAAAAGTACTTCTAGGCCACGTGGATGATGCTTTCATGATTCGAGCCATTAAGATGATGTTTGAAAGGACATTAGATGTTTTCCAAGTTTCCATGGGGGTTTAAGTGTTAAGCTATTTCGGTTGAGAAGTTGGAAGCCGCTTTTGATCCTTTTGGGTTTATCATGCTTTAATAGGACATCTAGGCCACATGAATGATGCTTTCACGATTCCAGCCAGTCAGATGATGTTTGAAAGGACATTAGATGTTCTTCAAATTTCCATGGGGGTTGAAGTGTTAAGCTATATCAGTTGAGAAGTTGGAAGACACTTTTGATCCTTTTGGGTTTATCATGCATTAAAAGTTCTTCTAGGCCACGTGGATGATGTATTCACGATTCCAGCCAGTCAGATGATGTTTGAAAGGACATTAGATGTGCTCCAAGTTTCCATGGGGCTTTAAGTGTCAAGCTATATCGGTTGAGATGTTGGAAGCCACTTTTGATCATTTTGGGTTTATCATGCTTTAATAGTACATCTAGGCCACGTGGATGATGCTTTCACGATTCCAGCCAGTCAGATGATGTTTGAAAGGACATTAGATGTTCGCCAAGTTTCCATGGGGGTTTAAGTGTTAAGCTATCTCATTTCAGAAGTTGGGTGCCACTTTTGATCCTTTAGGGTTTATCATACATTAAAAGTACTTCTAGGCCACGTGGATGATGCATTCACGATTCCGGTAATCGAGATGATGTTTGAAAGGACATTAGATGTTCTCCAAATTTCCATGGGGGTTTAAGTGTCAAGCTATCTCATTTGAGATGTCGGAAGCCACTTTTGATCCTTTTGGGTTTATGATGTATTAAAAGTACTTCTAGGCCACGTGGATGAAGCTTTCACGATTCCAGCCACTCAAATGATGTTTGAAAGGGCATTAGATGTTCTCCAAGTTTCCATCGGTGATTAAGTTTCAAGCTCTCAGTTGAGAAGTTGGAAGCCACTTTTGATCCTTTTGGGTTTATTATGCATTAATAGTACATCTAGGCCACGTGGATGATGCTTCCATGATTCCAGCCAGTCAGATGATGTTTGAAAGCACATTAGATGTTCGCCAAGTTTCCATGGGGGTTGAAGTGTTAAGCTACATCGGTTGAGATGTTGCAAGCCACTTTTGAGCATTTTGGGTTTACCATGTAATAAAATGACTTCTAGGACACGTGGATGATGCTCTCACGATTCAAGCCAGTCATATGATGTTTGAAAGGACAATAAATGTTCTTCAAATTACAATGGGGCTTGAAGTGTCAAGCTATCTCATTTCAGAAGTTGGAAGCCACTTTTGATCCTTTTGGGTATATCATGCATTAAAAGTACTTCTAGGCCACGTCGATGAAGCTTTCACGATTCCGGCCACTCAAATGATGTTTGAAAGGGCATTAGATGTTCTCCAAGTTTCCATCGGTGATTAAGTTTCAAGCTATATCAGTTGAGAAGTTGGAAGCCACTTTTGATCCTTTTGCGTTTATGATGCATTAAAAGTACTTCTAGGCCACGTGGATGATGCTTTCACAATTCCAGCCAGTCAGATGATGTTTGAAAGGACATTAGATGTTCTCCAAGTTTCCATGGGGGATTAAGTTTCAAGCTATATCAGTTGAGAAGTTGGAAGCCACTTTTGATCCTTTTGGGTTTATCATGCATTAAAAGTACTTCTAGGCCTCGTGGATGATGCTTTCACGATTCCAGCCTGTCAGATGATGTTTGAAAGGACATTACATGTTCTCCAAGTTTCCAAGCGGGTTTAAGTGTCAAGCTATATCGGTTGAGAAGTTCGAAGCCCCTTTTAATCCTTTTGGGTTTATCATGCATTAAAAGTACTTCTAGGTGAGGTGGATGATGCTTTCACGATTCGGCCCGGTCGAGATGATGTTTGAAAGGACATTAGATGTTCTCCAAGTTTCCATGCGAGTTTATGTGTCAAGCTATATCGGTTGAGAAGTTGGAAGCCACTTTTGATCCTTTAGGGTTTATCTTACATTAAAAGTACTTCTCGGCCACGTGGATGATGCATTCACGATTCCAGCCAATCAGATGATGTTTGAAAGGACATTAGATGTTCTCCAAGTTTCCATGGGGGTTTAAGTGTCAAGCTATATCGGTTGAGATGTTGGAAGCCACTTTTGATCATTTTGGGTTTATCATGCTTTAATAGTACATCTAGGCCACGTGGATGATGCTTTCACGATTCCAGCCAGTCAGATGATGTTTGAAAGGACATTAGATATTCGCCAAGTTTCCATGGGTGATTAAGTTTCAAGCTCTCAGTTGAGAAGTTGGAAGCCACTTTTGATCCTTTTGGGTTTATTATGCATTAAAAGTACTTCTAGGCCACGTGGATGATGCTTTCACGATTCCAGCCAGTCAGATGATGTTTGAAAGGACATTAGATGTTCTCCATGTTTCCATGGGGGTTTAAGTGTCAAGCTAGATCGGTCGATATGTCAGAAGCAACTTTTGATCCACTTCGGTTTATGATGTATTAAAAGTACTTCGAGGCCACGTGGATGAAGCTTTCACGATTCCAGCCAGTCAAATGATGATTGACAGGGCATTAGATGTTCTCCAAGTTTCCTGGGGGGTTTAAGTGTTAAGCTACGTCGGTTGAAAAGTTGGAAGCCGCTTTTGATCCTTTAGGGTTTATCATACAATAAAAGTACTTCTGGGCCACGTGGATGATGCATTCACGATTCCAGCCAACCAGATGATGTTTGAAAGGCCATTAGATGTTCTCCAAATTTCCATGGGGGTTTAAGTGTCAAGCTATATCGGTTGAGATGTCAGAAGCAACTTTTGATCCACTTGGGTTTATGATGTATAAAAAGTATTTCTAGGCCACGTGGATGAAGCTTTCACGAATCCAGCCACTCAAATGATGTTTGAAAGGGCATTAGATGTTCTCCAAGTTTCCATCGGTGATTAAGTTTCAAGCTCTCAGTTGAGAAGTTGGAAGCCACTTTTGATCCTTTTGGGTTTATTATGCATTAAAAGTACTTCTAGGCCACGTGGATGATGCTTTCACAATTCCAGCCAGTGAGATGATGTTTGAAAGGACATTAGATGTTCACCAAGTTTCCATGGGGGTTTAAGTGTTAAGCTACATCGGTTGAGAAGTTGGAAGCCGCTTTTGATCCTTTTGGGTTTATCATACATTAAAAGTACTTCTAGGTCAGGTCGATGATGCTTTCACGATTCCAGCCAGTCAGATGATGTTTGAAAGGACATTAGATGTTCTCCAAGTTTCCATGGGGGTTTAATTGTCAAGCTATATCGGTTGAGATGTGAGAAGCAACTTTTGATCCACTTGGGTTTATGATGTATAAAAAGTACTTCTAGGCCACGTGGATGAAGCTTTCACGATTCCAGCCACTCAAATGATGTTTGAAAGGTCATTAGATGTTCTCCAAGTTTCCATCGGTGATTAAGTTTCAAGCTCTATCAGTTGACAAGTTGGAAGCCACTTTTGATCCTTTTGGGTTTATTATGCATTAAAAGTACTTCTAGGCCACGTGGATGATGCTTTCACGATTCGAGCCAGTCAGATGATGTTTGAAAGGACATTAGATGTTTTCCAAGTTTCCATGGGGGTTTAAGTGTTAAGCTATTTCGGTTGAGAAGTTGGAAGACGCTTTTGATCCTTTTGGGTTTATCATGCATTAAAAGTACTTCTCGGCCACGTGGATGATGCATTCACGATTCCAGCCAATCAGATGATGTTTGAAAGGACATTAGATGTTCTCCAAGTTTCCATGGGGGTTTAAGTGTTAAGCTACATCGGTTGAGAAGTTGGAAGCCGCTTTTGATCCTTTTGGGATTATCATGCATTAAAAGTACTTCTAGGCCACGTGGATAATGCTTTTACGATTCCAGCCAGTTAGATGATGTTTGAAAGGGCATTAGATGTTCTCTAAGTTTCCATGGGGGTTTAAGTGTTAAGCTACATCGGTTGAGAAGTTGGAAGCCGCTTTTGATCCTTTTGCGTTTATCATGCATTAAAAGTACTTCTAGGTCAGGTGGATGATGCTTTCACGATTCCAGCAGTTTAGATGATGTTTGAAAGGGCATTAGATGTTCTCCAAGTTTCCAAGGGGGTTTAAGTGTCAAGCTAAATCGGTGGAGAAGTTGGAAGCGACTTTTGATCCATTTGGGATTATCATGCATGAAAAGTACTTCTAAGCCACGTGGATGATGCTTTCACGATTCGGCCCAATCGAGATGATGTTTGAAAAGGCATTAGATGTTCCCCAAGTTTCCATGGGGGTTTAAGTGTCAAGCTATATCGGTTGAGATGTTGGAAGCCACTTTTCATCATTTTGGGTTTATCATGCTTTAATAGTACATCTAGGCCACGTGGATGATGCTTCCACGATTCCAGCCAGTCAGATGATGTTTGAAAGGACATTAGATGTTCGCCAAGTTTCCATGGGGATTTAAGTGTTAAGCTACATCGGTTAGGAAGTTGGAAGCCACATTTGATCCTTTTGCGTTTATTATGCATTAAAAGTACTTTTAGGCCACGTGGATGATGCTTTCACAATTCCAGCCAGTCAGATGATGTTTGAAAGGACATTAGATGTTCGCCAAATTTCCATGGGGGTTTAAGTGTTAAGCTACATCGGTTGAGAAGTTGGAAGCCGCTTTTGATCCTTTTGGGTTTATCATGCATTAAAAGTACTTCTAGGTCAGGTGGATGATGCTTTCACTATTCCAGCCAGTCAGATGATGTTTGAAAGGGCATTAGATGTTCTCCAAGTTTCCATGCGGGTTTATGTGTCAAGCTATATCGGTTGAGAAGTTGGAAGCCGCTTTTGATCCTTTTGGGTTTATCATGCATTAAAAGTACTTCTAGGTCAGGTGGATGATGCTTTCACGATTCCAGCCAGTCAGATGATGTTTGAAAGGACATTAGATGTTCTCCAAGTTTCCATGCGGGTTTATGTGTCAAGCTATATCGGTTGAGAAGTTGGAAGCCACTTTTGATCCTTTAGGGTTTATCATACATTAACAGTACTTCTCGGCCACGTGGATGATGCATTCACGATTCTAGCCAATCAGATGATGTTTGAAAGGACATTAGATGTTCTCCAAGTTTCCATGGGGGTTTAAGTGTCAAGCTATATCGGTTGAGATGTTGGAAGCCACTTTTGATCATTTTGGGTTTATCATGCTTTAATAGTACATCTAGGCCACGTGGATGATGCTTTCACGATTCCAGCCAGTCAGATGATGTTTGAAAGGACATTAGATGTTCGCCAAGTTTCCATGGGTGATAAAGTTTCAAGCTCTCAGTTGAGAAGTTGGAAGCCACTTTTGATCCTTTTGGGTTTATTATGCATTAAAAGTACTTCTAGGCCACGTGGATGATGCTTTCACGATTCCAGCCAATCAGATGATGTTTGAAAGGACATTAGATATTCTCCAAGTTTCCATGGGTGTTTAAGTGTCAAGCTAGATCGGTTGAGATGTCAGAAGCAACTTTTGATCCACTTGGGTTTATGATCTATTAAAAGTACTTCTAGGCCACGTGGATGAAGCTTTCACGATTCCAGCCAGTCAAATGATGTTTGACAGGGCATTAGATGTTCTCCAAGTTTCCTGGGGGGTTTAAGTGTTAAGCTTCGTCGGTTGAGAAGTTGGAAGCCGCTTTTGATCCTTTAGGGTTTATCATACATTAAAAGTACTTCTGGGCCACGTGGATGATGCATTCACGATTCCAGCCAACCAGATGATGTTTGAAAGGCCATTAGATGTTCTCCAAGTTTCCATGGGGGTTTAAGTGTCAAGCTATATCGGTTGAGATGTCAGATGCAACTTTTGATCCACTTGGGTTTATGATGTATAAAAAGTACTTCTAGGCCACGTGGATGAAGCTTTCACGAATCCAGCCACTCAAATGATGTTTGAAAGGGCATTAGATGTTCTCCAAGTTTCCATGCGGGTTTATGTGTCAAGCTATATCGGTGGAGAAGTTGGAAGATGCTTTTGATCCTTTTGGGTTTATCATGCATTAAAAGTACTTCTAGGTCAGGTGGACGATGCTTTCACGATTCCAGCCAGTCAGATGATGTTTGAAAAGGCATTAGATGTTCTCCAAGTTTCCATGCGAGTTTATGTGTCAAGCTATATCGGTTGAGAAGTTGGAAGCCACTTTTGATCCTTTAGGGTTTATCTTACATTAAAAGTACTTCTCGGCCACGTGGATGATGCATTCACGATTCCGTACCAATCGATGATGTTTGAAAGGACATTAGATGTTATCCATGTTTCAATGGGAGTTTAAGTGTCAAGCTATATCATTTGAGATGTTGGAAGCCTCTTTTGATCCTTTTGGGTTTATCATGCTTTAATAGTACATCTTGGCCACGTGGATGATGCTTTCACGATTCTAGCCAGTCAGATGATGTTTGAAAGGACATTAGATGTTCGCCAAGTTTCCATGGGGGTTTAAGTGTTAAGCTACATCAGTTGAGAAGTTAGAAGCCACTTTTGATCCTTTAGGGTTTATCATACATTAAAAGTACTTCTCGGCCACGTGGATGATGCATTCACGATTCCAGCCAGTCAGATGATGTTTGAAAGGACATTAGATGTTCTCCAAGTTTCCATGGGGGTTAAAGTGTCAAGCTATATCAGTTGAGAAGTTGGAAGACACTTTTGATGATTTTGGGTTTATCATGCTTTAATAGTACATCTAGGCCACGTGGATGATCCTTCCATGATTCGGCCGGATGATGTTTGAAAGGACATTAGATGTTCGCCAAGTTTCAATGGGGGTTTAAGTGTTAAGCTACATCGGTTGAGAAGTTGGAAGCCACTTTGGATCATTTTGGGTTTATCCTGAATTAAAAGTACTTCTAGGCCGCGTGGATGATGCTTTCACGATTCCAGCCAGTCAGATGATGTTTGAAAGGACATTAGATGTTCTCCAAGTTTCCATGGGGGTTTAAGTGTTATGCTACATCGGTTGAGAAGTTAGAAGCCGCTTTTGATCCTTTTGGGTTTATCATGCATTAAAAGTACTTCTAGGCCACGTGGATAATGCTTTCACGATTCCAGCCAGTCAGATGATGTTTGAAAAGACATTAGATGTTCGCCAAGTTTCCATGGGGGTTTAAGTGTTAAGCAACATCGGTTGAGAAGTTAAAAGCCGCTTTTGATCCTTTTGGGTTTATCATGTATTAAAAGTACTTCTCGGCCACGTGGATGATGCATTCACGATTCCGGTAATCGAGATGATGTTTGAAAGGACATTAGATGTTCTCCAAGTTTCCATGGGGGCTTAAGTGTCAAGCTATATCGGTTGAGATGTTGGAAGCCCCTTTTGATCATTTTGGGTTTATCATGCTTTAATAGTACATCTAGGCCACGTGGATGATCCTTCCATGATTCCAGCCAGTCAGATGATGTTTGAAAGGACATTAGATGTTCGCCAAGTTTCAATGGGGGTTTAAGTGTTAAGCTACATCGGTTGAGAAGTTAAAAGCCGCTTTTGATCCTTTTGGGTTTATCATGTATTAAAAGTACTTCTAGGCCACGTGGATGATGCTTTCACGATTCCAGCCAGTCAGATGATGTTTGAAAGGTCATTAGATGTTCTCCAAGTTTCCATGGGGGTTTAAGTGTTATGCTACATCGGTTGAGAAATTAGAAGCCGCTTTTGATCCTTTTGGGTTTATCATGCATTAAAAGTACTTCTAGGCCACGTGGATGATGCTTTCACGATTCCAGCCAGCTAGATGATGTTTGAAAGGACATTAGATGTTCGCCAAGTTTCCATGGGGGTTTAAGTGTTAAGCTACATCGGTTGAGAAGTTGGAAGCCGCTTTTGATCCTTTTGGGTTTATCATGTATTAAAAGTACTTCTCGGCCACGTGGATGATGCATTCACGATTCCAGCCAATCAGATGATGTTTGAAAGGACATTAGATGTTCTCCAAGTTTCCATGGGGGTTAAGTGTCAAGCTATATCAATTGAGATGTTGGAAGCCACTTTTGATCATTTTGGGATTATCATGCTTTAATAGTACATCTAGGCCACGTGGATGATCCTTCCATGATTCCGGCCACTCAAATGATGTTTGAAAGGGCATTAGATGTTCTCCAAGTTTCCATCGATGATTAAGTTTCAAGCTATATCAGTTGAGAAGTTGGAAGCCACTTTTGATCCTTTTGGGTTTATTATGCATTAAAAGTACTTTTAGGCCACGTGGATGATGCTTTCACAATTCCAGCCACTCAAATGATGTTTGAAAGGGCATTAGATGTTCTCCAAGTTTCCATGGGGGTTTAAGTGTTATGCTACATCGGTTGAGAAGTTAGAAGCCGCTTTTGATCCTTTTGGGTTTATCATGCATTAAAAGTACTTCTAGGCCACGTGGATAATGCTTTCACGATTCCAGCCAGTCAGATGATGTTTGGATGGTCATTAGATGTTCTCCAAGTTTCCATGGGGGTTTAAGTGTCAAGCTATATCGGTTCAGATGTTGGAAGCCACTTTTGATCATTTTGGGTTTACCATGTATTAATATGACTTCCAGGACACGTGGATGATGCTCTCACGATTCAAGCCAGTCATATGATGTTTGAAAGGACACTAAATGTTCTTCAAATTTCCATGGGGGTTGAAGTGTCAAGCTATCTCATTTCAGAAGTTGGAAGCCACTTTTGATCCTTTTGGGTTTATTATGCATTAAAAGTACTTCTAGGCCACGTGGATGATGCTTTCACGATTCCAGCCAGTCAGATGATGTTTGAAAGGACATTAGATATTCTCCAAGTTTCCATGGGTGTTTAAGTGTCAAGCTAGATCGGTTGAGATGTCAGAAGCAACTTTTGATCCACTTGGGTTTATGATCTATTCAAAGTACTTCTAGGCCACGTGGATGAAGCTTTCACGATTCCAGCCAGTCAAATGATGTTTGACAGGGCATTAGATGTTCTCCAAGTTTCCATGGGGGTTTAAGTGTCAAGCTATATCGGTTGAGATGTGAGATGCAACTTTTGATCCACTTGGGTTTATGATGTATAAAAAGTACTTCTAGGCCACGTGGATGAAGCTTTCACGAATCCAGCCACTCAAATGATGTTTGAAAGGGCATTAGATGTTCTCCAAGTTTCCATGCGGGTTTATGTGTCAAGCTATATCGGTGGAGAAGTTGGAAGCTGCTTTTGATCCTTTTGGGTTTATCATGCATTAAAAGTACTTCTAGGTCAGGTGGACGATGCTTTCACGATTCCAGCCAGTCAGATGATGTTTGAAAAGGCATTAGATGTTCTCCAAGTTTCCATGCGAGTTTATGTGTCAAGCTATATCGGTTGAGAAGTTGGAAGCCACTTTTGATCCTTTAGGGTTTATCTTACATTAAAAGTACTTCTCGGCCACGTGGATGATGCATTCACGATTCCAGCCAATCAGATGATGTTTGAAAGGACATTAGATGTTCTCCAAGTTTCCATGGGGGTTTAAGTGTCAAGCTATATCGGTTGAGATGTTGGAAGCCACTTTTGATCATTTTGGGTTTATCATGCTTTAATAGTACATCTTGGCCACGTGGATGATGCTTTCACGATTCTAGCCAGTCAGATGATGTTTGAAAGGACATTAGATGTTCGCCAAGTTTCCATGGGGGTTTAAGTGTTAAGCTACATCGGTTGAGAAGTTAGAAGCCACTTTTGATCCTTTAGGGTTTATCATACATTAAAAGTACTTCTCGGCCACGTGGATGATGCATTCACGATTCCAGCCAATCAGATGATGTTTGAAAGGACATTAGATGTTCTCCAAGTTTCCATGGGGGTTTAAGTGTCAAGCTATATCGGTTGAGATGTTGGAAGCCACTTTTGATCATTTTGGGTTTATCATGCTTTAATAGTACATCTAGGCCACGTGGATGATCCTTCCATGATTCCAGCCAGTCAGATGATGTTTGAAAGGACATTAGATGTTCGCCAAGTTTCAATGGGGGTTTAAGTGTTAAGCTACATCGGTTGAGAAGTTAAAAGCCGCTTTTGATCCTTTTGGGTTTATCATGTATTAAAAGTACTTCTAGGCCACGTGGATGATGCTTTCACGATTCCAGCCAGTCAGATGATGTTTGAAAGCGCATTAGATGTTCTCCAAGTTTCCATGGGGGTTTAAGTGTTATGCTACATCGGTTGAGAAGTTAGAAGCCGCTTTTGATCCTTTTGGGTTTATCATGCATTAAAAGTACTTCTAAGCCACGTGGATAATGCTTTCACGATTCCAGCCAGTCAGATGATGTTTGAAAAGACATTAGATGTTCGCCAAGTTTCCATGGGGGTTTAAGTGTTAAGCAACATCGGTTGAGAAGTTAAAAGCCGCTTTTGATCCTTTTGGGTTTATCATGTATTAAAAGTACTTCTCGGCCACGTGGATGATGCATTCACGATTCCAGCCAATCAGATGATGTTTGAAAGGACATTAGATGTTCTCCAAGTTTCCATGGGGGTTTAAGTGTCAAGCTATATCGGTTGAGATGTTGGAAGCCCCTTTTGATCATTTTGGGTTTATCATGCTTTAATAGTACATCTAGGCCACGTGGATGATCCTTCCATGATTCCAGCCAGTCAGATGATGTTTGAAAGGACATTAGATGTTCGCCAAGTTTCAATGGGGGTTTAAGTGTTAAGCTACATCGGTTGAGAAGTTAAAAGCCGCTTTTGATCCTTTTGGGTTTATCATGTATTAAAAGTACTTCTAGGCCACGTGGATGATGCTTTCACGATTCCAGCCAGTCAGATGATGTTTGAAAGGGCATTAGATGTTCTCCAAGTTTCCATGGGGGTTTAAGTGTTATGCTACATCGGTTGAGAAGTTAGAAGCCGCTTTTGATCCTTTTGGGTTTATCATGCATTAAAAGTACTTCTAGGCCACGTGGATAATGCTTTCACGATTCCAGCCAGTCAGATGATGTTTGAAAGGACATTAGATGTTCGCCAAGTTTCCATGGGGATTTAAGTGTTAAGCTACATCGGTTGAGAAGTTAAAAGCCGCTTTTGATCCTTTTGGGTTTATCATGTATTAAAAGTACTTCTCGGCCACGTGGATGATGCATTCACGATTCCAGCCAATCAGAAGATGTTTGAAAGGACATTAGATGTTCTCCAAGTTTCCATGGGGGTTTAAGTGTCGAGCTATATCGGTTGAGATGTTGGAAGCCACTTTTGATCATTTTGGGTTTATCATGCTTTAATAGTACATCTAGGCCACGTGGATGATCCTTCCATGATTCCAGCCAGTCAGATGATGTTTGAAAGGACATTAGATGTTTGCCAAGTTTCCATGGGGGTTTAAGTGTTAAGCTACATCGGTTGAGAAGTTAAAAGCCGCTTTTGATCCTTTTGGGTTTATCATGTATTAAAAGTACTTCTCGGCCACGTGGATGATGCATTCACGATTCCAGCCAATCAGATGATGTTTGAAAGGACATTAGATGTTCTCCAAGTTTCCATGGGGGTTTAAGTGTCAAGCTATATCGGTTGAGATGTTGGAAGCCACTTTTGATCATTTTGGGTTTATCATGCTTTAATAGTACATCTAGGCCACGTGGATGATCCTTCCATGATTCCGGCCACTCAAATGATGTTTGAAAGGGCATTAGATGTTCTCCAAGTTTCCATCGATGATTAAGTTTCAAGCTATATCAGTTGAGAAGTTGGAAGCCACTTTTGATCCTTTTGGGTTTATTATGCATTAAAAGTACTTTTAGGCCACGTGGATGATGCTTTCACAATTCCAGCCACTCAAATGATGTTTGAAAGGGCATTAGATGTTCTCCAAGTTTCCATGGGGGTTTAAGTGTTATGCTACATCGGTTGAGAAGTTAGAAGCCGCTTTTGATCCTTTTGGGTTTATCATGCATTAAAAGTACTTCTAGGCCACGTGGATAATGCTTTCACAATTCCAGCCAGTCAGATGATGTTTGGATGGTCATTAGATGTTCTCCAAGTTTCCATGGGGGTTTAAGTGTCAAGCTATATCGGTTCAGATGTTGGAAGCCACTTTTGATCATTTTGGGTTTACCATGTATTAATATGACTTCCAGGACACGTGGATGATGCTCTCACGATTCAAGCCAGTCATATGATGTTTGAAAGGACACTAAATGTTCTTCAAATTTCCATGGGGGTTGAAGTGTCAAGCTATCTCATTTCAGAAGTTGGAAGCCACTTTTGATCCTTTTGGGTTTATCATGCATTAAAAGTACTTCTAGGCCACGTCGATGAAGCTTTCACGATTCCGGCCACTCAAATGATGTTTGAAAGGGCATTAGATGTTCTCCAAGTTTCCATTGGTGAATAAGTTTCAAGCTATATCAGTTGAGAAGTTGGAAGCCACTTTTGATCCTTTTGGGTTAATTATGCATTAAAAGTACTTTTAGGCCACGTGGATGATGCTTTCACAATTCCAGCCAGTCAGATGATGTTTGAAAGGACATTAGATGTTTGCCAAGTTTCCATGGGGGTTTAAGTGTTAAGCAACATCGGTTGAGAAGTTGGAAGCCGCTTTTGATCCTTTTGGGTTTATCATGCATTAAAAGTACTTCTAGGTCAGGTGGATGATGCTTTCACTATTCCAGCCAGTCAGATGATGTTTGAAAGGGCATTAGATGTTCTCCAAGTTTCCATGCGGGTTTATGTGACAAGCTATATCGGTTGAGAAGTTGGTAGCCGCTTTTGATCCTTTTGGGTTTATCATGCATTAAAAGTACTTCTAGGTCAGTGGATGATGCTTTCACGATTCCAGCCAGTCAGATGATGTTTGAAAGGACATTAGATGTTCTCCAAGTTTCCATGCGGGTTTATGTGTCAAGCTATATCGGTTGAGAAGTTGGAAGCCACTTTTGATCCTTTAGGGTTGATCATACATTAACAGTACTTCTCGGCCACGTGGATGATGCATTCACGATTCTAGCCAATCAGATGATGTTTGAAAGGACATTAGATGTTCTCCAAGTTTCCATGGGGGTTTAAGTGTCAAGCTATATCGGTTGAGATGTTGGAAGCCACTTTTGATCATTTTGGGTTTATCATGCTTTAATAGTACATCTAGGCCACGTGGATGATGCTTTCACGATTCCAGCCAGTCAGATGATGTTTGAAAGGACATTAGATGTTCGCCAAGTTTCCATGGGTGATTAAGTTTCAAGCTCTCAGTTGAGAAGTTGGAAGCCACTTTTGATCCTTTTGGGTTTATTATGCATTAAAAGTACTTCTAGGCCACGTGGATGATGCTTTCACGATTCCAGCCGGTCAGATGATGTTTGAAAGGACATTAGATGTTCTCCAAGTTTCCATGGGGGTTTAAGTGTCAAGCTAGATCGGTTGAGATGTCAGAAGCAACTTTTGATCCACTTCGGTTTATGATGTATTAAAAGTACTTCTAGGCCACGTGGATGACGCTTTCACGATTCCAGCCAGTCAAATGATGTTTGAAAGGTCATTAGATGTTCTCCAAGTTTCCATCGGTGATTAAGTTTCAAGCTCTATCAGTTGAGAAGTTGGAAGCCACTTTTGATCCTTTTGGGTTTATTATGCATTAAAAGTACTTCTAGGCCACGTGGATGATGCTTTCACGATTCCAGCCAGTCAGATGATGTTTGAAAGGACATTAGATGTTCTCCAAGTTTCCATGGGGGTTTAAGTGGCAAGCTAGATCGGTTGAGATGTCAGAAGCAACTTTTGATCGACTTGGGTTTATGATGTATTAAAAGTACTTCTAGGCCACGTGGATGAAGCTTTCACGAATCCAGCCACTCAAATGATGTTTGAAAGGGCATTAGATGTTCTCCAAGTTTCTATCGGTGATTAAGTTTCAAGCTCTCAGTTGAGAAGTTGGAAGCCACTTTTGATCCTTTTGGGTTTATTATGCATTAAAAGTACTTCTAGGCCACGTGGATGACGCTTTCACGATTCCAGCCAGTCAAATGATGTTTGAAAGGTCATTAGATGTTCTCCAAGTTTCCATCGGTGATTAAGTTTCAAGCTCTATCAGTTGAGAAGTTGGAAGCCGCTTTTGATCCTTTAGGGTTTATCATACATTAAAAGTACTTCTGGGCCACGTGGATGATGCATTCACGATTCCAGCCAACCAGATGATGTTTGAAAGGCCATTAGATGTTCTCCAAGTTTCCATGGGGGTTTAAGTGTCAAGCTATATCGGTTGAGATGTCAGAAGCAACTTTTGATCCACTTGGGTTTATGATGTATAAAAAGTACTTCTAGGCCACGTGGATGAAGCTTTCACGAATCCAGCCACTCAAATGATGTTTGAAAGGGCATTAGATGTTCTCCAAGTTTCCATCGGTGATTAAGTTTCAAGCTCTCAGTTGAGAAGTTGGAAGCCACTTTTGATCCTTTTGGGTTTATTATGCATTAAAAGTACTTCTAGGCCACGTGGATGATGCTTTCACAATTCCAGCCAGTCAGATGATGTTTGAAAGGACATTAGATGTTCGCCAAGTTTCCATGGGGGTTTAAGTGTTAAGCTACATCGGTTGAGAAGTTGGAAGCCGCTTTTGATCCTTTTGGGTTTATCATGCATTAAAAGTACTTCTAGGTCAGGTCGATGATGCTTTCACGATTCCAGCCAGTCAGATGATGTTTGAAAGGACATTAGGTGTTCTCCAAGTTTCCATGGGGGTTTAATTGTCAAGCTATATCGGTTGAGATGTGAGAAGCAACTTTTGATCCACTTGGGTTTATGATGTATAAAAAGTACTTCTAGGCCACGTGGATGAAGCTTTCACGATTCCAGCCACTCAAATGATGTTTGAAAGGTCATTAGATGTTCTCCAAGTTTCCATCGGTGATTAAGTTTCAAGCTCTATCAGTTGAGAAGTTGGAAGCCACTTTTGATCCTTTTGGGTTTATTATGCATTAAAAGTACTTCTAGGCCACGTGGATGATGCTTTCACGATTCGAGCCAGTCAGATGATGTTTGAAAGGACATTAGATGTTTTCCAAGTTTCCATGGGGGTTTAAGTGTTAAGCTATTTCGGTTGAGAAGTTGGAAGACGCTTTTGATCCTTTTGGGTTTATCATGCATTAAAAGTACTTCTCGGCCACGTGGATGATGCATTCACGATTCCAGCCAATCAGATGATGTTTGAAAGGACATTAGATGTTCTCCAAGTTTTCATGGGGGTTTAAGTGTTAAGCTACATCGGTTGAGAAGTTGGAAGCCACTTTTGATCCTTTTGCGTTTATCATGCATTAAAAGTACTTCTAGGTCAGGTGGATGATGCTTTCACGATTCCAGCCAGTTAGATGATGTTTGAAAGGGCATTAGATGTTCTCCAAGTTTCCATGCGGGTTTATGTGTCAAGCTCTATCGGTGGAGAAGTTGGAAGCCGCTTTTGATCCTTTTGGGTTTATCATGCATTAAAAGTACTTCTAGGTCAGGTGGACGATGCTTTCACGATTCCAGCCAGTCAGATGATGTTTGAAAAGGCATTAGATGTTCTCCAAGTTTCCATGGGGGTTTAAGTGTCAAGCTATATCGGTTGAGATGTTGGAAGCCACTTTTGATCCTTTTGGGTTTATCATGCTTTAATAGTACATCTAGGCCACGTGGATGATGCTTCCACGATTCCAGCCAGTCAGATGATGTTTGAAAGGACATTAGATGTTTTCCAAGTTTCCATGGGGGTTTAAGTGTCAAGTTATATCGGTTGAGAAGTTGGAAGACGCTTTTGATCCTTTTGGGTTTATCATGCATTAAAAGTACTTCTCGGCCACGTGGATGATGCATTCACGATTCCAGCCGATCAGATAATGTTTGAAAGGACATTAGATGTTCGCCAAGTTTCCATGGGGGTTTAAGTGTTAAGCTACATCGGTTGAGAAGTTAGAAGCCACTTTTGATCCTTCAGGGTTTATCATACATTAAAAGTACTTCTCGGCCTCGTGGATGATGCATTCACGATTCCAGCCAATCAGATGATGTTTGAAAGGACATTAGATGTTCTCCAAGTTTCCATGGGGGTTTAATTGTCAAGCTATATCGGTTGAGATGTCAGAAGCAAGTTTTGATCCACTTGGGTTTATGATGTTTTAAAAGTACTTCTTGGCCACGTGGATGAAGCTTTCACGATTCCAGCCACTCGAATGATGTTTGAAAGGGCATTAGATGTTCTCCAAGTTTCCATCGGTGATTAAGTTTCAAGCTATATCAGTTGAGAAGTTGGAAGCCACTTTTTATCCTTTTGGGTTTATTATGCATTAAAAGTACTTCTAGGCCACGTGGATGATGCTTTCACGATTCCAGCCAGTCAGATGATGTTTGAAAGGACATTAGATGTTCGCCAAGTTTCCATGGGGGTTTAAGTGTTAAGCTACATCGGTTGAGAAGTTGGAAGCCACTTTTGATCCTTTAGGGTTTATCATGCATTAAAAGTACTTCTCGGCCACGTGGATGATGCATTCACGATTCCAGCCAATCAGATGATGTTTGAAAGGACATTAGTTGTTCTCCAAATTTCCATGGGGGTTTAAGTGTCAAGTTATATCGGTTGAGATGTTGGAAGCCACTTTTGATCATATTGGGTTTATCATGCTTGAATAGTACATCTAGGCCACGTGGATGATGCTTCCACGATTCCATCCGGTCAGATGATGTTTGAAAGGACATTAGATGTTCGCCAAGTTTCCATGGGGGTTTAAGTGTTAAGCTACATCGGTTGAGAAGTTGGAAGCCGCTTTTGATCCTTTTGGGTTTATCATGCATTAAAAGTACTTCTCGGCCACGTGGATGATGCATTCACGATTCCAGCCAATCAGATGATGTTTGGAAGGACATTAGTTGTTGTCCAAGTTTCCATGGGGGTTTAAGTGTCAGGTTATATCGGTTGAGATGTTGGAAGCCACTTTTGATCATTTTGGGTTTATCATGCTTTAATAGTACATCTAGGCCACGTGGATGATGCTTTCACGATTCCAGCCAGTCAGATGATTATTGAAAGGACATTAGATGTTCGCCAAGTTTCCATGGGGGTTTAAGTGTTAAGCTACATCGGTTGAGAAGTTGGAAGCCACTTTTGATCCTTTAGGGTTTATCATGCATTAAAAGTACTTCTCGGCCACGTGGATGATGCATTCACGATTCCAGCCAATCAGATGATGTTTGAAAGGACATTAGATGTTCTCCAAGTTTCCATGGGGGTTTAAGTGTCAAGCTATATCGGTTGAGATGTTGGAAGCCACTTTTGATCATTTTGGGTTTATCATGCTTTAATAGTACATCTAGGCCACGTGGATGATCCTTCCATGATTCCAGCCAGTCAGATGATGTTTGAAAGGACATTAGATGTTCCCCAAGTTTCCATGGGGATTTAAGTGTTAAGCTACATCGGTTAGGAAGTTGGAAGCCACTTTTGATCCTTTAGGGTTTATCATACATTAAAAGTACTTCTCGGCCACGTGGATGATGCATTCACGATTCCAGCCAATCAGATGATGTTTAAAGGACATTAGATGTTCTCCAAGTTTCCATGGGGGTTTAAGTGTCAAGCTATATCGGTTGAGATGTCAGAAGCAACTTTTGATCCACTTGGGTTTATGATGTATTAAAAGTACTTCTAGGCCACGTGGATGAAGCTTTCACGATTCCAGCCACTCAAATGATGTTTGAAAGGGCATTAGATGTTCTCCAAGTTTCCATCGGTGATTAAGTTTCAAGCTATATCAGTTGAGAAGTTGGAAGCCACTTTTGATCCTTTTGGGTTTATTATGCATTAAAAGTACTTCTAGGCCACGTGGATGATGCTTTCACGATTCCAGCCAGTCAGATGATGTTTGAAAGGACATTTGATGTTCGCCAAGTTTCCATGGGGGTTTAAGTGTTAAGCTACATCGGTTGAGAAGTTAAAAGCCGCTTTTGATCCTTTCGGGTTTATCATGTATTAAAAGTACTTCTAGGCCACGTGGATGAAGCTTTCACGATTCCAGCCACTCAAATGATGTTTGAAAGGGCATTAGATGTTCTCCAAGTTTCCATCGGTGATTAAGTTTCAAGCTATATCAGTTGAGAAGTTGGAAGCCACTTTTGATCCTTTTGGGTTTATTATGCATTAAAAGTACTTCTAGGCCACGTGGATGATGCTTTCACGATTCCAGCCAGTCAGATGATGTTTGAAAGGACATTAGATGTTCGCCAAGTTTCCATGGGGGTTTAAGTGTTAAGCTACATCGGTTGAGAAGTTAAAAGCCGCTTTTGATCCTTTTGGGTTTATCATGTATTAAAAGTACTTCTCGGCCACGTGGATGATGCATTCACGATTCCAGCCAATCAGATGATGTTTGAAAGGACATTAGATGTTCTCCAAGTTTCCATGGGGGTTTAAGTGTCAAGCTATATCGGTTGAGATGTTGGAAGCCACTTTTGATCATTTTGGGTTTATCATGCTTTAATAGTACATCTAGGCCACGTGGATGATGCTTTCACGATTCTAGCCAGTCAGATGATGTTTGAAAGGACATTAGATGTTCGCCAAGTTTCCATGGGGGTTTAAGTGTTAAGCTACATCGGTTGAGAAGTTAGAAGCCACTTTTGATCCTTTAGGGTTTATCATACATTAAAAGTACTTCTCGGCCACGTGGATGATGCATTCACGATTCCAGCCACTCAAATGATGTTTGAAAGGGCATTAGATGTTCTCCATGTTTCCATGGGGGTTTAAGTGTTATGCTACATCGGTTGAGAAGTTAGAAGCCACTTTTGATCCTTTAGGGTTTATCATACATTAAAAGTACTTCTCGGCCACGTGGATATTGCATTCACGATTCCAGCCACTCAATTGATGTTTGAAAGGGCATTAGATGTTCTCCAAGTTTCCATCGGTGATTAAGTTTCAAGCTCTCAGTTGAGAAGTTGGAAGCCATTTTTGATCCTTTTGGGTTTATTATGCATTAATAGTACATCTAGGCCACGTGGATGATGCTTCCACGCTTCCATCCGGTCAGATGATGTTTGAAAGGACATTAGATGTTCGCCAAGTTTCCATGGGGGTTTAAGTGTTAAGCTACATCGGTTGAGAAGTTGGAAGCCGCTTTTGAGCCTTTTGGGTTTATCATGCATTAAAAGTATTTCTAGGCCACGTGGATAATGCTTTCACGATTCCAGCCAGTCAGATGATGTTTGGATGGACATTAGATGTTCTCCAAGTTCCCACAGGGGTTTAAGTCTCAAGCTATATCGGTTGAGATGTCAGAAGCAACTTTTGATCCACTTGGGTTTATGATGTATTAAAAGTACTTCTAGGCCACGTGGATGTAGCTTTCACGATTCCAGCCACTCAAATGATGTTTGAAAGGGCATTAGATGTTCTCCAAGTTTCCATCGGTGATTAAGTTTCAAGCTATATCGGTTGAGATGTTGCAAGCCACTTTTGAGCATTTTGGGTTTACCATGTATTAAAATGACTTCCAAGACACGTGGATGATGCTCTCACGATTCAAGCCAGTCATATGATGTTTGAAAGGACATTAGATGTTCGCCAAGTTTCCATGGGGGTTTAAGTGTTAAGCTACATCGGTTGAGAAGTTAAAAGCCACTTTTGATCCTTTAGGGTTTATCATACATTAAAAGTACTTCTCGGCCTCGTGGATGATGCATTCACTATTCCAGCCAATCAGATGATGTTTGAAAGGACATTAGTTGTTGTCCAAGTTTCCATGGGGGTTTAAGTGTCAGGTTTTATCGGTTGAGATGTTGGAAGCCACTTTTGATCATTTTGGGTTTATCATGCTTTAATAGTACATCTAGGCCACATGGATGATGCTTTCACGATTCCAGCCAGTCAGATGATGTTTGAAAGGACATTAGATGTTCGCCAAGTTTCCATGGGGGTTTAAGTGTTAAGCTACATCGGTTGAGAAGTTAGAAGCCACTTTTGATCCTTTAGGGTTTATCATACATTAAAAGTACTTCTCGGCCTCGTGGATGATGCATTCACGATTCCAGCCAATCAGATGTTGTTTGAAAGGACATTAGATGTTCTCCAAGTTTCCATGGGGGTTCAATTGTCAAGCTATATCGGTTGAGATGTCAGAAGCAACTTTTGATCCACTTGGGTTTATGATGTATTAAAAGTACTTCAAGGCCACGAGGATGATGCTTTCACGATTCCAGCCAGTCAGATGATGTTTGAAAGGACATTAGATGTTCGCCAAGTTTCCATGGGGGTTTAAGTGTTAAGCTACATCGGTTGAGAAGTTGGAAGCCGCTTTTGATCCTTTTGGGTTTATCATGCATTAAAAGTACTTCTCGGCCACGTGGATGATGCATTCACGATTCCAGCCAATCAGATGATGTTTGAAAGGACATTAGTTGTTCTCCAAATTTCCATGGGGGTTTAAGTGTCAAGTTATATCGGTTGAGATGTTGGAAGCCACTTTTGATCATATTGGGTTTATCATGCTTTAATAGTACATCTAGGCCACGTGGATGATGCTTTCACGATTCCAGCCGGTCAGATGATGTTTGAAAGGACATTAGATGTTCGCCAAGTTTCCATGGGGGTTTAAGTGTTAAGCTACATCGGTTGAGAAGTTAGAAGCCACTTTTGATCCTTCAGGGTTTATCATACATTAAAAGTACTTCTCGGCCTCGTGGATGATGCATTCACGATTCCAGCCAATCAGATGATGTTTGAAAGGACATTAGATGTTCTCCAAGTTTCCATGGGGGTTTAATTGTCAAGCTATATCGGTTGAGATGTCAGAAGCAAGTTTTGATCCACTTGGGTTTATGATGTATTAAAAGTACTTCTTGGCCACGTGGATGAAGCTTTCACGATTCCAGCCACTCGAATGATGTTTGAAAGGGCATTAGATGTTCTCCAAGTTTCCATCGGTGATTAAGTTTCAAGCTATATCAGTTGAGAAGTTGGAAGCCACTTTTGATCCTTTTGGGTTTATTATGCATTAAAAGTACTTCTAGGCCACGTGGATGATGCTTTCACGATTCCAGCCAGTCAGATGATGTTTGAAAGGACATTAGATGTTCGCCAAGTTTCCATGGGGGTTTAAGTGTTAAGCTACATCGGTTGAGAAGTTGGAAGCCACTTTTGATCCTTTAGGGTTTATCATGCATTAAAAGTACTTCTAGGCCACGTGGATGATGCATTCACGATTCCAGCCAATCAGATGATGTTTGAAAGGACATTAGTTGTTCTCCAAATTTCCATGGGGGTTTAAGTGTCAAGTTATATCGGTTGAGATGTTGGAAGCCACTTTTGATCATATTGGGTTTATCATGCTTGAATAGTACATCTAGGCCACGTGGATGATGCTTCCACGATTCCATCCGGTCAGATGATGTTTGAAAGGACATTAGATGTTCGCCAAGTTTCCATGGGGGTTTAAGTGTTAAGCTACATCGGTTGAGAAGTTGGAAGCCGCTTTTGATCCTTTTGGGTTTATCATGCATTAAAAGTACTTCTCGGCCACGTGGATGATGCATTCACGATTCCAGCCAATCAGATGATGTTTGGAAGGACATTAGTTGTTGTCCAAGTTTCCATGGGGGTTTAAGTGTCAGGTTATATCGGTTGAGATGTTGGAAGCCACTTTTGATCATTTTGGGTTTATCATGCTTTAATAGTACATCTAGGCCACGTGGATGATGCTTTCACGATTCCAGCCAGTCAGATGATTATTGAAAGGACATTAGATGTTCGCCAAGTTTCCATGGGGGTTTAAGTGTTAAGCTACATCGGTTGAGAAGTTGGAAGCCACTTTTGATCCTTTAGGGTTTATCATACATTAAAAGTACTTCTCGGCCACGTGGATGATGCATTCACGATTCCAGCCAATCAGATGATGTTTGAAAGGACATTAGATGTTCTCCAAGTTTCCATGGGGGTTTAGGCCTCAAGCTATATCGGTTGAGATGTCAGAAGCAACTTTTGATCCTCTTAGGTTTATGATGGATTAAAAGTACTTCTAGGCGACGTGGATGAAGCTTTCACGATTCCAGCCACTCAAATGATGTTTGAAAGGGCATTAGCTGTTCTCCAAGTTTCCATCGGTGATTATGTTTCAAGCTATATCAGTTGAGAAGTTGGAAGCCACTTTTTATCCTTTTCGGTTTATTATGCATTAAAAGTACTTCTAGGCCACGTGGATGATGCTTTCACGATTCCAGCCAGTCAGATGATGTTTGAAAGGACATTAGATGTTCGCCAAGTTTGCATGGGGGTTTAAGTGTTAAGCTAGATCGGTTGAGAAGTTGGAAGCCACTTTTGATCCTTTAGGGTTTATCACGCATTAAAAGTACTTCTCGGCCACGTGGATGATGCATTCACGATTCCAGCCAATCAGATGATGTTTGAAAGGACATTAGATGTTCTCCATGTTTCCATGGGGGTTTAAGTCTCAAGCTATATCGGTTGAGATGTCAGAAGCAACTTTTGATCCACTTAGGTTTATGATGTATTAAAAGTACTTCGAGGCCACGTGGATGAAGCTTTCCCGATTCCAGCCACTCAAATGATGTTTGAAAGGGCATTAGCTGTTCTCCAAGTTTCCATCGGCGATTAAGTTTCAAGCTATATCAGTTGAGAAGTTGGAAGCCACTTTTGATCCTTTTGGGTTTATTATACATTAAAAGTACTTCTAGGCCACGTGGATGATGCTTTCACGATTCCAGCCAGTCAGATGATGTTTGAAAGGACATTAGATGTTCTCCAAGTTTCCATGGGGGTTTAAGTGTTAAGCTACGTCGGTTGAGAAGTTGGAAGCCGCTTTTGATCCTTTTGGGTTTATCATGCTTTAATACTACATTTAGGCCACGTGGATGATGCTTTCACGATTCCAGCCAGTCAGATGATGTTTGGATGGACATTAGATGTTCGCCATGTTTCCATGGGGGTTTAAGTGTTAAGCTACATCGGTTGAGAAGTTGGAAGTCACTTTTGATCCTTTAGGGTTTATCATACATTAAAAGTACTTCTCGGCCACGTGGATGATGCATTCACGATTCCAGCCAATCAGATGATGTTTGAGAGGACATTAGATGTTCTCCAAGTTACCATGGGGGTTTAAGTGTTAAGCTACATCGGTTGAGAAGTTGGAAGCCGCTTTTGATCCTTTTGCGTTTATCATGCATTAAAAGTACTTCTAGGTCAGGTGGATGATGCTTTCACGATTCCAGCCAGTTAGATGATGTTTGAAAGGGCATTAGATGTTCTCCAAGTTTCCATGCGGGTTTATGTGTCAAGCTCTATCGGTGGAGAAGTTGGAAGCCGCTTTTGGTCCTTTTGGGTTTATCATGCATTAAAAGTACTTCTAGGTCAGGTGGACGATGGTTTCACGATTCCAGCCAGTCAGATGATGTTTGAAAAGGCATTAGATGTTCTCCAAGTTTCCATGCCGGTTTATGTGTCAAGCTATATCGGTTGAGAAGTTGGAAGCCACTTTTGATCCTTTAGGGTTTATCTTACATTAAAAGTACTTCTCGGCCACGTGGATGATGCATTCACGATTCCAGCCAATCAGATGATGTTTGAAAAGATATTAGATGTTCACCAAGTTTCCATGGGGGTTTAAGTCTCAAGCTATATCGGTTGAGATGTCAGAAGCAACTTTTGATCCACTTGGGTTTATCATGTATTAAAAGTACTTCTAGGCCACGTGGATGAAGCTTTCACGATTCCAGCCACTCAAATGATGTTTGAAAGGGCATTAGATGTTCTCCAAGTTTCCATCGGTGATTAAGTTTCAAGCTATATCAGTTGAGAAGTTGGAAGCCACTTTTCATCCTTTTGGGTTTATCATGCATTAAAAGTACTTCTCAGCCACGTCGATGATGCATTCACGATTCCAGCCAATCAGATGATGTTTGAAAGGACATTAGGTGTTCTCCAAGTTTCCATGGGGGTTTAAGTGTTAAGCTACATCAGTTGAGAAGTTGGAAGCCGCTTTTGATCCTTTTGCGTTTATCATGCATTAAAAGTACTTCTAGGTCAGGTGGATGATGCTTTCACGATTCCAGCCAGTTAGGTGATGTTTGAAAGGGCATTAGATGTTCTCCAAGTTTCCATGCGGGTTTATGTGTCAAGCTCTATCGGTGGAGAAGTTGGAAGCCGCTTTTGATCCTTTTGGGTTTATCATGCATTAAAAGTACTTCTAGGTCAGGTGGACAATGCTTTCACGATTCCAGCCAGTCAGATGATGTTTGAAAAGGCATTAGATATTCTCCAAGTTTCCATGCGGGTTTATGTGTCAAGCTATATCGGTTGAGAAGTTGGAAGCCACTTTTGATCCTTTAGGGTTTATCTTACATTAAAAGTACTTCTCGGCCACGTGGATGATGCATTCACGATTCCAGCCAATCAGATGATGTTTGAAAAGACATTAGATGTTCACCAAGTTTCTATGGGGTTTAAGTGTTAAGCTACATCGGTTGAGAAGTTGGAAGCCGCTTTTCATCCTTTTGGGTTTATCATACATTAAAAGTACTTCTCGGCCACGTGGATGATGCATTCACGATTCCAGCCAATCAGATGATGTTTGAAAGGACATTAGATGTTCTCCAAGTTTCCATGGGAGTTTAAGTCTCAAGCTATATCGGTTGAGCTGTCAGAAGCAACTTTTGATCCACTTAGGTTTATGATGTATTAAAAGTACTTCTAGGCCACGTGGATGAAGCTTTCACGATTCCAGCCCGTCAGATGATGTTTGAAAGGACATTAGATGTTCTCCAAGTTTCCGTGCGGGTTTATGTGTCAAGCTCCATCGGTGGAGAAGTTGGAAGCCGCTTTTGATCCTTTTGGGTTTATCATGCATTAAAAGTACTTCTAGGTCAGGTGGATGATGCTTTCACGATTCCAGCCAGTCAGATGATGTTTGAAAGGACATTAGATGTTCTCCAAGTTTCCATGGGGGTTTAAGTGTCAAGCTATATCGGTTGAGAAGTTGGAAGCCACTTTTGATCCTTTTGGGTTTATCATGCATTAAAAGTACTTCTAGGCCACGTGGATGAAGCTTTCACGATTCCAGCCACTCAAATGATGTTTGAAAGGGCATTAGATGTTCTCCAAGTTTCCATCGGTGATTAAGTTTCAAGCTATATCAGTTGAGAAGTTGGAAGCCACTTTGATCCTTTTGGGTTTATTATGCATTAAAAGTACTTCTAGGCCACGTGGATGATGCTTTCACAATTCCAGCCAGTCAGATGTTGTTTGAAAGGACATTAGATGTTCTCCAAGTTTCCACGCGGGTTTATGTGTCAAGCTCTATCGGTGGAGAGGTTGGAAGCCACTTTTGATCCTTTTGGGTTTATCATGCATTAAAAGTACTTCTAGGTCAGGTGGACGATGTTTTCACGATTCCAGCCAGTCAGATGATGTTTGAAAGGGCATTAGATGTTCTCCAAGTTTCCATGCGGGTTTATGTGTCAAGCTATATCGGTTGAGAAGTTGGAAGCCACTCTTGATCCTTTAGGGTTTATCATACATTAAAAGTACTTCTCGGCCACGTGGTTGATGCATTCACGATTCCAGCCAGTCAGATGATGTTTGAAAGGGCATTAGATGTTCTCCAAGTTTCCATCGGTGATTAAGTTTCAAGCTATATCAGTTGAGAAGTTGGAAGCCACTTTTCATCCTTTTGGGTTTATCATGCATTAAAAGTACTTCTCGGCCACGTCGATGATGCATTCACGATTCCAGCCAATCAGATGATGTTTGAAAGGACATTAGGTGTTCTCCAAGTTTCCATGGGGGTTTAAGTGTTAAGCTACATCGGTTGAGAAGTTGGAAGCCGCTTTTGATCCTTTTACGTTTGTCATGCATTAAAAGTACTTCTAGGTCAGGTGGATGATGTTTTCACGATTCCAGCCAGTCAGATGATGTTTGAAAGGGCATTAGATGTTCTCCAAGTTTCCATGCGGGTTTATGTGTCAAGCTATATCGGTTGAGATGTCATAAGCAACTTTTGATCCACTTGGGTTTATGATATATTAAAAGTACTTCTAGGCCACGTGGATGAAGCTTTCACGATTCCAGCCACTCAAATGATGTTTGAAAGGGCATTAGATGTTCTCCAAGTTTCCATCGGTGATTAAGTTTCAAGCTATATCAGTTGAGAAGTTGGAAGCCACTTTTCATCCTTTTGGGTTTATCATGCATTAAAAGTACTTCTCGGCCACGTCGATGATGCATTCACGATTCCAGCCAATCAGATGATGTTTGAAAGGACATTAGGTGTTCTCCAAGTTTCCATGGGGGTTTAAGTGTTAAGCTACATCGGTTGAGAAGTTGGAAGCCGCTTTTGATCCTTTTACGTTTGTCATGCATTAAAAGTACTTCTAGGTCAGGTGGATGATGTTTTACGATTCCAGCCAGTCAGATGATGTTTGAAAGGGCATTAGATGTTCTCCCAGTTTCCATGCGGGTTTATGTGTCATGCTATATCGGTTGAGAAGTTGGAAGCCACTCTTGATCCTTTAGGGTTTATCATACATTAAAAGTACTTCTCGGCCACGTGGATGATGCATTCACGATTCCAGCCAGTCAGATGATGTTTGAAAGTACATTAGATGTTCGCCAAGTTTCCATGGGGGTTTAAGTGTTAAGCTACATCGGTTGAGAAGTTGGAAGCCGCTTTTGATCCTTTTGCGTTTATCATGCATTAAAAGTACTTCTAGGTCAGGTGGATGATGCTTTCACGATTCCAGCCAGTTAGATGATGTTTGAAAGGGCATTAGATGTTCTCCAAGTTTCCATGCGGGTTTATGTGTCAAGCTCTATCGGTGGAGAAGTTGGAAGCCGCTTTTGATCCTTTTGGGTTTATCATGCATTAAAAGTACTTCTAGGTCAGGTGGACGATGCTTTCACGATTCCAGCCAGTCAGATGATGTTTGAAAAGGCATTAGATGTTCTCCAAGTTTCCATGCGGGTTTATGTGTCAAGCTATATCGGTTGAGAAGTTGGAAGCCACTTTTGATCCTTTAGGGTTTATCTTACATTAAAAGTACTTCTAGGCCACGTGGATGATGCATTCACGATTCCAGCCAATCAGATGATGTTTGAAAAGACATTAGATGTTCACCAAGTTTCTATGGGGTTTAAGTGTTAAGCTACATCGGTTGAGAAGTTGGAAGCCGCTTTTGATCCTTTTGGGTTTATCATACATTAAAAGTACTTCTCGGCCACGTGGATGATGCATTCACGATTCCAGCCAATCAGATGATGTTTGAAAGGACATTAGATGTTCTCCAAGTTTCCATCGGTGATTAAGTTTCAAGCTATATCAGTTGAGAAGTTGGAAGCCACTTTGATCCTTTTCGGTTTATTATGCATTAAAAGTACTTCTAGGCCACGTGGATGATGCTTTCACAATTCCAGCCAGTCAGATGTTGTTTGAAAGGACATTAGATGTTCGCCAAGTTTCCATGAGGGTTTAAGTGTTAAGCTACATCGGTTGAGAAGTTGGAAGCCGCTTTTGATCCTTTTACGTTTATCATGCATTAAAAGTACTTCTAGGTCAGGTGGATGAAGCTTTCATGATTCCAGCCAGTCAGATGATGTTTGAAAGGGCATTAGATGTTCTCCAAGTTTCCATGCGGGTTTATGTGTCAAGCTCTATCGGTGGAGAGGTCGGAAGCCACTTTTGATCCTTTTGGGTTTATCATGCATTAAAAGTACTTCTAGGTCAGGTGGACGATGCTTTCACGATTCCAGCCAGTCAGATGATGTTTGAAAAGGCATTAGATGTTCTCCAAGTTTCCATGCGGGTTTATGTGTCAAGCGATATCGGTTGAGAAGTTGGAAGCCACTTTTGATCCTTTAGGGTTTATTTTACATTAAAAGTACTTCTCGGCCACGTGGATGATGCATTCACGATTCCAGCCAATCAGATGATGTTTGAAAGGACATTAGATGTTATCCAAGTTTCCATGGGGGTTTAAGTGTCAAGCTATATCAGTTGAGAAGTTGGATGCCACTTTTGATCCTTTTGGGTTTATTATGCATTAAAACTACTTCTAGGCCACGTGGATGATGCTTTCACGATTCCAGCCAGTCAGATGATGTTTGAAAGGACATTAGATGTTCGCCAAGTTTCCATGGGGGTTTAAGTGTTAAGCTACATCGGTTGAGAAGTTGGAAGCCACTTTTCATCCTTTAGGGTTTATCATACATTAAAAGTACTTCTCGGCCACGTCGATGATGCATTCACGATTCCAGCCAATCAGATGATGTTTGAGAGGACATTAGATGTTCTCCAAGTTTCCATGGGGGTTTAAGTGTCAAGCTATATCGGTTCAGATGTTGGAAGCCACTTTTGATCATTTTGGGTTTAACATGTATTAATATGACTTCCAGGACACGTGGATGATGCTCTCACGATTCAAGCCAGTCATATGATGTTTGAAAGGACACTAAATGTTCTTCAAATTTCCATGGGGGTTGAAGTGTCAAGCTATCTCATTTCAGAAGTTGGAAGCCACTTTTGATCCTTTTGGGTTTATCATGCATTAAAATTACTTCTAGGCCACGTCGATGAAGCTTTCACGATTCCAGCCACTCAAATGATGTTTGAAAGGGCATTAGATGTTCTCCAAGTTTCCATCGGTGATTAAGTTTCAAGCTATATCAGTTGAGAAGTTGGAAGCCACTATTGATCCTTTTGGGTTTATTATGCATTAAAAGTACTTCTAGGCCACGTGGATGATGCTTTCACAATTCCAGCCAGTCAGATGATGTTTGAAAGGACATTAGATGTTCTCCAAGTTTCCATGGGGGTTCAATTGTCAAGCTATATCGGTTGAGATGCCAGAAGCAACTTTTGATCCACTTGGGTTTATGATGTATTAAAAGTACTTCTAGGCCACGTGGATGATGCTTTCACGATTCCAGCCAGTCAGATGAAGTTTGAAAGGACTTTAGATGTTCGCCAAGTTTCCATGGGGGTTTAAGTGTTAAGCTACATCGGTTGAGAAGTTGGAAGCCGCTTTTGATCCTTTTGGGTTTATCATGCATTAAAAGTACTTCTAGGCCACGTGGATAATGCTTTCACGATTCCAGCCAGTCAGATGATGTTTGGAAGGACATTAGATTTTCTCCAAGTTTCCATGGGGGTTTAAGTCTCAAGCTATATCGGTTGAGATGTCAGAAGGAACTTTTGATCCACTTGGGTTTATGATGTATTAAAAGTACTTCTAGGCCACGTGGATGATGCTTTCACTATTCCAGCCAGTCAGATGATGTTTGAAAGGACATTAGATGTTCGCCAAGTTTCCATGGGGGTTTAAGTGTTAACCTACATCGGTTGAGAAGTTGGAAGCCGCTTTTGATCCTTTTGGGTTTATCATGCATTAAAAGTACTTCTAGGCCACGTGGATAATGCTTTCACGATTCCAGCCAGTCAGATGATGTTTGGAAGGACATTAGATTTTCTCCAAGTTTCCATGGGGGTTTAAGTCTCAAGCTATATCGGTTGAGATGTCAGAAGGAACTTTTGATCCACTTGGGTTTATGATGTATTAAAAGTACTTCTAGGCCACGTGGATGATGCTTTCACTATTCCAGCCAGTCAGATGATGTTTAAAAGGACATTAGATGTTCGCCAAGTTTCCATGGGGTTTAGGTGCTAAGCTACATCGGTTGAGAAGTTGGAAGCTGCTTTTGATCCTTTTGGGTTTATCATGCATTAAAAGTACTTCTCGGCCACGTGGATGATGCATTCACGATTCCAGCCAATCAGATGATGTTTGAAAGGACATTAGTTGTTCTCCAAGTTTCAATGGGGGTTTAAGTGTCAAGTTATATCGGTTGAGATGTTGGAAGCCACTTTTGATCATATTGGGTTTATCATGCTTTAATAGTACATCTAGGCCACGTGGATGATGCTTTCACGATTCCAGCCGGTCAGATGATGTTTGATAGGACATTAGATGTTCGCCAAGTTTCCATGGGGGTTTAAGTGTTAAGCTACATCGGTTGAGAAGTTAGAAGCCACATTTGATCCTTCAGGGTTTATCATACATTAAAAGTACTTCTCGGCCTCGTGGATGATGCATTCACGATTCCAGCCAATCAGATGATGTTTGAAAGGACATTAGATGTTCTCCAAGTTTCCATGGGGGTTTAATTGTCAAGCTATATCGGTTGAGATGTCAGAAGGAACTTTTGGTCCACTTGGGTTTATGATGTATTAAAAGTACTTCTAGGCCACGTGGATGAAGCTTTCACGATTCCAGCCACTCAAATGATGTTTGAAAGGGCATTAGATGTTCTCCAAATTTCCATCGGTGATTAAGTTTCAAGCTATATCAGTTGAGAAGTTGGAAGCCACTTTTGATCCTTTTGGGTTTATTATGCATTAAAACTACTTCTAGGCCACGTGGATGATGCTTTCACGATTCCAGCCAGTCAGATGATGTTTGAAAGGACATTAGATGTTCGCCAAGTTTCCATGGGGGTTTAAGTGTTAAGCTACATCGGTTGAGAAGTTGGAAGCCGCTTTTGATCCTTTAGGGTTTATCATACATTAAAAGTACTTCTCGGCCACGTGGATGATGCATTCACGATTCCAGCCAATCAGATGATGTTTGAAAGGACATTAGATGTTCTCCAAGTTTCCATGGGGGTTTAGGCCTCAAGCTATATCGGTTGAGATGTCAGAAGCAACTTTTGATCCTCTTAGGTTTATGATGGATTAAAAGTACTTCTAGGCGACGTGGATGAAGCTTTCACGATTCCAGCCACTCAAATGATGTTTGAAAGGGCATTAGATGTTCTCCAAGTTTCCATCGGTGATTAAGTTTCAAGCTATATCAGTTGAGAAGTTGGAAGCCACTTTTGATCCTTTTGGGTTTATTATGCATTAAAAGTACTTCTAGGCCACGTGGATGATGCTTTCACGATTCCAGCCAGTCAGATGATGTTTGAAAGGACATTAGATGTTCGCCAAGTTTCCATGGGGGTTTAAGTGTTAAGCTACATCGGTTGAGAAGTTGGAAGCCGCTTTTGATCCTTTTGGGTTTATCATGCATTAAAAGTACTTCTAGGCCACGTGGATAATGCTTTCACGATTCCAGCCAGTCAGATGATGTTTGGAAGGACATTAGATTTTCTCCAAGTTTCCATGGGGGTTTAAGTCTCAAGCTATATCGGTTGAGATGTCAGAAGGAACTTTTGATCCACTTGGGTTTATGATGTATTAAAAGTACTTCTAGGCCACGTGGATGATGCTTTCACTATTCCAGCCAGTCAGATGATGTTTGAAAGGACATTAGATGTTCGCCAAGTTTCCATGGGGGTTTAAGTGTTAAGCTACATCGGTTGAGAAGTTGGAAGCCGCTTTTGATCCTTTTGGGTTTATCATGCATTAAAAGTACTTCTCGGCCACGTGGATGATGCATTCACGATTCCAGCCAATCAGATGATGTTTGAAAGGACATTAGTTGTTCTCCAAGTTTCAATGGGGGTTTAAGTGTCAAGTTATATCGGTTGAGATGTTGGAAGCCACTTTTGATCATATTGGGTTTATCATGCTTTAATAGTACATCTAGGCCACGTGGATGATGCTTTCACGATTCCAGCCGGTCAGATGATGTTTGATAGGACATTAGATGTTCGCCAAGTTTCCATGGGGGTTTAAGTGTTAAGCTACATCGGTTGAGAAGTTAGAAGCCACATTTGATCCTTCAGGGTTTATCATACATTAAAAGTACTTCTCGGCCTCGTGGATGATGCATTCACGATTCCAGCCAATCAGATGATGTTTGAAAGGACATTAGATGTTCTCCAAGTTTCCATGGGGGTTTAATTGTCAAGCTATATCGGTTGAGATGTCAGAAGGAACTTTTGGTCCACTTGGGTTTATGATGTATTAAAAGTACTTCTAGGCCACGTGGATGAAGCTTTCACGATTCCAGCCACTCAAATGATGTTTGAAAGGGCATTAGATGTTCTCCAAATTTCCATCGGAGATTAAGTTTCAAGCTATATCAGTTGAGAAGTTGGAAGCCACTTTTGATCCTTTTGGGTTTATTATGCATTAAAACTACTTCTAGGCCACGTGGATGATGCTTTCACGATTCCAGCCAGTCAGATGATGTTTGAAAGGACATTAGATGTTCGCCAAGTTTCCATGGGGGTTTAAGTGTTAAGCTACATCGGTTGAGAAGTTGGAAGCCACTTTTCATCCTTTAGGGTTTATCATACATTAAAAGTACTTCTCGGCCACGTCGATGATGCATTCACGATTCCAGCCAATCAGATGATGTTTGAAAGGACATTAGATGTTCTCCAAGTTTCCATGGGGGTTTAAGTCTCAAGCTATATCGGTTGAGATGTCAGAAGCAACTTTTGATCCACTTAGGTTTATGACGGATTAAAAGTACTTCTAGGCGACGTGGATGAAGCTTTCACGATTCCAGCCACTCAAATGATGTTTGAAAGGGCATTAGCTGTTCTCCAAGTTTCCATCGGTGATTAAGTTTCAAGCTATATCAGTTGAGAAGTTGGAAGCCACTTTTGATCCTTTTGGGTTTATTATGCATTAAAAGTACTTCTAGGCCACGTGGATGATGCTTTCACGATTCCAGCCAGTCAGATGAAGTTTAAAAGGACATTAGATGTTCGCCAAGTTTCCATGGGGGTTTAAGTGTTAAGCTACATCGGTTGAGAAGTTGGAAGCCGCTTTTGATCCTTTTGGGTTTATCATGCATTAAAAGTACTTCTAGGCCACGTGGATAATGCTTTCACGATTCCAGCCAGTCAGATGATGTTTGGATGGACATTAGATTTTCTCCAAGTTTCCATGGGGGTTTAAGTCTCAAGCTATATCGGTTGAGATGTCAGAAAGAACTTTTGATCCACTTGGGTTTATGATGTATTAAAAGTACTTCTAGGCCACGTGGATGAAGCTTTCACGATTCCAGCCACTCAAATGATGTTTGAAAGGGCATTAGATGTTCTCCAAGTTTCCATCGGTGATTAAGTTTCAAGCTATATCAGTTGAGAAGTTGGAAGCCACTTTTGATCTTTTTGGGTTTATTATGCGTTACAGGTACTTCTAGGCCATGTGGATGATGCTTTCACGATTCCAGCCAGTCAGATGATGTTTGAAAGGACATTAGATGTTTGCCAAGTTTCCATGGGGGTTTAAGTGTTAAGCTACATCGGTTGAGAAGTTGGAAGCCGCTTTTGATCATTTTGGGTTTATGATGCATTAAAAGTACTTCTAGGTCAGGTGGATGATGCTTTCACGATTCCAGCCAATCAGATGATGTTTGAAAGGACATTAGATGTTCTCCAAGTTTCCATGCGGGTTTATGTGTCAAGCTATATCGGTTGAGAAGTTGGAAGCCACTTTTGATCCTTTAAGTTTTATCATACATTAAAAGTACTTCTCGGCCACGTGGATGATGCATTCACGATTCCAGCCAATCAGATGATGTTTGAAAGGACATTAGATGTTCTCCAAGTTTCCATG
Source organism: Styphnolobium japonicum (assembly GCA_023212625.1). Classification (NCBI taxonomy): domain Eukaryota; kingdom Viridiplantae; phylum Streptophyta; class Magnoliopsida; order Fabales; family Fabaceae; genus Styphnolobium; species Styphnolobium japonicum. The sequence goes on from JALBWW010000010.1 coordinate 4,824,358, forward strand.
GGGGTTTAAGTGTCAAGCTATATCGGTTGAGATGTTGGAAGCCACTTTTGATCATTTTGGGTTTACCATGTATTAAAATGACTTCTAGGCAACGTGGATGATGCTCTCACGATTCAAGCCAGTCAGATGATGTTTGAAAGGACACTAAATGTTCTTCAAATTTCCATGGGGGTTGAAGTGTCAAGCTATCTCATTTCAGAAGTTGGAAGGCACTTTTGATCCTGTTGGGTTTACCATGGATAAAAACGATTACTAGGCCACGTCGATGATGCTTTCACGGTTCCAACCAGTCAAATGATGTTTGAAAGGACATTAGATGTTCTCCAAGTTTCCATCGGTGATTAAGTTTCAAGCTATATCAGTTGAGAAGTTGGAAGCCACTTTTGATCCTTTTGGGTTTATTATGCATTAAAAGTACTTCTAGGCCACGTGGATAATGCTTTCACGATTCCAGCCAGTCAGATGATGTTTGGATGGACATTAGATGTTCTCCAAGTTTCCATGGGGGTTTAAGTGTCAAGCTATAGCGGTTGAGATGTTGGAAGCCACTTTTGATCATTTTGGGTTTACCATGTATTAAAATAACTTCTAGGCAACGTGGATGATGCTCTCACGATTCAAGCCAGTCAGATGAGGTTTGAAAGGACACTAAATGTTCTTCAAATTTCCATGGGGGTTGAAGTGTCAAGCTATCTCATTTCAGAAGTTGGAAGGCACTTTTGATCCTGTTGGGTTTTCCATGGATAAAAACGATTACTAGGCCACATCGATGATGCTTTCACGGTTCCAACCAGTCAAATGATGTTTGAAAGGACATTACATGTTCTCCAAGTTTCCATCGGTGATTAAGTTTCAAGCTATATCAGTTGAGAAGTTGGAAGCCACTTTTGATTCTTTTGGGTTTATCATGAATTAAAAGTACTTCTAGGCCACGTGGATAATGTTTTCACGATTCCAGCCAGTCAGATGATGTTTTGATGGACATTAGATGTTCTCAAAGTTTCCATGGGGGTTTAAGTCTCAAGCTATATCGGTTGAGATGTCAGAAGCAACTTTTGATCCACTTGGGTTTATGATGTATTAAAAGTACTTCTAGGCCACGTGGATGAAGCTTTCACGATTCCAGCCACTCAAATGATGTTTGAAAGGGCATTAGATGTTCTCCAAGTTTCCATCGGTGATTAAGTTTCAAGCTATATCAGTTGAGAAGTTGGAAGCCACTTTTGATCCTTTTGGGTTTATCATGCTTTAATAGTACATCTAGGCCACGTGGATGATGCTTTCACGATTCCAGCCAATCAGATGATGTTTGAAAGGACATTAGATGTTCGCCAAGTTTCCGCGGGGGTTTAAGTGTTAAGCAACATCGGTTGAGAAGTTGGAAGCCGCTTTAGATCCTTTTGGGTTTATCATGCATTAAAAGTACTTCTAGGTCAGGTGGATGATGCTTTCACGATTCCAGCCACTCAGATGATGTTTGAAAGGACATTAGATGTTCTCCAAGTTTCCATGCGGGTTTATGTGTCAAGCTATATCGGTTGAGAAGTTGGAAGCCGCTTTTGATCCTTTTGGGTTTATCATGCATTAAAAGTACTTCTAGGTCAGGTGGATGATGCTTTCACGATTCCAGCCAGTCAGATGATGTTTGAAAGGACATTAGATGTTCTCCAAGTTTCCATGCGGGTTTATGTGTCAAGCTATATCAGTTGAGAAGTTGGAAGCCACTTTTGATCCTTTAAGGTTTATCATACATTAAAAGTTCTTCTCGGCCACGTGGAAGATGCATTCACGATACCAGCCAATCAGATGATGTTTGAAAGGACATTAGATGTTCTCCAAGTTTCCATGGGGGTTTAAGTGTCAAGCTATATCGGTTGAGATGTTGGAAGCCACTTTTGATCATTTTGGGTTTACCATGTATTAAAATGACTTCTAGGCAACGTGGATGATGCTCTCACGATTCAAGCCAGTCAGATGATGTTTGAAAGGACACTAAATGTTCTTCAAATTTCCATGGGGGTTGAAGTGTCAAGCTATCTCATTTCAGAAGTTGGAAGGCACTTTTGATCCTGTTGGGTTTACCATGGATAAAAACGATTACTAGGCCACGTTGATGATGCTTTCACGGTTCCAGCTAGTCAAATGATGTTTGAAAGGACATTAGATGTTCTCCAAGTTTCCATCGGTGATTAAGTTTCAAGCTATATCAGTTGAGAAGTTGGAAGCCACTTTTGATCCTTTTGGGTTTACCATGCATTAAAAGTTCTTCTAGGCCACGTGGATAATTCTTTCACGATTCCAGCCACTCAAATGATGATTGAAAGGGCATTAGATGTTCTCCAAGTTTCCATGGGGGTTTAAGTGTCAATCTATATCGGTTGAGATGTCAGAAGCAACTTTTGATCCTCTTGGGTTTATCATGTATTAAAAGTACATCTAGAACACGTGGATGAAGCTTTCACGATTCCAGCCACTCAAATGATGTTTGAAAGGGCATTAGATGTTCTCCAAGTTTCCATCGGTGATTAAGTTTCAAGCTATATCAGTTGAGAAGTTGGAAGCCACTTTTGATCCTTTTGGGTTTATCATGTATTAAAAGTACTTCTAGGTCAGGTGGATGATGCTTTCACGATTCCAGCCAGTCAGATGATATTTGAAAGGACATTAAATGTTCGCCAAGTTTACATGGGGGTTTAAGTTCTAAGCTACATCGGTTGAGAAGTTGGAAGCCGCTTTTGATCCTTTTGGGATTACCATGCATTAAAAGTTCTTCTAGGCCACGTGGATAATTCTTTCACGATTCCAACCAGTCAGATGATGTTTGGAAGGACATTAAATGTTCGCCAAGTTTCCATGGGGGTTTAAGTTCTAAGCTACATCGGTTGAGAAATTGGAAGCCGCTTTTGATCCTTTTGGGATTACCATGCATTAAAAGTTCTTCTAGGCCACGTGGATAATGCTTTCACGATTCCAACCAGTCAGATGATGTTTGGAAGGACATTAGATGTTCTCCAAGTTTCCATCGGTTATTAATTTTCAAGCTATATCTGTTGAGAAGTTGGAAGCCACTTTTGATCCTTTAGGGTTTATCATACATTAAAAGTACTTCTCGGCCACGTGGATGATGCATTCACGATTCCAGCAAATCAGATGATTTTTGAAAGGACATTAGATGTTCTCATAGTTTCCTTGGGTTTTAAGTGTCATGCTATCTCATTTCAGAAGTTGGAAGCAACTTTTGATCCTTTTGGGTTTATCATGCATTAAAAGTACTTCTAGGCCACGTGGATGAAGCTTTCACGATTCCAGCCACTCAAATGATGTTTGAAATGGCAATAGATGTTCTCCAAGTTTCCATCGGTTATTAATTTTCAAGCTATATCAATTGAGATGTTGGAACCCACTTTTGATCCTTTAGGGTTTATCATACATTAAAAGTACTTCTCGGCCACGTGGATGATGCATACACGATTCCAGCCAATCAGATGATGTTTGAAAGGATATTAGATGTTCTCTTAGTTTCCATGGGGGTTTAAGTGTCAAGCTATATCGGTTGAGAAGTTGGAAGCGAATTTTGATCCTTTTGGGTTTATCATGCATGAAAAGAACTTCTAGGCCTTGTGGTTCATGCTTTCACGATTCCAACCAGTTAGATGATGTTTGGAAGGACATTAGATGTTCTCCTAGTTTCCATGGGGGTTTAAGTCTCAAGCTATATCGGTTGAGATGTCGGAAGCAACTTTTGATCATTTTGGGTTTATTATGCATTAAAAGTACTTCTAGGCCACGTGGATGATGCTTTCACGATTCCAGCCAATCAGATGATGTTTGAAAGGACATTAGATGTTCGCCAAGTTTCCATGGGGGTTTAAGTGTTAAGCTACATCGGTTGAGAAGTTGGAAGCCGCTTTTGATCCTTTTGGGTTTATCATGCATTAAAAGTACTTCTAGGCCACGTGGATAATGCTTTCACGATTCCAGCCAGTCAGATGATGTTTGGATGGACATTAGATGTTCTCCAAGTTTCCATGGGGGTTTAAGTCTCAAGCTATATCGGTTGAGATGTTGGAAGCCACTTTTGATCATTTTTGGTTTACCATGTATTAAAATGACTTCTAGGCAACGTGGATGATGCTCTCACGATTCAAGCCAGTCAGATGATGTTTGAAAGGACACTAAATTTTCATCAAATTTCCATGGGGGTTGAACTGTCAAGCTATCTCATTTCAGAAGTTAGAAGCCACTTTTGATCCTTTTGGGTTTACCATGGAAAAAAACGATTACTAGGCCACGTCGATGATAATTTCACGGTTCCAGCCAGTCAAATGATGTTTGAAAGGACATTAGATGTTCTCCAGGTTTCCAAGCGGGTTTCGGTGTCAAGCTATATCGGTTGAGAAGTTGGAAGCCACTTTTGATCCTTTAAGGTTTATAAAACATTAAAAGTACTTCTCGGCCACGTGGATGATGCATTCACGATTGCAGCCAAGCAGATGATGTTTGGAAGGACATTAGATGTTCTCTTTGTTGCCATGGGGGTTTAAGTGTCAAGCTATATCGGTTGAGATGTCAGAAGCAACTTTTGATCCTCTTGGGTTTATCATGTATTAAAAGTACTTCTAGGTCAGGCGGATGATGCTTTCACGATTCCAGCCAGTCAGATGATCTTTGAAAGGACATTAAATGTTCGCCAAGTTTCCGTGGGGGTTTAAGTGCTAAGCTACATCGGTTGAGAAGTTGGAAGCCGCTTTTGATCCTTTTGGGATTACCATGCATTAAAAGTACTTCTAGGCCACGTGGATAATGCTTTCACGATTCCAACCAGTCAGATGATGTTTGGAAGGACATTAGATGTTCTCCAAGTTTCCATGGGGGTTTAAGTGTCAAGTTATATCGGTTGAGATGTTGGAAGCCACTTTTGATCATTTTGGGTTTACCATGTATTAAAATGACTTCCAGGCCACGTGGATGATGCTCTCACGATTCAAGCCAGTCAGATGATGATTGAAAGGACACTAAATGTTCTTTAAATTTCCATGGGGGTTGAAGTGTCAAGCTATCTCATTTCAGAATTTGGAAGCCACTTTTGATCCTTTTGGGTTTATCATGCATTAAAAGTATTTCTAGGCCACGTCGATGAAGCTTTCACGATTCCGGCCACTCAAATGATGTTTGAAAGGGCATTAGATGTTCTCCAAGTTTCCATCGGTGATTAAGTTTCAAGCTATATTGTAAGACCTAATAGTTACTAAGTTATTTACCAACCATAAGCCTTACGTGGAATATATAAATATAGAAAATTCGGCAGCGTTTCCTTTGTTTCTCAAACATTACCACAAACTATAACATAAGCAGCGGATTTCCAACAATCATTTCAAACCAACCAGAGTACATATATTATATATATACACATACACATATATCATCAAGAGATCTCAGATCTCAACCAAAACATTATCAGAGTATGCAACGTTATACAAGTGTATTCTAAACACTATCCTGACTGAGCACACTAATCATATACAGAACCGAGTACATCAAAAGTAGTATTCAGTTCCCTGTAACATCTACATCAGAATAATACACATCCTGTTATAGTTACATCACGGAGCTTAACTCCACCAAAATACAAATCTCAAAAATGAATCAACAGAATCCTCCGTACTTAACCCGTAGAGGGTCCGGGGTGTTCCTGCGAATCTGAGAAAGAGGTGGTGAGAACAACTTCCCAGTGAATATGAATAACTTGCAGATAAAGTATAAATGTAAGTAGAGAGCAAGTATAACACAATTCACAATATGTCAAGTAACACCAACCAACCAATGCAATGAATGAATGCACATGATGTTCACACCTTTTATTCACACTTTTTCTTTCTCCACTCCTCTTGTTGTGCACTAACCCCTTTCGGTTAGGCCCTCGCAATATGCATATGAATGTATTATGCCAATTCCGTTTCCTTCTAGCTAATAAGCTAGGCACCCCTCTGTTTTGTACACTAACCCTTTCCGGTTAGGTCACCTCGCAATGCAATGCAAATAAGTATGCTATTTCATTTCCATCTAGCTCATCAGCCAGGCACCCCTCTGTTTTGTACACTAACCCCTTCCGGTTAGGCCATCTCGCTATGCAATGCAATGTTCTCATACTCATATCATGCTCATTCATAATAACATCATAATAGCATTACATGTAATCAATTCAAGCATATACAACACATGACCATCATACTCAACTCTATCAAGCATTCTTACTTAGTTACAATAGTGCTAAGTCACTTCTATCAAGCATTCTTACTTAGCTACACATCTCATTCTAATGCTAAGTCATTCTTCATCCTAAACCTAGCATATGGTATCAAGACCCTAGGCATAAGCACCACAATAACACAAACAGAGTCAACCACGGCCAGCCCGTGGTGGTAACCACGGCCACGGTTCAGAAAACAAAACTCAACAAATTGAAAACAGAGACAACCACGGCCTGCCCCTGGTTGGCACCACGCCCGTGGTCTGGACCACGGCCAGCCCCTGGTGGCCACCACACCCGTGGTCAGATTTCAGCACACAACATTTTTCTTTCCAGAGCCAACCACGGCCAGCCCGTGGTGGGGACCACGGCCGTGGTTGGGCACGAGACACCAACATTTCCTATCCAGAGAGGACCACGGCCGGGCCGTGGTGGGGACCACGCCCGTGGTTGGTCTTCTGGGCAGGAATAGTGCCACGCCCAACTTCAAATCAAAACCCTAATTTCTCTATGGGATCATGTCCTCAAATCCATCAAGTATACCAATCATTCCACTCATTTTTCCTAAACCCTAATCCTTGAAAACATGTAATAAAAACACATCCAACCTCAAGTAACCCTAGATTCAAGCTTAATCCTTTATCATACACTTTCACTCTAAGAACATCATACAATAGCACAAGTAAATCCACACTCACCTTGAAGTGCTCCTAGCTTGATTCCAAGATGGGATTGGTAGTCAAGACAACCTTCCCTTCAACTTCCTTCAAAACACTCAAGCAAAACAACCAACTTTTAGACATGGGTGTTCTTGATTCTTAGGGATGAAAATGAGTTTCTCAAGAAACTAATACCATAGGATTGAAGAAGAGATCATAGTGATCAATAACCATCAAATAACCTAAGTCAAAAGGTGTATGAAAATACTTACTTTGGACCCTTGAAACTTGGAGCAAGCTTTGGCTATGGAAACTTAGAAAATTTGGAGAAGATGAGCCTTTGGCTCTCCCTAGGCTGGCCGGTCCTCTTAACCACAAGGGGGTGAAGTTGCTTTGTCAACTTTGCCCCCCACTTATGTGGAAAAATACCAAATTGCCACTGAGGTGTAAAAAGACTAAAATACCCTTGTGATTTCTAAGAATTCCCAATAGGTCCTGAAGAAAATTAAATTTACCAATAGGTCCTAACTTAGCCAGAGTAAATATAAGAGTTTAGATTCCACCTATCTCTTCCTTAGGTTCTACCGAGTTCACCGGTATAGCTAGAATCTCAAATCAATCATTCTAACTCAATCTATCACCTATTCTGTAACAGAACATACAATTCATTCAATGAATTTAGCTAAGTCATAACATATGAAATTTAGGGATGTTACATATATCAGTTGAGAAGTTGGAAGCCACTTTTGATCCTTTTGGGTTTATTATGCATTAAAAGTACTTCTAGGCCACGTGGATGATGCTTTCACGATTCCAGCCAGTCTGATGATTTTTGAAAGGACATTAGATGTTCGCCAAGTTTCCATGGGGGTTTAAGTGTTAAGCTACATCGGTTGAGAAGTTGGAAGCCGCTTTTGATCCTTTTGGGTTTATCATGCAATCAAAGTACTTCTAGGTCAGGTGAATGATGCTTTCACGATTCCAGCCAGTCAGATGATGTTTGAAAGGACATTAGATGTTCTCCAAGTTTCCATGCGGGTTTATGTGTCAAGCTATATCGGTTGAGAAGTTGGAAACCACTTTTGATCTTTTAGGGTTTATCATACATTAAAAGTACTTCTCGGCCACGTGGATGATGCATTCACGATTCCAGCCAATCAGATGATGTTTGAAAGGACATTAGATGTTCTCTTAGTTTCCATGGGGGTTTAAGTGTCAAGCTATCTCATTTCAGAAGTTGGAAGCCACTTTTGATCCTTTTGGGTTTATCATGCATTAAAAGTACTTCTAGGCCACGTGGATGAAGCTTTCACGATTCCAGCCACTCAAAAGATGTTTGAAAGGGCAATAGATGTTCTCCAAGTTTCAATCGGTTATTAATTTTCAAGCTATATCAGTTGAGAAGTTGGAAGCCACTTTTGATCCTTTAGGGTTTATCATACATTAAAAGTACTTCTCGGCCACGTGGATGATGCATTCACGATTCCAGCCAATCAGATGATGTTTGAAAGGGCATTAGATGTTCTCTTAGTTTCCATGGGGGTTTAACTGTCAAGCTATGTCGGTTGAGAAGTTGGAAGCCGCTTTTGATCCTTTTGGGTTTATCATGCATTAAAAGTACTTCTAGGTCAGGTGGATGATGCTTTCATGATTCCAGCCAATTAGATGATGTTTGAAAGTGTAACACCCCGAAATTTCTATTTTTAATTGAAATATTGATTTTCTCAATTTTTGTGATTTATGATGATTTTTGGGAAATTTTCTGAACTTCATTAAAAATTAGTATATTTTCTTGAACGCTATGTGTCGATTCGGGCCAATTTCAGAAAATAAAAATAAAAGTTTATATTTTCGGCCTGTAAATACCTTAACTATTTATTAGGGCCGGGGAAAGTCACGAAACTTGATTCTAAGACCAGATTCTTAAGTTTTCTATTTTTGGGAATTTTTAGTTTTTATCGACCTTATGTGTTAAACTGGGGTATTTCGAATAATAAAATAATAATTTTAAAATTTTGACCCATAAATGCTTTGACCATTTATTAGGAGTAGGAGAGTTTACGAAACTCAAATCCGGGAACAGATTTAGAAATTTTCCATTTTAAGGGATTTTATTATGAAACAAAATTTAGGCATATTTTATTTTTCATTTGACGATACATACTAGTATTTATACGTAGAATACGTATTCTTCTCCAAGCTTCTCCAAACTTCTACAAGCTTCAAGGTGGGTGGACAAACAAGTGGGAGGGATGAAAATGCCATTATCTATAAACTTTTTAATTACCAAATTGTCCTAAATTTTGCCTATAAATAAGCATGCAAGCATCACTTGAAAACCTCACCATTTCCTCTCCATTCTCTCTCAAAATCCCACGGCCAAGCCCTTGAGTTTTCTTTTCAAAGTTTGTGATCCAAGTTCCATCCATAGTTTTAGAATCCAAACATCATTTTAGGAAGATCTTGTGTAGAAAGTTTCTTGAGAAGAAATTGTCCTCAAACCATTTTCTTGAGAAATCCCAAAGTTGAAGAATCAAAAGGATATTTGTTGGTGCAAGAACAAAGAACTTTCACAAAGTTCTCTTGAGGAATTTTAAACCAAGGTAAGGGAGAGTTTTCTTTATCAACCAATCTTGTGGTAGGAAAATATGATTATGGTTCATGTTCTTAAAATTTCGTGGTGAGTAGTTATAATTGATATTTAAATTGTTTATGCTTTATGTTTCTTGATTTATGATTTGTGTTTTGTGTTTATATGCTTTATTTAGTGTTTATGTGCTTTATTTAGCCTATGTGTTTTTATGGCTTTGAAATATTGCATATATGGTAATATTAGATGCATAATATTTCTTGGACATACATATGGTTGGTTGGTGTTATGGAAATCATGGTGGAAAAATGATGGATTTTGGTCCAAAGACCTTTGAACATTTTAAACACTCCATAGTTCCAAAGGAGTTCATTTTATTAATTGTTTAACTTAATTAATTAGGGGATGTTTAATTAAGTTAATGATTTCTGTAAATAAATAGAAAAGAGCGAAATTATTAAACAAAGCCGAAATAATGCTTTAATTTATACTTATGCTGTTTTAATTGATCTTTATCAATAATAATGATAATATATTGGGAAATAATTAAATAAGCTCAAAATAGCTTCGTTTTTACGAAAAACACTTTCACGCGATTTGGAGTTTACAGAAAACCCTTTCGTAGTTGAAAAGTGATTTTTAAAAGCTCTACGCGATTAAAATGGACAGAAAACACTTTACCCGATTTGGTGTTTACAGAAAACCCTTTCGCGGTTAAAAAGTGATTTATTTATGCCTTATGTATTAAAATGGACAGAAAACACTTTTACCCGATTTGGTGTTTACAGAAAACCCTTTCGCGGTTAAAAAGTGATTTATTTATGCCTTATGTATTAAAATGGACAGAAAACACTTTACCCGATTTGGTGTTTACAGTAAACCCTTTCGCGGTTAAAAAGTGATTTATTTATGCCTTATGTATTAAAATGTACAGAAAACACTTTACCCGATTTGGTGTTTACAGAAAACCCTTTCGCGGTTAAAAAGTGATTTATTTATGCCTTATGAATTAAAAACTACATAATATGTTTTACGCAATTTGGAATTTACAGAAAACCTTTTTACTGTTAAAAAGTAAATCTTTAAGCCTAGACCGATTAAAATATGATATTTATGTCTTACGCGATTAGGAAATTACAGAAAAAGCTTTATGCAATTAAAAAAATAATTATTTTGTCTTACGCGATTGAAAAATATTAAACTTGAAGTTACCCGACTTGAAAAACAGAAAAATAGTTTTACGCGAGTGAAAAACGTAACAGAAATGTTACATGACAGAAAAACTATAACATGAGGGTTATATGTTTGAAAACCGTAACTATAGTGTTACGTGATTTTGAAATTCCTAGGGATTGTTTTATTCCGTTTATAAATAAATTGCATTTTTGTGTGTTGCATTAAGAAAAGTCTCAGAAGATTTGTGGTCAAGGCTTTAATGCCGAGGAGATTGAGTGACACCTTAGTAAGGGTGCGAATTGTGTAGTGAAGATCTATGAATGATCTTGGGGACGTCTGGGTGCGGAAACTCCACAGGGGGCCGCTTGGAAGCACCGTGTCGTGCGTGGTAATATGATTGCAACACACCGAACGATCCCGACCAGACACTATCCTATTCCCAATTGGTGGAGAGTGTTCTCGTGAGCTAGGTTGCGCAGATGAGATTTGATAGCACTTTTTGGGGCTAATGAGATATGGAACATGTACTTCCAATCACTCTCTCCGACTTGTGTTTTAGCTCCATGGAGTAGGGGTCAATCATTGAGTTTGTGCATAGTCATTGTTACACTCGTTGCTTTATCTTGGTCTATGTCAAACTTGATGTGATAATAGGTATAATCGTTAAATAGTTATTATGTTGTGTAGATTGATTGTACTATCTTTTCTATACTCGCTTGATTGGTTTATGATGATATTAGAATCTCACCCGTTCTATTATATTATTATATTTGTGATCCTGGTTATGAAGACCAAGATGGGCGACAGCGTGAATTCTTGGGATTCATCCAAGTCCAATTCCATGGAGGTCCACAAAGGCGTGGCGCGTACACTTAGAAACTAATGCGTAGAGTATGTAGGAGACATATCTCTCACACTGTAGGGACCCGTCATGGGAATCCTATTAGTTCATTTACTATTACTTGCTTTGTAGAAATGTCGATGCCAATAAGGGATCTCGTGGGGTTTTGGCACCGAGTATACTCCTCAGGAAGACTCTGAAGTTTCTTCCGCTAGAACTCCTAGGCGTAGAACTGCTAGAAATTTCTGTAAGGAGGCCTACTAACTTTGGATGGCTTGCACCGAAAGGCCCATATCGGAGGAGGATCCAGAAGAAGATCCCGAAGAGGATCCGGAGGAAGATCCTGAGGAGGATCCGGAGGAGGACCCTTCTCCGTAGGTAGACTTTGATGGCCAGATAATATTAATATATTAGTATTGTATGTTTATTTATTTTCTTGTCAGTACTTATGATTTGTATTATGTATTACCGATAAACTTAAACAGTAAGTAATATAAAGTATGTGTATTATTCATATCTCAATATGTAAATTATTACTACTCTGTTTGATTAATGTCTTATCCGCGAAAAGAAATTTTAGAACTCATATTTTATATACAGATATCACAAAATTATTATTAAACTTAAATTAATATTTAGTTAAATGTGATATCCTACCGAGGGTGTTACAGAAAGGACATTAGATGTTCGCCAAGATTCCATGGGGGTTTAAGTGTCATGCTATCTCATTTCAGAAGTTGGAAGCCACTTTTGATCCTTCTGGGTTTATCATGCATTAAAAATACTTCTAGGCCACGTGGATGAAGCTTTCACGATTCCAGCCAATTAGATGATGTTTGAAAGGACATTAGATGTTCTCCAAGTTTCCATAGGGGTTTAAGTCTCAAGGTATATCGGTTGAGAAGTTGGAAGCGAATTTTGATCCTTTTGGGTTTATCATGCATTAAAAGTACTTCTAGGCCTTGTGGTTCATGCTTTCACGATTCCAGCCAGTTAGATGATGTTTGGAAGGACATTAGATGTTCTCCCAGTTTCCATGGGGGTTTAAGTCTCAAGCTATATCGGTTGAGATGTCGGAAGCAACTTTTGATCCACTTGGGTTTATGATGTATTAAAAGTACTTCTAGGCCACGTGGATGAAGCTTTCACGATTCCAGCCACTCAAATGATGTTTGAAAGGGCATTAGATGTTCTCCAAGTTTCCATCGGTGATTAAGTTTCAAGCTATATCAGTTGAGAAGTTGGAAGCCACTTTTGATCCTTTTGGGTTTATCATGCTTTAATAGTACATCTAGGCCACGTGGATGATGCTTTCACGATTCCTGCCAGTCATATGATGTTTGAAAGGACATTAGATGTTCGCCAAGTTTCCATGGGGGTTTAAGTGTTAAGCTACATCGGTTGAGAAGTTGGAAGCCGCTTTTGATCCTTTTGGGTTTATCATGCATTAAAAGTACTTCTAGGCCACGTGGATAATGCTTTCACGATTCCAGCTAGTCAGATGATGTTTGGACGGGCATTAGATGTTCTCCAAGTTTCCATGGGGGTTGAACTGTCAAGCTATCTCATTTCAGAAGTTGGAAGCCACATTTGATCCATTTGGGTTTACCATGTAAAAAAACGATTACTAGGCCACGTCGATGATGCTTTCACGGTTCCAGCCAGTCATATGATGTTTGAAAGGACATTAGATGTTCTCCAGGTTTCCAAGCGGGTTTCAGTGTCAAGCTATATCGGTTGAGAAGTTGGAACCCACTTTTGATCCTTTAGGGTTTATAAAACATTAAAAGTACTTCTCGGCCACGTGGATCATGCATTCACGATTGCAGCCTAGCAGATGATGTTTGAAAGGACATTAGATGTTCTCTTAGTTTCCATGGGGGCTTAAGTGTCGAGCTATATCGGTTGAGAAGTTGGAAGCGACTTTTGATCCTTTTGGGTTTAACTTGCATTAAAAGTACTTCTAGGACACGTCACGATTCCAGCCAGTTAGATGATGTTTGTAAGGACATTAGATGTTCTCCAAGTTTCCATGGGGGTTTAAGTGTCAAGCTATATCGGTTGAGATGTCAGAAGCAACTTTTGATCCTCTTGGGTTTATCATGTATTAAAAGTACTTCTAGGTCAGGTGGATGATGCTTTCACGATTCCAGCCAGTCAGACGATATTTGAAACGACATTAAATGTTCGCCAAGTTTCCATGGGGGTTTAAGTTCTAAGCTACATCGGTTGAGAAGTTGGAAGCCGCTTTTGATCCTTTTGGGATTACCATGCATTAAAAGTACTTCTAGGCCACGTGGATAATGCTTTCACGATTCCAAACAGTCAGATGATGTTTGGAAGGACATTTGATGTTCTCCAAGTTTCCATGGGGGTTTAAGTGTCAAGCTATATCGGTTGAGATGTTGGAAGCCACTTTTGATCATTTTGGGTTTACCATGTATTAAAATGACTTCCAGGCCACGTGGATGATGCTCTCACGATTCAAGCCAGTCAGATGATGTTTGAAAGGACACTAAATGTTCTTCAAATTTCCATGCGGGTTGAAGTGTCAAGCAATCTCATTTCAAAATTTGGATGCCACTTTTGATCCTTTTGGGTTTATCATGCATTAAAAGTACTTCTAGGTCAGGTGGATGATGCTTTCACGATTCCAGCCAATTAGATGATGTTTGAAAGGACATTAGATGTTCTCCAAGTTTCCATGGGGGTTTAAGTGTCATGCTATCTCATTTCAGAAGTTGGAAGCCACTTTTGATAATTCTGGGTTTATCATGCATTAAAAATACTTCTAGGTCACGTGGATGAAGCTTTCACGATTCCAGCCAATTAGATGATGTTTGAAAGGACATTAGATGTTCTCCAAGTTTCCATAGGGGTTTACGTCTCAAGGTATATCGGTTGAGAAGTTGGAAGCGAATTTTGATCCTTTTGGGTTTATCATGCATTAAAAGTACTTCTAGGCCTTGTGGTTCATGCTTTCACGATTCCAGCCAGTTAGATGATGTTTGGAAGGACATTTGATGTTCTCCCAGTTTCAATGGGGGTTTAAGTCTCAAGCTATATCGGTTGAGATGTCGAAAGCAACTTTTGATCCACTTGGGTTTGTGATATATTAAAAGTACTTCTAGGCCACGTGGATGAAGCTTTCACGATTCCAGCCACTCAAATGATGTTTGAAAGGGCATTAAATGTTCTCCAAGTTTCCATCGGTGATTAAGTTTCAAGCTATATCAGTTGAGAAGTTGGAAGCCACTTTTGATCCTTTTGGGTTTATCATGCTTTAATAGTACATCTAGGCCACGTGGATGATGCTCTCACGATTCCAGCCAGTCAGATGATGTTTGAAAGGACATTAGATGTTCGCCAAGTTTCCATGGGAGTTTAAGTGTTAAGCTACATCGGTTGAGAAGTTGGAAGCCGCTTTTGATCCTTTTGGGTTTATCATGCATTAAAAGTACTTCTAGGTCAGGTGGATGATGCTTTCACGATTCCAGCCAGTCAGATGATGTTTGAAAGGACATTAGATGTTCTCCAAGTTTCCATGCGGGTATATGTGTCAAGCTATATCGGTTGAGAAGTTGGAAGCCACTTTTGATCCTTTAGGGTTATCATACATTAAATGTACTTCTCGGCCACGTGGATGATGCATTCACGATTCCAGCCAATCAGATGATGTTTTAAAGGACGTTAGATGTTCTCTTAGTTTCCTTGGGGGTTTAAGTGTCAAGCTATGTCGGTTGAGAAGTTGGAAGCCGCTTTTGATCCTTTTGGGTTTATCATGCATTAAAAGTACTTCTAGGTCAGGTGGATGATGCTTTCACGATTCCAGCCAATTAGATGATGTTTGAAAGGACATTAGATGTTCTCCAAGTTTCCATGGGGGTTTAAGTGTCATGCTATCTCATTTCAGAAGTTGGAAGCCACTTTTGATCATTCAGGGTTTATCATGCATTAAAAATACTTCTAGGTCACGTGGATGAAGCTTTCACGATTCCAGCCAACTAGATGATGTTTGAACGGACATTAGATGTTCTCCAAGTTTCCATAGGGGTTTAAGTCTCAAGGTATATCGGTTGAGAAGTTGGAAGCGAATTTTGATCCTTTTGGGTTTATCATGCATTAAAAGTACTTCTAGGCCTTGTGGTTCATGCTTTCACGATTCCAGCCAGTTAGATGATGTTCGGAAGGACATTAGATGTTCTCCCAGTTTCCATGGGGGTTTAAGTGTTAAGCTACATCGGTTGAGAAGTTGGAAGCCGCTTTTGATCCTTTTGGGTTTATCATGCATTAAAAGTACTTCTAGGTCAGGTGGATGATGCTTTCACGATTCCAGCCAGTCAGATGATGTTTGAAAGGACATTAGATGTTCTCCAAGTTTCCATGCGGGTATATGTGTCAAGCTATATCGGTTGAGAAGTTGGAAGCCACTTTTGATCCTTTAGGGTTTATCATACATTAAAAGTACTTCTCGGCCACGTGGATGATGCATTCACGATTCCAGCCAATCAGATGATGTTTGAAAGGACATTAGATGTTCTCTTAGTTTCCATGGGGGTTTAAGTGTCAAGCTATGTCGGTTGAGAAGTTGGAAGCCGCTTTTGATCCTTTTGGGTTTATCATGCATTAAAAGTACTTCTAGGTCAGGTGGATGATGCTTTCACGATTCCAGCCAATTAGATGATGTTTGAAAGGACATTAGATGTTCTCCAAGTTTCCATGGGGGTTTAAGTGTCATGCTATCTCATTTCAGAAGTTGGAAGCCACTTTTGATCATTCTGGGTTTATCATGCATTAAAAATACTTCTAGGCCACGTGGATGAAGCTTTCACGATTCCAGCCAACTAGATGATGTTTGAACGGACATTAGATGTTCTCCAAGTTTCCATAGGGGTTTAAGTCTCAAGGTATATCGGTTGAGAAGTTGGAAGCGAATTTTGATCCTTTTGGGTTTATCATGCATTAAAAGTACTTCTAGGCCTTGTGGTTCATGCTTTCACGATTCCAGCCAGTTAGATGATGTTCGGAAGGACATTAGATGTTCTCCCAGTTTCCATGGGGGTTTAAGTCTCAAGCTATATCGGTTGAGATGTCGGAAGCAACTTTTGATCCACTTGGGTTTATGATGTATTAAAAGTACTTCTAGGCCACGTGGATGAAGCTTTCACGATTCCAGCCACTCAAATGATGTTTGAAAGGGCATTAAATGTTCTCCAAGTTTCCATCGGTGATTAAGTTTCAAGCTATATCAGTTGAGAAGTTGGAAGCCACTTTTGATCCTTTTGGGTTTATCATGCTTTAATAGTACATCTAGGCCACGTGGATGATGCTCTCACGATTCCAGCCAGTCAGATGATGTTTGAAAGGACATTAGATGGTCGCCAAGTTTCCATGGGGGTTTAAGTGTTAAGCTACATCGGTTGAGAAGTTGGAAGCCGCTTTTGATCCTTTTGGGTTTATCATGCATTAAAAGTACTTCTAGGTCAGGTGGATGATTCTTTCACGATTCCAGCCAGTCAGATGTTGTTTGAAAGGACATTAGATGTTCTCCAAGTTTCCATGCGGGTTTATGTGTCAAGCTATATCGGTTGAGAAGTTGGAAGCCACTTTTGATCCTTCAGTGTTTATCATACATTAAATGTACTTCTCGGCCACGTGGATGATGCATTCACGATTCCAGCCAATCAGATGATGTTTGAAAGGACATTAGATGTTCTCTTAGTTTCCATGGGGGTTTAAGTGTCAAGCTATGTCGGTTGAGAAGTTGGAAGCCGCTTTTGATCCTTTTGGGTTTATCATGCATTAAAAGTACTTCTAGGTCACGTGGATGAAGCTTTCACGATTCCAGCCAACTAGATGATGTTTGAACGGACATTAGATGTTCTCCAAGTTTCCATAGGGGTTTAAGTCTCAAGGTATATCGGTTGAGAAGTTGGAAGCGAATTTTGATCCTTTTGGGTTTATCATGCATTAAAAGTACTTCTAGGCCTTGTGGTTCATGCTTTCACGATTCCAGCCAGTTAGATGATGTTCGGAAGGACATTAGATGTTCTCCCAGTTTCCATGGGGGTTTAAGTCTCAAGCTATATCGGTTGAGATGTCGGAAGCAACTTTTGATCCACTTGGGTTTATGATGTATTAAAAGTACTTCTAGGCCACGTGGATGAAGCTTTCACGATTCCAGCCACTCAAATGATGTTTGAAAGGGAATTAAATGTTCTCCAAGTTTCCATCGGTGATTAAGTTTCAAGCTATATCAGTTGAGAAGTTGGAAGCCACTTTTGATCCTTTTGGGTTTATCATGCTTTAATAGTACATCTAGGCCACGTGGATGATGCTCTCACGATTCCAGCCAGTCAGATGATGTTTGAAAGGACATTAGATGGTCGCCAAGTTTCCATGGGGGTTTAAGTGTTAAGCTACATCGGTTGAGAAGTTGGAAGCCGCTTTTGATCCTTTTGGGTTTATCATGCATTAAAAGTACTTCTAGGTCAGGTGGATGATGCTTTCACGATTCCAGCCAGTCAGATGTTGTTTGAAAGGACATTAGATGTTCTCCAAGTTTCCATGCGGGTTTATGTGTCAAGCTATATCGGTTGAGAAGTTGGAAGCCACTTTTGATCCTTTAGGGTTTATCATTCATTAAATGTACTTCTCGGCCACGTGGATGATGCATTCACGATTCCAGCCAATCAGATGATGTTTGAAAGGACATTAGATGTTCTCTTAGTTTCCATGAGGGTTTAAGTGTTAAGCTACATCGGTTGAGAAGTTGGAAGCCGCTTTGGATCCTTTTGGGTTTATCATGCATTAAAAGTACTTCTAGGTCAGGTGGATGATGCTTCCACGATTCCAGCCAGTCAGATGATGTTTGAAAGGACATTAGATGTTCGCCTAGTTTCCATGGGGGTTTAAGTGTTAAGCTACATCGGTTGAGAAGTTGGAAGCCGCTTTTGATCATTTTGGGTTTATTATGCATTAAAAGTACTTCTAAGTCAGGTGGATGATGCTTTCACGTTTCCAGCCAGTCAGATGATGTTTGAAAGGACATTAGATGTTCTCCAAGTTTCCATGCGGGTTTATGTGTCAAGCTATATCGGTTGAAAAGTTGGAAGCCACTTTTGATCCTTTAGGGTTTATCATACATTAAATGTACTTCTCGGCCACATGGATGATGCATTCACGATTCCAGCCAATCAGATGATGTTTGAATGGACATTAGATGTTCTCTTAGTTTCCATGGGGGTTTAAGTGTCAAGCTATGTCGGTTGAGAAGTTGGAAGCCGCTTTTGATCCTTTTGGGTTTATCATGCATTAAAAGTACTTCTAGGTCAGGTGGATGATGATTTCACGATTCCAGCCAATTAGATGATGTTTGAAAGGACATTAGATGTTCTCCAAGTTTCCATGGGGGTTTAAGTGTCATGCTATCTCATTTCAGAAGTTGGAAGCCACTTTTGATCATTCTGGGTTTATCATGCATTAAAAATACTTCTAGGCCACGTGGATGAAGCTTTCACGATTCCAGCCAATTAGATGATGTTTGAAAGGACATTAGATGTTCTCCAAGTTTCCATAGGGGTTTAAGTCTCAAGGTATATCGGTTGAGAAGTTGGAAGCGAATTTTGATCCTTTTGGGTTTATCATGCATTAAAAGTACTTCTAGGCCTTGTGGTTCATGCTTTTACGATTCCAGCCTGTTAGATGATGTTTGGAAGGACATTTGATGTTCTCCCAGTTTCAATAGGGGTTTAAGTCTCAAGGTATATCGGTTGAGAAGTTGGAAGCGAATTTTGATCCTTTTGGGTTTATCATGCATTAAAAGTACTTCTAGGCCTTGTGGTTCATGCTTTCACGATTCCAGCCAATTAGATGATGTTTGAAAGGACATTAGATGTTCTCCACGTTTCCATGGGGGTTTAAGTGTCATGCTATCTCATTTCAGAAGTTGGAAGCTACTTTTGATCATTCAGAGTTTATCATGCATTAAAATGACTTCTAGGCAACGTGGATGATGCTCTCACGATTCAAGCCAGTCAGATGATGTTTGAAAGGACACTAAATGTTCTTCAAATTTCCATGGGGGTTGAAGTGTCAAGCTATCTCATTTCAGAAGTTGGAAGTCACTTTTGATCCTTTTGGGTTTATCATGCATTAAAATTACTTCTAGGCCACGTCGATAAAGCTTTCACGATTCCAGCCACACAAATGATGTTTGAATGGGCATTAGATGTTCTCCAAGTTTCGAACAGTGATTAAGATTCAAGCTATATCAGTTGGGAAGTTGGATGCCACTTTTGATCCTTTTGGGTTTATCATGCATTAAAAGTACTTCTAGGCCACGTGGATGATGCTTTCACGATTCCAGCCAGTCAGATGATGTTTGAAAGGACATTAGATGTTCGCCAAGTTTCCATGGGGGTTTAAGTGTCATGCTATCTCATTTCAGAAGTTGGAAACCACTTTTAATCATTTTGGGTTTATCATGCATGAAAAGTACTTCTAGGCCACGTGGATGAAGCTTTCACGATTCCAGCCAGTCAGATGATGTTTGAAAGGACATTAGATGTTCGCCAAGTTTCCATGGGGGTTTAAGTGTCATGCTATCTCATTTCAGAAGTTGGAAACCACTTTTAATCCTTTTGGGTTTATCATGCATGAAAAGTACTTCTAGGCCACGTGGATGAAGCTTTCACGATTCCAGCCAGTCAGATGATGTTTGAAAGGACATTAGATGTTCGCCAAGTTTCCATGGGGGTTTAAGTGTTAAGCTACATCGGTTGAGAAGTTGGATGCCCCTTTTGATACTTTTGGGTTTATCATGCATTAAAAGTACTTCTAGGCCACGTGGATAATGCTTTCACGATTCCAGCCAGTCAGATGATGTTTGAAAGGACATTAGATGTTCGCCAAGTTTCCAAGGCGGTTTAAGTGTTAAGGTACATCGGTTGAGAAGTTGGAAGCCGTATTTGATCATTTTTGGCTTATCATGCATTAAAAGTACTTCTAGGTCAGGTGGATGATGCTTTCACGATTCCAGCCAGTCAGATGATGTTTGTAAGGAAATTAGATGTTCTCCAAGTTTCCATGCGGGTTTATGTGTCAAGCTATATCGGTTGAGAAGTTGGGAGCCACTTTTGATCCTTTAGGGTTTATCATACATTAAAAGTACTTCTCGGCCACGTGCATGATGCATTCACGATTCCAGCCAATCAGATGATGTTTGAAAGGACATTAGATGTTCTCTTAGTTTCCATGGGGGTTTAAGTTTCAAGCTATGTCGGTTGAGAAGTTGGAAGCCACTTTTGATCCTTTTGGGTTTATCATGCATTAAAAGTACTTCTAGGCCACGTGGATGATGCTTTCACGATTCCAGCCAGTCAGATGATGTTTGAAAGGACATTAGATGTTCGCCAAGTTTCCATGGGGGTTTAAGTGTTAAGCTACATCGGTTGAGAAGTTGGATGCCCCTTTTGATACTTTTGGGTTTATCATGCATTAAAAGTACTTCTAGGCCACGTGGATAATGCTTTCACGATTCCAGCCAGTCAGATGATGTTTGAAAGGACATTAGATGTTCGCCAAGTTTCCATGGGGGTTTAAGTGTTAAGGTTCATCGGTTGAGAAGTTGGAAGCCGCTTTTGATCCTTTTATGTTTATCATACATTAAAAGTACTTCTCGGATATGTGGATGATGCATTCACGATTCCAGCCAGTCAAATGATGTTTGAAAGGACATTATATGTTCGCCAAGTTTCCATGGGGGTTTAAGTGTTAAGGATCATCGGTTGAGAAGTTAGAAGCCGCTTTTGATCCTTTTGGGTTTATCATACATTAAAAGTAGTTCTCGGCCACGTGGATGATGCATTCACGATTCTAGCCAATCAGATGATGTTTGAAAGGACATTAGATGTTCTCTTAGTTTCCATGGGGGTTTAAGTTTCAAGCTATGTCGGTTGAGAAGTTGGATGCGACTTTTGATCCTTTTGGGTTTCTCATGCATTAAAAGTACTTCTAAGTCAGGTGGATGATGCTTTCACGATTCCAAACAATGATGATGTTTGAAAGGACATTAGATGTTCTCCAAGTTTATATGGGGGTTTAAGTGTCATGCTATCTCATTTCAGAAGTTGGAAACCACTTTTGATCCTTTTGGGTTTATCATTCATTAAAAGTACTTCTAGGCCACGTGGATGAAGCTTTCACGATTCCAGCCTCTCAAATGATGTTTGAATGGGCATTAGATGTTCTCCATGTTTCCATCAGTGATTAAGTTTCAAGCTATATCAGTTGAGAAGTTGGAAGCCACTTTTGATCCTTTTGGGTTTAACATGCATTAAAAGTACTTCTAGGCCGCGTGGATGATGCTTTCACGATTCCAGCCAGTCAGATGAAGTTTGAAAGGACATTAGATGTTCGCCAAGTTTCCATGGGGGTTTAAGTGTCATGCTATCTCATTTCAGAAGTTGGAAACCACTTTTAATCCTTTTGGGTTTATCATTCATTAAAAGTACTTCTAGGCCACATGGATGAAGTTTCACGATTCCAGCCACTCAAATGATGTTTGAATGGGCATTAGATGTTCTCCAAGTTTCCATCAGTGATTAAGTTTCAAGCTATATCAGTTGAGAAGTTGGAAGCCACTTGTGATCCTTTTGGGTTTATCATGCATTAAAAGTACTTCTAGGCCACGTGGATGATGCTTTCACGATTCCAGCCAGTCATATGATGTTTGAAAGGACATTACATGTTCGCCAAGTTTCCACGGCTGTTTAAGTGTTAAGGTACATCGGTTGAGATGTTGGAAGCCGCATTTGATCCTTTTGGGCTTATCATGCATTAAAAGTACTTCTAGGTCAGGTGGATGATGCTTTCACGATTCCAGCCAGTCAGATGATGTTTGAAAGGACATTAGATTTTCTCCAAGTTTCCATGCGGGTTTATGTGCCAAGCTATATCGGTTGAGAAATTGGGAGCCACTTTTGATCCTTTAGGGTTTATCATACATTAAAAGTACTTCTCGGCCACGTGGATGATGCATTCACGATTCCAGCCAATCAGATGATGTTTGAAAGGACATTAGATGTTCTCTTAGTTTCCATTGGGGTTTAAGTTTCAAGCTATGTCGGTTGAGAAGTTGGAAGCCACTTTTGATCCTTTTGGGTTTATCATGCATTAAAAGTACTTCTAGGCCACGTGGATGATGCTTTCACGATTCCAGCCAGTCAGATGATGTTTGAAAGGACATTAGATGTTCGCCAAGTTTCCAAGGGGGTTTAAGTGTTAAGGATCATCGGTTGAGAAGTTGGAAGCCGCTTTTGATCCTTTTGGGTTTATCATACATTAAAAGTAGTTCTCGGCCACGTGGATGATGCATTCACGATTCTAGCCAATCAGATGATGTTTGAAAGGACATTAGATGTTCTCTTAGTTTCCATGGGGGTTTAAGTTTCAAGCTATGTCGGTTGAGAAGTTGGATGCGACTTTTGATCCTTTTGGGTTTCTCATGCATTAAAAGTACTTCTAAGTCAGGTGGATGATGCTTTCACGATTCCAGCCAGTCAGATGATGTTTGAAAGGACATTAGATGTTCTCCAAGTTTACATGGGGGTTTAAGTGTCATGCTATCTCATTTCAGAAGTTGGAAACCACTTTTGATCCTTTTGGGTTTATCATTCATTAAAAGTACTTGTAGGCCACGTGGATGAAGCTTTCACGATTCCAGCCTCTCAAATGATGTTTGAATGGGCATTAGATGTTCTCCAAGTTTCCATCAGTGATTAAGTTTCAAGCTATATCAGTTGAGAAGTTGGAAGCCACTTTTGATCCTTTTGGGTTTAACATGCATTAAAAGTACTTCTAGGCCGCGTGGATGATGCTTTCACGATTCCAGCCAGTCAGATGAAGTTTGAAAGGACATTAGATGTTCGCCAAGTTTCCATGGGGGTTTAAGTGTCATGCTATCTCATTTCAGAAGTTGGAAACCACTTTTAATCCTTTTGGGTTTATCATTCATTAAAAGTACTTCTAGGCCACGTGGATGAAGTTTCACGATTCCAGCCACTCAAATGATGTTTGAATGGGCATTAGATGTTCTCCAAGTTTCCATCAGTGATTAAGTTTCAAGCTATATCAGTTGAGAAGTTGGAAGCCACTTTTGATCCTTTTGGGTTTATCATGCATTAAAAGTACTTCTAGGCCACGTGGATGATGCTTTCACGATTCCAGCCAGTCAGATGATGTTTGAAAGGACATTACATGTTCGCCAAGTTTCCACGGCTGTTTAAGTGTTAAGGTACATCGGTTGAGATGTTGGAAGCTGCATTTGATCCTTTTGGGCTTATCATGCATTAAAAGTACTTCTAGGTCAGGTGGATGATGCTTTCACGATTCCAGCCACTCAAATGATGTTTGAATGGGCATTAGATGTTCTCCAAGTTTCCATCAGTGATTAAGTTTCAAGCTATATCAGTTGAGAAGTTGGAAGTCACTTTTGATCCTTTTGGGTTTATCATGCATTAAAAGTACTTCTAGGCCACGTGGATGATGCTTTCATGATTCCAGCCAGTCAGATGATGTTTGAAAGGACATTACATGTTCGCCAAGTTTCCATGGCGGTTTAGGTGTTAAGGTACATCGGTTGAGAAGTTGGAAGCCGCATTTGATCCTTTTGGGCTTATCATGCATTAAAAGTACTTCTAGGTCAGGTGGATGATGCTTTCACGATTCCAGCCACTCAGATGATGTTTGAAAGGACATTAGATGTTCTCCAAGTTTCCATGCGGGTTTATGTGTCAAGCTATATCGGTAGAGAAGTTGGGAGCCACTTTTGATCCTTTAGGGTTTATCATACATTAAAAGTACTTTTCGGCCACGTGGATGATGCATTCACGATTCCAGCCAATCAGATGATGTTTGAAAGGACATTAGATGTTCTCTTAGTTTCCATGGGGGTTTAAGTTTCAAGCTATGTCGGTTGAGAAGTTGGAAGCCACTTTTGATCCTTTTTGGTTTATTATGCATTAAAAGTACTTCTAGGCCACGTTGATGATGCGTTCACGATTCCAGCCAGTCAGATGATGTTTGAATGGACATTAGATGTTCTCCAAGTTTCCATGGGGGTTTAAGTGTCATGCTATCTCATTTCAGAAGTTTGAAGCCACTTTTGATCCTTTTGGGTTTATCATGCATTAAAAGTACTTCTAGGCCACGTGGATGATGCTTTCACGATTCCAGCCAGTCAAATGATGTTTGAAAGGACATTAGATGTTCGCCAAGTTTCCATGGGGGTTTAAGTGTCATGCTATCTCATTTCAGAAGATGGAAACCACTTTTAATCCTTTTGGGTTTATCATTCATTAAAAGTACTTCTAGGCCACGTGGATGAAGTTTCACGATTCCAGCCACTCAAATGATGTTTGAATGGGCATTAGATGTTCTCAAAGTTTCCATCAGTGATTAAGTTTCAAGCTATATCAGTTGAGAAGTTGGAAGCCACTTTTGATCCTTTTGGGTTTACCATGCATTAAAAGTACTTCTAGGCCACGTGGATGATGCTTTCACGATTCCAGCCAGTCAGATGATGTTTGAAAGGACATTAGATGTTCGCCAAGTTTCCAAGGCGGTTTAAGTGTTAAGGTACATCGGTTGAGAAGTTGAAAGCCGTATTTGATCCTTTTTGGCTTATCATGCATTAAAAGTTCTTCTAGGTCAGGTGGATGATGCTTTCACGATTCCAGCCAGTCAGATGATGTTTGAAAGGACATTAGATGTTCTCCAAGTTTCCATGCGGGTTTATGTGTCAAGCTATATCGGTAGAGAAGTTGGGAGCCACTTTTGATCCTTTAGGGTTTATCATACATTAAAAGTACTTTTCGGCCACGTGGATGATGCATTCACGATTCCAGCCAATCAGATGATGTTTGAAAGGACATTAGATGTTCTCTTAGTTTCCATGGGGGTTTAAGTTTCAAGCTATGTCGGTTGAGAAGTTGGAAGCCACTTTTGATCCTTTTGGGTTTATTATGCATTAAAAGTACTTCTAGGCCACGTTGATGATGCGTTCACGATTCCAGCCAGTCAGATGATGTTTGAATGGACATTAGATGTTCTCCAAGTTTCCATGGGGGTTTAAGTGTCATGCTATCTCATTTCAGAAGTTGGAAACCACTTTTGATCGTTTTGGGTTTATCATGCATTAAAAGTACTTCTAGGCCACGTGGATGAAGCTTTCACGATTCCAGCCACTCAAATGATGTTTGAAAGGACATTAGATGTTCGCCAAGTTTCCATGGGGGTTTAAGTGTCATGCTATCTCATTTCAGAAGATGGAAACCACTTTTAATCCTTTTGGGTTTATCATTCATTAAAAGTACTTCTAGGCCACGTGGATGAAGTTTCACGATTCCAGCCACTCAAATGATGTTTGAATGGGCATTAGATGTTCTCAAAGTTTCCATCAGTGATTAAGTTTCAAGCTATATCAGTTGAGAAGTTGGAAGCCACTTTTGATCCTTTTGGGTTTATCATGCATTAAAAGTACTTCTAGGCCACGTGGATGATGCTTTCACGATTCCAGCCAGTCAGATGATGTTTGAAAGGACATTAGATGTTCGCCAAGTTTCCAAGGCGGTTTAAGTGTTAAGGTACATCGGTTGAGAAGTTGAAAGCCGTATTTGATCCTTTTTGGCTTATCATGCATTAAAAGTTCTTCTAGGTCAGGTGGATGATGCTTTCACGATTCCAGCCAGTCAGATGATGTTTGAAAGGACATTAGATGTTCTCCAAGTTTCCATGCGGGTTTATGTGTCAAGCTATATCGGTAGAGAAGTTGGGAGCCACTTTTGATCCTTTAGGGTTTATCATACATTAAAAGTACTTTTCGGCCACGTGGATGATGCATTCACGATTCCAGCCAATCAGATGATGTTTGAAAGGACATTAGATGTTCTCTTAGTTTCCATGGGGG
Organism: Styphnolobium japonicum; assembly: GCA_023212625.1. Taxonomy (NCBI): domain Eukaryota; kingdom Viridiplantae; phylum Streptophyta; class Magnoliopsida; order Fabales; family Fabaceae; genus Styphnolobium; species Styphnolobium japonicum. The sequence continues at coordinate 4,850,842 of JALBWW010000010.1, forward strand.
TTTAAGTTTCAAGCTATGTCGGTTGAGAAGTTGGAAGCCACTTTTGATCCTTTTGGGTTTATTATGCATTAAAAGTACTTCTAGGCCACGTTGATGATGCGTTCACGATTCCAGCCAGTCAGATGATGTTTGAATGGACATTAGATGTTCTCCAAGTTTCCATGGGGGTTTAAGTGTCATGCTATCTCATTTCAGAAGTTGGAAACCACTTTTGATCCTTTTGGGTTTATCATGCATTAAAAGTACTTCTAGGCCACGTGGATGAAGCTTTCACGATTCCAGCCACTCAAATGATGTTTGAAAGGACATTAGATGTTCGCCAAGTTTCCATGGGGGTTTAAGTGTCATGCTATCTCATTTCAGAAGATGGAAACCACTTTTAATCCTTTTGGGTTTATCATTCATTAAAAGTACTTCTAGGCCACGTGGATGAAGTTTCACGATTCCAGCCACTCAAATGATGTTTGAATGGGCATTAGATGTTCTCCAAGTTTCCATCAGTGATTAAGTTTCAAGCTATATCAGTTGAGAAGTTGGAAGCCACTTTTGATCCTTTTGGGTTTATCATGCATTAAAAGTACTTCTAGGCCACGTGGATGATGCTTTCACGATTCCAGCCAGTCAGATGATGTTTGAAAGGACATTAGATGTTCGCCAAGTTTCCAAGGCGGTTTAAGTGTTAAGGTACATCGGTTGAGAAGTTGAAAGCCGTATTTGATCCTTTTTGGCTTATCATGCATTAAAAGTTCTTCTAGGTCAGGTGGATGATGCTTTCACGATTCCAGCCAGTCAGATGATGTTTGAAAGGACATTAGATGTTCTCCAAGTTTCCATGCGGGTTTATGTGCCAAGCTATATCGGTTGAGAAGTTGGGAGCCACTTTTGATCCTTTAGGGTTTATCATACATTAAAAGTACTTCTCGGCCACGTGGATGATGCATTCACGATTCCAGCCAATCAGATGATGTTTGAAAGGACATTAGATGTTCTCTTAGTTTCCATTGGGGTTTAAGTTTCAAGCTATGTCGGTTGAGAAGTTGGAAGCCACTTTTGATCCTTTTGGGTTTATCATGCATTAAAAGTACTTCTAGGACAGGTGGATGATGCTTTCACGATTCCAGCCAGTCAGATGATGTTTGAAAGGACATTAGATGTTCGCCAAGTTTCCATGGTGGTTTAAGTGTTAAGCTACATCGGTTGAGAAGTTGGATGCCCCTTTTGATACTTTTGGGTTTATCATGCATTAAAAGTACTTCTAGGCCACGTGGATAATGCTTTCACGATTCCAGCCAGTCAGATGATGTTTGAAAGGACATTAGATGTTCGCCAAGTTTCCATGGGGGTTTAAGTGTTAAGGTTCATCGGTTGAGATGTTGGAAGCTGCATTTGATCCTTTTGGGCTTATCATGCATTAAAAGTACTTCTAGGTCAGGTGGATGATGCTTTCACGATTCCAGCCAGTCAGATGATGTTTGAAAGGACATTACATGTTCGCCAAGTTTCCACGGCTGTTTAAGTGTTAAGGTACATCGGTTGAGATGTTGGAAGCTGCATTTGATCCTTTTGGGCTTATCATGCATTAAAAGTACTTCTAGGTCAGGTGGATGATGCTTTCACGATTCCAGCCACTCAAATGATGTTTGAATGGGCATTAGATGTTCTCCAAGTTTCCATCAGTGATTAAGTTTCAAGCTATATCAGTTGAGAAGTTGGAAGTCACTTTTGATCCTTTTGGGTTTATCATGCATTAAAAGTACTTCTAGGCCACGTGGATGATGCTTTCATGATTCCAGCCAGTCAGATGATGTTTGAAAGGACATTACATGTTCGCCAAGTTTCCATGGCGGTTTAGGTGTTAAGGTACATCGGTTGAGAAGTTGGAAGCCGCATTTGATCCTTTTGGGCTTATCATGCATTAAAAGTACTTCTAGGTCAGGTGGATGATGCTTTCACGATTCCAGCCAGTCAGATGATGTTTGAAAGGACATTAGATGTTCTCCAAGTTTCCATGCGGGTTTATGTGTCAAGCTATATCGGTAGAGAAGTTGGGAGCCACTTTTGATCCTTTAGGGTTTATCATACATTAAAAGTACTTTTCGGCCACGTGGATGATGCATTCACGATTCCAGCCAATCAGATGATGTTTGAAAGGACATTAGATGTTCTCTTAGTTTCCATGGGGGTTTAAGTTTCAAGCTATGTCGGTTGAGAAGTTGGAAGCCACTTTTGATCCTTTTGGTTTATTATGCATTAAAAGTACTTCTAGGCCACGTTGATGATGCGTTCACGATTCCAGCCAGTCAGATGATGTTTGAATGGACATTAGATGTTCTCCAAGTTTCCATGGGGGTTTAAGTGTCATGCTATCTCATTTCAGAAGTTGGAAACCACTTTTGATCGTTTTGGGTTTATCATGCATTAAAAGTACTTCTAGGCCACGTGGATGAAGCTTTCACGATTCCAGCCACTCAAATGATGTTTGAAAGGACATTAGATGTTCGCCAAGTTTCCATGGGGGTTTAAGTGTCATGCTATCTCATTTCGTAAGATGGAAACCACTTTTAATCCTTTTGGGTTTATCATTCATTAAAAGTACTTCTAGGCCACGTGGATGAAGTTTCACGATTCCAAATGCACTCAAATGATGTTTGAATGGGCATTAGATGTTCTCAAAGTTTCCATCGTTGATTAAGTTTCAAGCTATATCAGTTGAGAAGTTGGAAGCCACTTTTGATCCTTTTGGGTTTATCATGCATTAAAAGTACTTCTAGGCCACGTGGATGATGCTTTCACGATTCCAGCCAGTCAGATGATGTTTGAAAGGACATTAGATGTTCGCCAAGTTTCCAAGGCGGTTTAAGTGTTAAGGTACATCGGTTGAGAAGTTGAAAGCCGTATTTGATCCTTTTTGGCTTATCATGCATTAAAAGTTCTTCTAGGTCAGGTGGATGATGCTTTCACGATTCCAGCCAGTCAGATGATGTTTGAAAGGACATTAGATGTTCTCCAAGTTTCCATGCGGGTTTATGTGTCAAGCTATATCGGTAGAGAAGTTGGGAGCCACTTTTGATCCTTTAGGGTTTATCATACATTAAAAGTACTTTTCGGCCACGTGGATGATGCATTCACGATTCCAGCCAATCAGATGATGTTTGAAAGGACATTAGATGTTCTCTTAGTTTCCATGGGGGTTTAAGTTTCAAGCTATGTCGGTTGAGAAGTTGGAAGCCACTTTTGATCCTTTTGGGTTTATTATGCATTAAAAGTACTTCTAGGCCACGTTGATGATGCGTTCACGATTCCAAATACAATGATGATGTTTGAATGGACATTAGATGTTCTCCAAGTTTCCATAGGGGTTTAAGTGTCATGCTATCTCATTTCGAAGTTGGAAACCACTTTTGATCCTTTTGGGTTTATCATGCATTAAAAGTACTTCTAGGCCACGTGGATGAAGCTTTCACGATTCCAAATGCACTCAAATGATGTTTGAAAGGACATTAGATGTTCGCCAAGTTTCCATGGGGGTTTAAGTGTCATGCTATCTCATTTCGTAAGATGGAAACCACTTTTAATCCTTTTGGGTTTATCATTCATTAAAAGTACTTCTAGGCCACGTGGATGAAGTTTCACGATTCCACCACTCAAATGATGTTTGAATGGGCATTAGATGTTCTCCAAGTTTCCATCAGTGATTAAGTTTCAAGCTATATCAGTTGAGAAGTTGGAAGCCACTTTTGATCCTTTTGGGTTTATCATGCATTAAAAGTACTTCTAGGCCACGTGGATGATGCTTTCATGATTCCAGCCAGTCAGATGATGTTTGAAAGGACATTAGATGTTCGCCAAGTTTCCAAGGCGGTTTAAGTGTTAAGGTACATCGGTTGAGAAGTTGAAAGCCGTATTTGATCCTTTTTGGCTTATCATGCATTAAAAGTTCTTCTAGGTCAGGTGGATGATGCTTTCACGATTCCAGCCAGTCAGATGATGTTTGAAAGGACATTAGATGTTCTCCAAGTTTCCATGCGGGTTTATGTGCCAAGCTATATCGGTTGAGAAGTTGGGAGCCACTTTTGATCCTTTAGGGTTTATCATACATTAAAAGTACTTCTCGGCCACGTGGATGATGCATTCACGATTCCAGCCAATCAGATGATGTTTGAAAGGACATTAGATGTTCTCTTAGTTTCCATTGGGGTTTAAGTTTCAAGCTATGTCGGTTGAGAAGTTGGAAGCCACTTTTGATCCTTTTGGGTTTATCATGCATTAAAAGTACTTCTAGGCCACGTGGATGATGCTTTCACGATTCCAGCCAGTCAGATGATGTTTGAAAGGACATTAGATGTTCGCCAAGTTTCCATGGGGGTTTAAGTGTTAAGCTACATCGGTTGAGAAGTTGGATGCCCCTTTTGATACTTTTGGGTTTATCATGCATTAAAAGTACTTCTAGGCCACGTGGATAATGCTTTCACGATTCCAGCCAGTCAGATGATGTTTGAAAGGACATTAGATGTTCGCCAAGTTTCCATGGGGGTTTAAGTGTTAAGGTTCATCGGTTGAGAAGTTGGAAGCCGCTTTTGATCCTTTTGGGTTTATCATACATTAAAAGTACTTCTCGGATATGTGGATGATGCATTCACGATTCCAGCCAGTCAAATGATGTTTGAAAGGACATTAGATGTTCGCCAAGTTTCCATGGGGGTTTAAGTGTTAAGGATCATCGGTTGAGAAGTTGGAAGCCGCTTTTGATCCTTTTGGGTTTATCATACATTAAAAGTAGTTCTCGGCCACGTGGTTGATGCATTCACGATTCTAGCCAATCAGATGATGTTTGAAAGGACATTAGATGTTCTCTTAATTTCCATGGGGGTTTAAGTTTCAAGCTATGTCGGTTGAGAAGTTGGATGCGACTTTTGATCCTTTTGGGTTTCTCATGCATTAAAAGTACTTCTAAGTCAGGTGGATGATGCTTTCACGATTCCAGCCAGTCAGATGATGTTTGAAAGGACATTAGATGTTCTCCAAGTTTACATGGGGGTTTAAGTGTCATGCTATCTCATTTCAGAAGTTGGAAACCACTTTTGATCCTTTTGGGTTTATCATTCATTAAAAGTACTTGTAGGCCACGTGGATGAAGCTTTCACGATTCCAGCCTCTCAAATGATGTTTGAATGGGCATTAGATGTTCTCCAAGTTTCCATCAGTGATTAAGTTTCAAGCTATATCAGTTGAGAAGTTGGAAGCCACTTTTGATCCTTTTGGGTTTAACATGCATTAAAAGTACTTATAGGCCGCGTGGATGATGCTTTCACGATTCCAAATGCGATGATGAAGTTTGAAAGGACATTAGATGTTCGCCAAGTTTCCATGGGGGTTTAAGTGTCATGCTATCTCATTTCAGAAGTTGGAAACCACTTTTAATCCTTTTGGGTTTATCATTCATTAAAAGTACTTCTAGGCCACGTGGATGAAGTTTCACGATTCCAGCCACTCAAATGATGTTTGAATGGGCATTAGATGTTCTCCAAGTTTCCATCAGTGATTAAGTTTCAAGCTATATCAGTTGAGAAGTTGGAAGCCACTTTTGATCCTTTTGGGTTTATCATGCATTAAAAGTACTTCTAGGCCACGTGGATGATGCTTTCATGATTCCAGCCAGTCAGATGATGTTTGAAAGGACATTACATGTTCGCCAAGTTTCCATGGCGGTTTAAGTGTTAAGGTACATCGGTTGAGAAGTTGGAAGCCGCATTTGATCCTTTTGGGCTTATCATGCATTAAAAGTACTTCTAGGTCAGGTGGATGATGCTTTCACGATTCCAGCCAGTCAGATGATGTTTGAAAGGACATTAGATGTTCTCCAAGTTTCCATGCGGGTTTATGTGTCAAGCTATATCGGTAGAGAAGTTGGGAGCCACTTTTGATCCTTTAGGGTTTATCATACATTAAAAGTACTTTTCGGCCACGTGGATGATGCATTCACGATTCCAGCCAATCAGATGATGTTTGAAAGGACATTAGATGTTCTCTTAGTTTCCATGGGGGTTTAAGTTTCAAGCTATGTCGGTTGAGAAGTTGGAAGCCACTTTTGATCCTTTTGGGTTTATTATGCATTAAAAGTACTTCTAGGCCACGTTGATGATGCGTTCACGATTCCAGCCAGTCAGATGATGTTTGAATGGACATTAGATGTTCTCCAAGTTTCCATGGGGGTTTGAGTGTCATGCTATCTCATTTCAGAAGTAGGAAGCCACTTTGGATCCTTTTGGGTTTATCGGGCATTAAAAGTACTTCTAGGCCACGTGGATGATGCTTTCACGATTTCAACGAGTCAAATGATGTTTGAAAAGACATTAGATGTTCTCCAAGTTTCCATGGGGGTTTAAGTGTCATGCTATCTCATTTCAGAAGTTGGAAACCACTTTTAATCCTTTTGGGTTTATCATTCATTAAAAGTACTTCTAGGCCACGTGGATGAAGTTTCACGATTCCAGCCACTCAAATGATGTTTGAATGGGCATTAGATGTTCTCCAAGTTTCCATCAGTGATTAAGTTTCAAGCTATATCAGTTGAGAAGTTGGAAGCCACTTTTGATCCTTTTGGGTTTATCATGCATTAAAAGTACTTCTAGGCCACGTGGATGATGCTTTCACGATTCCAGCCCGTCAGATGATGTTTGAAAGGACATTACAAGTTCGCCAAGTTTCCATGGCGGTTTAAGTGTTAAGGTACATCGGTTGAGATGTTGGAAGCCGCATTTGATCCTTTTGGGCTTATCATGCATTAAAAGTACTTCTAGGTCAGGTGGATGATGCTTTCACGATTCCAGCCACTCAAATGATGTTTGAATGGGCATTAGATGTTCTCCAAGTTTCCATCAGTGATTAAGTTTCAAGCTATATCAGATGAGAAGTTGGAAGCCACTTTTGATCCTTTTGGGTTTATCATGCATTAAAAGTACTTCTAGGCCATGTGGATGATGCTTTCACGATTCCAGCCAGTCAGATGATGTTTGAAATGACATTACATGTTCGCCAAGTTTCCATGGCGGTTTAAGTGTTAAGGTACATCGGTTGAGAAGTTGGAAGCCGCATTTGATCCTTTTGGGCTTATCATCCATTAAAAGTACTTCTAGGTCAGGTGGATGATGCTTTCACGATTCCAGCCAGTCAGATGATGTTTGAAAGGACATTAGATGTTCTCCAAGTTTCCATGCGGGTTTATGTGTCAAGCTATATCGGTTGAGAAGTTGGGAGCCACTTTTGATCCTTTAGGGTTTATCATACATTAAAAGTACTTTTCGGCCACGTGGATGATGCATTCACGATTCCAGCCAATCAGATGATGTTTGAAAGGACATTAGATGTTCTCTTAGTTTCCATGGGTGTTTAAGTTTGAAGCTATGTCGGTTGAGAAGTTGGAAGCCACTTTTGATCCTTTTGGGTTTATTATGCATTAAAAGTACTTCTAGGCCACGTGGATGATGCGTTCACGATTCCAGCCAGTCAGATGATGTTTGAATGGACATTAGATGTTCTCGAAGTTTCCATGGGGGTTTAAGTGTCATGCTATCTCATTTCAGAAGTTGGAAACCACTTTTGATCCTTTTGGGTTTATCATGCATTAAAAGTACTTCTAGGCCGCGTGGATGAAGCTTTCACGATTCCAGCCACTCAAATGATGTTTGAAAGGGGATTAGATGTTCTCCAAGTTTCCATCGGTGATTAAGTTTCAAGCTATATCAGTTGAGAAGTTGGAAGCCACTTTTGATCCTTTTGGGTTTATCATGCATTAAAAGTACTTCTAGGCCACGTGGATGATGCTTTCACGATTCCAGCCAGTCAGATGATGTTTGAAAGGACATTAGATGTTCGCCAAGTTTCCATGGGGGTTTAAGTGTTAAGGTACATCGGTTGAGAAGTTGGAAGCCGCATCTGATCCTTTTGGGCTTATCATGCATTAAAAGTACTTCTAGGTCAGGTGGTGATATGATCCAAGTTGGATGCATATTGTTTTTACGGATCGTCCTTGAGTTGATTTCTTGTTAAAAGGAATTTAAAGGAGAGAGATGAACAGTACCGTGAACAGTGTACGAACAGTACCGTGAACAGTGCAAAATAGTAAAAAAAAATGGAAAAGATGGAAAGAAGAAGAGGGGTGGAAGGATGAAGACGCCACACTCTTGGGGAGTGATAAGTCAAGCGAAGATTCGCCACAAAGGTAAGGAAACCTTTGATAAGAACCAAGATGGTTCACCCAAGAACCCCAAGAGAACAAAGCTCTCAAAAACTCACAAAGGAGTGTAATTGTATTCTGAAATTCAAAGTTAACAAATGCAGAAATTACAAACCTATTTATAGGGATTGAGTTGGCGGCTAGGTCTAACTAAAAGGAGGCAGCAAGCTAGCACCTTTTTAACCCTAATCCTAGCACAAAAGTGGCCCAAGCCCAATTAGAAGGCAGCATCTATCCCTATCTATGCTATGCACTTATTTAAGCCCAAACAATAGGCCCTTATTACAAAATAATACCCAAAAGATAAATAAGAACCAAAACTAAAAAGATTAAAAGGTTCAAATACATAATTAAAAAATGACTAAAAAGAACTTATGCCCCCACATTGGGCCCTTCATCAACTTGGATCATTTGGACCATCTTGAGTGCTTCTTCTTCTGGAATAGGCTTAAGTGAGAGAAAAAGTTGGACTTCTTTATCCAAATCCTCCTTAGCCTTCTTAGCTCTTGACCTTGTCATTGGGCCTCCAAGTCCTTGCAGTGCATCTTTGGGCCTTGGGCCCGTTGGGCTTCCACTTGAGCTTCCTTGGTCTCCATCATGCCCTCCCCCTTCAAAAGAATTCGTCCTCGAATTTGATCCTTCATCACCTACATCAAAAGGACTTAAGTCAGCCACATTAAATGTTGCACTAACCCCATACTCACCTGGTAGGTCAACTTTGTAGGCATTGTCATTGATTCTTTCTAAGATTTGGAAGGGTCCATCTCCTCTAGGTAAGAGCTTAGATTTCCTTTGCAAAGGAAACCTTTCTTTTCGCATGTGTACCCACACCCAATCTCCAGGTTCAAAAATTACTTGTCTCCTTCCCTTGTTTGCTTGCCTAGCATATTGCTCCATCTTCCTTTCAATTTGAGTCTTGACTTGTTCATGGAGCTTCCTCACATATTCAGCTTTTGCCTGTCCATCCCTATGAATTAAAGAAGAGACATTAGGTAGAGGTAGTAAATCAAGGGGGGTGAGGGGATTAAAACCATATACGTGGATGATGCACTCACGATTCCAGCCAATCAGATGATGTTTGAAAGGACATTAGATGTTCTCTTCGTTTCCATGGGGGTTTAAGTTTCAAGCTATGTCGGTTGAGAAGTTGGATGCGACTTTTGATCCTTTTGGGTTTCTCATGCATTAAAAGTACTTCTCGGCCACGTGGATGATGCATTCACGATTCCAGCCAATCAGATGATGTTTGAAAGGGCATTAGATGTTCTCCAAGTTTCCATCGGTCATTAAGTTTCAAGCTATATCAGTTGAGAAGTTGGAAGCCACTTTTGATCGTTTTAGGTTTATCATGCATTAAAAGTACTTCTAGGCTACGTGGATGATGCTTTCACGATTCCAGCCAGTCAGATGATGTTTGAAAGGACATTACATATTCGCCAAGTTTCCATGGCGGTTTAAGTGTTAAGGTACATCGGTTGAGAAGTTGGAAGCCGCATTTGATCCTTTTGGGCTTATCATGCATTAAAAGTACTTATAGGTCAGGTGGATGATGCTTTCACGATTCCAGCCAGTCAGATGATGTTTGAAAGGACATTAGATGTTCGCCAAGTTTCCATGGCGGTTTAAGTGTTAAGGTACATCGGTTGAGAAGTTGGAAGCCACTTTTGATCCTTTTGGGTTTATTATGCATTAAAAATACTTCTAGGCCACGTGGATGATGCGTTCACGATTCCAGCCAGTCAGATGATGTTTGAATGGACATTAGATGTTCTCGAAGTTTCCATGGGGGTTTAAGTGTCATGCTATCTCATTTCAGAAGTTGGAAACCACTTTTGATCCTTTTGGGTTTATCATGCATTAAAAGTACTTCTAGGCCTCGTGGATGAAGCTTTCACGATTCCAGCCACTCAAATGATGTTTGAAAGGGGATTAGATGTTCTCCAAGTTTCCATCGGTGATTAAGTTTCAAGCTATATCAGTTGAGAAGTTGGAAGCCACTTTTAATCCTATTGGGTTTATCACGCATTAAAAGTACTTCTAGGCCACGTGGATAATGCTTTCACGATTCCAGCCAGTCAGATGATGTTTGAAAGGACATTAGATGTTCGCCAAGTTTCCATGGGGGTTTAAGTGTTAAGCTACATCGGTTGAGAAGTTGGAGGCCCCTTTTGATACTTTTGGGTTTATCATGCATTAAAAGTACTTCTAGGCCACGTGGATAATGCTTTCACGATTCCAGCCAGTCAGATGATGTTTGGAAGGACATTACATATTCGCCAAGTTTCCATGGCGGTTTAAGTGTTAAGGTACATCGGTTGAGAAGTTGGAAGCCGCATTTGATCCTTTTGGGCTTATCATGCATTAAAAGTACTTATAGGTCAGGTGGATGATGCTTTCACGATTCCAGCCAGTCAGATGATGTTTGAAAGGACATTAGATGTTCGCCAAGTTTCCAGGGGTGTTTAAGTGTTAAGCTACATCGGTTGAGAAGTTGGATGCCCCTTTTGATACTTTTGGGTTTATCATGCATTAAAAGTACTTCTAGGCCACGTGGATAATGCTTTCACGATTCCAGCCAGTCAGATGATGTTTGAAAGGACATTAGATGTTCGCCAAGTTTCCATGGCGGTTTAAGTGTTAAGGTACATCGGTTGAGAAGTTGGAAGCCGCATTTGATCCTTTTGGGCTTATCATGCATTAAAAGTACTTCTAGGTCAGGTGGATGATGCTTTCACGATTCCAGCCAGTCAGATGATGTTTGAAAGGACATTAGATGTTCTCCAAGTTTCCATGCGGGTTTATGTGTCAAGCTATATCGGTTGAGAAGTTGGGAGCCACTTTTGATCCTTTAGGGTTTATCATACATTAAAAGTACTTTTCGGCCACGTGGATGATGCATTCACGATTCCAGCCAATCAGATGATGTTTGAAAGGACATTAGATGTTCTCTTAGTTTCCATGGGGGTTTAAGTTTCAAGCTATGTCGGTTGAGAAGTTGGAAGCCACTTTTGATCCTTTTGGGTTTATTATGCATTAAAAGTACTTCTAGGTCACGTGGATGATGCGTTCACGATTCCAGCCAGTCAGATGATGTTTGAATGGACATTAGATGTTCTCCAAGTTTCCATGGGGGTTTAAGTGTCATGCTATCTCATTTCAGAAGTTGGAAACCACTTTTGATCCTTTTGGGTTTATCATGCATTAAAAGTACTTCTAGGCCACGTGGATGATGCTTTCACGATTCCAGCCAGTCAGATGATGTTTGAAAGGGCATTAGATGTTCTCCAAGTTTCCATCGGTCATTAAGTTTCAAGCTATATCAGTTGAGAAGTTGGAAGCCACTTTTGATCGTTTTAGGTTTATCATGCATTAAAAGTACTTCTAGGCTACGTGGATGATGCTTTCACGATTCCAGCCAGTCAGATGATGTTTGACAGGACATTAGATGTTCGCCAAGTTTCCATGGGGGTTTAAGTGTCATGCTATCTCATTTCAGAAGTTGGAAACCACTTTTGATCCTTTTGGGTTTATCATGCATTAAAAGTACTTCTAGGCCACGTGGATGAAGCTTTCACGATTCCAGCCACTCAAATGATGTTTGAAAGGGCATTAGATGTTCTCCAAGTTTCCATCGGTGATTAAGTTTCAAGCTATATCAGTTGAGAAGTTGGATGCGACTTTTGATACTTTTGGGTTTATCATGCATTAAAAGTACTTCTAGGCCACGTGCATAATGCTTTCACGATTCCAGCCAGTCAGATGATGTTTGAAAGGACATTAGATGTACTCCAAGTTTGCATGCGGGTTCATGTGTCAAGCTATATCGTTTGAGAAGTTGGGAGCCACTTTTGATCCTTTAGGGTTTATCGTACATTAAAAGTACTTCTCGGCCACGTGGATGATGCACTCACGATTCCAGCCAATCAGATGATGTTTGAAAGGACATTAGATGTTCTCTTAGTTTCCATGGGGGCTTAAGTTTCAAGCTATGTGGGTTGAGAAGTTGGATGCGACTTTTGATCCTTTTGGGTTTCTCATGCATTAAAAGTACTTATAGGTCAGGTGGATGATGCTTTCACGATTCCAGCCAGTCAGATGATGTTTGAAAGGACATTAGAGGTTCTCCAAGTTTCCATGGGGGTTGAAGTGTCATGCTATCTCATTTCAGAAGTTGGAAACAACTTTTCATCCTTTTGGGTTTATCATGCATTAAAAGTACTTCTAGCCCACGTGGATAATGATTTCACGATTCCAGCCAGTCAGATGATGTTTGAAAGGACATTAGATGTTCTCCAAGTTTCCATGCGGGTTCATGTGTCAAGCTATATCGTTTGAGAAGTTGGGAGCCACTTTTGATCCTTTAGGGTTTATCATACATTAAAAGTACTTCTCGGCCACGTGGATGATGCACTCACGATTCCAGCCAATCAGATGATGTTTGAAAGGACATTAGATGTTCTCTTCGTTTCCATGGGGGTTTAAGTTTCAAGCTATGTCGGTTGAGAAGTTGGATGCGACTTTTGATCCTTTTGGGTTTCTCATGCATTAAAAGTACTTCTCGGCCACGTGGATGATGCATTCACGATTCCAGCCAATCAGATGATGTTTGAAAGGGCATTAGATGTTCTCCAAGTTTCCATCGGTCATTAAGTTTCAAGCTATATCAGTTGAGAAGTTGGAAGCCACTTTTGATCGTTCTAGGTTTATCATGCATTAAAAGTACTTCTAGGCTACGTGGATGATGCTTTCACGATTCCAGCCAGTCAGATGATGTTTGACAGGACATTAGATGTTCGCCAAGTTTCCATGGGGGTTTAAGTGTCATGCTATCTCATTTCAGAAGTTGGAAACCACTTTTGATCCTTTTGGGTTTATCATGCATTAAAAGTACTTCTAGGCCACGTGGATGAAGCTTTCACGATTCCAGCCACTCAAATGTTGTTTGAAAGGGCATTAGATGTTCTCCAAGTTTCCATAGGGGTTTAAGTGTCAAGCTATATCGGTTGAGAAGTTGGAAGCGACTTTTGATCCTTTTGGGTTTATCATACATTAAAAATACTTCTCGGCCACGTGGATGATGCACTCACGATTCCAGCCAATCAGATGATGTTTGAAAGGACATTAGATGTTCTCCAAGTTTCCATGAGGGTTCATGTGTCAAGCTATATCGTTTGAGAAGTTGGGAGCCACTTTTGATCCTTTAGGGTTTATCATACATTAAAAGTACTTCTAGGCCACGTGGATGATGCATTCACGATTCCAGCCAGTCAGATGATGTTTGAAAGGACATTAGATATTCTCCAAGTTTCCATGAGGGTTCATGTGTCAAGCTATATCGTTTGAGAAGTTGGGAGCCACTTTTGATCCTTTAGGGTTTATCATACATTAAAAATACTTCTCGGCCACGTGGATGATGCACTCACGATTCCAGCCAATCAGATGATGTTTGAAAGGACATTAGATGTTCTCCAAGTTTCCATGAGGGTTCATGTGTCAAGCTATATCGTTTGAGAAGTTGGGAGCCACTTTTGATCCTTTAGGGTTTATCATACATTAAAAGTACTTCTAGGCCACGTGGATGATGCATTCACGATTCCAAATCGAGATGATGTTTGAAAGGACATTAGATGTTCTCCAAGTTTCCATGAGGGTTCATGTGTCAAGCTATATCGTTTGAGAAGTTGGGAGCCACTTTTGATCCTTTAGGGTTTATCATACATTAAAAATACTTCTCGGCCACGTGGATGATGCACTCACGATTCCAGCCAATCAGATGATGTTTGAAAGGACATTAGATGTTCTCTTCGTTTCCATGGGGTTTAAGTTTCAAGCTATGCTCGGTTGAGAAGTTGGATGCGACTTTTGATCCTTTTGGGTTTCTCATGCATTAAAAGTACTTCTAGGACAGTGGATGATGCTTTCATGATTCCAGCCCGGTCGGATGATATTTGAAAGGACATTAGAGGTTCTCCAAGTTTCCATGGTGGTTTAAGTGTCATGCTATCTCATTTCAGAAGTTGGAAACAACTTTTCAACCTTTTGGGTTTATCATGCATTAAAAGTACTTCTAGGCCACGTGGATGAAGCTTTCACGATTCCAGCCACTCAAATGATGTTTGAAAGGGCATTAGATGTTCTCCAAGTTTCCATAGGGGTTTAAGTGTCAAGCTATATCGGTTGAGAAGTTGGAAACGACTTTTGATCCTTTTGGGTTTATCATACATTAAAAATACTTCTCGGCCACGTGGATGATGCACTCACGATTCCAGCCAATCAGATGATGTTTGAGAGGACATTAGATGTTCTCCAAGTTTCCATGAGGGTTCATGTGTCAAGCTATATCGTTTGAGAAGTTGGGAGCCACTTTTGATCCTTTAGGGTTTATCATACATTAAAAGTACTTCTAGGCCACGTGGATGATGCATTCACGATTCCAGCCAGTCAGATGATGTTTGAAAGGACATTAGATGTTCTCCAAGTTTCCATGAGGGTTCATGTGTCAAGCTATATCGTTTGAGAAGTTGGGAGCCACTTTTGATCCTTTAGGGTTTATCATACATTAAAAATACTTCTCGGCCACGTGGATGATGCACTCACGATTCCAGCCAATCAGATGATGTTTGAAAGGACATTAGATGTTCTCCAAGTTTCCATGAGGGTTCATGTGTCAAGCTATATCGTTTGAGAAGTTGGGAGCCACTTTTGATCCTTTAGGGTTTATCATACATTAAAAGTACTTCTAGGCCACGTGGATGATGCATTCACGATTCCAGCCAGTCAGATGATGTTTGAAAGGACATTAGATGTTCTCCAAGTTTCCATGAGGGTTCATGTGTCAAGCTATATCGTTTGAGAAGTTGGGAGCCACTTTTGATCCTTTAGGGTTTATCATACATTAAAAATACTTCTCGGCCACGTGGATGATGCACTCACGATTCCAGCCAATCAGATGATGTTTGAAAGGACATTAGATGTTCTCTTCGTTTCCATGGGGGTTTAAGTTTCAAGCTATGTCGGTTGAGAAGTTGGATGCGACTTTTGATCCTTTTGGGTTTCTCATGCATTAAAAGTACTTCTAGGACAGGTGGATGATGCTTTCATGATTCCAGCCAGTCAGATGATATTTGAAAGGACATTAGAGGTTCTCCAAGTTTCCATGGTGGTTTAAGTGTCATGCTATCTCATTTCAGAAGTTGGAAACAACTTTTCAACCTTTTGGGTTTATCATGCATTAAAAGTACTTCTAGGCCACGTGGATGAAGCTTTCACGATTCCAGCCACTCAAATGATGTTTGAAAGGGCATTAGATGTTCTCCAAGTTTCCATAGGGGTTTAAGTGTCAAGCTATATCGGTTGAGAAGTTGGAAGCGACTTTTGATCCTTTTGGGTTTATCATACATTAAAAATACTTCTCGGCCACGTGGATGATGCACTCACGATTCCAGCCAATCAGATGATGTTTGAAAGGACATTAGATGTTCTCCAAGTTTCCATGAGGGTTCATGTGTCAAGCTATATCGTTTGAGAAGTTGGGAGCCACTTTTGATCCTTTAGGGTTTATCATACATTAAAAGTACTTCTAGGCCACGTGGATGATGCATTCACGATTCCAGCCAGTCAGATGATGTTTGAAAGGACATTAGATGTTCTCCAAGTTTCCATGAGGGTTCATGTGTCAAGCTATATCGTTTGAGAAGTTGGGAGCCACTTTTGATCCTTTAGGGTTTATCATACATTAAAAATACTTCTCGGCCACGTGGATGATGCACTCACGATTCGGTACCAATCGAGATGATGTTTGAAAGGACATTAGATGTTCTCTTCGTTTCCATGGGGTTTAAGTTTCAAGCTATGTCGGTTGAGAAGTTGGATGCGACTTTTGATCCTTTTGGGTTTCTCATGCATTAAAAGTACTTCTAGGACGGGTGGATGATGCTTTCATGATTCGGCCGGTCGAGATGATATTTGAAAGGACATTAGAGGTTCTCCAAGTTTCCATGGTGGTTTAAGTGTCATGCTATCTCATTTCAGAAGTTGGAAACAACTTTTCAACCTTTTGGGTTTATCATGCATTAAAAGTACTTCTAGGCCACGTGGATGAAGCTTTCACGATTCCAGCCACTCAAATGATGTTTGAAAGGGCATTAGATGTTCTCCAAGTTTCCATAGGGGTTTAAGTGTCAAGCTATATCGGTTGAGAAGTTGGAAGCGACTTTTGATCCTTTTGGGTTTATCATACATTAAAAATACTTCTCGGCCACGTGGATGATGCACTCACGATTCCAGCCAATCAGATGATGTTTGAAAGGACATTAGATGTTCTCCAAGTTTCCATGAGGGTTCATGTGTCAAGCTATATCGTTTGAGAAGTTGGGAGCCACTTTTGATCCTTTAGGGTTTATCATACATTAAAAGTACTTCTAGGCCACGTGGATGATGCATTCACGATTCCAGCCAGTCAGATGATGTTTGAAAGGACATTAGATGTTCTCCAAGTTTCCATGAGGGTTCATGTGTCAAGCTATATCGTTTGAGAAGTTGGGAGCCACTTTTGATCCTTTAGGGTTTATCATACATTAAAAATACTTCTCGGCCACGTGGATGATGCACTCACGATTCCAGCCAATCAGATGATGTTTGAAAGGACATTAGATGTTCTCTTCGTTTCCATGGGGGTTTAAGTTTCAAGCTATGTCGGTTGAGAAGTTGGATGCGACTTTTGATCCTTTTGGGTTTCTCATGCATTAAAAGTACTTCTAGGACAGGTGGATGATGCTTTCATGATTCCAGCCAGTCAGATGATATTTGAAAGGACATTAGAGGTTCTCCAAGTATCCATGGTGGTTTAAGTGTCATGCTATCTCATTTCAGAAGTTGGAAACAACTTTTCATCCTTTTGGGTTTATCATGCATTAAAAGTACTTCTAGGCCACGTGGATGAAGCTTTCACGATTCCAACCACTCAAATGATGTTTGAAAGGGCATTAGATGTTCTCCAAGTTTCCATAGGGGTTTAAGTGTCAAGCTATATCGGTTGAGAAGTTGGAAGCGACTTTTGATCCTTTTGGGTTTATCATGCATTAAAAGTACTTCCAGGCCGCGTGGATCACGCTTTCATGATTCCAGCCAGTCAGATAATGTTTGAAAGGACATTAGATGTGCTCGAAGTTTCCATGGGGGTTTAAGTGTCAAGCTATATCGGTTGAGAAGTTGGAAGCGACTTTTGTTCCCTTTGGGTTTATCATGCATTAAAAGTACTTCTAGGCCACGTGGATGAAGCTTTCACGATTCCAACCAGTGAGATGATGTTTGAAAGGACATTAGATGTTCGCCAAGTTTCCATGGGGGTTTAAGTGTCATGCTATCTCATTTCAGAAGTTGGAAACCACTTTTGATCCTTTTGGGTTTATCATGCATTAAAAGTACTTCTAGGCCACGTGGATGAAGCTTTCACGATTCCAGCCACTCAAATGATGTTTGAAAGGGCATTAGATGTTCTCCAAGTTTCCATCGGTGATTAAGTTTCAAGCTATATCAGTTGAGAAGTTGGAAGCCACTTTTGATCGTTTTATGTTTATCATGCATTAAAAGTACTTCTAGGCCACGTGGATGATGCTTTCACGATTCCATCCAGTCAGATGATGTTTGGAAGGACATTAGATGTTCCCCAAGTTTCCATGGGGGTTTAAGTGTTAAGCTACATCGGTTGAGAAGTTGGATGCCCCTTTTGATACGTTTGGGTTTATCATGCATTAAAAGTATTTCTAGGCCTCGTGGATAATGCTTTCACGATTCCAGCCAGTCAGATGATGTTTGAAAGGACATTAGATGTTCTCCACGTTTCCATGGGGGTTTAAGTGTCAAGCTATATCGGTTGAGAAGTTGGAAGCCACTTTTGATCCATTTGGGTTTACCATGGGTTAAAAGTACTTTTAGGCCACGTGGATGATGCTTTCACGATTCCAGCCACTTAGATGATGTTTGAAAGCGCATTAGATATTCTCCAAGTTTCCATGTGGGTTTAAGTGTCAAGCTATGTCGGTTGAGAAGTTGGAAGCCACTTTTGAACCTTTTAGGTTTATCATTCCTTAATAGTAGTTCTAGGCCAAGTGGATGAGGCTTTCACGAATCCAGCCAATCAAATGTTGTTTGAAAAGACGTTAGATGTTCTCCAAGTTTCCAGGGGGGTTTAAGTGTCAAGCTATATCGGTTGAGAAGTTGGATGCCACATTTGATCCTTTTGGGTTTATCATGCACTAAAAGTACTTCTAGGCCACGTGGATGATGCTTTCACGATTCCAGCCAGTCAGATATTGATTGAAAGGACATTAGATGTGCTTGAAGTTTCTATGGGGGTTTAAGTGTCAAGCTATATCGGTTGAGAAGTTGGAAGCGACTTTTGTTCCCTTTGGGTTTATCAGGCATTAAAAGTACTTCTAAGCCACGTGGATGATGCTTTCACGATTCCAGCCACTCAAATGATGATTGAAAGGGCAATAGATGTTCTCCAAGTTTCCATGGGGGATTAAGTTTCAAGCTATCTCAGTTGAGAAGTTGGAAGCCACAATTTATCCTTTTGGGTTTATCATGCATTAAAAGTACTTCTTGGCCCCGTGGATGATCCTTTCACGATTCCAGCCAATCAGATGATGTTCGAAAGGACTTTAGATGTTCTCCAAGTTTCCATGGGGCTTTAAGTGTCAAGCTATATCGGTTGAGAGGTTGGAAGCCACTTTTGATCCTTTAGGGTTTATCATTCATTGAAAGTAGTTCTAGGCCAAGTGGATGAGGCTTTCACGATTTCAGCCAATCAGATGATGTTTGAAAAGATGTTAGATGTTCCCCATGTTTCCAGGGGGTTTTAAGTGTCAAGCTATGTCGGTTGAGAAGTTGGATGCGACTTTTGATCCTTTTGGGTTTATCATGCATTAAAAGTACTTCCAGGCCACGTGGATAATGGTTTTGCGATTCCAGCCAGTCAGATAATGTTTGAAAGGACATTAGATGTGCTCGAAGTTTCCATGGGGGTTTAAGTGTCAAGCTATATCGGTTGAGAAGTTGGAAGCGACTTTTGTTCCCTTTGGGTTTATCATGCATTAAAAGTACTTCTAAGCCACGTGGATGATGCTTTCTCGATTCCAGCCACTCAAATGATGATTGAAAGGGCAATAGATGTTCTCCAAGTTTCCATCGGTGATTAAGTTTCAAGCTATATCAGTTGAGAAGTTGGAACCTACTTTTAATCCTTTTGGGTTTATCATGCATTAAAAGTACTTTTATGCCACGTGGAAAATGCTTTCACGATTCCAGCCAGTCAGATGATGTTTGGAAGGACATTAGATGTTGTCCAAGTTTCCAGGGGGGTTTAAGTTTCAAGCTATATCGGTTCAGAAGTTGGAAGCAACTTTTGATCATTTTGGGTTTACCATGTATTAAAACGACTTCTAGGCCACGTGGACGATGCTTTCACGATTAAAGCCAGTCAGATGATGTTTGAAAGGACACTAAATGTTCTTCAAATTTCCATGGGGTTGAAGTGTCAAGCTATCTCATTTCAGAAGTTGGAAGCAACTTTTGATCCTTTTGGGTTTACCATGGATAAAAACGACTTCTAGGCCACGTGGATGATGCTTTCACGATTCCAGCCAGTCAGATGATGTTTGAAAGTGTTTCAAAGGACATTAGATATTCTCCAAGTTTCCATGGGGGTTTAAGTGTTAAGCTATATCGGTTGAGAAGTTGGAAGCCGCTTTTGATCCTTTTGGGTTTATCATGCATTAAAAGTACTTCTAGGCCACGATTTCAGCCAGTCAGATGATGTTTGAAAGGACATTAGATGTGCTCCAAGTTTCCATGGTGGTTTAAGTGTCAAGCTATATCGGTTGAGAAGTTGGAAGCCACTTTTGATCATTTTGGGTTTACCATGTATTAAAACGACTTCTAGGCCACATGGATGATGCTTTCACGATTGAAGCCAGTCAGATGATGTTTGAAAGGACACTAAATGTTCTTCAACTTTCCATGGAGGACGAAGTGTCAAGCTATCTCATTTCAGAAGTACGAAGCCACTTCTGATCCTTTTGGGTTTACCATGGATAAAAACGACTTCTAGGCCACGTGGATGATGCTTTCACGATTCCAGCCAGTCAGATGATGTTTCGATGGACATTTGATGTTCTCCAAGTTTCTAAGCTAGTTTCAGTGTCAAGCTATGTCGGTTGAGAAGTTGGAAGCCACTTTTGAACCTTTTAGGTTTATCATTCCTTAATAGTAGTTCTAGGCCAAGTGGATGAGGCTTTCACGAATCCAGCCAATCAAATGTTGTTTGAAAAGACGTTAGATGTTCTCCAAGTTTCCAGGAGGGTTTAAGTGTCAAGCTATATCGGTTGAGAAGTTGGATGCCACATTTGATCCTTTTGGGTTTATCATGCACTAAAAGTACTTCTAGGCCACGTGGATGATGCTTTCACGATTCCAGCCAGTCAGATAATGATTGAAAGGACATTAGATGTGCTCGAAGTTTCCATGGGGGTTTAAGTGTCAAGCTATATCGGTTGAGAAGTTGGAAGCGACTTTTGTTCCCTTTGGGTTTATCAGGCATTAAAAGTACTTCTAAGCCACGTGGATGATGCTTTCACGATTCCAGCCAGTCAAATGATGATTGAAAGGGCAATAGATGTTGTCCAAGTTTCCATGGGGGATTAAGTTTCAAGCTATCTCAGTTGAGAAGTTGGAAGCCACAATTTATCCTTTTGGGTTTATCATGCATTAAAAGTACTTCTTGGCCCCGTGGATGATCATTTCACGATTCCAGCCAGTCAGATGATGTTCGAAAGGACTTTAAATGTTCTCCAAGTTTCCATGGGGGTTTAAGTGTCAAGCTATATCAGTTGAGAGGTTGGAAGCCACTTTTGATCCTTTAGGGTTTATCATTCATTAAAAGTAGTTCTAGGCCAAGTGGATGAGGCTTTCACGATTTCAGCCAATCAGATGATGTTTGAAAAGATGTTAGATGTTCCACATGTTTCCAGGGGGTTTTAAGTGTCAAGCTATGTCGGTTGAGAAGTTGGATGCGACTTTTGATCCTTTTGGGTTTATCATGCATTAAAAGTACTTCCAGGCCACGTGGATAATGGTTTTGACGATTCCAGCCAGTCAGATAATGTTTGAAAGGACATTAGATGTGCTCGAAGTTTCCATGGGGGTTTAAGTGTCAAGCTATATCGGTTGAGAAGTTGGAAGCAACTTTTGTTCCCTTTGGGTTTATCATGCATTAAAAGTACTTCTAAGCCACGTGGATGATGCTTTCACGATTCCAGCCACTCAAATGATGATTGAAAGGGCAATAGATGTTCTCCAAGTTTCCATCGGTGATTAAGTTTCAAGCTATATCAGTTGAGAAGTTGGAACCCACTTTTAATCCTTTTGGGTTTATCATGCATTAAAAGTACTTTTATGCCACGTGGAAAATGCTTTCACGATTCCAGCCAGTCAGATGATGTTTGGAAGGACATTAGATGTTCTCCAAGTTTCCAGGGGGTTTAAGTGTCAAGCTATATCGGTTCAGAAGTTGGAAGCAACTTTTGATCATTTTGGGTTTACCATGTATTAAAACGACTTCTAGGCCACGTGGATGATGCTTTCACGATTCCAGCCAGTCAGATGATGTTTGAAAGTGTTTCAAAGGACATTAGATATTCTCCAAGTTTCCATGGGGGTTTAAGTGTTAAGCTATATCGGTTGAGAAGTTGGAAGCCGCTTTTGATCCTTTTGGGTTTATCATGCATTAAAAGTACTTCTAGGCCACGTGGATAATGCATTCACGATTTCAGCCAGTCAGATGATGTTTGAAAGGACATTAGATGTGCTCCAAGTTTCCATGGTGGTTTAAGTGTCAAGCTATATCGGTTGAGAAGTTGGAAGCCACTTTTGATCATTTTGGGTTTACGATGTATTAAAACGACTTCTAGGCCACATGGATGATGCTTTCACGATTCAAGCCAGTCAGATGATGTTTGAAAGGACACTAAATGTTCTTCAACTTTCCATGGAGGATGAAGTGTCAAGCTATCTCATTTCAGAAGTACGAAGCCACTTCTGATCCTTTTGGGTTTACCATGGATAAAAACGACTTCTAGGCCACGTGGATGATGCTTTCACGATTCCAGCCAGTCAGATGATGTTTGGATGGACATTAGATGTTCTCCAAGTTTCAAAGCTGGTTTAAGTGTCAAGCTATATCGGTTGAGAAGTGGGAAGCCACTTTTGATCCTTTTGGGTTTATCATGCATTAAAAGTTCTTCTAGGCCACGTGGATGATGTATTCACGATTCCAGCCAGTCAGATGATGTTTGAAAGGACATTAGATGTGCTCCAAGTTTCCATGGGCGTTTAAGTGTCAAGCTATATCGGTTGAGAAGTTGGAAGCGACTTTTGATCCTTTTGGGTTTATCATGCATTAAAAGTACTTCAAGGCCACGTGGATGATGCTTTCACGATTCCAGCCAGTCAGATGATGTTTGAAATGACATTAGATGTTCTCCAAGTTTCCATGGGGGTTTAAGTGTCAAGCTATATCGGTTGAGAAGTTGGAAACCACTTTTGATCCTTTTGGGTTTACCACGGATTAAAAGTACTTTTAGGCCACGTGGATGATGCTTTCACGATTCCAGCCACTTAGATGATGTTTGAAAGTGCATTAGATGTTCTCGAAGTTTCCATGGGGGATTAAGTTTCAAGCTATATCAGTTGAGAAGTTGGAAGCCACTTTTGATCCTTTTGTGTTTATCATGCCTTAAAAGTACTTCTAGGCCACGTGCATAATGCTTTCACGATTCCAGCCAGTTAGATGATGTAAGGATGGTCGTTAGACGTTCTCCATGTTTCCATGGGGGTTTAAGTGTCAAGCTAATTCGGTTGAGAAGTTGGAAGCCACTTTTGATCCTTTTGGGTTTATCATGAATTAAAAGTACTTTTAGGCCACGTGGATGATGCTTTCACGATTCCAGCCACTTAGATGATGTTTGAAAGCGCATTAGATGTGCTCCAAGTTTCCATGGGGGATTAAGTTTCAAGC
The DNA here is from genome assembly GCA_023212625.1 of Styphnolobium japonicum. NCBI lineage: Eukaryota > Viridiplantae > Streptophyta > Magnoliopsida > Fabales > Fabaceae > Styphnolobium > Styphnolobium japonicum. The sequence goes on from JALBWW010000010.1 coordinate 4,874,154, forward strand.
TATATACGTTGAGAAGTTGGAAGCCACTTTTGATCCTTTTGGGTATATCATGCAGTAAAAGTACTTCTAGGCCACGTGCATAATGCTTTCACGATTCCAGCCAGTTAGATGACGTTTGGATGGACGTTAGATGTTGTCCATGTTTCCATGAGGGTTTAAGTGTCAAGCTATCCGATTTCTGAAGTTGGAAGCCACTTGTGATCCTTTTGGGTTTATCATGCCGTAAAAGTACTTCTAGGCCTTGTGGATGATGCTTTCACGATTCCAGCCAACCAAATGATGTTAGAAAGGACATTAGATGTTATCTAAGTTTCCAATGGGGTTTAAGTGTCAAGCTATATCGGTTCAGAAGTTGGAAGCGACTTTTGATCCTTTTGGGTTTATCATGCATTAAAAGTACTTCCAGGCCACGTGGATAATGCTTTCACGATTCCAGCCAGTCAGATAATGTTTGAAAGGACATTAGATGTGCTCGAAGTTTCCATGGGGGTTTAAGTGTCAAGCTATATCGGTTGAGAAGTTGGAAGCGACTTTTGTTCCCTTTGGGTTTATCATGCATTAAAAGTACTTCTAGGCCACGTGGATGATGCTTTCACGATTCCAGCCACTCAAATGATGTTTGAAAGGGCAATAGATGTTCTCCAAGTTTCCATGGGGGATTAAGTTTCAAGCTATATCAGTTGAGAAGTTGGAAGCCACATTTGATCCTTTTGGGTTTATCATGCATTAAAAGTACTTCTAGGCCACGTGGATGATGCTTTCACAATTCCAGCCAGTCAGATGATGTTTGAAAGGACTTTAGATGTTCTCCAAGTTTCCATGGGGGTTTAAGTGTGAAGCTATATCGGTTGAGAAGTTGGAAGCCAATTTTGATCCTTTTGGGTTTACCATGGATTAAAATTACTTTTAGGCCACGTGGATGATGCTTTCACGATTCCAGCCACTTAGATGATGTTTGAAAGCGCATTAGATGTTCTCCAAGTTTCCATGGGGGTTTAAGTGTCAAGCTATGTCGGTTGAGAAGTTGGAAGCCACTTTTGATCCTTTAGGGTTTATCATTCATTAAAAGTAGTTATAGGCCAAGTGGATGAGGCTTTCACGATTCCAGCCAATCAGAAGATGTTTGAAAAGACGTTAGATGTTCTCCAAGTTTCCAGAGGGGTTTAAGTGTCAAGCTATATCGGTTCAGAAGTTGGAAGCGACTTTTAATCCTGTTGGGTTTATCATGCATTAAAAGTACTTCTAGTCCACGTGGATAATGCTTTACGATTCCAGCCAGTCAGATGATGTTTGGAAGGACATTAGATGTTCTCCAAGTTTCCAGGGGGTTTAAGTGTCAAGCTATATCGGTTCAGAAGTTGGAAGCGACTTTTGATCCTTTTGGGTTTATCATGCATTAAAAGTACTTCCAGGCCACGTGGATAATGCTTTCACTATGTCATTTACCAACCATAAGCCTTACGTGGAATATATAAATATAGAAAATTCGGCAGCGTTTCATTTGTTTCTTGAACATTACCACAAAATATAACATAAGCAGCGGATTTCCAACAACCATTTCAAACCAACCAGAGTACATATATTATATATATACACATACACATATATCAAAAAGAGATCTCAGATCTCAACCAATACATTATCAGAGTGTGCAACGTTATACAAGTGTAATCTAAACACTATCCTGACTGAGCACACTAAACATATACAGAACCGTGTACATCAAAAGTAGTATTCAGTTCCCTGTAACATCTACATCAGAATAATACACATCCTGTTATAGTTACATCACGGAGCTTAACTCCACCAAAAATATAAATCCCAAAATAACCAACAGAATCCTCCGTACTTAACCCGTAGAGGGTCCGGGGTGTTCCTGCGAATCTGAGAAAGAGGTGGTGAGAACAACTTCCCAGTGAATATGAATAACTTGCAGATAAAGTATAAATGTAAGTAAAGAGCAAGTATAACACAATTCACAATATGTCAAGTAACACCTACCAACCAATGCAATGGATGAATGCACATGATGTTCACACCTTTTATTCACACTTTTTCTTTCTCCACTCCTCTTGTTGTGCACTAACCCCTTTCGGTTAGGCCCTCGCAATATGCATATGAATGTATTATGCCAATTCTGTTTCCTTCTAGCTAATAAGCCAGGCACCCCTACATTTTTGTACACTAACCCTTTCCGGTTAGGTCACCTCGCATAATGCAATGCAATTAAGTATGCTATTTCATTTCCATCTAGCTCATCGCCTAGGCACCCCTGTTTTGTACACTAACCCCTTCCGGTTAGGCCATCTCGCTATGCAATGCAATGTTCTCATACTCATATCATGCTCATTCATAATATCATCATAATAGCATTACATGTAATCAATTCAAGCATATATAACACATGACCATCATACTCAACTCTATCAAGCATTCTTACTTAGTTACATTAGTGCTAAGTCACTTCTATCAAGCATTCTTACTTAGCTACACATCTCATTCTAATGCTAAGTCATTCTTCATCCTAAACCTAGCATATGGTATCAAGACCCTAGGCATAAACATCACAATATCACAAACAGAGTCAACCACGGCCAGCCCGTGGTGGTAACCACGCTACGGTTCGAGAAAACAAAACTCAACAAATTGGAAAGCAGAGACAACCACGGCGCCCCCTGGTTGGCACCACGCCCGTGGTGCGGACCACGGCCACTCCTCGGTGGCCACCACACCGTGGTCGATTTCAAAGACACAACATTTTCTTTCCAGAGCCAACCACGGCCAACCCGTGGTGGGGACCACGGCCGTGGTTGGGCACGAGACATCAACATTTCCTATCCAGAGAGGACCACGGCCGGGCCGTGGTGGGGACCACACCCGTGGTTGGTCTTCTGGGCAGGAATAGTGCCACGCCCAACTTCAAATCAAAACCCTAATTTCTCTATGGGATCATGTCCTCAAATCCATCAAGTATACCAATCATTCCACTCATTTTTCCTAAACCCTAATCCTTGAAAACATGTAACAAAAACACATCCAACCTCAAGCATAGGTGAAAGCCCTAGATTCAAGCTTAATCCTACATCACACACTTTCACTCTAAGAACATCATACAATAGCACAAGTAAATCCACACTCACCTTGAAGTGCTCCTAACTTGATTCCAAGATGGTATTGATAGTCAAGACAACCTTCCCTTCAACTTCCTTCAAAACACTAAAGCAAAACAACCAACTTTTAGACATGGGTGTTCTTGATTCTTAGGGATGAAAATGAGTTTCTCAAGAAACTAATACCATAGGATTGAAGAAGAGATCATAGTGATCAATAACTACCAAAGAACTTAAGCCAAAAGGTGTATAAAAACACTTACTTTGGAACCTTGAACTTGGAGCAAGCTTTGGCTATGGAGAACTTAGCAATTTGGAGAAGATGACCAAATGGTCCCTCCCCCCCTAGGGCCGGTTCACTTAAGCAAGAGGGAGGGGGTGTGAATTGTCCATTTTGCCCTTCACTCAAATGATAAAATACCAAATTGCCACTGAGGGTGTGAAAAGACTAAAATACCCTCGTGATTCCTAAAAATTCCCAATAGGTCCTGAAGAAAATTAAACTTACCAGTAGGTCCTAACTTAGCCAGAGTAAATCTAAGAGTTTAGACTTCGCCTATTTCTTCCTTAGGTTCTACCGAGTTCACCGGTATAGCCAGAATCTCAAATCAATCATTCTAACTTAAACTATTACCATTTCTGTAACAGAACATATAATCCATTCAAAGAATTTAGCTAAATCATAACATAGGAAATTTAGGGATGTCACATTTGGAAGGACATTAGATGTTCTCCAAGTTTCCAGGGGGGTTTAAGTGTCAAGCTATATCGGTTGAGAAGTTGGAAGCGACTTTTAATCCTTTTGGGTTTATCATGCATTAAAAGTACTTCTAGGCCACGTGGATAATGCTTTCACGATTCCAGCCAGTCAGATGATGTTTGAAAGGACATTAGATGTTCTCCAAGTTTCCATGGGGGTTTAAGTGTCAAGCTATATCGGTTGAGAAGTTGGAAGCCACTTTTGATCCTTTTGGGTTTATCATGCATTAAAAGTACTTCTAAGCCACGTGGATGATGCTTTCCTGATTCAAGCCAGTCAGATGATGTTTGGAAGGACATTAGATGTTCTCCAAGTTTCCATGGGGTTTTAAGTGTCAAGCTATATCGGTTGAGAAGTTGGAAGCCACTTTTGATTCTTTTGGGTTCACCATGGATTAAAAGTACTTCTAGGCCACGTGGATGATGCATTCACGATTCCAGCTAGACAGATAATGTTTGAAACGTCATTAGATGTTCTCCAAGTTTCCATGGGGGTTTAAGTGTCAAGCTATCTCATTTCAGATGTTGGAAGTCACTTCCGATCCTTTTGGGTTTATCATGAATTAAAAGTACTTCTAGGCCACGTGGATGATGCTTTCACGATTCCAGCCTGTCAGATGTTGTTTGAAAGGACATTAGATGTTCTCCAAGTTTCCATGGGGTTGAAGTGTCAAGCTATCTCATTGCAGAAGTTGGAAGCCACTTTTGATCCTTTTGTGTTTATCATGCATTAAAAGTGCATCTAGGCCACGTGGATGATGCTTTCACGATTCCAGCCAGTCAGATGATGTTTGAAAGGACATTAGATGTTCTCCAAGTTTCCATGGGCCTTTAAGTGTCAAGCTATGTCGGTTGAGAAGTTGGAAGCCACTTTTGATCCTTTTGGGTTTATCATGGATTAAAAGTTCTTCTAGGCCACGTGGATGATGCTTTCACGATTCCAGCCAGTCAGATGATGTTTGAAAGGACATTAGATGTGCTCCAAGTTTCCATGGGGGTTTAAGTGTCAAGCTATCTGTTTCAGAAGTTGGAAGTCAGTTTCGATCCTTTTGGGTTTATCATGAATTAAAAGTACTTCAAGGCCAGGTGGATGATGCTTTCACGATTCCAGCCAGTCAGATGATGTTTGAAAGGACATTAGATGTTCTCCAAGTTTCCATGGGGGTTTGAGTGTCATGCTATCTCATTTCAGAAGTAGGAAGCCACTTTTGATCCTTTTGGGTTTATCGGGCATTAAAAGTACTTCTAGGCCACGTGGATGATGCTTTCACGATTTCAGCCAGTCAAATGATGTTTGAAAAGACATTAGATGTTCTCCAAGTTTCCATGGGGGTTTAAGTGTTAAGCTAAATCGATTGAGAAGTTGGAAGCCACTTTTGATCCTTTTGGGTTTATCATGCATTAAAAGTACTTCTAGGCCACGTGGATGATGCTTTCACGATTCCAGCCAGTCAGATGATGTTTGAAAGGACATTAGATGTTCTCCAAGTTTCCATGGGGGTTTAAGTGTCAAGCTATATCGGTTGAGAAGTTGGAAGCCACTTTTGATCCTTTTGGGTTTATCATGCATTAAAAGTACTTCTAGGCCACGTGGATGATGCTTTCACGATTCCAGCCGGTCAGATGATGTTTGTAAGGACATTAGATGTTCTCCAAGTTTCCAGGGGGTTTAAGTGTCAAGCTATATCGGTTGACAAGTTGGAAGCCACTTTTAATCATTTTGGGTTTGCCATGTATTAAAACGACTTTTTGGCCACATGGATGATCCTTTCACGATTTAAGCCAGTTAGATGATGTTTGAAAGGACACTAGATGATCTCCAAGTTTCCATGGGGTTGAAGTGTCAAGCTATCTCATTTCAGAAGTTGGAAGCCACTTTTGATCCTTTTGGGTTTATCATGCATTAAAAGTACTTCTAGGCCACGTGGATGATGCTTTCACGATTTCAGCCAGTCAAATGATGTTTGAAAGGACATTAGATGTTCTCCAAGTTTCCATGGGGGTTTAAGTGTTAAGCTATATCGGTTGAGAAGTTGGAAGCCGCTTTTGATCCTTTTGGGTTTATCATGCATTAAAAGTACTTCTAGGCCACGTGGATGATGCATTCACGATTCCAGCCAGTCAGATGATGTTTGAAAGGACATTAGATGTTCTCCAAGTTTCCATGGGGGTTTAAGTGTCAAGCTATATCGGTTGAGAAGTTGGAAGCCACTTTTGATCATTTTGGGTTTACCATGTATTAAAACGACTTCTAGGCCACGTGGATGATGCTTTCACGATTCCAGCCAGTCAGATGATGTTTGAAATGACATTAGATGTTCTCCAAGTTTCCATGGGGGTTGAAGTGTCAAGCTATCTCATTTCAGAAGTTGGAAGCCACTTTTGATCCTTTTGGGTTTATCATGCTTTAAAAGTACTTCTAGGCCAGGTGGATGATGCTTTCACGATTCCAGCCAGTCACATGATGTTTGAAAGGACATTAGATGTTCTCCAAGTTTCCATAGGGGTTTAAATGTCAAGCTATATCGGTTGAGAAGTTGGAAGCGAATTTTGATCCTTTTGGGTTTATCATGCATTAAAAGTACTTCTAGGCCACGTGGACAATGCTTTCACGATTCCAGCCAGTCAGAGGATGTTTGAAAGGACATTAGATGTTCTCCAAGTTTCCATGGGGGTTTAAGTGTCAAGCTATATCGGTTGAGAATTTGGAAGCCACTTTTGATCCTTTTGGGTTTATCATGCATTAAAAGTACTTCAAGGGCACGTGGACAATGCTTTCACGATTCCAGCCAGTCAGAGGATGTTTGAAAGGACATTAGATGTTCTCCAAGTTTCCATAGGGGTTTAAATATCAAGCTATATCGGTTGAGAAGTTGGAAGCCACTTTTGATCCTTTAGGGTTTATCATGCTTTAAAAGTACTTCTAGGCCACGTGGATGATGCTTTCACGATTCAAGCCAGTCAGATGATGTTTGAAAGAACGATAGATGTTCTGCAAGTTTCCAAGTGGGTTTAAGTGTCAAGCTATATCGGTTGAGAAGTTGGAAGCCACTTTTGATCCTTTAGGGTTTATCATGCATTAAAAGTACTTCTAGGCCACGTGGATGATGCATTCACGATTCCAGCTAGTCAGATGATGTTTGAAAGGACATTAGATGTTCTCCAAGTTTCCATGGGGGTTTAAGTGTCAAGCTATATCGGTTGAGAAGTTGGAAGCCGCTTTTGATCCTTTTGGGTTTATTATGCATTAAAAGTACTTCTAGGCCACGTGGATAATGCATTCACGATTTCAGCCAGTCAGATGATATTTGAAAGTGTTTCAAAGGACATTAGATATTCTCCAAGTTTCCATGGGGGTTTAAGTGTCAAGCTATATCGGTTGAGAAGTTGGAAGCCACTTTTGAACCTTTTGGGTTTACCATGTATTAAAACGACTTCTAGGCCACATGGATGATGCTTTCACGATTCTAGCCAGTCAGATGATGTTTGAAAGGACACTAAATGTTCTTCAAATTTCCATGGGGGTTGAAGTGTCAAGCTATCTCATTTCAGAAGTTGGACGCCACTTTTGATCCATTTGGGTTTATCATGCGTTAAAAGTACTTCTAGGCCAGGTGGATGATGCTTTCACGATTCCAGCCAGTCACATGATGTTTGAAAGGACATTAGATGTTCTCCAAGTTTCCATAGGGGTTTAAGTGTCAAGCTATATCGGTTGAGAAGTTGGAAGCCACTTTTGATCCTTTTGGGTTTATCATGCATTAAAAGTACTTCTAGGCCACGTGGACAATGCTTTCACGATTCCAGCCAGTCAGAGGATGTTTGAAAGGACATTAGATGTTCTCCAAGTTTCCATGGGGGTTTAAGTGTCAAGCTATATCGGTTGAGAAGTTGGAAGCCACTTTTGATCCTTTTGGGTTTATCATGCATTAAAAGTACTTCAAGGCCACGTGGACAATGCTTTCACGATTCGGCCGGTTTGATGACGTTTGGATGGACGTTAGATGTTCTCCATGTTTCCATGAGGGTTTAAGTGTCAAGCTATCAGATTTCTGAAGTTGGAAGCCTCTTGTGATCCTTTTGGGTTTATCATGCAGTAAAATTACTTCTAGGCCTTGTGGATGATGCTTTCACGATTCCAGCTAGTCAGATGATATTAGAAAGGACATTAGATGTTATCCAAGTTTCCAAGGGGGTTTATGTAACATCCCTAAATTTCATATGTTATGACTTAGCTAAATTCTTTAAATGATTTGTATGTTACATTACGAGAAAGGTGATAGATTGAGTTAGAATGTTTGATTTGAGATTACGGCTATATCGGTGAACTCGGTAGAACCTAAGGAAGAAATAGGTGAAATTTAAACTCTTTGATTTACTACGGTTAAGTTAGGACCTACTGGTAAATTTAATTTTCCTCAGGACCTATTGGGAATTCTTAGAAATCACAAGGGTATTTTAGTCTTTTAACACCTCAGTGGCAAATTAGTGATTCTTCCTTTAAGTGAGGGGCAAGATGGACATTTCAACATCCCCTCCCTCTTGCTTAAGTGAACTGGTCCTATAGGGAGAGCCAAAGGGCTCATCTTCTCCAAATTTGCTAAGTTCTCCATAGCCAAAGCTAGCTCCAAAGTTCAAGGGTCCAAAGTAAGTATTTTTATACACCTTTTGGCTTAAGTTCTTGATAGTTATTGATCACTATGATCTCTTCTTCAACCCTATGGTATTAGTTTCTTTAGAAACTCATTTTCATCCCTAAGAATCAAGAACACCCATGTCTAAAAGTTGGTTGTTTTGCTTGAGTGTTTTGAAGGAAGTTGAAGGGAAGGTTGTCTTGACTACCAATACCATCTTGGAATCAAGTTAGGAGCACTTCAAGGTGAGTGTGGATTTACTTGTGCTATTGTATGATGTTCTTAGAGTGAAAGTGTATGATGTAGGATTAAGCTTGAATCTAGGGTTTTCACCTATGCTTGAGGTTGGATGTGTTTTTATTACATGTTTTCAAGGATTAGGGTTTAGGAAAAATGAGTGTTATGGTTGGTATACTTGATGGATTTGAGGACATGAATCCCATAGAGAAAACTTAGGGTTTTAGGGATGTGAAGTTGGGCGTGGCACTATTCCTGCCCAGAAGACCAACCACGGGCGTGGTCCCCACCACGGCCCGGCCGTGGTCCTCTCTGGATAGGAAATGTTGGTGTCTCGTGCCCAACCACGGCCGTGGTCCCCACCACGGGCTGGCCGTGGTTGGCTCTGGAAAGAAAAATGTTGTGTGCTGTAATCTGACCACGGGTGTGGTGGCCACCAGGGGCTGGCCGTGGTCCAGACCACGGGCGTGGTGCCAACCAGGGGCAGGCCGTGGTTGTCTCTGTTCCCAATTTGTTGAGTTTTGTTTTCTGAACCGTGGCCGTGGTTACCACCACGGGCTGGCCGTGGTTGACTCTGTTTGTGATATTGTGATGCTTATGCCTAGGGTCTTGATACCATATGCTAGGTTTAGGATGAAGAATGACTTAGCATTAGAATGAGATTGTGTAGCTATGTAAGAATGCTTGATAGAGTTGAGTATGATGATCATGTGTTGTATATGCTTGAATTGATTACATGTAATGCTATTGTGATGATATTATGAACGAGCATGATATGAGTATGAGAACATTGCATTGCATAGCGAGATGGCCTAACCGGAAGGGGTTAGTGTACAAAACAGAGGGGTGCCTAGCTGATGAGGTAGATGGAAATGAAATAGCATACTTATTTGCATTGCATTGCGAGGTGACCTAGCAGGAAAGGGTTAGTGTACAAAACAGAGGGGTGCCTAGCTTATTAGCTAGAAGGAAACGGAATTGGCATAATACATTCATATGCATATTGCGAGGGCCTAACCGAAAGGGGTTAGTGCACAACAAGAGGAGTGGAGAAAGAAAAAGTGTGAATAAAAGGTGTGAACATCATGTGCATTCATCCATTGCATTGGTTGGTAGGTGTTACTTGACATATTGTGAATTGTGTTATACTTGCTCTTTACTTACATTTATACTTTATCTGCAAGTTATTCATATTCACTGGGAAGTTGTTCTCACCACCTCTTTCTCAGATTCGCAGGGAACACCGGACCCTCTACGGGTTAAGTACGGAGGATTACATTGGTTTATTTTTGGGATTTGTATTTTGGTGGAGTTAATCTCCGTGATGTAACTATGACAGGATGTGTATTATTCGATGTAGATGTTACAGGAACTGAATACTACTTTCGATGTACTCGGTTCCGTATATGTTTAGTGTGCTAAGTTAGGATAGTGTTTAGATTACACTTGTATAACGTTGCATACTCTGATAATAGTTTGGTTGAGATCTGAGATCTCTTGATGATATATGTGTATGTGTATATATATAATATATGTACTCTGGTTGTTTTGAAATGGAGGTTGGAAATCCGTTGCTTATGTTATATTTTGTGGTAATGTTCAAGAAACAAATGAAACGCTGCCGAATTTTCTATATTTATATATTCCACGTAAGGCTTATGGTTGGTGAATAACTTAGTAACTAATAGGTCTTACATTTTTGGTATCAGAGCAGTTCTTCCTAGAGGACTGTAATATATGGGTCTAGAGTTATACTGAGCACTTAGGATGTATGCCTATAGCTTTTCATATACTTCTGATATATTGCATGTGGGGAGTTGGGACTGATCAACCCAATATTTTCTGTGCTGTATACAGAGTTATGAGTGGACTAGGGCGAACACGTAGTGGAGGTCGAGGCAGAGGCCGAGGCCAACCCACTGCAAATACAAATGAAGGTGATGGTCTGGTGGCTGTGCTTGCACATTTGGCTCAAGCCATAGACCGTATGCCTGGACCGCAGCATGATGGCAATCCTAATGCGGGACTTGTCGTTCCTCAACAGTTGGGACTGACGGAGTTCTGTAAAAGGGATCCCCCATCTTTTCATGGGAATTATGACCCAATGGCCGCTGAGAGGTGGGTGAAACACCTTGAGAAGATCTTCAGGGCCATGCAGTGTACTGATGAGCAGAAAGTCATCTTTGCTGCTTATAAGTTGGAGGATGAAGCTGAACATTGGTGGGAAGCTACTCATCCTGGATTACTCATACGTGAGGATCCCATCACTTGGGAAACATTTAAGACGGCATTTTTGCGGAAGTATTTCCCTGCAAATGTCAGAATTCAAAAGGAACAAGAGTTTATGCATTTAACACAGGGAGATCTCACAGCTGGTCAATATGCAACTAAGTTTGATGAGTTATCTAAATACTCTAGTTACCTTCAAAATGGACCGAATGAGATTTGGAAGTCCATTCAGTTTGAAAGGGGACTTGAGTTTGAGTTAAGAAAGGCTGTAGCTGGTTTTGAGATTAGAGAGTTTGCTTCTCTAGTTGAGAAGTGCCTGATTATGGAAGAGTGCATGAATCCTGTTGCTGAAAGTAGTCAGGGAACTGGGAAGAGGAAAGTGGAAGTTACTCAGCCCGTACGGGGTACTAAGAAGACTAAGGTGGATTTATGCAGGACGTGTGGGAAACCGCATCAAGGTGCTTGTCGGGCGAATGTATGTTTTGCTTGTGGTCAGAAGGGACACATTGCAAAATACTGCCCACAACGAATAGTGATCTGCTTCAAGTGCCAGCAGAAAGGGCACACTTCCCGAAATTGCCCACAGGTTTCTAAGGCGCCTGTTTCTACCCCTAGACCACTTACCCAGGGGCGAGTGTATACCCTCAGTGGGGCAGAGGCACAGGCGGAGGAATTGATCCAAGGTATGTGCTTACTGAATGGTCAGGACTTAATTGTACTGTTTGACTCTGGGGCAACCCATTCATTCATTTCTAATGCATGTGTGAAATCCTTGAGTCTAACCACTACTTCCTTACCTTATACACTGTCAGTGACTACTCCTGCTAAGGATAAGATTCTTACCACCCACGTTTGTTTAAACTGTAAATTTGTGTTCCAGAATCGAACCTTTGTTGTTGATTTGATCTGTCTACCATTGAGAGGGTTAGATGTTATCTTGGGCATGGATTGGCTTGCAACCAACCAAGTGTTGTTAGATTGTTGTAATAAGATTGTCATTATTCCTCCTGTTACAAACCATACACTGATTCCTGAAATTGCCATGTTACCCAAGGTGTCAGAGTTAAACCATTGCCTGTTGAATGGGAGTCAAGTATACATGGTACTATTTTCTTTAGACTTAGAGGTTCAGTCAGACTTGGTAGGAATGCCAGTAGTGAGTGAATTCATGGATGTCTTTCCTAAGGAAATTCCTAGTTTACCACCTGATAGAGAGGTAGAGTTTGTTATAGACTTAGTACCGGGAGCCGGACCTATGTCTGTAGCACCTTACAGAATGTCACCATTGGAACTAGGAGAACTTAAGAAACAAGTAGAGGAACTATTGGAAAGAGGATTCATTAGACCCAGTGTGTCTCCATGGGGAGCACCTGTGTTATTGGTGAAGAAGAAGGATGGGAGTATGAGATTGTGTGTGGATTACCGACAGTTGAATAAGATTACTATAAAGAATAGGTATCCATTACCTAGGATAGATGATTTACTTCACCAACTTAGAGAAGCCACGATATTCTCTAAAATTGATCTTCGTTCTGGTTACCATCAAATTAAGATCAAGCCAGATGATGTACCAAAGTCTGCTTTTAGAACTAGGTATGGACACTATGAGTACTTGGTGATGCCATTTGGTTTAACTAATGCTCTAGCGGTGTTTATGGATTACATGAATAGAATTTTCAGACCGTACCTAGACAAGTTTGTGGTAGTGTTCATAGATGATATTCTCATATATTCGCAAACTGTGGAAGAACATGAGGAACATCTTAGAATAGTACTACAAATACTTAGAGAGAGGAAACTGTATGCTAAACCTGAGAAGTGTGAATTTTGGCTGAATGAAGTGAAGTTTTCAGGGCACACTATATCCCAGGACGGGGTAGCGGTGGACTCTAGTAAGGTTGAGGCGGTAGTACAGTGGGAGCGACCAAAGTCGGTTACTGAGATTAGAAGTTTCCTAGGATTAGCCGGATACTACCGGAAGTTCATTCGGGGTTTTTCTCAGTTAGCACTTCCTTTAACTGAATTGACCCGGAAAGGACAAGCCATGGTATGGAGTGAAAAGTGTGAGGAGAGTTTTCAAGAACTCAAACGTAGATTGACCACAGCTCCAGTTTTAGTTATTGCTGACCTATCCAAAGATTTGGAGGTGTACTGTGATGCCTCTAAATTGGGTTTAGGATGTGTGTTGATGCAGGATAAGAAGGTAGTGGCTTATGCATCTAGACAACTTAGAACCCATGAGAAGAATTACCCGACCCATGACCTAGAACTTGCAGCCATAGTTTTTGCACTTAAGATCTGGAGACATTATTTGTATGGTGTAAAGTTTGAGGTGTTCAGTGATCATAAGAGCTTGAAGTATCTATTTGATCAGAAGGAACTGAACATGAGACAAAGAAGGTGGATGGAATACTTAAAGGATTATGAATTTGAACTTAAGTATCATCCTGGCAAGGCCAACGTTGTGGCTGATGCCCTCAGTAGGAAGTCTCTGCACGTATCTCAGATGATGGTGCATGAGTTAGATTTGGTAGAGCAATTGCGAGACCTTAGAATCCAAGTGGATACGAATAGTGTGACACTGAGACTAGCTTTGTTAGAAATCTCATGCGACCTTAAGGACCAGATTAGACATGAACAAAGTCTGGATAAGGAACTACAAGATCGTAGGGTCTCGATAGCTTTTTCTTTAGAGGATGATGGGTTGATTAGGTTTAGACAAAGGATTTGTGTTCCTAAGGGGGGAAACCTCAGGGGACAAATTCTGGAGGAAGCTCATAAAAGTAAGTTCTCGATACATCCTGGTGCGACTAAGATGTATCAAGATCTAAAAGAAAGATTTTGGTGGCCGGGAATGAAAAGAGATGTGGCTGAGTATGTGGCCAAATGTTTGACTTGTCAGAAAGTCAAGATTGAACACCAGAAACCAGCCGGAATGCTCCAACCTTTAGAAATTCCAGAGTGGAAGTGGGACAAAATAACCATGGACTTTGTAACCAGTTTGCCTAGGGTACAGAAGGGTTATGATGCTATATGGGTCATTGTGGATAGACTGACTAAGTCTGCCCATTTTCTTCCCATTAAGATTTCTTATTCCCTAGATAAACTTGCTGAGTTGTTTGTTGGAGAGATTGTTCGATTGCACGGTGTGCCATTGAGCATTGTGTCAGATAGAGATCCCAGATTTACCTCTAGATTTTGGAATGCCTTACATCAGTCTTTTGGGACTAAGCTCAATTTCAGTACTGCTTATCACCCACAGTCTGATGGTCAGTCCGAGCGGACTATCCAAACGTTAGAAGATATGTTGAGAGCTTGTGTTCTTGAAGATAAGGGTAGTTGGGATAAATATTTACCATTGGTAGAGTTTGCTTACAACAACAGTTTCCATTCCAGCATTGGGATGGCACCGTATGAGGCACTCTATGGTAGAAAATGTAGGTCACCTCTGTGTTGGTATGAGGTAGGTGAGCGGAACCTGCTAGGACCTGAGTTAGTTCAAGAAACTACCGAAAAGATTAGGGTTATACAGGAGAAAATGAGAATTGCTCAGAGTCGACAAAAGAGTTATGCTGACAAAAGAAGGCGTCCTCTAGAGTTTGAGGAGGGTGACCATGTGTTTCTTAGAGTCTCACCCATGACAGGAATTGGTAGAGCCATTCGGGCTAAGAAGTTAAATCCTCGTTTCATTGGTCCGTTTCAAATTCTAAAGCGTATTGGACTTGTAGCTTACCATATAGCTCTTCCTCCACATCTGTCCAATCTTCATCCTGTGTTTCATGTGTCCCAGTTGAGAAAGTATGTTCCGGATCTTTCACACATCATTGAGGTTGAGTCGGTACAATTGAGAGCTGACCTTACATTTCAGGCTAAGCCAGCTAAGATCATTGACCGTAGTGTGAAGTCCCTGAGGAACAAGACTATTTCCCTGGTGAAGGTGCTTTGGGATGGACAGTCACCTGAAGAGGCTACGTGGGAATTGGAGGAAGATTTGCGCAAGCTGCATCCCGATCTATATTGATCAGGTATATCTTTAACTTAATTTTGTGGGCAAAATTCTTTTAAGGGGGGGAGAATGTAACATCCCTAAATTTCATATGTTATGATTTAGCTAAATTCTTTAAATGGATTGTATGTCTACATTACGAGAAATGGTGATAGATTGAGTTAGAATGTTTGATTTGAGATTCTGGCTATACCGGTGAACTCGGTAGAACCTAAGGAAGAGATAGGTGGAATTTAAACTCTTAGATTTACTCTGGTTAAGTTAGGACCTACTGGTAAATTTAATTTTCTTCAGGACCTATTGGGAATTCTTAGAGATCACAAGGGTATTTTAGTCTTTTAACACCTCAGTGGCAAATTAGTGATTCTTCCTTTAAGTGAGGGGCAAAATGGACATTTCACATCCCCTCCCTCTTGCTTAAGTGAACCGGTCCTATAGGGAGAGCCAAAGGGCTCATCTTCTCCAAATTTGCTAAGTTCTCCATAGCCAAAGCTAGCTCCAAATTTCAAGGGTCCAAAGTAAGTATTTGTATACACCTTTTGGCTTAAGTTCTTTGATAGTTATTGATCACTATGATCTCTTCTTCAACCCTATGGTATTAGTTTCTTTAGAAACTCATTTTCATCCCTAAGAATCAAGAACACCCATGTCTAAAAGTTGGTTGTTTTGCTTGAGTGTTTTGAAGGAAGTTGAAGGGAAGGTTGTCTTGACTACCAATACCATCTTGGAATCAAGTTAGGAGCACTTCAAGGTGAGTGTGGATTTACTTGTGCTATTGTATGATGTTCTTAGAGTGAAAGTGTATGATGTAGGATTAAGCTTGAATCTAGGGTTTTCACCTATGCTTGAGGTTGGATGTGTTTTTTTATTACATGTTTTCAAGGATTAGGGTTTAGGAAAAATGAGTGTTATGGTTGGTATACTTGATGGATTTGAGGACATGAATTCTAAGGGGAAAACTTGGGTTTTGATGTGAAGTTGGGCGTGGCACTATTCCCGCCCGGAAGACCAACCACGGGCGTGGTCCCCACCACGGCCTGGCCGTGGTCCTCTCGGATAGGAAATGTTGGTGTCTCGTGCCCAACCACGGCCGTGGTCCCCACCACGGGCTGGCCGTGGTTGGCTGCGGAAAGAAAAATGTTGTGTGTCGTAATCGACCACGGGTGTGGTGGCCACCAGTGGCCGTGGTCGGACCACGGTGTGGTGCCAACCAGGGGCGAGCCATGGTTGTCTGCTTCCCAATTTGTTGAGTTTTGTTTTACGAACCGTGTAGTGGTTACCACCACGGGCTGGCCGTGGTTGACTCTGTTTGTGATATTGTGATGCTTATGCCTAGGGTCTTGATACCATATGCTAGGTTTAGGATGAAGAATGACTTAGCATTAGAATGAGATTGTGTAGCTATGTAAGAATGCTTGATAGAGTTGAGTATGATGATCATGTGTTGTATATGCTTGAATTGATTACATGTAATGCTATTGTGATGATATTATGAACGAGCATGATATGAGTATGAGAACATTGCATTGCATAGCGAGATGGCCTAACCGGAAGGGGTTAGTGTACAAAACAGAGGGGTGCCTAGCTGATGAGCTAGATGGAAATGAAATAGCATACTTAATTGCATTGCATTGCGAGGTGACCTAACCGGAAAGGGTTAGTGTACAAAACAGAGGGGTGCCTAGCTTATTAGCTAGAAGGAAACGGAATTGGCATAATACATTCATATGCATATTGCGAGGGCCTAACCGAAAGGGGTTAGTGCACAACAAGAGGAGTGGAGAAAGAAAAAGTGTGAATAAAAGGTGTGAACATCATGTGCATTCATCCATTGCATTGGTTGGTAGGTGTTACTTGACATATTGTGAATTGTGTTATACTTGCTCTTTATTTACATTTATACTTTATCTGCAAGTTATTCATATTCACTGGGAAGTTGTTCTCACCACCTCTTTCTCAGATTCGCAGGAACACCCCGGACCCTCTATGGGTTAAGTACGGAGGATTCTGTTGATTCATTTTTTTGGGATTTATATTTTTGGTGGAGTTAAGCTCCGTGATGTAACTATGACAGGATGTGTATTATTCGATGTAGATGTTACAGGGAACTGAATACTACTTTTTGATGTACTCGGTTCCGTATATGTTTAGTGTGCTAAGTTAGGATAGTGTTTAGATTACACTTGTATAACGTTGCATACTCTGATAATAGTTTGGTTGAGAACTGAGATCTCTTGATGATATATGTGTATGTGTATATATATAATATATGTACTCTGGTTGTTTTGAAATGGAGGTTGGAAATCCGCTGCTTATGTTATATTTTCATCCTTTTGGGTTTATCATGCATTAAAACGTCTTCTACGCCACGTGGATGATGCTTTTACGATTCAAGCCAGTCAGATGATGTTTGAAAAGACGTTAGATGTTCTCCAAGTTTCCAAGCAGGTTTAAGTGTCAAGCTATATCGATTGAGAAGTTGGAAGCCACTTTTGATCCTTTACGGTTTATCATGCTTTAAAAGTACTTCTAGGCCACGTGGATGATGCATTCACGATTCCAGCTAGTTAGATGATGTTTGAAAGGTCATTAGATGTTCTCCAAGTTTCCATGGGGGTTTAAGTGTTAAGCTATGTCGGTTGAGAAGTTGGAAGCCGCTTTTGATCCTTTTGGGTTTATCATGCATTAAAAGTACTTCAAGGCCACGTGGATAATGCATTCGCGATTCTAGCCAGTCAGGTGATGTGTGAAAGGACATTAGATGTGCACCAAGTTTCCATGGGGTTTAAGTGTCAAGCTATATCGGTTGAGAAGTTGGAAGCCACTTTTTATCATTTTGGGTTTACCATGTATTAAAACGACTTCTAGGCCACATGGATGATGCTTTCACGATTCAAGCCAGTCAGATGATGTTTGAAAGGACACTAAATGTTCTTCAAATTTCCATGGGGGTTGAAGTGTCAAGCTATCTCATTTCAGAAGTTGGACGCCACTTTTGATCCATTTGGGTTTATCATGCGTTAAAAGTACTTCTAGGCCAGGTGGATGATGCTTTCACGATTCCAGCCAGTCAGATGATGTTTGAAAGGACATTAGATGTTCTTCAAGTTTCCATAGGGGTTTAAATGTCAAGCTATATCGGTTGAGAAGTTGGAAGCGAATTTTGATCCTTTTGGGTTTATCATGCATTAAAAGTACTTCTAGGCCACGTGGATGATGCATTCACGATTCCAGCCAGTCAGAGGATGTTTGAAGGGACATTGGATGTTCTCCAAGTTTCCATAGGGTTTTAAATGTAAATCTATATCGGTTGAGAAGTTGGAAGCGAATTTTGATCCTTTTGGGTTTATCATGCATTAAAAGTACTTCTAGGCCACGTGGACAATGCTTTCACGATTCCAGCCAGTCAGAGGATGTTTGAAAGGACATTAGATGTTCTCAAAGTTTCCATAGGGGTTTAAATGTCAAGCTATATCGGTTGAGAAGTTGGAAGCGAATTTTCATCCTTTTGGGTTTATCATGCATTAAAACGTCTTCTACGCCACGTGGATGATGCTTTTACGATTCAAGCCAGTCAGATGATGTTTGAAAAGACGTTAGATGTTCTCCAAGTTTCCAAGCAGGTTTAAGTGTCAAGCTATATCGGTTGAGAAGTTGGAAGCCACTTTTGATCCTTTAGGGTTTATCATGCTTTAAAAGTACTTCTAGGCCACGTGGATGATGCATTCACGATTCCAGCTAGTCAGATGATGTTTGAAAGGTCATTAGATGTTCTCCAAGTTTCCATGGGGGTTTAAGTGTTAAGCTATGTCGGTTGAGAAGTTGGAAGCCGCTTTTGATCCTTTTGGGTTTATCATGCATTAAAAGTACTTCAAGGCCACGTGGATAATGCATTCACGATTCTAGCCAGTCAGGTGATGTGTGAAAGGACATTAGATGTGCTCCAAGTTTCCATGGGGGTTTAAG
The DNA here is from genome assembly GCA_023212625.1 of Styphnolobium japonicum. Taxonomy (NCBI): domain Eukaryota; kingdom Viridiplantae; phylum Streptophyta; class Magnoliopsida; order Fabales; family Fabaceae; genus Styphnolobium; species Styphnolobium japonicum. Next base: position 4,893,095 of record JALBWW010000010.1, read on the forward strand.
TGTCAAGCTATATCGGTTGAGAAGTTGGAAGCCACTTTTGATCATTTTGGGTTTACCATGTATTAAAACGACTTCTAGGCCACATGGATGATGCTTTCACGATTCTAGCCAGTCAGATGATGTTTGAAAGGACACTAAATGTTCTTCAAATTTCCATGGGGGTTGAAGTGTCAAGCTATCTCATTTCAGAAGTTGGAAGCCACTTTTGATCCTTTTGGGTTTATCATGCGTTAAAAGTACTTCTAGGCCAGGTGGATGATGCTTTCACGATTCCAGCCAGTCACATGATGTTTGAAAGGACATTAGATGTTCTCCAAGTTTCCATAGGGGTTTAAATGTCACGCTATATCGGTTGAGAAGTTGGAAGCGAATTTTGATCCTTTTGGGTTTATCATGCATTAAAAGTACTTCTAGGCCACGTGGACAATGCTTTCACGATTCCAGCCAGTCAGAGGATGTTTGAAAGGACATTAGATGTTCTCCAAGTTTCCATAGGGGTTTAAATGTCAAGCTATATCGGTTGAGAAATTGGAAGCGAATTTTCATCCTTTTGGGTTTATCATGCATTAAAACGTCTTCTACGCCACATGGATGATGCTTTTACGATTCAAGCCAGTCAGATGATGTTTGAAAAAACGTTAGATGTTCTCCAAGTTTCCAAGCAGGTTTAAGTGTCAAGCTATATCGGTTGAGAAGTTGGAAGCCACTTTTGATCCTTTAGGGTTTATCATGCTTTAAAAGTACTTCTAGGCCACGTGGATGATGCATTCACGATTCCAGCCAGTCAGAGGTGTTTGAAAGGACATTAGATGTTCTCCAAGTTTCCATAGGGGTTTAAATGTCAAGCTATATCGGTTGAGAAGTTGGAAGCGAATTTTGATCCTTTTGGGTTTATCATGCATTAAAAGTACTTCTAGGCCACGTGGACAATGCTTTCACTATTCCAGCCAGTTAGATGATGTTTGGAAGGACATTAAATGTTCTCCAAGTTTCCATGGGGGTTTATGTCTCAAGCTATATCGGTTGAGAAGTTGGAAGCAACTTTTGATATGTTCTTCATGTTTCTAGGCCACGTGGATGACGCATTCATGATTCTAGCTAGTCAGATGATGTTTGAGAGGTCATTAGATGTTCTCCAAGTTTCCATGGGGGTTTAAGTGTCAAGCTATCTCATTTTAGAAGTTGTAAGCCATTTTCGATCCTTTTGTGTTTATCATGAATTAAAAGTACATCTAGGCCAGGTGGATGATGCTTTCACGATTTCAGCCTGTCAGATGATGTTTGAAAGGACATTAGATGTTCTCCAAGTTTCCATCGGGGATTAAGATTCAAGCTATATCAGTTGAGAGGTTGGAAGCCACTTTTGATCATTTTGGGTTTATCATGTATTAAAAATATTTCTAGGCCACGTGGATGATGCTTTCACGATTCCAGCCCCTCAGATGATCTTTGAAAGGGCATCGGATGTTCTCCAAGTTTCCATGGGGGATTAAGATTCAAGTTATATCAATTGAGGAGTTGGAAGCCCCTTTTGATCCTTTTGGGTTTATCGTGCACTAAAAGTACTTCTAGGCCACGTGGATAATGCTTTCACGATTCCAGCCAGTTAGATGATGTTTGGAAGGACATTAGATGTTCTCCAAGTTTCCATGGGGTTTTAAGTGTCAAGCTATATCTGTTAAAGAGTTTGAAGCCCCTTTTGATCCTTTTGGGTATATCATGCATTAAAAGTACTTCTAGGCCACGTGGATAATGCTTTCACGATTCCAGCCACTCAGATGATTTTTGAAAGGGCATCGGATGTTCTCCAAGTTTCCATGGGGGATTAAGATTCAAGCTATATCAATTGAGGAGTTGGAAGCCCCTTTTGATCCTTTTGGGTTTATCATGGACTAAAAGTACTTCTAGGCCACACGGATAATGCTTTCACGATTCCATCCAGTCAGATGATGTTTGGAAGGACATTAGATGTTCTCCAAGTTTCCATGGGGGTTTAAGTGTCAAGCTATATCGGTTGAGAAGTTGGAAGCCACTTTTGATCCTTTTGTGTTTACCATGGATAAAAACGACTTCTAGGCCACGTGGATGATGCATTCACGATTCCAGCTATTCAGATGATGTTTGAAAGGCGATTAGATGTTCTCCAAGTTTCCAAGGGGGTTTAAGTGTCAAGCTATCTCATTTCAGAAGTTGGAAGCCACTTTCGATCCTTTTGGGTTTATCATGAATTAAAAGTACTTCTAGGCCACGTGGATGATGCATTCACGATTCCAGCTATTCAGATGATGTTTGGAAGGACATTAGATGTTCTCCAAGTTTCCATGGGGGTTTAAGTGTCAAGCTATATCGGTTGAGAAGTTGGAAGCCACTTTTGATCCTTTTGGGTTTACCATGGATAAAAACAACTTCTAGGCCACGTGGATGATGCATTCACGATTCCAGCTATTCAGATGATGTTTGGAAGGACATTAGATGTTCTCCAAGTTTCCATGGGGGTTTAAGTGGCAAGCTATATCGGTTGAGAAGTTGGAAGACACTTTTGAACCTTTTGGGTTTACCATGGATAAAAACGACTTCTAGGCCACGTGGATGATGCATTCACGTTTCCAGCTATTCAGATGATGTTTGAAAGGCCATTAGATGTTCTCCAAGTTTCCAAGGGGGTTTAAGTGTCAAGCTATATCGGTTGAGGAGTTGGAAGCCCCTTTTGATCCTTTTGGGTTTATCATGCATTAAAAGTACTTCTAGGCCACGTGGATAATGTTTTCACGATTCCAGCCAGTCAGATGATGTTTGGAAGGACATTAGATGTTCTCCAAGTTTCCATGGGGGTTTAAGTGTCAAGCTATATCGGTTGAGAAGTTGGAAGCCACTTTTGATCCTGTAGGGTTTATCATGTATTAAAAGTATTTCTAGGCCACGTGGATGATGCTTTCATGATTCCAACCACTCAGATGACGTTTGAAAGGGCATCGGATGTTGTCCAAGTTTCCATGGGGGATTAAGATTCAAGCTATATCAATTGAGGAGTTGGAAGCCTCGTTTGATCCATTTGGGTTTATCATGCACTAAAAGTACTTCTAGCCCACGTGGATAATGCTTTCACGATTCCAGCCAGTCAGATGATGTTTGGAAGGACATTAAATGTTCTCCAAGTTTCCATGGGGGTTTAAGTGTCAAGCTATATCGGTTGAGAAGTTGGATGCCACTTTTGATCCTTTTGGGTTTACCAGGGATAAAAACGACTTCTAGGCCACGTGGATGATGCATTCACGATTCCAGCTATTCAGATGATGTTTGGAAGGACATTAGATGTTCTCGAAGTTTCCATGGGGGTTTAAGTGTCAAGCTATATCGGTTGAGAAGTTGGAAGCCACTTTTGATCCTTTTGGGTTCAACATGGATTAAAACGACTTCTAGGCCACGTGGATGATGCATTCACGATTCTAGCTAGTTAGATGATGTTTGAAAGGTCATTAGATGTTCTCCAAGTTTCCATGGGGGTTTAAGTGTCAAGCTATCTCATTTCAGAAGTTGGAAGCCACTTTCGATCCTTTTGGGTTTATCATGAATTAAAAGTACTTCTAGGCCAGGTGGATGATGCTTTCACGATTCCAGCAAGTCAGATGATGTTTGGAAGGTCATTAGATGTTCTCCAAGTTTCCATGGGGGTTTAAGTGTCAAGCTATCTCATTTCAGAAGTTGGAAGCCACTTTCGATCCTTTTGGGTTTATCATGAATTAAAAGTACTTCTGGGCCAGGTGGATGTTGCTTTCAAGATTCCAGCCTGTCAGATGATGTTTGAAAGGACATTAGATGTTCTCCAAGTTTCCATGGGGTTTAAGAGTCAAGCTATATCCGTTGAGAAGTTGGAAGCCACTTTTGATCCTTTTGGGTTTACCATGGATAAAAACGACTTCTAGGCCACGTGGATGATGCATTCCCGATTCCAGCTATTCAGATGATGTTTGGAAGGACATTAGATGTTCTCCAAGTTTCCATGGGGGTTTAAGTGTCAAGCTATATCGGTTGAGAAGTTGGAAGCCACTTTTGAACCTTTTGGGTTTACCATGGATAAAAACGACTTCTAGGCCACGTGGATGATGCATTCACGATTCCAGCTATTCAGATGATGTTTGAAAGGCCATTAGATGTTCTCCAAGTTTCCAAGGGGGTTTAAGTGTCAAGCTATATCGGTTGAGGAGTTGGAAACCCCTTTTGATCCTTTTGGGTTTATCATGCATTAAAAGTACTTCTAGGCCACGTGGATAATGCTTTCACGATTCCAGCCAGTCAGATGATGTTTGGAAGGAGATTAGATGTTCTCCAAGTTTCCATGGGGGTTTAAGTGTCAAGCTATATCGGTTGAGAAGTTGGAAGCCACTTTTGATCCTGTAGGGTTTATCATGTATTAAAAGTATTTCTAGGCCACGTGGATGATGCTTTCACGATTCCAACCACTCAGATGACGTTTGAAAGGGCATCGGATGTTCTCCAAGTTTCCATGGGGGATTAAGATTCAAGCTATATCAATTGAGGAGTTGGAAGCCCCGTTTGATCCATTTGGGTTTATCATGCACTAAAAGTACTTCTAGGCCACGTCGATAATGCTTTCACGATTCCAGCCAGTCAGATGATGTTTGGAAGGACATTAGATGTTCTCCAAGTTTCCATGGGGGTTTAAGTGTCAAGCTATCTCATTTCAGAAGTTGGAAGCCACTTTCGATCCTTTTGGGTTTATCATGAATTAAAAGTACTTCTAGGCGAGGTGGATGATGCTTTCACGATTCCAGCCAGTCAGATGATGTTTGGAAGGACATTAGATGTTCTCCAAGTTTCCATGCGGTTTTAAGTGTCAAGCTATATCGGTTGAGAAGTTGGAAGCCACTTTTGATCCTTTTGGGTTTACCATGGATAAAAATGACTTCTAGGCCACGTGGATGATGCATTCACGATTCCAGCTATTCAGATGATGTTTGAAAGGCCATTAGATGTTCTCCACGTTTCCAAGGGAGTTTAAGTGTCAAGCTATATCGGTTAAGGAGTTGGAAGCCCCTTTTGATCCTTTTGGGTTTATCATGCATTAAAAGTACTTCTAGGCCACGTGGACAATGCTTTCACGATTCCAGCCAGTTAGATGATGTTTGGAAGGACATTAAATGTTCTCCAAGTTTCCATGGGGGTTTAAGTCTCAAGCTATATCGGTTGAGAAGTTGGAAGCAACTTTTGATATGTTCTTCATGTTTCGAGGCCACGTGGATGACGCATTCATGATTCTAGCTAGTCAGATGATGTTTGAGAGGTCATTAGATGTTCTCCAAGTTTCCATGGGGGTTTAAGTGTCAAGCTATCTCATTTTAGAAGTTGTAAGCCATTTTCGATCCTTTTGGGTTTATCATGAATTAAAAGTACATCTAGGCCAGGTGGATGATGCTTTCACGATTCCAGCCTGTCAGATGATGTTTGAAAGGACATTAGATGTTCTCCAAGTTTCCATCGGGGATTAAGATTCAAGCTATATCAGTTGAGAGGTTGGAAGCCACTTTTGATCCTTTTGGGTTTATCATGTATTAAAAATATTTCTAGGCCACGTGGATGATGCTTTCACGATTCCAGCCCCTCAGATGATCTTTGAAAGGGCATCGGATGTTCTCCAAGTTTCCATGGGGGATTAAGATTCAAGTTATATCAATTGAGGAGTTGGAAGCCCCTTTTGATCCCTTTGGGTTTATCGTGCACTAAAAGTACTTCTAGGCCACGTGGATAATGCTTTCACGATTCCAGAAGTGTCAAGCTATATCTGTTAAAGAGTTGGAAGCCCCTTTTGATCCTTTTGGGTTTATCATGCATTAAAAGTACTTCTAGGCCACGTGGATAATGTTTTCACGATTCCAGCCAGTCAGATGATGTTTGGAAGGACATTAGATGTTCTCCAAGTTTCCATGGGGGTTTAAGTGTCAAGCTATATCGGTTGAGAAGTTGGAAGCCACTTTTGATCCTTTTGGGTTTACCATGGATAAAAACGACTTCTAGGCCACGTGGATGATGCATTCACGATTCCAGCTATTCAGATGATGTTTGGAAGGACATTAGATGTTCTCCAAGTTTCCATGGGGGTTTAAGTGTCAAGCTATATCGGTTGAGAAGTTGGAAGCCACTTTTGATCCTTTTGGGTTCAACATGGATTAAAACGACTTCTAGGCCACGTGGATGATGCATTCACGATTCTAGCAAGTCAGATGATGTTTGAAAGGTCATTAGATGTTCTCCAAGTTTCCATGGGGGTTTAAGTGTCAAGCTATCTCATTTCAGAAGTTGGAAGCCACTTTCGATCCTTTTGGGTTTATCATGAATTAAAAGTACTTCTAGGCCAGGTGGATGATGCTTTCACGATTCCAGCAAGTCAGATGATGTGTGGAAGGTCATTAGATGTTCTCCAAGTTTCCATGGGGGTTTAAGTGTCAAGCTATCTCATTTCAGAAGTTGGAAGCCACTTTCGATCCTTTTGGGTTTATCATGAATTAAAAGTACTTCTAGGCCAGGTGGATGATGATTTCACGATTCCAGCCAGTCAGATGATGTTTGGAAGGTCATTAGATGTTCTCCAAGTTTCCATGCGGTTTTAAGTGTCAAGCTATATCGGTTGAGAAGTTGGAAGCCACTTTTGATCCTTTTGGGTTTACCATGGATAAAAATGACTTCTAGGCCACGTGGATGATGCATTCACGATTCCAGCTATTCAGATGATGTTTGAAAGGCCATTAGATGTTCTCCACGTTTCCAAGGGAGTTTAAGTGTCAAGCTATATCGGTTAAGGAGTTGGAAGCCCCTTTTGATCCTTTTGGGTTTATCATGCATTAAAAGTACTTCTAGGCCACGTGGATAATGCTTTCACGATTCCAGCCAGTCAGATGATGTTTGGAAGGACATTAGATGTTCTCCAAGTTTCCATGCGGGTTTAAGTGTCAAGCTATATCGGTTGAGAAGTTGGAAGCCACTTTTGATCCTTTTGGGTTTACCATGGATAAAACGACTTCTAGGCCACGTGGATGATGCATTCACGATTCCAGCTATTCAGATGATGTTTGGAAGGACATTAGATGTTCTCCAAGTTTCCATGGGGGTTGAAGTCTCAAGCTATATCGGTTGAGAAGTTGGAAGCCACTTTTGATCCTTTTGGTTTTACCATGGATAAAAACGACTTCTAGGCCACGTGGATGATGCATTCACGATTCCAGCTAGTCAGATGATGTTTGAAAGGTCATTAGATGTTCTCCAATTTCCATGGGGGTTTAAGTGTCAAGCTATCTCATTTCAGAAGTTGGAAGCCACTGTCGATCCTTTTGGGTTTATGATGAATTACAAGTACTTCTAGGCCAGGTGGATGATGCTTTCACGATTTCAGCCTGTCAGATGATGTTTGAAAGGACATTAGATGTTCTCCAAGTATCCATGGGGGTTTAAGTGTCAAGCTATCTCATCTCAGAAGTTGGAAGCCACTGTCGATCCTTTTGGGTTTATCATGAATTAAAAGTATTTCTAGGCGAGGTGGATGATGCTTTCACGATTCCAGCCAGTCAGATGATGTTTGGAAGGACATTAGATGTTCTCCAAGTTTCCATGCGGTTTTAAGTGTCAAGCTATATCGGTTGAGAAGTTGGAAGCCACTTTTGATCCTTTTGGGTTTACCATGGATAAAAATGACTTCTAGGCCACGTGGATCATGCATTCACGATTCCAGCTATTCAGATGATGTTTGAAAGGCCATTAGATGTTCTCCAAGTTTCCAAGGGAGTTTAAGTGTCAAGCTATATCGGTTAAGGAGTTGGAAGCCCCTTTTGATCCTTTTGGGTTTATCATGCATTAAAAGTACTTCTAGGCCACGTGGATGATGCTTTCACGATTCCAGCCAGTCAGATGATGTTTGGAAGGACATTAGATGTTCTCCAAGTTTCCATGCGGTTTTAAGTGTCAAGCTATATCGGTTGAGAAGTTGGAAGCCACTTTTGATCCTTTTGGGTTTACCATGGATAAAAACGACTTCTAGGCCACGTGGATGATGCATTGACGATTCCACCTAGTCAGATGATGTTTGAAAGGTCATTAGACGTTTTCCAAGTTTCCATGGGGGATTAAGTTTCAAGCTATATCAGTTGAGAGGTTGGAAGCCACTTTTGATCCTTTTGGGTTTATCATGTATTAAAAGTATTTCTAGGCCACGTGGATGATGCTTTCACGATTCCAGCCACTCAGATGATGTTTGAAAGGGCATCGGATGTTCTCCAAGTTTCCATGGGGGATTAAGATTCAAGCTATATCAATTGAGGAGTTGGAAGCCCCTTTTGATCCTTTTGGGTTTATCGTGCACTAAAAGTACTTCTAGGCCACGTGGATGATGCCTTCACGATTCCAGCCAGTCAGATGATGTTTGGAAGGACATTAGATGTTCTCCAAGTTTCCATGGGGTTTTAAGTCTCAAGCTATATCGGTTGAGAAGTTGGAAGCCACTTTTCATCCTTTTGGGTTTACCATGGATAAAAATGACTTCTAGGCCACGTGGATGATGCATTCACGATTGCAGCTAATCAGATGATGTTTGGAAGGACTTTAGATGTTCTCCAAGTTTCCATGGGGGTTTAAGTGTCAAGCTATATCGGTTGAGAAGTTGGAAGCCCCTTTTGAACCTTTTGGGTTTACCATGGATAAAAACGACTTCTAGGCCACGTGGATGATGCATTCACAATTCCAGCTATACAGATGATGTTTGAAAGGCCATTAGATGTTCTGCAAGTTTCCAAGGGGGTTTAAGTGTCAAGCTATCTCGGTTGAGAAGTTGGAAGCCCCTTTTGATCCTTTTGGGTTTACCATGGATAAAAACGACTTCTAGGCCACGTGGATGATGCATTCACGATTCCAGCTATTCAGATGATGTTTGGAAGGACATTAGATGTTCTCCAAGTTTCCATGGGGGTTTAAGTCTCAAGCTATATCGGTTGAGAATTTGGAAGCCACTTTTGATCCTTTTGGGTTTACCATGGATAAAAACGACTTCTAGGCCACGTGGATAATGCTTTCACGATTCCAGCCAGTCAGATGATGTTTGGAAGGACATTAGATGTTCTCCAAGTTTCCATGGCGGTTTAAGTGTCAAGCTATATCGGTTGAGAAGTTGGAAGCCACTTTTGATCCTTTTGGGTTTACCATGGATAAAAACGACTTCTAGGCCACGTGGATGATGCATTCACGATTTCAGCTATTCAGATGATGTTTGAAAGGCCATTAGATGTACTCCAAGTTTCCAAGGGGGTTTAAGTGTCAAGCTATCTCATTTCAGAAGTTGGAAGCCACTTTCGATCCTTTTGGGTTTATCATGAATTAAAAGTACTTCTGGGCCAGGTGGATGATGCTTTCAAGATTCCATCCTGTCAGATGATGTTTGAAAGGACATTATATGTTGTCCAAGTTTCCATGGGGGTTTAAGCGTCAAGCTATATCGGTTGAGAAGTTGGAAGCCACTTTTGATCCTTTTGGGTTTACCATGGATAAAAACGACTTCTAGGCCACGTGGATGATGCATTCACGATTCCAGCTAGTCAGTTTATGTTTGAAAGGTCATTAGATGTTCTCCAAGTTTCCAAGGGGGTTTAAGTGTCAAGCTATCTCATTTCAGAAGTTGGAAGCCACTTTCGATCCTTTTGGGTTTATCATGAATTAAAAGTACTTCTGGGCCAGGTGGATGATGCTTTCAAGATTCCAGCTGTCAGATGATGTTTGAAAGGACATTATATGTTCTCCAAGTTTCCATGGGGGTTTAAGCGTCAAGCTATATCGGTTGAGAAGTTGGAAGCCACTTTTCATCCTTTTGGGTTTACCATGGATAAAAACGACTTCTAGGCCACGTGGATGATGCATTCACGATTCCAGCTAGTCAGTTTATGTTTGAAAGGTCATTAGATGTTCTCCAAGTTTCCAAGGGGGTTTAAGTGTCAAGCTATCTCATTTCAGAAGTTGGAAGCCACTTTCGATCCTTTTGGGTTTATCATGAATTAAAAGTACTTCTAGGCCAGGTGGATGATGATTTCACGATTCCAGCCAGTCAGATGATGTTTGGAAGGTCATTAGATGTTCTCCAAGTTTCCATGCGGTTTTAAGTGTCAAGCTATATCGGTTGAGAAGTTGGAAGCCACTTTTGAACCTTTTGGGTTTACCATGGATAAAAACGACTTCTAGGCCACGTGGATGATGCATTCACGATTCCAGCTATTCAGATGATGTTTGAAAGGACATTATATGTTCTCCAAGTTTCCATACGGGTTTAAGTGTCAAGCTATATCGGTTGAGGAGTTGGAAGCCCCTTTTGATCCTTTTGGGTTTATCATGCATTAAAAGTACTTCTAGGCCACGTGGATAATGTTTTCACGATTCCAGCCAGTCAGATGATGTTTGGAAGGAGATTAGATGTTCTCCAAGTTTCCATGGGGGTTTAAGTGTCAAGCTATATCGGTTGAGAAGTTGGAAGCCACTTTTGATCCTGTAGGGTTTATCATGTATTAAAAGTATTTCTAGGCCACGTGGATGATGCTTTCACGATTCCAACCACTCAGATGACGTTTGAAAGGGCATCGGATGTTCTCCAAGTTTCCATGGGGGATTAAGATTCAAGCTATATCAATTGAGGAGTTGGAAGCCCCGTTTGATCCATTTGGGTTTATCATGCACTAAAAGTACTTCTAGGCCACGTCGATAATGCTTTCACGATTCCAGCCAGTCAGATGATGTTTGGAAGGACATTAGATGTTCTCCAAGTTTCCATGGGGGTTTAAGTGTCAAGCTATCTCATTTTAGAAGTTGGAAGCCACTTTCGATCCTTTTGGGTTTATCATGAATTAAAAGTACATCTAGGCCAGGTGGATGATGATTTCACGATTCGGCCGGTCAGATGATGTTTGGAAGGACATTAGATGTTCTCCAAGTTTCCATGCGGTTTTAAGTGTCAAGCTATATCGGTTGAGAAGTTGGAAGCCACTTTTGATCCTTGTGGGTTTACCATGGATAAAAATGACTTCTAGGCCACGTGGATGATGCATTCACGATTCCAGCTATTCAGATGATGTTTGAAAGGCCATTAGATGTTCTCCACGTTTCCAAGGGAGTTTAAGTGTCAAGCTATATCGGTTAAGGAGTTGGAAGCCCCTTTTGATCCTTTTGGGTTTATCATGCATTAAAAGTACTTCTAGGCCACGTGGACAATGCTTTCACTATTCCAGCCAGTTCGATGATGTTTGGAAGGACATTAAATGTTCTCCAAGTTTCCATGGGTGTTTATGTCTCAAGCTATATCGGTTGAGAAGTTGGAAGCAACTTTTGATATGTTCTTCATGTTTCGAGGCCACGTGGATGACGCATTCATGATTCTAGCTAGTCAGATGATGTTTGAGAGGTCATTAGATGTTCTCCAAGTTTCCATGGGGGTTTAAGTGTCAAGCTATCTCATTTTAGAAGTTGTAAGCCATTTTCGATCCTTTTGGGTTTATCATGAATTAAAAGTACATCTAGGCCAGGTGGATGATGCTTTCACGATTCCAGCCTGTCAGATGATGTTTGAAAGGACATTAGATGTTCTCCAAGTTTCCATCGGGGATTAAGATTCAAGCTATATCAGTTGAGAGGTTGGAAGCCACTTTTGATCCTTTTGGGTTTATCATGTATTAAAAATATTTCTAGGCCACGTGGATGATGCTTTCACGATTCCAGCCCCTCAGATGATCTTTGAAAGGGCATCGGATGTTCTCCAAGTTTCCATGGGGGATTAAGATTCAAGTTATATCAATTGAGGAGTTGGAAGCCCCTTTTGATCCCTTTGGGTTTATCGTGCACTAAAAGTACTTCTAGGCCACGTGGATAATGCTTTCACGATTCCAGAAGTGTCAAGCTATATCTGTTAAAGAGTTTGAAGCCCCTTTTGATCCTTTTGGGTTTATCATGCATTAAAAGTACTTCTAGGCCACGTGGATAATGTTTTCAGGATTCCAGCCAGTCAGATGATGTTTGGAAGGACATTAGATGTTCTCCAAGTTTCCATGGGGGTTTAAGTGTCAAGCTATATCGGTTGAGAAGTTGGATGCCACTTTTGATCCTTTTGGGTTTACCATGGATAAAAACGACTTCTAGGCCACGTGGATAATGCTTTCACGATTCCAGCCAGTTAGATGATGTTTGGAAGGACATTAGATGTTCTCGAAGTTTCCATGGGGGTTTAAGTGTCAAGCTATATCGGTTGAGAAGTTGGAAGCCACTTTTGATCCTTTTGGGTTCAACATGGATTAAAACGACTTCTAGGCCACGTGGATGATGCATTCACGATTCTAGCTAGTCAGATGATGTTTGAAAGGTCATTAGATGTTCTCCAAGTTTCCATGGGGGTTTAAGTGTCAAGCTATCTCATTTCAGAAGTTGGAAGCCACTTTCGATCCTTTTGGGTTTATCATGAATTAAAAGTACTTCTAGGCCAGGTGGATGATGCTTTCACGATTCCAGCAAGTCAGATGATGTGTGGAAGGTCATTAGATGTTCTCCAAGTTTCCATGGGGGTTTAAGTGTCAAGCTATCTCATTTCAGAAGTTGGAAGCCACTTTCGATCCTTTTGGGTTTATCATGAATTAAAAGTACTTCTAGGCCAGGTGGATGATGATTTCACGATTCCAGCCAGTCAGATGATGTTTGGAAGGTCATTAGATGTTCTCCAAGTTTCCATGCGGTTTTAAGTGTCAAGCTATATCGGTTGAGAAGTTGGACGCCACTTTTGATCCTTTTGGGTTTACCATGGATAAAAATGACTTCTAGGCCACGTGGATGATGCATTCACGATTCCAGCTATTCAGATGATGTTTGAAAGGCCATTAGATGTTCTCCACGTTTCCAAGGGAGTTTAAGTGTCAAGCTATATCGGTTAAGGAGTTGGAAGCCCCTTTTGATCCTTTTGGGTTTATCATGCATTAAAAGTACTTCTAGGCCACGTGGATAATGCTTTCACGATTCCAGCCAGTCAGATGATGTTTGGAAGGACATTAGATGTTCTCCAAGTTTCCATGCGGGTTTAAGTGTCAAGCTATATCGGTTGAGAAGTTGGAAGCCACTTTTGATCCTTTTGGGATTACCATGGATAAAACGACTTCTAGGCCACGTGGATGATGCATTCACGATTCCAGCTATTCAGATGATGTTTGGAAGGACATTAGATGTTCTCCAAGTTTCCATGGGGGTTGAAGTCTCAAGCTATATCGGTTGAGAAGTTGGAAGCCATTTTTTATCCTTTTGGTTTTACCATGGATAAAAACGACTTCTAGGCCACGTGGATGATGCATTCACGATTCCAGCTAGTCAGATGATGTTTGAAAGGTCATTAGATGTTCTCCAATTTCCATGGGGGTTTAAGTGTCAAGCTATCTCATTTCAGAAGTTGGAAGCCACTGTCGATCCTTTTGGGTTTATGATGAATTACAAGTACTTCTAGGCCAGGTGGATGATGCTTTCACGATTTCAGCCTGTCAGATGATGTTTGAAAGGACATTAGATGTTCTCCAAGTATCCATGGGGGTTTAAGTGTCAAGCTATCTCATCTCAGAAGTTGGAAGCCACTGTCGATCCTTTTGGGTTTATCATGAATTAAAAGTATTTCTAGGCGAGGTGGATGATGCTTTCACGATTCCAGCCAGTCAGATGATGTTTGGAAGGACATTAGATGTTCTCCAAGTTTCCATGCGGTTTTAAGTGTCAAGCTATATCGGTTGAGAAGTTGGAAGCCACTTTTGATCCTTTTGGGTTTACCATGGATAAAAATGACTTCTAGGCCACGTGGATCATGCATTCACGATTCCAGCTATTCAGATGATGTTTGAAAGGCCATTAGATGTTCTCCAAGTTTCCAAGGGAGTTTAAGTGTCAAGCTATATCGGTTAAGGAGTTGGAAGCCCCTTTTGATCCTTTTGGGTTTATCATGCATTAAAAGTACTTCTAGGCCACGTGGATGATGCTTTCACGATTCCAGCCAGTCAGATGATGTTTGGAAGGACATTAGATGTTCTCCAAGTTTCCATGCGGTTTTAAGTGTCAAGCTATATCGGTTGAGAAGTTGGAAGCCACTTTTGATCCTTTTGGGTTTACCATGGATAAAAACGACTTCTAGGCCACGTGGATGATGCATTGACGATTCCACCTAGTCAGATGATGTTTGAAAGGTCATTAGACGTTTTCCAAGTTTCCATGGGGGATTAAGTTTCAAGCTATATCAGTTGAGAGGTTGGAAGCCACTTTTGATCCTTTTGGGTTTATCATGTATTAAAAGTATTTCTAGGCCACGTGGATGATGCTTTCACGATTCCAGCCACTCAGATGATGTTTGAAAGGGCATCGGATGTTCTCCAAGTTTCCATGGGGGATTAAGATTCAAGCTATATCAATTGAGGAGTTGGAAGCCCCTTTTGATCCTTTTGGGTTTATCGTGCACTAAAAGTACTTCTAGGCCACGTGGATAATGCCTTCACGATTCCAGCCAGTCAGATGATGTTTGGAAGGACATTAGATGTTCTCCAAGTTTCCATGGGGTTTTAAGTGTCAAGCTATATCGGTTGAGAAGTTGGAAGCCACTTTTCATCCTTTTGGGTTTACCACGGATAAAAATGACTTCTAGGCCACGTGGATGGTGCATTCACGATTGCAGCTATTCAGATGATGTTTGGAAGGACTTTAGATGTTCTCCAAGTTTCCATGGGGGATTAAGTGTCAAGCTATATCGGTTGAGAAGTTGGAAGCACCTTTTGAACCTTTTGGGTTTACCATGGATAAAAACGACTTCTAGGCCACGTGGATGATGCATTCACAATTCCAGCTATAAAGATGATGTTTGAAAGGCCATTAGATGTTCTGCAAGTTTCCAAGGGGGTTTAAGTGTCCAGCTATCTCGGTTGAGAAGTTGGAAGCCCCTTTTGATCCTTTTGGGTTTACCATGGATAAAAACGACTTCTAGGCCACGTGGATGATGCATTCACGATTCCAGCTATTCAGATGATGTTTGGAAGGACATTAGATGTTCTCCAAGTTTCCATGGGGGTTTAAGTCTCAAGCTATATCGGTTGAGAATTTGGAAGCCACTTTTGATCCTTTTGGGTTTACCATGGATAAAAACGACTTCTAGGCCACGTGGATAATGCTTTCACGATTCCAGCCAGTCAGATGATGTTTGGAAGGACATTAGATGTTCTCCATGTTTCCATGGCGGTTTAAGTGTCAAGCTATATCGGTTGAGAAGTTGGAAGCCACTTTTGATCCTTTTGGGTTTACCATGGATAAAAACGACTTCTAGGCCACGTGGATGATGCATTCACGATTTCAGCTATTCAGATGATGTTTGAAAGGCCATTAGATGTACTCCAAGTTTCCAAGGGGTTTAAGTGTCAAGCTATCTCATTTCAGAAGTTGGAAGCCACTTTCGATCCTTTTGGGTTTATCATGAATTAAAAGTACTTCTGGGCCAGGTGGATGATGCTTTCAAGATTCCATCCTGTCAGATGATGTTTGAAAGGACATTATATGTTGTCCAAGTTTCCATGGGGGTTTAAGCGTCAAGCTATATCGGTTGAGAAGTTGGAAGCCACTTTTGATCCTTTTGGGTTTACCATGGATAAAAACGACTTCTAGGCCACGTGGATGATGCATTCACGATTCGGCTAGTCGATTTATGTTTGAAAGGTCATTAGATGTTCTCCAAGTTTCCAAGGGGGTTTAAGTGTCAAGCTATCTCATTTCAGAAGTTGGAAGCCACTTTCGATCCTTTTGGGTTTATCATGAATTAAAAGTACTTCTGGGCCAGGTGGATGATGCTTTCAAGATTCCAGCTGTCAGATGATGTTTGAAAGGACATTATATGTTCTCCAAGTTTCCATGGGGGTTTAAGCGTCAAGCTATATCGGTTGAGAAGTTGGAAGCCACTTTTCATCCTTTTGGGTTTACCATGGATAAAAACGACTTCTAGGCCACGTGGATGATGCATTCACGATTCCAGCTAGTCAGTTTATGTTTGAAAGGTCATTAGATGTTCTCCAAGTTTCCAAGGGGGTTTAAGTGTCAAGCTATCTCATTTCAGAAGTTGGAAGCCACTTTTGATCCTTTTGGGTTTACCATGGATAAAAACGACTTCTAGGCCACGTGGATGATGCATTCACGATTCCAGCTATTCAGATGATGTTTGAAAGGCCATTAGATGTACTCCAAGTTTCCAAGGGGGTTTAAGTGTCAAGCTATCTCATTTCAGAAGTTGGAAGCCACTTTCGATCCTTTTGGGTTTATCATGAATTAAAAGTACTTCTGGGCCAGGTGGATGATGCTTTCAAGATTCCATCCTGTCAGATGATGTTTGAAAGGACATTATATGTTCTCCAAGTTTCCATGGGGGTTTAAGCGTCAAGCTATATCGGTTGAGAAGTTGGAAGCCACTTTTGATCCTTTTGGGTTTACCATGGACAAAAACGACTTCTAGGCCACGTGGATGATGCATTCACGATTCCAGCTATTCAGATGATGTTTGAAAGGCCATTAGATGTTCTCCAAGTTTCCAAGGGGGTTTAAGTGTCAAGCTATCTCATTTCAGAAGTTGGAAGCCACTTTCGATCCTTTTGGGTTTATCATGAATTAAAAGTACTTCTGGGCCGGTGGCTGATGCTTTCAAGATTCCAGCTGTCAGATGATGTTTGAAAGGACATTATATGTTCTCCAAGTTTCCATGGGGGTTTAAGCGTCAAGCTATATCGGTTGAGAAGTTGGAAGCCACTTTTGATCCTTTTGGGTTTACCATGGATAAAAACGACTTCTAGGCCACGTGGATGATGCATTCACGATTCCAGCTAGTCAGTTGATGTTTGAAAGGTCATTAGATGTTCTCCAAGTTTCCATGGGGGTTTAACTGTCAAGCTATATTGGTTGAGAAGTTGGAAGCCACTTTTGATCCTTTTGGGTTTACCATGGATAAAAACGACTTCTAGGCCACGTGGATGATGCATTCACGATTCCAGCTATTCAGATGATGTTTGAAAGGCCATTAGATGTTCTCCAAGTTTCCAAGGGGGTTTAAGTGTCAAGCTATATTGGTTGAGAAGTTGGAAGCCACATTTGATCCATTTGGGTTTACCATGGATAAAAATGACTTCTAGGCCACGTGGATGATGTGTAACATCCCTAAATTTCATATGTTATGATTAGCTAAATTCTTTGAATGGATTATATGTTCTGTTACAGAAATGGTGATAGATTGAGTTAGAATGATTGATTTGAGATTCTGGCTATACCGGTGAACTCGGTAGAACCTAAGGAAGAAATAGGCGAAGTCTAATGTAACAGCCGTGCTATAGGTTTGACGACTGGCCCCACAAACCAACACGAGTCTTTTCAGCGTGCTTATGTCCTCACTCACACGCACCCTGAGAACTTCCCAGGGGGTCACCCATCCCAGAATTGCTCCAGGCCAAGCACGCTTAACCTTGGAGTTTCTAAGTTATGGCTCCCGAAAAGAAGATGCATCTTGTTGATATAGGTAGTACCTATCAAATCCTATATGAGCTTCCTTAATTGCACAGTCCCATACCTGCACAATCTCGGAATTCCCCTCTTCTTCTGGTGTGGGCTCGTTTCATCCATGTCTCCCTCCGCCTAGAAGCCTGCCAGGAGCCTCTCATTGTCCGTGCCTCTTTGCACCGGCCATCACGCCCCGCCCTCTTCAGCCCCGGGTATTACATGCCCACCAGCTTCCGCTTGGTTCGTCCCCGAACCACACACCGTACTAGTAGAGGGTCGGCTATACCAATTGTAACAGCCCGTGCTAAGTTATGGCTCCCGAAAAGAAGATGCATCTTGTTGATATAGGTAGTACCTATCAAATCCTATATGAGCTTCCTTAATTGCACAGTCCCATACCTGCACAATCTCGGAATTACCCTCTTCTTCTGGTGTGGGCTCGTTTCATCCATGTCTCCCTCCGCCTAGAAGCCTGCCAGGAGCCTCTCATTGTCCGTGCCTCTTTGCACCGGCCATCACGCCCCGCCCTCTTCAGCCCCGGGTATTACATGCCCACCAGCTTCCGCTTGGTTCGTCCCCGAACCACACACCGTACTAGTAGAGGGTCGGCTATACCAATTGTAACAGCCCGTGCTATAGGTTTGACGACTGGCCCCACAAACCAACACGAGTCTTTTCAGCGTGCTTATGTCCTCACTCACACGCACCCTGAGAACTTCCCAAGGGGTCACCCATCCCAGAATTGTCCAGGCCAAGCACGCTTAACCTTGGAGTTTCTAAGTTATGGGCTCCCGAAAAGAAGATGCATCTTGTTGATATAGGTAGTACCTATCAAATCCTATATGAGCTTCCTTAATTGCACAGTCCCATACCTGCACAATCTCGGAATTCCCCTCTTCTTCTGGTGTGGGCTCGTTTCATCCATGTCTCCCTCCGCCTAGAAGCCTGCCAGGAGCCTCTCATTGTCCGTGCCTCTTTGCACCGGCCATCACTCCCCGCCCTCTTCAGCCCCGGGTATTACATCTAAACTCTTAGATTTACTCTGGCTAAGTTAGGACCTACTGGTAAATTTAATTTTCTTCAGGACCTATTGGGAATTCTTAGAGATCACAAGGGTATTTTAGTCTTTTAACACCTCAGTGGCAAATTAGTGATTCTTCCTTTAAGTGAGGGGCAAAATGGACATTTCACATCCCCTCCCTCTTGCTTAAGTGAACCGGTCCTATAGGGAGAGCCAAAGGGCTCATCTTCTCCAAATCTCTAAGTTCTCCATAGCCAAAGCTAGCTCCAAGGTTCAAGGGTCCAAAGTAAGTATTTTTATGCACCTTTTGGCTTAAGTTCTTTGATAGTTATTGATCACTATGATCTCTTCTTCAATCCTATGGTATTAGTTTCTTGAGAAACTCATTTTCATCCCTAAGAATCAAGAAAACCCATGTCTAAAAGTTGGTTGTTTTGCTTGAGTGTTTTGAAGGAAGTTGAAGGGAAGGTTGTCTTGACTACCAATACCATCTTGGAATCAAGTTAGGAGCACTTCAAGGTGAGTGTGGATTTACTTGTGCTATTGTATGATGTACTTAGAGTGAAAGTGTATGATGTAGGATTAAGCTTGAATCTAGGGTTTTCACCTATGCTTAAGGTTGATGTGTTTTGTTATATGTTTTTAAGGATTTAGGTATAAGAAAGTGAATGATAAGGTTATTATATTTTGATGGATTTAAGGACATGATCCCATAGAGAGATTAGGGTTTTGATTTGAAGTTGGGCGCGGCACTATTCCTGCCCAGAAGGCCAACCACGGGCGTGGTCTCCACCACGGCCTGGCCGTGGTTCTCTCTGGAAAGGAAACTTTGGTGTCTCGTGGCCAACCACGGCCGTGGCCTCTACCACGGTCTGGTCGTGGTTGTCTCTGGAAGTTTGGTTTCGTGTTTAAATTCCACACCACGGCCGTGGCCTCCACCACGGGCTGGCCGTGGTTGGCTCTGGAAATACCACCACGGGCGTGGTCTGTACCACACCCTGGCCGTGGTTGTCTCTGTTTCCAATTTGTTGGGTTTTGTTTTCTGAACCGTGGCCGTGGTTACCACCACGGGCTGGCCGTGGTTGACTCTGTTTGTGATATTGTGATGCTTATGCCTAGGGTCTTGATACCATATGCTAGGTTTAGGATGAAGAATGACTGAGCATTAGAATGAGATGTGTAGCTAAGTAAGAATGCTTGATAGAAGTGACTTAGCACTATTGTAGCTAAGTAAGAATGCTTGATAGAAGTGACTTAGCACTATTGTAACTAAGTAAGAATGCTTGATAGAGTTGAGTATGATGGTCATGGTTGTATATGCTTGAATTGATTACATGTAATGCTATTATGATGATATTATGAATGAGCATGATATGAGTATGAGAACATTGCATTGCATAGCGAGATGGCCTAACCGGAAGGGGTTAGTGTACAAAACAGAGGGGTGCCTAGCTGATGAGCTAGATGGAAATGAAATAGCATACCTAATTGCATTGCATTGCGAGGTGGCCTAACCGGAAAGGGTTAGTGTACAAAACAGAGGGGTGCCTAGCTTATTAGCTAGAAGGAAACGGAATTGGCATAACACATTCATATGCATATTGCGAGGGCCTAACCGAAAGGGGTTAGTGCACAACAAGAGGAGTGGAGAAAGAAAAAGTGTGAATAAAAGGTGTGAACATCATGTGCATTCATTCATTGCATTGGTTGGTTGGTGTTACTTGACATATTGTGAATTTGTGGTATACTTGCTCTCTACTTACATTTATACTTTATCTGCAAGTTATTCATATTCACTGGGAAGTTGTTCTCACCACCTCTTTCTCAGATTCGCAGGAACACCCCGGACCCTCTACGGGTTAAGTACGGAGGATTCTGTTGGTTATTTTGGGATTTATATTTTTGGTGGAGTTAAGCTCCGTGATGTAACTATAATAGGAAGTGTATCACATTCTTTTGATGTAAATATGACAGGAAACTGAATACAACCTTTGATGTACTCGGTTCCGTATATGTTTAGTGTGCTCAGTCAGGATAGTGTTTAGATTACACTTGTATAACGTTGCATACTCTGATTATATTTTCGTTGAGATCTGAGATCTCTTGATGATATATGTGTATGTGTATATATATAATATATGTACTCTGGTGGGTTTGAAATGATCGTCGGAAATCCGCTGCTTATGTTATATTTTGTGGTAATGTTCAAGAAACAAACGAAACGCTGCCGAATTTTCTATATTTATATATTCCACGTAAGGCTTATGGTTGGTAAATAACATAGTAACTAATAGGTCTTACATGATGCATTCACGATTCCAGCTATTCAGATGATGTTTGAAACGTCATTAGATGTTCTCCAAGTTTCCATGGGGGTTTAAGTGTCAAGCTATCTCATTTCAGAAGTTGGAAGCCACTGTCGATCCTTTTGGGTTTATGATGAATTAAAAGTACTTCTAGGCCAGGTGGATGATGCTTTCACGATTTCAGCCTGTCAGATGATGTTTGAAAGGACATTAGATGTTCTCCAAGTATCCATGGGGATTTAAGTGTCAAGCTATCTCATCTCAGAAGTTGGAAGCCACTGTCGATCCTTTTGGGTTTATCATGAATTAAAAGTATTTCTAGGCCAGGTGGATGATGCTTTCACGATTCCAGCCACTCAGATGATGTTTGAAAGGGCATCGGATGTTCTCCAAGTTTCCATGGGGGATTAAGATTCAAGCTATATCAATTGAGGAGTTGGAAGCCCCTTTTGATCCTTTTGGGTTTATTGTGTACTAAAAGTACTTCTAGGCCACGTGGATAATGCTTTCACGATTCCAGCCAGTCAGATGATGTTTGGAAGGACATTAGATGTTCTCCAAGTTTCCATGGGGTTTTAAGTGTCAAGCTATATCGGTTGAGAAGTTGGAAGCCACTTTTGATCCTTTTGGGTTTACCATGGATAAAAATGACTTCTAGGCCACGTGGATGATGCATTCACGATTCCAGCTATTCAGATGATGTTTGAAACGTCATTAGATGTTCTCCAAGTTTCCATGGGGGTTTAAGAGTCAAGCTATCTCATTTCAGAAGTTGGAAGCCACTGTCGATCCTTTTGGGTTTATGATGAATTAAAAGTACTTCTAGGCCAGGTGGATGATGCTTTCACGATTTCAGCCTGTCAGATGATGTTTGAAAGGACATTAGATGTTCTCCAAGTATCCATGGGGGTTTAAGTGTCAAGCTATCTCATCTCAGAAGTTGGAAGCCACTGTCGATCCTTTTGGGTTTATCATGAATTAAAAGTATTTCTAGGCCAGGTGAATGATGCTTTCACGATTCCAGCCTGTCAGATGATGTTTGAAAGGACATTAGATGTTCTCCAAGTTTCCATGGGGGTTTAAGTGTCAAGCTATATCGGTTGAGAAGTTGGAAGCCACTTTTGATCCTTTTGGGTTTACCATGGATAAAAACGACTTCTAGGCCACGTGGATGATGCATTGACGATTCCAGCTAGTCAGATGATGTTTGAAAGGTCATTAGATGTTCTCCAAGTTTCCATGGGGGTTTAAGTGTCAAGCTATATTGGTTGAGAAGTTGGAAGCCACTTTTGATCCTTTTGGGTTTACCATGGATAAAAACGACTTCTAGGCCACGTGGATGATGCATTCACGATTCCAGCTAGTCAGTTGATGTTTGAAAGGTCATTAAATGTTCGCCAAGTTTCCATGGGGGTTTAAGTGTCAAGCTATATTGGTTGAGAAGTTGGAAGCCACTTTTGATCCTTTTGGGTTTACCATGGAAAAAAATGACTTCTAGGCCACGTGGATGATGCATTCACGATTCCAGCTATTCAGATGATGTTTGAAACGTCATTAGATGTTCTCCAAGTTTCCATGGGGGTTTAAGTGTCAAGCTATCTCATTTCAGAAGTTGGAAGCCACTGTCGATCCTTTTGGGTTTATGATGAATTAAAAGTACTTATAGGCCAGGTGGATGATGCTTTCACGATTTCAGCCTGTCAGATGATGTTTGAAAGGACATTAGATGTTCTCCAAGTATCCATGGGGGTTTAAGTGTCAAGCTACTCATCTCAGAAGTTGGAAGCCACTGTCGATCCTTTTGGGTTTATCATGAATTAAAAGTTTTTCTAGGCCAGGTGGATGATGCTTTCACGATTCCAGCCTGTCAGATGATGTTTGAAAGGACATTAGATGTTCTCCAAGTTTCCATGGGGGTTTTAGTTTCAAGCTATATCAGTTGAGAGGTTGGAAGCCACTTTTGATCCTTTTGGGTTTATCATGTATTGAAAGTATTTCTAGGCCACGTGGATGATGCTTTCACGATTCCAGCCACTCAGATGATGTTTGAAAGGGCATCGGATGTTCTCCAAGTTTCCATGGGGGATTAAGATTCAAGCTATATCAATTGAGGAGTTGGAAGCCCCTTTTGATCCTTTTGGGTTTATTGTGTACTAAAAGTACTTCTAGGCCACGTGGATAATGCTTTCACGATTCCAGCCAGTCAGATGATGTTTGGAAGGACATTAGATGTTCTCCAAGTTTCCATGGGGTTTTAAGTGTCAAGCTATATCGGTTGAGAAGTTGGAAGCCACTTTTGATCCATTTGGGTTTACCATGGATAAAAATAACTTCTAGGCCACGTGGATGATGCATTCGCGATTCCAGCTATTTAGATGATGTTTGGAAGGACATTAGATGTTCTCCAAGTTTCCATGGGGGTTTAAGTGTCAAGCTATATCGGTTGAGAAGTTGGAAGCCCCTTTTGAACCTTTTGGGTTTACCATGGATAAAAACGCCTTCTAGGCCACGTGGATGATGCATTCACAATTCCAGCTATTCAGATGATGTTTGAAAGGCAATTAGATCTTCTGCAAGTTTCCAAGGGGGTTTAAGTGTCAAGCTATCTCGGTTGAGAAGTTGGAAGCCACTTTTGATCCTTTTGGGTTTACCATGGATAAAGCGACTTCTAGGCCACGTGGATGATGCATTCACGATTCCAGCTAGTCAGTTGATGTTTGAAAGGTCATTAGATGTTCTCCAAGTTTCCATGGGGGTTTAAGCGTCAAGCTATATCGGTTGAGAAGTTGGAAGCCACTTTTGATCCTTTTGGGTTTACCATGGATAAAAACGACTTCTAGGCCACGTGGATGATGCATTCACGATTCCAGCTATTCAGATGATGTTTGAAAGGCCATTAGATGTTCTCCAAGTTTCCAAGGGGGTTTAAGTGTCAAGCTATCTCATTTCAGAAGTTGGAAGCCACTTTCGATCCTTTTGGGTTTATCATGAATTAAAAGTACTTCTGGGCCAGGTGGATGATGCTTTCAAGATTCCAGCCTGTCAGATGATGTTTGAAAGGACATTATATGTTCTCCAAGTTTCCATGGGGGTTTAATAGTCAAGCTATATCGGTTGAGAAGTTGGAAGCCACTTTTGATCCTTTTGGGTTTACCATGGATAAAAACGACTTCTAGGCCACGTGGATGATCCATTCACGATTCCAGCTAGTCAGTTGATGTTTGAAAGGTCATTAGATGTTGTCCAAGTTTCCATGGGGGTTTAAGTGTCAAGCTATATTGGTTGAGAAGTTGGAAGCCACTTTTGATCCTTTTGGGTTTACCATGGATAAAAATGACTTCTAGGCCACGTGGATGATGCATTCACGATTCCAGCTAGTCAGTTGATGTTTGAAAGGTCATTAGATGTTCTCCAAGTTTCCATGGGGGTTTAATAGTCAAGCTATATCGGTTGAGAAGTTGGAAGCCACTTTTGATCCTTTTGGGTTTACCATGGATAAAAACGACTTCTAGGCCACGTGGATGATGCATTCACGATTCCAGCTAGTCAGTTGATGTTTGAAAGGTCATTAGATGTTGTCCAAGTTTCCATGGGGGTTTAAGTGTCAAGCTATATTGGTTGAGAAGTTGGAAGCCACTTTTGATCCTTTTGGGTTTACCATGGATAAAAATGACTTCTAGGCCACGTGGATGATGCATTCACGATTCCAGCTAGTCAGTTGATGTTTGAAAGGTCATTAGATGTTCTCCAAGTTTCCATGGGGGTTTAAGTGTCAAGCTATATTGGTTGAGAAGTTGGAAGCCACTTTTGATCCTTTTGGGTTTACCATGGATAAAAATGACTTCTAGGCCACGTGGTTGATGCATTCACGATTCCAGCTATTCAGATGATGTTTGAAACGTCATTAGATGTTCTCCAAGTTTCCATGGGGGTTTAAGTGTCAAGCTATCTCATTTCAGAAGTTGGAAGCCACTGTCGATCCTTTTGGGTTTATGATGAATTAAAAGTTTTTCTAGGCCAGGTGGATGATGCTTTCACGATTCCAGCCTGTCATATGATGTTTGAAAGGACATTAGATGTTCTCCAAGTATCCATGGGGGTTTAAGTGTCAAGCAATCTCATCTCAGAAGTTGGAAGCCACTGTCGATCCTTTTGGGTTTATCACGAATTAAAAGTTTTTCTAGGCCAGGTGGATGATGCTTTCACGATTCCAGCCTGTCATATGATGTTTGAAAGGACATTAGATGTTCTCCAAGTTTCCATGGGGGTTTTAGTTTCAAGCTATATCAGTTGAGAGGTTGGAAGCCACTTTTGATCCTTTTGGGTTTATCATGTATTGAAAGTATTTCTAGGCCACGTGGATGATGCTTTCACGATTCCAGCTATTCAGATGATGTTTGAAAGGGCATCGGATGTTCTCCAAGTTTCCATGGGGGATTAAGATTCAAGCTATATCAATTGAGGAGTTGGAAGCCCCTTTTGATCCTTTTGGGTTTATTGTGTACTAAAAGTACTTCTAGGCCACGTGGATAATGCTTTCACGATTCCAGCCAGTCAGATGATGTTTGGAAGGACATTAGATGTTCTCCAAGTTTCCATGGGGTTTTAAGTGTCAAGCTATATCGGTTGAGAAGTTGGAAGCCACTTTTGATCCATTTGGGTTTACCATGGATAAAAATAACTTCTAGGCCACGTGGATGATGCATTCACGATTCCAGCTATTTAGATGATGTTTGGAAGGACATTAGATGTTCTCCAAGTTTCCATGGGGGTTTAAGTGTCAAGCTATATCGGTTGAGAAGTTGGAAGCCCCTTTTGAACCTTTTGGGTTTACCATGGATAAAAACGCCTTCTAGGCCACGTGGATGATGCATTCACAATTCCAGCTATTCAGATGATGTTTGAAAGGCAATTAGATCTTCTGCAAGTTTCCAAGGGGGTTTAAGTGTCAAGCTATCTCGGTTGAGAAGTTGGAAGCCACTTTTGATCCTTTTGGGTTTACCATGGATAAAAACGACTTCTAGGCCACGTGGATGATGCATTCACGATTCCAGCTAGTCAGTTGATGTTTGAAAGGTCATTAGATGTTCTCCAAGTTTCCATGGGGGTTTAAGTGTCAAGCTATATCGGTTGAGAAGTTGGAAGCCACTTTTGATCCTTTTGGGTTTACCATGGATAAAAACGACTTCTAGGCCACGTGGATGATGCATTCACGATTCCAGCTATTCAGATGATGTTTGAAAGGCCATTAGATGTTCTCCAAGTTTCCAAGGGGGTTTAAGTGTCAAGCTATCTCATTTCAGAAGTTGGAAGCCACTTTCGATCCTTTTGGGTTTATCATGAATTAAAAGTACTTCTGGGCCAGGTGGATGATGCTTTCAAGATTCCAGCCTGTCAGATGATGTTTGAAAGGACATTATATGTTCTCCAAGTTTCCATGGGGGTTTAATAGTCAAGCTATATCGGTTGAGAAGTTGGAAGCCACTTTTGATCCTTTTGGGTTTACCATGGATAAAAACGACTTCTAGGCCACGTGGATGATGCATTCACGATTCCAGCTAGTCAGTTGATGTTTGGAAGGTCATTAGATGTTCTCCAAGTTTCCATGGGGGTTTAAGTGTCAAGCTATATTGGTTGAGAAGTTGGAAGCCACTTTTGATCCTTTTGGGTTTACCATGGATAAAAATGACTTCTAGGCCACGTGGTTGATGCATTCACGATTCCAGCTATTCAGATGATGTTTGAAACGTCATTAGATGTTCTCCAAGTTTCCATGGGGGTTTAAGTGTCAAGCTATCTCATTTCAGAAGTTGGAAGCCACTGTCGATCCTTTTGGGTTTATGATGAATTAAAAGTACTTCTAGGCCAGGTGGATGATGCTTTCACGATTTCAGCCTGTCAGATGATGTTTGAAAGGACATTAGATGTTCTCCAAGTATCCACGGGGGTTTAAGTGTCAAGCTATCTCATCTCAGAAGTTGGAAGCCACTGTCGATCCTTTTGGGTTTATCATGAATTAAAAGTATTTCTAGGCCAGGTGGATGATGCTTTCACAATTCCAGCCTGTCAGATGATGTTTGAAAGGACATTAGATGTTCGCCAAGTTTCCATGGGGGTTTAAGTTTCAAGCTACCTCATTTCAGAAGTTGGAAGCCACTGTCGATCCTTTTGGGTTTATCATGAATTAAAAGTATTTCTACGCCACGTGGATGATGCTTTCACGATTCCAGCCTGTCAGATGATGTTTGAAAGTACATTAGATGTTCTCCAAGTTTCCATGGGGGATTAAGCTTCAAGCTATATCAGTTGAGAGGTTGGAAGCCACTTTTGATCCTTTTGGGTTTATCATGTATTAAAAGTATTTCTAGGCCACGTGGATGATGCTTTCACGATTCCAGCCACTCAGATGATGTTTGAAAGGGCATCGGATGTTCTCCAAGTTTCCATGGGGGATTAAGATTCAAGCTATATGAATTGAGGAGTTGGAAGCCCCTTTTAATCCTTTTGGGTTTATCGTGTACTAAAAGTACTTCTAGGCCACGTGGATAATGCTTTCACGATTCCAGCCAGTCAGATGATGTTTGGAAGGACATTAGATGTTCTCCAAGTTTCCATGGGGGTTTAAGTGTCAAGCTATATCGGTTGAGAAGTTGGAAGCCACTTTTGATCCTTTTGGGTTTACCATGGATAAAAACGACTTCTAGGCCACGTGGATGATGCATTCACGATTCCAGCTATTCAGATGATGTTTGGAAGGACATTAGATGTTCTCCAAGTTTCCATGGGGGTTTAAGTGTCAAGCTATATCGGTTGAGAAGTTGGAAGCCCCTTTTGATCCTTTTGGGTTTACCATGGATAAAAACGACTTCTAGGCCACGTGGATGATGCATTCACGATTCCAGCTATTTAGATGATGTTTGAAAGGCCATTAGATGTTCTCCAAGTTTCCATGGGGGTTTAAGTGTCAAGCTATCTCGGTGGAGAAGTTGGAAGCCACTTTTGATCCTTTTGGGTTTACCATGGATAAAAACCACTTCTAGGCCACGTGGATGATGCATTCACGATTCCAGCTATTCAGATGACGTTTGAAAGGACATTAGATGTTCTCCAAGTTTCCATTGGGGTTTAAGTGTCAAGCTATCTCATTTCAGAAGTTGGAAGCCACTTTCGATCCTTTTGGGTTTATGATGAATTAAAAGTACTTCTGGGCCAGGTGGATGATGCTTTCACGATTCCAGCCTGTCAGATGATGTTTGAAAGGACATTATATGTTCTCCAAGTTTCCATGGGGGTTTAAGTGTCAAGCTATATTGGTTGAGAAGTTGGAAGCCACTTTAGATCCTTTTGGGTTTATCATGTATTAAAAGTATTTCTAGGCCACGTTGATGATGCTTTCACGATTCCAGCCACTCAGATGATGTTTGGAAGGGCATCGGATGTTCTCCAAGTTTCCATGGGGGATTAAGATTCAAGCTATATCAATTGAGGAGTTGGAATCCCCTTTTGATCCTTTTGGGTTTATCATGCACTAAAAGTACTTCTAGGCCACGTGGATAATGCTTTCACGATTCCAGCCAGTCAGATGATGTTTGGAAGAACATTAGATGTTCTCCAAGTTTCCATGGGGGTTTAAGTGTCAAGCTATATCGGTTGAGAAGTTGGATGCCACTTTTGATCCTTTTGGGTTTACCATGGATAAAAACGACTTCTAGGCCACGTGGATGATGCATTCACGATTCCAGCTATTCAGATGATGTTTGGAAGGACATTAGATGTTCTCCAAGTTTCCGTGGGGGTTTAAGTGTCAAGCTATATCGGTTGAGAAGTTGGAAGCCCCTTTTGAACCTTTTGGGTTTACCATGGATAAAAACGACTTCTAGGCCACGTGAATGATGCATTCACAATTCCAGCTATTCAGATGATGTTTGAAAGGCCATTAGATGTGCTGCAAGTTTCCAAGGGGGTTTAAGTGTCCAGCTATCTCAGTTGAGAAGTTGGACGCCACTTTTGATCCTTTTGGATTTACCATGGGGAAAAACGACTTCTAGGCCACGTGGATATTGCTTTCACGATTCCAGCCAGTCAGATGATGTTTGGAAGGACATTAGATGTTCTCCAAGTTTCCATGGGGGTTTAAGTGTCAAGCTATATCGATTGAGAAGTTGGAAGCCACTTTTGATCCTTTTAGGTTTACCATGGATAAAAACAACTTCTAGGCCACGTGGATGATGCATTCACGATTCCAACTAGTCAGTTGATGTTTGAAAGGTCATTAGATGTTCTCCAAGTTTCCATAGGGGTTTAAGTGTCAAGCTATATTGGTTGAGAAGTTGGAAGGCACTTTTGATCCTTTTGGGTTTATCATGTATTAAAAGTATTTCTAGGCCACGTGGATGATGCTTTCACGATTCCAGCCACTCAGATGATGTTTGAAAGGGCATCGGATGTTCTCCAAGTTTCCATGGGGGATTAAGATTCAAGCTATATCAATTGAGGAGTTGGAAGCGCCTTTTGATCCTTTTGGGTTTATCATGCACTAAAAGTGCTTCTAGGCCACGTGGATAATGCTTTCACGATTCCAGCCAGTCAGATGATGTTTGGAAGGACATTAGATGTTCTCCAAGTTTCCATGGGGGTTTAAGTGTCAAGCTATATCGGTTGAGAAGTTGGAAGCCACTTTTGATCCTTTTGGGTTTACCATGGATAAAAACGACTTTTAGGCCACGTGGATGATGCATTCACGATTCCAGCTATTCAGATGATGTTTGAAAGGACATTAGATGTTCTCCAAGTTTCCATGGCGGTTTAAGTGTCAAGCTATCTCATTTCAGAAGTTGGAAGGCACTTTCGATCCTTTTGGGTTTATCATGAATGAAAAGTACTTCTGGGCCAGATGGATGATGCTTTCAAGATTCCAGCCTGTCAGATGATGTTTGAAAGGACATTATATGTTCTCCAAGTTTCCATGGGGGTTTAAGCGTCTAGCTATATCGGTTGAGAAGTTGGAAGCCAGTTTTGATCCTTTTGGGTTTACCATGGATAAAAACGACTTCTAGGCCACGTGGATGATGCATTCACGATTCCAGCTAGTCAGCTGATGTTTGAAAGGTCATTAGATGTTCTCCAAGTTTCCAGGGGGGTTTAAGTGTCAAGCTATATTGGTTGAGAAGTTGGAAGCCACTTTTGATCCTTTTGGGTTTACCATGGATAAAAATGACTTCTAGGCCACGTGGATGATGCATTCACGATTCCAGCTAGTCAGTTGATGTTTGAAAGGTCATTAGATGTTCTCCAAGTTTCCATGGGGGTTTAAGTGTCAAGCTATATTGGTTGAGAAGTTGGAAGCCACTTTTGATCCTTTTGGGTTTACCATGGATAAAAATGACTTCTAGGCCACGTGGTTGATGCATTCACGATTCCAGCTATTCAGATGATGTTTGAAACGTCATTAGATGTTCTCCAAGTTTCCATGGGGGTTTAAGTGTCAAGCTACCTCATTTCAGAAGTTGGAAGCCACTGTTGATCCTTTTGGGTTTATGATGAATTAAAAGTACTTCTAGGCCAGGTGGATGATGCTTTCACGATTTCAGCCTGTCAGATGATGTTTGAAAGGACATTAGATGTTCTCCAAGTTTCCATGGGGGTTTAAGCGTCAGGCTATATCGGTTGAGAAGTTGGAAGCCACTTTTGATCCTTTTGGGTTTACCATGGATAAAAACGACTTCTAGGCCACGTGGATGATGCATTCACGATTCCAGCTATTCAGATGATGTTTGAAACGTCATTAGATGTTCTCCAAGTTTCCATGGGGGTTTAAGTGTCAAGCTACCTCATTTCAGAAGTTGGAAGCCACTGTCGATCCTTTTGGGTTTATCATGAATTAAAAGTATTTCTACGCCACGTGGATGATGCTTTCACGATTCCAGCCTGTCAGATGATGTTTGAAAGGACATTAGATGTTCTCCAAGTTTCCATGGGGGATTATGTTTCAAGCTATATCAGTTGAGAGGTTGGAAGCCACTTTTGATCCTTTTGGGTTTATCATGTATTAAAAGTATTTCTAGGCCACGTGGATGATGCTTTCACGATTCCAGCCACTCAGATGATGTTTGAAAGGGCATCGGATGTTCTCCAAGTTTCCATGGGGGATTAAGATTCAAGCTATATGAATTGAGGAGTTGGAAGCCCCTTTTAAACCTTTTGGGTTTATCGTGTACTAAAAGTACTTCTAGGCCACGTGGATAATGCTTTCACGATTCCAGCCAGTCAGATGATGTTTGGAAGGACATTAGATGTTCTCCAAGTTTCCATGGGGGTTTAAGTGTCAAGCTATATCGGTTGAGAAGTTGGAAGCCACTTTTGATCCTTTTGGGTTTACCATGGATAAAAACGACTTCTAGGCCACGTGGATGATGCATTCACGATTCCAGCTATTCAGATGATGTTTGGAAGGACATTAGATGTTCTCCAAGTTTCCATGGGGGTTTAAGTGTCAAGCTATATCGGTTGAGAAGTTGGAAGCCCCTTTTGATCCTTTTGGGTTTACCATGGATAAAAACGACTTCTAGGCCACGTGGATGATGCATTCACGATTCCAGCTATTTTGATGATGTTTGAAAGGCCATTAGATGTTCTCCAAGTTTCCAAGGGGGTTTAAGTGTCAAGCTATCTCGGTTGAGAAGTTGGAAGCCACTTTTGATCCTTTTGGGTTTACCATGGATAAAAACGACTTCTAGGCCACGTGGATGATGCATTCACGATTCCAGCTATTCAGATGATGTTTGAAGGGACATTAGATGTTCTCCAAGTTTCCATGGGGGTTTAAGTGTCAAGCTATA
Source organism: Styphnolobium japonicum (assembly GCA_023212625.1). Lineage (NCBI taxonomy): Eukaryota > Viridiplantae > Streptophyta > Magnoliopsida > Fabales > Fabaceae > Styphnolobium > Styphnolobium japonicum. The sequence continues at coordinate 4,924,825 of JALBWW010000010.1, forward strand.
TCGGTTGAGAAGTTGGAAGCCACTTTTGATCCTTTTGGGTTTACCATGGATAAAAACGACTTCTAGGCCACGTGGATGATGCATTCACGATTCCAGCTATTCAGATGATGTTTGGAAGGACATTAGATGTTCTCCAAGTTTCCATGGGGGTTTAAGTGTCAAGCTATATCGGTTGAGAAGTTGGAAGCCCCTTTTGATCCTTTTGGGTTTACCATGGATAAAAACGACTTCTAGGCCACGTGGATGATGCATTCACGATTCCAGCTATTCAGATGATGTTTGAAACGTCATTAGATGTTCTCCAAGTTTCCATGGGGGTTTAAGTGTCAAGCTACCTCATTTCAGAAGTTGGAAGCCACTGTCGATCCTTTTGGGTTTATCATGAATTAAAAGTATTTCTACGCCACGTGGATGATGCTTTCACGATTCCAGCCTGTCAGATGATGTTTGAAAGGTCATTAGATGTTCTCCAAGTTTCCATGGGGGATTAAGTTTCAAGCTATATCAGTTGAGAGGTTGGAAGCCACGTTTGATCCTTTTGGGTTTATCATGTATTAAAAGTATTTCTAGGCCACGTGGATGATGCTTTCACGATTCCAGCCACTCAGATGATGTTTGAAAGGGCATCGGATGTTCTCCAAGTTTCCATGGGGGATTAAGATTCAAGCTATATGAATTGAGGAGTTGGAAGCCCCTTTTAATCCTTTTGGGTTTATCGTGTACTAAAAGTACTTCTAGGCCACGTGGATAATGCTTTCACGATTCCAGCCAGTCAGATGATGTTTGGAAGGACATTAGATGTTCTCCAAGTTTCCATGGGGGTTTAAGTGTCAAGCTATATCGGTTGAGAAGTTGGAAGCCACTTTTGATCCTTTTGGGTTTACCATGGATAAAAAGGACTTCTAGGCCACGTGGATGATGCATTCACGATTCCAGCTATTCAGATGATGTTTGGAACGACTTTAGATGTTCTCCAAGTTTCCATGGGGGTTTAAGTGTCAAGCTATATCGGTTGAGAAGTTGGAAGCCCCTTTTGATCCTTTTGGGTTTACCATGGATAAAAACGACTTCTAGGCCACGTGGATGATGCATTCACGATTCCAGCTATTTTGATGATGTTTGAAAGGCCATTAGATGTTCTCCAAGTTTCCAAGGGGGTTTAAGTGTCAAGCTATCTCGGTTGAGAAGTTGGAAGCCACTTTTGATCCTTTTGGGTTTACCATGGATAAACACGACTTCTAGGCCACGTGGATGATGCATTCACGATTCCAGCTATTCAGATGATGTTTGAAAGGACATTAGATGTACTCCAAGTTACCATGGGGGTTTAGGTGTCAAGCTATTTCGGTTGAGAAGTTGGAAGCCACTTTTGATCCTTTTGGGTTTACCATGGATAAAAACGACTTCTAGGCCACGTGGATGATGCATTCACGATTCCTGCTATTCAGATGATGTTTGGAAGGACATTAGATGTTCTCCAAGTTTCCATGGGGGTTTAAGTGTCAAGCTATATCGGTTGAGAAGTTGGAAGCCCCTTTTGATCCTTTTGGGTTTACCATGGATAAAAACGACTTCTAGGCCACGTGGATGATGCATTCACGATTCCAGCTATTTTGATGATGTTTGAAAGGCCATTAGATATTCTCCAAGTTTCCAAGGGGGTTTAAGTGTCAAGCTATCTCGGTTGAGAAGTTGGAAGCCACTTTTGATCCTTTTGGGTTTACCATGGATAAAAACGACTTCTAGGCCACGTGGATGATGCATTCACGATTCCAGCAATTCAGATGATGTTTGAAAGGACATTAGATGTTTTCCAAGTTTCCATGGGGGTTTAAGTGTCAAGCTATCTCATTTCAGAAGTTGGAAGCCACATTCGATCCTTTTGGGTTTATCATGAATTAAAAGTACTTCTGGGCCAGGTGGATGATGCTTTCAAGATTCCAGCCTGTCAGATGATGTTTGAAAGGACATTATATGTTCTCCAAGTTTCCATGGGGGTTTAAGCGTCTAGCTATATCGGTTGAGAAGTTGGAAGCCAGTTTTGATCCTTTTGGGTTTACCATGGATAAAAACGACTTCTAGGCCACGTGGATGATGCATTCACGATTCCAGCTAGTCAGCTGATGTTTGAAAGGTCATTAGATGTTCTCCAAGTTTCCATGGGGGTTTAAGTGTCAAGCTATATTGGTTGAGAAGTTGGAAGCCACTTTTGATCCTTTTGGGTTTACCATGGATAAAAATGACTTATAGGGCACGTGGATGATGCATTCACGATTCTAGGTAGTCAGATGATGTTTGGATGGACATTAGATGTTCTCCAAGTTTCCATGGGGTTTTAAGTGTCAAGCTATATCGGTTGAGAAGTTGGAAGCCCCTTTTGAACCTTTTGGGTTTACCATGGATAAAAACGACTTCTAGGCCACGTGAATGATGCATTCACCATTCCAGCTATTCAGATGATGTTTGAAAGGCCATTAGATGTTCTGCAAGTTTCCAAGGGGGGTTAAGTGTCCAGCTATCTCGGTTGAGAAGTTGGAAGCCAATTTTGATCCTTTTGGGTTTACCATGGATAAAAACGACTTCTAGGCCACGTGGATGATGCATTCACGATTCCAGCTATTTTGATGATGTTTGAAAGGCCATTAGATGTTCTCCAAGTTTCCATGGGGGTTTAAGTGTCAAGCTATATCGGTTGAGAAGTTGGAAGCCCCTTTTGATTCTTTTGGGTTTACCATGGATAAAAACGACTTCTAGGCCACGTGGATGATGCATTCACGATTCCAGCTATTTTGATGAAGTTTGAAAGGCCATTAGATGTTCTCCAAGTTTCCAAGGGGGTTTAAGTGTCAAGCTATCTCGGTTGAGAAGTTGGAAGCCACTTTTGATCCTTTTGGGTTTACCATGGATAAAAACGACTTCTAGGCCACGTGGATGATGCATTCACGATTCCAGCTATTCAGATGATGTTTGAAAGGACATTAGATGTACTCCAAGTTTCCATGGGGGTTTAAGTGTCAAGCTATTTCGGTTGAGAAGTTGGAAGCCACTTTTGATCCTTTTGGGTTAACCATGGATAAAAACGACTTCTAGGCCACGTGGATGATGCATTCACGATTCCTGCTATTCAGATTATGTTTGGAAGGACATTAGATGTTCTCCAAGTTTCCATGGGGGTTTAAGTGTCAAGCTATATCGGTTGAGAAGTTGGAAGCCCCTTTTGATCCTTTTGGGTTTACCATGGATAAAAACGACTTCTAGGCCACGTGGATGATGCATTCACGATTCCAGCTATTTTGATGATGTTTGAAAGGCCATTAGATATTCTCCAAGTTTCCAAGGGGGTTTAAGTGTCAAGCTATCTCGGTTGAGAAGTTGGAAGCCACTTTTGATCCTTTTGGGTTTACCATGGATAAAAACGACTTCTAGGCCACGTGGATGATGCATTCACGATTCCAGCTATTCAGATGATGTTTGAAAGGACATTAGATGTTCTCCAAGTTTCCATGGGGGTTTAAGTGTCAAGCTATCTCATTTCAGAAGTTGGAAGCCACATTCGATCCTTTTGGGTTTATCATGAATTAAAAGTACTTCTGGGCCAGGTGGATGATGCTTTCAAGATTCCAGCCTGTCAGATGATGTTTGAAAGGACATTATATGTTCTGCAAGTTTCCATGGGGGTTTAAGCGTCTAGCTATATCGGTTAAGAAGTTGGAAGCCACTTTTGATCCGTTTGGGTTTACCATGGATAAAAACGACTTCTAGGCCACGTGGATGATGCATTCACGATTCCAGCTAGTCAGCTGATGTTTGAAAGGACATTAGATGTACTCCAAGTTTCCATGGGGGTTTAAGTGTCAAGCTATTTCGGTTGAGAAGTTGGAAGCCACTTTTGATCCTTTTGGGTTTACCATGGATAAAAACGACTTCTAGGCCACGTGGATGATGCATTCACGATTCCTGCTATTCAGATTATGTTTGGAAGGACATTAGATGTTCTCCAAGTTTCCATGGGGGTTTAAGTGTCAAGCTATATCGGTTGAGAAGTTGGAAGCCCCTTTTGATCCTTTTGGGTTTACCATGGATAAAAACGACTTCTAGGCCACGTGGATGATGCATTCACGATTCCAGCTATTTTGATGATGTTTGAAAGGCCATTAGATATTCTCCAAGTTTCCAAGGGGGTTTAAGTGTCAAGCTATCTCGGTTGAGAAGTTGGAAGCCACTTTTGATCCTTTTGGGTTTACCATGGATAAAAACGACTTCTAGGCCACGTGGATGATGCATTCACGATTCCAGCTATTCAGATGATGTTTGAAAGGACATTAGATGTTCTCCAAGTTTCCATGGGGGTTTAAGTGTCAAGCTATCTCATTTCAGAAGTTGGAAGCCACATTCGATCCTTTTGGGTTTATCATGAATTAAAAGTACTTCTGGGCCGGTGGATGATGCTTTCAAGATTCCAGCCTGTCAGATGATGTTTGAAAGGACATTATATGTTCTGCAAGTTTCCATGGGGGTTTAAGCGTCTAGCTATATCGGTTGAGAAGTTGGAAGCCACTTTTGATCCGTTTGGGTTTACCATGGATAAAAACGACTTCTAGGCCACGTGGATGATGCATTCACGATTCCAGCTAGTCAGCTGATGTTTGAAAGGTCATTAGATGTTCTCCAAGTTTCCATGGGGGTTTAAGTGTCAAGCTATATTGGTTGAGAAGTTGGAAACCACTTTTGATCCTTTTGGGTTTACCATGGATAAAAATGACTTATAGGGCACGTGGATGATGCATTCACGATTCTAGGTAGTCAGATGATGTTTGGATGGACATTAGATGTTCTCCAAGTTTCCATGGGGTTTTAAGTGTCAAGCTATATCGGTTGAGAAGTTGGAAGCCCCTTTTGAACCTTTAGGGTTTACCATGGATAAAAACGACTTCTAGGCCACGTGAATGATGCATTCACCATTCCAGCTATTCAGATGATGTTTGAAAGGCCATTAGATGTTCTGCAAGTTTCCAAGGGGGGTTAAGTGTCCAGCTATCTCGGTTGAGAAGTTGGAAGCCAATTTTGATCCTTTTGGGTTTACCATGGATAAAAACGACTTCTAGGCCACGTGGATGATGCATTCACGATTCCAGCTATTTTGATGATGTTTGAAAGGCCATTAGATGTTCTCCAAGTTTCCATGGGGGTTTAAGTGTCAAGCTATATCGGTTGAGAAGTTGGAAGCCCCTTTTGATCCTTTTGGGTTTACCATGGATAAAAACGACTTCTAGGCCACGTGGATGATGCATTCACGATTCCAGCTATTTTGATGATGTTTGAAAGGCCATTAGATGTTCTCCAAGTTTCCAAGGGGGTTTAAGTGTCAAGCTATCTCGGTTGAGAAGTTGGAAGCCACTTTTGATCCTTTTGGGTTTATCTTGGATAAAAACGACTTCTAGGCCACGTGGATGGTGCATTCACGATTCCAGCTATTCAGATGATGTTTGAAAGGACATTAGATGTACTCCAAGTTTCCATGGGGGTTTAAGTGTCAAGCTATTTCGGTTGAGAAGTTGGAAGCCACTTTTGATCCTTTTGGGTTTACCATGGATAAAAACGACTTCTAGGCCACGTGGATGATGCATTCACGATTCCTGCTATTCAGATGATGTTTGGAAGGACATTAGATGTTCTCCAAGTTTCCATGGGGGTTTAAGTGTCAAGCTATATCGGTTGAGAAGTTGGAAGCCCCTTTTGATCCTTTTGGGTTTACCATGGATAAAAACGACTTCTAGGCCACGTGGATGATGCATTCACGATTCCAGCTATTTTGATGATGTTTGAAAGGCCATTAGATATTCTCCAAGTTTCCAAGGGGGTTTAAGTGTCAAGCTATCTCGGTTGAGAAGTTGGAAGCCACTTTTGATCCTTTTGGGTTTACCATGGATAAAAACGACTTCTAGGCCACGTGGATGATGCATTCACGATTCCAGCTATTCAGATGATGTTTGAAAGGACATTAGATGTTCTCCAAGTTTCCATGGAGGTTTAAGTGTCAAGCTATCTCATTTCAGAAGTTGGAAGCCACATTCGATCCTTTTGGGTTTATCATGAATTAAAAGTACTTCTGGGCCAGGTGGATGATGCTTTCAAGATTCCAGCCTGTCAGATGATGTTTGAAAGGACATTATATGTTCTCCAAGTTTCCATGGGGGTTTAAGCGTCTAGCTATATCGGTTGAGAAGTTGGAAGCCACTTTTGATCCTTTTGGGTTTACCATGGATAAAAACGACTTCTAGGCCACGTGGATGATGCATTCACGATTCCAGCTAGTCAGCTGATGTTTGAAAGGTCATTAGATGTTCTCCAAGTTTCCATGGGGGTTTAAGTGTCAAGCTATATTGGTTGAGAAGTTGGAAACCACTTTTGATCCTTTTGGGTTTACCATGGATAAAAATGACTTATAGGGCACGTGGATGATGCATTCACGATTCTAGGTAGTCAGATGATGTTTGGATGGACATTAGATGTTCTCCAAGTTTCCATGGGGTTTTAAGTGTCAAGCTATATCGGTTGAGAAGTTGGAAGCCCCTTTTGAACCTTTTGGGTTTACCATGGATAAAAACGACTTCTAGGCCACGTGAATGATGCATTCACCATTCCAGCTATTCAGATGATGTTTGAAAGGCCATTAGATGTTCTGCAAGTTTCCAAGGGGGTTTAAGTGTCCAGCTATCTCGGTTGAGAAGTTGGAAGCCACTTTTGATCCATTTGGGTTTACCATGGGGAAAAACGACTTCTAGGCCACGTGGATATTGCTTTCACGATTCTAGCCAGTCAGATGATGTTTGGAAGGACATTAGATGTTCTCCAAGTTTCCATGGGGGTTTAAGTGTCAAGCTATATCGATTGAGAAGTTGGAAGCCACTTTTGATCCTTTTAGGTTTACCATGGATAAAAACAACTTCTAGGCCACGTGGATGATGCATTCACGATTCAAGCTAGTCAGTTGATGGTTGAAAGGTCATTAGATGTTCTCCAAGTTTCCATAGGGGCTTAAGTGTCAAGCTATATTGGTTGAGAAGTTGGAAGCCACTTTTGATCCTTTTGGGTTTATCATGTATTAAAAGTATTTCTAGGCCACGTGGATGATGCTTTCACGATTCCAGCCACTCAGATGATGTTTGAAAGGGCATCGGATGTTCTCCAAGTTTCCATGGGGGATTAAGATTCAAGCTATATCAATTGAGGAGTTGGAAGCGCCTTTTGATCCTTTTGGGTTTATCATGCACTAAATGTACTTCTAGGCCACGTGGATAATGCTTTCACGATTCCAGCCAGTCAGATGATGTTTGGAAGGACATTAGATGTTCTCCAAGTTTCCATGGGGGTTTAAGTGTCAAGCAATATCGGTTGAGAAGTTGGAAGCCACTTTTGATCCTTTTGGGTTTACCATGGATAAAAACGACTTTTAGGCCACGTGGATGATGCATTCACGATTCCAGCTATTCAGATGATGTTTGAAAGGACATTAGATGTTCTCCAAGTTTCCATGGGGGTTTAAGTGTCAAGCTATCTCATTTCAGAAGTTGGAAGCCACTTTCGATCCTTTTGGGTTTATCATGAATTAAAAGTACTTCTGGGCCAGGTGGATGATGCTTTCAAGATTCCAGCCTGTCAGATGATGTTTGAAAGGACATTATATGTTCTCCAAGTTTCCATGGGGGTTTTAGCGTCTAGCTATATCGGTTGAGAAGTTGGAAGCCGCTTTTGATCCTTTTGGGTTTACCATGGATAAAACGACTTCTAGGCCACGTGGATGATGCATTCACGATTCGGCTAGTCAGTTGATGTTTGAAAGGTCATTAGATGTTCTCCAAGTTTCCATGGGGGTTTAAGTGTCAAGCTATATTGGTTGAGAAGTTGGAAGCCACTTTTGATCCTTTTGGGTTTACCATGGATAAAAATGACTTCTAGGCCACGTGGATGATGCATTCACGATTCCAGCTAGTCAGTTGATGTTTGAAAGGTCATTTGATGTTCTCCAAGTTTCCATGGGGGTTTAAGTGTCAAGCTATATCGGTTGAGAAGTTGGATGCCACTTTTGATCCTTTTGGGTTTACCATGGATAAAAACGACTTCTAGGCCACGTGGATGATGCATTCACGATTCCAGCTATTCAGATGATGTTTGGAAGGACATTAGATGTTCTCCAAGTTTCCATGGGGTTTTAAGTGTCAAGCTATATCGGTTGAGAAGTTGGAAGCCCCTTTTGAACCTTTTGGGTTTACCATGGATAAAAACGACTTCTAGGCCACGTGAATGATGCATTCACAATTCCGTATTCGAGATGATGTTTGAAAGGCCATTAGATGTTCTCCAAGTTTCCAAGGGGGTTTAAGTGTCCAGCTATCTCGGTTGAGAAGTTGGAAACCACTTTTGATCCTTTTGGGTTTACCATGGATAAAAATGACTTATAGGGCACGTGGATGATGCATTCACGATTCTAGGTAGTCAGATGATGTTTGGATGGACATTAGATGTTCTCCAAGTTTCCATGGGGTTTTAAGTGTCAAGCTATATCGGTTGAGAAGTTGGAAGCCCCTTTTGAACCTTTTGGGTTTACCATGGATAAAAACGACTTCTAGGCCACGTGAATGATGCATTCACCATTCCAGCTATTCAGATGATGTTTGAAAGGCCATTAGATGTTCTGCAAGTTTCCAAGGGGGTTTAAGTGTCCAGCTATCTCGGTTGAGAAGTTGGAAGCCACTTTTGATCCTTTTGGGTTTACCATGGGGAAAAACGACTTATAGGGCACGTGGATGATGCATTCACGATTCTAGGTAGTCAGATGATGTTTGGATGGACATTAGATGTTCTCCAAGTTTCCATGGGGTTTTAAGTGTCAAGCTATATCGGTTGAGAAGTTGGAAGCCCCTTTTGAACCTTTTGGGTTTACCATGGATAAAAACGACTTCTAGGCCACGTGAATGATGCATTCACCATTCCAGCTATTCAGATGATGTTTGAAAGGCCATTAGATGTTCTGCAAGTTTCCAAGGGGGTTTAAGTGTCCAGCTATCTCGGTTGAGAAGTTGGAAGCCACTTTTGATCCATTTGGGTTTACCATGGGGAAAAACGACTTCTAGGCCACGTGGATATTGCTTTCACGATTCTAGCCAGTCAGATGATGTTTGGAAGGACATTAGATGTTCTCCAAGTTTCCATGGGGGTTTAAGTGTCAAGCTATATCGATTGAGAAGTTGGAAGCCACTTTTGATCCTTTTAGGTTTACCATGGATAAAAACAACTTCTAGGCCACGTGGATGATGCATTCACGATTCAAGCTAGTCAGTTGATGGTTGAAAGGTCATTAGATGTTCTCCAAGTTTCCATAGGGGCTTAAGTGTCAAGCTATATTGGTTGAGAAGTTGGAAGCCACTTTTGATCCTTTTGGGTTTATCATGTATTAAAAGTATTTCTAGGCCACGTGGATGATGCTTTCACGATTCCAGCCACTCAGATGATGTTTGAAAGGGCATCGGATGTTCTCCAAGTTTCCATGGGGGATTAAGATTCAAGCTATATCAATTGAGGAGTTGGAAGCGCCTTTTGATCCTTTTGGGTTTATCATGCACTAAATGTACTTCTAGGCCACGTGGATAATGCTTTCACGATTCCAGCCAGTCAGATGATGTTTGGAAGGACATTAGATGTTCTCCAAGTTTCCATGGGGGTTTAAGTGTCAAGCTATATCGGTTGAGAAGTTGGAAGCCACTTTTGATCCTTTTGGGTTTACCATGGATAAAAACGACTTTTAGGCCACGTGGATGATGCATTCACGATTCCAGCTATTCAGATGATGTTTGAAAGGACATTAGATGTTCTCCAAGTTTCCATGGGGGTTTAAGTGTCAAGCTATCTCATTTCAGAAGTTGGAAGCCACTTTCGATCCTTTTGGGTTTATCATGAATTAAAAGTACTTCTGGGCCAGGTGGATGATGCTTTCAAGATTCCAGCCTGTCAGATGATGTTTGAAAGGACATTATATGTTCTCCAAGTTTCCATGGGGGTTTAAGCGTCTAGCTATATCGGTTGAGAAGTTGGAAGCCAGTTTTGATCCTTTTGGGTTTACCATGGATAAAAACGACTTCTAGGCCACGTGGATGATGCATTCACGATTCCAGCTAGTCAGTTGATGTTTGAAAGGTCATTAGATGTTCTCCAAGTTTCCATGGGGGTTTAAGTGTCAAGCTATATTGGTTGAGAAGTTGGAAGCCACTTTTGATCCTTTTGGGTTTACCATGGATAAAAATGACTTCTAGGCCACGTGGATGATGCATTCACGATTCCAGCTAGTCAGTTGATGTTTGAAAGGTCATTTGATGTTCTCCAAGTTTCCATGGGGGTTTAAGTGTCAAGCTATATCGGTTGAGAAGTTGGATGCCACTTTTGATCCTTTTGGGTTTACCATGGATAAAAACGACTTCTAGGCCACGTGGATGATGCATTCACGATTCCAGCTATTCAGATGATGTTTGGAAGGACATTAGATGTTCTCCAAGTTTCCATGGGGTTTTAAGTGTCAAGCTATATCGGTTGAGAAGTTGGAAGCCCCTTTTGAACCTTTTGGGTTTACCATGGATAAAAACGACATCTAGGCCACGTGAATGATGCATTCACAATTCCAGCTATTCAGATGATGTTTGAAAGGCCATTAGATGTTCTCCAAGTTTCCAAGGGGGTTTAAGTGTCCAGCTATCTCGGTTGAGAAGTTGGAAACCACTTTTGATCCTTTTGGGTTTACCATGGATAAAAATGACTTATAGGGCACGTGGATGATGCATTCACGATTCTAGGTAGTCAGATGATGTTTGGATGGACATTAGATGTTCTCCAAGTTTCCATGGGGTTTTAAGTGTCAAGCTATATCGGTTGAGAAGTTGGAAGCCCCTTTTGAACCTTTTGGGTTTACCATGGATAAAAACGACTTCTAGGCCACGTGAATGATGCATTCACCATTCCAGCTATTCAGATGATGTTTGAAAGGCCATTAGATGTTCTGCAAGTTTCCAAGGGGGTTTAAGTGTCCAGCTATCTCGGTTGAGAAGTTGGAAGCCACTTTTGATCCATTTGGGTTTACCATGGGGAAAAACGACTTCTAGGCCACGTGGATATTGCTTTCACGATTCTAGCCAGTCAGATGATGTTTGGAAGGACATTAGATGTTCTCCAAGTTTCCATGGGGGTTTAAGTGTCAAGCTATATCGATTGAGAAGTTGGAAGCCACTTTTGATCCTTTTAGGTTTACCATGGATAAAAACAACTTCTAGGCCACGTGGATGATGCATTCACGATTCAAGCTAGTCAGTTGATGGTTGAAAGGTCATTAGATGTTCTCCAAGTTTCCATAGGGGCTTAAGTGTCAAGCTATATTGGTTGAGAAGTTGGAAGCCACTTTTGATCCTTTTGGGTTTATCATGTATTAAAAGTATTTCTAGGCCACGTGGATGATGCTTTCACGATTCCAGCCACTCAGATGATGTTTGAAAGGGCATCGGATGTTCTCCAAGTTTCCATGGGGGATTAAGATTCAAGCTATATCAATTGAGGAGTTGGAAGCGCCTTTTGATCCTTTTGGGTTTATCATGCACTAAATGTACTTCTAGGCCACGTGGATAATGCTTTCACGATTCCAGCCAGTCAGATGATGTTTGGAAGGACATTAGATGTTCTCCAAGTTTCCATGGGGGTTTAAGTGTCAAGCTGTATCGGTTGAGAAGTTGGAAGCCACTTTTGATCCTTTTGGGTTTACCATGGATAAAAACGACTTTTAGGCCACGTGGATGATGCATTCACGATTCCAGCTATTCAGATGATGTTTGAAAGGACATTAGATGTTCTCCAAGTTTCCATGGGGGTTTAAGTGTCAAGCTATCTCATTTCAGAAGTTGGAAGCCACTTTCGATCCTTTTGGGTTTATCATGAATTAAAAGTACTTCTGGGCCAGGTGGATGATGCTTTCAAGATTCCAGCCTGTCAGATGATGTTTGAAAGGACATTATATGTTCTCCAAGTTTCCATGGGGGTTTAAGCGTCTAGCTATATCGGTTGAGAAGTTGGAAGCCAGTTTTGATCCTTTTGGGTTTACCATGGATAAAAACGACTTCTAGGCCACGTGGATGATGCATTCACGATTCGGCCTAGTCGGTGATGTTTGAAAGGTCATTAGATGTTCTCCAAGTTTCCATGGGGGTTTAAGTGTCAAGCTATATTGGTTGAGAAGTTGGAAGCCACTTTTGATCCTTTTGGGTTTACCATGGATAAAAATGACTTCTAGGCCACGTGGATGATGCATTCACGATTCCAGCTAGTCAGTTGATGTTTGAAAGGGCATTTGATGTTCTCCAAGTTTCCATGGGGGTTTAAGTGTCAAGCTATATCGGTTGAGAAGTTGGATGCCACTTTTGATCCTTTTGGGTTTACCATGGATAAAAACGACTTCTAGGCCACGTGGATGATGCATTCACGATTCCAGCTATTCAGATGATGTTTGGAAGGACATTAGATGTTCTCCAAGTTTCCATGGGGTTTTAAGTGTCAAGCTATATCGGTTGAGAAGTTGGAAGCCCCTTTTGAACCTTTTGGGTTTACCATGGATAAAAACGACTTCTAGGCCACGTGAATGATGCATTCACAATTCCAGCTATTCAGATGATGTTTGAAAGGCCATTAGATGTTCTCCAAGTTTCCAAGGGGGTTTAAGTGTCCAGCTATCTCGGTTGAGAAGTTGGAAACCACTTTTGATCCTTTTGGGTTTACCATGGATAAAAATGACTTATAGGGCACGTGGATGATGCATTCACGATTCTAGGTAGTCAGATGATGTTTGGATGGACATTAGATGTTCTCCAAGTTTCCATGGGGTTTTAAGTGTCAAGCTATATCGGTTGAGAAGTTGGAAGCCCCTTTTGAACCTTTTGGGTTTACCATGGATAAAAACGACTTCTAGGCCACGTGAATGATGCATTCACCATTCCAGCTATTCAGATGATGTTTGAAAGGCCATTAGATGTTCTGCAAGTTTCCAAGGGGGTTTAAGTGTCCAGCTATCTCGGTTGAGAAGTTGGAAGCCACTTTTGATCCTTTTGGGTTTACCATGGGGAAAAACGACTTATAGGGCACGTGTATGATGCATTCACGATTCTAGGTAGTCAGATGATGTTTGGATGGACATTAGATGTTCTCCAAGTTTCCATGGGGTTTTAAGTGTCAAGCTATATCGGTTGAGAAGTTGGAAGCCCCTTTTGAACCTTTTGGGTTTACCATGGATAAAAACGACTTCTAGGCCACGTGAATGATGCATTCACCATTCCAGCTATTCAGATGATGTTTGAAAGGCCATTAGATGTTCTGCAAGTTTCCAAGGGGGTTTAAGTGTCCAGCTATCTCGGTTGAGAAGTTGGAAGCCACTTTTGATCCATTTGGGTTTACCATGGGAAAAAGCGACTTCTAGGCCACGTGGATATTGCTTTCACGATTCTAGCCAGTCAGATGATGTTTGGAAGGACATTAGATGTTCTCCAAGTTTCCATGGGGGTTTAAGTGTCAAGCTATATCGATTGAGAAGTTGGAAGCCACTTTTGATCCTTTTAGGTTTACCATGGATAAAAACAACTTCTAGGCCACGTGGATGATGCATTCACGATTCAAGCTAGTCAGTTGATGGTTGAAAGGTCATTAGATGTTCTCCAAGTTTCCATAGGGGCTTAAGTGTCAAGCTATATTGGTTGAGAAGTTGGAAGCCACTTTTGATCCTTTTGGGTTTATCATGTATTAAAAGTATTTCTAGGCCACGTGGATGATGCTTTCACGATTCCGACCACTCGAGATGATGTTTGAAAGGGCATCGGATGTTCTCCAAGTTTCCATGGGGGATTAAGATTCAAGCTATATCAATTGAGGAGTTGGAAGCGCCTTTTGATCCTTTTGGGTTTATCATGCACTAAAAGTACTTCTAGGCCACGTGGATAATGCTTTCACGATTCCGGCCCGATCTAGATGATGTTTGGAAGGACATTAGATGTTCTCCAAGTTTCCATGGGGGTTTAAGAGTCAAGCTATATCGGTTGAGAAGTTGGAAGCCACTTTTGATCCTTTTGGGTTTACCATGGATAAAAACGACTTTTAGGCCACGTGGATGATGCATTCACGATTCCAGCTATTCAGATGATGTTTGAAAGGACATTAGATGTTCTCCAAGTTTCCATGGGGGTTTAAGTGTCAAGCTATCTCATTTCAGAAGTTGGAAGCCACTTTCGATCCTTTTGGGTTTATCATGAATTAAAAGTACTTCTGGGCCAGGTGGATGATGCTTTCAAGATTCCGACTGTCGAGATGATGTTTGAAATGACTTTTTATGTTCTCCAAGTTTCCATGGGGGTTTAAGCGTCTAGCTATATCGGTTGAGAAGTTGGAAGCCAGTTTTGATCCTTTTGGGTTTACCATGGATAAAAACGACTTCTAGGCCACGTGGATGATGCATTCACGATTCCAGCTAGTCAGTTGATGTTTGAAAGGTCATTAGATGTTCTCCAAGTTTCCATGGGGGTTTAAGTGTCAAGCTATATTGGTTGAGAAGTTGGAAGCCACTTTTGATCCTTTTGGGTTTACCATGGATAAAAATGACTTCTAGGCCACGTGGATGATGCATTCACGATTCCGCTAGTCAGTTGATGTTTGAAAGGTCATTTGATGTTCTCCAAGTTTCCATGGGGGTTTAAGTGTCAAGCTATATCGGTTGAGAAGTTGGATGCCACTTTTGATCCTTTTGGGTTTACCATGGATAAAAACGACTTCTAGGCCACGTGGATGATGCATTCACGATTCCAGCTATTCAGATGATGTTTGGAAGGACATTAGATGTTCTCCAAGTTTCCATGGGGTTTTAAGTGTCAAGCTATATCGGTTGAGAAGTTGGAAGCCCCTTTTGAACCTTTTGGGTTTACCATGGATAAAAACGACTTCTAGGCCACGTGAATGATGCATTCACAATTCCAGCTATTCAGATGATGTTTGAAAGGCCATTAGATGTTCTCCAAGTTTCCAAGGGGGTTTAAGTGTCCAGCTATCTCGGTTGAGAAGTTGGAAACCACTTTTGATCCTTTTGGGTTTACCATGGATAAAAATGACTTATAGGGCACGTGGATGATGCATTCACGATTCTAGGTAGTCAGATGATGTTTGGATGGACATTAGATGTTCTCCAAGTTTCCATGGGGTTTTAAGTGTCAAGCTATATCGGTTGAGAAGTTGGATGCCACTTTTGATCCTTTTGGGTTTACCATGGATAAAAATGACTTCTAGGCCACGTGGATGATGCATTCACGATTCCAGCTAGTCAGTTGATGTTTGAAAGGTCATTTGATGTTCTCCAAGTTTCCATGGGGGTTTAAGTGTCAAGCTATATCGGTTGAGAAGTTGGATGCCACTTTTGATCCTTTTGGGTTTACCATGGATAAAAACGACTTCTAGGCCACGTGGATGATGCATTCACGATTACAGCTATTCAGATGATGTTTGGAAGGACATTAGATGTTCTCCAAGTTTCCATGGGGTTTTAAGTGTCAAGCTATATCGGTTGAGAAGTTGGAAGCCCCTTTTGAACCTTTTGGGTTTACCATGGATAAAAACGACTTCTAGGCCACGTGAATGATGCATTCACAATTCCAGCTATTCAGATGATGTTTGAAAGGCCATTAGATGTTCTCCAAGTTTCCAAGGGGGTTTAAGCGTCTAGCTATATCGGTTGAGAAGTTGGAAGCCAGTTTTGATCCTTTTGGGTTTACCATGGATAAAAACGACTTCTAGGCCACGTGGATGATGCATTCACGATTCCAGCTAGTCAGCTGATGTTTGAAAGGTCATTAGATGTTCTCCAAGTTTCCATGGGGGTTTAAGTGTCAAGCTATATTGGTTGAGAAGTTGGAAGCCACTTTTGATCCTTTTGGGTTTACCATGGATAAAAATGACTTCTAGGCCACGTGGATGATGCATTCACGATTCCAGCTAGTCAGTTGATGTTTGAAAGGTCATTTGATGTTCTCCAAGTTTCCATGGGGGTTTAAGTGTCAAGCTATATCGGTTGAGAAGTTGGATGCCACTTTTGATCCTTTTGGGTTTACCATGGATAAAAACGACTTCTAGGCCACGTGGATGATGCATTCACGATTACAGCTATTCAGATGATGTTTGGAAGGACATTAGATGTTCTCCAAGTTTCCATGGGGTTTTAAGTGTCAAGCTATATTGGTTGAGAAGTTGGAAGCCCCTTTTGAACCTTTTGGGTTTACCATGGATAAAAACGACTTCTAGGCCACGTGAATGATGCATTCACAATTCCAGCTATTCAGATGATGTTTGAAAGGCCATTAGATGTTCTCCAAGTTTCCAAGGGGGTTTAAGTGTCCAGCTATCTCGGTTGAGAAGTTGGAAGCCACTTTTGATCCTTTTGGGTTTACCATGGGGAAAAACGACTTCTAGGCCACGTGGATATTGCTTTCACGATTCCAGCCAGTCAGATGATGTTTGGAAGGACATTAGATGTTCTCCAAGTTTCCATGGGGGTTTAAGTGTCAAGCTATATTGGTTGAGAAGTTGGAAGCCACTTTTGATCCTTTTGGGTTTACCATGGATAAAAATGACTTCTAGGCCACGTGGATGATGCATTCACGATTCCAGCTAGTCAGTTGATGTTTGAAAGGTCATTTGATGTTCTCCAAGTTTCCATGGGGGTTTAAGTGTCAAGCTATATCGGTTGAGAAGTTGGATGCCACTTTTGATCCTTTTGGGTTTACCATGGATAAAAACGACTTCTAGGCCACGTGGATGATGCATTCACGATTCCAGCTATTCAGATGATGTTTGGAAGGACATTAGATGTTCTCCAAGTTTCCATGGGGTTTTAAGTGTCAAGCTATATCGGTTGAGAAGTTGGAAGCCCCTTTTGAACCTTTTGGGTTTACCATGGATAAAAACGACTTCTAGGCCACGTGAATGATGCATTCACAATTCCAGCTATTCAGATGATGTTTGAAAGGCCATTAGATGTTCTCCAAGTTTCCAAGGGGGTTTAAGTGTCCAGCTATCTCGGTTGAGAAGTTGGAAGCCACTTTTGATCCTTTTGGGTTTACCATGGGGAAAAACGACTTCTAGGCCACGTGGATATTGCTTTCACGATTCCAGCCAGTCAGATGATGTTTGGAAGGACATTCGATGTTCTCCAAGTTTCCAGGGGGGTTTAAGTGTCAAGCTATATTGGTTGAGAAGTTGGAAGCCACTTTTGATCCTTTTGGGTTTACCATGGATAAAAATGACTTCTAGGCCACGTGGATGATGTATTCACGATTCCAGCTAGTCAGTTGATGTTTGAAAGGTCATTAGATGTTCTCCAAGTTTCCATGGGGGTTTAAGTGTCAAGCTATATTGGTTGAGAAGTTGGAAGCCACTTTTGATCCTTTTGGGTTTACCATGGATAAAAATGACTTCTAGGCCACGTGGTTGACGCATTCACGATTCCAGCTATTCAGATGATGTTTGAAACGTCATTAGATGTTCTCCAAGTTTCCAGGGGGGTTTAAGTGTCAAGCTATATTGGTTGAGAAGTTGGAAGCCACTTTTGATCCTTTTGGGTTTACCATGGATAAAAATGACTTCTAGGCCAGGTGGATGATGCTTTCACGATTTCAGCCTGTCAGATGATGTTTGAAAGGACATTAGATGTTCTCCAAGTTTCCATGGGGGTTTAAGCGTCAGGCTATATCGGTTGAGAAGTTGGAAGCCACTTTTGATCCTTTTGGGTTTACCATGGATAAAAACGACTTCTAGGCCACGTGGATGATGCATTCACGATTCCAGCTATTCAGATGATGTTTGAAACGTCATTAGATGTTCTCCAAGTTTCCATGGGGGTTTAAGTGTCAAGCTACCTCATTTCAGAAGTTGGAAGCCACTGTCGATCCTTTTGGGTTTACCACGGATAAAAACGACTTCTAGGCCACGTGGATGATGCATTCACGATTCCAGCTATTCAGATGATGTTTGAAACGTCATTAGATGTTCTCCAAGTTTCCTTGGGGGTTTAAGTGTCAAGCTACCTCATTTCAGAAGTTGGAAGCCACTGTCGATCCTTTTGGGTTTATCATGAATTAAAAGTATTTCTACGCCACGTGGATGATGCTTTCACGATTCCAGCCTGTCAGATGATGCTTGAAAGGACATTAGATGTTCTCCAAGTTTCCATGGGGGATTAAGTTTCAAGCTATATCAGTTGAGAGGTTGGAAGCCACTTTTGATCCTTTTGGGTTTATCATGTATTAAAAGTATTTCTAGGCCACGTGGATGATGCTTTCACGATTCCAGCCACTCAGATGATGTTTGAAAGGGCATCGGATGTTCTCCAAGTTTCCATGGGGGATTAAGATTCAAGCTATATGAATTGAGGAGTTGGAAGCCCCTTTTAATCCTTTTGGGTTTATCGTGTACTAAAAGTACTTCTAGGCCACGTGGATAATGCTTTCCCGATTCCAGCCAGTCAGATGATGTTTGGAAGGACATTAGATGTTCTCCAAGTTTCCAAGGGGGTTTAAGTGTCAAGCTATATCGGTTGAGAAGTTGGAAGCCACTTTTGATCCTTTTGGGTTTACCATGGATAAAAACGACTTCTAGGCCACATGGATGATGCATTCACGATTCCAGCTATTCAGATGATGTTTGGAAGGACATTAGATGTTCTCCAAGTTTCCATGGGGGTTTAAGTGTCAAGCTATATCGGTTGAGAAGTTGGAAGCCCCTTTTGATCCTTTTGGGTTTACCTTGGATAAAAATGACTTCTAGGCCACGTGGATGATGCATTCACGATTCCAGCTATTTTGATGATGTTTGAAAGGCCATTAGATGTTCTCCGAGTTTCCAAGGGGGTTTAAGTGTCAAGCTATCTCGGTTGAGAAGTTGGAATCCACTTTTGATCCTTTTGGGTTTACCATGGATAAAAACGACTTCTAGGCCACGTGGATGATGCATTCACGATTCCAGCTATTCAGATGATGTTTGGAAGGACATTAGATGTTCTCCAAGTTTCCATGGGGGTTTAAGTGTCAAGCTATATCGGTTGAGAAGTTGGAAGCCCCTTTTGATCCTTTTGGGTTTACCTTGGATAAAAACGACTTCTAGGCCACGTGGATGATGCATTCACGATTCCAGCTATTTTGATGATGTTTGAAAGGCCAATAGATGTTCTCCAAGTTTCCAAGGGGGTTTAAGTGTCAAGCTATCTCGGTTGAGAAGTTGGAAGCCACTTTTGATCCTTTTGGGTTTACCATGGATAAAAATGACTTCTAGGCCACGTGGTTGACGCATTCACGATTCCAGCTATTCAGATGATGTTTGAAACGTCATTAGATGTTCTCCAAGTTTCCAGGGGGGTTTAAGTGTCAAGCTATATTGGTTGAGAAGTTGGAAGCCACTTTTGATCCTTTTGGGTTTACCATGGATAAAAATGACTTCTAGGCCAGGTGGATGATGCTTTCACGATTTCAGCCTGTCAGATGATGTTTGAAAGGACATTAGATGTTCTCCAAGTTTCCATGGGGGTTTAAGCGTCAGGCTATATCGGTTGAGAAGTTGGAAGCCACTTTTGATCCTTTTGGGTTTACCATGGATAAAAACGACTTCTAGGCCACGTGGATGATGCATTCACGATTCCAGCTATTCAGATGATGTTTGAAACGTCATTAGATGTTCTCCAAGTTTCCATGGGGGTTTAAGTGTCAAGCTACCTCATTTCAGAAGTTGGAAGCCACTGTCGATCCTTTTGGGTTTACCACGGATAAAAACGACTTCTAGGCCACGTGGATGATGCATTCACGATTCCAGCTATTCAGATGATGTTTGAAACGTCATTAGATGTTCTCCAAGTTTCCTTGGGGGTTTAAGTGTCAAGCTACCTCATTTCAGAAGTTGGAAGCCACTGTCGATCCTTTTGGGTTTATCATGAATTAAAAGTATTTCTACGCCACGTGGATGATGCTTTCACGATTCCAGCCTGTCAGATGATGCTTGAAAGGACATTAGATGTTCTCCAAGTTTCCATGGGGGATTAAGTTTCAAGCTATATCAGTTGAGAGGTTGGAAGCCACTTTTGATCCTTTTGGGTTTATCATGTATTAAAAGTATTTCTAGGCCACGTGGATGATGCTTTCACGATTCCAGCCACTCAGATGATGTTTGAAAGGGCATCGGATGTTCTCCAAGTTTCCATGGGGATTAAGATTCAAGCTATATGAATTGAGGAGTTGGAAGCCCCTTTTAATCCTTTTGGGTTTATCGTGTACTAAAAGTACTTCTAGGCCACGTGGATAATGCTTTCCGATTCGGCCGGTCGGATGATGTTTGGAAGGACATTAGATGTTCTCCAAGTTTCCAAGGGGGTTTAAGTGTCAAGCTATATCGGTTGAGAAGTTGGAAGCCACTTTTGATCCTTTTGGGTTTACCATGGATAAAAACGACTTCTAGGCCACATGGATGATGCATTCACGATTCCAGCTATTCAGATGATGTTTGGAAGGACATTAGATGTTCTCCAAGTTTCCATGGGGGTTTAAGTGTCAAGCTATATCGGTTGAGAAGTTGGAAGCCCCTTTTGATCCTTTTGGGTTTACCTTGGATAAAAATGACTTCTAGGCCACGTGGATGATGCATTCACGATTCCAGCTATTTTGATGATGTTTGAAAGGCCATTAGATGTTCTCCGAGTTTCCAAGGGGGTTTAAGTGTCAAGCTATCTCGGTTGAGAAGTTGGAATCCACTTTTGATCCTTTTGGGTTTACCATGGATAAAAACGACTTCTAGGCCACGTGGATGATGCATTCACGATTCCAGCTATTCAGATGATGTTTGGAAGGACATTAGATGTTCTCCAAGTTTCCATGGGGGTTTAAGTGTCAAGCTATATCGGTTGAGAAGTTGGAAGCCCCTTTTGATCCTTTTGGGTTTACCTTGGATAAAAACGACTTCTAGGCCACGTGGATGATGCATTCACGATTCCAGCTATTTTGATGATGTTTGAAAGGCCAATAGATGTTCTCCAAGTTTCCAAGGGGGTTTAAGTGTCAAGCTATCTCGGTTGAGAAGTTGGAAGCCACTTTTGATCCTTTTGGGTTTACCATGGATAAAAACGACTTCTAGGCCACGTGGATGATGCATTCACGATTCCAGCTATTCAGATGATGTTTGAAAGGACATTAGATGTTCTCCCAGTTTCCATGGGGGTTTAAGTGTCAAGCTATATCGGTTGAGAAGTTGGAAGCCACTTTTGATCCTTTTGGGTTTACCATGGATAAAAACGACTTCTAGGCCACGTGGATGATGCATTCACGATTCCTGCTATTCAGATGATGTTTGGATGGACATTAGATGTTCTCCAAGTTTCCATGGGGGTTTAAGTGTCAAGCTATATCGGTTGAGAAGTTGGAAGCCCCTTTTGATCCTTTTGGGTTTACCATGGATAAAAACGACTTCTAGGCCACGTGGATGATGCATTCACGGTTCCAGCTATTTTGATGATGTTTGAAAGGCCATTAGATATTCTCCAAGTTTCCAAGGGGGTTTAAGTGTCAAGCTATCTCGGTTGAGAAGTTGGAAGCCACTTTTGATCCTTTTGGGTTTACCATGGATAAAAACGACTTCTAGGCCACGTGGATGATGCATTCACGATTCCAGCTATTCAGATGATGTTTGAAAGGACATTAGATGTTCTCCAAGTTTCCATTGGGGTTTAAGTGTCAAGCTATCTCATTTCAGAAGTTGGAAGCCACATTCGATCCTTTTGGGTTTATCATGAATTAAAAGTACTTCTGGGCCAGGTGGATGATGCTTTCAAGATTCCAGCCTGTCAGATGATGTTTGAAAGGACATTATATGTTCTCCAAGTTTCCATGGGGGTTTAAGCGTCTAGCTATATCGGTTGAGAAGTTGGAAGCCACTTTTGATCCTTTTGGGTTTACCATGGATAAAAACGACTTCTAGGCCACGTGGATGATGCATTCACGATTCCAGCTAGTCAGCTGATGTTTGAAAGGTCATTAGATGTTCTCCATGTTTCCATGGGGGTTTAAGTGTCAAGCTATATTGGTTGAGAAGTTGGAAGCCACTTTTGATCCTTTTGGGTTTACCATGGATAAAAATGACTTATAGGGCACGTGGATGATGCATTCACGATTCTAGGTAGTCAGATGATGTTTTGAGAGGTCATTAGATATTCTCCAAGTTTCCATGGGGGTTTAAGTGTCAAGCTATCTCATTTTAGAAAGTTGTAAGCCACTTTCGATCCTTTTGGGTTTATGATGAATTAAAAGTACATCTAGGCCAGGTGGATGATGCTTTCACGATTCCAGCCTGTCAGATGATGTTTGAAAGGACATTATATGTTCTCCAAGTTTCCATGGGGGTTTAAGTGTCAAGCTGTATTGGTTGAGAAGTTGGAAGCCACTTTAGATCCTTTTGGGTTTATCATGTATTAAAAGTATTTCTAGGCCACGTTGATGATGCTTTCACGATTCCAGCCACTCAGATGATGTTTGAAAGGGCATCGGATGTTCTCCAAGTTTCCATGGGGGATTAAGATTCAAGCTATATCAATTGAGGAGTTGGAAGCCCCTTTTGATCCTTTTGGGTTTATCATGCACTAAAAGTACTTCTAGGCCACGTGGATAATGCTTTCACGATTCCAGCCAGTCAGATGATGTTTGGAAGGACATTAGATGTTCTCCAAGTTTCCATGGGGGTTTAAGTGTCAAGCTATCTCGGTTGAGAAGTTGGATGCCACTTTTGATCCTTTTGGGTTTACCATGGATAAAAACGACTTCTAGGCCACGTGGATGATGCATTCACGATTCCAGCTATTCAGATGATGTTTGGAAGGACATTAGATGTTCTCCAAGTTTCCATGGGGGTTTAAGTGTCAAGCTATATCGGTTGAGAAGTTGGAAGCCCCTTTTGAACCTTTCGGGTTTACCATGGATAAAAACGACTTCTAGGCCACGTGAATGATGCATTCACAATTCCAGCTATTCAGATGATGTTTGAAACGTCATTAGATGTTCTCCAAGTTTCCAAGGGGGTTTAAGTGTCAAGCTATCTCGGTTGAGAAGTTGGAAGCCACTTTTGATCCTTTTGGGTTTACCATGGGGAAAACCGACTTCTAGGCCACGTGGATATTGCTTTCACGAATCCAGCCAGTCAGATGATGTTTGGAAGGACATTAGATGTTCTCCAAGTTTCCATGGCGGTTTAAGTGTCAAGCTATATCGATTGAGAAGTTGGAAGCCACTTTTGATCCTTTTAGGTTTACCATGGATAAAAACGACTTCTAGGCCACGTGGATGATGCATTCACGATTCCAGCTAGTCAGTTGATGTTTGAAAGGTCATTAGATGTTCTCCAAGTTTCCATAGGGGTGTAAGTGTCAAGCTATATTGGTTGAGAAGTTGGAAGCCACTTTTGATCCTTTTGGGTTTATCATGTATTAAAAGTATTTCTAGGCCACGTGGATGATGCTTTCACGATTCCAGCCACTCAGATGATGTTTGAAAGGGCATCGAATGTTCTCCAAGTTTCCATGGGCGATTAAGATTCAAGCTATATCAATTGAGGAGTTGGAAGCGCCTTTTGATCCTTTTGGGTTTATCATGCACTAAAAGTACTTCTAGGCCACGTGGATAATGCTTTCACGATTCCAGCCAGTCAGATGATGTTTGGAAGGACATTAGAGGTTCTCCAAGTTTCCATGGGGGTTTAAGTGTCAAGCTATATCGGTTGAGAAGTTGGAAGCCACTTTTGATCCTTTTGGGTTTACCATGGATAAAAACGACTTTTAGGCCACGTGGATGATGCATTCACGATTCCAGCTATTCAGATGATGTTTGAAAGGACATTAGATGTTCTCCAAGTTTCCATGGGGGTTTAAGTGTCAAGCTATCTCATTTCAGAAGTTGGAAGCCACTTTCGATCCTTTTGGGTTTATCAAGAATTAAAAGTACTTCTGGGCCAGGTGGATGATGCTTTCAAGATTCCAGCCTGTCAGATGATGTTTGAAAGGAAATTATATGTTCTCCAAGTTTCCATGGGGGTTTAAGCGTCTAGCTATATCGGTTGAGAAGCTGGAAGCCAGTTTTGATCCTTTTGGGTTTACCATGGATAAAAACGACTTCTAGGCCACGTGGATGAGGCATTCACGATTCCAGCTAGTCAGCTGATGTTTGAAAGGTCATTAGATGTTCTCCAAGTTTCCATGGGGGTTTAAGAGTCAAGCTATATTGGTTGAGAAGTTGGAAGCCACTTTTGATCCTTTTGGGTTTACCATGGATAAAAATGACTTCTAGGCCACGTGGATGATGCATTCACGATTCCAGCTAGTCAGTTGATGTTTGAAAGGTCATTAGATGTTCTCCAAGTTTGCATGGGGGTTTAAGTGTCAAGCTATATTGGTTGAGAAGTTGGAAGCCACTTTTGATCCTTTTGGGTTTACCATGGATAAAAATGACTTCTAGGCCACGTGGTTGATGCATTCACTATTCCAGCTATTCAGATGATGTTTGAAACGTCATTAGATGTTCTCCAAGTTTCCATGGGGGTTTAAGTGTCAAGCTACCTCATTTCAGAAGTTGGAAGCCACTGTCGATCCTTTTGGGTTTATGATGAATTAAAAGTACTTCTAGGCCAGGTGGATGATGCTTTCACGATTTCAGCCTGTCAGATGATGTTTGAAAGGACATTAGATGTTCTCCATGTTTCCATGGGGGTTTAAGCGTCAGGCTATATCGGTTGAGAAGTTGGAAGCCATTTTTGATCCTTTTGGGTTTACCACGGATAAAAACGACTTCTAGGCCACGTGGATGATGCATTCACGATTCCAGCTATTCAGATGATGTTTGAAACGTCATTAGATGTTCTCCAAGTTTCCATGGGGGTTTAAGTGTCAAGCTACCTCATTTCAGAAATTGGAAGCCACTGTCGATCCTTTTGGGTTTATCATGAATTAAAAGTATTTCTACGCCACGTGGATGATGCTTTCACGATTCCAGCCTGTCAGATGATGTTTGAAAGGACATTAGATGTTCTCCAAGTTTCCATGGGGGATTAAGTTTCAAGCTATATCAGTTGAGAGGTTGGAAGCCACTTTTGATCCTTTTGGGTTTATCATGTATTAAAAGTATTTCTAGGCCTCGTGGATGATGCTTTCACGATTCCAGCCACTCAGATGATGTTTGAAAGGGCATCGGATGTTCTCCAAGTTTCCATGGGGGATTAAGATTCAAGCTATATCAATTGAGGAGTTGGAAGGCCCTTTTAATCCTTTTGGGTTTATCGTGTACTAAAAGTACTTCTAGGCCACGTGGATAATGCTTTCACGATTCCAGCCAGTCAGATGATGTTTGGAAGGACATTAGATGTTCTCCAAGTTTCCATGGGGGTTTAAGTGTCAAGCTATATCGGTTGAGAAGTTGGAAGCCACTTTTGATCCTTTTGGGTTTACCATGGATAAAAACGACTTCTAGGCCACGTGGATGATGCATTCACGATTCCAGCTATTCAGATGATGTTTGGAAGGACATTAGATGTTCTCCAAGTTTCCATGGGGGTTTAAGTGTCAAGCTATATCGGTTGAGAAGTTGGAAGCCCCTTTTGATCCTTTTGGGTTTACCATGGATAAAAACGACTTCTAGGCCACGTGGATGATGCATTCACGATTCCAGCTATTCAGATGATGTTTGAAAGGACATTAGATGTTCTCCAAGTTTCCATGGGGGTTTAAGTGTCAAGCTATCTCATTTCAGAAGTTGGAAGCCACTTTCGATCCTTTTGGGTTTATCATGAATTAAAAGTACTTCTGGGCCAGGTGGATGATGCTTTCAAGATTCAAGCCTGTCAGATGATGTTTAAAAGGACATTATATGTTCTCCAAGTTTCCATGGGGGTTTAAGCGTCTAGCTATATCGGTTGAGAAGTTGGAAGCCACTTTTGATCCTTTTGGGTTTACCATGGATAAAAACGACTTCTAGGCCACGTGGATGATGCATTCACGATTCCAGCTAGTCAGCTGATGTTTGAAAGGTCATTAGATGTTCTCCAAGTTTCCATGGGGGTTTAAGTGTCAAGCTATATTGGTTGAGAAGTTGGAAGCCACTTTTGATCCTTTTGGGTTTACCATGGATAAAAATGACTTATAGGGCACGTGGATGATGCATTCACGGTTCCAGCTATTCAGATGATGTTTAGAAGGACATTAGATATTCTCCAAGTTTCCATGGGGGTTTAAGTGTCAAGCTATATTGGTTGAGAAGTTGGAAGCCACTTTAGATCCTTTTGGGTTTATCCTGTAATAAAAGTATTTCTAGGCCACGTGAAAGATGCATTCACAATTCCAGCTATTCAGATGATGTTTGAAAGGCCATTAGATGTTCTGCAAGTTTCCAAGGGGGTTTAAGTGTCAAGCTATCTCGGTTGAGAAGTTGGAAGCCACTTTTGATCCTTTTGGGTTTACCATTGGGAAAAACGACTTCTAGGCCACGTGGATATTGCTTACACGATTCCAGCTATTCAGATGATGTTTGGAAGGACATTAGATGTTCTCCAAGTTTCCATGGGGGTTTAAGTGTCAAGCTATATCGGTTGAGAAGTTGGAAGCCACTTTTGATCCTTTTGGGTTTACCATGGATAAAAACGACTTCTAGGCCGCGTGGATGATGCATTCACGGTTCCAGCTATTCAGATGATGTTTAGAAGGACATTACATGTTCTCCAAGTTTCCATGGGGGTTTAAGTGTCAAGCTATATCGATTGAGAAGTTGGAAGCCACTTTTGATCCTTTTAGGTTTACCATGGATAAAAACGACTTCTAGGCCACGTGGATGATGCATTCACGATTCCAGCTAGTCAGTTGATGTTTGAAAGGTCATTAGATGTTCTCCAAGTTTCCATAGGGGTTTAAGTGTCAAGCTATATTGGTTGAGAAGTTGGAAGCCACTTTTGATCCTTTTAGGTTTATCATGTATTAAAAGTATTTCTAGGCCACGTGGATGATGCTTTCACGATTCCAGCCACTCAGATGATGTTTGAAAGGGCATCGGATGTTCTCCAAGTTTCCATGGGGGATTAAGATTCAAGCTATATCAATTGAGGAGTTGGAAGCGCCTTTTGATCCTTTTGGGTTTATCATGCACTAAAAGTACTTCTAGGCCACGTGGATAATGCTTTCACGATTCCAGCCAGTCAGATGATGTTTGGAAGGACATTAGATGTTCTCCAAGTTTCCATGGGGATTTAAGTGTCAAGCTATATCGGTTGAGAAGTTGGAAGCCACTTTTTATCCTTTTGGATTTACCATGGATAAAAACGACTTCTAGGCCACGTGGATGATGTATTCACGATTCCATATATTCAGATGATGTTTGGAAGGACATTAGATGTTCTCCAAGTTTCCATGGGGTTTTAAGTGTCAATCTATATCGGTTGAGAAGTTGTAAGCCACTTTTTATCCTTTTGGGTTTACCATGGATAAACGACTTCTAGGCCACGTGGATGATGCATTCACGATTCGGCCTATTCGAGATGATGTTTGGAAGGACATTAGATGTTCTCCAAGTTTCCATGGGGGTTTAAGTGTCAAGCTATATCGGTTGAGAAGTTGGAAGCCACTTTTGATCCTTTTTGGTTTACCTTGGATAAAAACAACTTCTAGGCAGCGTGGATGATGTATTCACGATTCCAGCTAGTCAGTTGATGTTTGAAAGGTCATTAGATGTTCTCCAAGTTACCATGGGGGTTTAAGTGTCAAGCTATATTGGTTGAGAAGTTGGAAGCCACTTTAGATCCTTTTGGGTTTATCATGTATTAAAAGTATTTCTAGGCCACGTTGATGATGCTTTCACGATTCCAGCCACTCAGATGATGTTTGAAAGGGCATCGGATGTTCTCCAAGTTTCCATGGGGGATTAAGATTCAAGCTATATCAATTGAGGAGTTGAAAGCCCCTTTTGATCCTTTTGGGTTTATCATGCACTAAAAGTACTTCTAGGCCACGTGGATAATGCTTTCACGATTCCAGCCAGTCAGATGATG
Organism: Styphnolobium japonicum; assembly: GCA_023212625.1. Lineage (NCBI taxonomy): Eukaryota > Viridiplantae > Streptophyta > Magnoliopsida > Fabales > Fabaceae > Styphnolobium > Styphnolobium japonicum. The sequence continues at coordinate 4,952,986 of JALBWW010000010.1, forward strand.
TTTGGAAGGACATTAGATGTTCTCCAAGTTTCCATGGGGGTTTAAGTGTCAAGCTATATCGGTTGAGAAGTTGGATGCCACTTTTGATCCTTTTGGGTTTACCATGGATAAAAATGACTGCTAGGCCACGTGGATGATGCATTCACGATTCCAGCTATTCAGATGATGTTTGGAAGGACATTAGATGTTCTCCAAGTTTCCATGGGGGTTTAAGTGTCAAGCTATATCGGTTGAGAAGTTGGAAGCCCCTTTTGATCCTTTTGGGTTTACCATGGATAAAAACGACTTCGAGGCCACGTGAAAGATGCATTCACAATTCCAGCTATTCAGATGATGTTTGAAAGGCCATTAGATGTTCTGCAAGTTTCCAAGGGGGTTTAAGTGTCAAGCTATCTCGGTTGAGATGTTGGAAGCCACTTTTGATCCTTTTGCGTTTACCATGGGGAAAAACGACTTCTAGGCCCCGTGGATATTGCTTTCACGATTCCAGCCAGTCAGATGATGTTTGGAAGGACATTAGATGTTCTCCAAGTTTCCATGGGGGTTTAAGTGTCAAGCTATATCGATTGAGAAGTTGGAAGCCACTTTTGATCCTTTTACGTTTACCATGGATAAAAACGACTTCTAGGCCACGTGGATGATGCATTCACGATTCCAGCTAGTCAGTTGATGTTTGAAAGGTCATTAGATGTTCTCCAAGTTTCCATAGGGGATTAAGATTCAAGCTATATCAATTGAGGAGTTGGAAGCCCCTTTTGATCCTTTTGGGTTTACCATGGATAAAAACGACTTCTAGGCCACGTGGATGATGCATTCACGATTCCAGCTATTCAGATGATGTTTGGAAGGACATTAGATGTTCTCGAAGTTTCCATGGGGGTTTAAGTGTCAAGCTATATTGGTTGAGAAGTTGGAAGCCACTTTAGATCCTTTTGGGTTTATCATGTATTAAAAGTATTTCTGGGCCACGCGGATGATGCTTTCACGATTCCAGCCACTCAGATGATGTTTGAAAGGGCATCGGATGTTCTCCAAGTTTCCATGGGGGATTAAGATTCAAGCTATATCAATTGAGGAGTTGGAAGCGCCTTTTGATCCTTTTGGGTTTATCATGCACTAAAAGTACTTCTAGGCCACGTGGATAATGCTTTCACGATTCCAGCTAGTCAGATGATGTTTGAAAGGACATTAGATGTTCTCCAAGTTTCCATGGGGGTTTAAGTGTCAAGCTATATCGGTTGAGAAGTTGGAAGCCACTTTTGATCCTTTTGGGTTTACCATGGATAAAAACGACTTCTAGGCCACGTGGATGATGCATTCACGATTCCAGCTATTCAGATGATGTTTGGAAGGACATTAGATGTTCTCCAAGTTTCCATGGGGGTTTAAGTGTCAAGCTATATCGGTTGAGAAGTTGGAAGCCACTTTTTATCCTTTTGGGTTTACCATGGATAAAACGACTTCTAGGCCGCGTGTATGATGCATTCACCATTCCAGCTAGTCAGTTGATGTTTGAAAGGTGATTAGATGTTCTCCAAGTTTCCATGGGGGTTTAAGTGTCAAGCTATATCTGTTGAGAAGTTAGAAGCCACTTTTGATCCTTTTGGGTTTACCATGGATAAAAACGACTTCTAGGCCGCGTGGATGATGCATTCACGATTCCAGCTAGTCAGTTGATGATTGAAAGGTCATTAGATGTTCTCCAAGTTTCCATGGGGGTTTAAGTGTCAAGCTATATTGGTTGAGAAGTTGGAAGCCACTTTAGATCCTTTTGGGTTTATCATGTATTAAAAGTATTTCTAGGCCACGTTGATGATGCTTTCACGATTCCAGCCACTCAGATGATGTTTGAAAGGGCATCGGATGTTCTCCAAGTTTCCATGGGGGATTAAGATTCAAGCTATATCAATTGAGGAGTTGGAAGCTCCTTTTGATCCTTTTGGGTTTATAATGCACTAAAAGTACTTCTAGGCCACGTGGATAATGCTTTCACGATTCCAGCCAGTCAGATGATGTTTGGAAGGACATTAGATGTTCTCCAAGTTTCCATGGGGGTTTAAGTGTCAAGCTATATCGGTTGAGATGTTGGAAGCCACTTTTGATCCTTTTGTGTTTACCATGGGGAAAAACGACTTCTAGGCCCCGTGGATATTGCTTTCACGATTCCAGCCAGTCAGATGATGTTTGGAAGGACATTAGATGTTCTCCAAGTTTCCATGGGGGTTTAAGTGTCAAGCTATCTCATTTCAGAAGTTGGAAGCCACTTTCGATCCTTTTGGGTTTATCATGAATTAAAAGTACTTCTGGGCCAGGTGGATGATGCTTTCAAGATTCAAGCCTGTCAGATGATGTTTAAAAGGACATTATATGTTCTCCAAGTTTCCATGGGGGTTTAAGCGTCTAGCTATATCGGTTGAGAAGTTGGAAGCCACTTTTGATCCTTTTGGGTTTACCATGGATAAAAACGACTTCTAGGCCACGTGGATGATGCATTCACGATTCCAGCTAGTCAGCTGATGTTTGAAAGGTCATTAGATGTTCTCCAAGTTTCCATGGGGGTTTAAGTGTCAAGCTATATTGGTTGAGAAGTTGGAAGCCACTTTTGATCCTTTTGGGTTTACCATGGATAAAAATGACTTATAGGGCACGTGGATGATGCATTCACGGTTCCAGCTATTCAGATGATGTTTAGAAGGACATTAGATATTCTCCAAGTTTCCATGGGGGTTTAAGTGTCAAGCTATATTGGTTGAGAAGTTGGAAGCCACTTTAGATCCTTTTGGGTTTATCCTGTAATAAAAGTATTTCTAGGCCACGTGAAAGATGCATTCACAATTCCAGCTATTCAGATGATGTTTGAAAGGCCATTAGATGTTCTGCAAGTTTCCAAGGGGGTTTAAGTGTCAAGCTATCTCGGTTGAGAAGTTGGAAGCCACTTTTGATCCTTTTGGGTTTACCATTGGGAAAAACGACTTCTAGGCCACGTGGATATTGCTTACACGATTCCAGCTATTCAGATGATGTTTGGAAGGACATTAGATGTTCTCCAAGTTTCCATGGGGGTTTAAGTGTCAAGCTATATCGGTTGAGAAGTTGGAAGCCACTTTTGATCCTTTTGGGTTTACCATGGATAAAAACGACTTCTAGGCCGCGTGGATGATGCATTCACGGTTCCAGCTATTCAGATGATGTTTAGAAGGACATTACATGTTCTCCAAGTTTCCATGGGGGTTTAAGTGTCAAGCTATATCGATTGAGAAGTTGGAAGCCAGTTTTGATCCTTTTAGGTTTACCATGGATAAAAACGACTTCTAGGCCACGTGGATGATGCATTTACGATTCCTGCTAGTCTGTTGATGTTTGAAAGGTCATTAGATGTTCTCCAAGTTTCCATAGGGGTTTAAGTGTCAAGCTATATTGGTTGAGAAGTTGGAAGCCACTTTTGATCCTTTTAGGTTTATCATGTATTAAAAGTATTTCTAGGCCACGTGGATGATGCTTTCACGATTCCAGCCACTCAGATGATGTTTGAAAGGGCATCGGATGTTCTCCAAGTTTCCATGGGGGATTAAGATTCAAGCTATATCAATTGAGGAGTTGGAAGCGCCTTTTGATCCTTTTGGGTTTATCATGCACTAAAAGTACTTCTAGGCCACGTGGATAATGCTTTCACGATTCCAGCCAGTCAGATGATGTTTGGAAGGACATTAGATGTTCTCCAAGTTTCCATGGGGATTTAAGTGTCAAGCTATATCGGTTGAGAAGTTGGAAGCCACTTTTTATCCTTTTGGATTTACCATGGATAAAAACGACTTCTAGGCCACGTGGATGATGTATTCACGATTCCAGCTATTCAGATGATGTTTGGAAGGACATTAGATGTTCTCCAAGTTTCCATGGGGTTTTAAGTGTCAAGCTATATCGGTTGAGAAGTTGGAAGCCACTTTTTATCCTTTTGGGTTTACCATGGATAAAAACGACTTCTAGGCCACGTGGATGATGCATTCACGATTCCAGCTATTCAGATGATGTTTGGAAGGACATTAGATGTTCTCCAAGTTTCCATGGGGGTTTAAGTGTCAAGCTATATCGGTTGAGAAGTTGGAAGCCACTTTTGATCCTTTTTGGTTTACCATGGATAAAAACAACTTCTAGGCCGCGTGGATGATGTATTCACGATTCCAGCTAGTCAGTTGATGTTTGAAAGGTCATTAGATGTTCTCCAAGTTACCATGGGGGTTTAAGTGTCAAGCTATATTGGTTGAGAAGTTGGAAGCCACTTTAGATCCTTTTGGGTTTATCATGTATTAAAAGTATTTCTAGGCCACGTTGATGATGCTTTCACGATTCCAGCCACTCAGATGATGTTTGAAAGGGCATCGGATGTTCTCCAAGTTTCCATGGGGGATTAAGATTCAAGCTATATCAATTGAGGAGTTGAAAGCCCCTTTTGATCCTTTTGGGTTTATCATGCACTAAAAGTACTTCTAGGCCACGTGGATAATGCTTTCACGATTCCAGCCAGTCAGATGATGTTTGGAAGGACATTAGATGTTCTCCAAGTTTCCATGGGGGTTTAAGTGTCAAGCTATATCGGTTGAGAAGTTGGATGCCACTTTTGATCCTTTTGGGTTTACCATGGATAAAAATGACTGCTAGGCCACGTGGATGATGCATTCACGATTCCAGCTATTCAGATGATGTTTGGAAGGACATTAGATGTTCTCCAAGTTTCCATGGGGGTTTAAGTGTCAAGCTATATCGGTTGAGAAGTTGGAAGCCCCTTTTGATCCTTTTGGGTTTACCATGGATAAAAACGACTTCGAGGCCACGTGAAAGATGCATTCACAATTCCAGCTATTCAGATGATGTTTGAAAGGCCATTAGATGTTCTGCAAGTTTCCAAGGGGGTTTAAGTGTCAAGCTATCTCGGTTGAGATGTTGGAAGCCACTTTTGATCCTTTTGCGTTTACCATGGGGAAAAACGACTTCTAGGCCCGTGGATATTGCTTTCACGATTCGGCCCGATCTAGATGATGTTTGGAAGGACATTAGATGTTCTCCAAGTTTCCATGGGGGTTTAAGTGTCAAGCTATATCGATTGAGAAGTTGGAAGCCACTTTTGATCCTTTTACGTTTACCATGGATAAAAACGACTTCTAGGCCACGTGGATGATGCATTCACGATTCCAGCTAGTCAGTTGATGTTTGAAAGGTCATTAGATGTTCTCCAAGTTTCCATAGGGGATTAAGATTCAAGCTATATCAATTGAGGAGTTGGAAGCCCCTTTTGATCCTTTTGGGTTTACCATGGATAAAAGCGACTTCTAGGCCACGTGGATGATGCATTCACGATTCCAAATTTATTCAGATGATGTTTGGAAGGACATTAGATGTTCTCGAAGTTTCCATGGGGGTTTAAGTGTCAAGCTATATTGGTTGAGAAGTTGGAAGCCACTTTAGATCCTTTTGGGTTTATCATGTATTAAAAGTATTTATGGGCCACGCGGATGATGCTTTCACGATTCCAGCCACTCAGATGATGTTTGAAAGGGCATCGGATGTTCTCCAAGTTTCCATGGGGGATTAAGATTCAAGCTATATCAATTGAGGAGTTGGAAGCGCCTTTTGATCCTTTTGGGTTTATCATGCACTAAAAGTACTTCTAGGCCACGTGGATAATGCTTTCACGATTCCAGCTAGTCAGATGATGTTTGAAAGGACATTAGATGTTCTCCAAGTTTCCATGGGGGTTTAAGTGTCAAGCTATATCGGTTGAGAAGTTGGAAGCCACTTTTGATCCTTTTGGGTTTACCATGGATAAAAACGACTTCTAGGCCACGTGGATGATGCATTCACGATTCCAGCTATTCAGATGATGTTTGGAAGGACATTAGATGTTCTCCAAGTTTCCATGGGGGTTTAAGTGTCAAGCTATATCGGTTGAGAAGTTGGAAGCCACTTTTTATCCTTTTGGGTTTACCATGGATAAAACGACTTCTAGGCCGCGTGTATGATGCATTCACCATTCCAGCTAGTCAGTTGATGTTTGAAAGGTGATTAGATGTTCTCCAAGTTTCCATGGGGGTTTAAGTGTCAAGCTATATCTGTTGAGAAGTTAGAAGCCACTTTTGATCCTTTTGGGTTTACCATGGATAAAAACGACTTCTAGGCCGCGTGGATGATGCATTCACGATTCCAGCTAGTCAGTTGATGATTGAAAGGTCATTAGATGTTCTCCAAGTTTCCATGGGGGTTTAAGTGTCAAGCTATATTGGTTGAGAAGTTGGAAGCCACTTTAGATCCTTTTGGGTTTATCATGTATTAAAAGTATTTCTAGGCCACGTTGATGATGCTTTCACGATTCCAGCCACTCAGATGATGTTTGAAAGGGCATCGGATGTTCTCCAAGTTTCCATGGGGGATTAAGATTCAAGCTATATCAATTGAGGAGTTGGAAGCTCCTTTTGATCCTTTTGGGTTTATAATGCACTAAAAGTACTTCTAGGCCACGTGGATAATGCTTTCACGATTCCAGCCAGTCAGATGATGTTTGGAAGGACATTAGATGTTCTCCAAGTTTCCATGGGGGTTTAAGTGTCAAGCTATATCGGTTGAGATGTTGGAAGCCACTTTTGATCCTTTTGCGTTTACCATGGGGAAAAACGACTTCTAGGCCCCGTGGATATTGCTTTCACGATTCCAGCCAGTCAGATGATGTTTGGAAGGACATTAGATGTTCTCCAAGTTTCCATGGGGGTTTAAGTGTCAAGCTATATCGATTGAGAAGTTGGAAGCCACTTTTGATCCTTTTACGTTTACCATGGATAAAAACGACTTCTAGGCCACGTGGATGATGCATTCACGATTCCAGCTAGTCAGTTGATGTTTGAAAGGTCATTAGATGTTCTCCAAGTTTCCATAGGGGATTAAGATTCAAGCTATATCAATTGAGGAGTTGGAAGCCCCTTTTGATCCTTTTGGGTTTACCATGGATAAAAACGACTTCTAGGCCACGTGGATGATGCATTCACGATTCCAGCTATTCAGATGATGTTTGGAAGGTCATTTTATGTTCTCGAAGTTTCCATGGGGGTTTAAGTGTCAAGCTATATTGGTTGAGAAGTTGGAAGCCACTTTAGATCCTTTTGGGTTTATCATGTATTAAAAGTATTTCTGGGCCACGCGGATGATGCTTTCACGATTCCAGCCACTCAGATGATGTTTGAAAGGGCATCGGATGTTCTCCAAGTTTCCATGGGGGATTAAGATTCAAGCTATATCAATTGAGGAGTTGGAAGCGCCTTTTGATCCTTTTGGGTTTATCATGCACTAAAAGTACTTCTAGGCCACGTGGATAATGCTTTCACGATTCCAGCTAGTCAGATGATGTTTGAAAGGACATTAGATGTTCTCCAAGTTTCCATGGGGGTTTAAGTGTCAAGCTATATCGGTTGAGAAGTTGGAAGCCACTTTTAATCCTTTTGGGTTTACCATGGATAAAAACGACTTCTAGGCCACGTGGATGATGCATTCACGATTCCAGCTATTCAGATGATGTTTGGAAGGACATTAGATGTTCTCCAAGTTTCCATGGGGGTTTAAGTGTCAAGCTATATCGGTTGAGAAGTTGGAAGCCACTTTTTATCCTTTTGGGTTTACCATGGATAAAACGACTTCTAGGCCGCGTGGATGATGCATTCACCATTCCAGCTAGTCAGTTGATGTTTGAAAGGTGATTAGATGTTCTCCAAGTTTCCATGGGGGTTTAAGTGTCAAGCTATATCTGTTGAGAAGTTAGAAGCCACTTTTGATCCTTTTGGGTTTACCATGGATAAAAACGACTTCTAGGCCGCGTGGATGATGCATTCACGATTCCAGCTAGTCAGTTGATGATTGAAAGGTCATTAGATGTTCTCCAAGTTTCCATGGGGGTTTAAGTGTCAAGCTATATTGGTTGAGAAGTTGGAAGCCACTTTAGATCCTTTTGGGTTTATCATGTATTAAAAGTATTTCTAGGCCACGTTGATGATGCTTTCACGATTCCAGCCACTCAGATGATGATTGAAAGGGCATCGGATGTTCTCCAAGTTTCCATGGGGGATTAAGATTCAAGCTATATCAATTGAGGAGTTGGAAGCTCCTTTTGATCCTTTTGGGTTTATAATGCACTAAAAGTACTTCTAGGCCACGTGGATAATGCTTTCACGATTCCAGCCAGTCAGATGATGTTTGGAAGGACATTAGATGTTCTCCAAGTTTCCATGGGGGTTTAAGTGTCAAGCTATATCGGTTGAGAAGTTGGATGCCACTTTTGATCCTTTTGGGTTTACCATGGATAAAAACGACTTCTAGGCCACGTGGATGATGCATTCACGATTCCAGCTATTCAGATGATGTTTGGAAGGACATTAGATGTTCTCCAAGTTTCCATGGGGGTTTAAGTGTCAAGCTATATCGGTTGAGAAGTTGGAAGCCCCTTTTGAACCTTTTGGGTTTACCATGGATAAAAACGACTTCTAGGCCACGTGGATGATGCATTCACAATTCCAGCTATTCAGATGATGTTTGAAAGGCCATTAGATGTTCTGCAAGTTTCCAAGGGGGTTTAAGTGTCAAGCTATCTCGGTTGAGAAGTTGGAATCCACTTTTGATCCTTTTGGTTTACCATGGGGAAAAACGACTTCTAGGCCACGTGGATATTGCTTTCACGATTCCAGCCAGTCAGATGATGTTTCGAAGGACATTAGATGTTCTCCAAGTTTCCATGGGGGTTTAAGTGTCAAGCTATATCGATTGAGAAGTTGGAAGCATCTTTTGATCCTTTTAGGTTTACCATGGATAAAAACGACTTCTAGGCCACGTGGATGATACATTCACGATTCCAGCTAGTCAGTTGATGTTTGAAAGGTCATTAGATGTTCTCCAAGTTTCCATAGGGGTTTAATTGTCAAGCTATATTGGTTGAGAAGTTGGAAGCCACTTTTGATCCTTTTGGGTTTATCATGTATTAAAAGTATTTCTAGGCCACGCGGATGATGCTTTCACGATTCCAGCTACTCAGATGATGTTTGAAAGGGCATCGGATGTTCTCCAAGTTTCCATGGGGGATTAAGATTCAAGCTATATCAATTGAGGAGTTGGAAGCGCCTTTTGATCCTTTTGGGTTTATCATCCACTAAAAGTACTTCTAGGCCACGTGGATAATGCTTTCACGATTCCAGCCAGTCAGATGATGTTTGGAAGGACATTAGATGTTCTCCACGTTTCCATGGGGGTTTAAGTGTCAAGCTATATCGGTTGAGAAGTTGGAAGCAACTTTTGATCCTTTTAGGTTTACCATGGATAAAAACGACTTCTAGGCCACGTGGATGATGCATTCACGATTCTAGCTATTCAGATGATGTTTGGAAGGACATTAGATGTTCTCCAAGTTTCCATGGGGGTTTAAGTGTCAAGCTATATCGGTTGAGAAGTTGGAAGCCACTTTTGATCCTTTTGGGTTTACCATGGATAAAAACGACTTCTAGGCCGCGTGGATGATGCATTCACGATTCCAGCTAGTCAGTTGATGTTTGAAATGTCATTAGATGTTCTCCAAGTTTCCATGGGGGTTTAAGTGTCAAGCTATATCTGTTGAGAAGTTGGAAGCCACTTTTGATCCTTTTGGTTTACCATGGGGAAAAACGACTTCTAGGCCACGTGGATATTGCTTTCACGATTCCAGGCAGTCAGATGATGTTTCGAAGGACATTATATGTTCTCCAAGTTTCCATGGGGGTTTAAGTGTCAAGCTATATCGATTGAGAAGTTGGAAGCCACTTTTGATCCTTTTAGGTTTACCATGGATAAAAACGACTTCTAGGCCACGTGGATGATGCATTCACGATTCCAGCTAGTCAGTTGATGTTTGAAAGGTCATTAGATGTTCTCCAAGTTTCCATAGGGGTTTAAGTGTCAAGCTATATTGGTTGAGAAGTTGGAAGCCACTTTTGATCCTTTTGGGTTTATCATGTATTAAAAGTATTTGTAGGCCACGCGGATGATGCTTTCACGATTCCAGCCACTCAGATGATGTTTGAAAGGGCATCGGATGTTCTCCAAGTTTCCATGGGGGATTAAGATTCAAGCTATATCAATTGAGGAGTTGGAAGCGCCTTTTGATCCTTTTGGGTTTATCATGCACTAAAAGTACTTCTAGGCCACGTGGATAATGCTTTCACGATTCCAGCCAGTCAGATGATGTTTGGAAGGACATTAGATGTTCTCCAAGTTTCCATGGGGGTTTAAGTGTCAAGCTATATCGGTTGAGAAGTTGGAAGCCACTTTTTATCCTTTTGGGTTTACCATGGATAAAAACGACTTCTAGGCCACGTGGATGATGTATTCACGATTCCAGCTATTCAGATGATGTTTGGAAGGACATTTGATGTTCTCCAAGTTTCCATGGGGTTTTAAGTGTCAAGCTATATCGGTTGAGAAGTTGGAAGCCACTTTTTATCCTTTTGGGTTTACCATGGATAAAAACGACTTCTAGGCCACGTGGATGATGCATTCACGATTCCAGCTATTCAGATGATGTTTGGAAGGACATTAGATGTTCTCCAAGTTTCCATGGGGGTTTAAGTGTCAAGCTATATCGGTTGAGAAGTTGGAAGCCACTTTTGATCCTTTTTGGTTTACCATGGATAAAAACAACTTCTAGGCCGCGTGGATGATGTATTCACGATTCCAGCTAGTCAGTTGATGTTTGAAAGGTCATTAGATGTTCTCCAAGTTTCCATGGGGGTTTAAGTGTCAAGCTATATTGGTTGAGAAGTTGGAAGCCACTTTAGATCCTTTTGGGTTTATCATGTATTAAAAGTATTTCTAGGCCACGTTGATGATGCTTTCACGATTCCAGCCACTCAGATGATGTTTGAAAGGGCATCGGATGTTCTCCAAGTTTCCATGGGGGATTAAGATTCAAGCTATATCAATTGAGGAGTTGGAAGCCCCTTTTGATCCTTTTGGGTTTATCATGCACTAAAAGTACTTCTAGGCCACGTGGATAATGCTTTCACGATTCCAGCCAGTCAGATGATGTTTAGAAGGACATTAGATGTTCTCCAAGTTTCCATGGGGGTTTAAGTGTCAAGCTATATCGGTTGAGAAGTTGGATGCCACTTTTGATCCTTTTGGGTTTACCATGGATAAAAATGACTTCTAGGCCACGTGGATGATGCATTCACGATTCCAGCTATTCAGATGATGTTTGCAAGGACATTAGATGTTCTCCAAGTTTCCATGGGGGTTTAAGTGTCAAGCTATATCGGTTGAGAAGTTGGAAGCCCCTTTTGATCCTTTTGGGTTTACCATGGATAAAAACGACTTCGAGGCCACGTGAAAGATGCATTCACAATTCCAGCTATTCAGATGATGTTTGAAAGGCCATTAGATGTTCTGCAAGTTTCCAAGGGGGTTTAAGTGTCAAGCTATCTCGGTTGAGAAGTTGGAAGCCACTTTTGATCCTTTTGCGTTTACCATGGGGAAAAACGACTTCTAGGCCCCGTGGATATTGCTTTCTTGATTCCAGCCAGTCAGATGATGTTTGGAAGGACATTAGATGTTCTCCAAGTTTCCATGGGGGTTTAAGTGTCAAGCGATATCGATTGAGAAGTTGGAAGCCACTTTTGATCCTTTTACGTTTACCATGGATAAAAACGACTTCTAGGCCACGTGGATGATGCATTCACGATTCCAGCTAGTCAGTTGATGTTTGAAAGGTCATTAGATGTTCTCCAAGTTTCCATAGGGGATTAAGATTCAAGCTATATCAATTGAGGAGTTGGAAGCCCCTTTTGATCCTTTTGGGTTTACCATGGATAAAAACGACTTCTAGGCCACGTGGATGATGCATTCACGATTCCAGCTATTCAGATGATGTTTGGAAGGACATTAGATGTTCTCGAAGTTTCCATGGGGGTTTAAGTGTCAAGCTATATTGGTTGAGAAGTTGGAAGCCACTTTAGATCCTTTTGGGTTTATCATGTATTAAAAGTATTTCTAGGCCACGCGGATGATGCTTTCACGATTCCAGCCACTCAGATGATGTTTGAAAGGGCATCGGATGTTCTCCAAGTTTCCATGGGGGATTAAGATACAAGCTATATCAATTGAGGAGTTGGAAGCGCCTTTTCATCCTTTTGGGTTTATCATGCACTAAAAGTACTTCTAGGCCACGTGGATAATGCTTTCACGATTCCAGCTAGTCAGATGATGTTTGGAAGGACATTAGATGTTCTCCAAGTTTCCATGCGGGTTTAAGTGTCAAGCTATATCGGTTGAGAAGTTGGAAGCCACTTTTGATCCTTTTGGGTTTACCATGGATAAAAACGACTTCTAGGCCACGTGGATGATGCATTCACGATTCCAGCTATTCAGATGATGTTTGGAAGGACATTAGATGTTCTCCAAGTTTCCATGGGGGTTTAAGTGTCAAGCTATATTGGTTGAGAAGTTGGAAGCCACTTTAGATCCTTTTGGGTTTATCATGTATTAAAAGTATTTCTAGGCCACGTTGATGATGCTTTCACGATTCCAGCCACTCAGATGATGTTTGAAAGGGCATCGGATGTTCTCCAAGTTTCCATGGGGGATTAAGATTCAAGCTATATCAATTGAGGAGTTGGAAGCCCCTTTTGATCGTTTTGGGTTTATCATGCACTAAAAGTACTTCTAGGCCACGTGGATAATGCTTTCACGATTCCAGCCAGTCAGATGATGTTTAGAAGGACATTAGATGTTCTCCAAGTTTCCATGGGGGTTTAAGTGTCAAGCTATATCGGTTGAGAAGTTGGATGCCACTTTTGATCCTTTTGGGTTTACCATGGATAAAAATGACTTCTAGGCCACGTGGATGATGCATTCACGATTCCAGCTATTCAGATGATGTTTGGAAGGACATTAGATGTTCTCCAAGTTTCCATGGGGGTTTAAGTGTCAAGCTATATCGGTTGAGAAGTTGGAAGCCCCTTTTGATCCTTTTGGGTTTACCATGGATAAAAACGACTTCGAGGCCACGTGAAAGATGCATTCACAATTCCAGCTATTCAGATGATGTTTGAAAGGCCATTAGATGTTCTGCAAGTTTCCAAGGGGGTTTAAGTGTCAAGCTATCTCGGTTGAGAAGTTGGAAGCCACTTTTGATCCTTTTGCGTTTACCATGGGCAAAAACGACTTCTAGGCCCCGTGGATATTGCTTTCTTGATTCCAGCCAGTCAGATGATGTTTGGAAGGACATTAGATGTTCTCCAAGTTTCCATGGGGGTTTAAGTGTCAAGCGATATCGATTGAGAAGTTGGAAGCCACTTTTGATCCTTTTACGTTTACCATGGATAAAAACGACTTCTAGGCCACGTGGATGATGCATTCACGATTCCAGCTAGTCAGTTGATGTTTGAAAGGTCATTAGATGTTCTCCAAGTTTCCATAGGGGATTAAGATTCAAGCTATATCAATTGAGGAGTTGGAAGCCCCTTTTGATCCTTTTGGGTTTACCATGGATAAAAACGACTTCTAGGCCACGTGGATGATGCATTCACGATTCCAGCTATTCAGATGATGTTTGGAAGGACATTAGATGTTCTCGAAGTTTCCATGGGGGTTTAAGTGTCAAGCTATATTGGTTGAGAAGTTGGAAGCCACTTTAGATCCTTTTGGGTTTATCATGTATTAAAAGTATTTCTAGGCCACGCGGATGATGCTTTCACGATTCCAGCCACTCAGATGATGTTTGAAAGGGCATCGGATGTTCTCCAAGTTTCCATGGGGGATTAAGATACAAGCTATATCAATTGAGGAGTTGGAAGCGCCTTTTCATCCTTTTGGGTTTATCATGCACTAAAAGTACTTCTAGGCCACGTGGATAATGCTTTCACGATTCCAGCTTGTCAGATGATGTTTGGAAGGACATTAGATGTTCTCCAAGTTTCCATGCGGGTTTAAGTGTCAAGCTATATCGGTTGAGAAGTTGGAAGCCACTTTTGATCCTTTTGGGTTTACCATGGATAAAAACGACTTCTAGGCCACGTGGATGATGCATTCACGATTCCAGCTATTCAGATGATGTTTGGAAGGACATTAGATGTTCTCCAAGTTTCCATGGGGGTTTAAGTGTCAAGCTATATCGGTTGAGAAGTTGGAAGCCCCTTTTGAACCTTTTGGGTTTACCATGGATAAAAACGACTTCTAGGCCACGTGGATGATGCATTCACAATTCCAGCTATTCAGATGATGTTTGAAAGGCCATTAGATGTTCTGCAAGTTTCCAAGGGGGTTTAAGTGTCAAGCTATCTCGGTTGAGAAGTTGGAAGCCACTTTTGATCCTTTTGGGTTTACCATGGGGAAAAACGACTTCTAGGCCACGTGGATATTGCTTTCACGATTCCAGCCAGTCAGATGATGTTTCGAAGGACATTAGATGTTCTCCAAGTTTCTATGGGGGTTTAAGTGTCAAGCTATATCGATTGAGAAGTTGGAAGCCACTTTTGATCCTTTTAGGTTTACCATGGATAAAAACGACTTCTAGGCCACGTGGATGATGCATTCACGATTCCAGCTAGTCAGATGATGTTTGAAAGGTCATTAGATGTTCTCCAAGTTTCCATGGGGGTTTAAGTGTCAAGCTATATCGGTTGAGAAGTTGGAAGCCCCTTTTGAACCTTTTGGGTTTACCATGGATAAAAACGACTTCTAGGCCACGTGGATGATGCATTCACAATTCCAGCTATTCAGATGATGTTTGAAAGGCCATTAGATGTTCTCCAAGTTTCCAAGGGGGTTTAAGTGTCAAGCTATCTCGGTTGAGAAGTTGGAAGCCACTTTTGATCCTTTTGGTTTACCATGGGGAAAAACGACTTCTAGGCCACGTGGATATTGCTTTCACGATTCCAGCCAGTCAGATGATGTTTCGAAGGACATTAGATGTTCTCCAAGTTTCCATGGGGGTTTAAGTGTCAAGCTATATCGATTGAGAAGTTGGAAGCCACTTTTGATCCTTTTAGGTTCACCATGGATAAAAACGACTTCTAGGCCACGTGGATGATGCATTCACGATTCCAGCTAGTCAGTTGATGTTTGAAAGGTCATTAGATGTTCTCCAAGTTTCCATAGGGGTTTAAGTGTCAAGCTATATTGGTTGAGAAGTTGGAAGCCACTTTTGATCCTTTTGGGTTTATCATGTATTAAAAGTATTTCTAGGCCACGTGGATGATGCTTTCACGATTCCAGCTACTCAGATGATGTTTGAAAGGGCATCGGATGTTCTCCAAGTTTCCATGGGGGATTAAGATTCAAGCTATATCAATTGAGGAGTTGGAAGCGCCTTTTGATCCTTTTGGGTTTATCATCCACTAAAAGTACTTCTAGGCCACGTGGATAATGCTTTCACGATTCCAGCCAGTCAGATGATGTTTGGAAGGACATTAGATGTTCTCCAAGTTTCCATGGGGGTTTAAGTGTCAAGCTATATCGGTTGAGAAGTTGGAAGCAACTTTTGATCCTTTTAGGTTTACCATGGATAAAAACGACTTCTAGGCCACGTGGATGATGCATTCACGATTCCAGCTAGTCAGTTGATGTTTGAAAGGTCATTAGATGTTCTCCAAGTTTCCATAGGGGTTTAAGTGTCAAGCTATATTGGTTGAGAAGTTGGAAGCCACTTTTGATCCTTTTGGGTTTATCATGTATTAAAAGTATTTCTAGGCCACGTGGATGATGCTTTCACGATTCCAGCTACTCAGATGATGTTTGAAAGGGCATCGGATGTTCTCCAAGTTTCCATGGGGGATTAAGATTCAAGCTATATCAATTGAGGAGTTGGAAGCCCCTTTTGATCCTTTTGGGTTTATCATGCACTAAAAGTACTTCTAGGCCACGTGGATAATGCTTTCACGATTCCAGCCAGTCAGATGATGTTTGGAAGGACATTAGATGTTCTCCAAGTTTCCATGGGGGTGTAAGTGTCAAGCTATATCGGTTGAGAAGTTGGATGCCACTTTTGATCCTTTTGGGTTTACCATGGATTAAAACGACTTCTAGGCCACGTGGATGATGCATTCACGATTCCAGCTAGTCAGTTGATGTTTGAAAGGTCATTAGATGTTCTCCAAGTTTCCATAGGGGTTTAAGTGTCAAGCTATATTGGTTGAGAAGTTGGAAGCCACTTTTGATCCTTTTGCTTTTACCATGGGGAAAAACGACTTCTAGGCCCCGTGGATATTGCTTTCACGATTCCAGCCAGTCAGATGATGTTTGGAAGGACATTAGATGTTCTCCAAGTTTCCATGGGGGTTTAAGTGTCAAGCTATATCGATTGAGAAGTTGGAAGCCACTTTTGATCCTTTTGGGTTTACCATGGATAAAAACGACTTCTAGGCCGCGTGGATGATGCATTCACGATTCCAGCTAGTCAGTTGATGTTTGAAATGTCATTAGATGTTCTCCAAGTTTCCATGGGGGTTTAAGTGTCAAGCTATATCTGTTGAGAAGTTGGAAGCCACTTTTGATCCTTTTGGTTTACCATCGGGAAAAACGACTTCTAGGCCACGTGGATATTGCTTTCACGATTCCAGCCAATCAGATGATGTTTGGAAGGACATTAGATGTTCTCCAAGTTTCCATGGGGGTTTAAGTGTCAAGCTATATCGGTTGAGAAGTTGGATGCCACTTTTGATCCTTTTGGGTTTACCATGGATAAAAACGACTTCTAGGCCGCGTGGATGATGCATTCACGATTCCAGCTAGTCAGTTGATGTTTGAAATGTCATTAGATGTTCTCCAAGTTTCCATGGGGGTTTAAGTGTCAAGCTATATCTGTTGAGAAGTTGGAAGCCACTTTTGATCCTTTTGGGTTTACCATGGATAAAAACGACTTCTAGGCCGCGTGGATGATGCATTCACGATTCGGCTAGTCAGTTGATGTTTGAAAGGTCATTAGATGTTCTCCAAGTTTCCATGGGGGTTTAAGTGTCAAGCTATATTGGTTGAGAAGTTGGAAGCCACTTTAGTTCCTTTTGGGTTTATCATGTATTAAAAGAATTTCTAGGCCACGTTGATGATGCTTTCACGATTCCAGCCACTCAGATGATGTTTGAAAGGGCATCGGATGTTCTCCAAGTTTCCATGGGGGATTAAGATTCAAGCTATATCAATTGAGGAGTTGGAAGCCCCTTTTGATCCTTTTGGGTTTATCATGCACTAAAAGTACTTCTAGGCCACGTGGATAATGCTTTCACGATTCCAGCCAGTCAGATGATGTTTGGAAGGACATTAGATGTTCTCCAAGTTTCCATGGGGGTGTAAGTGTCAAGCTATATCGGTTGAGAAGTTGGATGCCACTTTTGATCCTTTTGGGTTTACCATGGATTAAAACGACTTCTAGGCCACGTGGATGATGCATTCACGATTCCAGCTAGTCAGTTGATGTTTGAAAGGTCATTAGATGTTCTCCAAGATTCCATAGGGGTTTAAGTGTCAAGCTATATTGGTTGAGAAGTTGGAAGCCACTTTTGATCCTTTTGCTTTTACCATGGGGAAAAACGACTTCTAGGCCCCGTGGATATTGCTTTCACGATTCCAGCCAGTCAGATGATGTTTGGAAGGACATTAGATGTTCTCCAAGTTTCCATGGGGGTTTAAGTGTCAAGCTATATCGATTGAGAAGTTGGAAGCCACTTTTGATCCTTTTGGGTTTACCATGGATAAAAACGACTTCTAGGCCACGTGGATGACGCATTCACGATTCCAGCTAGTCAGTTGATGTTTGAAAGGTCATTAGATGTTCTCCAAGTTTCCATAGGGGATTAAGATTCAAGCTATATCTGTTGAGAAGTTGGAAGCCACTTTTGATCCTTTTGGTTTACCATCGGGAAAAACGACTTCTAGGCCACGTGGATATTGCTTTCACGATTCCAGCCAATCAGATGATGTTTGGAAGGACATTAGATGTTCTCGAAGTTTCCATGGGGGTTTAAGTGTCAAGCTATATTGGTTGAGAAGTTGGAAGCCACTTTAGATCCTTTTGGGTTTATCATGTATTAAAAGTATTTCTAGGCCACGCGGATGATGCTTTCACGATTCCAGCCACTCAGATGATGTTTGAAAGGGCATCGGATGTTCTCCAAGTTTCCATGGGGGTTTAAGTGTCAAGCTATATCGGTTGAGAAGTTGGATGCCACTTTTGATCCTTTTGGGTTTACCATGGATTAAAACGACTTCTAGGCCACGTGGATGATGCATTCACGATTCCAGCTAGTCAGTTGATGTTTGAAAGGTCATTAGATGTTCTCCAAGTTTCCATAGGGGTTTAAGTGTCAAGCTATATTGGTTGAGAAGTTGGAAGCCACTTTTGATCCTTTTGCTTTTACCATGGGGAAAAACGACTTCTAGGCCCCGTGGATATTGCTTTCACGATTCCAGCCAGTCAGATGATGTTTGGAAGGACATTAGATGTTCTCCAAGTTTCCATGGGGGTTTAAGTGTCAAGCTATATCGATTGAGAAGTTGGAAGCCACTTTTGATCCTTTTGGGTTTACCATGGATAAAAACGACTTCTAGGCCGCGTGGATGATGCATTCACGATTCCAGCTAGTCAGTTGATGTTTGAAATGTCATTAGATGTTCTCCAAGTTTCCATGGGGGTTTAAGTGTCAAGCTATATCTGTTGAGAAGTTGGAAGCCACTTTTGATCCTTTTGGTTTACCATCGGGAAAAACGACTTCTAGGCCACGTGGATATTGCTTTCACGATTCCAGCCAATCAGATGATGTTTGGAAGGACATTAGATGTTCTCCAAGTTTCCATGGGGGTTTAAGTGTCAAGCTATATCGGTTGAGAAGTTGGATGCCACTTTTGATCCTTTTGGGTTTACCATGGATAAAAGCGACTTCTAGGCCGCGTGGATGATGCATTCACGATTCCGGCTAGTCAGTTGATGTTTGAAATGTCATTAGATGTTCTCCAAGTTTCCATGGGGGTTTAAGTGTCAAGCTATATCTGTTGAGAAGTTGGAAGCCACTTTTGATCCTTTTGGGTTTACCATGGATAAAAACGACTTCTAGGCCGCGTGGATGATGCATTCACGATTCCAGCTAGTCAGTTGATGTTTGAAAGGTCATTAGATGTTCTCCAAGTTTCCATGGGGGTTTAAGTGTCAAGCTATATTGGTTGAGAAGTTGGAAGCCACTTTAGTTCCTTTTGGGTTTATCATGTATTAAA
Source organism: Styphnolobium japonicum (assembly GCA_023212625.1). Classification (NCBI taxonomy): domain Eukaryota; kingdom Viridiplantae; phylum Streptophyta; class Magnoliopsida; order Fabales; family Fabaceae; genus Styphnolobium; species Styphnolobium japonicum. The sequence continues at coordinate 4,972,243 of JALBWW010000010.1, forward strand.
AGAATTTCTAGGCCACGTTGATGATGCTTTCACGATTCCAGCCACTCAGATGATGTTTGAAAGGGCATCGGATGTTCTCCAAGTTTCCATGGGGGATTAAGATTCAAGCTATATCAATTGAGGAGTTGGAAGCCCCTTTTGATCCTTTTGGGATTATCATGCACTAAAAGTACTTCTAGGCCACGTGGATAATGCTTTCACGATTCCAGCCAGTCAGATGATGTTTGGAAGGACATTAGATGTTCTCCAAGTTTCCATGGGGGTTTAAGTGTCAAGCTATATCGGTTGAGAAGTTGGATGCCACTTTTGATCCTTTTGGGTTTACCATGGATAAAAACGACTTCTAGGCCGCGTGGATGATGCATTCACGATTCCAGCTAGTCAGTTGATGTTTGAAATGTCATTAGATGTTCTCCAAGTTTCCATGGGGGTTTAAGTGTCAAGCTATATCTGTTGAGAAGTTGGAAGCCACTTTTGATCCTTTTGGGTTTACCATGGATAAAAACGACTTCTAGGCCGCGTGGATGATGCATTCACGATTCCAGCTAGTCAGTTGATGTTTGAAAGGTCATTAGATGTTCTCCAAGTTTCCATGGGGGTTTAAGTGTCAAGCTATATTGGTTGAGAAGTTGGAAGCCACTTTAGTTCCTTTTGGGTTTATCATGTATTAAAAGAATTTCTAGGCCACGTTGATGATGCTTTCACGATTCCAGCCACTCAGATGATGTTTGAAAGGGCATCGGATGTTCTCCAAGTTTCCAATGGGGATTAAGATTCAAGCTATATCAATTGAGGAGTTGGAAGCCCCTTTTGATCCTTTTGGGTTTATCATGCACTAAAAGTACTTCTAGGCCACGTGGATAATGCTTTCACGATTCCAGCCAGTCAGATGATGTTTGGAAGGACATTAGATGTTCTCCAAGTTTCCATGGGGGTTTAAGTGTCAAGCTATATCGGTTGAGAAGTTGGATGCCACTTTTGATCCTTTTGGGTTTACCATGGATAAAAACGACTTCTAGGCCACGTGGATGATGCATTCACGATTCCAGCTAGTCAGTTGATGTTTGAAAGGTCATTAGATGTTCTCCAAGTTTCCATAGGGGTTTAAGTGTCAAGCTATATTGGTTGAGAAGTTGGAAGCCACTTTTGATCCTTTCGCTTTTACCATGGGGAAAAACGACTTCTAGGCCCCGTGGATATTGCTTTCACGATTCCAGCCAGTCAGATGATGTTTGGAAGGACATTAGATGTTCTCCAAGTTTCCATGGGGGTTTAAGTGTCAAGCTATATCGATTGAGAAGTTGGAAGCCACTTTTGATCCTTTTAGGTTTACCATGGATAAAAACGACTTCTAGGCCACGTGGATGACGCATTCACGATTCCAGCTAGTCAGTTGATGTTTGAAAGGTCATTAGATGTTCTCCAAGTTTCCATAGGGGATTAAGATTCAAGCTATATCAATTGAGGAGTTGGAAGCCCCTTTTGATCCTTTTGGGTTTATCATGCACTAAAAGTACTTCTAGGCCACGTGGATAATGCTTTCACGATTCCAGCCAGTCAGATGATGTTTGGAAGGACATTAGATGTTCTCCAAGTTTCCATGGGGGTTTAAGTGTCAAGCTATATCGGTTGAGAAGTTGGATGCCACTTTTGATCCTTTTGGGTTTACCATGGATAAAAACGACTTCTAGGCCACGTGGATGATGCATTCACGATTCCAGCTAGTCAGTTGATGTTTGAAAGGTCATTAGATGTTCTCCAAGTTTCCATGGGGGTTTAAGTGTCAAGCTATATTGGTTGAGAAGTTGGAAGCCACTTTAGTTCCTTTTGGGTTTATCATGTATTAAAAGAATTTCTAGGCCACGTTGATGATGCTTTCACGATTCCAGCCACTCAGATGATGTTTGAAAGGGCATCGGATGTTCTCCAAGTTTCCATGGGGGATTAAGATTCAAGCTATATCAATTGAGGAGTTGGAAGCGCCTTTTGATCCTTTTGGGTTTATCATGCACTAAAAGTACTTCTAGGCCACGTGGATAATGCTTTCACGATTCCAGCCAGTCAGATGATGTTTGGAAGGACATTAGATGTTCTCCAAGTTTCCATGGGGGTTTAAGTGTCAAGCTATATCGGTTGAGAAGTTGGATGCCACTTTTGATCCTTTTGGGTTTACCATGGATAAAAACGACTTCTAGGCCACGTGGATGATGCATTCACGATTCCAGCTAGTCAGTTGATGTTTGAAAGGTCATTAGATGTTCTCCAAGTTTCCATAGGGGTTTAAGTGTCAAGCTATATTGGTAGAGAAGTTGGAAGCCACTTTTGATCCTTTTGCTTTTACCATGGGGAAAAACGACTTCTAGGCCCCGTGGATATTGCTTTCACGATTCCAGCCAGTCAGATGATGTTTGGAAGGACATTAGATGTTCTCCAAGTTTCCATGGGGGTTTAAGTGTCAAGCTATATCGATTGAGAAGTTGGAAACCACTTTTGATCCTTTTAGGTTTACCATGGATAAAAACGACTTCTAGGCCACGTGGATGACGCATTCACGATTCCAGCTAGTCAGTTGATGTTTGAAAGGTCATTAGATGTTCTCCAAGTTTCCATAGGGGATTAAGATTCAAGCTATATCAATTGAGGAGTTGGAAGCCCCTTTTGATCCTTTTGGGTTTACCATGGATAAAAACGACTTCTAGGCCACGTGGATGATGCATTCACGATTCCAGCTATTCAGATGATGTTTGGAAGGACATTAGATGTTCTCGAAGTTTCCATGGGGGTTTAAGTGTCAAGCTATATTGGTTGAGAAGTTGGAAGCCACTTTAGATCCTTTTGGGTTTATCATGTATTAAAAGTATTTCTAGGCCACGCGGATGATGCTTTCACGATTCCAGCCACTCAGATGATGTTTGAAAGGGCATCGGATGTTCTCCAAGTTTCCATGGGGGATTAAGATTCAAGCTATATCAATTGAGGAGTTGGAAGCGCCTTTTGATCCTTTTGGGTTTATCATGCACTAAAAGTACTTCTAGGCCACGTGGATAATGCTTTCACGATTCCAGCCAGTCAGATGATGTTTGGAAGGACATTAGATGTTCTCCAAGTTTCCATGGGGGTTTAAGTGTCAAGCTATATCGGTTGAGAAGTTGGAAGCCACTTTTGATCCTTTTGGGTTTACCATGGATAAAAACGACTTCTAGGCCACGTGGATGATGCATTCACGATTCCAGCTATTCAGATGATGTTTGGAAGGACATTAGATGTTCTCCAAGTTTCCATGGGGGTTTAAGTGTCAAGCTATATCGGTTGAGAAGTTGGAAGCCACTTTTTATCCTTTTGGGTTTACCATGGATAAAAACGACTTCTAGGCCGCGTGGATGATGCAGTCACCATTCCAGCTAGTCAGTTGATGTTTGAAAGGTGATTAGATGTTCTCCAAGTTTCCATGGGGGTTTAAGTGTCAAGCTATATGTGTTGAGAAGTTAGAAGCCACTTTTGATCCTTTTGGGTTTACCATGGATAAAAACGACTTCTAGGCCGCGTGGATGATGCATTCACGATTCCAGCTAGTCAGTTGATGTTTGAAAGGTCATTAGATGTTCTCCAAGTTTCCATGGGGGTTTAAGTGTCAAGCTATATTGGTTGAGAAGTTGGAAGCCACTTTAGATCCTTTTGGGTTTATCATGTATTAAAAGTATTTCTAGGCCACGTTGATGATGCTTTCACGATTCCAGCCACTCAGATGATGTTTGAAAGGGCATCGGATGTTCTCCAAGTTTCCAATGGGGATTAAGATTCAAGCTATATCAATTGAGGAGTTGGAAGCCCCTTTTGATCCTTTTGGGTTTATCATGCACTAAAAGTACTTCTAGGCCACGTGGATAATGCTTTCACGATTCCAGCCAGTCAGATGATGTTTGGAAGGACATTAGATGTTCTCCAAGTTTCCATGGGGGTTTAAGTGTCAAGCTATATCGGTTGAGAAGTTGGATGCCACTTTTGATCCTTTTGGGTTTACCATGGATAAAAACGACTTCTAGGCCACGTGGATGATGCATTCACGATTCCAGCTATTCAGATGATGTTTGGAAGGACATTAGATGTTCTCCAAGTTTCCATGGGGGTTTAAGTGTCAAGCTATATCGGTTGAGAAGTTGGAAGCCCCTTTTGAACCTTTTGGGTTTACCATGGATAAAAACGACTTCTAGGCCACGTGGATGATGCATTCACAATTCCAGCTATTCAGATGATGTTTGAAAGGCCATTAGATGTTCTGCAAGTTTCCAAGGGGTGTAAGTGTCAAGCTATCTCGGTTGAGAAGTTGGAAGCCACTTTTGATCCTTTGGGTTTACCATGGGGAAAAACGACTTCTAGGCCACGTGGATATTGCTTTCACGATTCCAGCCAGTCAGATGATGTTTCGAAGGACATTAGATGTTCTCCAAGTTTCCATGGGGGTTTAAGTGTCAAGCTATATCGATTGAGAAGTTGGAAGCCACTTTTGATCCTTTTAGGTTTACCATGGATAAAAACGACTTCTAGGCCACGTGGATGATGCATTCACGATTCCAGCTAGTCAGTTGATTTTTGAAAGGTCATTAGATGTTCTCCAAGTTTCCATAGGGGTTTAAGTGTCAAGCTATATTGGTTGAGAAGTTGGAAGCCACTTTTGATCCTTTTGGGTTTATCATGTATTAAAAGTATTTCTAGGCCACGTGGATGATGCTTTCACGATTCCAGCTACTCAGATGATGTTTGAAAGGGCATCGGATGTTCTCCATGTTTCCATGGGGGATTAAGATTCAAGCTATATCAATTGAGGAGTTGGAAGCGCCTTTTGATCCTTTTGGGTTTATCATGCACTAAAAGTACTTCTAGGCCACGTGGATAATGCTTTCACGATTCCAGCCAGTCAGATGATGTTTGGAAGGACATTAGATGTTCTCCAAGTTTCCATGGGGGTTTAAGTGTCAAGCTATATCGGTTGAGAAGTTGGAAGCAACTTTTGATCCTTTTAGGTTTACCATGGATAAAAACGACTTCTAGGCCACGTGGATGATGCATTCACGATTCCAGCTATTCAGATGATGTTTGGAAGGACATTAGATGTTCTCCAAGTTTCCATGGGGGTTTAAGTGTCAAGGTATATCGGTTGAGAAGTTGGAAGCCACTTTTGATCCGTTTGGGTTTACCATGGATAAAAACGACTTCTAGGCCGCGTGGATGATGCATTCACGATTCCAGCTAGTCAGTTGATGTTTGAAATGTCATTAGATGTTCTCCAAGTTTCCATGGGGGTTTAAGTGTCAAGCTATATCTGTTGAGAAGTTGGAAGCCACTTTTGATCCTTTTGGTTTACCATCGGGAAAAACGACTTCTAGGCCACGTGGATATTGCTTTCACGATTCCAGCCAATCAGATGATGTTTGGAAGGACATTAGATGTTCTCCAAGTTTCCATGGGGGTTTAAGTGTCAAGCTATATCGGTTGAGAAGTTGGATGCCACTTTTGATCCTTTTGGGTTTACCATGGATAAAAACGACTTCTAGGCCGCGTGGATGATGCATTCACGATTCCAGCTAGTCAGTTGATGTTTGAAATGTCATTAGATGTTCTCCAAGTTTCCATGGGGGTTTAAGTGTCAAGCTATATCTGTTGAGAAGTTGGAAGCCACTTTTGATCCTTTTGGGTTTACCATGGATAAAAACGACTTCTAGGCCGCGTGGATGATGCATTCACGATTCCAGCTAGTCAGTTGATGTTTGAAAGGTCATTAGATGTTCTCCAAGTTTCCATGGGGGTTTAAGTGTCAAGCTATATTGGTTGAGAAGTTGGAAGCCACTTTAGTTCCTTTTGGGTTTATCATGTATTAAAATAATTTCTAGGCCACGTTGATGATGCTTTCACGATTCCAGCCACTCAGATGATGTTTGAAAGGGCATCGGATGTTCTCCAAGTTTCCATGGGGGATTAAGATTCAAGCTATATCAATTAAGGAGTTGGAAGCCCCTTTTGATCCTTTTGGGTTTATCATGCACTAAAAGTACTTCTAGGCCACGTGGATAATGCTTTCACGATTCCAGCCAGTCAGATGATGTTTGGAAGGACATTAGATGTTCTCCAAGTTTCCATGGGGGTTTAAGTGTCAAGCTATATCGGTTGAGAAGTTGGATGCCACTTTTGATCCTTTTGGGTTTACCATGGATAAAAACGACTTCTAGGCCGCGTGGATGATGCATTCACGATTCCAGCTAGTCAGTTGATGTTTGAAATGTCATTAGATGTTCTCCAAGTTTCCATGGGGGTTTAAGTGTCAAGCTATATCTGTTGAGAAGTTGGAAGCCACTTTTGATCCTTTTGGGTTTACCATGGATAAAAACGACTTCTAGGCCGCGTGGATGATGCATTCACGATTCCAGCTAGTCAGTTGATGTTTGAAAGGTCATTAGATGTTCTCCAAGTTTCCATGGGGGTTTAAGTGTCAAGCTATATTGGTTGAGAAGTTGGAAGCCACTTTAGTTCCTTTTGGGTTTATCATGTATTAAAAGAATTTCTAGGCCACGTTGATGATGCTTTCACGATTCCAGCCACTCAGATGATGTTTGAAAGGGCATCGGATGTTCTCCAAGTTTCCATGGGGGATTAAGATTCAAGCTATATCAATTGAGGAGTTGGAAGCCCCTTTTGATCCTTTTGGGTTTATCATGCACTAAAAGTACTTCTAGGACACGTGGATAATGCTTTCACGATTCCAGCCAGTCAGATGATGTTTGGAAGGACATTAGATGTTCTCCAAGTTTCCATGGGGGTTTAAGTGTCAAGCTATATCGGTTGAGAAGTTGGAAGCCACTTTTTATCCTTTTGGGTTTACCATGGATAAAAACGACTTCTAGGCCGCGTGGATGATGCATTCACCATTCCAGCTAGTCAGTTGATGTTTGAAAGGTGATTAGATGTTCTCCAAGTTTCCATGGGGGTTTAAGTGTCAAGCTATATCTGTTGAGAAGTTAGAAGCCACTTTTGATCCTTTTGGGTTTACCATGGATAAAAACGACTTCTAGGCCACGTGGATGATGCATTCACGATTCCAGCTAGTCAGTTGATGTTTGAAAGGTCATTAGATGTTCTCCAAGTTTCCATGGGGGTTTAAGTGTCAAGCTATATTGGTTGAGAAGTTGGAAGCCACTTTAGATCCTTTTGGGTTTATCATGTATTAAAAGTATTTCTAGGCCACGTTGATGATGCTTTCACGATTCCAGCCACTCAGATGATGTTTGAAAGGGCATCGGATGTTCTCCAAGTTTCCATGGGGGATTAAGATTCAAGCTATATCAATTGAGGAGTTGGAAGCCCCTTTTGATCCTTTTGGGTTTATCATGCACTAAAAGTACTTCTAGGCCACGTGGATAATGCTTTCACGATTCCAGCCAGTCAGATGATGTTTGGAAGGACATTAGATGTTCTCCAAGTTTCCATGGGGGTTTAAGTGTCAAGCTATATCGGTTGAGAAGTTGGATGCCACTTTTGATCCTTTTGGGTTTACCATGGATAAAAACGACTTCTAGGCCACGTGGATGATGCATTCACGATTCCAGCTATTCAGATGATGTTTGGAAGGACATTAGATGTTCTCCAAGTTTCCATGGGGGTTTAAGTGTCAAGCTATATCGGTTGAGAAGTTGGAAGCCCCTTTTGAACCTTTTGGGTTTACCATGGATAAAAACGACTTCTAGGCCACGTGGATGATGCATTCACAATTCCAGCTATTCAGATGATGTTTGAAAGGCCATTAGATGTTCTGCAAGTTTCCAAGGGGGTTTAAGTGTCAAGCTATCTCGGTTGAGAAGTTGGAAGCCACTTTTGATCCTTTTGGTTTACCATGGGGAAAAACGACTTCTAGGCCACGTGGATATTGCTTTCACGATTCCAGCCAGTCAGATGATGTTTCGAAGGACATTAGATGTTCTCCAAGTTTCCATGGGGGTTTAAGTGTCAAGCTATATCGATTGAGAAGTTGGAAGCCACTTTTGATCCTTTTAGGTTTACCATGGATAAAAACGACTTCTAGGCCACGTGGATGATGCATTCACGATTCCAGCTAGTCAGTTGATTTTTGAAAGGTCATTAGATGTTCTCCAAGTTTCCATAGGGGTTTAAGTGTCAAGCTATATTGGTTGAGAAGTTGGAAGCCACTTTTGATCCTTTTGGGTTTATCATGTATTAAAAGTATTTCTAGGCCACGTGGATGATGCTTTCACGATTCCAGCTACTCAGATGATGTTTGAAAGGGCATCGGATGTTCTCCATGTTTCCATGGGGGATTAAGATTCAAGCTATATCAATTGAGGAGTTGGAAGCGCCTTTTGATCCTTTTGGGTTTATCATGCACTAAAAGTACTTCTAGGCCACGTGGATAATGCTTTCACGATTCCAGCCAGTCAGATGATGTTTGGAAGGACATTAGATGTTCTCCAAGTTTCCATGGGGGTTTAAGTGTCAAGCTATATCGGTTGAGAAGTTGGAAGCAACTTTTGATCCTTTTAGGTTTACCATGGATAAAAACGACTTCTAGGCCACGTGGATGATGCATTCACGATTCCAGCTATTCAGATGATGTTTGGAAGGACATTAGATGTTCTCCAAGTTTCCATGGGGGTTTAAGTGTCAAGGTATATCGGTTGAGAAGTTGGAAGCCACTTTTGATTCGTTTGGGTTTACCATGGATAAAAACGACTTCTAGGCCGCGTGGATGATGCATTCACGATTCCAGCTAGTCAGTTGATGTTTGAAATGTCATTAGATGTTCTCCAAGTTTCCATGGGGGTTTAAGTGTCAAGCTATATCTGTTGAGAAGTTGGAAGCCACTTTTGATCCTTTTGGTTTACCATCGGGAAAAACGACTTCTAGGCCACGTGGATATTGCTTTCACGATTCCGGTAATCGAGATGATGTTTGGAAGGACATTAGATGTTCTCCAAGTTTCCATGGGGGTTTAAGTGTCAAGCTATATCGGTTGAGAAGTTGGATGCCACTTTTGATCCTTTTGGGTTTACCATGGATAAAAACGACTTCTAGGCCGCGTGGATGATGCATTCACGATTCCGGCCTAGTCGATTGATGTTTGAAATGTCATTAGATGATCTCCAAGTTTCCATGGGGGTTTAAGTGTCAAGCTATATCAGTTGAGAAGAAGGAAGCCACTTTTGATCCATTTGGGTTTACCAAGGATAAAAACGACTTCTAGGCGCGTGGATGATGCATTCACGATTCCGGCTAGTCGATTGATGTTTGAAAGGTCATTAGATGTTCTCCAAGTTTCCATGGGGGTTTAAGTGTCAAGCTATATTGGTTGAGAAGTTGGAAGCCACTTTAGTTCCTTTTGGGTTTATCATGTATTAAAAGAATTTCTAGGCCACGTTGATGATGCTTTCACGATTCCAGCCACTCAGATGATGTTTGAAAGGGCATCGGATGTTCTCCAAGTTTCCATGGGGGATTAAGATTCAAGCTATATCAATTAAGGAGTTGGAAGCCCCTTTTGATCCTTTTGGGTTTATCATGCACTAAAAGTACTTCTAGGCCACGTGGATAATGCTTTCACGATTCCAGCCAGTCAGATGATGTTTGGAAGGACATTAGATGTTCTCCAAGTTTCCATGGGGGTTTAAGTGTCAAGCTATATCGGTTGAGAAGTTGGATGCCACTTTTGATCCTTTTGGGTTTACCATGGATAAAAACGACTTCTAGGCCACGTGGATGATGCATTCACGATTCCAGCTATTCAGATGATGTTTGGAAGGACATTAGATGTTCTCCAAGTTTCCATGGGGGTTTAAGTGTCAAGCTATATCGGTTGAGAAGTTGGATGCCACTTTTGATCCTTTTGGGTTTACCATGGATAAAAACGACTTCTAGGCCACGTGGATGATGCATTCACAATTCTAGCTATTCAGATGATGTTTGAAAGGGCATTAGATGTTCTGCAAGTTTCCAAGGGGGTTTAAGTGTCAAGCTATCTCGGTTGAGAAGTTGGAAGCCACTTTTGATCCTTTTGGGTTTACCATGGGGAAAAACGACTTCTAGGCCGCGTGGATGATGCATTCACGATTCCAGCTAGTCAGTTGATGTTTGAAAGGTCATTAGATGTTCTCCAAGTTTCCATGGGGGTTTAAGTGTCAAGCTATATCGGTTGAGAAGTTGGATGCCACTTTTGATCCTTTTGGGTTTACCATGGATAAAAACGACTTCTAGGCCACGTGGATGATGCATTCACGATTCCAGCTATTCAGATGATGTTTGGAAGGACATTAGATGTTCTCCAAGTTTCCTTGGGGGTTTAAGTGTCAAGCTATATCGGTTGAGAAGTTGGAAGCCCCTTTTGAACCTTTTGGGTTTACCATGGATAAAAACGACTTCTAGGCCACGTGGATGATGCATTCACAATTCTAGCTATTCAGATGATGTTTGAAAGGGCATTAGATGTTCTGCAAGTTTCCAAGGGGGTTTAAGTGTCAAGCTATCTCGGTTGAGAAGTTGGAAGCCACTTTTGATCCTTTTGGGTTTACCGTGGGGAAAAATGACTTCTAGGCCGCGTGGATGATGCATTCACGATTCCAGCTAGTCAGTTGATGTTTGAAAGGTCATTAGATGTTCTCCAAGTTTCCATGGGGGTTTAAGTGTCAAGCTATATTGGTTGAGAAGTTGGAAGCCACTTTTGATTCTTTTGGGTTTATCATGTATTAAAAGTATTTCTAGGCCACGCGGATGATGCTTTCACGATTCCAGCCACTCAGATGATGTTTGAAAGGGCATCGGATGTTCTCCAAGTTTCCATGGGGGATTAAGATTCAAGCTATATCAATTGAGGAGTTGGAAGCGCCTTTTGATCCTTTTGGGTTTATCATGCACTAAAAGTACTTCTAGGCCACGTGGATAATGCTTTCACGATTCCAGCCAGTCAGATGATGTTTGGAAGGACATTAGATGTTCTCCAAGTTTCCATGGGGGTTTAAGTGTCAAGCTATATCGGTTGAGAAGTTGGATGCCACTTTTGATCCTTTTGGGTTTACCATGGATAAAAACGACTTCTAGGCCGCGTGGATGATGCATTCACGATTCCAGCTAGTCAGTTGATGTTTGAAATGTCATTAGATGTTCTCCAAGTTTCCATGGGGGTTGAAGTGTCAAGCTATATCTGTTGAGAAGTTGGAAGCCACTTTTGATCCTTTTGGGTTTACCATGGATAAAAACGACTTCTAGGCCGCGTGGATGATGCATTCACGATTCCAGCTAGTCAGTTGATGTTTGAAAGGTCATTAGATGTTCTCCAAGTTTCCATGGGGGTTTAAGTGTCAAGCTATATTGGTTGAGAAGTTGGAAGCCACTTTTGATCGTTTTGGGTTTACCATGGATAAAAACGACTTCTAGGCCGCGTGGATGATGCATTCACGATTCCAGCTAGTCAGTTGATGTTTGAAATGTCATTAGATGTTCTCCAAGTTTCCATGGGGGTTTAAGTGTCAAGCTATATCTGTTGAGAAGTTGGAAGCCACTTTTGATCCTTTTGGGTTTACCATGGATAAAAACGACTTCTAGGCCGCGTGGATGATGCATTCACGATTCCAGCTAGTCAGTTGATGTTTGAAAGGTCATTAGATGTTCTCCAAGTTTCCATGGGGGTTTAAGTGTCAAGCTATATTGGTTGAGAAGTTGGAAGCCACTTTAGTTCCTTTTGGGTTTATCATGTATTAAAAGAATTTCTAGGCCACGTTGATGATGCTTTCACGATTCCAGCCACTCAGATGATGTTTGAAAGGGCATCGGATGTTCTCCAAGTTTCCATGGGGGATTAAGATTCAAGCTATATCAATTAAGGAGTTGGAAGCCACTTTTGATCCTTTTGGGTTTATCATGCACTAAAAGTACTTCTAGGCCACGTGGATAATGCTTTCACGATTCCAGCCAGTCAGATGATGTTTGGAAGGACATTAGATGTTCTCCAAGTTTCCATGGGGGTTTAAGTGTCAAGCTATATCGGTTGAGAAGTTGGATGCCACTTTTGATCCTTTTGGGTTTACCATGGATAAAAACGACTTCTAGGCCACGTGGATGATGCATTCACGATTCCAGCTATTCAGATGATGTTTGGAAGGACATTAGATGTTCTCCAAGTTTCCATGGGGGTTTAAGTGTCAAGCTATATCGGTTGAGAAGTTGGATGCCACTTTTGATCCTTTTGGGTTTACCATGGATAAAAACGACTTCTAGGCCACGTGGATGATGCATTCACAATTCTAGCTATTCAGATGATGTTTGAAAGGGCATTAGATGTTCTGCAAGTTTCCAAGGGGGTTTAAGTGTCAAGCTATCTCGGTTGAGAAGTTGGAAGCCACTTTTGATCCTTTTGGGTTTACCATGGGGAAAAACGACTTCTAGGCCGCGTGGATGATGCATTCACGATTCCAGCTAGTCAGTTGATGTTTGAAAGGTCATTAGATGTTCTCCAAGTTTCCATGGGGGTTTAAGTGTCAAGCTATATCGGTTGAGAAGTTGGATGCCACTTTTGATCCTTTTGGGTTTACCATGGATAAAAACGACTTCTAGGCCACGTGGATGATGCATTCACGATTCCAGCTATTCAGATGATGTTTGGAAGGACATTAGATGTTCTCCAAGTTTCCTTGGGGGTTTAAGTGTCAAGCTATATCGGTTGAGAAGTTGGAAGCCCCTTTTGAACCTTTTGGGTTTACCATGGATAAAAACGACTTCTAGGCCACGTGGATGATGCATTCACAATTCCAGCTATTCAGATGATGTTTGAAAGGCCATTAGATGTTCTGCAAGTTTCCAAGGGGGTTTAAGTGTCAAGCTATCTCGGTTGAGAAGTTGGAAGCCACTTTTGATCCTTTTGGGTTTACCATGGGGAAAAATGACTTCTAGGCCGCGTGGATGATGCATTCACGATTCCAGCTAGTCAGTTGATGTTTGAAAGGTCATTAGATGTTCTCCAAGTTTCCATGGGGGTTTAAGTGTCAAGCTATATTGGTTGAGAAGTTGGAAGCCACTTTTGATTCTTTTGGGTTTATCATGTATTAAAAGTATTTCTAGGCCACGCGGATGATGCTTTCACGATTCCAGCCACTCAGATGATGTTTGAAAGGGCATCGGATGTTCTCCAAGTTTCCATGGGGGATTAAGATTCAAGCTATATCAATTGAGGAGTTGGAAGCGCCTTTTGATCCTTTTGGGTTTATCATGCACTAAAAGTACTTCTAGGCCACGTGGATAATGCTTTCACGATTCCAGCCAGTCAGATGATGTTTGGAAGGACATTAGATGTTCTCCAAGTTTCCATGGGGGTTTAAGTGTCAAGCTATATCGGTTGAGAAGTTGGACGCCACTTTTGATCCTTTTGGGTTTACCATGGATAAAAACGACTTCTAGGCCGCGTGGATGATGCATTCACGATTCCAGCTAGTCAGTTGATGTTTGAAATGTCATTAGATGTTCTCCAAGTTTCCATGGGGGTTGAAGTGTCAAGCTATATCTGTTGAGAAGTTGGAAGCCACTTTTGATCCTTTTGGGTTTACCATGGATAAAAACGACTTCTAGGCCGCGTGGATGATGCATTCACGATTCCAGCTAGTCAGTTGATGTTTGAAATGTCATTAGATGTTCTCCAAGTTTCCATGGGGGTTGAAGTGTCAAGCTATATCTGTTGAGAAGTTGGAAGCCACTTTTGATCCTTTTGGGTTTACCATGGATAAAAACGACTTCTAGGCCGCGTGGATGATGCATTCACGATTCCAGCTAGTCAGTTGATGTTTGAAAGGTCATTAGATGTTCTCCAAGTTTCCATGGGGGTTTAAGTGTCAAGCTATATTGGTTGAGAAGTTGGAAGCCACTTTTGATCGTTTTGGGTTTACCATGGATAAAAACGACTTCTAGGCCGCGTGGATGATGCATTCACGATTCCAGCTAGTCAGTTGATGTTTGAAAGGTCATTAGATGTTCTCCAAGTTTCCATGGGGGTTTAAGTGTCAAGCTATATCTGTTGAGAAGTTGGAAGCCACTTTTGATCCTTTTGGGTTTACCATGGATAAAAACGACTTCTAGGCCGCGTGGATGATGCATTCACGATTCCAGCTAGTCAGTTGATGTTTGAAAGGTCATTAGATGTTCTCCAAGTTTCCATGGGGGTTTAAGTGTCAAGCTATATTGGTTGAGAAGTTGGAAGCCACTTTAGTTCCTTTTGGGTTTATCATGTATTAAAAGAATTTCTAGGCCACGTTGATGATGCTTTCACGATTCCAGCCACTCAGATGATGTTTGAAAGGGCATCGGATGTTCTCCAAGTTTCCATGGGGGATTAAGATTCAAGCTATATCAATTGAGGAGTTGGAAGCCCCTTTTGATCCTTTTGGGTTTATCATGCACTAAAAGTACTTCTAGGCCACGTGGATAATGCTTTCACGATTCCAGCCAGTCAGATGATGTTTGGAAGGACATTAGATGTTATCCAAGTTTCCATGGGGGTTTAAGTGTCAAGCTATATCGGTTGAGAAGTTGGATGCCACTTTTGATCCTTTTGGGTTTACCATGGATAAAAACGACTTCTAGGCCACGTGGATGATGCATTCACAATTCCAGCTATTCAGATGATGTTTGAAAGGGCATTAGATGTTCTGCAAGTTTCCAAGGGGGTTTAAGTATCAAGCTATCTCGGTTGAGAAGTTGGAAGCCACTTTTGATCCTTTTGTGTTTACCATGGGGAAAAACGACTTCTAGGCCACGTGGATGATGCATTCACAATTCCAGCTATTCAGATGATGTTTGGAAGGACATTAGATGTTCTCCAAGTTTCCATGGGGGTTTAAGTGTCAAGCTATATCGGTTGAGAAGTTGGAAGCCCCTTTTGAACCTTTTGGGTTTACCATGGATAAAAACGACTTCTAGGCCACGTGGATGATGCATTCACAATTCTAGCTATTCAGATGATGCTTGAAAGGGCATTAGATGTTCTGCAAGTTTCCAAGGGGGTTTAAGTGTCAAGCTATCTCGGTTGAGAAGTTGGAAGCCACTTTTGATCCTTTTGGGTTTACCATGGGGAAAAACGACTTCTAGGCTGCGTGGATGATGCATTCACGATTCCAGCTAGTCAGTTGATGTTTGAAAGGTCATTAGATGTTCTCCAAGTTTCCATGGGGGTTTAAGTGTCAAGCTATATTGGTTGTGAAGTTGGAAGCCACTTTTGATCCTTTTGGGTTTATCATGTGTTAAAAGTATTTCTAGGCCACGTGGATATTGCTTTCACGATTCCAGCCAGTCAGATGATGTTTGGAAGGTTATTAGATGTTTTCCAAGTTTCCATGGGGGTTTAAGTGTCAAGCTATATCGGTTGAGAAGTTGGATGCCACTTTTGATCCTTTTGGGTTTACCATGGATAAAAACGACTTCTAGGCCACGTGGATGATGCATTCACAATTCCAGCTATTCAGATGATGTTTGAAAGGGCATTAGATGTTCTGCAAGTTTCCAAGGGGGTTTAAGTATCAAGCTATCTCGGTTGAGAAGTTGGAAGCCACTTTTGATCCTTTTGTGTTTACCATGGGGAAAAACTACTTCTAGGCCGCGTGGATGATGCATTCACGATTCCAACTAGTCAGTTGATGTTTGAAAGGTCATTAGATGTTCTCCAAGTTTCCATAGGGGTTTAAGTGTCAAGCTATATTGGTTGAGAAGTTGGAAGCCACTTTTGATCCTTTTGGGTTTATCATGTATTACAAGTATTTCTAGGCCACGCAGATGATGCTTTCACGATTCCAGCCACTCAGATGATGTTTGAAAGGGCATCGGATGTTCTCCAAGTTTCCATGGGGGATTAAGATTCAAGCTATATCAATTGAGGAGTTGGAAGCGCCTTTTGATCCTTTTGGGTTTATCATGCACTAAAAGTACTTCTAGGCCACGTGGATAACGCTTTCACGATTCCAGCCAGTCAGATGATGTTTGGAAGGACATTAGATGTTCTCCAAGTTTCCATGGGGGTTTAAGTGTCAAGCTATATCGGTTGAGAAGTTGGATGCCACTTTTGATCCTTTTGGGTTTACCATGGATAAAAACGACTTCTAGGCCGCGTGGATGATGCATTCACGATTCCAGCTAGTCAGTTGATGTTTGAAATGTCATTAGATGTTCTCCAAGTTTCCATGGGGGTTTAAGTGTCAAGCTATATCTGTTGAGAAGTTGGAAGCCACTTTTGATCCTTTTGGGTTTACCATGGATAAAAACGACTTCTAGGCCGCGTGGATGATGCATTCACGATTCCAGCTAGTCAGTTGATGTTTGAAAGGACATTAGATGTTCTCCAAGTTTCCATGGGGGTTTAAGTGTCAAGCTATATTGGTTGAGAAGTTGGAAGCCACTTTAGTTCCTTTTGGGTTTATCATGTATTAAAAGAATTTCTAGGCCACGTTGATGATGCTTTCACGATTCCAGCCACTCAGATGATGTTTGAAAGGGCGTCGGATGTTCTCCAAGTTTCCATGGGGATTAAGATTCAAGCTATATCAATTGAGGAGTTGGAAGCCCCTTTTGATCCTTTGGGGTTTATCATGCACTAAAAGTACTTCTAGGCCACGTGGATAATGCTTTCACGATTCCAGCCAGTCAGATGATGTTTGGAAGGACATTAGATGTTCTCGAAGTTTCCATGGGGTTTAAGTGTCAAGCTATATCGGTTGAGAAGTTGGATGCCACTTTTGATCCTTTTGGGTTTACCATGGATAAAAACGACTTCTAGGCCACGTGGATGATGCATTCACAATTCTAGCTATTCAGATGATGTTTGAAAGGGCATTAGATGTTCTGCAAGTTTCCAAGGGGGTTTAAGTGTCAAGCTATCTCGGTTGAGAAGTTGGAAGACACTTTTGATCCTTTTGGGTTTACCATGGGGAAAAACGACTTCTAGGTCAGGTGGATGATGCATTCACGATTCCAGCTAGTCAGTTGATGTTTGAAAGGTCATTAGATGTTCTCCAAGTTTCCATGGGGGTTTAAGTGTCAAGCTATATTGGTTGAGAAGTTGGAAGCCACTTTTGATCCTTTTGGGTTTATCATGTATTAAAAGTATTTCTAGGCCACGTGGATATTGCTTTCACGATTCCAGCCAGTCAGATGATGTTTGGAAGGTTATTAGATGTTCTCCAAGTTTCCATGGGGGTTTAAGTGTCAAGCTATATCGGTTGAGAAGTTGGATGCCACTTTTGATCCTTTTGGGTTTACCATGGATAAAAACGACTTCTAGGCCACGTGGATGATGCATTCACGATTCCAGCTATTCAGATGATGTTTGGAAGGACATTAGATGTTCTCCAAGTTTCCATGGGGGTTTAAGTGTCAAGCTATATCGGTTGAGAAGTTGGAAGCCTCTTTTGAACCTTTTGGGTTTACCATGGATAAAAACGACTTCTAGGCCACGTGGATGATGCATTCACAATTCTAGCTATTCAGATGATGTTTGAAAGGGCATCGGATGTTCTCCAAGTTTCCATGGGGGATTAAGATTCAAGCTATATCAATTGAGGAGTTGGAAGCCCCTTTTGATCCTTTTGGGTTTATCATGCACTAAAAGTACTTCTAGGCCACGTGGATAATGCTTTCACGATTCCAGCCAGTCAGATGATGTTTGGAAGGACATTAGATGTTCTCCAAGTTTCCATGGGGGTTTAAGTGTCAAGCTATATCGGTTGAGAAGTTGGATGCCACTTTTGATCCTTTTGGGTTTACCATGGATAAAAACGACTTCTAGGCCACGTGGATGATGCATTCACAATTCCAGCTATTCAGATGATGTTTGAAAGGGCATTAGATGTTCTGCAAGTTTCCAAGGGGGTTTAAGTATCAAGCTATCTCGGTTGAGAAGTTGGAAGCCACTTTTGATCCTTTTGTGTTTACCATGGGGAAAAACGACTTCTAGGCCACGTGGATGATGCATTCACAATTCCAGCTATTCAGATGATGTTTGGAAGGACATTAGATGTTCTCCAAGTTTCCATGGGGGTTTAAGTGTCAAGCTATATCGGTTGAGAAGTTGGAAGCCCCTTTTGAACCTTTTGGGTTTACCATGGATAAAAACGACTTCTAGGCCACGTGGATGATGCATTCACAATTCTAGCTATTCAGATGATGCTTGAAAGGGCATTAGATGTTCTGCAAGTTTCCAAGGGGGTTTAAGTGTCAAGCTATCTCGGTTGAGAAGTTGGAAGCCACTTTTGATCCTTTTGGGTTTACCATGGGGAAAAACGACTTCTAGGCTGCGTGGATGATGCATTCACGATTCCAGCTAGTCAGTTGATGTTTGAAAGGTCATTAGATGTTCTCCAAGTTTCCATGGGGGTTTAAGTGTCAAGCTATATTGGTTGTGAAGTTGGAAGCCACTTTTGATCCTTTTGGGTTTATCATGTGTTAAAAGTATTTCTAGGCCACGTGGATATTGCTTTCACGATTCCAGCCTGTCAGATGATGTTTGGAAGGTTATTAGATGTTCTCCAAGTTTCCATGGGGGTTTAAGTGTCAAGCTATATCGGTTGAGAAGTTGGATGCCACTTTTGATCCTTTTGGGTTTACCATGGATAAAAACGACTTCTAGGCCACGTGGATGATGCATTCACAATTCCAGCTATTCAGATGATGTTTGAAAGGGCATTAGATGTTCTGCAAGTTTCCAAGGGGGTTTAAGTATCAAGCTATCTCGGTTGAGAAGTTGGAAGCCACTTTTGATCCTTTTGTGTTTACCATGGGGAAAAACGACTTCTAGGCCGCGTGGATGATGCATTCACGATTCCAACTAGTCAGTTGATGTTTGAAAGGTCATTAGGTGTTCTCCAAGTTTCCATAGGGGTTTAAGTGTCAAGCTATATTGGTTGAGAAGTTGGAAGCCACTTTTGATCCTTTTGGGTTTATCATGTATTAAAAGTATTTCTAGGCCACGCAGATGATGCTTTCACGATTCCAGCCACTCAGATGATGTTTGAAAGGGCATCGGATGTTCTCCAAGTTTCCATGGGGGATTAAGATTCAAGCTATATCAATTGAGGAGTTGGAAGCGCCTTTTGATCCTTTTGGGTTTATCATGCACTAAAAGTACTTCTAGGCCACGTGGATAACGCTTTCACGATTCCAGCCAGTCAGATGATGTTTGGAAGGACATTAGATGTTCTCCAAGTTTCCATGGGGGTTTAAGTGTCAAGCTATATCGGTTGAGAAGTTGGATGCCACTTTTGATCCTTTTGGGTTTACCATGGATAAAAACGACTTCTAGGCCGCGTGGATGATGCATTCACGATTCCAGCTAGTCAGTTGATGTTTGAAATGTCATTAGATGTTCTCCAAGTTTCCATGGGGGTTTAAGTGTCAAGCTATATCTGTTGAGAAGTTGGAAGCCACTTTTGATCCTTTTGGGTTTACCATGGATAAAAACGACTTCTAGGCCGCGTGGATGATGCATTCACGATTCCAGCTAGTCAGTTGATGTTTGAAAGGACATTAGATGTTCTCCAAGTTTCCATGGGGGTTTAAGTGTCAAGCTATATTGGTTGAGAAGTTGGAAGCCACTTTAGTTCCTTTTGGGTTTATCATGTATTAAAAGAATTTCTAGGCCACGTTGATGATGCTTTCACGATTCCAGCCACTCAGATGATGTTTGAAAGGGCGTCGGATGTTCTCCAAGTTTCCATGGGGGATTAAGATTCAAGCTATATCAATTGAGGAGTTGGAAGCCCCTTTTGATCCTTTGGGGTTTATCATGCACTAAAAGTACTTCTAGGCCACGTGGATAATGCTTTCACGATTCCAGCCAGTCAGATGATGTTTGGAAGGACATTAGTTGTTCTCCAAGTTTCCATGGGGGTTTAAGTGTCAAGCTATATCGGTTGAGAAGTTGGATGCCACTTTTGATCCTTTTGGGTTTACCATGGATAAAAACGACTTCTAGGCCACGTGGATGATGCATTCACAATTCTAGCTATTCAGATGATGTTTGAAAGGGCATTAGATGTTCTGCAAGTTTCCAAGGGGGTTTAAGTGTCAAGCTATCTCGGTTGAGAAGTTGGAAGGCACTTTTGATCCTTTTGGGTTTACCATGGGGAAAAACGACTTCTAGGCTGCGTGGATGATGCATTCACGATTCCAGCTAGTCAGTTGATGTTTGAAAGGTCATTAGATGTTCTCCAAGTTTCCATGGGGGTTTAAGTGTCAAGCTATATTGGTTGAGAAGTTGGAAGCCACTTTTGATCCTTTTGGGTTTATCATGTATTAAAAGTATTTCTAGGCCACGTGGATATTGCTTTCACGATTCCAGCCAGTCAGATGATGTTTGGAAGGTTATTAGATGTTCTCCAAGTTTCCATGGGGGTTTAAGTGTCAAGCTATATCGGTTGAGAAGTTGGATGCCACTTTTGATCCTTTTGGGTTTACCATGGATAAAAACGACTTCTAGGCCACGTGGATGATGCATTCACGATTCCAGCTATTCAGATGATGTTTGGAAGGACATTAGATGTTCTCCAAGTTTCCATGGGGGTTTAAGTGTCAAGCTATATCGGTTGAGAAGTTGGAAGCCTCTTTTGAACCTTTTGGGTTTACCATGGATAAAAACGACTTCTAGGCCACGTGGATGATGCATTCACAATTCTAGCTATTCAGATGATGTTTGAAAGGGCATCGGATGTTCTCCAAGTTTCCATGGGGGATTAAGATTCAAGCTATATCAATTGAGGAGTTGGAAGCCCCTTTTGATCCTTTTGGGTTTATCATGCACTAAAAGTACTTCTAGGCCACGTGGATAATGCTTTCACGATTCCAGCCAGTCAGATGATGTTTGGAAGGACATTAGATGTTCTCCAAGTTTCCATGGGGGTTTAAGTGTCAAGCTATATCGGTTGAGAAGTTGGATGCCACTTTTGATCCTTTTGGGTTTACCATGGATAAAAACGACTTCTAGGCCGCGTGGATGATGCATTCACGATTCCAGCTAGTCAGTTGATGTTTGAAATGTCATTAGATGTTCTCCAAGTTTCCATGGGGGTTTAAGTGTCAAGCTATATCTGTTGAGAAGTTGGAAGCCACTTTTGATCCTTTTGGGTTTACCATGGATAAAAACGACTTCTAGGCCGCGTGGATGATGCATTCACGATTCCAGCTAGTCAGTTGATGTTTGAAAGGACATTAGATGTTCTCCAAGTTTCCATGGGGGTTTAAGTGTCAAGCTATATTGGTTGAGAAGTTGGAAGCCACTTTAGTTCCTTTTGGGTTTATCATGTATTAAAAGAATTTCTAGGCCACGTTGATGATGCTTTCACGATTCCAGCCACTCAGATGATGTTTGAAAGGGCGTCGGATGTTCTCCAAGTTTCCATGGGGGATTAAGATTCAAGCTATATCAATTGAGGAGTTGGAAGCCCCTTTTGATCCTTTGGGGTTTATCATGCACTAAAAGTACTTCTAGGCCACGTGGATAATGCTTTCACGATTCCAGCCAGTCAGATGATGTTTGGAAGGACATTAGATGTTCTCCAAGTTTCCATGGGGGTTTAAGTGTCAAGCTATATCGGTTGAGAAGTTGGATGCCACTTTTGATCCTTTTGGGTTTACCATGGATAAAAACGACTTCTAGGCCACGTGGATGATGCATTCACAATTCTAGCTATTCAGATGATGTTTGAAAGGGCATTAGATGTTCTGCAAGTTTCCAAGGGGGTTTAAGTGTCAAGCTATCTCGGTTGAGAAGTTGGAAGGCACTTTTGATCCTTTTGGGTTTACCATGGGGAAAAACGACTTCTAGGCTGCGTGGATGATGCATTCACGATTCCAGCTAGTCAGTTGATGTTTGAAAGGTCATTAGATGTTCTCCAAGTTTCCATGGGGGTTTAAGTGTCAAGCTATATTGGTTGAGAAGTTGGAAGCCACTTTTGATCCTTTTGGGTTTATCATGTATTAAAAGTATTTCTAGGCCACGTGGATATTGCTTTCACGATTCCAGCCAGTCAGATGATGTTTGGAAGGTTATTAGATGTTCTCCAAGTTTCCATGGGGGTTTAAGTGTCAAGCTATATCGGTTGAGAAGTTGGATGCCACTTTTGATCCTTTTGGGTTTACCATGGATAAAAACGACTTCTAGGCCACGTGGATGATGCATTCACGATTCCAGCCAATCAGATGATGTTTGGAAGGACATTAGATGTTCTCCAAGTTTCCATGGGGGTTTAAGTGTCAAGCTATATCGGTTGAGAAGTTGGAAGCCTCTTTTGAACCTTTTGGGTTTACCATGGATAAAAACGACTTCTAGGCCACGTGGATGATGCATTCACAATTCTAGCTATTCAGATGATGTTTGAAAGGGCATCGGATGTTCTCCAAGTTTCCACGGGGGTTAAGTGTCAAGCTATATCAATTGAGGAGTTGGAAGCCCCTTTTGATCCTTTTGGGTTTATCTTGCACTAAAAGTACTTCTAGGCCACGTGGATAATGCTTTCACGATTCCAGCCAGTCAGATGATGTTTGGAAGGACATTAGATGTTCTCCAAGTTTCCATGGGGGTTTAAGTGTCAAGCTATATCGGTTGAGAAGTTGGATGCCACTTTTGATCCTTTTGGGTTTACCATGGATAAAAACGACTTCTAGGTCAAAGTAGCGTGGATGATGCATTCACGATTCCAGCTAGTCAGTTGATGTTTGAAATGTCATTAGATGTTCTCCAAGTTTCCATGGGGGTTTAAGTGTCAAGCTATATCTGTTGAGAAGTTGGAAGCCACTTTTGATCCTTTTGGGTTTACCATGGATAAAAACGACTTCTAGGCCGCGTGGATGATGCATTCACGATTCCAGCTAGTCAGTTGATGTTTGAAAGGACATTAGATGTTCTCCAAGTTTCCATGGGGGTTTAAGTGTCAAGCTATATTGGTTGAGAAGTTGGAAGCCACTTTAGTTCCTTTTGGGTTTATCATGTATTAAAAGAATTTCTAGGCCACGTTGATGATGCTTTCACGATTCCAGCCACTCAGATGATGTTTGAAAGGGCGTCGGATGTTCTCCAAGTTTCCATGGGGGATTAAGATTCAAGCTATATCAATTGAGGAGTTGGAAGCCCCTTTTGATCCTTTGGGGTTTATCATGCACTAAAAGTACTTCTAGGCCACGTGGATAATGCTTTCACGATTCCATCGATGATGTTTGGAAGGACATTAGATGTTCTCCAAGTTTCCATGGGGGTTTAAGTGTCAAGCTATATCGGTTGAGAAGTTGGATGCCACTTTTGATCCTTTTGGGTTTACCATGGATAAAAACGACTTCTAGGCCACGTGGATGATGCATTCACAATTCTAGCTATTCAGATGATGTTTGAAAGGGCATTAGATGTTCTGCAAGTTTCCAAGGGGGTTTAAGTGTCAAGCTATCTCAGTTGAGAAGTTGGAAGGCACTTTTGATCCTTTTGGGTTTACCATGGGGAAAAACGACTTCTAGGCTGCGTGGATGATGCATTCACGATTCCAGCTAGTCAGTTGATGTTTGAAAGGTCATTAGATGTTCTCCAAGTTTCCATGGGGGTTTAAGTGTCAAGCTATATCGATTGAGAAGTTGGAAGCCAATTTTGATCCTTTTAGGTTTACCATTGATAAAAACGACTTCTAGGCCACGTGGATGATGCATTCACGATTCTAGCTAGTCAGTTGATGTTTGAAAGGTCATTAGATGTTCTCCAAGTTTCCATAGGGGTTTAAGTGTCAAGCTATATTGGTTGAGAAGTTGGAAGCCACTTTTGATCCTTTTGGGTTTATCATGTATTAAAAGTATTTCTAGGCCACGTGGATGATGCTTTCACGATTCCAGCCACTCAGATGATGTTTGAGAGGGCATCGGATGTTCTCCAAGTTTCCATGGGGGATTAAGATTCAAGCAATATCAATTGAGGAGTTGGAAGCCCCTTTTGATCCTTTTGGGTTTATCATGCATTAAAAGTACTTCTAGGCCACGTGGATAATGCTTTCACGATTCCAGCCAGTCAGATGATGTTTGGAAGGACATTAGATGTTCTCCAAGTTTCCATGGGGGTTTAAGTGTCAAGCTATATCGGTTGAGAAGTTGGAAGCCACTTTTGATCCTTTTGGGTTTACCATGGATAAAAACGACTTCTAGGCCAGATGGATGATGCTTTCACGATTCCAGGCTGTCAGATGTTGTTTGAAAGGACATTAGATGTTCTCCAAGTTTCCATGGGGGTTTAAGTGTCAAGATATCTCATTTAAGAAGTTGTAAGCCACTTACGATCCTTTTGGGTTTATCATGAATTAAAAGTACATCTAGGCCACGTGGATGATGCATTCACGATTCCAGTTAGTCAGTTGATGTTTGAAAAGTCATTAGATGTTCTCCAAGTTTCCATGGGGGTTTAAGTGTCAAGATATCTCATTTAAGAAGTTGTAAGCCACTTACGATCCTTTTGGGTTTATCATGAATTAAAAGTACATCTAGGCCAGGTGAATGATGCTTTCACGATTCCAACCTGTCAGATGATGTTTGAAAGGACATTAGATGTTCTATTTCCACGGGGGTTTAAGTGTCAAGCTATATCGGTTGAGAAGTTGGATGCGACTTTTGATCCATTAAGGTATATCATGCATTAAAAGTACATCTAGGCCACGTTGATGATGCATTCACGATTCTAGCCAGTCAGATGATGTTTGAAAGGACATTAGATGTTCTCTAAGTTTCCATGGTGTAACACCCCGAAATTTCTATTTTTAATTGAAATATTGATTTTCTCAATTTTTGTGATTTATGATGATTTTTGGGAAATTTTCTGAACTTCATTAAAAATTAGTATATTTTCTTGAACGCTATGTGTCGATTCGGGCCAATTTCAGAAAATAAAAATAAAAGTTTATATTTTCGGCCTGTAAATACCTTAACTATTTATTAGGGCCGGGGAAAGTCACGAAACTTGATTCTAAGACCAGATTCTTAAGTTTTCTATTTTTGGGAATTTTTAGTTTTTGCTGACCTTATGTGTTAAACTGGGGGTATTTCGAATAATAAAATAATAATTTTAAAATTTTGACCCATAAATGCTTTGACCATTTATTAGGAGTAGGAGAGTTTACGAAACTCAAATCCGGGAACAGATTTAGAAATTTTCCATTTTAAGGGATTTTATCATGAAACAAAATTTAGGCGTATTTTATTTTTCATTTGACGATACATACTAGTATTTATACGTAGAATACGTATTCTTCTCCAAGCTTCTCCAAACTTCTACAAGCTTCAAGGTGGGTGGACAAACAAGTGGGAGGGATGAAAATGCCATTATCTATAAACTTTTTAATTACCAAATTGTCCTAAATTTTGCCTATAAATAAGCATGCAAGCATCACTTGAAAACCTCACCATTTCCTCTCCATTCTCTCTCAAAATCCCACGGCCAAGCCCTTGAGTTTTCTTTTCAAAGTTTGTGATCCAAGTTCCATCCATAGTTTTAGAATCCAAACATCATTTTAGGAAGATCTTGTGTAGAAAGTTTCTTGAGAAGAAATTGTTCTCAAACCATTTTCTTGAGAAAATCCCAAAGTTGAAGAATCAAAAGGATATTTGTTGGTGGAAGAACAAAGAACTTTCACAAAGTTCTCTTGAGGAATTTTAAACCAAGGTAAGGGAGAGTTTTCTTTATCAACCAATCTTGTGGTAGGAAAATATGATTATGGTTCATGTTCTTAAAATTTCGTGTGAGTAGTTATAATTGATATTTAAATTGTTTATGCTTTATGTTTCTTGATTTATGATTTGTGTTTTGTGTTTATATGCTTTATTTAGTGTTTATGTGCTTTATTTAGCCTATGTGATTTTATGGCTTTGAAATATTGCATATATGGTAATATTAGATGCATAATATTTCTTGGACATACATATGGTTGGTTGGCGTTATGGAAATCATGGTGGAAAAATGATGGATTTTGGTCCAAAGACCTTTGAACATTTTAAACACTCCATAGTTCCAAAGGAGTTCATTTTATTAATTGTTTAACTTAATTAATTAGGGGATGTTTAATTAAGTTAATGATTTCTGTAAATAAATAGAAAAGAGCGAAATTATTAAACAAAGCCGAAATAATGCTTTAATTTATACTTATGCTGTTTTAATTGATCTTTATCAATAATAATGATAATATATTGGGAAATAATTAAATAAGCTCAAAATAGCTTCGTTTTTACGAAAAACACTTTCACGTGATTTGGAGTTTACAGAAAACCCTTTCGTAGTTGAAAAGTGATTTTTAAAAAGCTCTACGCGATTAAAATGAATGAAAACACTTTACCCGATTTGGTGTTTACAGAAAACCCTTTCGCGGTTAAAAAGTGATTTATTTATGCCTTATGTATTAAAATGGATGAGAAAACACTTTTACCCGATTTGGTGTTTACTGTAAAACCCTTTCGCGGTTAAAAAGTGATTTATTTATGCCTTATGTATTAAAATGGACAGAAAACACTTTACCCGATTTGGTGTTTACAGTAAACCCTTTCGCGGTTAAAAAGTGATTTATTTATGCCCTATGAATTAAAAACTACAGAATATGTTTTACGCAATTTGGAATTTACAGAAAACCTTTTCTTGTTAAAAGTAAATCTTTAAGCCTAGACCGATTAAAATATGATATTTATGTCTTACGCGATTAGGAAATTACAGAAAAAGCTTTATGCGATTGAAAAATAATTATTTTGTCTTACGCGATTGAAAAATATTAAACTTGAAGTTACCCGACTTGAAAAACAGAAAAATAGTTTTACGCGAGTGAAAAACGTAACAGAAATGTTACATGACAGAAAAACTATAACATGAGGGTTATATGTTTGAAAAACCATAACTATAGTGTTACGTGATTTTGAAATTCCTAGGGATTGTTTTATTCCGTTTATAAATAAATTGCATTTTTGTGTGTTGCATTAAGAAAAGTCTCAGAAGATTTGTGGTCAAGGCTTTAATGCCGAGGAGATTGAGTGACACCTTAGTAAGGGTGCGAATTGTGTAGTGAAGATCTATGAATGATCTTGGGGACGTCGAGTGCGGAAACTCCACAGGGGGCCGCTTGGAAGCACCGCCATTGTGCGTCGTGGTAATATGATTGCAACACACCGAACGATCCCGACCAGACACTATCCTATTCCCGATTGGTGGAGAGTGTTCTCGTGAGCCAAGTTGCGCAATTGAGATTATATTGCACTTTTGAGGCTAATGAGATACGGAACATGTACTCCCAATCACTCTCTCCGACTGTTGTGTATAGCTCCATGGAGTAGGGGTCAATCATTGAGTTTGTGCATAGTCAGTTGTTACACTGTTGCTTTATCTTGGTCTATGTCAAACTTGATGTGATAATAGGTATAACTGTTAAATAGTTATTATGTTGTGTAGATTGATTGTACTATCTTTTCTATACTGCTTGATTGGTTTATGATGATATTAGAATCTCACCCGTTCTATTATATTATTATATTTGTGATCTGGTTATGAAGACCAAGATGGGCGACAGGCGTGAATTCTTGGGATTCATCCAAGTCCAATTCCATGGAGGTCCACAGGCGTGGCGCGTACACTTAGAAACGGAATGCGTAGAGTATGTAGGAGACATATCTCTCACACTCCGTAGGACCCGTCATGGGAATCCTATTAGTTCATTTACTATTACTTGCTTTGTAGAAATGTTGATGCCAATAAGGGATCTGTGGGGTTTTGGCACTGAGTATACTCCTCAGGAAGACTCTGAAGTTTCTTCCGCTAGAACTCCTAGGCGTAGAACTGCTAGAATTTCTGTAAGGAGGCCTACTAACTTTGGATGGCTTGCACCCGAAAGGCCCATATCGGAGGAGGATCCAGAAGAAGATCCCGAAGAGGATCCGGAGGAAGATCCTGAGGAGGATCCGGAGGAGGACCCTTCTCCGTAGGTAGACTTTGATGGCCAGATAATATTAATATATTAGTATTATATGTTTATTTATTTTCTCGTCAGTACTTATAATTTGTATTATGTATTACCGATAAACTTAAACAGTAAGTAATATAAAGTGTGCGTATTATTCATATCTCAATATGTATATTATTACTACTCTGTTTGATTAATGTTTTTATCCGCGAAAGGAAATTTTTAGAACTCATATTTTATATACAGATATTACAAAATTATTATTAAACTTAAATTAATATTTCGTTAAATGTGATATCCTACCGAGGGTGTTACATTAGTTGGTATCAGAGCTTTGGTTTAAAGCTCTCGGATTTGTGGGGTTCGGTCTGTTATGTTTGTGTTGTGTTCTCTGTGTTATTGTTTCCGAAAGGGGACAATATTGTTTGGAGTGGTTACTTTTGTTTCCACTATGTTTTGATTTTTATTAGTTTTCAAGGAAGCAATGACTCGTAGTGGAGGCACTCATGTGAACACAGGGGCGTGACAATAACAATAACAATGACATGGTCAGCTGTTGCGCAGCAATGCAACGGATGGCTGATGTATTAGTCCAACAAAATCAAAGAGCTGCACAACGACAAGAAGCAGCCGATACTCTAAATTTGTCTGAATTTCGCCGTAACAATCCTCCCCAGTTTAAAGGAGAATTTGATCCCGAGAAAGCTAGTCTTTGGATCAAAGAGTTAGAAAAGATTTTTAGGGGAATGGGCTGTACCGATGAGCGTAAGGTAACTTATGCTACTTTTATGCTTGTTGGCGATGGTGAAGACTGGTGGATAGGAGCACAACAACTGTTGGAAGCTGAGGGAAGAATTATTACTTGGGAACTTTTCCGCAGCAAATTCCTGGAAAAGTATTTTCCACCAAGATTAGACATGCTAAGGAAATGGAGTTTCTTGGTCTAAAGCAAGGAGGGATGACGGTCAGCGAGTATGCGGCCAAGTTTGAAAGTTTGTCTAAATTCTCTAGATACTTTCAGCTCCAGCCCGATGAGGAGTGGAAGTGTCGAAAGTTTGAAGAGGGGTTGAGACATGATTTGAAGAGGGCAGTGTTATCTTTGGGAATATCTGAGTTCCCAACAATTTTAGATAAGTGTCGCCGAATCGAGGAGTTTGATCGATCTCGGGATACTAGACCTCGCAACTTTGGACCAACTCGATTCCAAAGGGGTGGAAGTAGTAGTAGTTTTCAGAGGGGGAGTAACAACAATAACAACCGGTTCCAACAGAAACCCTATTCACGACCACCGGGGAGTCAACAACAACAATCTTATGGAGGAAACTCAACAATACCTCCATTAAGATGTTTAAAGTGTGGAAAAGGGCATTTGGCTAAAGATTGCACGATCAAAGGCATTCTATGTTTTAGATGCGGAAAGCAGGGGCACATGGCGAAGGATTGCATGCAGCCAAAGGCAGAATCTTCTATCAGTAATGTACGTGCTTCTAGACCACAAGCTGGGGGAAGAGTCTACACTATGAGTGGAGTAGAAGCCTCCCAATCTGAAGATCTGATTAAGGGGGATTGTGACATAGGAGGTAAGCCTTTAATTGTACTGTATGATTCCGGAGCAACACATTCTTTTATTTCCTATGACTGTGTGGATCAATTAGGATTACCTCGTGTCCTATTTGCTATTTGATTTGATTATTTCTACTCCTACCGCCAAACTCGTGATAACGCTCAAGTTTGTCTAAACTGTCCTATTACCGTTAGAAGCCGAAAATTTTGGGTTGACTTGATCCTGCTTACCACTTTCTCAAATAGACATAATCCTAGGAATGGATTGGTTATCTTCTAATCATATCCTATTAGACTGCTCCAATAAAACCTTGGTATTTCCCGAGGTTGAGAATTCGGATTTATAACGGCCAACCAAGTTAATGCTTCTTTGAAAGAAGGAGCTCAAGGATACATGCTACTATTTTCTTCTGAGGTCAAGGGTGAGCAGGATGTGAATACTATTCCTGTAGTCATGAGTTTCAAGTTTTTCCCGATGATATTCCTGGATTACCACCAAATAGAGAGATAGATTTTTCTATCGATCTTGTATCCGGATCTCGGTCCTATTTCTATAGCACCTTATAGGATGGCGCCTGCCTCGAGTTAATTGAGCTTAAGAAGTGCTTAGAGGAGTTGTTAGGAAAACAGTTTGTGAGGCCTAGTGTTTCACCTTGGGGAGCTCCAGCTTTGCTTGTCAAAAAGAAGGATGGAACTTCTCGTCTATGTGTGGATTATCGACAGTTGAATAAGATTACAATTAAGAATAAGTATCCACCGCCTAGGATAGATGATTTGATGGATCGACTAAGGGAGAGCTTGTTTTCTCAAAGATAGATTTACGATCCGGTTATCACCAAATTCGTGTAAGCAGAAGATGTACCAAAGACTCGCATTTAGAACACGCTATGGTCATTACGAGTATTTAGTGATGCCTTTTGGTGTGACTAATGCTCCATCAATATTCATGGACTACATGAATAGAATCTTTCGTCCCTACCTAGACAGATTTGTCGTTGTTTTTATTGACGACATTCTGATCTATTCTCGTAATCGGGATGAACACGCTGAACATCTTAGTGTGGTTCTCCAGATTCTTAAGGAGAAGGTTTTATACGCAAAGTTGTCTAAATGTGAATTTTGGTTGGAAGAAGTTCAATTTTTGGGTCATGTGATCTCGAAAGAAGGAATTGCTGTAGATCCGTCAAAAGTTGAAGTGGTACTTCAATGGGAGAGACCTAAGACCGCAACGGAAATCCGAAGCTTTGTAGGATTAGCCGGTTATTATCGGAGATTTATAGAAGGATTTTCTAAGATAGCAGGACCTCTGACACAACTCACGCGAAAGAACCAGACTTTTATTTGGAATGATGCGTGTGAGGAAAGTTTCCAAGAATTAAAAAGGCGTTTAACTACCTCTCCAGTTTTAATTTTACCTGATCCTAATGAACCTTTTGAGGTATCTCGTGATGCTTCACATCAAGGTTTAGGATGTGTGTTGATGCAAAATAGAAAGGTAGTAGCTTATGCTTCTAGGCAATTAAAAGTGCATGAAAGGAATTACCCTACCCATGATTTAGAACTAGCAGCTGTAGTATTCCCATTAAAAATTTGGAGACATTTTCTTTATGGTGCAACATTTAATGTTTTTAGTGACCATAAGAGTTTAAAATACCTGTTTGATCAAAAGGAGCTTAATATGAGGCAAAGACGGTGGTTAGAATTCTTAAAGGACTATGATTTTCAACTTGGTACCATCCCGGAAAAGCGAACATTGTAGCAGATGCTTTAAGTAGGAAGATAATTAGTGTCTCTAATATGATGATGAAGGAAAGAGAATTGTTAGAGCAATTTAGGGATATGAATTTATCTGTAGATATAACACCGGGAAAATTGTGTTTAAATATGACCACTATTTCAAATGATTTGATGAACGATATTAGGATTGAACAGGGAGGTGACCAAGACTTGCGTAATGAGATTGAATTGATTAAGGTAATATGGTATCAAATTTTAAGGTAGGATCAGATGGAATTTTGAGGTTTAGGGATAGAATTTGTTTACCAAATGATCATGAGCTGAAAAGGATAATTTTAGATGAAGCCCATAAGAGTAAATTGAGTATGCATCCTGGAGCAACCAAAATGTACCAAGATTTAAAGCAATTGTATTGGTGGCAAGGGATGAAGAGAGACATTGCTAATTATGTAGCATCGTGTTTGATCTGTCAAAAGGCGAAGGTAGAACATCAAAAACCTTCAGGAATGTTACAACCTCCAACTATTCCTGAATGGAAATGGGATGGCATTGCGATGGATTTTGTAGTAGGATTGCCAAAGACAAGAAAGGGTTTTGATTCCATTTGGGTAATTGTTGATCGGCTTACGAAGTCTGCACACTTCTTACCTATCAACATCAGATATTCAATGGAAAAGTTGGCTCAAGTGTATATTGGTGAAATTATTAGACTTCACGGTGTACCTTCAAGTATCATTTCAGATAGAGACCCTAGATTTACTTCGAGATTTTGGCAGAGTTTACAAGAAGCTATGGGGACAAAACTTCGTTTGAGTTCTGCATACCATCCACAAACTGATGGTCAATCAGAAAGGACAATTCAGTCATTGGAGGACTTGTTGAGAGCTTGTGTACTTGAACATTCTGGGAGTTGGGATGAATTTCTACCTTTGATAGAATTCACCTACAACAATAGCTTTCATTCAAGTATAGGAATGGCACCCTATGAAGCATTATATGGACGACGGTGTCGAACACCTTTGTGCTGGTATCAGGATGGTGAGAATCTGGCATTAGGACCTGATCTTGTACAACAAACCACTGAGAAGGTAAAGATGATTCAGGAAAAGATGAGGGTAACTCAAAGTCGACAGAAAAGTTATGCTGATAAGAGAAGGAGACCTCTTGAGTTCGAGGAAGGTGAGCATGTGTTTTTGAGAGTCACACCCATGACTGGGGTCGGTCGGGTAATTAAATCCAGAAAACTCACTCCAAAATTTATCGGACCATATCAAATTCTTCGTCGAATTGGTCCTGTTGCATATCAAATAGCTTTACCACCCTTTTTGTCTAATCTACACAATGTTTTTCATGTTTCGCAATTACGAAAGTATATTTCTGATCCAAGTCATGTCATAGAACCGGATACAGTACAATTGAAAGAAAACCTAACCTATGAGACTTTACCGTTAAGATTGAGGATAGGAGGGTGAAGCAACTCAGAGGAAAAGACATTGCTTTGGTAAAAATAATCTGGAACGATGTGACCGGTGAAGCAACGTGGGAATTGGAGAACAAGATGAAAGAACAATATCCGTATTTGTTTTAAGATACAACAATTTCGAGGACGAAATTCTTGTTAGAGGGGGAGAGTTGTAACACCCCGAAATTTCTATTTTTAATTGAAATATTGATTTTCTCAATTTTTGTGATTTATGATGATTTTTGGGAAATTTTCTGAACTTCATTAAAAATTAGTATATTTTCTTGAACGCTATGTGTCGATTCGGGCCAATTTCAGAAAATAAAAATAAAAGTTTATATTTTCGGCCTGTAAATACCTTAACTATTTATTAGGGCCGGGGAAAGTCACGAAACTTGATTCTAAGACCAGATTCTTAAGTTTTCTATTTTTGGGAATTTTTAGTTTTTGCTGACCTTATGTGTTAAACTGGGGGTATTTCGAATAATAAAATAATAATTTTAAAATTTTGACCCATAAATGCTTTGACCATTTATTAGGAGTAGGAGAGTTTACGAAACTCAAATCCGGGAACAGATTTAGAAATTTTCCATTTTAAGGGATTTTATCATGAAACAAAATTTAGGCGTATTTTATTTTTCATTTGACGATACATACTAGTATTTATACGTAGAATACGTATTCTTCTCCAAGCTTCTCCAAACTTCTACAAGCTTCAAGGTGGGTGGACAAACAAGTGGGAGGGATGAAAATGCCATTATCTATAAACTTTTTAATTACCAAATTGTCCTAAATTTTGCCTATAAATAAGCATGCAAGCATCACTTGAAAACCTCACCATTTCCTCTCCATTCTCTCTCAAAATCCCACGGCCAAGCCCTTGAGTTTTCTTTTCAAAGTTTGTGATCCAAGTTCCATCCATAGTTTTAGAATCCAAACATCATTTTAGGAAGATCTTGTGTAGAAAGTTTCTTGAGAAGAAATTGTTCTCAAACCATTTTCTTGAGAAAATCCCAAAGTTGAAGAATCAAAAGGATATTTGTTGGTGGAAGAACAAAGAACTTTCACAAAGTTCTCTTGAGGAATTTTAAACCAAGGTAAGGGAGAGTTTTCTTTATCAACCAATCTTGTGGTAGGAAAATATGATTATGGTTCATGTTCTTAAAATTTCGTGTGAGTAGTTATAATTGATATTTAAATTGTTTATGCTTTATGTTTCTTGATTTATGATTTGTGTTTTGTGTTTATATGCTTTATTTAGTGTTTATGTGCTTTATTTAGCCTATGTGATTTTATGGCTTTGAAATATTGCATATATGGTAATATTAGATGCATAATATTTCTTGGACATACATATGGTTGGTTGGCGTTATGGAAATCATGGTGGAAAAATGATGGATTTTGGTCCAAAGACCTTTGAACATTTTAAACACTCCATAGTTCCAAAGGAGTTCATTTTATTAATTGTTTAACTTAATTAATTAGGGGATGTTTAATTAAGTTAATGATTTCTGTAAATAAATAGAAAAGAGCGAAATTATTAAACAAAGCCGAAATAATGCTTTAATTTATACTTATGCTGTTTTAATTGATCTTTATCAATAATAATGATAATATATTGGGAAATAATTAAATAAGCTCAAAATAGCTTCGTTTTTACGAAAAACACTTTCACGTGATTTGGAGTTTACAGAAAACCCTTTCGTAGTTGAAAAGTGATTTTTAAAAAGCTCTACGCGATTAAAATGGACAGAAAACACTTTACCCGATTTGGTGTTTACAGAAAACCCTTTCGCGGTTAAAAAGTGATTTATTTATGCCTTATGTATTAAAATGGACAGAAAACACTTTTACCCGATTTGGTGTTTACAGAAAACCCTTTCGCGGTTAAAAAGTGATTTATTTATGCCTTATGTATTAAAATGGACAGAAAACACTTTACCCGATTTGGTGTTTACAGTAAACCCTTTCGCGGTTAAAAAGTGATTTATTTATGCCCTATGAATTAAAAACTACAGAATATGTTTTACGCAATTTGGAATTTACAGAAAACCTTTTTACTGTTAAAAAGTAAATCTTTAAGCCTAGACCGATTAAAATATGATATTTATGTCTTACGCGATTAGGAAATTACAGAAAAAGCTTTATGCGATTGAAAAATAATTATTTTGTCTTACGCGATTGAAAAATATTAAACTTGAAGTTACCCGACTTGAAAAACAGAAAAATAGTTTTACGCGAGTGAAAAACGTAACAGAAATGTTACATGACAGAAAAACTATAACATGAGGGTTATATGTTTGAAAAACCATAACTATAGTGTTACGTGATTTTGAAATTCCTAGGGGATTGTTTTATTCCGTTTATAAATAAATTGCATTTTTGTGTGTTGCATTAAGAAAAGTCTGTAAAGATTTGTGGTCAAGGCTTTAGTGCCGAGGAGATTGAGTGACACCTTAGTAAGGGTGCGAATTGTGTAGTGAAGATCTATGAATGATCTTGGGGACGCTTGGGGTGCTGGAAACTCCACAGGGGGCCGAGCTTGGAAGCACCGTGTGTGTGGTAATATGATTGCAACACACCGAACGATCCCGACCAGACACTATCCTATTCCCGATTGGTGGAGAGTGTTCTCGTGAGCCAAGTTGCGCAATTGAGATTATATTGCACTTTTGAGGCTAATGAGATACGGAACATGTACTCCCAATCACTCTCTCTGACTGTTGTGTATAGCTCCATGGAGTAGGGGTCAATCATTGAGTATGTGCATAGTCAGTTGTTACACTGTTGCTTTATCTTGGTTTATGTCAAACTTGATGTAATAATAGGTACAACTGTTAAATAGTTATTATGTTGTGTAGATTGGTTGTACTATCTTTTCTATACCGCTTGATTGGTTTATGATGATATTAGAATCTCAAATTCGCCTCTATTATATTATTATATTTGTGATCTGGTTATGAAGACCAAGATGGGCGACAGGCGTGAATTCTTGGGATTCATCCAAGTCCAATTCCATGGAGGTCCACAGGCGTGGCGCGTACACTTAGAAACGGAATGCGTAGAGTATGTAGGAGACATATCTCTCACACTCGTAGGACCCGTCATGGGAATCCTATTAGTTCATTTACTATTACTTGCTTTGTAGAAATGTTGATGCCAATAAGGGATCCGTGGGGTTTTGGCACTGAGTATACTCCTCAGAAGACTGCGAAGTTTCTTCCGCTAGAACTCCTAGGCGTAGAACTGCTAGAATTTCTGTAAGGAGGCCTACTAACTTTGGATGGCTTGCACCCGAAAGGCCCATATCGGAGGAGGATCCAGAAGAAGATCCCGAAGAGGATCCGGAGGAAGATCCTGAGGAGGATCCGGAGGAGGACCCTTCTCCGTAGGTAGACTTTGATGGCCAGATAATATTAATATATTAGTATTATATGTTTATTTATTTTCTCGTCAGTACTTATAATTTGTATTATGTATTACCGATAAACTTAAACAGTAAGTAATATAAAGTGTGCGTATTATTCATATCTCAATATGTATATTATTACTACTCTGTTTGATTAATGTTTTTATCCGCGAAAGGAAATTTTTAGAACTCATATTTTATATACAGATATTACAAAATTATTATTAAACTTAAATTAATATTTCGTTAAATGTGATATCCTACCGAGGGTGTTACATTAGTTGGTATCAGAGCTTTGGTTTAAAGCTCTCGATTTGTGGGGTTCGATGCATATGTTTGTGTTGTGTTCTCTGTGTTATTGTTTCCGAAAGGGGACAATATTGTTTGGAGTGGTTACTTTTGTTTCCACTATGTTTTGATTTTTATTAGTTTTCAAGGAAGCAATGACTCGTAGTGGAGGCACTCATGTGAACACAGGACGTGACAATAACAATAACAATGACATGGTCACATTGCCGCGACAATGCAGCGAATGGTCGATGTATTAGTCCAACAAAATCAAAGAGCTGCACAACGACAAGAAGCAGCCGCTGATACTCTAAATTTGTCTGAATTTCGCCGTAACAATCCTCCCCAGTTTAAAGGAGAATTTGATCCCGAGAAAGCTAGTCTTTGGATCAAAGAGTTAGAAAAGATTTTTAGGGGAATGGGCTGTACCGATGAGCGTAAGGTAACTTATGCTACTTTTATGCTTGTTGGCGATGGGGAATGGGCTATTTTCTCGTCAGTACTTATAATTTGTATTATGTATTACCGATAAACTTAAACAGTAAGTAATATAAAGTGTGCGTATTATTCATATCTCAATATGTATATAATTACTACTCTGTTTGATTAATGTTTTTATCCGCGAAAGGAAATTTTTAGCACTCATATTTTATATACAGATATTAGAAAATTATTATTAAACTTAAATTAATATTTCGTTAAATGTGATATCCTACCGAGGGTGTTACACATGGGGGTTTAAGTGTCAAGCTATATCGGTTGAGAAGTTGGAAGCCACTTTTGATCCTTTTGGTTTTACCATGGATGAAAACGACTTCCAGGCCACGTGGATGATTCATTCACGATTCCAGCTAGTCAGATGATGTTTGAAAGGTCATTAGATGTTCTCCAAGTTTCCATGGGGGTTTAGTTGTCAAGCTATATCGGTTGAAAAGTTGGTAGCCACTTTTGATCCTTTTGGGTTTACCATGGATAAAAATGACTACTAGGCCACGTGGATGATGCATTCACGATTCTAGCTAGTCAGATGATGTTTGAAAGGTCATTAGATGTTCTCCAAGTTTCCATGGGGGTTTAAGTATCAAGCTATATCGGTTGAGGAGTTGGAAGCCCCTTTTGATCCTTTTGGGTTTACCATGGATAAAAACGACTTCTAGTCCACGTGGATAATGCTTTCACGATTCCAGCTATTCAGATGATGTTTGAAAGGTCATTAGATGTTCTCCAAGTTTCCATGGGGGTTTAAGTGTCAAGCTATATCGGTTGAGAAGTTGGATGCCACTTTTGATCCTTTTGGGTTTACCATGGATAAAAACGACTTCTAGGCCACGTGGATGTTGCATTCACGATTCCAGCTAGTCAGATGATGTTTGAAAGGTCATTAGATGTTCTCCAAGTTTCCATGGGGGTTTAGGTGTCAAGCTATATCGGTTGAGAAGTTGGAAGCCATTTTTGATCCTTTTGAGTTTAGCATGGATAAAAATGACTTCTAGGCCACGTGGATGATGCATTCACGATTCCAGCTATTCAGATGATGTTTGAAAGGCCATTAGATGTTCTCCAAGTTTCCAAGGGGGTTTAAGTTTCAAGCTATCTCAGTTGAGAAGTTGGAAGCCACTTTTGATCCTTTTGGGTTTTCCATGGATAAAAACGACTTCTAGGCCACGTGGATAATGCTTTCACGATTCCAGCCAGTCAGATGATGTTTTGGAAGGACATTAGATGTTCTCCAAGTTTCCATGGGGGTTTAAGTGTCAAGCTATATCGTTTAAGAAGTTGGAAGCCACTTTTCATCCTTTTGGGTTTACCATGGATAAAAACGACTTCTAGGCCACGTGGATGATGCATTGACGATTCCAGCTAGTCAGATGATGTTTGAAAGGTCATTAGATGTTCTCCAAGTTTCCACGGGGGTTTAAGTGTCAAGCTATATCAGTTGAGAAGTTGGAAGCCACTTTTGATCCTTTTGGGTTTACCATGGATAAAAACGACTTCTAGGCCCCGTGGATGATGCATTCACGATTCCAGCTAGTCAGATGATGTTTGAAAGGTCATTAGATGTTCTCCAAGTTTCCAAGGGGGTTTAAGTGTCAAGCTATATCGGTTGAGGAGTTGGAAGCCCCTTTTGATCCTTTTGGAATTATCATGCATTAAAAGTACTTCTAGGCCACGTGGATAATGCTTTCACGATTCCAGCCAGTCAGATGATGTTTGGAAGGAGATTAGATGTTCTCCAAGTTTCCATGAGGGTTTAAGTGTCAAGCTATATCGGTTGAGAAGTTGGAAGCCACTTTTGATCCTTTTGGGTTTACCATGGATAAAAACGACTTCTAGGCCACGTGGATGATGCATTCATGATTCCAGCTATTCAGATGATGTTTGGAAGGTCATTAGATGTTCTCCAAGTTTCCATGGGGGTTTAAGTGTCAAGCTATCTCATTTTAGAAGTTGTAAGCCACTTTCGATCCTTTTGGGCTTATCATGAATTAAAAGTACATCTAGGCCAGGTGGATGATGCTTTCACGATTCCAGCCTGTCAGATGATGTTTGAAAGGACATTAGATGTTCTCCAAGTTTCCACGGGGGTTTAGGTGTCAAGCTATATCGGTTGAGAAGTTGGAAGCCATTTTTGATCCTTTTGAGTTTACCATGGATCTAAATGACTTCTAGGCCACGTGGATGATGCATTCACGATTCCAGCTATTCAGATGATGTTTGAAAGGCCATTAGATGTTCTTCAAGTTTCCAAGGGGGTTTAAGTTTCAAGCTATCTCAGTTGAGAAGTTGGAAGCCACTTTTGATCCTTTTGGGTTTACCATGGATAAAAACGACTTCTAGGCCCCGTGGATGATGCATTCACGATTCCAGCTAGTCAGATGATGTTTGAAAGGTCATTAGATGTTCTCCAAGTTTCCATGGGGGTTTAAGTGTCAAGCTATATCCGTTGAGAAGTTGGAAGCGACTTTTGATCCTTTTGGGTTTTCCCTGGATAAGAACGACTTGTAGGCCACGTGGATGATGCATTCACGATTCCAGCTAGTCAGATGATGTTTGAAAGGACATTAGATGTTCTCCAAGTATCCATGGGGGTTTAAGTGTCAAGCTATCTCATTTCAGAAGTTGGAAGCCACTGTCGATCCTTTTGGGTTTATCATGAATTAAAAGTACTTCTAGGCCATGTGGATGATGCTTTCACGATTCCAGCCTGTCAGATGATGTTTGAAAGGACATTAGATGTTCTCCAAGTTTCCATAGGGGTTTAAGTGTCAAGGTCTATCGGTTGAGAACTGGAAGCCACTTTTGATCCTTTAGGGTTTACCATGGATAAAAACGACTTCTAGGCCACGTGGATGATGCATTCACGATTCTAGCTAGTCAGATGATGTTTGAAAGGTCATTAGATGTTCTCCATGTTTCCATGGGGGTTTAAGTGTCAAGCTATCTCATTTTAGAAGTTGGAAGCCACTTTCGATCCTTTTGGGTTTATCATGAATTAAAATACATCTAGGCTGTGTGGATGATGCTTTCACGATTCCAAAATTGGCCGTATGATGTTTGAAAGGACATTAGATGATCTCCAAGTTTCCATGGGGGTTTATGTGTCAAGCTATCTCATTTCAGAAGTTGGAAGCCACTTTCGATCCTTTTGGGTTTATCATGAATTAAAAGTACTTCTAGGCTAGGTGGATGATGCTTTCAAGATTCCAACCTGTCAGATGATATTTGAAAGGACATTAGATGTTCTCCAAGTTTCCATGGGGTTTAAGTGTCAAGCTATATCGGTTGAGAAGTTGGAAGCCACTTTTGATCCTTTTGGGTTTACCATGGATAAAAACGACTTCTAGGCCACGTGGATAATGCTTTCACGATTCCAGCCAGTCAGATGATGTTTGGAAGGACTTTAGATGTTCTCCAAGTTTCCTTGGGGGTTTAAGTGTCAAGCTATATCGGTTGAGAAGTTGGAAGCCACTTTTGATCCTTTTGGGTTTACCATGGATAAAAACGACTTCTAGGCCACGTGGATGATGCATTCACGATTCCAGATATTCAGATGATGTTTGAAAGGCCATTAGATGTTCTCCAAGTTTCCAAGGGGGTTTAAGTGTCAAGCTATCTCGATTGAGAAGTTGGAAGCCACTTTTTATCCTTTTGGGTTTACCATGGATAAAAACGACTTCTTGGCCATGTGGATAATGCTTTCACGATTCCAGCCAGTCAGATGATGTTTTGAAAGGCCATTAGATGTTCTCCAAGTTTCCAAGGGGGTTTAAGTGTCAAGCTATATCGTTTAAGAAGTTGGAAGCCACTTTTGATCCTTTTGGGTTTACCATGGATAAAAACGACTTCTAGGCCACGTGGATGATGCATTGACGATTCCAGCTAGTCAGATGATGTTTGAAAGGTCATTAGATGTTCTGCATGTTTCCACGGGGGTTTAAGTGTCAAGCTATATTATTTAAGAAGTTGGAAGCCACTTTTGATCCTTTTGGGTTTACCATGGATAAAAACGACTTGTAGGCCACGTGGATAATGCTTTTACGATTCCAGCCAATCAGATGATGTTTGGAAGGACTTTAGATGTTCTCCAAGTTTCCTTGGGGGTTTAAGTGTCAAGCTATATCGTTTGAGAAGTTGGAAGCCACTTTTGATCCTTTTGGGTTTACCATGGATAAAAACGAATGCTAGGCCCCGTGGATGATGCATTCACGATTCCAACTAGTCGGATGATGTTTGAAAGGTCATTAGATGTTCTCGATGTTTCCAAGGTGGTTTAAGTGTCAAGCTATATCTGTTGAGGAGTTGGAAGCCACTTTTGATCCTTTTGGGTTTATCATGCATTAAAACTACTTCTAGGCCACGTGGATAATGCTTTCACGATTCCAAATAGTCGATGATGTTTGGAAGGAGATTAGATGTTCTCCAAGTTTCCATGGGGGTTTAAGTGTCAAGCTATATCGGTTGAGAAGTTGGAAGCCACTTTTGATCCTTTTGGGTTTACCATGGATAAAAACGGCTTGTAGGCCACGTGGATGATGCATTCACGATTCTAGCTATTCAGATGATGTTTGGAAGGACATTAGATGTTCTCCAAGTTTCCATGGGGGTTTAAGTGTCAAGCTATATTGGTTGAGAAGTTGGAACCCACTTTTGATCCTTTTAGGTTTACCATGGATAAAAACAACTTCTAGGCCACGTGGGCATTCACGATTCCAGCTATTCAGATGATGTTTGGAAGGACATTTGATGTTCTCCATGTTTCCATGGGGGTTTAAGTGTCAAGCTATATCGGTTGAGAAGTTAGAAGCCACTTTTGATCATTTTGGGTTCTACATGGATGATGCATTTACGATTCCAAATTCTAGTCGATGATGTTTGAAAGGTCATCAGATGTTCTCTAAGTTTCCATGGGGGTTTAAGTGTCAAGCTATATCGGTTGAGAAGTTGGAAGCCACTTTTGATCCTTTTGGGTTTACCATGGATAAAAAAGACTTCTAGGCCACGTGGAAGATGCTTTCACGATTCTAGGTAGTCAGTTGATGTTTGAAAGGTCATTAGATGTTCTCCAAGTTTCCATGGGGGTTTAAGTGTCAAGCTATCTCATTTTAGAAGTTGTAAGCCACTTTCGATCCTTTTGGGTTTATCATGAATTAAAAGTACATCTAGGCCAGGTGGACGATGCTTTCACGATTCCAGCCTGTCAGATGATGTTTGAAAGGACATTAGATGTTCTCCAAGTTTCCACGGGGGTTTAAGTGTCAAGCTATATCGGTTGAGGTGTTGGAAGTCCCTTTTGATCCTTTTGGGTTTACCATGGATAAAAACGACTTCTAGGCCATGTGGATAATGCTTTCACGATTCCAGCTATTCAGATGATGTTTGAAAGGTCATTAGATGTTCTCCAAGTTTCCAAGGGGGTTTAAGTGTCAAGCTATATCGGTTGAGGTGTTGGAAGTCACTTTTGATCCTTTTGGGTTTACCATGGATAAAAATGACTTCTAGGCCACGTGGATAATGCTTTCACGATTCCAGCTATTCAGGTGATGTTTGAAAGGTCATTAGATGTTCACCAAGTTTCCATGGGGGTTTAAGTGTCAAGCTATATCGGTTGAGGAGTTGGAAGCCACTTTTGATACTTTTGGGTTTACCATGGATAAAAACGACTTCTAGGCCACGTGGATAATGCTTTTACGATTCCAGCCAGTCAGATGATGTTTGGAAGTACTTTAGATGTTCTCCAAGTTTCCTTGGGGGTTTAAGTGTCAAGCTATATCGGTTGAGAAGTTGGAAGCCACTTTTGATCCTTTTGGGTTTACCATGGATAAAAACGACTTCTAGGCCACTTGGATGATGCATTCAAGATTCCACTATTCGAGATGATGTTTGAAAGGCCATTAGATGTTCTCCAAGTTTCCAAAGGGGTTTAAGTGTGAAGCTATCTCATTTCAGAAGTTGGAAGCCACTTTCGATCCTTTTGGGTTTATCATGAATTAAAAGTACTTCTAGGCCAGGTGGATGATGCTTTCAAGATTCCACTGTCGAGATGATGTTTGAAAGGACATTATATGTTCTCCAAGTTTCCATGAGGGTTTAAGCGTCAAGCTATATCGGTTGAGAAGTTGGAAGCCACTTTTGTTCCTTTTGGGTTTACCATGGATAAAAACGACTTCTAGGCCACGTGGATGATGCATTCAAGATTCCACTTAGTCGCTTGATGTTTGAAAGGTCATTAGATGTTCTCCAAGTTTCCAAGGGGGTTTAAGTGTCAAGCTATATCGGTTGAGGTGTTGGAAGTCACTTTTGATCCTTTTGGGTTTACCATGGATAAAAATGACTTCTAGGCCACGTGGATAATGCTTTCACGATTCCAACTATTCAGTGATGTTT
This sequence comes from Styphnolobium japonicum, assembly GCA_023212625.1. NCBI lineage: Eukaryota > Viridiplantae > Streptophyta > Magnoliopsida > Fabales > Fabaceae > Styphnolobium > Styphnolobium japonicum. The sequence goes on from JALBWW010000010.1 coordinate 5,015,561, forward strand.
GAAAGGTCATTAGATGTTCACCAAGTTTCCATGGGGGTTTAAGTGTCAAGCTATATCGGTTGAGGAGTTGGAAGCCACTTTTGATACTTTTGGGTTTACCATGGATAAAAACGACTTCTAGGCCACGTGGATAATGCTTTACGATTCCAAATGACCGATGATGTTTGGAAGTACTTTAGATGTTCTCCAAGTTTCCTTGGGGGTTTAAGTGTCAAGCTATATCGGTTGAGAAGTTGGAAGCCACTTTTGATCCTTTTGGGTTTACCATGGATAAAAACGACTTCTAGGCCACTTGGATGATGCATTCAAGATTCCAGCTATTCAGATGATGTTTGAAAGGACATTAGATGTTCTCCAAGTTTCCAAAGGGGTTTAAGTGTGAAGCTATCTCATTTCGTGGTTGGAAGCCACTTTCGATCCTTTTGGGTTTATCATGAATTAAAAGTACTTCTAGGCCAGTGTGGATGATGCTTTCAAGATTCCACTGTCGATGATGTTTGAAAGGACATTATATGTTCTCCAAGTTTCCATGAGGGTTTTAAGCGTCAAGCTATATTTGCTGAGAAGTTGGAAGCCACTTTTGTTCCTTTTGGGTTTACCATGGATAAAAACGACTTCTAGGCCACGTGGATGATGCATTCAAGATTCCAGCTAGTCAGTTGATGTTTGAAAGGTCATTAGATGTTCTCCAAGTTTCCAAGGGGGTTTAAGTGTCAAGCTATATCGGTTGAGGTGTTGGAAGTCACTTTTGATCCTTTTGGGTTTACCATGGATAAAAATGACTTCTAGGCCACGTGGATAATGCTTTCACGATTCCAGCTATTCGTGGTGATGTTTGAAAGGTCATTAGATGTTCACCAAGTTTCCATGGGGTTTAAGTGTCAAGCTATATCGGTTGAGGAGTTGGAAGCCACTTTTGATACTTTTGGGTTTACCATGGATAAAACGACTTCTAGGCCACGTGGATAATGCTTTACGATTCCAAATCGAGATGATGTTTGGAAGTACTTTAGATGTTCTCCAAGTTTCCTTTGGGGTTTAAGTGTCAAGCTATATCGGTTGAGAAGTTGGAAGCCACTTTTGATCCTTTTGGGTTTACCATGGATAAACGACTTCTAGGCCACTTGGATGATGCATTCAAGATTCCAAATTTATTCAGATGATGTTTGAAAGGCCATTAGATGTTCTCCAAGTTTCCAAAGGGGTTTAAGTGTGAAGCTATCTCATTTCGAGAAGTTGGAAGCCACTTTCGATCCTTTTGGGTTTATCATGAATTAAAAGTACTTCTAGGCCGTGTGGATGATGCTTTCAAGATTCCACCGTCAGGATGATGTTTGAAAGGACATTATATGTTCTCCAAGTTTCCATGAGGGTTTAAGCGTCAAGCTATATCGGTTGAGAAGTTGGAAGCCACTTTTGTTCCTTTTGGGTTTACCATGGATAAAAACGACTTCTAGGCCACGTGGATGATGAATTCAAGATTCCACTAGTCGCTTGATGTTTGAAAGGTCATTAGATGTTCTCCAAGCTTCCATTGGGGTTTAAGTGTCAAGCTATGTTGGTTGAGAAGTTGGAAGCCAGTTTTGATCCTTTTGGGTTTACCATGGATAAAAATGACTTCTAGGCCACGTGGATGATGCATTCACGATTCTAGGAAGTCAGATGATGTTTGAAATGTCATTAGATTTTCTTCAAGTTTCCATGTGGGTTTAAGTGTCAAGCTATCTCATTTTAGAAGTTGTAAGCCACTTTCGATCCTTTTGGGTTTATCATGAATTAAAAGTACATCTAGGCCAGGTGGATGATGCTTTCACGATTCCAGCCTGTCAGATGATGTTTGAAAGGACATTAGATGTTCTCCAAGTTTCCACGGGGGTTTAAGTGTCAAGCTATATCGGTTGAGAAGTTGGATGCCAATTTTGATCCATTAAGGTATATCATGCATTAAAAGTACTTCTAGGCCACGTTGATGATGCATTCACGATTCTAGCCAGTCAGATGATGTTTGAAAGGACATTAGATGTTCTCCAAGTTTCCATGGGGGTTTAGGTGTCAAGCTATATCGGTTGAGAAGTTGGAAGCCACTTTTGATCCTTTTGGGTTTACCATCGATAAAAACGACTTCTAGGCCACGTGGATGATGCTTTCACGATTCCAGCCTGTCAGATGATGTTTGAAAGGACATTAGGTGTTCTCCAAGTTTCCATGGGGGTTTAGGTGTCAAGCTATATCAGTTGAGAAGTTGGAAGCCACTTTTGATCCTTTAGGGTTTACCATGGATAAAAATGACTTCTAGGCCACGTGGATGATGCATTCACGATTCTAGCTAGTCAGATGATGTTTGAAGGGTCATTAGATGTTCTCCAAGTTTCCATGGGGTTTAAGTGTCAAGCTATATCGGTTGAGGAGTTGGAAGCCCCTTTTGATCCTTTTGGGTTTACCATGGATAAAAATGACTTCTAGGCCATGTGGATAATGCTTTCACGATTCCAGCTATTCAGATGATGTTTGAAAGGTCATTAGATGTTCACCAAGTTTCCATGGGGGTTTAAGTGTCAAGCTATATCGGTTGAGGAGTTAGAAGCCACTTTTGATCCTTTTGGGTTTACCATGGATAAAAATGACTTCTAGGCCACGTGGATAATGCTTTCACGATTCCAGCTATTCAGATGATGTTTGAAAGGTCATTAGATGTTCTCCAAGTTTCCAAGGGGGTTTAAGTGTCAAGCTATATCGGTTGAGAAGTTGGAAGCCACTTTTGATCCTATTGGGTTTACCATCGATAAAAACGACTTCTAGGCCACGTGGATGATGCATTCACGATTCTAGCCAGTCAGATGATGTTTGAAAGGACATTAGGTGTTCTCCAAGTTTCCATGGTGGTTTAGGTGTCAAGCTATATCGGTTGAGAAGTTGGAAACCACTTTTGATCCTTTTGGGTTTACCATGGATAAAAATGACTTCTAGGCCACGTGGATGATGTATTCACGATTCTAGCTAGTCAGATGATGTTTGAAAGGTCATTAGATGTTCTCCAAGTTTCCATGGGGTTTTAAGTGTCAAGCTATATCGGTTGAGGAGTTGGAAGCCCCTTTTGATCCTTTTGGGTTTACCATGGATAAAAACGACTTCTAGGCCACGTGGATAATGCTTTTACGATTCCAGCCAGTCAGATGATGTTTGGAAGTACTTTAGATATTCTCCAAGTTTCCTTGGGGGTTTAAGTGTCAAGCTATATCGGTTGAGAAGTTGGAAGCCACTTTTGATCCTTTTGGGTTTACCATGGATAAAAACGACTTCTAGGCCACGTGGATGATGCATTCAAGATTCCAGCTATTCAGATGATGTTTGAAAGGCCATTAGATGTTCTCCAAGTTTCCAAAGGGGTTTAAGTGTGAAGCTATCTCATTTCAGAAGTTGGAAGCCACTGTCGATCCTTTTGGGTTTATCATGAATTAAAAGTACTTCTAGGCCATGTGGATGATGCTTTCACGATTCCAGCCTGTCAGATGATGTTTGAAAGGACATTAGATGTTCTCCAAGTTTCCATAGGGGTTTAAGTGTCAAGGTCTATCGGTTGAGAACTGGAAGCCACTTTTGATCCTTTAGGGTTTACCATGGATAAAAACGACTTCTAGGCCACGTGGATGATGCATTCACGATTCTAGCTAGTCAGATGATGTTTGAAAGGTCATTAGATGTTCTCCATGTTTCCATGGGGGTTTAAGTGTCAAGCTATCTCATTTTAGAAGTTGGAAGCCACTTTCGATCCTTTTGGGTTTATCATGAATTAAAATACATCTAGGCCAGGTGGATGATGCTTTCACGATTCCAGCCTGTCAGATGTTGTTTGAAAGGACATTAGATGATCTCCAAGTTTCCATGGGGGTTTATGTGTCAAGCTATCTCATTTCAGAAGTTGGAAGCCACTTTCGATCCTTTTGGGTTTATCATGAATTAAAAGTACTTCTAGGCTAGGTGGATGATGCTTTCAAGATTCCAGCCTGTCAGATGATATTTGAAAGGACATTAGATGTTCTCCAAGTTTCCATGGGGGTTTAAGTGTCAAGCTATATCGGTTGAGAAGTTGGAAGCCACTTTTGATCCTTTTGGGTTTACCATGGATAAAAACGACTTCTAGGCCACGTGGATAATGCTTTCCACGATTCCAAATGATCGAGATGATGTTTGGAAGGACTTTAGATGTTCTCCAAGTTTCCTTGGGGGTTTAAGTGTCAAGCTATATCGGTTGAGAAGTTGGAAGCCACTTTTGATCCTTTTGGGTTTACCATGGATAAAAACGACTTCTAGGCCACGTGGATGATGCATTCACGATTCCATAAATTCAGATGATGTTTGAAAGGCCATTAGATGTTATACAAGTTTCAAAGGGGTTTTAAGTTTCTAGCTATCTCGATTGAGAAGTTGGAAGCCACTTTTTATCCTTTTGGGTTTACCATGGATAAAAACGACTTCTTGGCCATGTGGATAATGCTTTCACGATTCCAGCCAGTCAGATGATGTTTTGAAAGGCCATTAGATGTTCTCCAAGTTTCCAAGGGGGTTTAAGTGTCAAGCTATATCGTTTAAGAAGTTGGAAGCCACTTTTGATCCTTTTGGGTTTACCATGGATAAAAACGACTTCTAGGCCACGTGGATGATGCATTGACGATTCCAGCTAGTCAGATGATGTTTGAAAGGTCATTAGATGTTCTGCATGTTTCCACGGGGGTTTAAGTGTCAAGCTATATTATTTAAGAAGTTGGAAGCCACTTTTGATCCTTTTGGGTTTACCATGGATAAAAACGACTTGTAGGCCACGTGGATAATGCTTTTACGATTCCAGCCAATCAGATGATGTTTGGAAGGACTTTAGATGTTCTCCAAGTTTCCTTGGGGGTTTAAGTGTCAAGCTATATCGGTTGAGAAGTTGGAAGCCACTTTTGATCCTTTTGGGTTTACCATGGATAAAAACGAATGCTAGGCCCCGTGGATGATGCATTCACGATTCCAGCTAGTCAGATGATGTTTGAAAGGTCATTAGATGTTCTCGAAGTTTCCAAGGGGGTTTAAGTGTTAAGCTATATTGGTTGAGAAGTTGGATGCCACTTTTGATCCATTAAGGATTATCATGCATTAAAAGTACTTCTAGGTCACGTGGATAATGCTTTCACGATTCCTGCTAGTCAGATGATGTTTGGAAGGAGATTAGATGTTCTCCTAGTTTCCAGGAGGGTTTAAGTGTCAAGCTATATCGGTTCAGAAGATGGAAGCAACTTTTGATCATTTTCGGTTTACCATGTATTAAAACGATTTCTAGGCCATGTGGACGATGCATTCACGATTCTAGCTATTCAGATGATGTTTGGATGGACATTAGATGTTCTCCAAGTTTCCATGGGGGTTTAAGTGTCAAGCTATATTGGTTGAGAAGTTGGAACCCACTTTTGATCCTTTTGGGTTTACCATGGATAAAAACAACTTCTAGGCCACATGGGCATTCACGATTCCACTATTCGTATGATGTTTGGAAGGACATTTGATGTTCTCCATGTTTCCATGGGGGTTTAAGTGTCAAGCTATATCGGTTGAGAAGTTAGAAGCCACTTTTGATCATTTTGGGTTCTACATGGATGATGCATTTACGATTCCAGCTAGTCAGATGATGTTTGAAAGGTCATCAGATGTTCTCTAAGTTTCCATGGGGGTTTAAGTGTCAAGCTATATCGGTTGAGAAGTTGGAAGCCACTTTTGATCCTTTTGGGTTTACCATGGATAAAAATGACTTCTAGGCCACGTGGATGATGCATTCACGATTCTAGGTAGTCAGTTGATGTTTGAAAGGTCATTAGATGTTCTCCAAGTTTCCATGGGGGTTTAAGTGTCAAGCTATCTCATTTTAGAAGTTGTAAGCCACTTTCGATCCTTTTGGGTTTATCATGAATTAAAAGTACATCTAGGCCAGGTGGACGATGCTTTCACGATTCCAGCCTGTCAGATGATGTTTGAAAGGACATTAGATGTTCTCCAAGTTTCCACGGGGGTTTAAGTGTCAAGCTATATCGGTTGAGGTGTTGGAAGTCCCTTTTGATCCTTTTGGGTTTACCATGGATAAAAACGACTTCTAGGCCATGTGGATAATGCTTTCACGATTCCAGCCTATTCGGATGATGTTTGAAAGGTCATTAGATGTTCTCCAAGTTTCCAAGGGGGTTTAAGTGTCAAGCTATATCGGTTGAGGTGTTGGAAGTCACTTTTGATCCTTTTGGGTTTACCATGGATAAAAATGACTTCTAGGCCACGTGGATAATGTTTTCACGATTCCAGCTATTCAGGTGATGTTTGAAAGGTCATTAGATGTTCACCAAGTTTCCATGGGGGTTTAAGTGTCAAGCTATATCGGTTGAGGAGTTGGAAGCCACTTTTGATACTTTTGGGTTTACCATGGATAAAAACGACTTCTAGGCCACGTGGATAATGCTTTTACGATTCCGGCCATTCGATGATGATGTTTGGAAGTACTTTAGATGTTCTCCAAGTTTCCTTGGGGGTTTAAGTGTCAAGCTATATCGGTTGAGAAGTTGGAAGCCACTTTTGATCCTTTTGGGTTTACCATGGATAAAAACGACTTCTAGGCCACTTGGATGATGCATTCAAGATTCCACTATTCAGATGATGTTTGAAAGGCCATTAGATGTTCTCCAAGTTTCCAAAGGGGTTTAAGTGTGAAGCTATCTCATTTCAGAAGTTGGAAGCCACTTTCGATCCTTTTGGGTTTATCATGAATTAAAAGTACTTCTAGGCCAGGTGGATGATGCTTTCAAGATTCCAGCCTGTCAGATGATGTTTGAAAGGACATTATATGTTCTCCAAGTTTCCATGAGGGTTTAAGCGTCAAGCTATATCGGTTGAGAAGTTGGAAGCCACTTTTGTTCCTTTTGGGTTTACCATGGATAAAAACGACTTCTAGGCCACGTGGATGATGCATTCAAGATTCCAGCTAGTCAGTTGATGTTTGAAAGGTCATTAGATGTTCTCCAAGTTTCCAAGGGGGTTTAAGTGTCAAGCTATATCGGTTGAGGTGTTGGAAGTCACTTTTGATCCTTTTGGGTTTACCATGGATAAAAATGACTTCTAGGCCACGTGGATAATGCTTTCACGATTCCAGCTATTCTGTGTGATGTTTGAAAGGTCATTAGATGTTCACCAAGTTTCCATGGGGGTTTAAGTGTCAAGCTATATCGGTTGAGGAGTTGGAAGCCACTTTTGATACTTTTGGGTTTACCATGGATAAAACGACTTCTAGGCCACGTGGATAATGCTTTACGATTCCACCTACCGATGATGTTTGGAAGTACTTTAGATGTTCTCCAAGTTTCCTTGGGGGTTTAAGTGTCAAGCTATATCGGTTGAGAAGTTGGAAGCCACTTTTGATCCTTTTGGGTTTACCATGGATAAAAACGACTTCTAGGCCACTTGGATGATGCATTCAAGATTCCAGCTATTCAGATGATGTTTGAAAGGCCATTAGATGTTCTCCAAGTTTCCCAGGGGTTTAAGTGTGAAGCTATCTCATTTCAGAAGTTGGAAGCCACTTTCGATCCTTTTGGGTTTATCATGAATTAAAAGTACTTCTAGGCCATGTGGATGATGCTTTCAAGATTCCAAATTGGCCGATGATGTTTGAAAGGACATTATATGTTCTCCAAGTTTCCATGAGGGTTTAAGCGTCAAGCTATATCGGTTGAGAAGTTGGAAGCCACTTTTGTTCCTTTTGGGTTTACCATGGATAAAAACGACTTCTAGGCCACGTGGATGATGCATTCAAGATTCCAGCTAGTCAGTTGATGTTTGAAAGGTCATTAGATGTTCTCCAAGTTTCCAAGGGGGTTTAAGTGTCAAGCTATATCGGTTGAGGTGTTGGAAGTCACTTTTGATCCTTTTGGGTTTACCATGGATAAAAATGACTTCTAGGCCACGTGGATAATGCTTTCACGATTCCAGCTATTCAGGTGATGTTTGAAAGGTCATTAGATGTTCACCAAGTTTCCATGGGGTTTAAGTGTCAAGCTATATCGGTTGAGGAGTTGGAAGCCACTTTTGATACTTTTGGGTTTACCATGGATAAAAACGACTTCTAGGCCACGTGGATAATGCTTTTACGATTCCAGCCAGTCAGATGATGTTTGGAAGTACTTTAGATGTTCTCCAAGTTTCCTTGGGGGTTTAAGTGTCAAGCTATATCGGTTGAGAAGTTGGAAGCCACTTTTGATCCTTTTGGGTTTACCATGGATAAAAACGACTTCTAGGCCACTTGGATGATGCATTCAAGATTCCAGCTATTCAGATGATGTTTGAAAGGCCATTAGATGTTCTCAAAGTTTCCAAAGGGGTTTTAAGTGTGAAGCTATCTCATTTCGTGGTTGGAAGCCACTTTCGATCCTTTTGGGTTTATCATGAATTAAAAGTACTTCTAGGCCAGGTGGATGATGCTTTCAAGATTCCACTGTCAGATGATGTTTGAAAGGACATTATATGTTCTCCAAGTTTCCATGAGGGTTTAAGCGTCAAGCTATATCGGTTGAGAAGTTGGAAGCCACTTTTGTTCCTTTTGGGTTTACCATGGATAAAAACGACTTCTAGGCCACGTGGATGATGAATTCAAGATTCCAGCTAGTCAGTTGATGTTTGAAAGGTCATTAGATGTTCTCCAAGCTTCCATTGGGGTTTAAGTGTCAAGCTATGTTGGTTGAGAAGTTGGAAGCCAGTTTTGATCCTTTTGGGTTTACCATGGATAAAAATGACTTCTAGGCCACGTGGATGATGCATTCACGATTCTAGGAAGTCAGATGATGTTTGAAATGTCATTAGATTTTCTTCAAGTTTCCATGTGGGTTTAAGTGTCAAGCTATCTCATTTTAGAAGTTGTAAGCCACTTTCGATCCTTTTGGGTTTATCATGAATTAAAAGTACATCTAGGCCAGGTGGATGATGCTTTCACGATTCCAGCCTGTCAGATGATGTTTGAAAGGACATTAGATGTTCTCCAAGTTTCCACGGGGGTTAAGTGTCAAGCTATACTCGGTTGAGAAGTTGGATGCCACTTTTGATCCATTAAGGTATATCATGCATTAAAAGTACTTCTAGGCCACGTTGATGATGCATTCACGATTCTAGCCAGTCAGATGATGTTTGAAAGGACATTAGATGTTCTCCAAGTTTCCATGGGGGTTTAAGTGTCAAGCTATATCGGTTGAGAAGTTGGAAGCCACTTTTGATCCTTTTGGGTTTACCATCGATAAACGACTTCTAGGCCACGTGGATGATGCATTCACGATTCTAGCCCGATCGAGATGATGTTTGAAAGGACATTAGGTGTTCTCCAAGTTTCCATGGGGGTTTAGGTGTCAAGCTATATCAGTTGAGAAGTTGGAAGCCACTTTTGATCCTTTTGGGTTTACCATGGATAAAAATGACTTCTAGGCCACGTGGATGATGCATTCACGATTCTAGCTAGTCAGATGATGTTTGAAAGGTCATTAGATGTTCTCCAAGTTTCCATGGTGGTTTAAGTGTCAAGCTATATCGGTTGAGGAGTTGGAAGCCCCTTTTGATCCTTTTGGGTTTACCATGGATAAAAATGACTTCTAGGCCATGTGGATAATGCTTTCACGATTCCAGCTATTCAGATGATGTTTGAAAGGTCATTAGATGTTCACCAAGTTTCCATGGGGGTTTAAGTGTCAAGCTATATCGGTTGAGGAGTTAGAAGCCACTTTTGATCCTTTTGGGTTTACCATGGATAAAAATGACTTCTAGGCCACGTGGATAATGCTTTCACGATTCCAGCTATTCAGATGATGTTTGAAAGGTCATTAGATGTTCTCCAAGTTTCCAAGGGGGTTTAAGTGTCAAGCTATATCGGTTGAGAAGTTGGAAGCCACTTTTGATCCTATTGGGTTTACCATCGATAAAAGCGACTTCTAGGCCACGTGGATGATGCATTCACGATTCTAGCCAGTCAGATGATGTTTGAAAGGACATTAGGTGTTCTCCAAGTTTCCATGGTGGTTTAGGTGTCAAGCTATATCGGTTGAGAAGTTGGAAACCACTTTTGATCCTTTTGGCTTTACGATGGATAAAAACGACTTCTAGGCCACGTGGATGATGCTTTCACGATTCTAGCCAGTCGGATGATGTTTGAAAGGTCATTAGATGTTCTCCAAGTTTCCAAGGGGTTTTCAGTGTCAAGCTATATCGGTTGAGGAGTTGGAAGCCACTTTTGATCCTTTTGGGTTTACCATGGATAAAAACGACTTCTAGGCCACGTGGATAATGCTTTTACGATTCCAGCCGGTCGAGATGATGTTTGGAAGTACTTTAGATATTCTCCAAGTTTTCCATGGGGGTTTAAGTGTCAAGCTATATCGGATGAGAAGTTGGAAGCCACTTTTGATCCTTTTGGGTTTACCATGGATAAAAACGACTTCTAGGCCACGTGGATGATGCATTCAAGATTCCAGCTATTCAGATGATGTTTGAAAGGCCATTAGATGTTCTCCAAGTTTCCAAAGGGGTTTAAGTGTGAAGCTATCTCATTTCAGAAGTTGGAAGCCACTTTCGATCCTTTTGGGTTTATCATGAATTAAAAGTACTTCAAGGCCAGGTGGATGATGCTTTCAAGATTCCAGCCTGTCAGATGATGTTTGAAAGGACATTATATGTTCTCCAAGTTTCCATGGGGGTTTATGCGTCAAGCTATATCGGTTGAGAAGTTGGAAGCCACTTTTGTTCCTTTTGGGTTTACCATGGATAAAAACGACTTCTAGGCCACGTGGATGATGCATTCAAGATTCCAGCTAGTCAGTTGATGTTTGAAAGGTCATTAGATGTTCTCCAAGTTTCCATTGGGGTTTAAGTGTCAAGCTATGTTGGTTGAGAAGTTGGAAGCCACTTTTGATCCTTTTGGGTTTACCATGGATAAAAATGACTTCTAGGCCACGTGGATGATGCATTCACGATTCTAGGAAGTCAGATGATGCTTGAAATGTCATTAGATGTTCTTCAAGTTTCCATGTGGTTTAAGTGTCAAGCTATCTCATTTTAGAAGTTGTAAGCCAGCTTTCGATCCTTTTGGGTTTATCATGAATTAAAAGTACATCTAGGCCAGGTGGATGATGCTTTCACGATTCCAGCCTGTCAGATGATGTTTGAAAGGACATTAGATGTTCTCCAAGTTTCCACGGGGGTTTAAGTGTCAAGCTATATCGGTTGAGAAGTTGGATGCCACTTTTGATCCATTAAGGTATATCATGCATTAAAAGTACTTCTAGGCCACGTTGATGATGCATTCACAATTCTAGCCAGTCAGATGATGTTTGAAAGGACATTAGATGTTCTCCAAGTTTCCATGGGGGTTTAAGTGTCAAGCTATATCGGTTGAGAAGTTGGAAGCCACTTTTGATCCTATTGGGATTACCATCGATAAAAACGACTTCTAGGCCACGTGGATGATGCATTCACGATTCTAGCCAGTCAGATGATGTTTGAAAGGACATTAGGTGTTCTCCAAGTTTCCATGGGGGTTTAGGTGTCAAGCTATATCGGTTGAGAAGTTGGAAGCCACTTTTGATCCTTTTGGCTTCACCACGGATAAAATGACTTCTAGGCCACGTGGATGATGCATTCACGATTCTAGCTAGTCATATGATGTTTGAAAGGTCATTAGATGTTCTCCAAGTTTCCATGGGGTTTTAAATGTCAAGCTATATCGGTTGAGGAGTTGGAAGCCCCTTTTGATCCTTTTGGGTTTACCATGGATAAAAATGACTTCTAGGCCACGTGGATAATGCTTTCACGATTCGACTATTCAGTGATGTTTGAAAGGTCATTAGATGTTCACCAAGTTTCCATGGGGGTTTAAGTGTCAAGCTATATCGGTTGAGGAGTTGGAAGCCACTTTTGATCCTTTTGGGTTTACCATGTATAAAAACGACTTCTAGGCCACGTGGATAATGCTTTTACGATTCCAGCCAGTCAGATGATGTTTGGAAGTACTTTAGATGTTCTCCAAGTTTCCTTGGGGGTTTAAGTGTCAAGCTATATCGGTTGAGAAGTTGGAAGCCACTTTTGATCCTTTTGGGTTTACCATGGATAAAAACGACTTCTAGGCCACGTGGATGATGCATTCAAAATTCCAGCTATTTAGATGATGTTTGAAAGGCAATTAGATGTTCTCCAAGTTTCCAAAGGGGTTTAACTGTGAAGCTATCTCATTTCAGAAGTTAGAAGCCACTTTCGATCCTTTTGGGTTTATCATGAATTAAAAGTACTTCTAGGCCAGGTGGATGATGCTTTCCAAGATTCCGGCTGGCCAGATGATGTTTGAAAGGACATTATATGTTCTCCAAGTTTCCATGGGGGTTTAAGCGTCAAGCTATAACGGTTGAGAAGTTGGAAGCCACTTTTGTTCCTTTTGGGTTTACCATGGATAAAAACGACTTCTAGGCCACGTGGATGATGCATTCAAGATTCCGGCTTAGTCGCTTGATGTTTGAAAGGTCATTAGATGTTCTCCAAGTTTCCATTGGGGTTTAAGTGTCAAGCTATCTCGGTTGAGAAGTTGGAAGCCACTTTTGATCCTTTTGGGTTTACCATGGATAAAAATGACTTCTAGGCCACGTGGATGATGCATTCACGATTCTAGCTAGTCAGATGATGTTTGAACGGTCATTAGATGTTCTCCAAGTTTCCATGGGGGTTTAAGTGTCAAGCTATATCGGTTGAGGAGTTGGAATCCCTTTTGATCCTTTTGGGTGTACCATGGATAAAAACGACTTCTAGGCCACGTGGATAATGCTTTCACGATTCCAGCAATTCAGATAATGTTGGAAAGGTCATTAGATGTTCACCAAGTTTCCATGGGGGTTTAAGTGTCAAGCTATATCGGTTGAGGAGTTGGAAGCCACTTTTGATCCTTTTGGGTTTACCGTGGATAAAACTGACTTCTAGGCCACGTGGATAATGCTTTCACGATTCCGCCTATTCCGATGGATGTTTGAAAGGACATTATATGTTCTCCAAGTTTCCATGAGGGTTTAAGCGTCAAGCTATATCGGTTGAGAAGCTTGGAAGCCACTTTTGATCCTTTTGGGTTTACCATGGATAAAAACGACTTTTAGGCCACGTGGATGATGCATTCAAGATTCCAGCTAGTCGCTTGATGTTTGAAAGGTCATTAGATGTTCTCCAAGATTCCATTGGGGTTTAAGTGTCAAGCTATGTTGGTTGAGAAGTTGGAAGCCAGTTTTGATCCTTTTGGGTTTACCATGGATAAAAATGACTTCTAGGCCACGTGGATGATGCATTCACGATTCTAGGGAAGTCGATGATGTTTGAAATGTCATTAGATTTTCTTCAAGTTTCCATGTGGGTTTAAGTGTCAAGCTATCTCATTTTAGAAGTTGTAAGCCACTTTCGATCCTTTTGGGTTTATCATGAATTAAAAGTACATCTAGGCCAGGTGGATGATGCTTTCACGATTCCAGCCTGTCAGATGATGTTTGAAAGGACATTAGATGTTCTCCAAGTTTCCAAGGGGGTTTAAGTGTCAAGCTATATTGGTTTAGAAGTTGGAAGCCAATTTTGATCATTTTGGGTTTACCATGGATAAAAATGACTTCTAGGCCACGTGGATAATGCTTTCACGATTCAGCCTATTCGAGATGATGTTGGAAAGGTCATTAGATGTTCTCCAAGTTTCCAAGGGGGTTTAAGTGTCAAGCTATATCGGTTGAGAGTTGGAAGCCCCTTTTGATCCTTTTGGGTTTACCATGGATAAAAATGACTTCTAGGCCACGTGGATAATGCTTTCACGATTCCAAATTATTCAGATGATGTTGGAAAGGTCATTAGATGTTCTCCAAGTTTCCAAGGGGGATTAAGTGTCAAGCTATATCGGTTGAGAAGTTGGAAGCCACTTTTGATCCTATTGGGTTTACCATCGATAAAAACGACTTCTAGGCCACGTGGATGATGCATTCACGATTCTAGCCACCGGAGATGATGTTTGAAAGGACATTAGGTGTTCTCCAAGTTTCCATGGTGGTTTAGGTGTCAAGCTATACTTCGGTTGAGAAGTTGGAAACCACTTTTGATCCTTTTGGGTTTACCATGGATAAAAAGGACTTCTAGGCCACGTGGATGATGTATTCACGATTCTAGCTAGTCGATGATGTTTGAAAGGTCATTAGATGTTCTCCAAGTTTCCATGGGGTTTTAAGTGTCAAGCTATATCTGCTGAGGAGTTGGAAGCCCCTTTTGATCCTTTTGGGTTTACCATGGATAAAAACGACTTCTAGGCCACATGGATAATGCTTTACGATTCCATTTTGGCCAAATCGAGATGATGTTTGGAAGTACTTTAGATATTCTCCAAGTTTCCTTGGGGTTTAAGTGTCAAGCTATATCGGCTGAGAAGTTGGAAGCCACTTTGATCCTTTTGGGTTTACCATGGATAAAAACGACTTCTAGGCCACGTGGATGATGCATTCAAGATTCCAGCTATTCGAGATGATGTTTGAAAGGCCATTAGATGTTCTCCAAGTTTCCAAAGGGGTTTAAGTGTGAAGCTATCCCATTTCTGTAAGTTGGAAGCCACTTTCGATCCTTTTGGGTTTATCATGAATTAAAAGTACTTCAAGGCCGGTGGATGATGCTTTCAAGATTCCACTGTCGGATGATGTTTGAAAAGCGACATTATATGTTCTCCAAGTTTCCATGGGGGTTTATGCGTCAAGCTATATCGGTTGAGAAGTTGGAAGCCACTTTTGTTCCTTTTGGGTTTACCATGGATAAAAACGACTTCTAGGCCACGTGGATGATGCATTCAAGATTCCAGCTAGTCAGTTGATGTTTGAAAGGTCATTAGATGTTCTCCAAGTTTCCATTGGGGTTTAAGTGTCAAGCTATGTTGGTTGAGAAGTTGGAAGCCACTTTTGATCCTTTTGGGTTTACCATGGATAAAAATGACTTCTAGGCCACGTGGATGATGCATTCACGATTCTAGGAAGTCAGATGATGCTTGAAATGTCATTAGATGTTCTTCAAGTTTCCATGTGGGTTTAAGTGTCAAGCTATCTCATATTATAAGTTGTAAGCCACTTTCGATCCTTTTGGGTTTATCATGAATTAAAAGTACATCTAGGCTGGTGGATGATGCTTTCACGATTCCAACCTGTCAGATGATGTTTGAAAGGACATTAGATGTTCTCCAAGTTTCGACGGGGGTTTAAGTGTCAAGCTATATCGGTTGAGAAGTTGGATGCCACTTTTGATCCATTAAGGTATATCATGCATTAAAAGTACTTCTAGGCCACGTTGATGATGCATTCACGATTCTAGCCAGTCAGATGATGTTTGAAAGGACATTAGATGTTCTCCAAGTTTCCATGGGGGTTTAAGTGTCAAGCTATATCGGTTGAGAAGTTGGAAGCCACTTTTGATCCTATTGGGATTACCATCGATAAAAATCGACTTCTAGGCCACGTGGATGATGCATTCACGATTCTAGCTACCGATGATGTTTGAAAGGACATTAGGTGTACTCCAAGTTTCAATGGGGTTTTATGTGTCAAGCTCTATCAGATGAGAAGATGTAAGCCACTTTTGATCCATTTTGGTTTACCATGGATAAAAATGACTTCTAGGCCACGTGGATGATGCATTCACGATTCTAGCTAGTCATATGATGTTTGAAAGGTCATTAGATGTTCTCCAAGTTTCCATGGGGTTTTAAATGTCAAGCTATATCGGTTGAGGAGTTGGAAGCCCCTTTTGATCCTTTTGGGTTTACCATGGATAAAAATGACTTCTAGGCCACGTGGATAATGCTTTCACGATTCCAGCTATTCAGTGATGTTTGAAAGGTCATTAGATGTTCACCAAGTTTCATGGGGTTTAAGTGTCAAGCTATATCGGTTGAGGAGTTGGAAGCCACTTTTGATCCTTTTGGGTTTACCATGTATAAAAACGACTTCTAGGCCACGTGGATAATGCTTTTACGATTCGGCCGATGATGATGTTTGGAAGTACTTAGATGTTCTCCAAGTTTCCTTGGGATTTAACTGTCAAGCTATAACGGTTGAGAAGTTGGAAGCCACTTTTGATCCTTTTGGGTTTACCATGGATAAAACGACTTCTAGGCCACGTGGATGATGCATTCAAAATTCACCATTCAGATGATGTTTGAAAGGCAATTAGATGTTCTCCAAGTTTCCAAAGGGGTTTTAACCGTGAAGCTATCTCATTTCGTAAGTTGGAAGCCACTTTCGAATCCTTTGGGTTTATCATGAATTAAAAGTACTTCTAGGCCAGGTGGATGATGCTTTCAAGATTCCAAATTGTCAGGATGATGTTTGAAAGGACATTATATGTTCTCCAAGTTTCCATGGGGTTTAAGCGTCAAGCTATAATCAGTATGAGGAAGTTGGAAGCCACTTTTGTTCCTTTTGGGTTTTACCATGGATAAAACGACTTCTAGGCCAATGGATGATGGTCTGGGATTCAAGATTCCAAAGCTAGTCAGTTGATGTTTGAAAGGTCATTAGATGTTCTCCAAGTTTCCCATTGGGGTTTAAGTGTCAAGCTATATCTGGTTGAGGAGCTTGAAGCCCCTTTTGATCCTTTTTGGGTTTACCATGGATAAAAATGACTTCTAGGCCACGTGGATAATGCTTTCACGATTCCACTTGTATTCGTATGATGTTTGAAAGGTCATTAGATGTTCACCAAGTTTCCATGGGGTTAAGTGTCAAGCTATACATCGGTTTGAGGAGTTGGAAGCCACTTTTGATCCTTTGGGTTTACTATGGATAAAAATGACTTCAGTAGGCCACGTGGATGATGCATTCACGTATTCCAAATTTAGTCGATGATGTTTGAAAAGGTCATTAGAATGTTCTCCAAGTTTTCAATGGGGTTTAAGTGTCAAGCTATCTCATTTTAGAAGTTGTAAGCCACTTTCGATCCTTTTGGGTTTATCATGAATTAAAAAGTACATCTAGGCCAGTGGATGATGCTTTCACGATTCCACTGTCAAGATGATGTTTGAAAGGACATTAGATGTTCTCCAAGTTTCCACGGGGTTTAAGTGTCAAGCTATATTCGGTTGAGGTGTTGGAAGCCCTTTGATCCTTTTGGGTTTACCATGGATGAAAAACGACTTCTAGGCCACGTGTGGATAATGCTTTCACGATTCCAAATTTATCTCGAGATGATGTTTGAAAGGTCATTAGATGTTCTCCATGTTTCCACGGGGTTTAAGTGTCAAGCTATACTTCGGTTGAGAAAGTTGGAAGCCACTTTTGATCCTATTGGGTTTACCATCGATAAAAACGACTTCTAAGCCACGTGGATGATGCATTCACGATTCTAGCCCCGCCGATGATGTTTGAAAGGACATTAGGTGCTTCTCCAAGTTTCCATGGGGTTTAGGTGTCAAGCTATATCGGTTGAGAAGTTGGAAACCACTTTTGATCCTTTTGGGTTTACCATGGATAAAAATAACTTCTAGGCCACGTGGATGATGCATTCACGATTCTAGCTAGTCGAGATGATGTTTGAAAGGTCATTAGGTGTTCTCCAAGTTTCCATGGGGTTTTAAGTGTCAAGCTATATCGGTTGAGGAGTTGGAAGCCCCTTTTTGATCCTTTTGGGTTTACCATGGATAAAAATGACTTCTAGGCCACGTGGATAATGCTTTCACGATTCCCGACTATTCAGGTGATGTTTGAAAGGTCATTAGATGTTCACCAAGTTTCATGGGGGTTTAAGTGTCAAGCTATATCGGTTGAGGAGTTGGAAGCCCTTGATCCTTTTGGGTTTACCATGGATAAAATCGACTTCTAGGCCACGTGGATGATGCATTCACGATTCCAAACTTAGTCGGATGATGTTTGAAAGGTCATTAGATGTTCTCCAAGTTTCCATGGGGGTTTAAGTGTCAAGCTATCTCATTTACCAAGTTGTAAGCCACTTTCGATCCTCTTTGGGTTTATCATGAATTAAAAGTACATCTAGGCCAGTGGATGATGCTTTCACGATTCCGACTGTCACGGATGATGTTTGAAAGGTCATTAGATGTTCACCAAGTTTCCATGGGGGTTTAAGTGTCTAAGCTATATCAGTTGAGGAGTTGGAAGCCACTTTTGATCCTTTTGGGTTTACCATGGATAAAAATGACTTGTAGGCCACGTGGATGATGCATTCACGATTCCAGCTAGTCAGATGATGTTTGAAAGGTCATTAGATGTTCTCCAAGTTTCAATGGGGGTTTAAGTGTCAAGCTATCTCATTTTAGAAGTTGTAAGCATCACTTTCGATCCTTTTGGGTTTATCATGAATTAAAGTACATCTAGGCCGTGGATGATGCTTTCACGATTCCAGCCTGTCAGATGATGTTTGAAAGGACATTAGATGTTCTCCAAGTTTCCACGGGGGTTTAAGTGTCAAGCTATATCGGTTGAGGTGTTGGAAGCCCCTTTTGATCCTTTTGGGTTTACCATGGATAAAAACGACTTCTAGGCCACGTGGATAATGCCTTTTTCCACGATTCCAAATGATTCAGATGATGTTTGAAAGGTCATTAGATGTTCTCCATGTTTCCATGGGGTTTAAGTGTCAAGCTAAATCGGTTGAGAACATCGATGCCACTTTTGATCCTATTGGGTTTACCATCGATAAAAACGACTTCTAGGCCACGTGGATGATGCATTCACGATTCTAGCCAATCGAGATGATGTTTGAAAGGACATTAGAGTGTTCTCCAAGTTTCCATGGGGGTTTAGGTGTCCAAGCTATATCGGCTTGAGAAGTTGGAAACCACTTTTGATCCTTTTGGGTTTACCATGGATAAAAATAACTTCTAGGCCACGTGGATGATGCATTCACGATTCTAGCTAGTCCGATGGATGTTTGAAAGGTCATTAGGTGTTCTCCAAGTTTCCATGGGGTTTTAAGTGTCAAGCTATATCGGTTGAGGAGTTGGAAGCCCCTTTTGATCCTTTTGGGTTTACCATGGATAAAAATGACTTCTAGGCCACGTGGATAATGCTTTCACGATTCCAAACTTATCTGTGTGATGTTTGAAAGGTCATTAGATGTTCACCAAGTTTCCATGGGGAGTTTTAAGTGTCAAGCTTACATCGGTTGAGGAGTTGGAAGCCCCCTTTGATCCTTTTGGGTTTACCATGGATAAAAACGACTTCTAGGCCACGTGGATGATGCATTCACGATTCTTGCCTAAGTCCGGATGATGTTTGGAAGGTCATTAGATGTTCTCCAAGTTTCCATGGGGTTTAAGTGTCAAGCTATCTCATTTTAGAAGTTGTAAGCCACTTTCGATCCTTTTGGGTTTATCATGAATTAAAAAGTACATCTAGGCCGTGTGGATGATGCTTTCACGATTCCACTGGCCGATGATGTTTGAAAGGACATTAGATGTTCTCCAAGTTTCCACTGGGGAGTTTAAGTGTCAAGCTATATCGGTTGAGTGTGTTGCGAAGCCCCTTTTGATCCTTGGAGTTTACCATGGATAAAAACGACTTCTAGGCCATTGTGGATAATGCTTTCACGATTCCAAATTTATTCAGATGATGTTTGGAAAGGTCATTAGGATGTTCTCCAAGTTTCTATGGAGGTTTTGCAGTCTGTCAAGGCTATATCGGCTGAGAAGTTGGAAGCCACTTTTGATCCTATAATGGGTTTACCATCGAGCAAAAAAGCGACTTCTAGGCCCACGTGGGATGATGCATCTCACGATTCTAGCCACTTCGAGATATGTTTGAAAGGACATTAGGTGTTCTCCAAGTTTACATGGGGGTTTAGGTGTCAAGCTATACTCTGGATTTGAGGAGTTGGAAGCCCCTTTTGAAGTCCTTTTGGGTTTACCATGGATAAAAATGGGACTTCTCTAGGCAAAATTACGTGGATGATGCATTCACTGATTCTAGGTAGTCAGTTGATGTTTGAAAGGTCATTAGATGTTCTCCAAGTTTCCATGGGGGTTTAAGTGTCAAGCTATCTCATTTTAGAAGTCAGGTAAGCCACTTCTCGATCCTTTTGGGTTTTTCATGAATTAAAAGTACATCTAGGCCAGTTGTGGACGATGCTTTCCGCGATTCG